>OZ030008.1:119226969-120524469 GCA_964023405.1 Apodemus agrarius | reverse complement strand
CACTGATTTTTTTTCCCCTTTACTTTCTCTTCTCCTACCCTTTGTCCTTTCCTCTATTATCTTTCTTTTTTCCTTCAAAAACGGATATTTTAAGTGTCTCGGGAAAGGCAGATTTTTAAAAAGGGATTCTTGTCAGTTGCTCCTCAACAACCTCATACTAACCCCTGTCTTTTCCTCAAGAGAGTCAGACTCATTGGCAATTGCCCAGTGCTGTGTCCCAGTGGGAAGAGACTGATCGATGCAATTCTGTCTCTGTATTTTGGCAATATTCAACATAGGGATAGGCAAAATTATAAGTATTTCTGATTAGGCAGTCTTAAATATTTATGTATTTATGGGACAGTTCTTATATTTAATGACGGGAGGTCCTTTCACTGCATTTACAAAAATCTTAACCACTGTGAAAGAGCCAGAAGCACGATATTTATTGTTACTCGGGACAATGCTGAATATTAAACAGTTAAAAATTATATACTTGGAAGACAAAAATGAAGTCAAAAAGTACATAGGCAAATAACAATGCCAAATAAGACTATTTTAAAAGACTTTTCTAGACAAAATTGAGGGAAGCAAGTACAGATAATCAGTTTAACACTGACAAACCTCTCAAAACATCCACCTTAAACATCTCTAGATCTCTCGACTTGGAGTTTCTGACTTGTAAAATTCTCTCTCTCTCTCTCTCTCTCTCTCTCTCTCTCTCTCTCTCTTGTCTGTCTGTCTGTCTCTCTCTCTCCACACACAGACAGACAGACAGACAGACAGATAGATGTAGCAATAATACAGGCACAGACACAGATATAGCTTTGATGAGATGTACAGACCTTGAAACAAGAATTCCCAGACATTCATATTTAGGACAAATATCCAAAACACACATATGAATTGGAAACTTAAGTGTTCTTTGTAAAGTCAGTTGGATGGTGTTTTGCTAGGGCAAACATGTGAAGGAATGTTTAGCTGCAATGGACACAGGTGAAAGACTAAGGCAGACTCGTGAAGGAAAGCTTGGGCTTCATAGAAGAGAGATGCACCAAAAACCTTCTGGTGGTGTACTGCAGCTCCTCGCTGCTTCTGCAGCCTCAGGCTGATTGGCAGAGTGATGTCTGCTGAGACAGATTCATGAGCTGAGGCTAGACTCTCAGAAGACACATGATATTTGGAGGGTATAAATAAATAGGACTTGCATGACAGTGATGGAGGAGGAGCTTAGCTTGCTTATAGAGCTAGCTGTGCACTGCCTGTGAGTCTTGAGTCTTCTCTAATCTTTGATTCCCTGAGAGAGGCACAGCCATGAACTTCTCCTGGCTTCCCCGCTCCCCAGGTCCCTCTTCCTGACTTGTGCCAAGGCTGAGGCCTGGCTGTCGCTGCTATGTAGTGCTACCACTGCTGATTTCTGTTTGCTATCCTGACTACCGAACTGAACTGCTGGTGTGTCCATGAAGTGTTTGCAAGCAGACTGAGCTGCTGCTGCTGCAGACCTGTGAACTGAACTGCCGATTTCCAGACAACACAAATGGTAGTTGCTTCAAAAAACCTTTCTAAACAAGTCCACTTCTTCTGTATCCTTTCTTTCCTACTACCTTTGCCGGGTGGTGGAATAAAATGAGTTTAAAGCATTGAAGGATAGTCATTAACAATATAGTTTAAAAAAATTTTTTTAAAGTTACACAATCAGATTTTATTTTTACATTTTACATTTGAGATTCTTCAGTTTTAATATCTGATCAAGAATTAGAGAAGAGGGCTCCTTTCAGCCAGGCTTGTTTCTCCTTCAGATACCTCTTACTCTTGTATGCAGCCTCGATGATGCCTTTCAACTGTTGAGCTTCCATCTCAGTGACTTCTGCAGCGCTGAACACTCAACCTCTCCTCTCAGACTTGGAGAACTCCTATGGCCTATCCAGGTAAGACTTCTAGGACCAGTAACACTCAAAGGACATGCTCAGATTGCTCACTTCGTTCTGGGAAATACACAGGTTTTTCAATTTGTGGATTGGTTTGCTCAAGAAGAGATTACATGGATCACCCATCAAAGATGTACACAACAGGTAGGATACAACGAGTAAGGACAAATTCGATCACCATGAAATACAACCCAGCATCGCCAAGAAGTGCCGAAACCTTTGATCTCTTTGCTACCCACAGTGATAGGTGGTCAGAAGATACCATCAATATAAGAAATAATAAAATGTAAACCATATAGAAATTTAAATATCTTTTAAAATGTTTATGGCCGAATCCTCAAAAATACTGTAACAAAGAGCTGTAAAAATATGTAATTGATTTTAATTTTCAAAAGTTAATTTCTTTACTTTTTATTATTGGTCATGTATTGTAGCATTAAAATTAACATAAAGGTGAGAACAACATATGATCTTTATATGCCATCTTATTAAAATGAAGCTATTTTTAATACTTTTAAGAGACCTATCAGAAGACACAATTTATATCCTCAAAGTATATTTTGTCAGTTTCAAGTATAATTTTTGCATTCATATTCTTTTATGAATTTTAATGGAGACACTTAAATTGTAATTATTCCTCTCAGCTCAAACACAGGTAACAAATGGAATTCAATCAGTGTTTGCGCATAATGACCATCATTAAGAGAGAAATAATAATGACATTCTCTCTGCATTAAACTTGCAGACTCTTTACACAATGATCTGAATCCCATTATTGATCTCCATGGAGATATGCAATTGTCACCTATTCTGCATAATATCTGAATGTTAAATACATTTGTTTGGAACAAATATTTTAATGAATACAGTCAGTTCCACTTAATTAACTATCTGATAACTGAATATTTTTACTTAATAATTCAACTTGGAGTATAAAAATGGTTCTATTTTTTTAATTCAAACACACTTGAGATTAGTCAGATATTCATTTGAATGTTCATAAAATGTATATGGAGTTTAAAATTCCCCTTGGCTTTCTTTAAAGTACATCCATTAGAAGGACAGCACAGAAGCAGTTTTCAGTTTTTTTTTAAGAAATAATTTTTCCCTGTTGCCGCTGTTTAAAATAACAGCTTAGAAGCTTGCTTGTAAAATGAAGCTTGAGGCCCAAGTCCTCCTGCCTTCTGACTTCTTTTTATCCTAGGACTGTTTAGAAGTGTCCCACTATTCACAATTTATATATACATATATACATTTTGATATGCGCATTTGTTTTGCAGAAGACGATGTAACTAAGTGATTGATGTCCCTTTTATAGACTATCCAGGACCGATCTATGAATATATGACTCAGATTCTTCAAAAAGAGAACCTAAAATAATGTTTATAATAATAGTAATGAATATCGAAAATTATTATAACATTTATTTCAGGGCTCATGGAATAAGCCTAACAGGCTTATCACAGGGCTTTTTCATTGAGTACTCATATGTGAATCAATTCCACAAAGATTTGCTGTGCAAATGCTCAAGACTAGCGTTATACTTGTCACTGGCAAAACCAAAAGGAGTCAGGCACCAACTCTGGCCATCATTTGGATAAGTAGAAACAATTGCAGTGAATTGTGAAACAGATCACAAAAGGCAATTATTTGAAATCACTGCCCCAAGAGTAAGGAGAAGGAGGCTCATCATCAGTACAAGGGCCTCTGGTCAGTCATCAAACAGAGGTGAGCTCTGAGCTCTATCCAAAGTGACGAATTGGGTTTAACTAATCTTAAAATATGGAAAGAAAGTTTTAGTATTAAGGAAGTTGTATGCATGAAAACTTGGAGACTTAAAGGTTTGTGGATCTTCTTAACAACATATCCATCAGCCCAATCCAATCAATGTATTGCTTTTATATTGAGCAATTTAAGAGGTTTGAGAAGGTTGCCATAGTTACTATCGTCTTTTTGAACTGGGAAGATAGTTCAGATGACCAAATCCCTGTCATGTAACCAGGAGGGCCTGAGATTGATTTTTAGTTCTCATGTACAAAAGCCAGGTGTGGAGACATGTGCTTGGTAATTCTAGCTCTGAGGAAGTGCAGACAGAAACATCTCTGGGTCCTAACTAATGAGGACTAGAACAACCCCAATGACTCAAACGAAAATCCATGACAGACCCAAACCACCCTCAAGTGAATCAACTTTGAGACTCTCAGGATCCAGAAGAGGTACCCACCTGCTTTTCAGGTCAGAGGCCATATTTGGCTGCCCTGTGACACTTGAACTCAGCATCTCAAGGTCTGTCAAGAATGCCACAACCCACTCTCTAGATCAGAGACCACACCTTCACTGCTGTCAACAACCTCAAACCAAGTATCTTAGTGGGTAAAAGTGCCTTCTCTCCAAAGGTTGCTACTTGACACTGGACTACCAGAATCCAGGAAAACTGTAGCTATAGTGCCTTAAGTGTCTGTAACCTCAGGAAAGAGGGACAGAAGATCACAAGTAGTTTGTGAGCCAGCTAGTCTGGCTTAAACAGAGGCAAAGACACACTGTCTTAAACAAGTGAAAAAGGAGGGATGATATTTGATAGAAGGCTGCTCTCTGACATACACACACTGTGCCGTGTACATGGCCACATCTATACAAATGGACATGCAGACTAATGCCTGTCTCCATCTCTTTGTCTGTCTGTGGCTATGTCTCTGTTTCTGTCTCTCTGTCTCTGTCTTTCTGCCTCTGTCTCTTTCTCTTACACACACACACACACACACACACACACACACACACACACATACACACACAAACAGATGGATCCTGTTTTCTAATCCAATCTGCTAGTCAGTGGCTTTTTTTGCCATTCATATTTAGAATTCTTATTTAAAGATGTTTATTCATAGACTTTGGTTGATTTTGCCTTAGCCTTCAGTGTTTTCTTAACCCTCCTGGTTGACAACTGTCTTAGCCTTGTTTATTTTTCCCTTGTAACCTTTTGGTTATGTTTATACTAATCTTAAGTTCCAAGAATTACTTCCACTGTCCACAGAAGGTCTGGCTTGGTGGTCATAAATTCCTTTAACCTCCTCTTATCACTGAAAGTTTTTGTTTCTCCTCCAGTTATAACAGTTTTATGGGTATAGTTCCCTGCCAGAGTTGGCATATGTTGTTTTTCAGGATGTGAAATATATCACTCTAACACTCTTAGCCAGTGGTTCTCAACCTTCCCAATGCTATGACTCATTAAAACATGTTGTGGTGAATCCCAAACATAAGGTTATTTCATTGCTATTTCATAACTCTAATGTTACTACTGTTATGAATTGTAATGTAACTACCTGATAAGTGACCACTCAAAGGGATCACAACACACAGGATGAGAATTACTGCTTAAATTTCCATTGGAAAAGAACAAAACAAAACAAAACAAAACAAAACAAAACAAAAAAAACCCAGAAAACAAAACACTGTTACTCTGATGGTTTGCCATTTTATGGCTTAGTTTATCTTTCTTGTACATTTCAATAACCTTTCTTTCTAAATTTATTATTATATAAAGATATAATATAAAGGGTTGTTTATTTTCTGATCCTGTGTCTTTTAGCATCTGTCCTGAATGGTTATGTCTTTTTTTTTTGAGTTGGGGAATTTAAAGAGTTGGCATAGAATTCTTCTAGGAAATTCACAGATGTTTTTATGGTCTCCCAAAGAGGAGAACATGTTTTCTGTTCACGTGCTTCTCTTCTTTGCAATTCATCATTCGCTTTAACTGAATGACTCATTTCCTCTGCCTTGTTTTCATGCCCCATATTCTGCCCTTCCCTTTATGCATTCTGTTTGTGAGCTTTCCTACTGAGTTTTTATTTGACTTATTGAAATTCTCATTTCTAGCTCCATTTCAACTTGGGTTTTCCTTAGTATTTAGTATTTTAGTATTTCTCTTTCACAATCTGACTCATGTTTCTTGCTTTATTCAGTTGATTCTTGTGCTGTCTAAGAATTGACCTAAAAGTTTATTTCTGTCTTCGTATTTTTTAAAACACATTCATAACAGTTCCTTTATATTCTTTGACAATTTCACAGTGCATAAATCGAGTTTGGGGCATTTCATCCTCCATTGAAACCTGTTCCTCTCATCATTCTCACATCTTGATACTGTTTTCATTTTCTCCCCCTGGACTCAATGAGTTTGACTAAGGTTGCTCTTACTATCATGAGTAAGGTTAACAGAAACATGGCCAATTTATCAGTGTATTTTCTACTGAGAAAATGGCAGCCTTTCCCTCAGTACCTTTTAACTGTCCATTGACCTTATGTTGGGAGTTGGACCACATGAGCCCTTCTCTGGTGAGTAATAAAATGGTGTTGGTTTCAGTTTGGTACAGATTTTGACTTCTGCCCCACACTGTAAACCTTGGCAAGAACTTATGGGTGGGGAAATCATAGGCCCTAAGGGAGTATCTACTATTGTTGTTTTGCTAAATGTCAAACTGCCTGCCAACTATTTATTTTATACCCACATATTAATTCAACTCAACCTCCACCAGAAAAACTTTGTCCAATGGCCAGAAGTTGATACAGAGACTCAGAACTTACAAAGTGCAGAGAGTAATTGATTGTGGAATGATTCCACATAAACCTGAAATATCCCCTTCTCTTCCCTAAGGCTTTAAATATCACAGAGAAGAGATGAGAAAAATGAAAAAATACAGAAACTGGGGAGGAGTATGATGAAATCATGCCATACTTTGGATACAGGCTCTAGAATGTTACTGGTGATATCAGATCCTGTGGAATTTCTATTTGTTATTGTTTGAGGAACCACTATACTGGCTTGTACAAGCTCTGCAACTAATAAGGGTCATTCTTATCCCTACTCATCCTAGTCATATCCACTGAGAGAACCACACAGTCTCCTTGTATCAAAGAGTGTATAAGGGCTTCCCACAGCCTCTTATTAGCCTTGCGTGAATCCCATTAAGAATGTGTGCTGGGATTGGGTTAGCTCACTTAGGATGATAGTTTCCAGATCTAACCATTTACCTACAAATTGCATGAATTCATTATTTTTAATTGCTGAGTAGTACTCCATTGTATAAATATACCACATTTTCTGTATCCATTCCTCTTTTGAGGGATATCTGGGCTCCTTCCAATTTCTGGCTATTATAAACAAGGCTGCTATAAACATAGTGGAGCATGTGTCTTTGTTGTATGCAGAGGAATCCTCTGGGTATATGCCCAGGAGTGGTATGCCAGGGTCCTCTGGGAGTGGCATGCCCAATTTTCTGAGGAACCGCCACACTGATTTCCAGAGTGGTTTTACCATTTTGCAATCCCACCAACAGTGGAGGAGTGTTCCTCTTTCTCCACATCCTTGCCAGCACCTGTTGTCTCTTGAGTTTTTAATCTTAGCCATTCTGACTGGAGTGAGGTGGAATCTCAGGGTTGTTTTGATTTGCATTTCCCTGATGACTAATGATGTTGAACATCTCTTAAGGTGTTTCTCGGCCATCCGAATTTCTTCTGGTGAAAATTCTTTGTTTAGCTCTGTACCCCATTTTTTGATAGGGTTATTTGGTTCTTTGGGGTCTAACTTCTTGAGTTCTTTGTATATATTGGATATTAGCCCTCTGTCAGATGTGAAGATCATTTCCCACGTTGTTGGTTGCCGTTTTGTCCTTCTGACAGCAAGTCAAATGACTCTCAAGAAGAAAAAAAGGAGAGGACCCTGGGCCTGTAAAGATTGGATCCAGTATTGTAGACCCAGAACAGAGAAATCGTGGGGGGGGGGAAGAGTGGGGAATAGCATGGGGGGGATAGGAATTATGGGACATATGGTGGGGGGTAACTGGGAAAGGGGAAAGCCTTTGGAATGTAAACAAAGAATATAGAAAATAAAAATAAAAAAAAAGAAAAAAAATAAAAGAGCACCCCAATAAAAGCATTCCAAAGCCAAAAAAAAAAAAAAAAAAAATGTGTGCTGGGACTCTCCAACTCCTTTCATTCCTATTTCTTACCAACTGAGCATGTATAAGAGGACTCTCCCCACCTACTCTCATGCTTGCCTCCTACCCACAAAGAGTATATAAGGGATCCTCCCTGTCTTCCTCACCATCACATGCTAAGAATAAGACAGTAAGACAAGGTCCTCCTCATCTCCCCTTACCCTTGCATACTATCTGCTCAGTGTATAATAGAAGCCGCCATGCCCTCTCACCATGGCATCCAAGAAACTGCTTATTGCTTGTTCCCTTGACAATAATAATTTCAAATTGTGTGAGAGGAATCCCTATTTTAGCTTTAGTTTACATTTCTCATTTAAGCTTTAAATATATATTTATTGGCTATTTTTATATCTTTTTTAAAAAAATTACCATTCATTCAGTCTATTTCCAATTTGTTGGTTAGATTTTCTTCCACTTTAGTATTTATCATAGTTCTTTATGTATTTTACACTGTTTAGTTCTCTTATCTATTTTACAGCCACATTAATAGCTGAAAAAGATTGTCTTCACTTTGTAGGCTCTCGTTTTTATTCTGATCATTGTATATTTTGCTGTATTGAAGCTTTTTAAATTTTACACCATCTCATTGGTCAGTTCTTGGTCTTACTGAGTAACTGAATTTATATTTAGAAAGTTATTCTTTCACTTTCTCTACGGTTTCTAATTTCAGGGATTGCATTAAACTATTTGTTACATTTAGAATTAATTCTTGTATAGAATGAAAAATAGTGATCTAGTTTCAATCTAGATCATGTAAATGTCTATTTTTCAAAATACATTTTATAAGAGTATCTTTTCTGCAACATTTTTTAGGCACAATCTTGAAATTCATATGACTGGATTGATTTTGAATTCTCTATTCTACTCTATTAGATTCTTTTAGGTTTTGTTTTTTTTTTTGTTTTTGTTTTTTTCGGTTTTTTTGTTTACTGTTTTTTGTTATGTTTTTATTTTTGTATTTTGGGGGGTTAGGGATATAGCTGCATGCATTTATTTATAGATCCTTTATGAAATGATCTTCCTTTAGATCATTTCAGCTTTTGTGCTAGTACCATGCTATTTTGCTAATATCACATTTTGGTATATTGCAGAATTATTCTGTTTTTTTTTTCTCATTTGCTTTTTTGGAATTTTGGTGCTTTCATATTATCTGAAGAAAGTTATTGGAATCATCCTAAGGCTTAAAACAAATTTCAGAATTCCTTTTGTAATGTAGCAATTGTCACAATGTCACAATGTAAATGTGCTAGTCTGTGTGCATTAGAGATCATTTTCTTTAGAGATTTTCAGATTTATTCTTCAGTGTTGAAAACTTTTCATGACAGATGCTTTTCACCTCTGGGATTATACTTATTTTTACTTATTTTGGGAGGCTTTTGTGAATTTGACTTCTTTCCTTATTGTCTTCTTGGACTGCTGCTTATTGGCAAATATAGTTGCTAAGATGTTTTCATGTTGAATTTTATATCTTGCTATTTTGCTTAAGCTATTTAAAATACAAGTTAATTTCCTGGTACTATACTAAACCTGCTTAAACATAGAACCATATTGTCTGCAAATAATATCAATTAGAACTTTTTCTTTCTCATTCATATCATGTTTATTTCTTTTAATGTTATGGCCTCAACTAAAATTTTAATTTTGTATGAAATAAAAGTTGGTAGAATTAATATATTTTTCTCATTTCTGATTTTAGAAGATGTTCTTCCACTCCCCCCCAACACATTATATTGCTAGGTATACATTTGTTGTACATGACCATGATTATGATTATGTATGACTATTCTATTAACTTTAGTACTTTTATCATGAAAAAATGGTGCTTTTTGCAAAACAAAAATTTTTTTAGTAATATTTACTAAGATGATCATATTATTTTGTTCTTAATTTTATGTATATCCTATCATATGTGTTTGTTGAACCATCTTTGCATTCCTGGAATAAAACCAAGTAAAATCCTATATTATGTACATTTTTAATTAGCATACACAGTAATGTGTTCGATTATGAATTTTCATACTTTACTTTTTGATCACCCCCTCCCTGAACTATGATGTGTATTCTTTGTGATATGAAAAACACTCTTAACCAGTGATTATTAGATGACTAATTAATCCACACTTAAAGTGATTTTCACTACTTATATGCATAGGTAATTATTGTCTTAATAACCATATAGCTATAAAGGCACACATTTATGGCCACTTGATCTTTGACAAAGGTGCCAAAAACATCCAGTGGAAAAAACAAGTGGTGCTGCCTCACCCAGAGGTTCCAGAACAGAATACCAATAGCTTATGCTCTAAGATCAAGAATTGTCAAATGGGACCTCATAAAATTACAAAGTTTCTGTAAAGTTCAAAAGGACAAATCAGCAACCAACCAATTGGGAAAAGATCTTCACCAACCCTCCATCTGACAGAGGGCTAACATCCAATATATACAAAAAACTCAAGAAGTTAGACCCCAGAAAACCAAATAACCCTATCAAAAAATTGGGTACAGAGCTAAACAAAGACTTTTCACCTGAAGAACTTCGGATAGTTGAGAAGCACCTTAAGAAATGTTCAACATCATTTGTCATTAGGGAAATGCAAATCAAAACTACCCTGAGATTGCACCCCACACCAGTCAGAATGGCTAAGATTAAAAACTCAGGAGACAGAAGGTGTTGGCGAGGATGTGGAGAAGGAGGAACACTCCTCCACTGCTGGTGGGGTTGCAAGCTGGTACAACCACTCTGGAAATCAGCCTGGTGGTTCCTCAGAAAACTGGGCACAACACTTTCAGAGGACCCTGCTATACCACTCCTGGCCATATTCCCAGATGATTCCCCAGCATGTAATAAGCATACATGCTCCACTATGTTCATAGCAGCCCTATTTATAATAGCCAGAAGCTGGAAAGATCCCAGATGTCCCTCAACGGAGGAATGAATACAAACAATGTGGCATATATACACAATGGAGTACAATTCAGGCATTAGAAACAATGAATTCATGAACTTCTTAGACAAATGGATGGAGCTGGAGAGCATCATACTAAGTGAGGTAACCCAGTCTCAAAAGAATGCCCATGGTATGCACTCATGAATAAATGGATATTAGCTTAGAATCTTGGAATACCCAAGACACAATTCACATATCAAATGATGCCCAAGAAGAATGACGGAGTGACCCCTGGTTCTGGAAAGGCTCAGTGCATCAGTGTAGAGGAATACCAGAACAGAGAAGTGGGAGGGGGTCGATGGGGAAACAGAGGGAGGGAAATGAGCATATGGGACTTTTGGGGAGCAGGGAGCCAGGAAAGGAGAAATCATCTGAAATGTAAATAAAGAATATATCAAATAAAAAAATAGTGGTTATCCAAAAAAAAAAAAAAAAAAAAAAAAAAGCAATGTAGGAAGAGGGCTTGTGATATGGTGTGGCAGTTTTAGTGGGACATTTTTTTTTTTAAAAAAAAAAAGAAAGAATAAGCTAAACACATAGAAGACGGGACTATCCCCAGGATGAGAAGAAGTCAGAAGATTAGAACATAATGATAAAGTTAGTATGAGGCCAAACAGAGTAATTCAGTCAGAAGCCTAGAGAAGTTGAATTAGATCAGTCAGCCTGGAAGATTAGGTTGTATGGGTGGTAGAAGCTTTCAGGCCTCAGCCTAGGAATAATTAGAACACAGAGGAAATGCTCTGGGATCAGCCCAAGCTGTGTATTGGCACCTATTAGGTATGACTCTCATCTCATCAGTCCATCTGAAGAAATAAAAGCAAAATTTACATGCCTTCCATTCTCAACCCCACCTCCCCCCTCCCCCTGCCCGACACTTCACAAGATCTATGCTAATTTGTCTTCCAAGGAAAATACATTCATTCCTCCTTGAGTCCTTTTTGTTACTTACTACTATCTTACTTGTTACGTACTATCTATGTCTGTGGATTGTAGCATCATTAAGCTCTACTTAACAGGAAATGTCCACTTTTAAGTGAGTTGATACCATGATTGTCTTTCTGGGTTATCCCAGCATGCTATTTTTCTACTTCTATCCATTTGTCTGCCCATTTCATATTCTCATGATTTTGTTTTGGTTCTTGTTTTGTAAGAGCAGAGTAATACTCCATTGTGTACATGTACCACATTTTCTTTACCCATTCATTTTTTTTTGGATGGGCATCTAGGCTTTTCTAGTTTCTGGCTGTTATGAATAAAGTTACTATAAATATAGTTGATTAAATGCTTTTGGTGTAGGATGGATCATTCTTTGGGTTTATGCTCAAGAATGGTATAGCTGGGTCTTGAGATAGATCCATCCCCAACTTTCTGTAGAATCATGGCATTGATTTGCACAGTGGATGCACAAGTTTGCACTCCCAACCACAGTGGAAGAGTGTTCCTTTTGCTCCACTTGTGTGTTTGTTCTTGGCTATTCTCACTGGTACAGGAGAGAATCTGAACATAATTTTGATTTGAATTTCCCTGATGGCTAAGGATATTGAACATTTCGTTTTGTGTTTTTCAGCCCTTTCAGATTCATCTGTAGAATTCTGTTTGGATATATACACCACTTTTAGTTTGATTATTTGATTTGTTGGAGTCTTGTGTTCTTTATATACTTTGGATGTTATCTCTCTGTCAAATGTGGAGTTGGTGAAAAGCTTTTCCATTTCCATAGGCTACTGCTTTCTTCTACAGATGGTTTTCTTTGCCTTACAGAAGCTTTTCAAGTTTTTGAGGTCCTGTTTATTAATTGTTGATATTAGTGCCAGGGATATTGGTGTTCTGTTGAGGAAGTCATTTTCGGTGCCAATGAGTTCAAGGCTATTGCCCACATTTTCTTTTATCATGTTCAGTTATCTAATTTTATGTTGAGATCTTTGTTCCATTTGGACTTGAGTTTTGTGCAGAGTGATAGAGATCTATTTGCATTATTCTACATGCAAACATCTAGTCAGAGCAGTACCATTCATTGAAGACACTTTCCCCCACCAATTGTGTATTTCTGGGTTCCTTAGGAAAAATCAGGGGTCCATAGGTTTGTGGCTTTATGTCTAGGTCTTTGATTCAATTCCATTGATCACCTGTATGTTTTTAATGCCAATTCCAATGTGATAGATGGCATGGAGCTTGAACTGGCCATCTTCTGTAACCAGGCAAGGCTTCTTGTGACAAGACCGGGCCATCAACCCAGCCACAGACCTTTTTTTTTTCCTGCCTGTAAAATATGCTCAGGCAATGGTGGCACAAAACTTGTGGGAATGGTCAACCAAAGACCAAATTAAGGCTCATGCCATGAGAGGAAGTCCATGCTGCTTTATGGGTTGCCAGGAAGCAGAGACTTGTTAGCTTGGAAACCTAGGATAGAAACAAACATGACTGGCAAAAAAAAGTCATGAGATGATTCCTAATGATATTCTGCTCTACTCATAGACTGAAGCCTAGACTATCACCAGAGAGGCTTCATGCTGCAATGGTTGGGAGCAGATGCAGAGACCTATAACCAACCATTATGAGGGGTACAGGGAACTTCACATAAGAAGGGAGGAAGGAGCCAGAGGTGTCAAGGGAAACCAGGACACCAGGAGAACATGGCCCAAAGAATCAACTAAGCAAGGCTCATAGACGCCTACAAAAACTAAAGTGAGAATCATGGAGCCTATAAGGGTCTGACCTAGGTTCTCTGTATATGTTATGGTCGTGTAGCTTGGCATTCTTGTGGGACTTCTACAGTGGAAGAGAAGGTTTCCCTGACGCTTTCACCTGATTTTGCGACCCTTTGGCTCCTACTGGGTTGCCTCATTCAGCCATCCAGCCTTGTTTTGTGAATTTGTGCCTAGTCTTATTTTAACTTTTTATGCTTTAATTGGTTTATATTCCTGAAAGGCCCACTCTTTTTGGAAGAAAAACGAGGCAGAAGTGAATCTGAGGGAGATGGGAGGTTGGTGTTGGAAGGAGTGGAAGGTGGGGAGACTGTGATCAGAATGTAATATATGAGAGAATAAAAAAGAAAAGATTTCATAAAGTAAAAAAAAATAAGTTATGTACTTCCAACATATAATGGTACAGAGTAAACATTTCTACTTCCCTTAGGAAATTATGAGGTGTTGCAAAAAAAAAAAAAAAAAAAAAGTACTTGGACAAAAAGAGGCCTGAAACCCAGCACTGAAAATCCCAAGTTCTACAATTCCTTTTCTAGTATCTGAGGCTTATTATGGAATCATGTTGGCCCCAAAGGCCATGGATAGCCCTACCTTTCCAGCTTTATCACATATATCTTTTCTCCAGGATTGCCCCATTCTATGCCTCTGCCTTTCCTGGGGTTGTTCAATGGCCTTGGCACCTCCCACAACCTGAATTCTTCATTTCAATCTCTGCTTCCCTTTCATTTCTTCATGAAGCAGACTTTTGAAGCCTCCTTGTAGGAACTTTGTTTCTACCACAAATTTCTTGGGTGCAGTTACTTCCTGAAAGTATAAAGTGAGACTCCACAGTCCCCTAAATCATGAGTCTTTCCTGCCTAAAACACTAGTACATGAGACCTGCACTATTGAATTATGCTCTGGTTTCTTCCTATGGTGTTGCAAATATCTTCAACTTCTCCAGTCTTTTCTCATACTCCTCTATTGGGGACCCCATGATCAGTTCAGTGGTTGGTTGCAAGCATACACCTCTGTATATGTCAGAATCCTACAGAGTCTCTGAGGAGATAGCTATATCAGGCTCCTGTCACTATGTACTTGTTGGCTTCCACAATAGTGTGCATTTTGGAACTGTATATGGGATGGATCCCCAGGTGGGGCAGTCTCTCGATATAGCCTTTCCTTCAGTCTCTGCTACACACTTTGTATTTGCTCCCATGAGTAGTTTATTACCCATTCTAAGAAGGAGCAAAGCATGCAGACTTTGGACTTCCTTCTTCTTTAGCTTCCTGTGGTCAATGAGTTGTATCGTGGATATTCCGTGCTTTTGGGCTAATATCCACTTATCAGTGAGTGCACACCACATGTGTTCTTTTGTGATTGGGTTACCTCACTCAGGATTATATTTTCTAGTTCTGTCCATTTGCCTAATAATTTCATGAATTCATTTTTTCTAATGGCTGAATAGTACTCCATTGTGTAAATGTACCACATTTTCTTTATCCATTCCTCTGTTGAAGGACATCTGGGTTCTTTCCAGCTTCTGGGTATTATAAATAAGGCTGCTATGAACATAGTGGAGTATGTGTCCTTATTACATGTTGGAGCATCTTCTGGGTATATGCCCAGGAGTGGTATACCTGGGTCCTCAGGTAATACTATGTCCAATTTTCTGAGGAACCACCAGACTGATTTCCAGAGTGGTTGTACCAGCCTGCAATCACATCAGCAATGGAGGAGTGTTTCTGTTTCTCAGTATCTTCTCTAGCATCTGCTGTCACCTGAGGTTTTGATTTCAGCCATTCTGACTGGTGTGAGGTGGAATCTCAGGATTGTTTGCATTTGCATTTCTCTGACGATGTTGAACATTTATTTAGGTGCTTCTTGACCATTTGAATTTTCTCAGTTGAAAATTTTTTGTTTAGATCTGTAACCCTATTTTTAATAGGGTTATTTGATTGTCTGGAGTCTAATTTCTTAGTCAATTTCTTTAAAAATCATCCTAACTCAAATTCTTTGAGCAGAAAGAAGCCAGAGTCTTGGTAAAAATGTTACTGGAATGGCCTCATCACAGTTCCTAATAGAGTCTTTGTTCCCCTCTGAGACTGCCAAAGCCAGATCTGTATTAGCCATGTTTCTTTCAGCATTCTTAAGTTCTCAATAGAATGGTCCATTAAGCTCTGATGACAGTTTTACAGAGATTTTTTTCTAACCTAACATTCCAGGCATCTACATTTTCCACGAACATTTTCCAAAACCTTAAGACCCACATACTTGGGTTCATTATAGATATATCACAATTTCTAGCTCCACTTTTCTGTTTTAGTTTCTTTTTCCTATGATAAAATGCCGCAACAAAAGCAACTTATGGGATAAAGAGGGGTTTTGGCTCAGTTTGAGAGTAATGATTTTTGAAAAGACCTGATGGCAGAATCTTGAAGATACATTGTATCTGTGGTCAAGAACCAGAGAACAATGAAATTTTAAACAGCCCTCAGTGCTGCTGAAGTCTAAAGTAGGTCTCCATACTTTAATTAACATAATCACAATACTCTCATACATGTATCATCAGAGGATAGCATAATCTGGATAATTTCTCAAATTTACCTGGAGCCTTGCCACCTGGGTGACACTAAATCCTAGCAAGTTGATAACCAATGTTCACCATCACAGTGGCTCAAGAATGGAAACATTTCCAATAAACTACACATTTTCCCCTAATCTAGACATCATTTGACAATATTTAAAATATGTCTTCCAGCAAAATCCTTCTCTTCATAATGGGCTTTACACATAGCATTCATGCTTAAAATTGTTTAAGCCACAGTATTATCTTTTTGAAATCTTTTGTATGATTTACTTCCTACCTATGTTTTGACCTGTTTTGAACTGAAACACTTAAGTGCCTGTGTTTTATGAGTCACCCCTCATTACTGAAGCCCATTCTCACATGTTTTGATGTATCACTCTAATTTGGAGTGCCTGTCAACAACCTCACTTTCCTTTCCTATGCCTCCTTTCTGCTGAATTTATCTTTAAAGTGGATATCATGATTGCATATACTATGCATTTTACTTATTTACAGTGTTTGTTGTCTTTCCCCTATGCTAGAATCAAGGTCCACAAAGAGAGAGATATTTTTTTCCTGGCACTTCTATACAAACTATCACAAATTAGATGTCTTAAAATAAAATAAACACATTGTCAGAGTTAACATCAAGATGTCAATAGAACTCTTTCATGGTGGCAATGAAGAAAAATGACAGTTCTATTTTTTCTTATAGCTTCTTCTCACTGCTCCAACCCTTAGATTTCTTCAGTTTGGTAGTTCAAATCCTAGTGTCTGCCTTTGTCTTCATGTGGTCTTTATCTTTGTTCCCATATCTCTCTTTCCTCTTACTAAACTGGGAAGTCTTAGGAGCTATAAATTACTGGATCTAGATGTCACCCTGATCTAGGTTTACCACATTTTGATATTCTTTCCATAATTATTTCTGTAAAGAACCCTATTGTAAATAATTCTGCATATGTATTCAACATGGCCTTGGATTTGGGACATACAGTTCAGCTCACTATAGAAAGCATGATTTTTCTATTGTGTTCATTCCAGAACCTTTAGTCTGAATTAGAGTTAGATTATAATAAGTACTCACTAATGATTAAATTTAGGGCCTAAAAATGTAAGTCAATAAGTGAACTATTTAGATCATTCAAATTTATTCTATAAGTATAATTTATTTTCTCTTCTTAAGTGTAAGTTCTTTGAGGGTAAAAACCTCTTACTGTCTTTAGGAATTTTATATTTCTTGTAATTTATATTTTCTTTTTTTTTTCCATGTATATAGTCTGTGTGCATGCATGTGTTTATAAGTGCATGCATGATATGGGCCATAGTATGTGTGTGAAGATCAAAAAACTACCTTAGATGTGAATTCTTTCCTTCTATCTTGTTTGAGACATGGCCTTTTATTTGCTAGGCTAGGTGGCCTGCAAGCTTCAGGGGATATTTTCCCTCTCTATCTCACCTTAGACTTGCTAGGATTCTGGATGTCGCATACCATGTCCAACTATTTCTGAATGCAATACAGTTGATAATGTACACATAATGTATACACGGGTAAGGAATGCATTTGTGATCACTCTTGATTTGGCTTATCTTGCCACAAAAGCACTGTAGTCCTCCTCTGATTGCTTTTTCCATTTTCCAAGGCACACTCTTTTCAGAAATGGAGAGAATTTTTACTTCCAAATGGAAGTGCCTGTCATTTTGGAGTATACACATATATTAAAGAATTATGTAAATGAGATCCTACACTTAAATTCTCGTGCTAAAATTTAGTGGCAAAATTTGTTACTACGATCATTATTAGCTTTTGGACTTTATATATTAAGCTGTATTCTATTATTTTGCCAGCAACTGTTTTACACTACAGTGTTTGTGTTTGTGTGTGTGTGTGTGTGTGTGTGTGTGTGTGTACATGGCATGCATATAGAGGTCAGAGGACAACTCTTCAAATCTCCCCATCTACTATATTTATTCTAGGGGTTGAATTCCGGTCATCAGGCTTGGTGTCAAGTACTTTTATCCACTGTGCCATATCACCAATGCAATTATTTATATGGTAAATGTGAACAATTATTTGAATGTAAAAAATATTTTAAAAACAGTTTTAAAAGGATAGTTCAAAGCCTGTCAAAAATAATTTAATTTGTTTCCACTCATAAGTGTTTGCTAAAAATGCCAAAGGCTCCAATTTAGCTACTTAAATTCCCATCAAAAAAGCATTCCCCAAATTGCCCATTCACTCAGGGTCTCTATAAATCAGGAAAACTACCCAGGTCTTCCTCTGTGACTGTTGTATTGAATTGGTAGAACAATGTATTTCCCTCCTCTATGTGTAATTTTATGCTCACACACCACTTAGTTACTTAATTAGACCATAAATTTAAGGTATAAATTGTAGAGTGACAATTTACTCATATTTTCATAATGAAATTTAGAATACTCCATGTTTCTCAATAAACTCTCACCAGAACAGAGGTATGTAATACACTACAGCAGGAGTTCTCACCCTGTGCATTGCAACCCCTTTGGGGTCTGCATGTCAACCAACCCTTTTACAGGGGTCACATGTGAGATATTTTGCATATCAAATATATATATATCATGTTTTATAATAGTAGCAACATTACAGTTATGAAGTAGCAATGAAATAATTTTATGGTTGGGGGTTCCTGCATCATTCATTTTAAAGGGTCATAGCATTAGGAAAGCTGAGAACCACTGATGTATAGACCTTGAAGTCTGCAGTTTGATACGCATGTATATACTTTCCAGTTGACTTTTGCCCCAAATATACAAGTGAAATGTTATTTTCCTCAACCTTCATATACATCTTAAGCATTATAAAGTATATACATAAGAAGTATGCATTATATTTCATATCTATACAATCTCACTTGCCTCTCCTCCAAACATACTGGGATAAGATGGAAACATCGCAGACACTATATAAATGAAGGACTTAAACATAGGAAGGCAAACCCCTTTGTCATTGATAAGCACAGTCTCCATTCTCTTCCTCCTGTACACACTGTTACTGATTTAATAACAGAAACTATATTTTATATGGACTTAGGTATGTTAAAATATCTGTAGTTCTGTAATGAAAACATGACTTATAAAACAGCAACTTTAGATATCAATATTAAGTATTCAATAGCAAAACAACTAAGTAAGTTATTTAAAAGAATCTGTGGGAGAAAGAAGTAAATCTACTATGGATTGACTGACTGGTCACAAGGGTCACAGCCTGAGTTTTTGCAAAGTCCTACAGTTCTGAGAATGGAGTCCAGATGCTCTCTTAGGTATGAGTGTCATTATTTTTAGCAAAAGAAAGCTTTTCACCATTAGTCATGTCAAAACACAAAGAATTCCATAAATCAATGCCAGGTTTGTTTTTATTCCTGAATATCTGAGCAAATATATACTTATGCCACATAAATTTTTGTCTTATTTTTAGAATAAGGATTTAGAGGATTAAAATGGACTTTAAAATGAGTGAAATGGAGTAAAGAACACAGACGGAGAGGGAATGGGGAGAGACTCCTTTTGGAGGTTTCTGCATCATGAAATTGTTTAGTTTGAGAAAATAAAATTGAACCAGTCAGTTTAATGTTATTGATAGTCAGTTTCTTGGAACAAGACCAAATAACAGGGTTGATCTGAAAACATTCTAAGAAATACTTAAAACAAGACATGAAAGTATGTATAAAAACATTTCATCACAGCTTTATAAATTTATAAATGTCTTGATTTTCAATGCATGACTATTCTCTTTTTTTTTGTCATCAAGATCTACAGAAATATTTGAAATTCTCCAGCAATCTTCACTTCACAAGTGGAAACATTTGGTTGCATTTGGCTCATAAGCACACAGGGGCTTGTCTGCTTTTGGTTCTGTGTAATTAGAATGTACAGATCTGACATCAAATGTGTTATACTGTAGCTACAAGAAAATGAACTCAGGACAAATGTGCAAAAGGTTGAATGCAATTTAGATTATAATGCTCTAGAAGTGGAAAGAGAAAGAATGAACAAGCCAAGTGTAATCCCCTGGGCACACATAGCAGATCAACACAATAACCAACCTTTAGGACTTGGTAATTATCTTTCTGAGACCAAAATACAAGTTGAAATCTCCACACGAATCACAAGAGTTTACCCCATTTTCAGACAAAATAAACTGAGTACCATAACATTTTCCTTTCCAGTAAGTTTGTATAGTCTTACCAAAGTCATACTGTACAAATGAACAATGAATCTACTGATCATTGCAAGTGGCCAGATCATTTACATAAGTATTAATAGTATTGAAAGACTATACCAAAATATAGGGAAAGAACCCAAAAATCTCATTTTAGAAACTATCACCTCAAATCCTTTGCCATATAGATGAGATAAAGCTTTTTATTTTTTTTATTCATCACATGGTTTATGTTTGAGATACCATAATGAAAGAGGAATGAGAAGAAAAGGTAAAAAATTATTATAGACACTACATGCAATGGAAAATTCAAAGCAACAGGGAAATCTCATTATTATTTGTGGAATGGAACAACCATTGGAATGTGGTCAATTTTTATTATGATATTTTTTTCAGTATTTGTTCCTTTCCTATGCATGTAAAGTAGGACACAAAGTTTTATGGTAGAAGGGCAAGGAGAAAGTGATAGTGACCATCTTGGTTTATTTTCTAAGTGTTTTGGTGCCATATTTATTTTTCATTATGACTATTTTACTAAGAATGGCTAGCCTCATATGAGCCAGCACACATCTCTAAAATTTCAGTGCTAGATATTGTGGACCTAATGACACAAAGGCAAAGAAAATAAAATGGAAACTTAATTTCAACCAGAGAGTTTCAATGTGAAACACTCTGCTAACCAGAACCAGACCCTATCAAGGTGTAGGGGTTATTGAAAGAACTTCAAAAGAAAAAAAAACACTTCAAAGGTAAGTGGACATGAAACATGCAGAAGAGAAGCATTGTGAGAATGAGCATATCACATGTGTCCATGAGCCACCATATATGGAGGAACTGTACATCTAGTAGCAGCAGAATCTAGGCTAAGGATAAAATAGATACTTAAACACCATCCAACCTGGACTCATTTATGCTGACTTTAGGCACTAAATTCTTATCTCCTTGAAGAATTTCTCTTTGGAGTAGAACTCACCTGATACTGTCATTCTCAATGTGGCATAGGAGTCTTCCATTGCTAAAGCAATGAAACAAGAAAATGTACCAATATCTGGAAGCCATTGTATGGGGTATATCACTGTAACTAGATTCCTGCCTATGGCACATTATATTTTTCCATTCCTGTTAATCTATCGATTCTAACTGTGTAGATTTGACTAACTATATGAACTGTGTAGATTTGACTAACTACATGAACTTGAGACATAAGCTACATCCTTGTGACAGAGAGTTCTAAGTAATTTTGATATTCTTGTATAATTAAGTTGGAGAAGAAGGAAGTCAGGTTTGAGAAAATGTAATTTTCATCTTAAATCTATTATTAAGATGGTTTAAAAACAGTAACATCTGCACTTTGTGACTTAAAGTTCATTATCCAATAGATTATGTATTATTCAACTGTTGTCTATGGTTTTATTTTCTGTAGTTCACTTATAATGTTAACTAGAATTTTCCAGTATAAGTAGTTCATAAGTAATAAATACACACTATTCTTATCAGCATTATGAAGTTTAACAAGCCCTAGCTCTGTTCCTCCTGAATCATGCCTTAGCTCATCATCTCCACGTGTGTACACCACCCCCAATCTGTGTTAGTTGCTTTGTATCCATCTTGATAATCAGACTTAAGCACTTTTTGGGTAACTATCCGTTAATGTTCTAGCAACTTTTCTTCTACAGTCTCTTCACCATTGACTGAATAAGGGGGAATATAGCACAAGAAGATATATTACATAGAAGAGGTAGTAAGGAAAGAGGAGAGAGATATGGTAGATAGAGAAGTAAATGGTTGAGAGATAGATGATAGGTGAAAGAAACAGATAAATTGATACATAAATGATGTGTAGCTAGATGGATAGAGAGATAGATGATAGATGATAGAATCTTTATTGCAGTCCATTTTTACATGTTCAGTTTTATGAAAAGTTGTCATTAATTTCTTACTGTTACTAATTTATAAATTCAACTTTCTAATAGGTATGCATATGTAGAAAACATGTTATACAGAGAGCTTGTTTCTGTCTGTAATTTTAGATACCTCCTTCAGATATTAGAATAAATCACTTTTCAATGGATAGTGGATATTATGTTACCATATAATGACAACATTCAAAACTAAGAAAAAAATACCCTCATTACCCAAATTTGAAAGGGCAATACTAAACAAAAATACCCTCACCATTTTTCAATGTAGTATTTCTCAAACATGATTTATTAATTTGTTTTAACATTATTTTGGTAATTTTATAGTATATGATTGAATATATTATGAAATGTGGTAATATGGTATTACCAATTAATATGGTATTACTCCTCTGAATATAATAATTCAGGTGCCTAATATATCAATTATATATTCCAGATCTTTCACTATTATTTGTACAACAAATTTAGTATTAGTAACATACTTGGGTAAAATTATTTGAGCATGACTAGATTCATCTCTGAATTTAAATGTTTTAGTGTTTAAGGTTTTTTAAAAAAGTTAATAATTAACTTACATGCTTAGCTTAGAATACTAGAATGATGCACATGGTAAACTACTCTCATGCAAATATTGAAATAGGCTACATCATCAGTAATGAAGTACTATACTAGATAGTCACATTAATTTGCATTTCTTCAGTTCACAGAAGAGTTTGAATATTTTAAAACATATTCATTTATAATTTGCACTTTTCCTTTGGAAGCTCACATTTCTTTGTCTAAATATCCAATGGGATTTATTCATGTATTATTTTTCTATGTAAGCCTCCTGTCATATGATAGAAAATACATTTTATCACTAGCTTTATGCTTCTTTAACTTATTGTGTGATATTTTTATGGTATGAATTTATGTTAATATATTCAAAATTATTAATTTTTTAATTTGTTCCTTTTTTCATATTTAGAATGTTATTTTCTCAAATGCATCATAAAATTATAAAAAGCCTACATATGTACATTTCAAATTTACAACCTCATTATTTTATATATTTAATGTTATTTTCCATCATTAACTTATTTTCACATGTAGAAAGCCCTGATCCAACATTAGTCCTAATGAACTTTTTTTCACAGAATTAATTGAATAAATAAATTTGCTGAACAGTCAACTTATTCCTTTCAGATATAAAGGGCTTCTTGTCATTACTGTGTTACTAACTATGCACATACCATGTATGTGTTCATGTATGTATTAAAAATTTCATGAAATTACTGTATTGTTTAAAAACTCATGGTGTTGTATATTCATATATGACAATGAAATTACTTCCTTCTTAAAATGCCTAAACCTTTTATGAGTCAGGCTTCTAATCTCTAATCTCTAGTCTGTGGTGGAGGCTGGGGAATTTAGCTCATGGATTTATGGCCAGTCTGGGCCACAGACTGGGTTCAAGAGCAGTGTGTATGTTCTTTGGTTGGTGGCTCAGTCTCTGAGGGATATCCAGAGTGCCCCACCTTCTCAGAGGAGAAGGGGAGGGGAATTGGTGGATGGTCATTGTGGAGGTAGCTTGGAAGGGTTGTCAATATTTGATGTAAATAAATAAACTTAAAAAGACCAATCTGTGTAATAAAATGATGTATTATTTCAAAATTTAAAAAAATTAACCCAATCACAAAAGAATACACATGAAATGCAATCACTGATAAGTGGATATTAATGAGCCCAGAAGCCCTAAATACTCAAGGCACAATTAGCAAGTCAAATGACTCCCAAGAAGAAGAAAGGAGAGAACCCTGGGCCTGTAAAATTGGATCCATATTGTAGACCCAGAACAGAGAATTTGTGTGTGTGGGGGGAATGAGTGGGGAATAGCAGTGGGGGAGAGGAATTATGGGACATATGGTGGGGGGTAACTGGGAAAGGGGAAAGCCTTTGGAATATAAA
The DNA here is from genome assembly GCA_964023405.1 of Apodemus agrarius. Lineage (NCBI taxonomy): Eukaryota > Metazoa > Chordata > Mammalia > Rodentia > Muridae > Apodemus > Apodemus agrarius. Next base: position 120,500,301 of record OZ030008.1, on the reverse strand, counting down.
CATAGAATATAGAAAATAAAAATTAAAAAAATTAAAATATAAAAGAAGAAAAGAAACACAATGAGAAAGAAGAGACTGTTAAATAGAGGTTCACTGGCTGGCAGTGAACCAGTATTAACACACACACACACACACACTCACTCACACACACAGACACACACACACACACACACACACACACACACTAGATACATAGATAGATAGATAGATAGATAGATAGATAGATAGACAGATAGACAGATAAGTTTGTTGTGTTGGGCTTCCATTTATACTTTAGAATTATTACAATCAAGTTTTGAAACAGTAAATTTAATTTCTACAGTTAGGAACTTGTATTAGGCCAAATAATCACTACTCAAATATGTCTGAGACATAATCCTGGCAAGGCTCAATGCATAAGTGTAGGGGAATACCAGAACAGGGAAGTGGAAAGGGGTGGATGGGGGAACAGGGGGAGGGAAAAGGGCATATGGGACCTTTGGGGGGCAGGGAACCAGGAAAATGAAAATGAAATGTAAAGAAAGAATATATTCAATAAAAAAACCCACATATCAAATGAGATTTTTTGGATGTGTAGGTACTATAGTTTGAGATACTGTCCTGAATTATTTGCATTGGATGGGTCCAGTATAGTGGTAAGTACTTTTGTAAAGGGACAAACAGCAGCAGAATGGAGAGATAGTAAAGTATGCTGAGGCCAAATTTCAAGAAATGCAAATGGTTATACAAGCTCTGAACGGTGAGGGGAGGCATTCCCTCTGTGTGCTCAGAGACAATATGCCCACTCCTGACTACAGCACAGTAAGACTCAGTAATTTCTGTTTGGATTTTTTTTTTAAATTTTTTAATTTTTTTTATTTTTTTTTTATTTTCTATATTCTTTGTTTACATTCCAAAGGCTTTCCCCTTTCCCAGTTACCCCCCACCATATGTCCCATAATTCCTCTCCCCCCCCATGCTATTCCCCACTCTTCCCCCACCACCACGATTTCTCTGTTCTGGGTCTACAATACTGGATCCAATCTTTACAGGCCCAGGGTCCTCTCCTTTTTTTCTTCTTGAGAGTCATTTGACTTGCTAATTGTGCCTTGAGTATTTAGGGCTTCTGGGCTCATTAATATCCACTTATCAGTGATTGCATTTCGTGTGTATTCTTTTGTGATTGGGTTAGCTCACTTAGGATGATAGTTTCCAGATCTAACCATTTACCTACAAATTGCATGAATTCATTATTTTTAATTGCTGAGTAGTACTCCATTGTATAAATATACCACATTTTCTGTATCCATTCCTCCTTTGAGGGATATCTGGGCTCCTTCCAATTTCTGGCTATTATAAACAAGGCTGCTATAAACATAGAGGAGCATGTGTCTTTGTTGTATGCAGAGGAATCCTCTGGGTATATGCCCAGGAGTGGTATGCCAGGGTCCTCTGGGAGTGGCATGCCCAATTTTCTGAGGAACCGCCACACTGATTTCCAGAGTGGTTTTACCATTTTGCAATCCCACCAACAGTGGAGGAGTGTTCCTCTTTCTCCACATCCTCGCCAGCACTTGTTGTCTCTCGAGTTTTTAATCTTAGCCATTCTGACTGGAGTGAGGTGGAATCTCAGGGTTGTTTTGATTTGCATTTCCCTGATGACTAATGATGTTGAACATCTCTTAAGGTGTTTCTCGGCCATCCGAATTTCTTCTGGTGAAAATTCTTTGTTTAGCTCTGTACCCCATTTTTTGATAGGGTTATTTGGTTCTTTGGGGTCTAACTTCTTGAGTTCTTTGTATATATTGGATATTAGTCCTCTGTCGGATGTGGGGTTGGTAAAGATCATTTCCCACGTTGTTGGTTGCCGTTTTGTCCTTCTGACAGTGTCCTTTGCCTTACAGAAACTTTGTAATTTTATGAGGTCCCATTTGTCAATTCTTGATCTTAGAGCATAAGCTATTGGTGTTCTGTTCAGGAACTTTACCCCTGTGCCCATGTCCTCCAGGGTCTTCCCAAGTTTCTTCTTCTGTTTGGATTTTGACCTTTAACTTCCTTATGATTCCTTGTAATACGAGAGAAACAGTCAGAAATGGGTATAGTCCGACATAGTCATGATGTAAATTTCTTTAAAAAAAGCACATAATCTGCTTTGATGTTTACTGTGAAATGTTTTGTGTTGTGAAACTGATTCTTAGTAACTTAGATCTTACAGTTGAGATTACTAGCTGGATACATACCATCTTCTCCTAAGTGGTCACTAAAAGCACACAGGAAAGTCATTAATTGCTATGTTTGTTAGATCTTATCTCCACACCCCCAATTAGTAGATTTGTCTTAAGTATGTTTCCTTTTTTCTTAAAATTCCTATTTTGAGGCCATGATGATATCTAGGCCCTTGTTGTCACTGAGGGCCATATCTAGGCGAGAGGGCCTGTTGTAGTTGAGTCTGAGTTGATGTCTGTGGTCAGAGTTACCACCACAAGCCAGGTTAAGTTCTTGTTTTTGCTTCTTCCGGAAGCCGCACTTAAGTCTGATGTGGATGGCTGAGGCGAGGGAGAAGACTCAGTTCTATTTATGGGTCAGGCTATTGAGAGCTTGACCATCCCCAACTGTGTATATAAATAGCACAAAGTGGACTCGATTGTGCTGAATGGTATGAATTTGTTTTCTTTTTCTTTTTCTTTTTCTTTTTCTTTTTACTTAGTTTTTCTTTCTTCTTTTGTGGGGGAGGTCACAAAGAGAGGCAGACATGGAAAGACTGGGAAGAGGTTGATGATCTGAGTATGTGATGTAAAATTCAATATCAATAAATCTGTTATGTGGAAAAATCTCCCATTTTTACTTATCAATCCCTGCTTAGATCATGTTTTTATTGTGTTTGTTCTTGAGCTCATGTAAGGGGCCAAACCTACTCCATCTTGGGGTTGGCCTCCATTTTAAGAGAAAAAGGCCTGAGAATATGACCTGCAGCTGTACCTACCATCCAGGAAAAAACACACAGCCTACACCTGGCCCAAACCTCAGTTACTCCCTAGCAACAGCCAATCAGGATTAGCCTGAAAGTTCCAGATGTACTTTTGGATATCTTTAATGACTGTTTGTAGTAGTGCTTCGGAGCATGCACTTATCAACTTAAAAGGCAACATATTTCCTAATAGTCATCCAATTAGGTGCTTGCCAGGCTAGAAACCCTCTGGTTCCCTAAAATACCTTGCTCTGCCCAGGGCTCAGGGCCTTATCCCCCTGTCCTGCTGCTCAAACTTAAGTAAAGACCTTTGTGATTTTGCCTTGTAATTTGTACCTTGGTGGTCTTTGGGGTCTTGGACACAGGTATAACATATTGGGGACTCATCTGAGAACTACAAGACACTCCCCCGCAGGACCCTCCACCTTAAGAGTCTGAGTAGTGACTGGTAAGCTATCTGTGTCTTTGTCTGTCCATGAACTCTGAGTGGTGCTGTGTCTGTGCTTGAGAATTGGCTTAGAATTTGCAATCATTGTCAGGGCCACTAAAGCTGAGATGCTGGACAGTTGCGACCATGAAGGGCTTGAAGAAGTTCCAGAACCTGGGAGCGAGAAGATTGTGCCCCACATTTGGTGGAGCAAAGGCTCAGGGAGCGACAATACTTGCTGTCTGGATAGTTAGTTTCATTTTCTCCTGACTTCAGGGAGAAGATAGGACAAATGATCTTGTGTCAGTGTTCATGTTTTTTGTTTGTTTTTTTTCAAGACAGGGTTTCTCTGTATAGCCCTCGCTGCCCTGGAACTCACTCTGTAGACCAGGCTGGTCTTGGACTCAGAAATCTGCCTGCTTCTGCCTCTGCCTCCCAAGTGCTGGGATTAAGGGCATGTGCCACCACTGCCAATCATCTGTCTTTTTCTCTGGCCAGGACAACTCTGACAGACACTGACATGGGACAGGTACCTTCAACACCATCGAAATTACTTCTCAGTCACTTTAAGAGTGTTAAGATCAGGGGAGAAAATCTCTCTGCACCATTAGGAAGGATAAACTAACAACTTTTTTCAAGTCAGAAAAACCTGTGTTTAATACTGGTTGGCCCTTGGGGGGATCCTTTGACCTTGGATTAGTCCAAGGAATTGAAAGATTATCTTTAGACCTAAACTTGGCCACCCAGACCAGATACTCTATGTGGTGGTCTGGCAAGATCTCCTAGAGGACCCGCTGCCTTGGATCATACCTTTCCTTCCTAGACTACAGGCAGAAGTCTTCTAGTTGGCCAACAAAAGCCCTACGGGTAAGAAAGACAAGACATTGGACCACCTTTCTTCTTCTGCACTGTCCCTCTACTCAATCCTCCAGGGAGGAATGGAGGAAGATGTCATTTTTCCATCTCAACCTTATTCGTTTCAGGCAGAACAGCAGTCCCCACAGCCAGAACCACAGCTGGCTCCACCACAGACAGTGAAGGGGGTGGGGCTGTTGCAGGGATGTGGAGCCACCAGTGACCTTTACAACTGCCTTCCATTTTTCAGGTCCACAGCTCAGCCAGATAAGATGCTCTCAACTACCACATCCCAAATCACCTGACTGCTAAGTCACCCTTAAGCATACCCAACAACAGTAAACTGCACCTACTCCTCTGTGCTCTACTTTTGAGCCCACAACTCTGCCTGCATTCCAGGAGGTCTGCTAGCACCAGGGAAAATAAGAAATCTAAAGGTTAGCATGAGATCATAATCTATAAGGGCCATGGCAATATGGCACCTCCAGAGTACAGCTGTCCTACTACAGTAAGCCTGGATATACTAACATAGATGAAACATGAGAATGTGACTTTAACTCAATCATATGAAGACAATAATGGCCTTTAAATAGGAAATGAAAAGAGCCCAAAAGAAATACAGGAAAATATAATCAAACAGTAGAAGGAAATGAAAAAGTGTTCAAGACCTTAAAATGAAAAAGATGCATAAAGAAAACAACCTGAGGGAATCCTGGAGAGGAAAATCTAGAAAAGTGAACAGGAACTACAGACACAAGAATTTCCAACAGAATGCAAGAAATGGAAGGGAGAATATCACAGCTCTAAAAGATACTATAGAAAAAAACTGATACATCACTCAAAGAAAATGTTAAATCTAAGACAGACAAATATTTAGACAAACTAACTAGAAGCAGAGAGAGACTATCCAAATTAACAAAATCAGAAATGAAAATGGGGACAAAGCAACAGACACTACAGAAATCCAAAGAAGTGTTGGGTATTACTTCAAAAGCCTGTACTCCACAAAAGTAGAAAATGTAAATGAAAAGAATGATTTTCTTGATAAACTTACCAAATGTTAAATTAAGACCAGGTGAACAATTTAAATAGAATTATAACCACAAAGGAAATAGAAGCAGTTATTAAAAGTCTCTGAATAATAACAAGAACAAAATTCCCAGGACCAGATGGTTATACTGCAGAATTATATTAGATTCTCAAATGAGAGCTAAATCCAATACTCCTCAAACTATTCCACAAATTAGAAATAGAAGGAACATTGCCAAATTCATTCTACAAGGCCACAGTCACCCTGATACATAAATCACACAAAGACTCAGCAAAGAGAATTTCAGACCAATTTCCTTTATGAATATTGATAAAAATACTTAATAAAATACTCTCAAGCCAAATACAAGAATACGTAAAAGATATCATCCACAATGATCAAGCAGGCTTCATCCCAGACATGCAGGGATGGCTCAACATATAAAGTTTCATTAATGTAATCCACCATGTAATCAAACTGAAAGAAAAAAGAACACATGATCATTTCTTTAGATGCTGAAAAAGTCTTTGACAAAATCCAACATTCCTTCATGATAAAAGTCTTGGGGAGGTCAATGATACAAGGCACATGCTTAAGCATGATAAAGCCAATATAAAGTAAGCCAATAGAAAATATCAAATTAAATGGAGAGAAACTTAAAGCAATTCCACTATAATCAGGGACAAGATAAGGCTATATATCTATTCAATATAGTACTTGAAGTCTTAGCTAAAGTAATAAGACAACTAAAGGATATTAAAGGGACACCGATTAGAAAAATGGAACTCAATGTATCAGAATTTGCCAATGATATGATAGTATATATAAATGACCACCCAAATTCTACTAGAGAACCCCTACAACTGATAAACACTTTCAGCAAAGTGGCTGGATACAAAATTAATTTGAAAAAAGATTCAGTAGATCTCCTTCATACTAATTATAAATAACCTGAGAAAGAAATTAGGGAAACAGTACTCTTCACAATAGTCATGTGCAATATAAAATATCTTGGTGTAACTTTAATCAAGGAAGTGAAAGACCCATCTGATAAACCCTTCAAGACTTTAAAGAAAGAAGTTGAAAACATATGAAGGTGAAAAGATCTCCCATTCTAGTGGTTAGGTAGGATTAAAATAGTGAAAATGGTCATCACCCCAGAAGGAATCTACAGAGTCAATGCAATTTCCATCTAATTTCCAGCATATATTTTATAGCAGAGCAATTCTTAACATTGTATGGAAGAACAAAAAAACCCAGGAGAGCTAAAACTATCTTGTATAATAAAAGAAGTTCTGGAGGTATTGCTATCTCTAATCTCAAGCTGTACTGCAGAGCCAGAGTCAAGAAAATAACATGGTATTAGCCTAAAAAGACAGATTAATCAATGGAATTGAATAGAAGACCCAGAAGTAAACCTACACACCTATGGACACTTGATTTTTGACAAAGAAGCCACATCTGTACAATGTAACAAAGAAAGCATTTGCAACAAATGGTGCTGGTCTAACTAGTGGTCTGCTTGTTAAAGAATGCAAATAGATGTATATCTTACACTCAGTACAAAACTCAAGTTCAAGTGGATCAAAGACCTTAATGTAAAACCAGATAAACTAAATTTGAAAGAAGAGAAAGTGAGTAGATTTGAATGCATTGGCACAGGAGACAGCTTCCTAAACAGAACACTAACAGCTCAGGCACCAAGATCAACAATTAATAAATGGAACCTCATGAAACTGAAAAGCTTCTATAAGTTATAGAACAATGTCAAAAGGACAATGTCAAAATCTCAGCCTACAGTTTAGGATAAGATCTTCACCAACAGAGGGCTGATGTCCAGAATAAATCAAGAACTCAACAGATTAGTCGTCAACAAATCAAATAGCCCAATTTAAAAATGGGACACAGAACTAAATAGATAATTCTCAAGAGAAGAATCTCTAATGGCTGAGAAGCACTGTATGGACTGGTTTTATGTCAACTTGACACAAGCTGGAGTTAGGATTTATTACAGAGAAAGGAGCATCTCTTGAGGAAATGCCTCCATGAGATCCAGCTGTAAGGCATTTTCTCAATTAGTGATCGGGGGGAAAGGGTTCCTTGTGGGTACCCTGGGCTGGTTGTCTTGGGTTTTATAAGAAAGTTGAGCAAGACATGGGAAGCATGCCAGTAAGTAACATCTCCATGGCCTCTGCATCAGCTCCTATATCCTGACCTGCTTGAGTTTCAGACCTGACTTCCTTTGGTGATGAGCAGCAATGTGGAAATGTAAGCTGAATAAACCCTTTCCTCTCCAACTTGCTTCTTGGCCATGATGTTTGTGTAGGAATAGAAACCCTGACTTAGACAAGCACTTAAAGACATGCACACATATATCATTATGAAAATTTAAATTAAGATGACTTTGAGATTCTATCTTATACATATCAGAAAGGCTAATATCGAAACTCAAGAGAGTTCATGCTGGTGAGGATGTGGGACAAGAGGAACACTATTCCATTGCTGGTAGGAGGACAAACTTGTAAAAAAAAAAAATGAAGATCAGTTTGATGATTTCTCAGAAAATTGGGAATAGTTCTACCTTAAGACCCAGCTATACCATTCCTGGGCATATACCCAAAAGATGTTCCAGTATTTCAGAAGGACACTTGCTAACCTTTGTTGATATAAACTTTATTCATAATAGCTAGAATCAAGAAACAAGAAAGATGTGGAAAAGTGGATAACAAAAATATGGTACATTTACCTAATGGAATATTATTCAGTGTGATGGTCTACATATGCTTGGCCCAGGGCATGAGATGATCACCAAGAACAGCAGTGGAATGGAGTCAACAAGAATTTAGAGTACTACCAAGGGCAGAGCTGGAGAAGTGATACAAGGCCCACTAGAGGAGCTCAAGAGATCATGTGTAGATCCCAGACACTGGAATAAGAAACTGTAAATTTGAAGTTGCCTTTGAGACCCCAAGATGTTCCAGAAGCCAAAGCAGTGGGATGTCTGGTGAGGAAAGCTGTTAACAGGGAGTGGAACCAGCCCAAGAGAATAATGTTTGTGCTGCTGAATGCCAGATTCATCAATAGCAGTCAACAAGGATGAAAGGAGTTGGAGATGTGAAGATTACTTTGACATCTGATATGGAAACATGGAGCTTGGAGTTTGCCCAGCTGATTTTCTTTCTTGCTTTGCTCCAGTGTTGTTTTTTTTGTTTGTTTGTTTGTTTTTGTTTTTTTTTTTTTTTTTTTTTACTTTATATGGGATTAGAGTTAAGAGACTGCTTGACTCTCAGAAGAGACTTTGAACTTTGGACTTTTAACATTGTTGAGACTGGTAAAGACTATGTGGACTTTTGAAGTTGGATTTTGCATTATGCTGTGTTTAGGTATGGCCCCATAGACTCATATGTTTGAATAAGCCTGTGGGGGCCAGAGAGTGGAATGTGATGATTTATACATGCTTGGCCAGGGAGTGGCACCATTATGTGGTCTGGCTTTGTTGCAGTAGATGTGTCACTGTGGGCATGGACTTTAAGACCCTAGTCCTAGCTGCCTGGGAGCCAGTCTCCTCCTAGCAACCTTCACATGAAGATGTAGAATTCTCAGGTCCTTCTGTTCTATGCCTGCCTAGATGTTGCCATGTTCCTACCTTGATAATTGACTGAACCTCTGAATCTGTAAGCCAGTCCCAGTGGAATGTTATCTTTATAAGAGTTGCCTTGGTCATGGCATCCATTCACAGCAGTAAAACCCTAAGACCCTTAGCCTTTATAATCAATGACATCATAAAACTCTCAGGAAAATGGATGGAACTAAAAACTCGTCCCAGACCCAGAAAGGGAAAAATGGTATGCACTCACTTATTAGTGGATATTAGGCATGAAGTAGAGGATAAACATGCTACAGTCAACATACTGAAAGAAGATAAGTAATAAGGAAAGCCCAAGAGAGGATGCTTGAATCTCACTGAGAATGGGAAATAAAATAGATATCAGAGGTGGATGGAGGGAAGGAACTGGGTGAGTATGTAAAGGACAGAGTATTGAGAGTGGGGCATCTCTGGGATGAACTAGAAACCTATGACATTGGAAATCCTCAGGAAGCTATGAGGACAAACCCAGCTAAGACTCCTAGCAATGGGGAGCCTGAAACAGCCATCTCCTCTAATTAGGCAAGATTTCCAGTGGTAGGATTGGGAAACCAACACAGCCACAAAAACTAAGAATCAGAATTTTTACTGCCTATAAGATGTGCAGGGACAAAGAGGGAGAAGCAAGTGAGGGAATGGCCAACAAATTACTGGCTAAACTCTAGTCCCATGCCATGAGAGAATGCCAGCCCCAACACTATTAATAGTATTCTGCTATACATGCAGACAGGAGGCTAGTGTAGCTGTCATCTGAGAGGCTTGGCCTAGCAGCTGATGGAAACAGATGCAGAGAACACACATTAGGCAAAGCTTAGGGAATCTTCTGGAAGAGGGGGAAGAAAGATTGAAGGAGCCAGAGATGTCAAGGAAACCCCAAGAAAGCCTAAAGAATCAACTAATCTGTACCCATATGTGGCTCACATAGACTGAACTATCAAACAGAGAACATGCATTGGATATACCTAGGACCCCGACACACATATAACAGATATGCAGCTTGATCTTCATGTTAGACCCCTAACAACAGGAGCAGGATCTGTCTCTGATTTTGTTGCCTACTTTGGGTCCCTTTCCCTTAAATGGGTGGCCTTGTCTGGTCTCAAAAGAGGATGATGTACCTAGTCCTACAGCAACTTGATATGCCCATGGGAGGTGTCCCCCCTTATCTGAGGAGAAAGAAGAGGGAAGAGGAGAGGGAGGGTCTGGAAGCTCCAATCAGGATATAATTAAATACACTAAGTAATGAAAAACATACCATAATAAAAAATAAATATCCTCTTTAATAAGTAGTTTTGACATTCTGGAGGTTTATTTAAATGAGTTTTGTTGGTTGATGTTGGTAAAAATTTACTTTTCTTCTATATTATATAATGCAATAAGAAACACAATTTTACATTTTTGACAATGGCTTAGGATTTTTAAATCTCATTTTATGTTTGATTCATTTTTTAAAATGTACATCAGATTTCTGAAGAAATATTGCAGATGTGATAAATAACAATTATAATGCTAAGTATACAACATAGAATCTCTGATTTCTCTGGCTCTGCCAAATATTCTAATACTTTTATCTTCTTTGTTTTCATTTTAATATTTATCTCTCATTTTGTATAAGTAAACATACCTGAGTTTATTTTTAACTCACTAAATTACTCTAAATTACTTTTAATGTTAAAGTGCATTGAATTAAAGAAGGAGCTGATGAGGTCAAGCAGATGTATTTGAGGAATACTTTAGGAACTAGAATGAGTGTGACCTGGTGACATGAATGAGAACAAAATCATTATATGGGGAATGCAGGCAAATTCTGCAGGAAGTCTTAATCTGTGAGAGGTATCTGTTGAATCTACAGAGTAGATCAGGCATATGCATCATGCACTATATAAACAAGCACTCAGACATATAATAAAAGCTTTAGTTGTATTGACAAAAGATATCATTTTATATTTGAATTGAGATCAAAATAAATATAGTACAAGAAATAAAAGATTGTAGTTAATATGAAGAGTGCTTTAAAAAATAAGCAGTACTTCTGCATTACAAGGAAATCTGAAGATCTATGGTAGAGACACAAGCCTTTATTTACTCTATGAAGAAGAAAGAATTCCAAATGGTGAGATTAGCAGAAAATATTATTTTTCTTTATGAAGAAAGGGAAGGAAGAATGTCCTTTGGTTACGCCTTTGATTGATGATGCTGCTTGTTTTGTTTTGTGTTGTTTCCTTGTCCAAATGTTTTAATCTCTGATGCAATCCCAGCTAAATCTTGCCTTTCATACACTATAAAACCCACGTGGATGGCATCTAATAATTCAAAGCCTTTACACCAATACTCTGTGGTTTGTCTTTTCTTGTCTTATGGTCTTTTGCATCAAAGATAATTTCTGAGTTATTTTCCAAGTGAGAGGGATGATAAAAGCAAGGGAGATTATATAAGTAAGCTAAAGCAATAAATGAATGAATGAATGCATGAATGAATGAACAAACAAACAAATATTCTTCCAAATTTGGTAACAAATTCTCACACCACTATTTAAAAGGATGAAAGAAAACCAGGCAGGTTGAAATTAAAACAATTTGCATATTGTATGTAAAATTCTCAAAATCAAGCATAAGGAGGGACCATGTGAAATAACCAGATAGAAAGAAATACCACATGCGTCTTAGCAGAACACATTTCAATCACAGTGTTATTGAATCCAGGGAGCCTAAATGAAAGCAGAACATTATTTTTCATGAAGAATTTCTGCATAGAAGTAATTCCATTAATTGTAAATGGCCTAGCTTTATCAATTCAATGATAGATATGGGTGAGTTGAAATTTAAGAAGAGACCATAACTGTACAATGCTACAATCAACTTGAATTATGGACTCAAATGTATTTTTATTTATATGTAAGTTTCAAGTTAAAAGTAGTCAATAATAATGAGTTGAAAGCAGGAACACACACATCATGACAAACATTAATTCCTGTGTCAGAAAGAACCTTATACAAAATTCATAATTCAAGAGTAATTAAAACCTTAAACGTGTGTGTACATGTCAACAGCACCTTCAAAGAAAGTGATGGCACACCTGATAGGATTCAGATAATAAATATGAAAATCAATAATAACAACTGAAAACATCAATGTCATTTTTTCAACAATTCATGTGAGAATCAGTCAGAAAGCCCCCAAAGATAGGAGAAATAAATAATATTTTTAATCGGTAGAAAATAATAATATATTATTGAATACCCTCATGATAGTAGAGTACACATTCTTCTCACATTTTCTCTTAGAGCCTAAAGCCAAACAGCATCTGTCCACAGCCATAAAACAAACCTCAACAAATGTAAAATCTTTGAGACATACAGAGAGATCTGTTGTATGGACTCAACTTGGACGTTACCAAAAAATAGAACACTTGAAAAGTAAAGAGGTCTTTCTGAATAATCCATGCATCAAGGAGGATGCCTCAGAAAACATTTTAAAGATTTAATGAACTCAATGAGAAAGTGGATACATCATAAAGAAGAAAAGTATGTTGTTAGTAACACATGCTAAACATCTCTAGAATATCAAACAAGCAAACCAAGCCAGCAGTATAGACCCACAGTAGGTCAAGGAAGTAGATATTAGAAAAAAAGTACTGAATAAATATATACATACATACACACACACACATATATGTGTGTGTATACACACACACACCCACACCCACACACACACACATAAATATATGGAGAGATAAAAACACAAAGGTAAACCTGAAAGAAACATTTTTGAAAAGATCTATAAAATGGTGAATTGGTAGCATGTCTGAAATGCAAAGCACAATGAAGACACAAATCAATGCAAACCATACAGGCACCAAAAGAATTATGAGAAAATACTACTAACAACTCTACAAAGGTAAATTTTTGCCTTAGCATGTATCTCATCTTTAGAAAGTAGACATTATAACAAATGTCAACAATTCACTCAATCTGAAAGAGATGTGTCTAGCATTATGAATGCCAAGAGAAATGAATTATACTTAAACATGTTTGAAAAGTTATCCACAGAACCAAATGATTTATTAGGAAATTATAGTAAATGTCTAAAACTAACACCGATTTTTTAAACACATTTTTCTGGGAGAAAGGGAGAAAGAAACATACCCTAATCTGTTTCTCAACATCAATACCACAAACCAGCAGAAGTTTGTATGGAATTAGAAACTGCCTGGCAATTTTCTCCTTGTGTATAGATACTAAAAAATCATTATAAAATATCAGCAGATGGAATTAAACAATATGTAAAAGTAATTACAAAACATGGCATGTCATTTTATTCCTCGGATTCAAGACTAGGTTGATGAAAGGATCAGCAGTGTAAATCATTATGATAATAAGGCAGAGAAGAAAAATCATATAACCATATTCCTGGATGCAAAGAAGTCTTTTGATAAAATTTAACATCATTCATGATTCAAATTCTCAGAAAACTAGGTGCTGACATGATATTTAGTGGTAAAAGTCAGTATTTTCTTGCCAAGATTAGGAACAAGGCAAGGTCTAATCTTACTATTAATATTCAATATGGTTCTGGAAAATCTACGTGCAATAATAAATCAGGAAAGGAAGCAGAAGGCTAGAAATAAGAAATGAAGCTGTCCCTATTTGAATATGACATGGCGCTCTAAGCAGAAAATCGAAGCGAACCAGTACAGAAAAATTTAAGAAAACTCTCTAGACTAAATGAGTTCACCAAGGTTGCAGAATATAAGATTGACATTAAATATTAACTGTATTTTAAACATTTGGAATAAAACCATGGATATGGAATTATTTAAAATTACAGTAGAGACAATGAAAATCGAATATTTCATGTTTTCTTTCATATGTATAAATATATGACATATGTGTTATGTATAAATATATGGCATGAACCATACATTTGGAAACTAGGGGTGTGATTTACATTGAAGAAGAGGACCAATGACTGTGAAAGAACTAGATCTTGGCAAGGTAAGGGTTAAGGGACTAGAAGGGGGGTCAAGTATGAGCAAAATATGGGCCTCTCAAATAAAACACTTTATTTTGTATGCCAATTAATTATAATTTTTAAAATTGCAATAGAATCTGTAGGCTTTGAAATAAGTAATTATGAATATAGAAAACACAGGATTTCTTTTCTTTTTCTTTTTTAATTTTTCTTCTCTCTTTTCCTTCCTTCATCCTTCCTTCCTTCCTTCCTTCCTTTCTTTCTTTCTTTCTTTCTTTCTTTCTTTCTTTCTTTCTTTCTTTTATCTTTCTGGTTAGTTTTCAAGACAGGATTTTTCTGTGTAGCCCTGGCTGTCCTGGAACTCACTCTGATACCAGGCTGGCCTCAAACTCAGAAATCTGCCTGCCTCTGCCTCCCAAGTGCTGGAATTAAAGGCATATGCCACCACTGCCTGGCAGAATTTTTTTCAAAAACAATTTTTTTTTACTATAGTTATTCTATAGAATTAGGGACTGATCCTAGGGTATAGTTAGTGCGGGTCATATGTTCTATCATTGGGCTCTATATCCAGCTATGCTAAAAATATTTAGAAATAAATTTATTGGAACTTTTATAGGTGAGATGTGTTGTGCTCAGGTTCATATAATGAATGAACAACATTCAGTTTTATTTGTTTCCGCAGTACACCTCACTTACCTATTCTTATTCAATATTGTGAGCCACCACGTGGTTTCTGGGAATTGAGCTCAGTACCTCAAGTGCTCCTAACCACTGACACCTTTCTCCAGCCTCAGGAGAATTTTTAAATAATGCTGAAATGACTATTAATAATATGCAAAAAGGCAAACACAGAATAGCAAAAATTAAAAATTTGAAGAAATGAAATTCAGTAGGTAAATCAGTAAATTTCATACTGTACACACACACACACACACACACACACACACACACACACAGAGAGAGAGAGAGAGAGAGAGAGAGAGAGAGAGAGAGAGAAAATGATTGTAAGATCCACAATTGTAGAATGGATGATGTCCTAGAAGCCGCCAATTAAGTACAGACTTCAACATGACTACAAATGCAAACTAGCAGCGGGGAAGTGCAGTATCACAGCCAAGTACTAGAGAAATTGGTTGGCCATAGGCACAAAACAGAGTACAGGAGAAAGAGACATTTACTCCAAAGGATATTTACACAAGGCCTCACTAACAGTTTTTAACCACGTAAGTAATTCTCGTTGAACTTTTGATTAATTAAAACAATTCAGATATACAGTTCATTTTATTTTTGGCTTTTGAATTTGGAAGGACATTTTTGCCATAATTACAGGACCACAAGCGAGTAATTTTTAAATTACTGAAATTATTAAAATTATTTTCCGTCCTCAGTGCCACTGGAAGTGACAGAAGGCTTTCCTTTGGAGAAACGTACCCCCTTCTAATGATTTAACTGGAACTTGCACTGTGCTGTTTGGAATACTCTTGGCCTTCATTTCGTGGCATTACCCTGGGTCCAACCCTGTCTTTTGCTTCTGCAGGCACATTCTTATCCATAGGAGTGAACTGTAGCATGTGCCGGGTCAGCTGGACTCCTTATTCTGCACACTCGTTGCTGTTTACTCTTTCTGTTCATGGCTCAGTGCCTGCTTTTATGTTGAATTACTTCCCATTCAATTAAATCTCACCTTTTTACATCTACAGTCTAATTTTTAAGATGCTTTACTCTTGTCTCCCTTTCGGTTCTTGGTTGGCTGCAGCTCTTACTGGCTACTTTTAATACATTTTACTCAGCCGATAAAATCTGTCATCTTAATATTTTTAAAATATAATAACTTAAAAATCCATCTCTGGCTATCTCTTGTGTCTGAGTTTCTCGCGGGCATATTTTTGTCACTTTTTCTTATTTTATTCTTTTTTCAATCTTTTCTATCATTATGGCTGATAAATTTGAACAAACGTGGGTAATTGCAAATGAACCAATACATAGGTTTTATATAATGCTATTTTTCCCTCTGAGGGTGAATTAGAACCAGCTAATAGAAAGTGCAGGGATCAGCAAAGCAATGAGGATGAAGCTTAGTTGAGATTTTTTTTCCACTTAGTCTATCTCTAAATTATCTCCACGTAGAGTTTTCAAATTAGGGTTTATGATCGGCAGCCTCAGTTTCTTCTTAGACCTCCCACTTCCACTGATATGTCCCAAACTTCTTCTTTCCAATATTATTCAAGTTCAAACGTCTACATGTTAATACATGCTCTCTCCCCTTGGCTTTGGCCTTGGTTCTATGGCTGTGATAAAACACCTTGACCAAAGAGCGGTTTGGGGAAGAGAGGATTTATTTCAGTCTGCCATTTTTCGGTCGCATTCCATCTCTGAGGGAAGTCAAGTAGAGAAGTGGAAGCAGCAACACAAGGCACGGATCAGGAAACAGACACCGAAGCAGAGGCCATGCAGGAAATCTGCTTGCTGGCCAGCTAAGCCTGCTTTCTTATACTCTCCAGGACCCTGTGCCCAGCAGACCGTCATCCACAGTGGGCTGGGCCCATCCATATCAAACATGAATCAAGAGAATGTCCTACTGACTTGCTTACAGGCAATCTGATGGAGGCACTTTTGTCAATCGAAGTTCCATTTCCCAAGCATGTCTAGGCCCGTGCCATCTTGACAAAAGAACGACCAGCACAGCTTCTAAACACTTCACCATGTGAAGCTTAAGAACTTGATGAATTTCTTTGTAAAAATTTAGGTGGCAAATTTGGACTTCCATTGAACCCAACTCTTCTTAGAGATCTGAGCTTCTCGTGTCCTGCCATCAGCTTAAATGAACTCTACTCTTTGTCTTCTCTGACCCCGTGCCCTTATAGCTTTGCTGGCTTCTTTATTAGCAGTCACCCTTTCGTGTGGGTCTTCGAACTCATAGCCTGTCCCTCTACTCTTCCCATGAATTAGTGTGTACTCCAAGAAGAAAAAAGCAACAGATAATGGTAGACTCACCTCAATTATTAGCACTTAGAGTGTTTTGGGTTTTCAAGTCATGTCTGTCTTCTAAAATTTGAAATGCCTGAAATTTGTGCTTTAGTGTGAACAAAGCTCTGATACAAATGACCATAACAGAATGGTGACAGAGGTTAGGGGCTCACTTTTGTACAGCAATCCACATGGTCACAGTAGCAATATGTTGTGAAATCGTGAACTTAAGATGTGTCAGTGTTGAAATACTATGTTCAACTCAAATAATAACATATTTTTATTAAAGAACCACTGAATTTTAATTACTATCATATTATGGATTTTGTAGCATTCTGGAATAAGAGAAAACAAAGTTTCTAAGTTTCTAATGTTATAAAAATAAGAGCTGGAGATTAAATACCAGAAATATAAAGCAATGTCATTTAATTGGAAGGAGAAATCAAACTTACGCAGTTACCTCAGCAAGTACAATAAAAGTGAGTATCATAAAAATTAACACCACTAATAAATAAACAGTATGAAATTACATCAGTCACCATGACTATCTCTATCTTGACCTTTGTCTCTAAGAATTCCCTGTGAAATATGCTTTATAAAAATGTTTGAGAATAGCCGGGCGTTGGTGGCGCACACCTTTAATCCCAGCACTTGGGAGGCAGAGGCAGGCGGATTTCTGAGTTCGAGGCCAGCCTGGTCTTCAGAGTGAGCTCCAGGACAGCCAGGACTACACAGAGAAACCCTGTCTCGAAAAACCAAAAAAAAAAAAAAAAAAAAAAGTTTGAGAACAATTTACTCTTGCCATTTCGATGATTTCCCTTTTATATAAAATTTAATGCATACATAATTCTTTTAAATTATTTCATGAGAACCAATCAGATAAGTTCATTGTGACATCATTAAGCCTCATGGTTACACATCTTCAAAATATCTTGTGAAAAAAGAGTAGATATTTCTGGCCTGAACACAATAAGCCAAAAGATTCCACAGTCAAATGCTAATGGTTAAAGTCTGATATTGATTGCATCCTCTGGTTCAATAAAGCCTGCTACATAAATGCTATTTGGGACAAATGTGCAAATTTTAATATAGATTTAGGTTTGTATTACAGAATGGTGTTTAACTTTCAAAGGTATGAACAGTATTGGGACTATGGAAAGGATTATCTTTATCCTTAGTTACCAGGTACTGAGGAACTTAGAAAAGATGTATCATTATCTCCATAATTGATTTTTAAAGTGGCTTAGCACAAGCTAAAAGATAAAGAAATACATTAATTGTTATTTTGTAGTAGTGAACATAAGAAGTTACTTTCTCTCTTTTTGCTTGTTTCTTTTTTTAAATTATTTATTCTATATTCCTTGTTTACATTCCAAAGGCTTTCCCCTTTCTCATTTCCCCCCTCACCATATGTCCCATAAGTCCTCTCCCCCCCACAACTATTCCCCAATCACCACTCTCCTACAAAACTGGATCTAATCTTTTCAGGCCCAGGGTCCCCTCCTTCCTTCTTGGGAATCATTTGACTTGCTAATTGTGCCTTGAGTATTCAGAGCTTCTGGGCTCATTAATATCCACTTATCAGTGATTGCATTTCATTTGTATTCTTTTATAATTGGGTTAACTCGCTTAGAATGATATTTCCCAGATCCAACCATTTGCCTACAAATTGCATGAATTCATTATTTTTAATTGCTGAGTAGTATTCCATTGCATAAATATACCACATTTTCTGTATCCATTCCTCCTTTGAGGGACATCTGGGCTTCTTCCAACTTCTGGCTATTATAAATAAGGCTGCTATGAACATAGTGGAGCATGTGTTTTTATTGTATGCAGGGGAGTCCTCTGGGTATATGCCCAGGAGTGGTATGACAGGGTCCTCTGGAAGTGTCATGCCCAGTTTTCTGAGGAACCGCCAGACTGATTTCCAGAGAGGTTGTACTATCTTGCAATCCCACCAACAGTGGAGGAGTGTTCCTCTTTCTCCACACCCTTGCCAGCACCTGTTGTCTCCTGAGTTTTTAATCTTAGCCATTCTGGCTGGTGTGAGGTGGAATCTCAGGGTTGTTTTGATTTGCATTTTCCTGATGACTAATGATGTTGGACATCTCTTAAGGTTTCTATTTTCAAAATTTTTACAGAAGGAGCTGCAAGAGATATGTCAGTGGTTAACACTTAGGACTATTGCAGAAGACTGGAATTTGGCTCCTAGTACCCACACCAGATAGGTCACACATGCCCGTAACTTGAGCTCCAGGGATCTGACATCCTCAATACCTGGTCTTAGCAGCACCTGCATGAACATGTTCCTCCCCACATACATATGCACATGTATACCTGCACATGTACATAATAATAAATTATGAGGAAAAGTGAAAAATTCATGTTGAGGATGGACTGTTTAATTAGGGGATATTCATGTGATCTGAGCTTATGAGTCAAGACATATTTATTGACGAGTTCAGCTATTGAGCATAAGGAAGAGGTGATGTCTCCATTTTAAAAACCAAGTTTTGGACATTTGGGGACACACTTTGGTTTGGTCACAATTAGCTTAAATAAAGACTTTCAGTTGGCTAGATGCTATATACCTGAGTGTTCATCACTGGTTATTACCTGGAACAGCCAATTTCTCTCAAAGAAAATGTTTCTAATAGAATTGTGGAGGGTCTGTTTAAGATCCCCACCAATTTCCCTTACAGTTCCTTAGTTCTTTCAGCAAAGTTTCAAGTTTAAGGATCCCTGAACATGTTTCTAATTTACAAGGTGCCTTGAGGAGTACACACTGTCTTTACAGTCCTCATTTTTTTGGATACACTCTTTATGTGCATGTTGTAGTTTGAATCAGAATGCTTTCTATAGGTTACCATATTTGAATATTTGGTGGCTAATTGGTAAGACTGTTTGGGAAGGTTACGATGTATAGCCTTGATGAAGAAATATGTCACTGCAGGTGGGCTTTCAGAACTAGCATCCTCCTGGTGTTTATAGGTTTGTGTTTGCAGTTCGAGATGTGCACTCTGGGTACCTCCTTTTATCACTATGATGCCTGTTACTTGTTGCTCTTTTGTCCCCTCCATTATGATTCTAATACTCTGGACCAGTAAGCCATAATAAACTCTGAAGTTGCCTCATTCTCCCTTATTACAACAATAGAAGAACAACTACTATAACATTTAAAACTCAAATAGTTTCAACTCTATTAATACAACTAGACCTCTAGAGAGGCTGTAAGTCTGAGGCCTTGAGAGATAAAGTTAAGATCCTTAGTGAAACTTTTTCATGTTGTTCATTCTTATTACCTATGGCCCTTCCTGCTTTTCTTGCAAAATTCTTTTATATCCCAGTTACAAATAATCATAACGATAGCTCTGCACTTGCTTTCTTCCCTTCTGAATGATAACGGAACCTAGCACTTATGCTGTATTTGGTTTTCCATTTTCAAAGTGCTTTGCAATCAGTTGCTAGCTGAGCTCCCTTACCCGTGAAATTTATTTCCTGATGACACAAGGAACAGGTTCTTGGCACCTGGCTATGCCTACTACTGCTACCACAGTCCAAGGAGGAAATCAGTGCAGTGGATTGAGGGAAAGGTGAGAGGTCAGGATATTTGTGTCCAATTTTTGATTCTGCACTTGATTTCTGCACATTCTGGTTTAAGGCAGGCAATTTCTCACTGTAAATTTCACCACCTGTAGGAAAAGGAGGATGGAATCCATACTGAAAAGGGTGAGATGCACGATGTTCATCTGCAATAAACAGGTTGCCTTGAACTTCTAGGACTTTGGTGCTTTAAACCATTATTTGGAGGGGCTCATAGAAGCGCCTCATCCTGGTATGATCAGATTTCTGATTAAAGGACCATGTAAATGCCAGAAATTATATGATCAATATAAAAACTTTTATTATATATTTACCCTGCAGTCTTTTCTTATTTCGAGAGAGAGAGAGAGAGAGAGAGAGAGAGAGAGAGAGAGAGAGAGAGAGAAACAGACAGATGAGAGAAAGGATAGAAATAAAATAAGATCAAGGCACCAACATAGACCTATTAGTAGGATTCCATAAAGCTGTGTTCCCTTTTTCTATTCCACAGTTACTGAGAAAACTTTTAAGGACTATAACAATAATTAACAAGAATTTCTAGTGACAGTACATGACAAAGTACTCAGTGATTAAAGTGACAATCTGAAGTCATCTAGCATAGAATATTATTTTTCTGTTTTCAGTGGAAGCGGCAGATTATATTGTAATGGATATTTATTAACACAGAAGAAGTGAAGACAGTGCAGAAGAACAATAGATGATGACAACAAGATTTGAGTGACTCAGAAGAAGGTGAAGCTATTTTTCCAGATATCTGTTCTGACATGCTGGTCGCCATCTATTTCCACCTTTATAATGGATGTTAGTGGAGTGAGATCCTTTGTCTCAGCAGACTCTCTGTCCATTTTCCATTCTCTGTTTCTATCTCTCATCTAAGCAAATAAGCCAGGGAGATGCTTTGCTGGGACATGCTCTGTTGGAAGACCATAAAGGACTAATACTCTAAGCAAGCATGTTTACTGGATTTCTAACACAAATGAAAGCAATCCTCTCAAACATCAGCAATGAAGGTAAAACTCTTTATTTAAGGGATGATGGCTGGAAGATGGGAGATATGTGAGCAAGAGAAAAATTATTTCTGTGACTTTCTGTTAGTCAGGAAATGTAGGTATCAATGCACAGAAAGTAGTTTCTGTCCCGAGTCCTTCATCAGGAAGGAAGTGTATCTGCTAGAACACAGGTCTTTGAATTCACATTGACGTTTTATCTGGGATGGTGATGCCAGGCTACAAATGCCCAGGAGGGAAATTATTAGTTTTCCTGAAAAGTAGCATCCTTACACCTGCTCTGGCACATTTGCGTCTGCTCCAAGCTAATAGAGGGTATGAAACTGAATATTTAGATAAAACCTTAACAACTTAGAAAGAGAGATCTGAGTATCAACATCCTCCTGATAAAACTCATGCTGCTCATCACATAGTTTAATCTCTAGCCAGAATAGGGATGGAGATTAATAGATATATATACTTAGTGTCATGGTTTTGTAGTGAACTTTGTTGATTTGCTCAAGCCTATACTTGAAAGAACCATAGTTTTCCTCTGCCTAAAATTTTTAACCAAGATAGTTCTAATTAGAAGTGTTTAAATTCATTATGCCATCAATATTAGATTCAATTCCTAATATTGATATAACCCAAATCAAACAAGCAATATCTGCTCCCCAAGCTTTCATATTGATGTTTATCTCTAATCTTAAAAGTTTCTTTCCTTAACAAACCACAGTTTTACTGCAAGATACTAAGGTACTCCTTAAACTTATAATTTAAGTGTTAAACGGAGATGCATTCATGCATGCTTATTAAGTATAAAAGATTGGCTGTTTTCCCTCATAAAATTATTTGCACTAGCATTGATTCTATACTGATGAAACTACCTTAAAATTAAAAAAAAAGCTATCTTCAAGACACATAGCATACAAATTTCCTGTCCTTATGGCCTTTTTCAAAGTCAAAGTTGCTCTTATATTCTGGATGTTTCTTTCAATGGCTGCCTTCAGGCTTCAGTTTTACATTTTGAACTTCGATCAATAAGTTATGAATTGTTTTCACCAGCACAGTGAATGTGTGGATCTGGCTTAAGAGGAGATCAAATATTTTAAACATCTTTTGATCATGTATTTCTAAATCCATTGCATCTGAATATACAAAAAGCATTATTTAAATACATTTTAAAAATTAAGAACATGACATTCTCATGATTCTGAAGAGGTTATAGCCAATGTCTGGAAGATGCAGAAAATACTAAAGTAGGAAAAATCAACCCTGTAGATTCTTGATTAGATACTGTTCCTAAAACATCTACCCTAAAGATGGTGAGATATTTCCTGCACTCCTTTAAGTCCACCAAAAAGTACGAAGCATGTTTCAAGATAACAATTCTTGTGTTCATTACTAAATCAATGAAAACTGTGGTACAAAATGTAACAACACCATCTCCTTGAACAAGTTGACTTGCCAACTGGGAATTGTAGCATATTGATTACCTAAAGTTTGACTAAATAACACTTCCCAGTAGAGGTTTTATAATTGAGATCAGAAGGAATTCAGAAGCTAACATCTTATATTTAAAAAAAAAAACAAAAATATCATTAACCTAATGGTATTTACAGAGATAAAATTATGTAAACCTGGAGACTTTTATACCAATATTTGGATGGGTGCCATTGTTGATATATTATTTTTTAAGATTTTGGACTTTTGTAATTTCTAGGGGATTTGTTCTATTGAAGTAGCCTTAGTGTGTCACTTAACAATCATGATAATTATTAACTGTTTTGCTTGTCTTTTCTATAAACTGTTAAATAACTATCATAGCTAACTTATAGGATTATGAGAATTAACACAATGAACCTGAGTACATGTGAACTACAGGTCATTTAAAATGTGATGTTTGTTATTCTTGAAGCTTATATCTATAGTTTTACATTATTCATTTTGTGAGAAAAAATTCCCAATAAAAGTTATTTACTTAAAAACATCATGTGAGGCTTAAGAATATAGCCCAGTGGTCGATCACTTGCTACCCATATGTGAGTTTTTGTGTTTACACACTAGCTTAACAAAACAACAAAACATTAACGAAATATAAGACTACATTCTGATTTTCTTGCTTTCTTAATTAAACATGCTAGCTTTGTGTTACATCGTTCTTACTCTTACAGGTCATCAGTTATGTCAAATGCACATAGATTCACTATGCCAACATTCTAACATTTTCTTACTCTGTATGTAATTTCTGTTTCAAGATTTGTTTCTACGTATCATTGTAATGCATAATTTTGAACAAACACAGCCTAAATATTTATCATTTACAAGCATTAACAATGATCTAATGCTCCAGATACAACTTAGGAATGCTTTAACGCTGATCATCTTTCCATGCCTGCTCACAAAACACGACTCTGCCATGTATATTTAAGAGGAGTTACAATTTGGCTAAAACTTACCCTACCTAAAAAGCCCATTCATGCCAGCTTATGTGGCACCTCACTAAGGAAGGCAAAGCAGTTTAGAAATTCACAATAAAAGCCAACTTGAACCTTATTTAACTTCCAAATTGTTTAAAATTTGTAAGGCTCAAATAATTCCCACAAAGCCTTGCCACATGTCCTCTCTGCACTTTACTGCTTGCCTCCTGGGAAATCAAACTGCCTACTTACTGGAAGAAGCAAACACTGTTTATATACTTCTGTACCACTTAGGTATCACACAGTTTAGGAAAATTTAAAAAGAGTGGTAAGATGTTCTCTTAGCAGTATAAAGTGGCCCGTGTTTGTAATCTAACGGCTTGAAAAGTTGAGGCAGTTATAAATAAGGCTGTTTTGAACATAGTGGAGCATGTGTTCTTATTGCATGCCCGGAAATCCTCTGGGTATATGCCGAGGAGTGGTATAGCAGGGTAGTCTGGAAGTGTCATGCTCAGTTTTCTGAGGATCCGCCAGACTGATTTCCAGAGTGGTTGTACCAGCTTGCAATCCCACCAGCAGTGGAGACCTGTTCTGCTTTCTCCACATCCTTGCCAATACCTGCTGTCTCCTGAGTTTTTAATCTTAGCCATTCTCACTGGTGTGAGGTTAAATCTCAGTGTTGTTTTGATTTGCATTTCCCTAATGACTAATGAGGTTGAACATTTCTTAAGATGCTTCTCAGCCATCCGAATTTCTTCAGGTGAAAATTCTTTGTTTAGCTCTGTACCCCATTTTTAATAGGGTTATTTGGTTTTCTGGGGTCTATCTTCTTGAGTTCTTTGTATATATTAGATATTAGCCCTCTGTCGGATGTAGGGTTGGTTAAGATCTTTTCCAATTTGTTGGTTGCCATTTTGTCCTTTTGACGGTGTCCTTTGCCTTACAGAAACTTTGTAATTTTATGAGGTCCCATTTGTCAATTCTTGATCTTAGAGTATAAGCTATTGGTGGTCTGTTCAGGAACTTTCCCCCTGTGCCCATGTCCTCAAGGGTCTTCCCCAATTTCTTTTCTATTGGTTTCAATGTGTCTGGTTTTATGTGGAGGTCCTTGATTCACTTGGAGTTGAGCTTTGCACAGGGAATTGAGAATGGACCAATTCACAATCTTCTGCATGTTGACCTCCAATTGAATCAGCACCATTTGTTGAAAAGGCTGGAAAGAACCCAGATGTCCATCAATGGAAGAACGGATACAGAAAATGTGGTATATTTACACAATGGAATACTACTCAGCAATTAAGTCAATGAATTCATGAAATTCTTAGGCAAATGGTTGGAACTGGAAAATATCACACTAAGTGAGGTAACTCATTCACAAAATAACACACATGGAATGCAGTCACTGATAAGTAGATATTAGCCCAGAAGCTCAAAATACCCAAAACACAATCCACATATCAAATCATTCCCAAGAAGAAGGAAGGAGAGGGCCCTGGTCCTGGAAAGGCTTGATGTAGCATTGTAGGGGATTGCCAGGACAGAGGAGTGGGAGGGGGTTGATTTGGGAACTGGCAGAAGGAAGAGGGCTTATGGGACTTAGGGGGGAGGGGGGAACCGGAAAGGGAAAATCATTTGGAATGTGAGGGGGGAACTGGGAAAGGGGGAAAACATTCGGAATGTAAACAAAGAATATGAAAAATAAAAATAAAGAGAGAGACAGGCATGAAAAAAAAGGAAAAAGAAAAGTTGAGGCAGGGGCATGGATAATCATGAGTTTGAGACCTACCAAAAAAACATAATGAATTCCAAATCAGGACTGGCTCTTGTGTAAAACCAGCTCTCAAGAACCAGTAGTTGGGAATAATGCTTAAGAGATAAAATGGTATGTATCTAATGTTCATGTTGCATATTTCACATGCTAAGTTTTAAGAATCTGTAGGTAAAACAAACCAGGAAATATAGTATAACAATCGAAAGCTTGATTTTTATACGTGGCTTAGCATATTGCATTTTATGTATAAAAAATTAGAAAAATTGATATTTAGTAAAATGTTCTACCAAGTAATGTAAAGCAAAAGCAACTGAAAAAACACAAAAAAACAAAAAACAAAACTGAGTAAGGGTTGCTGTCTTTTGAGATTCTCATAAAAGCAATATGGGGCTAAAAATACTGTAATTACAACTTGCATTTTTGCAGTACTATCATTGTCTAATGCCTCTTCCTACAGAATTCTAGACTTACTACTAAATTAAGCAAATTCATATGGGAGGAGCACACATGTAAATGCACATCTTGAAAGTTTTTGAAGGCAGGAACTAGTGAGATATCATAGGAAGAGGGACAGTATGGTGAATGTATCACCTTGTATTACTGAGAATGCTTGAACTTCACTCTTCATTCTGATCTGTACCTAGGTGCCCGCTCTCTGCTCAGACAAAACTAAATAGTGATTTACATAGACAGCTATTTGTAAACTGAGTTCCAGATGTATCAGTGTGGGACTTAACCTTACACACAGCCAAGAGGTTAACCACTGGTCCCTGTGAAGTTGTCTGCCCACAGGTAGGCTTAGTCTCAAAAAACAAAAAGAAAAACAAAATAAATAAAAAATAAAAAGGCAACAATCTCTTGTCCATGGAAATCATTTTGCTTCGTGGGTAGTGTCTTCTGATCAATGGGCACAGTTTCAAAGGATAGGTATAATCACAGGCAAAATCACAGAAAAGACAAAGTATTCACATTTACATAGAATAAACAAAAAATTATAATATAAAAATAAAATAATGTTCACTTAATTGATAGTGATGTAATAAAACTATTATGTAATGATTGTAAGAAGGTAATGTACGAAATGGATACCTAAATTTAAAGTGTATATAGTAAGTTTTCTGGTTTCCTAAATGACAAATATATATTCACACACATATGTACACACACACATATTTTTCTTGTAGTGTGCTGAGGCTAGACATGTGGAGAACATGTGATGTTTGGAGGGTATAAGTAGGACTCCAAAGAGTAACGGAGTGAGAGCTCGGCTTGTTGGTACAACTAGCTGTGCAATGCTTGTGGATCTTGCTTGTGGGTCTCAAGTCTTCACTGATCTTTGCTTCCCTGAGAGAGGAACAGCAGAGAACTTCTGGTGTCCCTCCAGGTTCTTCCTGCTGACTTGAGCCAAGGCTGAGGACTGGCTGTCTTTGCTAGGTCATGTCACTGCTGGTGCTATCCTGACTGTACCTAACTGGCCGTGGACCACTGAGGTATCTGTGAAGTGCTTGCTAATGGATCAAGATGTCGCTGATAATGACATGCTAATCTGTGAACTGAACTGCTGATTTCCAGACAACACAGAATATAGACAGGAGTTGCTTCCAAGAACTATTCTAAACAGGTCTACATCCCCTGTATCCTTTCTTTTCCACTACCTCTGGTGGGCAGTGGGCTACAAGGGTAGTTAAAGCACTTAAGAACCGTTGTTAAAATAACATTTGAAAAAACTCTAAGTTCCAGTTAAGGATAACAATATTTTAAAAGAGAAATTGGTAGAAAGCTGTTTATTCTCTTTCAGGAGAGAAATTTATAGTGTGTCAGTTAATTACTTGTCAAAGGTAGCACAAAAACACAGTGTAACCAGCACTATGTATTCATTAAACTTTTGATATGAAAGTTGTTAAAGCAAAGGAGGGTGAAGAATGTATTGAACACATTGTCATAATCTATTGTAAAAACTCACTGTCTTATTTAATCTTTTGTAGCCAGTAAATTGTTTTAAAATAAATCATAGATAACTTTTCAACATGTGAAATATAAACCTCACTTTACATATCTTAGAAATAAATAAATATAGGATTGGATTGGATAGATGGCTCAGAAGTTAGGAGTACTTGATTCTTTTGCAGAGACGCTGGAGTGTGTTCCTAGGTACCAGAAGATGCTCAGAACCACTTTCAGGGGATTGACTGGTCTCTTCTGATCTCTGTGGACACTGTACACACATGATCCATTCACAGGAAGACAAAACACTCATACAGATAAATCTTTTAAAAAACAATTAGAAGATTTAAATATAAAATGAGGTGGGGAGAAGCTTATAGTGGAGGCAGGGAAAACTCATCTGGCTGTATTGTACATGTATCTATTTTCAGTTAAATAATTGAATAGAGAAAACAAATAAGCTGGTTTTTTGACAATATCATTCATAGCATTATTTTAATCAATATTTTAACCCATCATATATTAAAATTATTAACATTATTGACCATATAATCAGCATTAGATTGTCCATAGGTGTGCTTCGCAATTGGATGTTTAAAGTAAAAGAAATTGATCTTACTTTATATACTTTTTAATTTTGTCTAAACCTATAAAAATATTTTTCCTATTTTTGTGTCTAGCCTTTATTATGTCTTATTGATATAAATACTGTATTTATTTTACTGTATCTTCAAGACACCATTATGTAATTAAATATTCTGTTTTATTATTTAATTTACTACAAACTCATAGCTATGTCTATAGACCCAGCCTGATTTAGACTGGAATTCTTTCTGGGTTTTGTTGGTTTTTTTCATTTATTGAGGGAAAAAGAGATGGCGCTTACTTCTTTGCCCAGGATGCTCTCAAATGCATAACATCATGTGATCATGCTGCCTCGTTCTCCCTGATAACTAGAGCTACAGAAATGAGACGTGATATTTGGTTAGTAGGAACTGTTTTATATAAATTTCAATTTAAAATATTTATTTGAATGTAGTAGAAACAGGTCTCTTCTGGGGACAGCCAGATTTTGATTAATGGTTCTTTGTTCTGGTTTTGGTGGTGGCATCTGTCCACTTCAGGCAATACTCACTGAAGTCAACTACCATAAACAAACTACTAAGCCTAGGTTGTAGCAATGACATATGCCCATCTTCTTATATTTCCACTTCAAAGAGTGGATAACATTCTTCCTTTACTATTGCATGGACATGGGAACCAATGATTCTATTTGGCTAGTTCTAAAAGACGTGTAAAAAAGAAAAACATAAATTCAGTTTGAGTCATATTAGGGCCAAATACCACCTGCAACATCTTAAGTACAAATCTGCCATTAATTTTGAAGGCATAAGTCTTAATTATTTAAAGCAAGTTTATTGGAATATAAGTACAGATAAACATATTTATTTTGTGAAACACTTTTTGTCAAGCTTATCATCAAAACTTACAACTAAATAAAAACATCACATGTAAAATTTAATCAGATCCCAAGTCTATAAAACAAAAGGAATTTCTGTAGAGTCAAAGGCCTTTGGAATGGATGTTTTGATGCTTTACATTTAATTTATGCTTTCACTATTGATTATGTTTTATGAGTAATCTATGACAAAACCCCAAAACACAATCAGAACTAGAGAAATACCAACTTTATTACTCTATTATAACTCATATTTGTAACTTGCAACCAAGCACTTTAATCATACTTGGATTTCTTTGAGAATTCTGGGAAACTACATTGTGAGCCTAATTTGTCAACACACCAACTCATAAGCGACTGATTACACTAAGAACATTTTTGAACACTGTATTAAAGCAAAAGACCAGGGAATGCTTGCCTTGCCAGTGCTCACCTGAGTTTATTCAGGAATGTTCAATGAAGGTAGTGATTTGGAAGCAGTAATTCATTATTTTCCTATGTGCCAAGTTTACTGAAATCTGTGTGATTGATGTGTTATATCAGTAGAGATACGACACAGCACAGGCATCTAATATAAAGACAAGCTGAGAAGCCACGAGGTAACTATTACAGACAAGGAACTGTGTTTATAATGAATATCCATCTATGCATTTTCATTTTTTTTCTTCTGTGGATTTCAACTTTTATAAGCCTTTATCATCCTCCTTTCCTGTCTGTGCTTTTCACATAGTTAGTGCCACTGTAATTAGTTATCATTAGTGAGTCTGTCATTTCTAGTACACTTATTTTTTACCAAATAAAGTTGGCACAATCGCACTCTTTGTATTTATTCCAAGACACTTCCCACACCACTACATTTGTCCCGTACCTCCCACTCCCTGGATTCCCCTTTGATCAGATGAACCAGGTCTTTTTTCCTGAATATTTTTTTGAGAACTAGATTGTGATGAGGTCTCAAGACATAGATGCACATTAGAATATCCTCTGTCTAACAGTTGCTGTATTTTCCATGTTTCCTCATTAGCTACAGTGGTGTTATTTGGTTTTTCTATTTTAATTAACAGTTTGACATTAAAAAATAACTGTTATTTGAAGTATTATCCAATTCTTAAGCTCTGAAAAGTTTGCATTTTTTTGTGTGTAATCTACAAGGGGAAATTCTCCAATGTGTTAGTATCTTACAACTGAAACACATAAAAAAGGCTTTAGAAATAAATATACTATTGAAATAAGTAATACATGCAACTTTTTAACCAAATCATCATTGTCATAAAAATTAAGATATTCTTGTCAAACTTAAGTTTAAAATGGATCAAATAACTATTATTAACTTAATATATGACACAATAATAGCTGAATATTTATATATAAAACAGACACTTGAACATACATATTTTTAGCATGATGGCATCATGGTCAAAGTTCATATGCTCTTTTCAGACAGAAGAATATAAAGGCAAACTTCCTGCTGTGATGGTGAACACAATCTTGCTGAATGATTTTGAAAGACAATATTTATAGATATTGGGTTTTTATTTTAAGCTGTGATATTTTTTAGCTTGAATGAGACATAAAAAATTAAATGTTTCATCTATAAGTACTATGATACATTCAAAAATTGAGTTTATTAGATCTATTGTGGTTTCTAGGATCCAAGGAACATGCATAAACAAATATCTAATAGCAGAATCTGTGCAAGTGATGCAGAGCTTATCCACCTGAGTGCCCCACCCACTCCGTGTTCTCCATACTCTGTTGGCCAGAACACTGCTCTTATTAGGTGATTTACAAAAACTCTTCTGCACAGTTAGAAAACCAAGGAACCTGCATGTGCATGGGGGATTCTCAGACGCTTAGCCTGGTAAAAGCAGAGTGGATTTACTGTGACTCTTCATTGCACAAGTAAGAAAACTATCTGATTTCCAAAAAATGACTCCCAAAATTATCTTACTGATAATGCATTATCATTTCAAAGTAATGAATACTAAGCACTTCTCTATCAGTAATATAGTATAAAATCTATTTGTGTTACATTTTTACTGGTTATTTGCACATTGAATCAAAATAGATGTTCTTGTTTTAGAAGATAGTTGTAAATAAAATTGCAACCATCATAAAAATGGCTCCTTACCTCAAGTTCATAAAATTTAAATTCTCAGTAGTGAACGATTAACAAATGCATAATATAATGCCATGTAAGGGTCAGAGAATGAATCTCAGAACATTTAAGCAAGGGCTCAGATAAAATAAAAAGAAAGAAAAGAAAAACACATCTGCAGATGAGGAGCAGCATGTCAAAGGCAAGGCGTTCTGATTTGTATTAGCCGGCCAGAATATATTGATTAATACTTGTGTGGATTAATTCATAGAAATATATCTGTGTTCCATTCAAAACCTACAGATTTTGATGTTGATACATATAATATGAAATGTCAATGAATTTAGATTAGAAATTAGAAAATACACTCAATATGTAAATACTAGAAATAATTAAGAAGAAATGAATATATTTTATTTTCCTCACCTTTTCATCTTAATGAGAAGTAATTAATTTTATGAATAGTAATTCTTAGTAAATGGAGTTTAAGATAAACAATATAGTAAATGCACTGACCAGGTTTTTATTCATTGATCATTAATGGTGATACCAAAGCAAATAAGCATAAAAACACTTCTTAACATATTGATAGGTAGCTTAGTCAAAGTAGCCGAAGTGGAGTATTGACATTAGGAAAGGTGCTAAATTAGTAAGGTCAGAATGATAACTATGAAATCAATGCCTGACTACAGTCATAAATGTATGTGTAAAATTGCTTGTGAGTAACAGATTCAGAAAATTCTAGATTCAGAAAATGTGCCTAGGATGTAATTATTGCATGGGCTACTGCTTTATTTATCCAAAATGTTAATTTGAAAGGCAATTAATCCTATATTTCCTTGTAATACCCAGCTAATGTTAAATTAAGACAGATACCTTAGCTAACAAAATTTCAGCTGTTATTGACAACTTTTAATATTATACCTGTCGCCATATGATGAAGCCAAATTACCCAAGAAAAGTCTTATTGCGTTAAATTTATAGATGTTAGTTTTGCAATTTAATGCAACCTAAAGTGTATTAGCCATCACAACCTAACACAATAAATTAACGGAAAACTATCCAATCCTTGTTCATCTCTACACAGATAAATTTAAAAATTTTCGAAAAGTATAAATGAATACGTTAAAACATGTTTTTGATAAAGTTCATACCTGTGTTTGTCACATATCCTCTGATTAAATTAAAAACAAAAATATTGATCCTCCTGACACAACCCTGCTTGCTGTTAGGAATCTAAGGACCCAAACCCTTCTTCCTGTCTCCTTGCATTTGTCCTCCGTATACACAGCAACCTTTGAAATCTGTGGGATATGCCAGAGTGCAGTGGGGGATGAAAATCTGTGAATTCAGTGGCCATTGCTCAGGTGGAAGATTGGGAGAGCTGCCATCTTAATGATGCTTCTCAGTGGGGGACACAGTTTGATGAGGCTGAATAGCCTGGAAGAATCGACTTCAGGATAGAAGAAAAGAGTATCTGAGAGGAGAGGCTCACTGCTTTTGGGGGCAATCTTGAAATACTGAGTGGTTCAGGCTTCCTTCTAATTGAATTTGTGTAATTTTCTGTCTCTCTTTAAGAGAATGTACATCAGTGCTTATTTTAAACTATCAACTAGTACCTGTCATTCTTTAATGCTGAAGCTCCTTCTTTTAATTACTTTTGACACCGTCAATAGCTACATCTCTTAATCATCCTCTTTTGTTCTGTAGAAAACGGATGCAGAGTTTCCCTTCTAAGATGTTCACATATTCCCATACTTCTCACCCTGAATTCTTGGGTTTCTCAAAGCTGTTTCTAGTGATTTTTCTCATTGTAGTAGAGCAAGGTTATGATTTGATTACAGAGGCTTTCATGCTATGCGAATTAGTTTTCCTTTAACCTGAGCATGCTATGTGAGGGTTTTGTTTAAAACATTATATTAAGCAAAACTATGAAATATTAATTTCTCATTCTTTCCCTTCTTCCATCTATATCTATCAATACCTATCTGTCTCTAACTACCTCTTTCTCTCTCTCTCTCTATCATATATATCCCTATCATTTATATCTACATCTCTATAATATATATCATCTATATCTATATGTCTGTGTCTATACTTTACATGTGTTAGACACAACTCATCTGATTAAATTACATAGGAAACTATTGCTCCTGCTAATACAACTCTGCTTGCTGTTGGGATTCCAAGGATGCAAGTGTTCTTCCCTTTCTCTTTGCATTTGTCTACCATATACACAGTAAGTTTTGGAAATTGTAATATATAGAAATCTATATTGATATATATATCTTGAAATACCCAGAGACCCAGGATTCTCTATGAGATCTGACCCCACTAAATGTTAGAAGATATACATGCTTTTCTCTTTTTATAGTTGTTTTCATTCCTAGTGCCAATTTTCGTGATACCTGCTTAAAGAAAAACAAAGCAATATATTTGGTGTTCAAACATTAATATATAATGTTTGAAAGAGAAGGTCAAGTAATTTGAATTAATAATAAAGGCTTATATTGAAAACTAATTATTACTATATATTTGGGGTCATAAATATCAATACAATCAATGTATATACTTGAGCAGATTGTAGGTTCCCAATACTACTAAGTGAATTAAAGTATTAATGACCAATGTGGTTGGAATTCATTTTGAGTGGTTCTAGGACATAATACCAAATGATAGAGCAGGAAAATATGGAGGTCACATTCAGTAATTCTGGCTAAAACCAGCTGTCCTTGTTAGGCTCCTTCTCAAACTCCAGCAGCCAATCACAATGTTTATCATCATCATAATGTTAAAGACTTTCAGGGAAGACATTCCCCTCAGCTGTCCTCAGAAGCCTATTTTAAGTGATTAAAATTCAATGCTGTCAAGAAGTTCTTACATTATGTCAACTTACATTTGTCTTGCAAGTTAAAGCCTCTTTGCGCTGTAGCTCTCAGAGCAGCTGGTCACCATCTTTTTTATGTTCATCCTACTTAAGTTTAAAGATGACAAGAAAGTCTTCCAAAGCTTTTTATTTTTCTTTTAGTCAGAGTCATCACAGCTTATTCATATTTTTTCTAGGTTCTTATTTCTCTAATGATAACAATTTATTTTCAGGGCCACTAAGCTTTCTGATATCCCTGGGAGATTAGTGGATGGCAGCTACTGGTCATTTCCATTATAGACAGTAACTTGCCAAGATGATTTCAAATTATGGATGCCTATCTTTTAATACACTGAAATGACACAATGTTCCCTAAACAACACAAATATAATTGACATCTGTAATTAACATTAGGTCACATTTTTCCCTCTCACATTAAAAGTGTCATCTTTGAAACATTATTCACTGGTTATGTTTGTGCCAATATAGATATAACCCAAATATATTAGCAGTGAACCATGCAACAGGGAAAGCTTAAATCTTCAAATGCCCTTCACACACCAACTATTTTTAAATCCTCTAAAATAGGGTGTGAATAACTGTCTATGATATTAAAGGGATATTTGTTTATTTCTTTTTTTTCAATAAGACATAGTAGGCCTGTGTCCTTACCATACTACTCATGAAACTGAAGGGTCAATTGTTGAATCACTCACCTTCATACGTCAAAGCTGATTCCTTGAACTCTTTGATAGTCAGTAGTTAGAGTTTATACTAATTACAGGAATGAATCTGGTGTGTTTGATTAATGCAGTCCAATACTCAAAAGACTATAGGCCATTAGGGTCTTTGTATTTACTCAGTTACATATTTCTTCAGGAATGCATCTAGTTTTGAAAGGTTATAAACTACCATTTTCATTTGTTGTGAAAGCTTTCTTAAAACATGGTGATTACAGTATTCTTTCAGTTTTGACTATGGGATTTGAGTCAGTCTAGATGGTATTAAACACAAAATTCTTTCTAAGTCAAAAATAAGTAAAAAAAAGAGACATCTGTGCCTCTTCACTAAAGCAACAGTCAGCTGGTCAATAGCTCTATTTACCATAGCTCATCTATTATATCTTATCCTTATGTTCTAAACTAATAGTATACCAAACACATGTAATAAAACTAGCAGTAATAAAACTGGCCCACAAACATGTAGGTGTATTTACATATATAATTCTGGAAAAAACCCACAATATAATTAAAATGATTTACTAAGTGTTGGGATCATGAGTTATTTTTATTTCTACCTTCTGTGTGCATATTTTTCTAATTTTTCTATAGCGAATATGTATTTACTTAAGTAGTAAGAGAAAGAGATGACGTAAAATGTTTAAAAGATAAAATCAGCTGCAAATACTGTTAAACCTAAAAATAATCTTTTAAATTGTGGTCTAAAAATGTCAGATTATCTGAGTTAGTGACTATACATGCTAATTGACAAAGATCTTGCTTCATGTGTTTTCCTTCTGAAAGTACTCAGATTTAAACTGCTCTTCATTCACATTATTGAAGTGTATTAACTACAACAAGTTAGAGAAGTTGTGAGCCATTTCTCACCCCCAAGGACAATAGATACTCTAACCTATCAGTATAGTTATAGTTGAATAATGGATGTTAAACACTGACAGCTGGTGCGTGTGTTGCGGAAGTGTTGGGGAGATCTTGGGCCCCATGAAAATGTGCTGGTGCATTTGTTTCTACAAATAAACATACAGTTATGCAAGGAATGTCATGTAGCCATGAAACTGTCCATTCTGCACCCCAGCCTTGTGTCTGTGAGCACCAGTTCAATGTTCTAAAATTTCACACTTATGTTAAAAACAGAATTCCTCTCAAAGCAACTTATTTTGTTACTTTAAGCAGTTCTTTGGATAGTGAACTATTAAGAAATTACATTAAGTTAAAATATCAGCCAGCACCAGGACTCTATTTGTCTGTGGCACCTACACACAACACTTCTCAGAAATGAAGACTATTTTCCCGGTTTTTTTAAATGTCTCTTTAATTTCAAAGTTTGATCATGTTCTGTGGTTTTGATCTTTCAAACAGAACTTTAGATGGGGAATTAAAACATGTTTTCTACCAGAGAAATCTAACAGAAACACTCAAATTCAAAATATATCTAATCTTATTCCTTCATTTTTATAGATAAAAAAAATCAATAGCTAAGAGTATACTTTAGACAAACATCACCAAGCTTTGTATTACATATGAAACTATGATGAACCAACTCATGATTTATTCTTTATAAAGTAATAAGCATACATGTGTTATAAAACTACTATAATTTAATAAGTATCTAGTTATATATAATACTAGCACATTTACTGATATATGGAAAACATTCTATTAAGGTTAGCTATAATTAATTCAACACATATTTATGGAGTACTCAGTATGTGCTAGACAGTATGTTCAATGCTAAAAAGAGAGCTATGAGCACTGAAATCACCATGTCTAAGATCCCTATATATTTAATCTCATCAGTGACAGGAAGGAACATATGATTCTAAGTGACAGGGATGAAGGTAATTTAAGTTGTTGTGAAGATACATACAAGGAGTGCTTATACCATGTTAGGACAGATTTATACAACTAATAATGATTACTTTCAGATGATTCAATAGAAGAATTGGAAGTTGTAGTCTTGATTCTAGGCAAGTCCATGCACAACTAAGGATCAGTGTTTATGTTACTCTAGAAGAAAAAGAAAATGTATACTTTGAAAACAATAGGCAGACCTGATCATTATCCTTGTATACACTAATGTGTGTATCCTTATATACACATTATATATCCTTAGTATAGCTCTCACCCCCTCATCAATGAAGCTTCTTTTTGATGATGGAGACTGACAAATACAAAAATCAATGACAAGTCAAAATAAAGAGAAAACTGACTGTGAGATGTTCATTCCCAATCACCACATCTACAACATATACTTACATCCTTCCTCAGAGGGGATAGTGGAAGAAGGGATGTAGAGATTTTAAGAGTCTGAGGACAGGGACATATGTTGTGGCATGGAATCTCTTATTAATGACGCCAGTTGCACTCAAGAAATCTTAACATCCCTTGAAGAAGACATTAACAGTGACAACGCTTATTGAATCCCAGTGTGACTGTGGAAAACCATATAAGACCCAACTCCTGGATGAAGAGCTACAACTGTCTGAGCCCTACTTAGAGTCAGTTTTCTACAGTCATGAGCCCACTGATATGTATAAACTCCCAAGTGATTAAAATAAATTTAAAATAAATTAGCTGAGTATATGCATCCCAAAGAAGAAAATTTAATAGGAGGAGGGAAAAGAGGAGAAGGAAGAAGAAGAGGAGGAAGAGGAGATTTTGAGAACAGGACACATTTCAGAGAATAGCTGTGAGTCAATACACTAGATAGTTTTCAACAAGTATGTTGAGACCTTCCTTTCCTCAAGGCAGTAATTAAATTGAATTTGCTAATTGGTAAAAAAAAAATCATGTACAGAGCTATTTATCATTTGGTTTAGCAGAATAAAATTATTATTTTCACAAGAAAACAACAAAAGAAAGTACAAGTAGCACAATTAGCCTTAGGGGTTGGCAAAGACATTGTTATGATTGGAGCATGTGCACAAGATGGTTTGTATTGTGCCTGTGATTGTAGATGTGATATTCAGATGTTGAAAGAATGTTTACTTAGTGGATGCTAATTTTTCTTTCTCTTAACAACAAAAAAAGGTTGTCATTTTGTTGAAATTATGTCAGGATAGAAGCATTTGAGAAAAGTGAAGGAGTTGGAAAATGCTGTTTTGAACTCAGTTTGAGACTGGAGACTATGAGTCTATGCTGAGAACAATTCACCCATTTATTCGGTTGCCATCAGCAGAGCTGAGAGGATTGAGTCTACTGCTAAAAACACTGTGGTCCTGTTATCAAACCCAAGGTGTTTCTGAGAAAATGCAATGGGAGAAAAATAGACTGTAGAGAAAAAAAATAGCTATGTATAGAAAAGGAAGAAGAGCAGGGTTGACCCCCTCCCAGCATTACACAGCAGGGAATGACAAAACAAGCCTGAGAAGACAGACCACACAGCCCAGCCAGACAGACCATTCTCACAACAATCCGTGGATATCCTCCTTTGGCTTGAGTGAGAAGAATAAGCCTGAGACTACCTCAAGCCAAGCACCATTTGCCCAGAGTAGACAGACCATGCCCAAGACAACTGCCGCCTGATGCCACACAGAATACCCAGAGGTGCTGGGCACCACTAAGATGAGTAAGTAGATGGCATAGAGATGGAAGAGAAAGAGAAGCAGAAGGATGTATGCACAATGAAGAGAGGGGGAAATGGAGACTCAAAGGTAATGAGGAACAGAAGCAATGTCACCCAAGGCCATGGTGAGGTCCTGGCCTGTGCTGCCACCAAGGGCCATGTTTGGGTCTGTGGACCTGCAGCAACAAGGTCTTGTTACAACCAAAGGCCAGGAAGAAGTCCCTAATCTAGGTTATCACCATATGAATGTCTTAGGGCCCTAGAGAGCTAGGTCTACCCTTGTCAGCTGAAGAAATTGGGAAAAATATGGGTCCTACCCCTTACCCAGAAAGCACAGCCGAGCTGCTGTTGGTGGTGGATGTGCTGGCTTTGGTGGTGTGACCCTGAGAGAGCTGGTCCCACTACTTATCTGCTATGTCCTTGGCTTAGGCAAGGCCTAGATAGTACCTCAGCCTCCCCCAATCCATCCCCACTTCTGGCAGGCATAAGAACTTCCCCTTGACTGCTGCAACAATCAGGAGAGCATGACCTGCACAGTAGAGCTGGTCCTGGCTTCAGGGTTTGTGGGTGGGCATGGGGGAGCTGGATTTGCCACTTTTTCTGCAGTGGCATGGGATAGGGAGAGAAACCCTGGCAAGGGTGTGGGTGATGCAACCCAAGGGCATGAATGTTGGGAAAAACTACCTTGAGATGTTGTGAAGGGAGAGATGCTCATTACTTCTCCCCATGAATGGCAGGTCGGAGAGTTGGCACCAAACACCGAAGAACAGGAGAATTGACTGCAGCACTCAGGAGAGGGGCTCTTGCACCCACCCTGGGAAGCACAACAAAGTTGTCCCTGCAGGAATGAGAGAGGGCAAATAGCCACTGCAGGCATGAGAGTAGGAGACCTGGCTCTGCCCTTTGCTGGCTGTGGCACTGGTTGATCTAGCCAGGCACTGCTGGTGCACTCATGCTGGTGGTATGGGTGTGGAAGATCTGTTAAGCTGATCAGCTCAGCTATCACCCAGTCCCAAAAGATTTGAGTTGGCCCACCCCAACACCTATCACATCTATGAACAGCAGGAGAATGTAAAGATCCAAAG
Organism: Apodemus agrarius; assembly: GCA_964023405.1. Classification (NCBI taxonomy): domain Eukaryota; kingdom Metazoa; phylum Chordata; class Mammalia; order Rodentia; family Muridae; genus Apodemus; species Apodemus agrarius. Next base: position 120,460,919 of record OZ030008.1, on the reverse strand, counting down.
GTGCAGGATCTCCATGACACAGAAATACAACAGGATGAGGATCTAGTACTGAGAGTTTAGCAGAGACCAATGGCCTGGAACCAGGCCAATAACTCATTGCAATGAACATTTACAAGTAAAGAAGTGTACACAAAAGTATATCTTGGGACACAGTGTCACATACTTGACACTGTGATTTTTTTTCCTTTTGAGAGGGAAAGGCAGAGAGCAGGTATGAAGAGACAAGGAAATTAGTAGAATTGGGGTGCTTGAAGTGAAGTTCACAATAACCAATAAAAAGTTAAATAAAAATGTACAGGGTTGCAGGAGTGGGGATTGTGAAGAACAAGAACAGCCATTTGACTGGGGATAAAATAGGAGGGTCTTAAGGTCTTGGACTGGATGGGGTTGCCATTCAAGTTTTCAGAGATAAAGTAGGTTAGGTGGGTGAAGACACACGGTCCACATTGAACAGTGAAAATAGGAGTACACATTAGAAGAAAAGACATGATAATAAGAATCTTAAGGGTTAAGAATTTTGCAGGAAATGTTCCTCGAGTCTCAACCTTGTCTGCTTTCCTAATTCTAAGATGAGAAGTGCACAGCAAGCAGATAATTACTGAAAAATATTTTTCCATAGGATCTCTTATTTTTTTGTGAATTTGTAATTTTGGATGTAGGCATGAAGTTCTTTCTGTGTTATTATGGAAGAGTTGAGATGAGACCAAGAACCAATGAGCTCCAGATAGATATTCCACCTGAGTAGCAGGTAGCTGCACTTATTGTTATTTACAAGGACTCAGGTAACCTAAATCCTTTGATTTTTTTTTTACTAAGGAGTCTTCTGTCTGTATTCAAACAGTGGCAACATGCTAACCTTTTAACTAATCCATGGGGTTTACATGATAAATGGGATATACGGACCATTCCCTGTACTTGACAAATATTTCCAAACCCACTAAGCTTTAACATATTCCATAACCCTTTCATTCTTGTCTATTAAGGGAGCCACATTCCTTTTCTTTATTATCCTATTATCCCAGAAACAAGAGGAATTTTTATTTATATTTTATTTTAAATCTAATATAGGAGAAAAGTTCTTTAATACCTATCATTCTTTGTTATGTGTTATCATTATTACAAAAAATGGTATACTTCACTTTTATTAGTTAATTCCCATGTATGTATTTTCCCAATTATATTTGTTATTAAAAAATACTTGCTAAGAATATGACTACTTGAGACACTGCAGACCTTCACTCTCAGGCACACTCTTTGCATGCCATACACTAACTACATTAGTTGGATAAATTCAATTATATGTGTACATTCCTTAAATAACAGCAACTGGAGCAAATTGAATTTCAAAATGGAAAAAAAAGGTGAACCTGAGAAGCATTGGTAAGAAGGTCATCAGCAGAATTAACAAAAAAGTCTGGCAAAGTTACAGTTAGGCAGCCAGTAATACTCTATTGATCAGACGTTCTCAATCAATGAGGCTGTGCCTAGATTATTGATGCAAAGGTATTAAGCAAAATTTTATTTCAGCTAACTTGTTGGCTCAGATGTCAACTGAAAGTCATTTCCCCAGTCAATCAAATCTACAATAAATCTGAGCAGATTTAGCACTTAAACATTTTCTGTGCCTATTCTACTTCCCGTCATCTTAGGCTGGGCAACAATTAACACATGAACTAACACAGTGGGAAAACACCGTAGTTCTAAAAAGAAAATCAAAGAGGATATCCTAGAAGGGAAAAAAAGGATTATGAATATTATTTTTTATTGAAGAAATCACAATTGAAATGAAATGGTGTTTCCTCTTTCGCATTCAGCTATAAGTTTATAATCCTCACAATGGTGCCTTATAAATTTAGAAGTTGGAGGTAAAGACAAATCATTGACAAGAAAGGTAGAGAGACTGTTGACATGACATATGTTTTGATTTTTTTAACTGTTAACTTTTATTCTTTGGCAATTTCAATGCCAAAATATAATGTATTTAGACCATATCTACCCTCTGTTCCCCTTGCCAACACTTTCTGGACATCCTGCCAAATTCTACATCATCTTTATTTTAAATTGATTAATTTTTTACATTCCATATTTGTGTTTATTTTCAGTGCTGGGGCAGATCTATGGTAGAGCACTTACTGCTGAACCCTAAATAAGGAATCCCATCTTTCAGGTGTTTTCATCTAGATGGATATTATTTGCTCCTCTTATTATTTCACACATGCCTAAGTCAATAAATCTTCACGATTCACAGAACCCACTCACCCCCTGGCTTCTGATATCAATGCTTTTACAGCATTGGCAACTACATAGGATAACTTTTCAGTTTTTTCCTCTTTTATATTTTAACTTGTATCATTCTCTTATATGTTATATCCTGACCACAATTTCCCCTCCCTCTACTCTTCCTGTCCATTCCCCTACTTCACCTCTTCCTGATTTATTCTTCTTCAATTTATACTGACACACACACACACACACACACACACACACACACACACACACAAGGGAGGCCTTTGAGGAAGAGCTACCCACTATGGCCTGACAAAATAAAATAATACTGAGCACAAACCCTCAAATAAATGATGAACAAGGCAAGCCATAGGAGGAAAGGGGTCCCAAATTCAGGCAAAAGAATAAGAAATGACCCTCCCCACTCCCAGTGCTGGGAGACATACAAGATCACAAACCATAGGGTATATGCAAAGGACCTAACCCAGATCCATGTGGGGTTCATGTTTGTCATTTCAGTTTCTATGAACCACTATGAGAACTGCTAGGGAGACTCTGTGGTCCATCTGATGGTGTCCTTGACCACTCTCTTTCCTACAATCCTTCCTCCTTTTCTTTCCTGGAGTTCTCATGACTATGTTTGTCTATGAGTCTCTGCATCTGCTCCTATCAGTTGCTGGTTAATGAACCTCTAATGACAATTGGGCTAGGCACCAACTTATGACCTTTCTATGATTCATCTATAATTTGGTATTTTTAACATTCTTTTAGTCTCAGCCACTTCTGACATGCTCTAATGACTTCCTTTCTTCTCTTTCTTTCATTCCGAACAGACCATTTTCTTCAGTTCTAAGGATAAAACAGAGAGGGTTGATTGGAGAACAGGGGGAGAAGAGATGGATTACGGGATTATTGGGAGGTCAGACCAGAAAAGGGAACAACATTTGAAATATAAATAATATATCTAATAAGAAATAAATAATTAAATAATTAAAAAATTAAAAATCAACCAGGCCACCTCTAGAGAGGCACAGGTATACAGACTTAATTGGGGACTACTATTGCTCCGGTGCATCTGCCAGGCTCTCGCCACTAGCCAAGGCCAGGGCAGCAGCATGGCGGGACATCTCCATGCCCACCTGCCTTGCACCAAGGCGACTGGGAACAGCCTGCCCCATGGTTCCCCAAGCCCTTGCAGCAGTGGTCAGTCTCCATCTTGCCACCAGACCGCTAGAGAGGCTCAGGTATACAGACTTAATCAGGGACTACCATCGCTCGGGTGGATCTGAAAGGCTCTCTCCACTAGCCAGGGCCAGGGCAGCAGCTCAGTGGGACATCTCCACGGCCACTGGCCTTGCACCAATTCAGTTGGGAACTGCCTTCCCTGAGGTCCCTTTAGCACTCTCAGAGGCAGTCTCTATCTTGCAGCCTGGTCATCAGTAGAGAACCAACAGGCGGGCCCAGCCTCACGGGAGTTTCAAACACCAGTCAGTGACAACAAGGCCAATTAAAGCCAGAGATAACCACATGGAAAAAGGAAAACGTAGGAACGTTACTAACAGAAATCAAGGCAGCATGGCAGCACCTGAACCCAGTTCACTGACAACAGGAAGTCCTGGATACCCCAACAGACCAGAAAAACAAGATTTGGATCCAAAATCAATGGTCAGGATGCTGATAGCGAACACATAGATTAATCTTTTAAAGAAATACAGGAGAAAAATGGATCAAAAGTTCGAAGCCCTTACAAGGCAGACACAAAAATCACTTAAAGAAATTCAGGAGAATATGGATTAAAAAATAGAAACCAATAAGGAAGAAATACAAAAGTCACTTAAAGAAATACAGGAGAACGTGGGTCAACAAGTAGAAGTTAGGAAAGAGGAAACAAGACATCCTCCTCTCCACCGCAGGCTGCCGGGAGCCCCACGCTAGGTGGCTCCGCTGCCTGTGCATTCTCCCGCACCCGTGATCTCCAGCCCTCAAACTGCACTTGGACAACAGGGGGGATCTTAAAGAGCCTTAGGAGAGCTTCTTCGGCAGGGCGTGCAAAAGCATATTTGGTGCCCAGTTGCTTCCCATCCAGCCGGTGGCGGGGAAGCCAGACCCAGCCAGCTTCCCAGGTACTCAGACCCAGCCTGAAGAACCAGGTACCTGAGATAGCCCGAGTTTAAGACCTTCGGGGACTCAGGACTGGAGCGGGAGCTGCACACAGAGTAGCGGTTTGGGGCACAGCGGCCGAGCCTACGCTCGCAGAATGGACCCCAAACTCCCTGCAGACAGCACCATCTTGCCAGCTGCTTCCCATCCAGCCAGCGGCGGGGGAGCCAGCCTCAGCCAGCTTCCCAGCAGCTTTGGACCAGCAGGCAGAACCAGATAACTGAGATATCCTAACTTTAAGACCCCTGGGGAAACAGGATACCAGACAGCAAACCCTAAGCAGGAGCAGTGCAGAGCAGCTGCTCAACAGGCAGAACCAAGTACCTGGGATATCCTGAGTTTAAGACCTCTGGGGACTCAGGACACCTGTCAGCAATCTGTGAGCAGGAGCCCTGCAGGGCAGTGGTTCAGGTGTCCCAGTCTCGGGGAAATAGCCTGACGAGCCCACCGGAGGGTCAAGCACCAGCTAGTAACTACAGGACCAACTAACACCAGAGTTAATCAGATGGCAAAAGGCAAACATAAGATTGTTACTAACAGAAATCAAGGCAGTATGGCAGCATCCGAACCCAGTTCCCCAACAGCAATAAATCTTGGATACCCCAACACACAAGAAAAACAAGACTCAGATCTAAAATCACTGGTCAGGATGCTGATAGAGGAACACTTAGATAAATCAAAGTAATACATGACAAAATAGATCAAAAGCTAGAAGCCCTTACAAGGCAAACACAATTAAATCTCGGATATCTCAACACACCAGAAAAACAAGACTCAGATCTAAAATCACTGGTAAAGAGGCAGATTGAGGATCACTTAGATAAATTTCTTAAAGTAATAGAGGAGAAAATAGATCAAAAGCTAGAAGCCCATACAAGGCAGAGACAAAAATCACTTAAAGAAATCCAGGAGAATATAGAGCAAAAAATGAATCCCAATAAGGGGGAGAAACAAAAATCACTTAAAGAAATACAAGAGAACATGGGTCAACAAGTAGAATTCATAAAAGAGGAAACACAAAAATCCCTTAAAGAATTACAGGAAAACACAAACAAGCAACTGAAAGATCTGAGCAAAACCATACAAAATCTAAAAACAGAAGTAGAAACAACTAAGCAATCGCAAAGGGAGACAACATTGGAGATAGAAAACCTTGGGAAGAAATCAGGAGTCATAGATGCAAATATCAACAATAGAATACAAGAGATAGAAGACAGAATCTCAGATGCTGAAGATACCATAGGAACCATGGATTCAACAATTAAAGAAAATGCAAAATGCAAAAAGCTGGTAACCCAAAACATTCAGGAAATCCAGGACACAATGAGAAGACCAAACCTAAGGATTATAGGGATAGATGAGAATGAAGATCTACAACTTAAAGGGCCAGCAAATATCTTCTACAAAATTATGGAAGAAAACTTCCCCAACCTAAAGAGAGAGATGCCCAAGAATATACAAGAAACCTATAGAACCCCAAATAGACTGGACCAGAATAGAAATACTTCCTGTCACATAATAATCAAAACCCCAAATGTACTAAACAAAGAAAGAATATTAAAGGCAGTAAGAGAAAAAGGACAAGTAACATATAAAGGAAGACCTATCAGAATTACACCAGACTTCTCACCTGAGACCATGAAAGCTAGAAGATCCTGGGCAGACCTCATGCAGACTCTAAGAGAACACAAACTTCAGCCAAAACTACTATAACCAGCAAAACTCTCAATTGCCATAGATGGGGAAACCAAGGTATTCCACTACAAAACCAAATTTGCACGATATTTATCTACAAACCCAGCCCTACAAAGGATAATAGGGGAAAAATACAACACAAGGGGGGAAACTACACCCCAGAAGAAACAAGATAGAAACCCCCTCTCATCCAACCCAAAAGAAGAGAACCATTCAAATACAAATATATATATATATATATATATATATATATATATATATGTATATATATATATAATGCCCAAAATGTCAGGAAGTAATAATTACTATTCCTTAATATCTCTTAATATCAATGGACTCAATTCCCCAATAAAAAGATACAGACTAACAGACTGGATACGGAAACAGGACCCTACAATTTGCTGCATACAGGAAACACATCTCAGTGTCAAAGACAAACTCCACCTTAGAGTAAAAGGCTGGAAGACAGTTTTACAAGGAAATGGTCCCAGGAAACAAGCCGGAGTAGCCATTCTAATATCAGATAAAATTGACTTTCAACCTAAAGTCATCAAAAGAGACACAGAAGGTCACTTCCTGCTTGTCAAAGGGAAAATTCACCAAGAAGAATTCTCAATACTGAACATCTATGTGCCAAATGTAAGGGCACCCTCATTCGTAAAAGAAACTCTACTAAAGCTTAAAGCACACATCGCACCTAACACAATAATTGTAGGTGACTTCAACACTCCATTCTCCTCAATGGACCGGTCAGGAAAGCAGAAACTAAACAGGGACACAGTGAAACTAATTGAAGCTTTGGACCAATTGGATTTAACAGATATATATAGAACATTCCATCCTAAAGCAAAAGAGTGTACCTTTTTCTCAGCACTGCACAGTACCTTCTCAAAAATTGATCATATAATTGGTCACAAGACAGACCTCAACAAATACAAGAAGACTGAACTAATCCCATGTCTCCTATTGGATCATGATTGAGTAAAAGTGGTCTTCAATAGCAAGAAGAACAACAGAAAGCCCACATACACATGGAAACTGAACAATACTCTACTCAATGACACCTTGGTCAAGGAAGAAATAAGAAAGAAATCAAAGACTTTTTAGACTTCATTGAAAATGAAGGTACGACCTACTCAAATCTTTGGGACACAATGAAAGCAGTGCTAAGAGGAAAACTCATAGCCCTGAGTGCCTGCAAAAAGAAACTGGAGAGAGCATGCACTAGCAACTTAACAGCACACCTGAAGGCCCTGGAACAAAAAGAAGCTAACTCACCCAGGAGGAGTAAAAGAGAGGAAATCATCAAACTAAGGGCTGAAATCAATCAAGTAGAAACAAAGAGAACCATACAAAGAATCAACAAAACCAAGAGCTGGTTCTTCGAGAAAATCAACAAGATAGATAAACCCTTAGCTAGACTAACCAAAGGGCACAGAGACAGTATCCAAATTAACAAAATTAGAAATGAAAAGGAAAAAACAGGACTGAATCCCTGAGGGTCAGTAGAAAGAATAGAAACAGGCAAGTTCAGGAGGTAGGAGGTAGGAGGACCCTCTAGAATGTACCAGAGACCTGGGAGGTGACTCTCAGGACTCAGAGAGAGGGAGCACAGATGAAATGCCCTACAGTGGGGAGAGGGAACTTGTAGAGCCTACCTCCAGTAGAAAGACAGGGCATCAAGTGGAAGGGTGGGGTTGCCATCCCACAGTCAAAAACTCTGACCTAGAATTGTTCCTGTCTTGAGGAACTACAGGGACAAAAGTGGAGAAGAGCATGAGAGAAAGGAGGTCCAGTGACAGGCCCAAATTAGGATCCAGCTCAGAGGGAGGCTGGGGTCTCTGACACTGTTACTGATGCTGTGGTGTGCTTGCAGACAGGAGTCTAGCATGGCTGCCCTCTGAGAGGCCCAACAAGCAACAGAAAGAGTCAGATGCAGATACTAGCACCCAACCAAGGGATGGAAACTGGGGATCTTGTGGTTAAATTGGGGAAAAGCTGGAAGAAGCTGAGGAAGAGCATGGCACCATGGGAAGACCAGCAGTCTCAACTAACCTGGACTCCCATGATCTCTCAGATACTGGGCCACCAACCAGGCAGCATACACCAGCTGATATGAGGCCCCTCGACACATACACAGCAGAGGACTGACTGGTCTGTACTCAGTGAGAGAAGATCTACCTAACCTTCAAGATACTTGAGCCCCCAGGGAGTGGGGAGGCCTGGTCAGGTAGGGGTATGAGGATGTTTTCCTTGGAATCAGGTTGGGAGAGAAGAGGTATGGTATGGTGAGTGGTCAGGGGGCACACAGGGAGGAGTGTGAAGTCTGGATTGTAGAAATCGATTAAAGTGTAAAAATAAATAAAAAAGAAAGAAAGAGGAAACACAAAAATCTCATAAAGAATTACATGAAATCACAAACAAGCAAGCAAAAGATTTGAGCATATCCATCCAGGTTCTAAAAACAGAAGTAGAAACAACTAAGAAATTGCAAAGGGAGACAACTTTGGAAATAGAAAACCTTGGGAAGAAATCAGGGGCCATAGATGCAAATATCAACAATAGAATACAAGAGACAGAAGAAAGAAATTCAGATGCCTAAGAAACCATAGGAACCATTGATTCAACAGTCAAAGAAAATACTAAATGCAAAAAGCTTGTAACCCAAAACATCCAAGAAATCCAGGACACAATGAGAAGACCAAACCTAAGGATTATATGTATAGATGAAAGTGAAGATTTACAAGTTAAAGGGCCAGCAAATATCTTCTACAAAATTATTCAAGAAAACTTCCCCAACCTAAAGATAGAGATGCCCATGAATGTAAAGGAAGCCTACAGAACTCCAAACAGACTGGACCAGAACAGAAATACCTCCCATCACATAAAAATCAAAACCCCAAATACACTAAACAAAGAAAGAATATTAAAGGCAGTAAGAGAAAAAGGCCAAGTAACATGTAAAGGAAGACCTATCAAAATTACAACAGACTTCTCACCTGAGACCATGAAAGGTAGAAGATCCTGGGCAGATTTCATGCAGACACTAAGAGAACACAAATATCAGCCAAAAGTACTATACCCAGCAACACTCTCAATCTCCATAGATGGAGAAACCTAGGTATTCCTTGACAAAACCAAATTTGCACAATATCTTTCCACAAACCCAGCCGTACAAAGGATAATAGGGGGAAAACACCAACACAAGGAGGGAAACTACACCTCAGAAGAAGCAAGATAGAAACCCCTCTCATCAAACCCAAAGGAAGAGAACCACTCAAGTATAAAAAATAACGCCCAAAATGTCAGGAAGTAATAATTACTATTCCTTAATATCTCTTAATATCAATGGACTCAATTCCCCAATAAAAAGACACAGACTAAGAGACTGGATACGGAAGCAGGACCCTACCATTGCTGCATATAGGAAACACATCTCAGTGTTAAAGACAAATACTGCCTTAGAGTAAAAGCCTGGAAAACAATTTTACAAGCCAATGGTCTCAGGAAACAAGCTGGAGTAGTCATTCTAATACCAGATAAAATTGTCTTTTAACCTAAAGTCATCAAAAGAGACTCAGAAGGTCACTTCTTGCTGGTCAAAGGGAAAATCCACCAAGAAGAACTCTCAATACTGAACATCTATGCTCCAAATGCTAGGGCACCCCCATTTGTAAAAGAAACCTTACTAAAGCTTAAAGCACACATTGCACCTAACACTATAATTGTGGTTGACTTCAACACTCCACTCTCCTCAATGGACCTCTCAGGAAAGCAGAAACTAAACAGGGACACAGTGAAACTAATTGAAACTTTGGACCAATTGGATTTAACAGATATACAGAGAACATTTCATCCTAAAGCAAAAGAATATACCTTTTTCTCAGCAGCGCATGCATGGTACCTTCTCCAAAATTGATCATATAATTGGTCACAAGACAGATGTCAACAAAAACAAGATCGAACTAATCCCATGCCTCCTATCAGATCACTATGGAGCAAGAGTGGTCTTCAATAGCAACAAAAACAGAAAGCCCACATACACATGGAAACTGAACAATACTCTACTCAATGACACCTTGGTCAAGGAAGAAATAAAGAAAGAAATCAAAGACTTTTTAGAATTTAATGAAAATGAAGGTACAACCTACCCAAATATTTGGGACACAATGAAAGCAGTGCTAAGAGGAAGACTCATAGACTTAAGTGCCTCCAAAAAGAAACTGGAGAGAGCATACACTAGCAGCTTAATGGCACACCTTATAGCCCTGGAACAAAAAGAAGCTAATTCACCCAGGAGGAGTAGAAGAAAGGAAATCATCAAACTCAGGACTGAAATCAATAAAGTAGAAACAAAGTGAACCATACAAAGAATCAACAAAACCAGGAGCTGGTTCATTGAGAAAAATCAACAAAATAGATAAACCCTTAGCCAAATGACACACAGAGACAGTATTCAAATTAACAAAATTAGAAATGAAAAGAGGAAGAAAACAACAGAAACTGAGGAAATTCAAAAGATTATCAGATCCTACTACAAAAGTCTATACTTAACTCAACTGGAGAATCCGGAGGAAATGGACAATTTCCTAGACAGATACCAAATACCAAAATTGAATCAAGATCAACTAGATCAGCTAAACAGTCCCATAACCCCTAAAGAAATAGAAGGGGTTATAGAAAGCCTCCCAACCAAAAAAAGTAAGGGACCAGATGGTTTTAGTGCAGAATTCTACCAGACCTTCAAAGAAGACTTAACACCAATACTCTTCAAACTATTCCACAAAAATAGAAACAGAAGGGACACTGCCCAACTCATTCTTCAAATCCACAATTACGCTGATACCAAAACCACACAAAGATCCAACAAAGAAAGAGAACTACAGGCCAATTTCCATTATGAATATCAATGCAAAAATACTTAATAAAGTTCTTGCCAACCGAATCCAAGAACACATCAAAATGATCATTCACCATGATCAAGTAGGCTTCATCCCAGGGATGCAGCGATGGTTCAATATATGGAAATCCATCCATGTAATCCACTATATAAACAAACTAAAAGAAAAAAAAGCACATGGTCATCTCATTAGATGCTGAAAAATCATTCGACAAAATTCAGCATTTTTTCATGATAAAAGTCTTGGAAAGAGCAGGAATTCAATGCCCATACCTAAACATAGAAAAGCAATATACAGCAAACCAGTAGCCAACATCAAACTAAGTGGAGAGAAACTTGAAGCAATCTTACTAAAATCAGGGACTAGACAAGGCTTCCCTCTCTCTTCATATCTTTTAAATATAGTACTTGAAGTTCTAGCGAGAGCAATTAGGCAACATAAGGAAGTCAAGGGGATACAAATTGGAAAAGAAGAAGTCAAACTATCATTATTTGCAGATGATATGATAGTATACTTAAGCGACCCAAAAAAGTCCACCAGAGAACTCCTACAGCTGATAAACAACTTCAGCAAAGTGGCTGGTTATAAAATCAACTCAAGCTAATCAGTAGCCTTCCTGTACTCAAAGGACAAGCAGGCTGAGAAAGAAGTTAGGGAAATAACACCCTTCACAATACCTAAAAACAACATAAAGTACCTTGGTGTGACTCTACCCAAACAAGTGAAAGATCTGTATGACAGGAACTTCAAGTCCTTGAAGAAAGAAATTGAAGAAGACATCAGAAGATGGAAAAATATTTCATGCTCTCGGATTGGCAGGATCAATATAGTAAAAACTGGCCATCTTGCCAAAAGCAATCTACAGATTCAATGCAATCCCCTTCAAAATACCAATTCAATTCTTCATAGATGTAGAAAGAGCAATTCTCAAATGCATGTGGAGTAACAAAAAACCCAGGATAGCTAAAACTATTCTCAACAATGAAAGGACTTCTGGGGGAATCAATATCCCTGACCTCAAGCAGTACTACAGAGCAATTGTGTTAAAAACTGCATGGTATTGGTACAGCAACAGGCAAGTAGATCAAGGTAATAGGATTGTAGACACAGAAATGAACCCACAGAGTTACGGTCACTTGATCTTTGATAAAGGAGCTACAACCATCCAGTGGAAAAAAGATAGCCTTTTCAACAAATGGTGCTGGTTCAACTGGAGGTCAACATGCAGAAGAATGTGAATTGACCCACTCTTGCCTCCTTGTACTAAGATCAACTCCAAGTGGATCAAGGACCTCCACATAAAACCAGACACACTGAAACTAATAGAAAAGAAACTGGGGAAGACCCTGGAGGACATGGTTACAGGGGGAAATTTTCTGAGAACACAAATAGCTTATGCTCTAAGATCAAGAATTGACAAATGGGACCTCATAAAATTACAAAGTTTCTCTAAGGCAAAGGACACTGTCAGAAGGACAATACAGCAACCAACAAATTGGGAAAAGATCTTCACCAACCGAAAGAGTGCTAATTTCCAATATATACAAAGAACTCAAGATGTTAGACCCGAAAGAACCAAATAACTCACTTAAAAAATGGGGTACAGAGCTGAACAAAGAATTTTCACCAGAAGAAATTCAGATGGCTGAGAAACACCTTAAGAGATGGTCAACATCATTAGTCATCAGGGAATTGCAATTCAAAACAACCCTGAGATTCCACCTCACACCAATCAGAATGGCTAAGATTACAAACTCAAAAGACAACAGGTACTGGCGAGGATGTGGAGAAAGTGGAACACTCCTCCACTGTTGGTGGGACTGCTAGATGGTACAACTGCTCTCGAAATCAGTCTGGCAGTTCCTCAGAAAATTGGGCCTGACACTTCCAGAGGACCCTGTCATACCACTCCTGGGCATATACCCAGAGGATTCCCCTGCATACAATACACATACTCCACTATATTTATCGCAGCCTTATTTATAATAGCCAGAAATTGGCAGGAGCCCAGATGTCCCTCAAAGGAGGAATGGATACAGAAAATGTGGTATATTTATACAATGGAATACTACTCAGCAATTAATAATAATGAATTCATGCAATTTGTAGGCAAATGTTTGGATCTGGAAAATATCATCTTAAGCAAGTTAACCCAATCACAAAAGAATACACATGAAATGGGATCACAGATAAGTGGATATTAATGAACCCAGAAGCTCTGAATACTCAAGGCACAATTAGCAAGTCAAAAGATTCCCAAGAAGAAGGAAGGAGAAGACCCTGGTCCTGAAAAGATTGTATCCAGTTTTGTAGGAGAGTATCAGAACAGAGAAATGGTGGTGGTGGGGTGATTGGGGAATAGGTGTGTGTGGGGGAGAGTTCTTATGGGACATATGGTGAGGGGGAAACTGGGAAAGGGGAAAGTCTTTGGAATGTAAACAAAGAATATAGAATAAATAATAAAAAATTAAAAATCATCATCACATTGTATATATATATATATATATATATATATATATATACTAAATTAAAGTGTTCATATTCAAATAAAATCATTGTATTTTGAAGAAAAAAGAATAAAACAACTAACTGTTTATCATTGCCTCTTGCAATGTAAGGCCCAAAATAACTACATTACAAAAATCCATATCCAAGTTGCACAGAAAGGTAGCTAACTACCCAGTGGCACAAAGAAGAAAGCACAGGTGAGCCCTACCCTGCCACTCAAAGGATCCCATCCAGAAACCTCTGGCTGAAGACCTCTAGTTTCTGTCTCTGGCTTGGGAGCATCCTCTGCCACAGCACACCATATCCAAGTGACACAGGAAGGTAGCTAACCACCCAGCATCCCAGAAAGGATGGTCAGCACAGGTTAGAACTGCCCTGGTGCTCAGAGGAAGCAGCCGGAAACCCTGAGGACACAAGAACCTAAGAGCAGCGTGGGACAGGAGTATTCTGTTTTCTGCCAGCACCCAGAACTCATCTGGGCAACAGAGCTACATATACCTACAACAAAACAGCAGGTCCCACAGGAGTACCTGCATACCTGTAGTACATAGAGAGAACTGGTCTCATAGGAGCACAAATACAGAGGCTTGCATGACACACAAGCCAGCATCAGAGACAGCAACACCAGGTAACATCAAAGATAACCAGATCATAGAGTATTACCAACAGAAATCAAGGCAACATGGCACCATCTGAACCAAGTTCTCCCACAACAACAAGTCCTGGTTAACCAAACACACCAGCAAAGCAAGATCTGGATTTAAAATCACATCTCATGATGCTGATAGAGGATTTCAAGAAGGACATAAATAACTTCCTTAGAGAAATACAGAAGAACATGAGTCAACAGGTAGAAGCCCTTAAAAAGAAAACACAAAAATCTCTTAAAGAAATACAGGAGAACATGGGTCAACAGCTAGAAGCCCTTAAAGAAGAAACACAAAAATTCTTTAAAAAATTACAGGAAAACACGCACACACACACACACACACACACACACACAAACAAACAAAACAACAAAAAAAAACCAAAACAAAACAAATGAAGGAACTGAACAAATCCATCTGGGATCTAAAAACTAAATTAGAAACAAAACAAAGAAATCACAAAGGGAGACAACTTTGGCAATGGAAAACCTTGGAAAAAATCAGGAGCCATAGATGCAAACATCAACAACTGAATACAAGAGATAGAACAAAGGATCTCAGATGATAAAAATACCATAGAAAGCATTGACTCAACAGTCAAAGAAAATGCAAAATGCAAAAAGATCCTGACCCAAAACATTCAGGAAATCCAGGACAAAATGAGAAGACGAAACCTAAGGATTATATGTATAGAAGAGAGCAAAGATCTACAACTTAAAGGTCTAATAAATATCTTCAACAAAATTATAGACGAAAACTTCCCTAACCTAAAGAGAGAGATGCCCATGTTCATCCTACAGAACTCCAAACAGACTGGAACAGAACAGAAGTTCCTCCCATTACATAATAATCTAAACACCAAATGTGTTAAACAAAGAAAGAATATTAAAAGCAGTAAGGGAAAAAGGCCAAGCAACATATAAAGGAAGACCTATCAGAATTACACTAGACTTCTCACCAGAGACCATGAAAGCAAGAAGATCCTGGGAAGATCTCATACAGACCCTAAGAGAACACAAATGCCAGCCCAGACTACTATATCCAGCAAAACTCTCAATCACCATAGATGGAGAAACCAAGTCTTCTATGATAAAACCAAATTTACACAATATCTTTCCACAAATTGAGCCCTACAAAGAATAATAGATGGAAAACACAAGCAGTGAAACTACACCCTAGAAGAAGCAAGATAGTAATCTTCTTTCAACAAACCCAATAGAAGATAGCCACCAAACATAAAAATAACATCAAAAAATAACAGGAAGCAACAATTGCTATTGCTTAATATCTCTTAACATCAATGGACTCAATTCCCCAATAAAAGACATAGACTAACAGACTGGATACTTAAACAGCACCCAGCTTTTTGCTGTATACAGGAAACAAACCTCAATGCCAAAGACAAACACTACCTCAGAGTAAAAGGCTGGAAAGAATTTTCCAAGCAAAGGTTGCAGGAAACGTGTTGGAGGACCTATTCTAATATTGAATGAAATTGACTTTCAACCAAAAGTCATCAAAAAAGACACAGAAGGACACTGCATACTCATAAAAGAAAAATATACCAAGAAGAACTTTCAATTATTAATATCTATGCTCCAAATGCAAGGGCACACACATTTGTAGAAGAAACTTTACTAAAGCTTATAGCACACATCATGCCTCACACAATAATTGTGGATGACTTCAACACCCCACTATCATCAGTGGACAGATCAGGGAAGCACAAACTAAACAGAGACACATTGAAACTAACAAATTTTGGACCAAATGGATTTAATAGATATCTATATATCATTTCATCCTAAATCAAAAGAATATACCTCTTCTCAGCACCTCATCGTACCTTCTCCAAAATTGGCCATATAATTGGTCACAAAACAGACCAATTGGTCACAAACTCATCCCATGCCTCCAATCAGATCACTATGGAGAAAGAATTGTCTTCAATAGCAACAAAAACAATGTAAAGCTGAATAATGGCCAACTCAATGATACCTTGGTTAAGGAAGAAATAAGGATTGAAATCAAAAACTTTTTAGAATTTAATGAAAATGAAGGCACAACATACCCAAATTTATGGGAAGCTAATACACCTAAGAGGTGAAGAAGGCAGGAAATCATCAAACTCAGAGCTGAAATAAACCAAGTAGAAACTAAAGGAACTATACAAATAATCAACAGAACCACGAGTTGGTTCTTTGAGAAAATTAAGTAGATAGATAAACCTCTAGCCAGACTAACCAAAGGGCACAAAGTATCCTAATTAACAAAATCAGAAATGAAAAGGGAGATATAACAAGAGAAAACAAGGAAAGTAAAAAAAAATCATTAGATCCTACTTCAAAAGCCTATACTCAATAGAGCTGGAAAATCTGGATCAAATGGACAATTTTCAGAAAAGATACCAAATACCAAAGTTAAATAAGGATCAGATAGGCCACCTAAACTGTACAATAACCCGCAAAGAAATAGAAGCAGTCACTGAAAGTCTCCCAAGAAAAAAAGTACAGCACCAGAAGGATTTAGTGCAGAATTCTTCAGATCTTCAAAGAAAACCTAACACCAATACTCTTCAAATTATTCCATGAAATAGAAACAGAAGGAACACTATTCAACTTGTTTTATGAAGCCACAATTTTGCTGATATCAAAACCATACAAAGATCCAAAAAAAAAGAGAACTTTAGGCCAATTTCCATTTTGAATATCAATGCAAAAATACTCAATAAAAGTCTTGCCAATCGAATGCAAGAACACATCAAAATGATCATTCAACACAATCAAGTAGACTTCATTCCAGAAATGCAGGGTGGTTTAATACACAGAAATCTATCAATGTAATCCACTACATAACAAACTCAAAAAAAATAATAACACATGGTCATTTGATTAGATGCCGAATAAAGCATTTGACAAATTTCAGCATCCTTTCATGTTAAAAATCTGGGAAAGATTAGGAAATCATGACCCATACCTAAACATAGTAAAAGTAATCAGTAGCCAATATCAAACTAAATGGAGAGAAACTTGAAGCAATCCCACTAAAATCAGGCACTAAATAAGGCTGTCCTCTCTCTCCATATTTATTCATTACAGTACTTGAAGTTCCAGCTGAAGCAATTAGACAACAAAAGGAGGTCAAAGGGATACCAATTGGAAAGGAAGAAGTCAAATTATCACTATTTGCATATCAGATGAGAGTATACTTAAGTGACCCAAAAAACTCCACCAGAGAACTCCTACAGATGATAAGCAAATTCAGCAATGTTGCTGGATATAAAAGTAACTCAAAGGATAAACAGGCTGAGAAAGAAATTAGGAAGATAATACGATTCACAATAGCCACAAAACAATATAAAGTATCTTGATGTGACTCTAACCAAACAAGACAAAGATCTGTATGACAAGAACTTCAAGTCTCTGAAGAAGAAATTGAAGAGGATCTCAGAAGATGGAATGTTCTCCCATGCTCTTGGATTGGCAGGATTAATATAGACAAAGGGCCATCTTGCCAAAAGCAATATACAGATTCAACACAATCCCCATCAAAGTCCCAACTCATTTCTTCATAGAGTTAGAAAAAGCAATTCTCAAATTCATCTGGAATAATAAAAAACCAGGATAGCTAACACATTTCTCAACAGTAAAAGAACTGGTGGAATCAGTATCCCCAAGCTCAAGCAGTACTACTGAGCAATAGTGTTAAAAACTGCATGGTATTGGTACAGTGACAGCTAGGTAGATCAATGGAATAGAATTGAAGACCCAGAAATGAAGCCACAGAGCTATGGTCACTTGATCTTTGACAAAGTAAAACTCAAGAATTTAGACCCCAGAAAACCAAATAACCCTATCAAAAAATGGGGTACAAAGCTAAACAAAGACTTTTCACCTGAAGAAATTCAGATGGCTGGGAAACACCTTAAAATGTTCAACATCATTAGTCATTAGAGAAATACAAATCAAAGCAACCATGAAATTTCGTCTCATACCAGTCAAAATAGCTAAGATTAAAAACTGAGGAAACAGCAGGTGTTGGCGAGGATGTGGAGAAAGAGGAACACTCCTCCACTGCTGGTGGGACTGCAAGCTGATACAACCACTCAGGAAATTAGTCTGGCAGTTCCTCAGAAAACTGGACATGATACTTCCGGAGGACCCAGCCATACCACTCCTGGGCATATACCCAAAAGATTCCCCAGCATGCAATAAGGATACATGCTCCACTATGTTCATAGCAGCCTAATTTATAATAGCCAGAAGCTGGAAAGAACCCAGATGTCCCTCAACAGAGGAAGGGATACAAAAAATGTGGTATATATATACACAATGGAATACTATTCAGAGATTAAAAATAGTGAATTCATGAAATTTTTAGAGAAATGGATGGAGCTGGAGAACATCATACTAAGTGAGAAAACCCAGTCTCAAAAGAATACCCATGGTATGCAGTCACTGATAAGTGGATATTAGCCAAGAATCTTGGAACACCAAAGACACAATCCACATACCAAATGATGTCCGACAAGAAGGAAGGAGTGGATCCTGGTTCTGGAAAGGCTCAATGCATCAGTGTGGGGGAATACCAGAACAGGGAAGTGGGAAGGTTTGGATGGGGGAACAGGGGCAAGGAAAAGGGCATGTGGGACCTTTGGGGGGTGGGAACCAGGAAAAGGGAAATGAAATGTAAATATAGAATATAACCAATAAAAAATAATTTAAAAAAACCTAAAACCATCCAATGGAAAAAAGATAGCCTTTTCAACAAATGATGCTGGTTGAACTAGTGGTTTGCATGCAGAAGAATGCAAATCAATACATTCTTATCCCCTTGTACTAAACTCAAGTCTAGGTGGCTCAAGGACCTCCACATGAAACTGGACATACTGAAACTACAAGAAAACAACCAGGGGAAGACCCTTGAGCACATGGGCACAGGGGAATACTTCCTGAACAGAACACCAATAGCTTATGCTCTAAGATCAATTATTGACAAATGGGACCTCATAAAATTACAATATTTCTGTAAGGCAAAAGACACTGTCAATAGGAGAAAACGATAACCAACAAATTGGGAAAAGATCTCTATCAACCCTACATCTTACAGAGGGCTAATATCCAATATATACAAAGAATTCAAGAAGTTAGACTCCAGAGAACCAAATAACCACATTTAAATAATGGAAAGCCTTTGGAATGTAAACATAGAATATAGAAAATAAAAATTAAAAAAAAGGATTATACCAATGGTATCCAAGTTTTGCAATTCATATTAAATGATATGTACATGCAAAAAAATGGAGTACAGAGCCAAATAAAGAATTTTCACCTGAGGAATATCAAATGGCTGAGAAGCACCTAAAGAAATGTTCAGGTCTATACCCCAATTTTTGATAGGGTTATTTGTTTCTTTGGGGTCTAACTTCTTGAGTTCTTTGCATATATTGGATATTAGCCCCCCTGTCGGATGTAGGGTTGGAAAAGATTTCCCAATTTGTTGATGGATGTTTTGTCCTTCTGATTGTGTCCTTTGCCTTACAGAAACTTTGTAATTTTATGAGGTCCCATTTGTTTATTCTTGATCTTAGGGCATAAACTATTGGTGTTTTGTTCAGAAACTTTCCCCCTGTGCCCATGTCCTCCAGGGTCTTCCCCAGTTTCTTTTCTATTAGGTTCAGTGTGTCTGGTTTTATAAGGACGTCCTTGATCCACTTGGAGTTGATCTTAGTACAAGGAGATAAGAGTGGGTCAATTCACATTCTTCTGCATGTTGACCTCCAGTTGAACCAGCACCATTTGTTGAAAAGGTTATCTTTTTTCCACTGGATGGTTGTAGCTCCTTTATCAAAGATCAAGTGACCATAAGTCTGTGGGTTCATTTCTGGGTCTTCAATTCTATTCCACTGATCTACTTGCCTGTCGCTGTACAAACACCATGCAGTTTTTAACACAATTGCTCTGTAGTACTGCTTGAGCTCAGGGATATTGATTCCCCCAGAAGTCCTTTTAAAAAATGGGGTATAGAGCTAAACAAAGAATTTTCACCAGAAGAAATTCAGATGGCTGAGAAACACCTTAAGAGATGGTCAACATCATTAGTCATCAGGGAAATGCAAATCAAAACAACCCTGAGATTCCACCTCACACCAGTCAGAATGGCTAAGATTAAAAACTCAAGAGACAACAGGTGCTGATGAGGATGTGGAGAAAGTGGAACACTCCTACACTGTTGGTGGGACTGCAAGATGGTACAACCGCTCTGGAAATCAGTTTGGCGGTTCCTCAGAAAACTGGGCATGACACTTCCAGAGGATTCTGTCATATCCCTCCTGGGCATATACACAGAGGATTCCCCTGCATACAATAAAGACCCATGCTCTACTCTGTTCAGAGTAGCCTTATTTATAATAGCCAGAAATTGGAAGGAGCCCAGATTTCCCTCAAAGGAAGAATGGATACAGAAAATGTGGTATATTTATACAATGGAATACTACTCAGCAATTAAAAATAATGAATTCATGCAATTTGTAGGCAAATGTTTGGATCTGGAAAATATCATCCTGAGTGAGTTAACCCAATCACAAAAGAATACACATGAAATGCAATCACAGATAAGTGAATATTAATTAGCCCAGATGCTCTGAATACTCAAGGCACAATTAGCAAGTCAAAAGATTCCCAAGAAGAAGGAAGGAGAGGACCCTGGTCCTGAAGGGACTGGATCCAGTTTTGTAGGAGAGGACCAGAACAGAACAGAGAAATGGTGGGGTAGTGATTAGGAAATAGGTGGGGGGAGGGTAGAGGACTTATGGGACATATTGTGAGGGGGGAACTGGGAAAGTGGAAAGCCTTCAGAATGTAAACAAAGAAGATAGAAAACATAAAAAAAGAAAGGAAAAATAAAGGGGGTAGTAGAGAGAGAAGTAGAGAGAAAGAAAGAGAGAAAGAATGAAGGAAAGAAAGAAGGCAGGAAGAAGCAAGGAAGATGGACAGAATGATGGAAGGAAGAAAAGAAAGAGTGAGAAAGGAAAGAAATCAGAAAGAAATAGAAAAAGAGATAGAAAGAAAAAAGGGGAAAAAAGAGAACGGGAAATGAACATGAAACAGTGGTTACAATGTACTGTATAAGAGAAGAAATTATTTCCAATATAAAATACAAAACAAACAACCAAAGATAAAAGAATATTGTAAAAAATTTTAACAATAAAGTAGTATGCATCCCTTTTATTTTATTACCTGTATACAGAAAATATAAGAGGTTTAAAATTGCATGGATTGCAATAAACATAAGATATTCTACAAATTTGTAGTAAGTATACAATTGTATAGTTCTCTATTTGAACTAAATGTAAATTATATATTTGGACCAAAGTTACAATTTAGTATGATTTTGGATATCTTCTATTTTTCCTGCTTTGATCTGGGGTAAATGTTAAACTTCACTGCTTTGCTTTGTTGGGTTTAATTTTTTAGTATTGTCTGTTTGCGGGTAATAGAACGTTTAATTATGAGGTTCATCATTAATGATACAGTTTTACTTTTTATAGTAATTTCTTCTATAATTTGAGGCTCATACATCTATGGTGATATCAATTACAGTCTGTGTCAAATAAAAAATTAAAATAATGGTATTCATGAAAAAAAGAAATGTTCAATATCCTTAGTCATCTGGGAAATGCAAATTAAACAACCCTGAGATTTCACCTCACAGAAGTCAGAATGGCTCAGATTGAAATCTCAAGAGACAGCAGGTGCTGGAGGAAAAGAAACACTCCTCCACTGCTGGTGGGATTGCAAGCTGGTACAACCACTCTGGAAATCAGTTTGGCAGTTCCTCAGAAAACTGGCCATAATAGTACCGAAGGACCCTGTTATACCACTCCTGGGCATATACCCAGAGGATTCTCTGGCATGTAATAAGGACACATGTTCCAGGAGGTGGTGGTGCACACCTTTAATCCCAGCACTTGGGAGGAAGAGGCAGGCAGATTTCTGAGTTCGAGACCAGCCTGGTCTACAGAGTGAGTTCCAGGACAGCTAGGACTACACAGAGAAACCCTGTCTCAAAAAACCAAACATAAATAAATAAATAAATAAATAAATAAATATAATAATGACACATGTTCTACTATGTTCATAGTCATAGCAGCTGTATTTACAATAGACAGAAGGTGGAAAGAACCCAGATGTCCCTCAATGGAGGAATGGATACTGAAAATATGGTATATTTACACAATGGAATACTACTCAGCTATTAAAAACAAAGAATTCATGAACGTCTTGGGCAAATGGATGGACCTGGAAAAATCCATCCTGAGTGATGTAACCCAGTCAGAAAAGAACACACATAGTATGCACTCTCTGATAAGTGGATATTAGCTCAGAAGATTGGAATACCTAAGACACAATTCACATGTCAAATGATGCTCAAGAACAAGGAAGAACAATGTTTGTATACTCTGGTCCTTCTTAGAATGGGGAACAAAATTCCCACAGAAGTACATAGAAGTAAAGTGTGGAGCAGCATCTGAGGGAAGGACCATCCAGAGACTACTCTACCTAGTGATCGATTCCATATACAGTTATAAAACCCAAAAACTATTAGTGATGCCCGCAAGTACTTGCTGATCAGAGCTGGATATAACTGTCACCTGAGAGGCTCTGCTAGTGCATAACAAATACAGATGGGGACACTCTTAACCAGCCATTGAACTAAGCTCAGAGTCCTCAATGTGGGAGCTAGAGAAATCATCCAATGAGCTGAAGGGGTTTGCAGCTCCATAGGAGGAACAATAATATGAGTCTCCCAGTACTACCAGCACTCCCAGGTACAAAACTCCACCAGAGTGCACATTGAGTTACCCATGGCTGCACACATATAGCCAGCAGAGGATGGTCTTGTTGGACATCAACAGGAGAAGAGGCCCTTGGTGCTGATAAGTCTCAATGCTGCAGTATGAGGGAATGCTGGGACAGGTAAGTGGGAGAGAGTTGATTTGGATATAGGGGTGGGGAGATGGATTATCAGGCTTCCTGGGCAGGGGGACCAGGAATGGAGAGGAGATAACATTTGAAATGTAAATGAAGAATATATCTAATAAAAAAACGTAAAAAAAAAACAACAAAAATATGGTTCAAAACATCTTGCAGTTGCTTCCTATCAGTGTTTTAGCAAAACAGAGAAGCATACTAGGGGAACATCCAATCCTTAGACAATCTTCATTCTATGGACTGGAAGGCTGTTACTAGTGAATGTAGTGTGACTAATCACAAACTGTTCTCTTTACATTTTCTTTTACAATCAAAGTCATATAAAGTTTATGGTTTTGTTTCTTTGTTTAATTTTTTAGTGGTTATTTTATTTATTTACATTTCAAATGTTATTCCCCATCCTGGTTTCCCCTCCACAAACCTCTATCTCACCCACTCTAACCCTTGCTTCTATGAGGGTGCTTTCTTCCCCACCCACCCACTCATACCTCACAGCCCTAGCATTCTCCTACACTGGGGCATCAAGCCTTCATAGGACCAATGTTGTGGATGGCTCTGGAGTTGTTCTTGCAAACCAATCCCCTAATGAATAATGGAGCCAATCACAGGGCAAGTAGGCAGGACTTCCATGTTGGATGGAGGAAGAGAGGAAGCAGGAGAGATTGAGGCTGGAACTGGGACAGCATATCAGTAGGATGTAGCTGCTAGAGTTTCCCAGTATCATGGGTGATAAGCAAGGATTCACCACTGGAGGAATCAGATATTAAAGAGGCTTACAAGATTAGGTTTTAGTTGTTGTGCCCAGAGATTTAGTTACCATTGTTTCTGAACTATGTTTGTGTTGCGTTTTCCTTCATGCAGTGGCTTGTCCTGGTTCAAGAGAGAAAGGTATGGTGGCAAAGCGTGGGTTTGCTAGATGGGCACCACAAAGGCTGTGGGGGATTTGAGGTATGGGGCTTGGTGGTGACCCACCAGTGGGAACCTAGTGAGCTGGGTGGAGAGATTGTGGAGTTCAGAGTCAGAATCTCCATGAGATAAGAACAGGTCAGCCATTGCCTGCCAGTGTCAGGCACAGTGCCAGGGTGCTAGGGCAGAGTCAGAGAGTTGGAGGCACAAGCATGGGAACATGATAGTTCAGTTTTTGTTGTTGTTGTTGTTTGTTTTTTAATATTTCCTGCAAACAGACCAAGGTCCTCTCTTCCCATTGAAATCAGATAAGGCCATCGTTTGCTACATATGCAGCTGGAGCCATGGGTCCCTCCATCTGTATTCTTTCCTTGGTGTTTTAGTCCCTGGAAGCTCTGGGGCGGGGTCTGGTTGGTTAATATTGTTGACCTTCCCACATCTGTTATGTCAGAATTGAACAGACTTGGTAGACTGATTAGGTTTCTTCTGCTGGTCTTGGTCT
This sequence comes from Apodemus agrarius, assembly GCA_964023405.1. Classification (NCBI taxonomy): domain Eukaryota; kingdom Metazoa; phylum Chordata; class Mammalia; order Rodentia; family Muridae; genus Apodemus; species Apodemus agrarius. Next base: position 120,436,381 of record OZ030008.1, on the reverse strand, counting down.
TGGTGTTTCCCTATTCTGATGATCGTTATTTTCATTACTAAGTGGCAAAACCCACCCTGCTCATTCTTCTTTGACTTGAATACATTGTCAAAGATTTTTCCAAATAAGATAATGTTCCCAAGTGTTTATGTTTAGGATATCAATATTACTTTGAGACCATAATTTAACTTACAAGAAGCATATGGGTAACAATGGCTTTAACCTTAAGAACTACATAATTTTAATAAGTAAGAACATTTATTATTAAGAAAAAGAATCCTTAGCAAGTATTGACTGACATCAGTACAAATTTTCCATTATTTAATCTTTTGAACTGTGGAAAATATATTAGAGGACATTAAACAATTTTGCTTCTCCACCACCTCTTAAAAATCTGTATTCTGTATGTTTCTTTTTCTATGCCACTTTTAAAGTAATTTATATTTTAAAATATTTATGTTTAAATGCAAATTTCAAGTCACTATAATTATTTTGAGTTGACAATTTAAGATGTCAATATTGACCTCCCAAACAACTATTGATATTTATTTATTTATTTAATTTTTTAAACATTTCAACTAAGAATGGATGGATATGGTAGGATTTTTTTACTTATTCTAATATGGTTTTAACATCTATAATAGTATTTGTATTCTTTGGTTTATATTTTAATACAATCTTTATTTTGATTTAAAAATTTTCTACTATTTTATTAAAGTATAGAATAAAATACTCAATGAGGTTTATGATAATCAGGAATATAAATAACCAAAATAATATGAACTAGATTATGAGATAAGTATTTTTTAATTATAACATCTCTGATGTAAAAAAAAAAAGGCTAGGAGAGATTAGTATCCAAGTTATGTATAAGACAATAGGATAATTCTATTCTGTTGTTTCTGAAGTTATGTATTACTTACTTGACTAGATCTCTTAATTCTTCCTGGTCCTTGTCAGAAATTAATTTGGTCTTTTGTAGCAAATGGATGCATATATTGTATCATATATTATTTTCAAGTTAAAAAGTCTTTATGAAAAATGCAGCAAATTTGATAGCTGCATTTTTAAATTTATGGTCTTTCTAATTTGCTATACAATTTACAAACAAAATACATCAGCATTTGTTGATTTGGCCTTTCATTTTACATATTATAAAATGTAAAAATCACCTTCACTATAAGACATGGTAAGAAAACCCAGTTGTATCTGTTTGTGATTAACCATAAAGCTTCCATATGTGGTATGTCTTTGGATGTATGTTGTCCACTGTAACTTAACCAGGGGCATAATTACACTCTTCCTGAATCAAGAAAGTCAAATAATGTCAAAACCAATAATTTTCCTAGTAGATGTTTTGGGAATTAAAAATGGGAAAAATGCTGATAGTAAGATGTTAACATGTCTCAGAATGGAGCTAAATGTATCGCATACTGTCAAATTAGAAGGTCTGGAAGTTCTGTGGTTAAATAACACTGTAGCAAATTAATTAATATTCAAATGTCTTTAAAATACATATCTGTTGACTCTTTGATGTTGCCCCAAACTCTTAATATATTATTAAGTTTTCTGAAAATGATGGCGGGCTGGAATTGATACTACATCTGACAATCTTCATATTCATTCTAATACTTTCTAATACTTTATGTTCTTGGAATTAGCAAACATATGGCCTTGTCCTTAGTAATAGTACAGCATGCTAATAACTTCTATGAATGATCTTGGTAGATGTACAATAAAAACATCACATTTTAAAACATATAATCTAAGACAAAGCAAAGCCAGATAATTTACCAAGCAATCAGCACCAGTTTTTAATAGAACAAAAAGAGAATTTCTCAGTATAGAACTCATTTTTATATACCTCTGTACTTGAGAATCTCAACTACTCTAAGAAAAACATTAGGATTGTGGAAGGTCAAGTGGAGTATAAGGTCGAAGTTATAGACAGTCATCGATTCTAGGTGTGAGGTAGGTATGCTTACAGAATTCATAAAACATACTTTTTTGTGTTAATAAATATCAATGTCATAATGGTTCTTGCCTAGGCTTTCTAATTTACAAGACTTTAGTATGAAATACTCATTCCTTTGCATATATACATCATCAAGTTTCAAGCTGTCTTCCAGCAAGTAACACTATCACCACTAAGACTGGTACTAATTTATAGCAATAACTTAATGCTGTAATTATTCAGGTGTAACTAATAAACACTGTGCATTTCTAAGAAGGAGAACCTTGGTACAGTATTTCTTTATAAATTATATATCAAAAATCATGTTTTCACAAATTATTTAATGCCAATAGAATAAATTTGTGACATATTTGCCTATAGGCTTAACTGCTTAACTGCATGTAATATAATGAAAATAATTTTCCTTGAAAACAGAGGACAATAATATGTCTAGTTTAGATTATTTTTCACAAAGAGCAATGCCAACACATTTAGATGAATTATTCTTTAAAGTTAGAAAGGTTTTTTTTTATATCTGCATGCAATGTATTTTGTTAGAGTTCAACAACTTTCTTGTTAGTACAAAATTATAAAAAAAAAGTGACTATTTCTCTCTTCTCTCTCACATACATTATTTCTCTTCGGCACCCTCCCTTAGCTTCTCTTCACACTCCTTCTCTCTTGCCCTGTCTCTCCTGAGTTCCTTGTAGCTGTTATAGAAGTAGGAAACTCAGTTTTAGACACTTGTCAGAAATTATCTTTGCAGAAACTCTTAAGAGGCTAAACTAGGGATGATTTCTGATCAAGTGCTATTTGAGTCAGTTTTTCACAGACCAACTTGGCCTGTAAGTTGATTCCCTAGCTTTAGAGGTCTTGCCCCATTATTTGACATTCTAAACTCAAGCAGTGTATAATTATAGGCCTAATCAAGTTTCAATAGTCAGCCTTAATAAGAATCAGAAGCTTGAATTTTGTGGTCAACCATCATTTCAGTTTCATAAATGGAGTGCTGAGAATGATGTGTCCTTTAGGAGTAAGTGCACACTATACTAGCCCATGTTCACTGACATCCATTATGGCACTTCTCTGGTGCACTCATAAGTGAAGCAACAGGACAGGACAGCACTTGTTTTATTGATACTCAGTAACCCAAGTTGTATAAAAAGTATGACTTTTTTTTGTATTAGTTCACCATACACCAACCCTGTAACAGTGACCACTCAAATAATGCTTAGAGGTTTTAATAGTGAACTGCTTGAGAATCAACTTAAAGAATTTGTGACTTTATTTAAAAAAACAGCAAACAGAAATCAGCATTTTGCTATCTTTCTAATAATTACTATACCACACTTGAGGGTTGATGCATAGAAATCTCTTTTCTGCATGAATAGAATAAAGGAATTGGATTATCTGGGTGGTGCTATGCATTGCCATATGCAATGTACTTCTCAACTGAACTGCCACATGAGATGCCCATCAGTTCTCCAAATGTTCACCTGGATGCTTGAAGATCAGAAGATTGAAGATTGTGTATAAAAATATTAGTTGAATTTATATTCTTGCTATCAATATGATAAAGCTCTTCATCCATGCTAATATAATAGTAGTATCATGAAGGAACTACTTAATAAGTAAGATAAGATGTTCCTTTTGTTTGGTAAATTAAAATGTCCATAAGTTCTTGTTTAAATATCAGCAGATTTACACATTAACTCTTTTTATTTACATTTTTATTTCAATTATTCCAGTTGTTAACCCTTCCCAGTTCACATTCCAACTATTCCTCATCCTGTTCCTCCTCCTTCTTCTCCAAGATGATGTCACCAAACCCACCATACACACCTTAACTCTTCAAACAAAAAGTTAGAAACAAAGTATATTTAGAAGCTTACAGTCAGTGGGTTTTTTTAATTACTTTTGCACAGTGATTGTTAAAGATACATCTACATTTTGTAGAAGTGCTAACATGCACAACATTAAAGAGATCTCTTTCATGGCCATTCTGACACACTCTTTCATATGGTCATACTACATTTCTAACAGCTAAAGTAATTTCTCTGCCAATTTGCTAGGAAATTCAAAAATTTTTAATAGGAGACATTAAAGCACCCACCAGTACCCAATCCAGTATATATGCTCAGTAGAAAAGGAACTGAAGCTTTACTTCCATTACACATTCCATTTACCAAATGGAGCCAACACAAACTTATATGTTTCAGTTCTATCATGAAGAACAGCCATCCATTCAACTCTGTTTTGCTGTATGTCTTAATAGATGAAGCTCGGATTGAGTTGCAGAATTTATGTTTACGTGGATCAATATTATTTAAATAGTATTTCAAAATTTAAAATCAATCCAAGCAATTGTCTAGCTATGATTATTTCTCAAGGGGAAAACATCTAATTTACATGTAAGCCAAAAGATAAGGTGTGTAGTGCAGTGTTCATTCAGTAATCTTCTTGATTTCAGTAATGTTTATAAATTCCCTGAATGATATAAGAGAAATACCCCTTATTGAATTTTCACACAACACAGTGAGAAAGGAAAAGAGAAAATTAATTCAAAGAGACTTGGAAAAATAAAATAATCATTTATCAACACAAGTTGACAAAATGAAAAATCCAACCAAACATTAGGTTCAGGCAATCATTAGTTGAGAGTAAATGTGATTGACCAGAACAGTGGACAGATCTAGATTGGACTCTTATAGTAAGGTAAATGGTAGTTGTAATATTATTTCCACTTGAAATATGCACCTTTTAAGTATGAGGACACATACATCTCCAGTGCACACTGTTACCCAGCACACAAGAAACAGAGCAAGTACAGTTTGTATTGCCCATAGAAGAAAAGGCTAGGGGTTTCAGTATGTAGACACTGCTCAGTTTTCAGTTTTCATTCATTTGCTTGTTTATATGTTTTTGACATATAGTTTTGTTTTGTTGCCTTCCTCAAAAGAATGTCCTACTTCTGATTTCTGAGTGACTGTCGTTACAAGAATATGCAACCATTGCAGGCTAATTTCATTTTTCATAAGGTATGCTATAAGAAATGAATGAATTATAGTGCTAAAATCAAACTTGTTTTAATACATACTTAACATAGAGGCGTGGTTTGAATGGAATCCTACATCTATCAGCACCAAGGATAGACAGATTACCAATCAATATTGAGAATGATCCGTCTTTTAATTCAAGGCCACCATGAGGTTCACTCTCTCCTCTTTTTATCATACACATTACTGTATTTTGTCAGCTGTGGTGAAAATCCTTCTTTAATTTATTCTTATATCTATCTTTAAGAGTAAATAATATGAGTATATCATTCTCCAATTTGGTTAACTAGTTTTTAGATTTACATGTGTTTTTCTCACCATAATATTCTTAACATAAGAGCATAGGTATATAGTACTAAGTCTGGAGATGGGAGGTAATGGATCCCACACAGCTTACTGTTTATTGTGTGATTTCATTAAGCCACTTTGATACACTCAAGTTGTATTCTTTGCCTTCATTTTGCCATCTAAGACTGTGTACTTCAGTCTCTTTCTAGTACTGACAGCTTTCCAGTCTTGAAATATTTACAATTCCAAAATTCTTTATTGTTACAAATCCCATTTTCATTAACAAATATCGAAGGAGTGTATTCTTCAATACAACTTATTATAAAATATTCATCTCATACATCTTCAGAAATTCATTTCCATATATATTTAAAATAATTAATCTAAAAAGAAGCTATGAATTTGAAAGGAGATTTGGATAGAAGAAAAAGAACACATAAATGTAATGATATCATAATCCCCACCCCCAAATAAAAGAAATGACTTTAAAAAGTGTGTTGAAAATTTTGCACATCATCTTAATGATGTTTATAATATTCCCAGATAGTTATGGAAATAGTATCTGAATGTTACAATGTTAATTATAATGTTATGCTAATTATGCATTTCCAGAATTTATAGAAAAACATAAGTCTACCTCTGGTGAATATTAGTTTGATATGTTGTGCTTAGTTTCTATTGTGTTTGATGATCTTTATCTTTTGGTTACAGCAGAGAATGTTGGTAATTTTTAGGAAATTGTTACTTGATAAGAGCCTTTGAATTTAGAACTAAGTGATCATGACCCATTTTGCCAAATATAATTTTGGGTTTGTGTTTTATACATCCTCTAGTCCAGTCCCACTTTGTAAGCCATACATGTATTTATCTTAAGCTTCATGATTTATAAAGTCATCTACTAATTTTCTTTATTATTTATTTAGTGTTTCAGATACTATTTGATATTGACTATTGAACTGAAAGATAAAATCCTTTTTCTTAATAAGTCATTAATCCAAGGAAAAGAATTACTGTTGTTCTGCTGTTTTTCTAGATTTCCATTTGCTTGATATTTTTCAACCAAAAAATCTTAGGGTCAAATGCAGAATATGATTTCATTATAGAGTGTGATTTAGACTGTTTAATTCTTAAAATAATCTAAATTGACCCAATTTCCTGACACGTTTCGAGATGAATATATTTTGTGCATTACAATACAATTACTTTAGCCATAATATTTTTATTCATTTTCAAACTAGTATTTTACTCTTGATGAAATCTTCCTCTGATTCTGTGATAAATCTTTTTTCTAGAACAATTACATTGATAAGAAGTTCCCTTACAGGAATAAATAAGCTCAGACTAGCAAATTAAAAAGAAAGGAAATGTGCATACACACACACACACACACACACACACACACACACACAAGCCCAATAACACACATGTACATGACCTTACAACACTACCACTACCATCACCACCACTATTCAAGAATGACAACAAACTACCAGGGATTAAACAATATTGGTTATTGTTATCGCTCAGCATCAATGTTGGTCTCAATTTATCCCCCAAAAAGACTAACAGGATGGATGTGAAAAGAAGATCCAACCTTCTTCTACATCAAAGAAAAACTACTCAACATTAAGGATAGACAGCAGCCCCAGTTTCTTTTCTATTAGTTTCAGTGTGTCTGGTTTTATGTGGAAGTCCTTGATCCACTTGGAGTTGAGCTTAGTGCAAGGAGATAAGAGTGGATCAATTCTCATTCTTCTGCATGTTGACGTCCAGTTGAGCCAACACCATCTGTTGAAAAGGCTATCTTTTTTCCACTGGATGTTTTCAGCTCCTTTGTTGAAGATCAATTGGCCATAGATGTGTGGGTTCAATTCTGGGTCTTCGATCCTATTCCATTGATCTGCCTCCCTGTCACTGTACCAATACCATGCAGTTTTTTTTAATTTAATTTTTATTTTCTATATTCTATGTTTACATTCCAAAGGCTTTCCCCTTTCCGAGTTCCCTCCCACCATATGTCCCATAATTCCTCTCCCCCCAGATATTCCCCAATCATTTCCTCCCCCCACGATTTCTCTGTTCTGGGTATACAATACTGGATCCAATCTTTACAGGCCCAGGGTCCTCTTCTTTCTTCTTCTTGGGAGTCATTTGACTTGCTAATTGTGCCTTGAGTATTTAGGGCTTCTGGGCTCATTAATATCCACTTATCAGTGATTGCATTTCATGTGTATTCTTTTGTGATTGGGTTAGCTCACTTAGGATGATATTTTCCAGATCTAACCATTTACCTACAAATTGCATGAGTTCATTATTTTTAATTGCTGAGTAGTACTCCATTGTATAAATATCCCACATTTTCTGTATCCATTCCTCTTTTGAGGGATATCTGAGCTCCTTCCAATTTCTGGCTATTATAAACAAGGCTGCTATAAACATAGTGGAGCATGTGTCTTTATTGTATGCAGGGGAATCCTCTGGGTATATGTCCAGGAGTGGTATGCCAGGGTCCTCTGGAAGTGTCATGCCCAATTTTCTGAGGAACTGCCACACTGATTTCCAGAGCGGTTTTACCATTTTGCAGTCCCACCAACAGTGGAGGAGTGTTCCTCTTTCTCCACATCCTCGCCAGCACCTGTTGTCTCTTGAGTTTTTAATCTTAGCCATTCTGACTGGTGTGAGGTGGAATCTCAGGGTTGTTTTGATTTGCATTTCCCTGATGACTAATGATGTTGAACATCTCTTAAGGTGTTTCTCGGCCATACGCATTTCTTCTGGTGAAAATTCTTTGTTTAGCTCTGTGCCCCATTTTTTGATAGGGTTATTTGGTTCTTTGGGATCTAACTTCTTGAGTTCTTTGTATATATTGGATATTAGCCCTCTGTCGGATGTGGAGTTGGTGAAGATCATTTCCCACTTTGTTGGTTGCCATTTTGTCCTTCTGACAGTGTCCTTTGCCTTACAGAAACTTTGTAATTTTATGAGGTCCCATTTGTCAATTCTTGATCTTAGAGCATAAGCTATTGGTGTTCTGTACAGGAACTTTCCCCCTGTGCCCATGTCCTCCAGGGTCTTCCCCAGTTTCTTTTCTAATAGTTTTAGTGTGTCTGGTTTTATGTGGAGGTCCTTGATCCACTTGGAGTTGATCTTAGTACAAGGATATAAGAGTGGGTCAATTTGCATTCTTCTGCATGTTGACCTCCAGTTGAACCAGCACCATTTGTTGCAAAGGCTATCTTTTTTCCACTGGATGGTTGTGGCTCCTTTATCAAAGATCAGGTGACCATAAGTCTGTGGGTTCATTTCTGGGTCTTCAATCCTATTCCATTGATCTAACTGCCTGTTGCTGTACCAATACCATGCAGTTTTTAACACAATTGCTCTGTAGTACTGCTTGAGGTCAGCGATACTGATTCCCCCAGAAGTCCTTTTATTGTTGAGTACTGCTCTGTAGTATTGCTTGAGGTCAGGGATATTGATTCCCCCAGAAGTTCTTTTACTGTTGATGATAGTTTTAGCTATCCTGGGTTTTTTGTTATTCCAGATGAATTTGAGAATTGTGCTTTCTAACTCTATGAAGAACTGAGTTGGGGGAAAATTCCTGAACAGAACACCAATTGCTTATGCTCTAAGATCAAGAATAGACAAATGGGACCTCATAAAATTACAAAGTTTCTGTAATGCAAAAGACTCTGTCAAAAGGATAAATCAGCAACCAACAAATTGGGAAAAGATCTTCACCAACCCCTCATCCGACAGAGGGCTAATATCCAATGTATACAAAGAACTCAAGAAGTTAAACCCCAGAAAACCAAATAACCCTATCCAAAAATGGGGAACAGAGCTAAACAAAGACTTTTCACCTGAAGAAATTCGGATGGCTGAGAAACACCTTAAAAAATGTTCAACATCATTAGCAATTAGAGAAATGTAAATCAAAATAACCCTGAGATTTTACCTCACACCAGTCAGAATGGCTAAGATTAAAAACTCAGAAGACATCAGGTGTTGGCGAGGATGTGGAGAAAGAGGAACACTCCTCCACTGCTGGTGGGAATGCAAGCTGGTACAACCACTCTGGAAATCAGTCTGGTGGTTCCTCAGAAAACTGGACATGATACTTCCGGATGACCCAGCCATACCACTCCTGGGAATATACCCAGAAGATTCCCCAGCATGCAATAAGAATACATGCTCCACTATGTTCATTGCAGCCTTATATATAATAGCCAGAAGCTGGAAAGAACCCAGATGTCCCTCAACGGAGGAATAGATACAAAAAATGTGGTATATATACACAATGGAATACTATTCAGCCATTAGAAACAATGAATTCATGAAATTCTTAGAGAAATGGATGGAGCAGGAGAACATCATACTAAGTGAGGTAACCCAGTCTCAAAAGAATACCCATGGTATGCAGTCACTGATAAGTGGATATTAGCCAAGAATCTTGGAACACCAAAGACACAATTCACATACCAAATGATGTCTGACAAGAAGAAAGGAGTGGACAGTGGTGCTAGAAAGGATCAAAGCATCAGTGTAGGGGAATCCAAGAACAGGAAAGTGGGAAGTGGTAGATGAGGAAGCAGGAGGAGGGAAAAGGGCATGTTTGGACCTTTGGGGGGTGGGGAACCAGAAAAAGGAAATGAATTGTAAATATAGAATATATCCAATAATAAATAAATAAATAAATGGATAGATAGCATCTCAGGGTAATGGGTTAGAAAAAGCTGCTCTAAGCAAACAGACCTAAGAATCAAGCTGGTCAAGTCATCTCAATATCTGACAAATAAACTTCAAACCAAAACTAATCTGAAGAGATAGGGAAGAACACAATATTCTCACAAAAAAGCAAAGCAAAACAAATCTACCAAGAGGATTTTTCAATTCTTAACATCTCTCCCCCCCAAAAAAGGTACAAAGGATTGTAAAAGGAACACTTCCACAGCTCAAATCAGATAGTGATCCATATACTGATATTAGGAGATTTCAGTTTTTCACTATCACCAATAGACTGGTCATCCAGACAGAAACTAAGCAGAAAAATATATGTTATAAAACTAGTTGACCTAATAGTTGTTTAAAGAACATTTCACCCACACAGTAAGACACACACACACACACACACACACACACACACACACCTTCTTTTCAGAACCTTGTAGAACAATCTCCAAAATTTACTATAGACTCAGACACAAGGCAAGTCTCAACAGATACAAGGATATTCTGTGCATCCTATCAGACCACTACAAATTAATAAGTATATCAACAACAACAGAAAGAAGAGAAAGTTTACCAGATCATGGGAACTGAAAAACACATTACCAAATACGAATCAGGAGAGAAATTAAGAAATTATTTTTGTCTTATCTTTTCTTTCCTGTTTCTTCTTCTTTTCTGGGTGAGAAAACATAAAGTTGGTTACTTATGGAGGTGTAGAGAAACTGGGTGGACCTGGAAAGGAAAATGTGCACAATCAAACCAATATTTAAGGAAAGATTTTTGGGTTCACAACTGCACCCAGGAGCAGTTCATGAGCTCCAGTCCCATACCATCATTCTGCATACACCCAGAGACAGTTTGACTGCCAGGGAGTTCTGACACCATCAAGTTCAGTACCCATGAAAAGACAAAACCTGAGAATGATAGGTATAGAAGAGAGTGAAGATTCCAACTCAAAGAGCTGGAAAATATTTTCTTTTTTTTTCTTTTTTTTATTGTATATATTCTATATTTACAATTCATTTCCCTTTTTCTGGTTCCCCACCCCCAAAGGTCCCACATGTCCTTTTCCCTCCCCCTGCTCCCGCATCCACCCCCTCCCACTTTACTGTTCTTGTACTCTCCCACAATGATGTTTTGGTCCATTCTAGCACCAGTGTCCACAAAGAGCTGGAAAATATTTTCAACAAAATCATAGAAGAAAACTTCCCTAACCTAAATGAAGAGGTTTCTCAAAACACACAAGAAGCCTACAGAATGCCAAATAGATTGGACTAGAAAAGAATTTCCTATCATCACACAATAATCAAAACACCATATGCACAGAACAAAGAAAAATATTAAAAGCTGTAACAACAAGATCAATGGACAGATCATGAAAGCAGAAACTAAACAGAGACATAGTGAAACTAACAAAAGCTATGAACCAAATGGATCTAACAAATATTCACCAAACATTTTGCCCTAAAACGAACATTATATCTTCTTCTCAGCACCTCATTGTACACTGTTCAAAAATTGACCACATAATTGTACAAAAAAGCCTCAATCAATAAAAGAAGATTACATTAATCACATGCATTCTAGTAGACCACCATGGAGTAAGGCCAGACTTCAATAAGTACAAAAAGAGAAATCCTACAATTTCATGAAAGCTGAACAACTCTCTGCTCAATGATAATTTGGTCAGGGACGAAACAGAAAAAGAAAATAAAGACTTTATGTAATTTAACAAAATGAAGGCATAACATGCCCAAACTTATGGGTGACAATGAAAGCAGTGCTAAGAGGAAAAATCATAGCTCTGAGTGCTTTCATAAAGAAACTGGAGAGATCATAAACTAGCAGCTTAACAGCACATCTAAAAACTCTAGAACAACAACAACAACAACAACAACAACAACAACAACAAAGCAAATACACCCAGTAGGAGTGGAAGGCAGGAAATAATCAAACTCAGGGATGAAATCAAACAAGTAGAACCTAAAGGAACTATACAAAGATTCAACCAATCCAGAAGCTTGTTCATTGAGAAAAATCAACAAGATAGATAAGTAATCAAATTGGAATATCTGGATGAAATGTACAATTTTCTAGAGAGATACCAGGTACCAAAGTTAAATAAGCATCCAATAAACTATCTAAACAGCCCCTTAAACACTAAGGAAATAAAAGCAGTCATTAAAAGTATCCCAACCAAAAAAAAAAAAAAACAAACAAAACAAACAAACAAAAAAAACCAAAAAAAAACCCAACCAACCAACACACAAACAAACCAGGGCCAGATGGGTTTACTGCAGAATTCTACCAGACCTTCAAATAAGACCTAATAGCATTCCACAAAATAGAAAGAGAAGGAACACTACCCATGTTGCTTGAGGAAGCCACAGTTACACTGACACCTAAACCACACAAAGACCCAACAAAGAAAGAGAAGTTTAGACCAATTTCCCTTTTGAATATTGATTCAAAAATACTCAATAAAATTCTGCAAACTGAATCCAGGAAGAAATCAAAATGACCATTCACCATGATCAAATAGGCTTCATCCAAGGGATATAGAGATGGTTCAATATACAGAAATCCATCATTGTAATCCACTATATAAACAAACTCAAATTAAAAAACTACATGATTATCTCATTAGATGATGAAAAAGCCTTTGACATGATACAACACCACTTCATGTTAAAAGTATTGCAGAGATCAGAAATTCAAAATTCATACGTAAGCATAATGAAAGCAATATACTGCAAAACAAAAGCCAGCATTAAACTAAATAGAAATGAGGTAATCCCCCTAAAACAGGGACAAGGCAAGGTTTCCCACTCTCCCCTTTTCTATTCAGTATAGTACTTAAAATTCTAGCCAGAGCAATTAGACAACAAAAGATGCACAAAGGGATAAAAAATGGAGAGGAGTAAGTCAAGATATCACTATTTGTAGCTGATATGAGAGCATGCATCAACAATCCCCAAAATTCCACCAGATACTCCCTTGTCAGATAAACAACTTAATTAAAGTGGCTGGATATAAAAACTGAAACAAATCAATGGCTTTCCTCTACACAAAGGATATATGGGTTGAAAAAAATTGGGGAAATGACACCCTTCACAATAGTCACAAATAATATAAAATATCTTGGTGTGACTTAAACCAAGCAAGTAAAAATATGCATTACAAGATCTTCATGTCTCTGAAGAAAGAAACTGAAGAAGACCTCAGAAAATAGAAAGATCTCCCATGCTCATGGATCAGCAGGATTAACATAGTAATAATTTCCACTTTAACAAACGTAATCTGAAGATCAAATGTAATCCCCAACAAAATTCTAACTCAATTCTTCACAGAGATAGAAAGAGCAACTACCAAATTTATCTGGAATTACAAAAGCCCTGGATAGTGAAATAATATTCTCAACAATAAAATAACTTCTGGGACATCCATCATCCCTGACCTTAAGCACTACTACAGAGCAATAGTGATAAAAAAAAAAAAACCACTACATGGTATTGGTACAAAGATAGGCAGATAGATCAATGGAATAGAATTAAAGACCAAGAAATAATCACACACACCTATGGTCACTTGATCTTTGACAAAGAAGCCAAAATCATACAGTGAAAAGAAGACAGTCTGTTCAATACATTGTGCTGGTTCAACTGGTAGTCTGCATGTAGAAGAATACAAATCAATCCATTCTTATCTCCTTGTACAAAGCTCAAGTCAGTGTGGATCAAGAACCTCCACATAAAACCAGATAAGCTGATTCTAATAGAAGAATGTGTGGAAGAGCTTCAAACATATCAGCATGGAGGAAAATTTCCTGAACAGAACACCAATGGCTCATGCGCTAACATCAACAATTGACAAATGGCACCTCATAAAATTGCAAAGTAAGGCAAAGGACACTGGCAATAGGACAAACCAGCAATCCATAGATTGGGAAAAGTTTTTTAACAACCCAACATCCAATAGAGAGCTAATATCCAAAATATACAAAGAACTCAAGAAGTTAGACTCCAGAGAAGCAAATAGCCCTATTAAAAATGGGGTACAGAGCTAAACAAAGAATTCTCAAGTGAGTAATCTTGAATGGCTGAGAAGCGCTTAAAGAAATATTCAACATCCACAGTCATCAGGGAAATGCAAATCAGAAAAACCCTGAGATTTCATCTCACACCAATCAGAATGGCTAAGATCAAAAACTCAGGTAACGGCAGCTGCTGGTGAGTATGTTGAGAAAGAGGAACACTCCTCCATTGCTGATAGGACTTCAAGCTAGTAAAACCACTTTCACATTCTATCTGGAGGAATCTCAGAAAATTGGAAATACTTCTACCTGAAGACCTAGTTATACAACTACTGGGCTTATACCCAAAAGATGCTCCAACATATATCAAGGATGAATGATCCACTCTGTTTATAGCAGCCTTATTTATAATAGTAAGAAGCTGGCAACAAACCAAATATTCCTCAACAGAAGAATGGATACAGAAAAATGTAGTACATTTACACAATGGAGTACTTCTTAAGTTTTTAAAAACAATGACTTCATGAAATTCAAAGGCAAATGGATGGAACTAGAAAATATCATCCTCCTTCTAGTCTGAGCCAGTGACATGAGCAAACCTTGGTCACTAGTTCTACACCCAGTCCCATAACTCCCAGAGGGAACTCAACTCCCAGGCACTCGAACACTCCCAGGATCATAGGAATTCAGGATCCCAGAGGCAGCTTGACTCCCAGGAGCCCAGACACACCCAGGATTTCAGAATCACAGGATCACAGAGACAGAATTCTGAGGAGTTCTGACACAACCAGGATTACAGGAGGGACAGGCTTCAGTCCCAGACAGTGAGGGCAGGTATCACTAGGAATAACATGATGGCAAGAGGCAAGCATAAGAACAGAAACAACAGAAACCAAGGTTTCTTGGCATCAATTAGAATCCAGTTCTCCCACCATAGCAAATTCAGAATACACTATCACACCAGAAAAGGAAGACTCAAATTTAAAAATCACTTCTTACGATAATGATAGAGGATTTTAAGAAAGACATAAATAACTTCCTTCAGCCTTATTTATAATAGGCAGAAGCTGGAAAAACCCAGATGTCCCTCAAAAGAGGAATGGATACAGAAAATGTGGTATATTTACATAATGGAATAGTACTCAGATATTAAAAGCAATGAATTCATGAACTTCTTAGGCAAATGAATGGAACAGAAAATATCATTCTGAGTGAGGTAATCCAATTACAAAAGAACACACATGGTATAAAATCACTGATAAGTGGATATTAGCTCAGAAGCTCAGAATTCCCAGTATACATTTCACAGACCAAACAAAACTTAAGAAGAAGGAAGACCAAAGTATGGATACTTTAGTCCTTCTTAGAAGGGGGATCAAAATACTAATGGGAGGAGATACAGAGATAAAATGTAGAGCAGAGACTGAAGGAAACACCTTCCAGAGACTGCCCCACCTGGGGATCCATCCCATATACAGTCACCAAACCCAGACACTATTGTGGATGCCAACAAGTGCCTGCTGATAGGAGCCTGATATAGCATCTCCTGAGTGTCTCTAGCAGTACCTGACAAATACAGAGGTGAATGCTCTTAACCAACCATTGGGCTGAGCACAAGGTCCCCAATGGAGGAGTTAGAGAAAGAAAGGAAGGAATTGAAGGAGTTTACGGTCCCATAGGAAGAACAAAATATGAACCAACCAGTACCCCCAGAATTCCCAGGAGCTAAACCACCAATCAAATAGTAAACATGGAGGGACCCATGGCTCCATCTGCATATGTTGCAGAGGGTAGCATTGCTGGACATCAAAGGAAGGAGAGGCTCTTGGTCTTGAGAAGGCTCAATGCCCCAGTATAGGGGAAAGCCAGGACAGGGGAGTGGGAGTGGGCGGGATGGTGAGCAGGGGAGGGGGATGGGATAGGGGATTTTTGGAGGGGAAATGCAGAAAGGGGATAACATTTGAAATGTAAATAAAGAAAATATGTAAAAATTAATTAATTAATTAATTACAAGTGAACACAGGTAAACAGAAGTACATAAAGATGAAACAAAAATGTCCCTTAAAGACTGACAGAAAATCACAGCCAAACAGGTGAAAGAATTGGAAAAAACCATCCAGAATCTAAAAATTTAAATAGAAACAATAAATAAACGACAAAGGGAGACAACCCTGTAAATAGAAAACCTTGGAAAGAGATCAGGAGTCATAGGTACAAGCATCACTAACAGAATATAAAAGATAGAAGACAGGATCTCAGGTGCAGAAGATACCATAGAAAACATTGACACAAGAGTCAAAGAAAATGCAAAAAGAAAAACATCCAGGAAATCCAGATGAAAAGGAGAAGATAAAATGTAAGGATAACAGATATAGAAGAAAGTAAAGTTTCCCAACTTAAAGGGTCAGTATATTAAAAGCAGTAAGGGGAATAGGCCAAGTAACATATAAAGGTAGACCTATCAGAATTACACCAGACTTCTCAACAGAGACTCTAAAAACCAAAAGATCCTGGGCAAAGGTCATACAGACACTAAGAGAGCACAAAGGTCAGCCCAGGCTACTATAGCCAGCAAAACTCTCAATTATGATTGATGGAGAAACAAAGATATTTCATGACAAAAACAGATTTACACAATATCTTTCCACAAATCCAGCCTTACAAAGATAATACATGGAAAAATCCAACATAAGGAAAGAAACTTCACCCTAGAGAAAAGAAGAAAGTAATCTTCCTTCCAAAAACTCAAGAGAAGATAGCGACAAAAACATAATTCCATCTCTAACAACAAAAAATATTAGGGAGCAACAATCACTTTTCTTTAATATCTCTTAACATCAGTGGACTCAATTCACCCATAAAAAACATAGACCAACAAACTGGACACTTAATAGAACCCCAGATGTGAGATATGTGACTGTTTCAGATTATCCACAGCAGCTGACTATAATTTGCCTCATGCTCTAGGAGGGGCATGATTTTGACACCTGCAGATATTTTCTCTGTGTGTGATATTTCAATTCTGGGGATTTTTCAGAGCACATATAAATGCTAGGGTCCCAGTAGAAGAGACTGGTTGCCTGGTTGGTGGTTAGATGCTGTTAGTTGTGGTTTGTTGAAAAATCATGTGCAAAGAGATGAAAATAACTTAGATATACTGATGGCAAAGATCAAACTTGCCCCAAGAAGCTCAGTGCTCAGGTAGTAGTCCAAAGATATCATCAACCCTTTGCCCTCTATCTATTTCCTCCCTTCTTAATATTAGGGGTGTAAATGTAGAAGAAGGGTGGGGAAAATGAAAGCAAAAGGACCCCCCCCCAAATAGCCATAAGACAAGTTACAAACATAGATGGTTCTGAATATAAGAATGGATAAAGATATTTGGTTTATCTAGTCTGGTTCTTGGTTACTCAAGCAGTTTTAGGTATGGATTTCATCTACATTCTTTATCCATATTCTGATATTCTGACGTACTCACAGATCAGTCCCTTATTCAGCCATCATCAGGAAAGCTTCTTAGGAAGCAGATGGGAACAAATACTATGACCCTTACTCAAACATTACACATACACTTGAGTGAGGAGAGGAGAGAAGAAGAAGAAGAAGAAGAAGAAGAAGAAGAAGAAGAAGAAGAAGAAGAAGAAAGAGAGAGAGAGAGAGAGAGAGAGAGAGAGAGAGAGAGAGACAGACAGACAGACAGACAGACAGATATGGACAGACTTGGACAGAGAAAGAAAGCCAGACAAGAAATGACTGTGGAACACACATAGCTCTAAATGGATGCCTTTGTTAATTACCTCCGCTCAGCTCAGGAAACCCTTCCATGCCCCCTCCACCCATGAAAGTGAAGGTAGAAAGAATGGAAGAGCCAGGGGAGATGCTGAATGACAGGAGAACGAGGCTCTCTAAATCTACTTAGCAAACTCACATGAACACACAAACACTGAAGCAGCATGCACAAACCCCACACAAATCTGCACCAGGTCCTCTGTGTATGTTACGGCTTTCAGTTTTGTGGGTTTTGTTTGATTGATTCTTTTGAGGTTTTAAAAGTCTACTTTTTAATTATTATGTTATTTATTTACATTTCAAATGTTTTCCCCCTTCCCAGTCTCTGCTCTGCACCCCTCCCCCACAATATCTCTTCCCCTTTGCTTCTAAGAGGGTGCTCACCCACCAACCCACCCACCTACTCCTGCCTTACCCCTCCACATCCCCCTTCTCTCCAGCTTCAAACTTTCACAGGACCCAGAGCTTCCTCCCCTCCCATTGACGCTAGATAAGGCAGATATCTGTTATATATGTAGTAGGATCCATGGACCCACTCATGTAAACTTTTGGGTTGGTGGTTTAGTCTGTGGTCGTTTAGATATGGAGGGTCTGTTTAATTGATGTTATTGTTCTTCCTATGGAGTTCCCCTCCCCTTTAGCTCTTTCAGTCTTTCCCCCTAACTCTTCCTTTGGAGTACAGGGCTCAGTCCAATGGTTGGCTGTATCTTCATCAGTCTTAGGTGCTGGCAGAGTCTCTCAGGGGACAACCATACCAGGCTCCTGTCTACAAGTACTTCTTGGCATCAGCAGTAGTGCCAGGGTTTGGTGTCTGCAAATTGTCTCTGGATGGTCTTTCCTTCTGTGTCTGCTCCATTTTTTGTCCCTGCTTTTCCTTTAGACAGAAAAATTTTGTCTTAAAAATTTTGAGATGAGTGGGTGGCCACATCCCTCAACTGAGGGACATGTCTATATACTGGAGGTGGTCACTTAGGTTTTATCTTCCTGATTTTGGGTATTTTAGCTAATGTCATCCTCATAGGGTCCTCAGAGCCTTTCACATCCCTGGTGTCTGGGACTTTCTAGTGGTTTAATTTAATGTTTTTATGGGACAATTTAGTATGTAATCAAGTGGATCTCTGATTCTTATGCTTTCTGCTGGGTTCATTTTTGACTTATTCAACTTTGATCTGGTATTCTATATTTTACCTTATTAGAATTTATTGTGTTTAGAAAAGTAATAAATTCTAATAATCAAGAAAAAAGTTGTTTTAATAATTTGATCATACAAATAATTAAAATGGTGCCGGGCATGGTGGCGCACGTCTGTAATCCCAGCACTTGGGAGGCAGAGGCAGGCAGATTTCTGAGCTCAAGGCTAGCTGGAGCTCTGGTCTACAGAGTGAGCTCCAGGACAGCCAGGACTACGCAGAGAAACCCTGTCTCGAAAAACCAAAAATAAAAAATAAAAATAAATAAATAAATAAATAAATAATAATTAAAATGTGTTGACTCTCCCTCTTTCCCTCCCTTCCCCTCCTCCCTCCCTCCCTCCTTCCTCCTCCATCCCTCCATACCCCTTTTTCTTCCCTTTGTCCCCTCTCTCCCCCGCTTCTCTGTCTCTCCCTTCATCCTCTCTCTCCCTCCCCCCTCTCTGCTCACTCAAGTCTATGTGTAATCTTTGAATAATGGTATTTGTATTTGTTCCCATCTGCTTCCTCAGAAGCTTCTCCAATGATGGCTGAATAAGGAACTGATCTGTAAGTACATCAGAATATCAGAATATGGGTAACGAAAATGTAGGTCAAGTCCATACCAAAAACTTTTTGGGTGACCAAGAACCAGAGACTACATAGCCCAAATATCTTTATATCTTTATCCATTCTTATATTGAGAGACATCTAGCTCAATCAAATCTGGCTTTGGATAGTTAAAAATCAACCATGATCATAAAGAAATAAAAGAGTTGAAATTATTGGTTTTGATTTTCCTTCTCTTAACATTATTTCTCTATTTTTAGTTTGTTGAAACCATGAGTCTAAGTTTTTAAAATTTTAATATGACTAGAATTTATTCTAACATTGTTGGCTGGTTCGTCATCATTGCCCTACTTATTTAAATAACCGCTTTTATCATGCGATCATTAGTTCATGTAAATTTCATTCTTACTATGTTGTCTGGCTTGTAAATGGACTCTTGCAAAATGGCGCAGTCCTTTGACCACTGGAGGTTTGCTAGGCTTCACTATGTGAAAGTACTAGTTTTTCATATTTCTCTACCTACTGACCAAAAATATTTAGTAGATCAATAGAAATTGACACAATTATAGACATATGTGGAAAGCATACTTACAAACATAATTACAAGAAAGCAGAGCACAGAAAGGATTGAAAGTGTCAAAAATAAAGAATTCCATAACTGTAAATGACTGATGCAATGTGTTTTAAAATAAACTGGATTGAGACTCATAATTTCCACTCCGAGCTGAGGAGCTACTGACAACTGATAATTTCTGAGGAATGGGGAGCCATCTATTTATTTGTTTGTTTGTTTATTCATTCATTCATTTATCCAATTAGTATAGTTTATACCAAATTATTCAAGAAAATTAGAGAAATTAGCTAGTGAAAAATTATTCTAAATTCTAGCCTATCATCCTAAAATCAGACACTCTCAAAGGAAGATTTGATGTTTCCTATGAATAGTCAGGACATTTCAAGTATTTTGTGAGGTAAATGTTGATTTCATATTAAGTGTTATGATTTTATTTTTCATTCCTTGTGTTTTGTACTGTCTGTATAATATGGTTGTGGTAATGGTGGTGGTAATGGTAGTGGTGATGGTGATGTTGGTGGTCGTGGTAGTGGTGGTGGTGGTGGTGAGTGTGTGTGGAGTGTTGGTGGTGTATATGTGTGTATGTGTGTGTGTGCATGTGTGGTGATGGTGGTGGTGGTGTTTGTGTGTGTTTGTGTATGTGTGTTAGAAGTTAATTTCATACTTAAAAATAAAATGTTGATGCATTGCCCCTAAACTCAGGAATAAGGCAAGCTTTCTGCCATGACTACCTTCATTCAGTCTTGCACTGGAAGCTCTTGACAGTACATTTAAGTAAAGAAAGAAAGAAAAAAGAAAGAAAGAAAGAAAGAAAGAAAGAGAGAGAGAAAGAAAGAGAGAGAAAGAAAGAAGGAAGGAAAGAAAGAAAGATGAGCTGAAAATAAAGATATACAAGTATCATTATTTGAGAATGATAACATTTCAAACATAGAAAACTCAAAGGAGTCATTGTTATACAAAATTGATTAGAGTTAGTAAAAATGTTAAGTAGGTATGCAGGATAGAATATCAACACACACACAAATTTCATCACATTACTACACCATAGCCACGAACAATACAGAATTTCAACCATAAAGACAATTCAATTTACAGTGGAATCAGGATTAATGAAACCAACCTAAGCAATGAGTTTACCAAATATAATGATATGGTACTCTAGAATAAATAATAGAGGTTAAATAAATGAGAGTTTCCCTTTGTTCACAGATCAGGAAACAAGAATTTTACCAAATGCAGGAAACTGTCCTAAAGATTTAACATAAACTTTTGAAAATTGTAACTATCAAATTTTAATAAAAATGATAGAAATGACAATAAAATTAGCATGAGCATAATGCCACTCTCATTATCTAAGACAAGCTGTGACATAGGAAGCAAAGTTAAAGAACCTCACACTTGCAAAGCTACTGAAACCACAGTTTAGCACATCACCCAGTGCACCGCAGTAAAGGGACATCAAATAGAGCACTGGAATAGATTGAGAGTCCATAGGGAACTACCAAATTTATGGATGGTCAATGCTTTTAAAAAGAGCTTCCCATACAATTTAAGGGACTAATGAACAGTCTTTCCAACAGATGATTCTAAGAAAACTGGATGTATGCATGCAAAATATTTGTAGCTTTCTTATTGTAAGTAAAAGTTAATTCAAAATATAGCAAATACTTGCATCCTAAAATTACAAGACTGAGAAGAAAATATAAGAACAAGGCATTGTGCCCTTGAAGGAAGCCACAGCTTCTCAGATAAAACAACAAAGAAATCTCATTAGGAGCCCACCATGAACAATTATGCTTCAATTTCATCCACACAAAGACAACAGAACTCATGAACAAAATAACATATTGTAAATTTATGAATATGATAAGGACTTGAGGTATAGAATCTGTAAAATATAACAAGAAAAAGAGATATTTTCCAGTTCCACCCATTTGCCTAAGAATTTCATGAATTCATTGTTTTTAATAGCTGAGTAGTATTCCACTGTGTAAATATACCACATTTTCTGTATCTATTCCTCTGTTGAGGGACATCTAGGTTCTTTCCAGATTCTGGCTATTATAAATAGGGCTGCTATGAACATAGTGGAACATATGTCCTTATTACATGCTAGAGAATCCTCTGTGTATATGCCCAGGGGTAATGAAATCACAAAAGAATATACATGGTATGCACTCACTGCTAGGTGGATATTAGTCCAGAAGCTTGGAATACCCAAGATACAATTCACAAATCAAATGAAGCTCAAGAAGATGGAAGAACAATGTATCGATACTCTGGTCCTTCTTAGAAGGAGGAACAAAATACCCACAGAAAGAGATACAGAGACAAAGCACAGAGTCTGAGGAAAAGACCATCCAGAGACTGTCCTACCTAGGGATCCATCCTATATACAGCTATAAAACCCAGACACTATCTTGGATGCCCACAAGTGCTTGCTGACCAGAATCAGATATAGCTGTCACATGGGAGGCTCTGCTAATGCATGACAAACATACAGGGGGTCACTTTCAGCCAGCCATCAAGCTGAGCACAGGGTCCCCAATGGAGGAGCTAGAGAAAGGACCCAAGGAGCGGAAAGGGTTTGCAGCGCCATAGAAGGAACAACAATATGAGCCACTCAGTACACCCAGAGCTCCCAGGGGCAAAACCATCAACCAAAGAGCACACAAGGAGTTACCTATGCCTCCAGATGCATAGGCAGCAGAGGATGGCCTTGTTGGACATCAAAGGGAGGAGAGGCCCCTGGTCCTGGGAAGGTTCAATGCTGCAGCATAGGGAAATACCAGGACAGGGAAATGGGAAAGGGTTGATTGGAGGACAGGGGGAGGGGAGATGGGTTATGGGATTTTGGTAACGGGGAGGAACCGGGAAAGGGGACAACATTTGAAATGTAAATAAAGAATATCTAGTGAAACAAATAAAAAAGAAGAGATAGATAATTAATTTGAAAATAAAATATAAGGATCCCAGTAGATACTTTTCCAAGCAATTTCTAAAAAGATGGTCATGTTGCAAAGATATTTGGGAGGCAAACAGTAAGAGGACAGCTACAAGTTCAAGATCAGCCTGGTCTATATAACGAATTGTTAGCTTGCCAGGATTGTATAATAAGATGCTATTTAAAAATACATGTGGGAAGGAGGAAGAAAGCCCATCAAAACTCATATGAAATAATGTCCTTTAGTCTTTAGAAAGAGAAAATTTAAATGCGTAATAAGTTATTATTTGACATCGACCATAGATCTAATAAAGAATATCATATATGTGAGGAAGAAGTTCAACACACTGCTGATAGAAAGGGAAAATTGTTCAGACACATGGACAAATATCTTGGCAGCTGCTCAAATGACTAAACAGAGGTAATCCTTGATCAGAAATTCTACTCCTGATACACAATCAAAGTGATGAGAAATAAGTCTTCAGGAATCTTGCATCTGAATAACTGCAGCAACATGATCTGCAATAACAGCACAAACTGTTATTTGTGGTATATATGGTACCAACTGAAATGTCCAATAAATAGATGTATTTGTAAAATTTCATTCAGCCAAACAATGAACTATGATCTGGCAGAAAAGAATTACTTGGTGAAGATATTATATGTCCAGGGTAAATTATAAGAGCCTAGAGATGTTTCCAGATTAAGAGCACTTGCTACTCTTGTGTAAATCTAATTTCCCACATTATGCAGGGTCACAACCAAGAGTAATCTCAATTCGATGACATCAAGAGCCCTCTTTTGGCCTTTTTAGGCACATGTACACATAGAACAGCAACAACAAAAACAACAACAACGAGAAAGAGAGAGAGAGAGAGAGAGAGAGAGAGAGAGAGGAGAGAGAGTGAGAGAAAGAGAGAGAGAGAGAGAGAAAGAGAGAGAGAGAGGAGAGAGAGAGAGAGAGAGAGAGAGAGAGAGAGAGAGAGAGAGAGAGAGAGAGAGAGAAAAGATACATAATGTAACAAATGTAACATGGATGATACTGCTGTCTGTGCACCTATCCAGCCAGCCAGGGCACATCTGCTCTGCAGGATCCAGCTTTTAGAGGTGAGGCCACCATCTTCACTTCTGCAACTGAGTAAGTGGGTTGTTACAATCCGGAACATAGGGAACACCCGAGTGTAAGATCAGGGCCCCAACTGCACCCAGGAGCTGTACAGCACCACAGTCCAAGCCTTCTGTGCACCTGTCCAGCCAGGGGACATCTGCTCTGCAGGGTCCAGCTTTTAGAAGTGAAGCCTGGGCCGGGTGGTGGTGGCGCATGCCTGTAATCCCAGCACTTGGGAGGCAGAGGCAGGTTGATCTCTGAGTTCGAGGCCAGCCTGGTCTACAGAGTGAGTTCCAGGACAGCCAGGGCTATACAGAGAAACACTGTCTCAAAAAACAAACAAACAAACAAAAAAAGTGAAGCCACCGTCTTCACTTCTGCAACTGAGTGGGCTGTTACAACCAGGAACACCAGTGAACACCCAAGTGTAAGATCACTTGGGACTCAGTCCACCAAGGCCACCTGCACACAGGAGCTAGGCAGCACCACAGCACTCTGTGCCAGGGGAAAGCCGGTCACCCAGGGGTGTTGAGACAGGCTTGCAGGCACACAGGAGGGAAAAGCACCAGCCAGAGACAGCAGGACTAACTAACACTAGAGATAACCAGATGGCAAAAGGCAAATGTAGGAACTTTACTAATAGAAATCAAGGCAACATGGCACCATCTGAACCCAATTAACCCACAATGGCAAGTCCTGGATACCCCAACACACCAGAAAAGCAAGACTTGGATTTAAAATCACAGCTCATTATGCTGATAGAGGGTTTCAAGAAGGACATAAATAACAGGAAAACATGAGTCAACAGGGAGAAACTCTTAAAGAACTACAGGAAAACAAAACAAAACAGGTGAAGGAACTTAACAAATACTGAGGGGGACACTCTCAGCCAGTCATTGAACTGAGCACAGGTTCTAGCTGGGGGAAGCTAGAGAAAGGAACCAAGGAGTTGAAGGGGTTTGCAGTGCCATAGGAGGAACAATGATATGAACCACCCAGTACTCACAGAACTCCCAGTGACAAGAACATCAACCCTGTGCACATGGTATTACCCATGGCTCCAAATGCATAGGCAGCAGAGGATGTCATTGTTGGACATCAAAGACAGGAGAGGCCCTTGGTCCTAGAAAGGCTAGCTGCAGCAGTGTTGGGTAATAGCAGGACAGGGAATCAGGAGAGGGTATATTAGGGAACGGGGTTGGGGGGCTGTTGGCTTATGGGACTTTCAGAGCAGGGGAATCAGGAAAGGGGAAATAATTTGAAATGTATATAAAGAATATATCTAATAAAAAAGAAAGGAGAAAAAGAAAATATTAATGGGTTTCCAGACACAGAAAACCATATCTTGTCAACTCCTCTTATATGAAGTGTTCAGAATACATTCAGATCTATTGATCAAGTAAAATAGTGATTTCCCAAATGATGATTCATGACTAACATGTAGTAGCAATTCTTAGCTGATGATTGCTGTACACTTTGGCTAATACAGTAAAACATTTAACTTTAATTTTTGTGAGTGTCGATTTTATGATATATGATATACAAGAGATAGAAGTTAGAATCTCAGATGCTGAAGATAACATAGAAACCATTGACTCAACAGTGAATGAAAATGCAAAAGGCAAAAAGGTTGTAACCCAAAACATCCAGGAAATCTAGGACACAACGAGAAGACCAAACCTAAGGATTATAGGTATAGATGAGAGTGAAGATTTACAACTTAAAGGGCCAGAAAATATCTTCAACAAAATTATGGAAGAAAACTTCCCTAACCTAAAGAGAGAGTTGCCCATGAATACACAAAAAGCCTACAGAACTCCAAACAGACTGGACCTGAACAGAAATACCTCCTAACACATAATAATCAAAACCCCAAATGTATAAACAAAGAAAGAATATTAAGAGCAGTAAGAGAAAAAGGCCAAGTAACATATAAAGGAAGACCTATTAGAATTACACCAAACTTCTCACCAGAGACCATGAAAGCTAGAAGATCCTGGGCAGATCTCAAATAGACTCTAAAAGAACACAAATGCCAGCCAAGACTACTATACCAAGCAAAACTCTCAATCACCATAGATGGAGACACCAGGATATTCCATGATAAAACCAAATTTACACAATATCATTACACAAACACAGCCCTACAAAGGATAATAGGTGGAAAACACGAATACAAGGAGGGAAACTGCACCCTGGAAACAGCAAGATAGTAAATTTCTTTCATGAAACCCAAAAGAGGATAATTACTCAAATATAAAAATAACATCAAAAATGACAGGAAGTAATACTCACTATTCCTTAATATCTCAATACAATCCCCCATCAAAATCCCAACTCAGTTCTTCATAGAGTTAGAAAGAACAATTCTCAAATTCATCTGGAATAACAAAAAACCTAGGATAGCTAAAATTATTCTCAACAGCAAAAGAACTTCAGGGGGAATCACTATCCTGGACCTCAAGCAGTACTACAGAGCAATAGTGTTAAAAACTGCATGGTATTGGTATAGTGACAGGCAGGTAGATCAATTGAATAGGATTGAAGACCCAGAAATGAACCCACACACCTATGGTCATTTGATCTTTGACAAAGGAGCTAAAATCATCCAGTGGAAAAAAGATAGCCTTTTCAACAAATGGTGCTGGTTCAACTGGAGGTCAGCATGCAGAAGAATATGAATTGATCCATTCTTATCTCCTTGTACTAAGCTGAACTCCAAGTGGATAAAGACCTCCACATAAAACCAGACACACTGAAACTAATAGAAAAGAAACTGGGGAAGACCCTTGACATGGGCACAGGGGTAAAGTTGCTGAACAGAACACCAATAGCTTATGCTCTAAGATCAAGAAATGACAAATGGGACCTCATAAAATTACAAAGTTTCTATAAGGCAAAGGACACTGTTAAAAGGACAAAATGGCAACCAACAAATTGGGAAAAGATCTTCACCAACCCTACATCAGAGAGAGCTACTATGTAATATATACAAAGGACTTAAGAAATTAGACTCCAGAGAGCCAAATAACCCTATTAAAAATGGGGTACAAAGCTAAACAATGAATTTTCACCTGAAGAACTTCGAATGGCTGAGAAGCACATTAAGAATTGTTCAGCATTATTAGTGAATAGGGAAATACATGTCAAAACAACCCTGAGATTTCACCTCACACCAGTCAGAATGGCTAAGGTTAAAATCTCAGGAGAGACAACAGGTGTTGGCAAGGATGTGGAGAAAAAGGAACACTCCTCCACTGCTGGTGGAAAATGCAAGTTGGTACAACCACTCTGGAAATCAGTCTGGTGGTTCTTCAGAAAATTAGACATGACACTTCCGGAGAACCCTGCTATACTACTCCTGGGCCTATTCCCAGAGGATTTCCTGGCAAGCAATAAGGACACATGCTCCACTATGTTCATAGCAGCCTTATTTGTAATAGCAGAAGCTGGAAAGAACCCAGATGTCCCTCAATGGAGAAATGGATACAGAAAATGTGGTATATTTACATAATGGAATACTACTCAGCAATTAAAAACAATGAATTTATAAAGTTCTTAGGCAAATGGTTGTAACTGGAAAATATCATCCTAGGTGAGGTGACCCAATCACAAAAGAACACACATGGAATGCAGTCACTGATAAGTGGATATTAATTACCCCAGAAGCTCTGAATACCCAAGACAAAATTCACATATTAAATGATTCCCGAGAAGAAGGAAGGAGAGGGCCCTAGTCCTGGAAAGGCTTGATCCAGCATTGTAGGGGAGTGCCAGGACAGAGAAAAAGGAGAAGGTTGATTGGAGAATGGTTGGAGGGATGAGGGATTGTTGGCCTTATGGGGAGGGGGGACCCAGGAAAAGGAAAATCATTTGGAATGTAAAAAAAAAAAATAGAAAAAAAAAAAGAATGAAAACCTGGTTGACACGCCAGATTCATGACACTAGCATTAGTCTTTCTGCTTGTTTTCACATTACCAACTCACAGTAAGGAAAAAATAAGCAAGTGTTTTCAGTAAAGTGTATCTAGGAAAAAATACTATTAAAATTTCGGTTTTAGCTCGATCTTCTTGTATTTGTTGACATCTGTCTTGTGACCGATTATATGGTCTATTTTGGAGAAGGTACCATGAGGTGCTGAGAAAAAGGTATATTCTTTAGCTTTAGGATGAAATGTTCTATATATATCTGTTAAATCCAATTGGTCCAGAGTTTCAATTAGTTTCACTGTGTCCCTGTTTAGTTTCTGCTTTCCTGATCGGTCCATTGAGGAGAGTGGGGTGTTGAAGTCACCCACAATTATTGTGTTAGGTGTAATGTGTGCTTTAAGCTTTAGTAAGGTTTCTTTTACGAAGGAGGGTGCCCTTGCATTTGGAGCATAGATGTTCAGTATTGAGAGCTCTTCCTGGTGGATTTTCCCTTTGGCCAGCAAGAAGTGACCTTCTGAGTCTCTTTGGATGATTTTAGGTTGAAAGTCAATTTTATCTGATATTAGAATGGCTACTCCAGCTTGCTTCCTGAGACCATTTGCTTGTAAAATTGTCCTCCAGCCTTTTACTCTAAGGTAGTGTTTGTCTTTAACACTGAGATGTGTTTCCTGTATGCAGCAAAATGTAGGGTCCTGTTTCCGTATCCAGTCTGTTAATCTATGTCTTTTTATTGGGGAATTGAGTCCATTGACGTTAAGAGATATTAAGGAATAGTAATTATTACCTCCAGACATTTTTGAAATTATATTTATTTATCTTATTTATTTTTTATATTCGAGAGGTTATCTTCTTTTGGGTTTGATGAGAGGAGGTTTCTATCTTGCTTCTTCCCGGGTGTAGTTTCCGTCCTTGTCTTGGTGTTTTCCCCCTATTATCCTTTGTAGGGCTGGATTTGTGGAGAGATATCTTGCAAATTTGGTTTTGTCATGGAATACCTTGATGTCTCCATCAATGGCAATTGAGAGTTTTGCTGGGTAAAGTAGTTTTGGCTGAAGTTTGTGTTCTCTTAGAGTTTGCATGATATCTGCCCAGGATCTTCTAGCTTTCATGGTCTCAGGTGAGAAGTCTGGTGTTATTCTGATAGGTTTTCCTTTATATGTTACTTGGCCTTTTTCTCTTGCTGCCTTTAGTATTCTTTCTTTGTTTATTACATTTGGAGTTTTGATTATTATGTGACGGGATGTATTTCTGTTCTGTTCCAGTCTGTTTGGGGTTCTATAGGCTTCTTGTATATTCATGGGCATCTCTCTCCTTAGGTTGGGGAAGTTTTCTTCCATAATTTTATAGAAGATATTAGCTGGCCCTTTAACTTGTAAATCTTCACTCTCGTCTATACCTATAATCCTTAGGTTTGGTCTTCTCATAGTGTCTTGGATTTCCTGGATGTTTTGGGTTACCACCTTTTTGCATTTAGTATTTTCTTTGACTGTTGAATCAATGGTTCCTATGTTATCTTCGGCTTCTGAGATTCTGTCTTCTATCTCTTGTATTCTATTGTTGATACTTGCGTCTATGGCCCCTGATTTCTTCCCCAGGTTTTCTATCTCCAATGTTGTCTCCCTCTGTGATTTCTTAGTTGTTTCTACTTCTGTTTTTAGTATCTGGATGGATGTGCTCAGATCTTTCGTTTGCTTGATTGTGTTTTCATGTATTTCTTTAATAGATTTTTGTGCTTCCTCTTTCATAGCTTCTACTTGTTGGCCCACGTTCTTCTGTAGTTCTTTAAGTGACTTTTGTCTTTCTTCCTTATTGTCTTCTTCTCTTTGATCCATCTTCTCCTGCATTTCTTGAAGTGATTTTTGTATTTGCCTCGTAAAGGCTTCTAACTTTTGATCCATTTTCTCCTCTATTTCTTTACGAGATTTTTCTATGTGTTCAGCTACCAGCATCCTGACCAGTGATTTTATATCCAAGTCTTGTTTTTCTGGTGTTTTAGGGTATCCAGGGATTCCTGTTGTTGGAGAACTGGGTTCAGATGCTGTCATGTTGCCTTGATTTTTGTTAGTAACGTTGCTCAAGAAGATTGAGCTAATCCCATGCCTCTTATCAGATCACCATGGAGTAAGAGTGGTCTTCAATAGCAACAAAAACAACAGAAAGCCCACATACACATGGAAAATGAACAATACTCTACTCAATGACACCTTGGTCAAGGAAGAAATAAAAAAAGAAATCAAAGACTTTTTAGAATTCAATGAAAATGAAGGTACAACCTACCCAAATCTATGGGACACAATGAAAGCAGTGCTAAGAGGAAAACTCATAGCTCTAAGTGCACCCAAAAAGAAACTGGAGAGAGCATACACTAGCAGCTTAATGGCACACCTTAAAGCCCTGGAAGAAAAACAAGTTAATTCACCCAGGAGGAGTAGAAGACAAGAAATCATCAAACTCAGGGCTGAAATCAATCAAATAGAAACAAAGAGAACCATACAAAGAATCAACAAGACCAGGAGCTGGTTCTTTGAGAAAATCAACAAGATAGATAAACCCTTAGCCAGACTAACCAAAGGACACAGAGACAGTATACAAATTAACAAAATTAGAAATGAAAAGGGAGACATAACAACAGAAACTGAGGAAATTCAAAAGATCATCAGATCCTACTACAAAGGTCTATACTCAAAACAACTGGAGAATCTGGAGGAAATGGACGATTTCCTAGACAGATATCAAATACCAAAATTAAATCAGCATCAAGTAGACCAGCTAAATAGTCCCATAACCCCTAAAGAAATAGAAGGGGTTATAGAAAGACTCCCAACCAAAAAAAGTACGGGACCAGATGGTTTTAGTGCAGAATTCTACCAGACCTTCAAAGAAGACTTAACACCAATACTCTCCAAACTATTCCACAAAATAGAGACAGAAGGGACACTGCCCAACTCATTCTTCGAAGCCACAATTACGCTAATACCTAAACCACAAAAAGATCCAACAAAGAAAGAGAACTTCAGGCCAATTTCTCTGATGAATATAGATGCAAAAATACTAAATAAAATTCTTGCTAACCGAATCCAAGAGCACATCAAAACGATCATCCACCATGATCAAGTAGGCTTCATCCCAGGGATGCAGGGATGGTTCAATATACGGAAATCCATCAATGTAATCCACTACATAAACAAACTGAAAGAAAAAAACCACATGGTCATCTCATTAGATGCCGAAAAAGCATTCGACAAAATCCAGCATCCTTTCATGCTAAAAGTCTTGGAAAGAGCAGGAATTCAAGGCCCATACCTAAACATAGTAAAAGCAATCTACAGCAAACCAGTAGCCAACATCAAAATAAATGGAGAGAAACTTGAAGCATTCCCACTAAAATCAGGGACTAGACAAGGCTGCCCTCTCTCTCCATATCTTTTCAATATAGTACTTGAAGTTCTAGCAAGAGCAATTAGACAACATAAGGAAGTCAAAGGGATACAAATTGGAAAGGAAGAAGTGAAACTATCATTATTTGCAGACGATATGATAGTTTACCTAAGCGACCCAAAAAACTCCACCAGAGAACTTCTACAGCTGATAAACAACTTCAGCAAAGTGGCAGGTTATAAAATTAACTCAAGCAAGTCAGTGGCCTTCTTGTACTCAAAGGACAAGCAGGCTGAGAAAGAAATTAGGGAAATAACAACCTTCACAATAGCCACAAACAACATAAAGTATCTTGGCGTAACTCTAACCAAACAAGCGAAAGATCTGTACAACAGGAACTTCAAGTCCCTGAAGAAAGAAATCGAAGAAGACCTCAGAAGATGGAAAAATATTTCTTGCTCCTGGATTGGCAGGATCAATATAGTAAAAATGGCCATCTTGCCAAAAGCAATATACAGATTCAATGCAATCCCCATCAAAATCCCAACTCAATTCTTCATAGATCTAGAAAGAGCAATTCTCAAATTCATCTGGAGCAACAAAAAACCCAGGATAGCTAAAACTATTCTCAACAATAAAAGGACTTCTGGGGGAATCAATATCCCTGACTTCAAGCAGTACTACGGAGCAATTGTGTTAAAAACTGCATGGTATTGGTATAGCAACAGGCAAACAGATCAATGGAACAGGATTGAAGACCCTGAAATTAACCCACAGACTTATGGTCACTTGATCTTTGATAAAGGAGCCACAACCATCCGATGGAATAAAGATAGCCTTTTCAACAAATGGTGCTGGTTCAACTGGAGGTCAACATGCAGAAGAATGCGAATTGACCCACTCTTATCTCTTTGCTCTAAGATCAACTCCAAGTGGATCAAGGACCTCCACATAAAACCAGACACACTGAAACTATTAGAAAAGAAACTTGGGAAGACCCTGGAGGACTTGGGCACAGGGGAAAAGTTCCTGAACAGAACACCAATAGCGTACGCACTAAGATCAAGAATCGACAAATGGGACCTCATAAAATTACAAAGTTTCTGCAAAGCAAAGGACACTGTCCGAAGGACAAAACGGCAACCAACAAAGTGGGAAAAGATCTTTACCAACCCCACATCCGACAGAGGGCTAATATCCAATATATACAAAGAACTCAAGAAGTTAGACCGCAAAGAAACAAATAACCCTATCAAAAAATGGGGCACAGAGCTAAACAAAGAATTTTCACCAGAAGAAGTTCGGATGGCCGAGAAACACCTTAAGAGATGTTCAACATCATTAGTCATCAGGGAAATGCAAATCAAAACAACCCTGAGATTCCACCTCACACCAGTCAGAATGGCTAAGATTAAAAACTCAAGAGACAACAAGTGCTGGCGAGGATGTGGAGAAAGAGGAACACTCCTCCACTGTTGGTGGGATTGCAAAATGGTAAAACCACTCTGGAAATCAGTTTGGCGGTTCCTCAGAAAATTGGGCATGTCACCTCCAGAGGACCCTGCCATACCACTCCTGGGCATATACCCAGAGGATTCCCCTACATGCAATGAAGACACATGCTCCACTATGTTTATAGCAGCCTTGTTTATAATAGCCAGAAATTGGAAGGAGCCCAAATATCCCTCAAAGGAGGAATGGATACAGAAAATGTGGTATATTTATACAATGGAATACTACTCAGCAATTAAAAATAATGAATTCATGCAATTTGTAGGTAAATGGTTAGACCTGGAAAATATCATCCTGAGTGAGCTAACCCAATCACAAAAGAATGCACATGAAATGCAATCACTGATAAGTGGATATTAATGAGCCCAGAAGCACTAAATACTCAAGACACAAATAGCAAGTCAAATGATTCCCAAGAAGAAGAAAGGAGAGGACCCTGGGCATGTAAAGATTGCATCCAGTTTAGTAAAGAAACCGAGGGGGGAGGGGGAATGATTGGGGAATAGTTGGGGGGGAGAAGAACTATGGGAACTATGGTGGGTGGGAACTGGGAAAGGGGAAAGCCTTTGAAATGTAAACATAGAATATAGAAAATAAAAATAACTAAAAAAAAAAAATTTCGGTTTTATTAATTCTCAATCCTGAGTACGTATTAATTTTTACTTGATTAGACAAGAAACAGAAATAATGAAGTGTTATATTATCTGCAGTAGATTAAATTTAAAGTTATAGTTTCATTTGGCATGTGGTAGTTTGACAAGTATACTCTACAAAAAGACTTTATCCATCATTTCAAACATCTATCTTTACAATAAAAACCATTGAGCTGGGTGTTTGTGGCAAACACTTTTAATCCCAGGTATTGTGTGTATACTAGGGAGGTAGAAGTACACACACACACACACACACACACACACACATACACATACACACACACATACACACACACACACACACACACCACTGTGAATTTAGCTATATTTTTCAATGTATAATATTGTTATTATTTAAAATACCATAATGTGAAATAGAATGGTAGAGATTATTCTTTCTGTCCATAACATTCTGACTAAAAATGTTCTTCAGATTTGAACTGCATGCTGACTGAGATGTTTTTTCAGAGGACACAGTTTTCTTCAAAAAGAAAAAGTCAAATTGATAAATAAACTACAATTATTCAAACTTGGTGGAAATTTTCTTAGAAATTAAGCAAGCCAATTATCTTATGAAAATGATCAGTATTTGAAGTAATAAAATTTTAGATTTCATGTGAGAACTAAATCATTTGAAAGCTTCCATTCCCCATTCTAAGTCCAATACTTAAAGCCTTTACTGATGAGATTAGCAATGCAGTTGAGATTTGTTTTGTTATTTGAAATAATGAAATGCATCGTTGAGCTTTCAAACCAATGTTTTCCAAATAACAAAGAAGGTCTCAAAGGAGGAATAGATACAGAAAATGTGATATATATATATATATATATATATATATATATATATATATATACATACACACACACACACACACAATGGAACACTACTCAGCAATTAAAAATAATGAATTCATGCAATTTGTAGGCAAAGGGTTAGATCTGCAAAATATCGTCCTAAGCGAGTTAACCCAATCACAAAAGAATACACATGAAATGCAATCACTGATAAGTGGATATTAATGAGCCCAGAAGCCCTAAATACTCAAGGCCCAATTAGCAAGTCAAATGATTCCCAAGAAGAAGAAAGGAGAGGACCCTGGGCCTGAAAAGATTGGATCCAATTTTGTAGGAGAGCACCAGAACAGAGAAATGGTGGTGGTGGGGTGATTGGGGAATAGTTGGGGGGCAGAGGACTTATGGGACATATGGTGGGGGGGAACTGTGAAAGGGGAAAGCCTTTGAAATGTAAACAAAGAATATAGAATAAAAAAAGTAATTACAAAAAGAAATTCTATGAAGTAATTAAAAAAAAAAAACCAACCCCCCCAAAAAAACCAACCAACCAACCAAACAAACAAAAACAAAATCTTGTCCATTAATGTTCAAATTCAATTTAGAAGAAAAGTCAATGTGTTTAATATAAAAGAAAGGGGTGGGGAACCAGAAAAAGGGAAATGAATTGTAAATATAGAATATATCCAATAAAAATTGTACATAAAAAAATAAAAATAAATAAAAGAAAAGGACGTGGTTTCAAACTATACATTGGAAGAGAACTCTTAGAATTAACTCTTTATCAGCTGTGAAGTATGAAAACCATTTGTAATTACATTACCAAAAGCAATCTATGTGATGTAATTCAAATATTTATATATTTAAAACACAATGACACATATACATGGAGATACATGAAGATGTATATGTGAGCCAATATCATATAGAGATACATAAGTATCCTCAATCAGTATTTTCATTTTTGAAATATATTTATAAATACAAAACTGTTTTGCTTATGCTATCCCACTCTGAGTTTATTAGTTCTTTCTCAGTTAATTTGGTATACTTAATCTTCAATTATCGATTAAGTATACCAAATCCCAGCGATCTATGTACATCAGTTAATGAGCTTTTTGAGATCCTAACCTGAAAAATATTGAAAACCACTGCCTTTAGTAATAAAATTACATAAATTCAATATTTATTATTGTCGTGTGTGTGTGTGTGTGTGTGTGTGTGTGTGTGTCTGTGTGTGTGTGTGTGTCTGTGTGTGTGTGACAACTTTGTGAATAAGATTCTCTACATGGCTTATTGGGCTCAGCATGCATCAACTTCTACACTTCATAGTTGGCATTTGAATAAATATATTGTATCCATCACAGTAAGAAAATACAATTGTACTGAACAAACAGTGCTTATTATGTATGAGATCTGATCAAAATCACTTTCTTCAAATTGATTTATTTAATCTACTGTGCAGTTTCATGAAGATGTACTATCACACTTCACAGGCTCACCAGCAGTGAAAAGCAAAGCAAAGGCTGTTTCTGAACTAGAAAATATGGAACAAAAATTTAAACCAAGTAAGTCTGCCATCAGTATTTTTGCTATCTCAGTGATTGTGATTGCATGAATGTTGGTCATATGGTATCTGGTGACTACTTCCTATAATCCAACTGCTAGAGGGTCAATGGTAATAAGAACTGTGGGCCAATCTGGATTACAGTATGAGTTCAATGCCACCTGGAAAATTGGATGAGATCCTTTCTCAAACTAAAGACTATAAATGAAGTCTACAGTTCACTGGCCTACCATATGCAGAGAAGGCGGTAGATTCCATTGCTAGTATTACTAATAAAAACACTGACCAAAGCTATTTTGTTGGGATATCATGAGTTTTGATTATCTACTATTTCTAGGAGATAACTCTATTATTCTCGGTCTCTTGTAATATTATTGCCCCTTCTCCTATGTCCAGGGGCCTTAGATTTTGGAGTTGTAATGATTCATTTTGGGGGGCTGTAATCCACAGAATCTGTGATCTCTCTCTGTATTATGACCCATGGTAGTTTTTTCATAGTCTCTGATGTACAAAGAAGTTTCTTTCTTTCTTCCTTCCTTCCTCCTTTCTTCCTTCCTTCCTTCCTTCCTTCCTTCCTTCCTTCCTTCCTTCCTTCCTTCTCTCTCTCTCTCTCTCTCTCTCTCTCTCTTTCTTTTTCTCTCTCTCTTTTTCTTTCCTCCTTTCTTTCTTTCCTCCTTTCTTTCTTTCTTTCCTCCTTTCTTTCTTTCTTTCTTCCTTCCTTCCTTCCTTCCTTTTTTTTTTGTTTTTTGGAGACAGGGTTTCTCTGTGTATCCCTGTCTGTTCTGGAACTCATTCTGTAGACCAGGCTGGCCTTGAACACAGAAATCCACCTGTCTCTACTTCCCAAGTGCTGGGATTAAAGGCGAGTACCACCATTGCCTGGCTACAAAGAAGATTCTTTGGTAAGGGGTTGCCTAAACAAGACTTAAACAATGATAATACTCATAGCTATGCTAACACTGAATAGGTAAATCTCACATGATCCATCTCTAAACATATAATTATAATTGAACTGATCAATGCTTTAAAAGGGAGATAAGCCCCCTAAGGGCTTATCTAAAACAAAGTGGTCATCACTAAAATCTTATATACAAGGCCATACTAAAATGTCAGTATTATATGTGTGTGTAATGATGATGATAACCATAACAATAATAAACCATCAATAGCAAAAGAACCATCAATTTGAGAAGGAGTATGAGAAAAAGGCAAAAGGAGGGAATAGATAAAAGTTCTATTTCCAGAAGAGATATTCAACTAAAACATGTTGATTATACCAAACATCATTAGATACTAAGAAGGATAAGACTCCACTCAATTACTGGAAAATATCTAGTATTATAATGCATGGACAAAGGATGATGAAATAGTCTGTTTGTCAATTTGTCATCTATTATCTAAATACTGTTTACCTTCTCTACATATGTGAAAGAATATATGTATATGTAAATTATAAGTTATAAAGATATAGTTATGAGATTGTTAACAAACAGCAAACGGCATCCCTATGTCTGACACTTAAAATATCTATTACTGTTAATGCTAGAGAGACAGATAAGCAAGTAAGTGCATTTGAGAACTTTGGTACAGTTCCCAACACCCATATGATTTTTCGCAACCACCCATAAACTCTGGTTACAGGGAATTCAGCCCATCTTCTGACTTTCACAGGCATCAGGCAGGCATGTTGTTCACATATGTGTGTGCAAGCAAAACATCCATAAACACAAAATATAATGACTAGGCTAGACTGCCACCTCAGATTATTTGCCCATTAGAAAACAAGGGGCATAATGAAACCAACCTTCATTGTGAATAAATCAGAGTTTCCAATTAAGATCTAATGAGTTCTTATATTGTCCCTCTGATTATTACTCTCATTCCATTTGGCATGGAAAACAGTTCATCCTTTTTTATTTGTTCTTTCCCCAAACTACTTTCGAGGTATCAGTGTTTTTGAACTCCCACAGTTTCAAACTTGCTTTCTACATCTCACTGTTAAAAATTAATAGTATTTTAAAGTATTAAGAATTCTGCATCATAAATGATTTAGAGTTTCTATTGATTTCCTGATAGGATGTTTATTGCATTGATGGTATTAGATATTTTGTTCACACCCTGGTTACCTTAATGATAATTTTTGCACTTTTGGTTTTTAATCAGGATTAAATGACATAAATACAAAACCATATGCCATCTATTGTTTGGTGCAAAGTAAGTGTTCAATTATTGGTTGTTGTGATGACCAGAATAACCTTGCTCAGGGTATTTTGCCTTCACTGATCATATATTCCTTACAACATATTGGCTTTTAATTTAATAGTTGTTTATTTTTGTACTACTGGGTACTGAACACAGGGTCTTATGATCCTGATGTGCCTTTTCAGGATATTTAAACAATACTACACATGGATTGTAGAGGAATTTTATCCCACCAATATTTAAATCATCTGACTGGAATACAGATAAGCCCTTAATACACACTTTTAAACACAAACAATGTACATGTGGATAAGATTGTTTTATAGAATGAATCAGCCATGTTTGAAAGGGGTAGACAAAGCAATGAATCAGAGAATGATTTGGCAGAATGAGTCATAGATAGGATACATCCAACATGAGACACAGGAAAGAGGGGCAACATAAGAGAGAAAAGCTAGTGCTGAGAGACAGACAGACACAGAGAGACAGAAACAGAGAAAGAGACAGAAGAGGAGGAGGAAGAAGAGAAGGAAATTTTACTGGGATAGGCTTAGAGAGACTGTGCATGTGAACACAGATGAGTGGGTCAGAGAATGAGAAGAAGTCAGGAGTTTAGAAGAGATTGCCAGAGGTAGTTTGAGACCAAGCAGAGCAATTTAGAGAGGCCTGTAGAGTATGTCAGAGTCAGCTTAGAGAGGAGTTTTGAGTCAAAACAGATGAGCTGAACCAGCCAACCAGAGTTCAGAAAGAACTAGAAAGGGAGAACCTATTCAGCAACAAACCTCTGAGACAACAATTACATGTGGCAGATAAAAGTTACTTTTAAAATGGATTGAGAAAAAAACACTTATTTCAAATATAATAAAGCTTGTTTTTTATTTTGATTGAAGGTTAAGTAGAATGGATTAGGTTGAAATTCTAAGGAAAGAACAACATAAAATTTATTTGAGAAATATTGGATGATGAAATTAAAAAACACAGAATCATGCCCTGCAATTATGGAATTTAGTAATAGAATATAAGCTACCTTGTTAATTAATTTACATTAACTATAGAAATTAATTAAATAAAAAATCTATGGTCAAATCCTTAAAAACAAAAGAAAATACTGAGCCAATTATAAAAGGATATATAAATATTATTTCAAAGATTTATAACTTATAGAAATGAGTTTTAAAGAAACAAATATCAGATAAGTAAGATTAAAGAAATACTCTATAAAATTAAGAAATAGTTTATAAACTATATTGAGTTTATTGAAAATAAATTACAATACTCAGTGAATAATTTCAGGTTACACAACCTTTTATGATGAATATTCCAGGAAAATAAAGAAAATGAAAAAATTGAAAGGAAGATGCTGTCAAATAAATGCTAAAAAGAAAATACCTCTAAAGAAGAGCTTTAGTCTCCATTTTATCCTACACAGAATGAATTTAGTTGAATAAAATTAACTGAACCTAAATTTATTATTAATTTTTCACTTACCAACTTGTAAAACTTTACTGGTAATATGGTATCTTTCATTATTTCTATTACTCTTTCTATTACTCTTTCTATAGTGGACTTTGTTATGATCCTATATAATGTCTCTTACTTTTCATTCAACTGGACTTTTTTCTAAACAAAAGCAAGGAGCTGTGGATATCCGTAAGTTGGCAGACTGCTAGCCTAACAGACAAGAAGACGTGGATTTGACCCACAATCCTGTATAAAGCCTCATTCTACCACTCATAAGGCAGAAGAAGGGGGCTCTGAAGTTTAAGGTCATCCTCTGCTACATGGTAAGTTTGCAAGCAAATGTGATTTCATGAGAATGTTGTCTCATGAAAAAGATGTACTAGTAAAAAGTCCCACACACTAATAGTGGCAGGATAGTTCATTAGTTTGAACCTAAATATGAGCTTGCCAAAGAAGTAAACTAAGTTCTGAGTATTAGAAACTTACTTCCTTGCCTAGCATATCTAGTAAAATTGGAACCAAGTCACAGATGTAGTCAAAATTTACCAATCAACATCCTTGAAGCTAAGAATATAGCTAAAAAGTATTACATTATATTTTCTATGCTATTTTAGGTACAAAACACAGTGTCATTATTCTTAAGAACTCGAGTTTTACTGGGTTATACTTAATAAAAAACCTTTTTTATTTACTTAGATATGTGTACAATCATTTTGTGAGATTCCAGAAGTCATTATCAAAACATAAAATAAATACTAAATTTGCTGGCCTCATAAAATTGTGCAATTATTAATTTTACCATGGAAAAATTATAAAGACCAACCCAACAGATATTTTCTAAAGAATTTAAAACTAACTGAATAATTTTAGTAAGTTGAAACCTTTTTATTTTTCCTTCATATTCTGTGTATTTATTTTTGAAGAGCAAAAATATAAAAGAAACAAGCAGGAAACTTTTAGATGATTCCCACTCTGCTAAAAAATAATTGTGCTTTTCTCCCAGTAAGTTGTTTCACTGAGCAACAAATCTTAAGGGAGTTACACAACATTTAAGAAAACGTTTAGATTTTTATTCCTTATTATAATAAAAACACAAAAGGTCCTAATTATGTTCTGCTTCTTCAAGAAAGTCTACTGCATTGTGTTCTGGTTCCTGTCATGCTTCCTTTATCACCAAGGAAAATATGACTTCATGTTCATTCTAATCTTCTGATGAATGGTAACAAGGAACAAATAGGGTGCAACTGGGAAACAAGAGATTTCTGCTCTCATTTAATATTTTTAAATAGCTATATTTAACCAATTGGTTATGTACAATGAGTTTTTAAAATATTTCTCTGAATATATAAAAAACAAAATAGCCATTTGTTCCACACTTTCTAAGGATGTATGCTTAATAACTAAGATAATGATTTGAAATGTTTCTTTTCTTAAATAGGAGGGGTGTTCACTGAGCAGCATTTCCTGTGTCTTTGGCTGCTTAAAAAATAAATAAAATTAATTTGTTCATATGGAATGAAATGGTTTCACTTTTGCATTATCAATAAATTGCCTATCAGAGGATAGATGAACTTTGATTAAAAATTTAGGACAGTGCTACTTTTTTAAAATTTATTTTATTTTAATTTATTTACATTTCAAGTGTTATCCCCTTACCTGCTTCCCCTCTCCCGGAAACCTCCTCCTCTATGTCCTCTTCCCCTGCTTCTATGAGAGTGCTCCACCACCCACCCACCTACTCCCACCTCCCCACACTTGATTCCCTTACACTGGGGCATTTAGTAAATCTTCCTAGGACCAAGGACCTCTCCTCCCATTGATACTTGACAAGGTAATCCTCTACATATGCAGCCAGAACCATGTGTACTCCTTGGTTGGTGGCTTAGTCCCTGGGACCTCTGAGGGATCTGGTTGGTTGATACTGTTGTTCTTCCTATGGGGTCTCAAAGCCCTTCAGCTCCTTCAGTCCTTTCTTTAACTCCTCCATTGGGGACTTCACACTCAGTACAATGGTTGGCTGTGAACGTCTGACCCTGTATTTGTAAGGCTCTGATAGGGCCTCTTAGTAGACAGCTATATCAGACTCTTTTCAGCAAGCATTTCTTAGCATCTACAATGGTGTGGGATGAATGCCCAGGAGAGACAGTCTCTGGATGGCCTTTCCTTCGATCTCTGCTCTGCTCTTTGTCTCCATACTTGCTCCATGAGTATTTTGTTCCCTTGCCAAGAAGAACTGAAGTACCCATACTTTGGTCTTCCTTCTTCTTGAGCTTCATGTGGTCTGTGAATTGTATCTTGGGTATTCGGAGCTTTGGGGCTAATATCCACCGATCAGTGAGTCCATACTATGTACTACTCATACAAACACTATGTGTGTTTGTAATTCGGTTACCTCCCTCAAGATGAAAATTTTTAGTTCCATCCATTAGCCTAAGAATTTCATAAATTCATCATTTTTAATAGCTTAGTAATACTCCATTGTGTAAATGTACCACATTTTCTGTACCCATTCTTCTGCTGAAGGATATCTGGGTTCTTTCTAGCTTCTGGCTATTATAAATAAGGTTGCTATGAACATAGTGGAGCATGTATATTTGTTATATGTTGGAGCATCTTTTGTATATATGTCCAGGAGTGGTATAGCTGGGTCCTCAGGTAGTACTATTTCCAATTTTCTAAGGAAACTCCAGACTGATTTTCAGAGTGGTTTACCAGCTTGCAATCCCACCAACAGTGGAGAAGTGTTTCTCTTCTCACATCCTCAAAAACATTTGCTGTCACCTGAGTTTTTTATCTTAGCCATTCTGACTGGTGTCAGGTGGAATCTCAGGGTTGTTTTGATTTGCATTTCTATGATGACTAATAATGTTGCACATTTCTTTAGGTGTTTTTAAACCCTTCCAGTTTCCTCAGTTGAGAATTCTCTGTTTAGCTCAGTTCCCCATTTTAAATAGGGCTATTTGGTTTTATGGAGTCTAATTTCTTGAGTTCTTTTTATATATTGGA
Organism: Apodemus agrarius; assembly: GCA_964023405.1. NCBI lineage: Eukaryota > Metazoa > Chordata > Mammalia > Rodentia > Muridae > Apodemus > Apodemus agrarius. The sequence continues at coordinate 120,393,686 of OZ030008.1, read as the reverse complement.
TGTTAGCACTCTATTGGATGTAGGATTGGTAAAGATATTTTCCCAGTCTGTTGGTTGCTGTTTTGCCCTATTGACAGTATCTTTTGTCTTACAGAAGCTTTGCAATTTTATGAAGTCCCATTTCTCTATTCTTTATTTTAGAGCATAAGCCGTTGGTGTTCTGTTCAGGAACTTTTCCCCTGGGCCCATGGGTTTGAGACTTTTCCCACTTTCTCTTCTAGTAGATTCAGTGTATCTGGTTTTATGTGGAGGTCCTTGATCCCCTTGGACTTGAACTTTTTACAGGGAGATAAGAATGGATAAATTTGCATTCTTCTCCAAGTTGAACACCAGTTGAACTAGCATCATTTCTTGAAAATGCAGTCTCTTTTCCACTGGATGATTTTAATTTCTTTGTCAAAGATCAAGTGATCATAGGTGTGTGGATTTATTTCTGGGTCTTCAATTCTATTCCACTGATCTACCTGCCTGTCACTGTGCCAATACCATGCCATTTTTAACACAATTGCTCTGTAGTACGACTTGAGGTCAGGAATGGTGATTCCCCCAGAAGTTCTTTTATTGTTGAGAATAGTTTTCAGTATCCTGGGGTTTTTTTTTGTTATTCCAAATTAATTTGAGAATTGCTCTTTCCAACTCTGTGAAGAATTAGAATTCAGTTGGCATTTTTATGGGGATTGCATTGAATCTGTAGATTGCTTTTGGTTTTTTACTGCATTGCATTTTAATTGCATTTTTACTATATTAATCCTGACAATCTAAGAGCATGGCAGATCTTTTCATCTTCTGAGGTCTTTGATTTCTTTCTACAGAGACTCAAAATTCTTTTCATACAAATCTTTCACTTGCTTGGTTAGAGTAAAAACCAAGGTATGTAATATTATTTGTGACTATTGTAAAGAGTGTTGTTCCCCTAACTTCTTTCTCAGCTTGTTTATCCTTTGAGTAGAGGAAGTCTACTTATGTGTTTGAGTTAATTTTATATCCAGCCACTTTGCTGAAGTGGTTTATTAGCTTTAGGAGTTTCCTGGTAGACTTTTTGTGGTCATAAGTATATGAACATATCCTTTGCAAACAGTGATATTTTGACTTCTTACTTGCCAATTTGTATACCTTTTACCTTCTTTTGTTTTCTAATTGCTCTAGCTAGAACTTCAAGTACTATATTGAATAGATGGGGAGGGAATGGGCAGCCTTGTCTAGTTTTTTATTTTAGTGGGATTGCTTCACATTTCTTTCCATTTAGTTTGACATTGGCTACTGATTTGCTGTATATTGCTTTTACTATGAGTAGGTATGGGCCTTGAATTCCTGATAAAACCCTTAGCTAGAATAACCATAGAGCACAGAGACAGTGTCCAAATTGACAAAATTAGAAATGAAAAGGGAGATAAAACATCAGAAACTGAGGAAATTCAAAAATTCATCATATCCTACTACAAAAGCCTATATTCAACAAAACTGGAAAATCTGGATGAAATGGACAATTTTCCAAACAGACACCAAATCCCAAAATTAAATCAGAATCTGATAAACAATCTAAACAGCCCCATAACCCCTAAGGAAATAGAAACAATCATTAAAACTCTCCCAACCTAAAAAAGCCCAGGACCAGATGGGTTTAGTGCAGAATTCTATCAGACTTTCAAAGAAGACCTAATACCAATACTCTTAAAATTTTCCCACAAAATGAAACAGAAGGAACACTACTCAATTCGTTCTATAAAGCTACATTTATGCTGATAGCAAGACCTCACAAAGACCCAACAAAGAAAGAGAACTTCATACCAATTTCCCTAATAAATATCAATGTAAAATTACTCAATACTTTTGTCAAAAACTGAATCCAAGAACACATCAAAATGATCATTCACCAGAATCAAGTAGGCTTCATCCCAGGGATTCAGGGAAGGCTCAATATACATAAATCCAAAAATGTAATCCACTACATAAACAAACTTAAAGAAAAAAAACCACACATGATCATTTCATTAGATGCTGAAAACTCATATGACAAAATTCAACATCCCTTCATGTTAAAAGGACAGAACTATTTTAAGAATCATGTTTAAAGAGCCATCTATTCAAATTACCTTAATTATTTCAAAATCTACAGTGTTCACCCTAGATCAAAAACATCTGTAAAAAGCACTATCCTCTTTCTCCCAGCCCTTTGGTTTTTATTAATTTGTTATTTACTTAGTTGATAGTGTGAGACAGAGGTCTTTGCTAGCTGCCTAGTCTACTATAGTATGGCATATGAGAAAAGAAGTGTTTCTAGGAAGATCCACAATCTACAAGTAGTGGTGTGTGCATTAATGTTCTCACTCCTGTGAGAAAACACTGGACATGATCACTTTAAAGAAGAGAGTGTCACAATCATGGTTAGAAGTTAGAGTCCATGATGGCATTTAAAACTTGCAGGAGCATGAGCTTCATGGTCATAGTCAATCTGCAGTAAGAAATCAAAGAAGAAGGCTGGTCCTCATGCATACTATTTTTTTATTAGTACAGGACCCAAGTTTCATGGAACAGTGCTGTTTATTTTCATGTTTTAGCTTCTAAGTTAAACGTCTCCACAAAGTCCCTTACAATACATGTAACATGTATAGATGAATCTAAATCAAAGTGGATATTCAATGAAAATTACTGAATACAAATCTATGTTTTTTCAACATAATATTCAAGCATATCCCTTTTATACTATAATTCCCAACATTTGTGCCCCTCTGTTCATGAACATCTCATAATACAAAATGCATCCAGTTTAATTTCAAGTGTCATACAGTATTTACCAGGTTTGACACTTTAATACTCGACACTCCATTTTTTTTTCTTTTTTGGGGGGACTCAAAACAACCCATATCTTTGAGTATTTGAAATAATAAGTTGTATAATATTAATACAGAGTGTCACAACTCAAACATTCCTATTACAATAGGTAGAAATGGGAGAATACATTTGAAAATATCAGATTAAAAGAAAAAATGCAGTCCAGCAAGGCAAACAGCTAATACTTTATCTTCATATACAGATCTGAGGATCATAACCAAATCATATGGCTCTACCTCTCTGTTCCATCTTTTATGTCCCTCCTGGCTTCATCTTCCTCTGACCTGGTACTCACACATCACATGTCAAGGCTTGAGCTGTTGCAACTACTCCTTTGGTGATAAAGACAATTAACATTGTCTTCCATTAGAAAGGCAAAGACAGAAAAGGCATATTGGTACCCAGGAATAGTCCTACCTGTTTTGGAGGTTGATGTAAGAAGGTCCCTTGAATCCAAGAAATGAGTGCTATATGAAATTCATCTTCATACCTGTCATCATCTTCTGCATGTACACTCTGTCTCTTGAACTACTTTCCATTCTTACCTAAAGATTTCCTCAGCAGAGGGCTCATCATATAAGATATCCAACATCACTGCATCTCCATTACAACTTAAGCTGTACCTCCTTAGCTTCAATGATGTCTCAAAAATCTCTTTTCCAGAAATGCACAGTGCCACACATTGCCTAGTTTCTGATGCTGTCTGTAACCTTGATGCAAGATCTATCTTGCATATGTTATGCTGTAAGGCCAGTATCACAAGGATACTGCTGCCAAACACTATTGGAAGTCTAACTGCAATCCTGTCTCTCTTAGATCACAGTAGCCTTGGCCTCTGTGTGACATCAGGATAACCCTGGGGAAATCTCTCCATTTACATTGTGTTTTCAAGTGATTTGCATTTTTACTGGTGCATTTTGCCTTTGATAGGCAGGGTCTTGCTCCCAGGGCACCTTTTCTGTTGGCCCAGTGCTAATCTTTTTAAACAAATATAGGTGCTTGGTCTGTACTTTCCCTGTTCACAACTTTAAATTCACTCATGTGCCTTCTCTGCCTAGATTGTACCTTTACATATCTTTCTCTTCTCTGATTAGTCTGGATCTGAGTAAGAGCAGTGGATGATAATCATATCACAGCTGCACAGTTTGCCATTTTGAAATTTCCTCTGATACAGTACCTAACGCATTATTTTTAAATGGCTTAAAATTCCAGAACATTGGCAGAATGCAAAGTGTAACTTGAATGTTCCCTAGTCCCGTGCTTGGAGGCGCACATTCCCAATCCTCCTTCTGACCTCATCAACTAAGACTTTACTATCTGTGCTCTTTTCAGCTTTCTGGTATCCTGAACCCACATCAGTAAGTTCCTTAAGCTCTGACAGAGCAAAGTGGAAAAATCTGGAGTTAGGAAAACTTTAAAATTTACAAGCATAGTTATAGTTGCAATTGTCTGCAAACTATAGCTTAGCTGTGCAACACTCCTTGTTGCCTGAGTCTTCCATCCTGCCTACTATCTTCCTTGGGGGCAGTGGGTGAGAAGGCAAGGAATCAGTGTCTCAGACTTTAGTAGCAAGTGAGAATGTGGGAGCAAGCTGGTTTATAAATTCTTGGGGAGCGACCTTTATACCATCCACAAATGTCCCATTGGTCAAAAGCAAGTATGTTCTCCAAGTGGTAGTTCCTGACTGGCTGTCATTGTCTGTGTTGCCCAAAACTGGGCACCCAAGCAGGCTTTAGTTTGGCGGTCATGTAGAAGGTGCCTCTATGACTGCCTTGCCCGTTTCCACTTTACCAATGTTTATACTTGCGTTGATACCCAAGAAAAAAACAACATAGGGAAGAAAGAGGTGGGAATAGGAAGTCAAGATAACATGAGGTGGCTGGTCCCAGTCAGGCTGCATCAGAACTCAATTATCAGAAAGAAAGAAATTCTGGCTCTCAAGTTTTGCTCTCTTTTAAACAATAAAAGGACCCTAGCCCATGGAACAGTAAAGTTGTATTGAAAGTAAATACTCCTACTCCAGATACACCTCTCTTAAAAGTCACTCACGTATGTGGTCGGAGGATTGTTTCATAGATGATTTAAGTCTTTTCTGGTTGACATGGGTTTTAATTAAACAAAATGTATAAATAAGTAATTCAAGGAACATAATCTTGGAAATCAACTGACTTTCCCATGAGCAGTCTAAGTCACTGGATAATACCACCTTCATATAGGTCCTGTAAATCTGTTTTATACATCATATCACAAATCTGCTTTGTTTTATAATAACAATTTAGTAGCATAATAGATGTAGTTACATATTAATCATTATGTTTTTAATATATGTTAATTCTCATAGCACTATAAAACATGTAACAATTGCATTAAAACTTCAGTTCTGGGAATTTATAATCTCATCCCCATTGATTTACAAAAGACTTTGAAGCTAATAGAGTTACAGTGCTTCTCCAAAGTTTATATAGCTGAAAAATTGCATAATCCAATACTAAAGCCCCCGTGTCTCCTTTAAGATCTATAATCACAACATACTAATTCTGTATATAATTTTATTCTATGAAAGAATATTACAAAGATGCAAGATACTTGTCATACCCTAAGAATGATTTAGTAATGAAGGCTATAAGACGTTCATATACATTTCTTAAAGTATGTGTCAAATCTTTTCCTGCTATCACAGAAAGTAGCCTGTGTGATCAATATTAATTATAGTAGCTAGTGTTAATGAATGTCAGTTATATTCCTAACAGCATGCAGTACATTTTTGCACAGAAGCTTGGGAGGTAAATGGTTTTATTGCCACTTTCAATTAAATTATAAACTCAGAGAACGTAGAGAAGTCAAATTGTCATGCAACAGAGAAGCCAGGATTTGTACCAAAATTGTTTTAAAATAAAAATCACCTTGTCCATCTATGCCATAATAACACCAAAAAGCATACTACTCAAAATCACCTGTGTAGGACAGAGTTGAAGAAAACTTGAATTAATCAGAGCCTCAAATTATTCTTGGATAAGAAGATTCAATATTGTAAGAATGCCAATTCTTTCTAAATTAAGCTCTAAATTTAATGAAATCACAATCAATATTCCAACTTGAGGGCAGAAATAGGTCAGAAAGGTGACAGCTATAAGGGAACAGTTTTCAGCTCAATATAAGACAGCATCTTCCATGAGTTAGAATTCATCCAGAAATGGAAGAGGATTGTGAAATATGTGACTTTATATTGCCTAAGAATTTCAGTGGAGTATGGATCTCTCATGTGTTGAAGAGTAGAACATGATCATTACCTAAGAGTTTGCTCACTAAGTAGTAACTATTCACGTTTATTCCTTATACAATTCAATTATACCATATCTTTACCCAACAGGGGCACAATATGGTCCATCTTGAGCAAGTACATAGCTCATATCATCACATAGGCTTGGATTGCTTTAAAGGTTTGCTAAATCCCAGCTACAAAACTGAGAACTGTCTGCCCTCTTAGGTACTACTTTCTTAGAGTGTAGTTTTCATAGTAAAATATTAATCTTAATGCATTTTATAGGGTTAAATATAATGATATGAGAAAAGCATCAGTAGATTATTGACTATGATTTAATTTTAATAAATGAAATTATTAAAAATAATATAGATACACTGAAAATCAGATGAGTTAAGTAAAGTGCTTAGAAAACAGTAACTATTCAATTGAACTAGCTAATGTTTAAATTATTTCTAACTTTAAGATCTTATAAAATTATACATTTATAATTGTCTCTTCTCAGTATTGCAATTTTACAAAAACATGATGTGTTGAAACAGAATGGTGTTAAATAAAATGCAGGAAATACCTGTATAACCATGCACTAATGGCTTAATTTAATGGTATATATTTAAATGAACTAATTTGTCAATTCTGAAATTCATTGCACAAAAAGAAAGAATAGAAGAAACTTAAAACCAGGAAATTCATCAATTTATTAACCTGGTTAAGAGCTAAGATACCTAAGAAAATGGAGAATATCTATTTTTACATTTAGAGGAAATTGTAAAGTATCAGTGCTTTGGAGAGTTAAGAGAACTTTTATTTCTTTCCTCTTTGGTAGAATATATAGAAATATCTATATAATAAAGAAAAAAAGACAAATCACTTCCTCTCCATGGGAAATGGAGATTCAAAACCAAGACTGCCAGTGCAGTATGAAGATATGTGTTTTAATTGTGTTGAGAAGCAAGTAATATTCAATATCTTACAACTGAGTTAAAATATGCCAGTGGTAGACCTTTCTAGGACCTTCATGTTAGCAGGCATTATTAAACTTTTGTTTTTATGTGTTTTCCTGACTGAACCTAGACTTAATATGGATTGGAACTGATGTACATTTTCTGAGAGTTTTAAGTGCACCATAGAGGGTCTTATTATGTGTCTTCATCCAATAAGGAAGAAATAAAAGAAATATATTTACAGCTAAATAGCCTGAAGGGGAGATATGTGTACAGGAACTGACAGTAACAATTTTCTTGGCATGGTAAATTTTCTGGAAAAAGACAAAAAAAGGGGGGTATCCAAAAATGCAAAATACTTGCAAATACTGCAAGTTCGACTTTTATATCGTAAGAATGCTCTTGGGTATGCTTAGAAGACAATGGTTATCAATAGTGACCAAATAAAAGATCTCTCCAATTGTAGTTTCCGCAGTAATGATGCTAATTTTGTTAAAACATCTTTACTGAGATAAAATCAGCACATATTGAAGACAAAAGTTAATTAGTTTTGATACCTGCATTTAACACCTGTGAAATCTTGTCCAAATATTTGGTCAGAATATACATACCATCACTGAAGGGTTTGTCCTGAGAGTTTAAAATCCTCTTCTGTCCTTTCTACCTCTGCTGCCCCCCCCCAAATTATGTTCATCAAATAACTTAACTAATTTCCTTTTCCATAGCTGAGTTTGTAATTTCTAGAGGATAAGCAGAATTATATAGCAGAGACTACATAGTCTGCTCTATAGTTGATTGTTATGTATCATGATCTCGCATCACTTTTCAGCTTTGTGCTTCAGCCAGGTTCATTTTCTTCCATTTGTATTTTATATATTTATTGATCAAATTTGTAAATTTCTCATTCACTGATTTTTTTTTCCAAATAATCGTTTCATTTGGTTCTATAGTATAAGGGGAGGTTCTAATTTTATAGTCCTTTTCCCTAATTGGCTCTTGACTTGTCAATAAAGAAGGCTAGGAGCCAATTGCTGGGCAGAAGGTATAGGCCGGACTTCAGTGTCCCGCCTGTACCTTATGTGTCCCAGGAGGAAAAGGAGATGAGCGAAGGAGAGGAAGGGTTTTTTTTGTTTGTTTGTTTTGTTTTGTTTTTGTTTTTGTTTTTGCCACAATTTGAAACTAATAGAATGCAACAATCATATAAGGTCTCAGGGGAGTGGAGGACGTAGCCTCAGCTGCAGGTGGGTGGACAAGGATGCTTTGCAGGGACTAGTTTGGATGAGCCACTAAGTTTAGACAGGGAGAGAGATTGAGATAGTAAATTGAAAATCGTGCACTTTTCTAAGCAGGAGATACCTGCCCCCCAGCAATTGTGCCACAAAAGGCACACTATAAAGTGACAAGCAGCAGCTTGTGTGTCTTTTACCTGTGGATTCAAGGGTCCCAGGAGTGTACTGGTTGGGAGCAGTCACCTCCTGGAGCTTAAGGCAGGGAAAGGGAAGACATGGGGGGTGTGGGGTTGGTAGTGTGGCCCTTCTGGGCAAAGGCAGTAGCATTTTAAAATACATACATAACATTATGTATGTTTTTCTACTTTCTTGGGGAAATTTACGTTAGAATATTTGAAATCGTACCATAGCTCACTGAAGATATGTTCACTTTTTCAGTTTGCATTATGTCTTAAATATATTCTATTACAATTTGTGCAACACATAACTGTCACTATTTTAACTAATCTTAACACACATATATTTATAAGATAGTATATTATTATTAATATTTATTATTATTATTATTATTATTATCATCATCATCATCATTATTATTATTATTAAAGACAACACACACATATACACCCATCTTTGGCAATTTTGAGACACTCTGTAGCCCATGCTGACATGAAACAGAGGCTCCTGCATCTCCGTTTTCAGCAGGAAGACTGTAGGTATGAGCCATTAGGTGCAGCTGATTTGTATCCTCTTAATATTCCATTTCCTCTTAAATGTTTGAACACATGATAACAGGTCCTAAAAGGTATTTTAATGTCCTTCTCCCATAATTGAGACCTTGGTATGAATCCTTCATCCATTTTGATTATTTCTATCATGTATTTTGCTCTCCTACTTTGAATGATCAGAGTTGCCTTTCTCATTTCTATGACAGAATGCCCGGCACACTTAGCTGAAATGGAGGCACGTTTTATTCTGACGCACTGCTTTAGGAGGCTTAGTCTATGTTTATTTATCCACAAGTACTTGGAGAAAACATCATGACTCCAAGAACATGTGACAGAGAACAGCTTTTGACTGTATAGCTAGATAAGAAGTAGAAAGAGACTAGAATGGACTTGGGAAAGTACATTTCCTGAGGTATGCCCATGATGACTGCCTTCCCTCACCTGGGCCCTACCAACTAACTAATGGTTCCCCAATCTTTCCAAATAGTGCCACCAGCTGAGGACCAAGTGTACAACACATCAGATCATGGTAGACATTTCATATTGAAGCCATAACTGCTGTCAATTTCTTTGTATGTTATGCATGTGATTTTTTTTTATATATTTGGATGCAGGATATTTTTGTATACATACATTCTTAAATTTCTCCTTTAGTTAATTTACTTGGGAAGTGTTTGATTTTGATAGGGCTCAGTTTAAAAATAAATAAATAAAACATCTGTTAGGCCTGGTTCAAAGTAGTACTCAGTCTAAGGCAAAAGCTTTCTCACTATTAAGGTCAAAATTTTCTGAGTATCTCAACCCACTATCCATGAATTCAATTGAAGGGCATATCAAATCAGTTGGAAAGAGGTTTCATATACTTGGTCCTTTGAGTTCTTTTATACTTAACTTTCATACTTAAGTTTCTGAGTTGCTCCTTTTTACTTTCTATGACCCAGTCTTTAGCATTTTTCTCACTTGTATATACTGACCAACAGTTTACTGATATTTGAAAGCATCAGTATGGAAAACTTTAGGAATCATTCCTGTATGGAATTGTCTTCTTCCCATTATCTGACAATGAATTCTAGTTGCTGTGGTCTCCTTAATTTCGCAGTTCTCAAAGGAATCTACTGAACACTAATAGAGGTGTCCTTCCCTGTGACATGACCTAGCAACTTATTCAAGGCTCTGAATGTATGACTTAGATTTATGACTTTATTTTTCTCTATCTCTTAACCACTCTCTGTCTCTATCTCTCCATATATTTATATCTCTGTAATTATTATTCTTGGTGAATTGAATATTTTCTTTATTTTTTGGGGGGGTTTAGGGAATAACTGTTGTTATGTGAATATGTGCTGGAAGTGGGAGTCATATTTGCGTTATCTAGTTATTTACTTATTGCTCATTTTAAATAGCAATTTTTAAAGAATACAGTCATATATATATATACTCAACTATAAAATAACTTGAACTTGCTATTTAATCAATCAATTTAGATGTACTTACAACCAGTAGTATAGGCACTTAAGTTATTTTTATTTCTTCTCTGCTCATATCAATTTCTTAATAACACACGTGTGCGTGCGCGCGCGCACACACACACACACACACACACACACACACACACACCGACAATATACTTGTTTGGGCAATGGTCTTTTAAATAGAAAATGAGCCAACAACAGCAACTGTTTTCATTAAGCACCTACTGGCTATTTCTATCCGGTTAATGTACCCAACAAGTAGAGACTGATGAAACCACAAGGATTATCAGAATTGGTATATCCATGCAGACAAAACTAATTCTGAACATGTTCACTTACTCTTAGCTTTTCTGTGGAAAATATAAAGAATTACCGTTGTATCATTTTTCTGTTGGGGTATTCCTTGGCTTCTTTCCTGCCATTGCAGTGGTTACAGAAGGACATAAATTGTCCACACTCACTAGCCAGCAAGTCTTCCAAGCACAGTGGTGTATTGGATTCATCTCTGAGCTCGTCATTCTCTCATAGCCATTGTACTGGCTGGTTTTGTGTGTCAACTTGACACAGGCTGGAGTTATCACAGAGAAAGGAGCTTCAGTTGGGGAAGTGCCTCCATGAGATCCAGCTGTGGGGCATTTTCTCAATTAGTGATCAAGGAGGGAGGGCCCCTTGTGGGTGGTGCCATCTCTGGGCTGGTATTCTTGGGTTCTATAAAAGAGCAGGCTGAGCAAGCCAGGGGAAGCAAGCCAGTAAGGAACATCCCTCCATGGCCTCTGCATCAGCTCCTGCTTCTGACCTGCTTGAGTTCTAGTCCTGACTTCCTTTAGTGATGAACAGCTGTGTGGAAGTGTAAGCTCAATAAACCCTTTCCTCCCCAACTTGCTTCTTGGTCATGATGTTTGTGCAGGAATAGAAACCCTGACTAAGACAGCCATGTTATAATCCTGAGATGCTGGAGTTCAGCTGGGTCTTGTAGGTAGGCTGCATCACGAGGCTAGACCACGGACTCTAACTACATCTCTATTACAAATAAACCTGAGCCAGATTTTTCACAGCAAAGTTGCATTGGCTGCTGGAGTGTTAGAATGAGATAGTGGTCAGTGTAAAATGGAAGAAAGCTTAGGGCTAGAGATACTGCTCAGATAGCTTGGGTGAAATGGCCAAACTTCAGGCTGTTGTCTGTAATTTAAGCCAGTTAATTCCAGTACTTAACAGGGAGGAAGGGTCAGCAGAAATTAATGGTGATCCTTAGATGTATATAATGAGTTTCTGGACAATTTGAGTTGCCTGTTCTTTCAAAGCAAAACAAATAAGAAACTCTAACCTGTTCTATATACTATGAAGAATTTTTATAAACAAAAAGAAATAAGTGAGTATAAAATTAATCTTAAAATGCATTAATGTATATTTTCTCTTAAATATAGTCAGTTTACAAGATACTTTGAAGGCAGTTTCGAAAGCAAAATAAATTACTGCCATAGTGTCTATTCTTACTGCAAAGTAGAGCCATTCAGATGGTCTGTGTAACAGAAAGGGTCTCCCAACAGCACTTGTTACTGATTCCATTTGACAAGTGGCTGCTTCTCGATAATTACTGTACAAACCATTACTTCCAAAATAAATTAAACTCTCATCACTTTATCCTGCTCTTCTACATTCATTAATAAGAATCTTGTAAAATAGGTGGCTGCACCTGCATTAGTAAGTGCAGAAGCTATATTGAAAGACTGTGTGTGCTTTTGAATATCTTTTGTCTTTGAGAGCTACAATGAACTCATCTATGATAAAAGTCCTGGCAATTTTGTCAGTGAGGGATTGGGTGTAACCAAATCCTAAAATCAAAGGGGATTAAGTCATTTGAATTTAGTTAATAATGCATGCATTTATTATCTGTCTAAGGCCAATTTCTACAGTGAAAGAATGGATGTGTGCTCCTGTCCATCCTACTGCTTTTCACTGGGCAGCCTCTTGGCTATTATCTGAGGTGGGGTCTGCTCCTCAATGTCACATAACTGGGATTGAACTGGAGCAAAAACATAATGCTATTTTTTTCCTCTTATGTTAAAATTTTGATCATGGTTCATGCCTGTGGTTTGAATCATTCGGAATTCATTTTCATTTAGTTCGTTTCTGTTCATGTCGAAAGATTTTCTAGCATTCCCAAATTGCCATCAACACAGAGTAACAATCTAAAGGTAACATGCTTTCTCTGTGTGGCAGGAACCACTTCCATCTTTTATATTCTTACTGATGTTAAAAATGTATGCTTGCTATTGATGACACATGACCATTCTTCTCAACAAACAAACTTCAAATCATCTGCTTCTCATTCCAAGTGCTTTAATTTATAACATCTCCCTTAAACATTAATTCGATTATTCTTGATTGTTTGACTGAGTATTAATTGCTGTCTAAATATGCCAGTGTTTACTTCTATTCGGACCTCAGTCTGTATCAATCTAACCATCTCTGTGTGCCAAATGTTTTGTTGTACCGAGTCACACATGTGCCACTCAATTAGCTTTCTGTGAAGTGGGAATAAAACTGACTGTCAGCCTCTGATTTTAACTGACTATACTTTTTATAAGGCTCAATGAGAGAGTTACCAAAAAATGTTTTATATACTGTCTCCGTTTCTAGCTATGTCCCAAATTTTCTCACCTTATTCTGTAAATAACCTTGCCCCTAGAGATTTTAGAATTACTGCCATAAGACCCCAAAGCAAACAATTATTCTCCAAGACAGTTCTGATATGAGATATAATGTCTCTAAAGATGCTCTGACAAACAGCCACATGATCATGACAGTGTAAAATGAACCACTTGTGGGAAAGCCTAGATTTTTCTTTCTAAAAAAAAAAAAAACCTTCTCTGCCAATAGAATATTATTATGTCATAAAGTAAGGTATGATTATATTTCTTGATAAAGTACCTAGACAATATTTTTGTCTAGGTCCACATAACCTCATGTTACTGTATTTTCTTCACTTTAAATATAATAAAAGTATTTGAAAATATTTAGTTATACAACCAGTCATTCTATAATTTATATTAAGTTCAAATTCGATGACTCTCAGAAGTTTTTGGATATTGAAAGATGTTTTTTAAAAAGCCTGTTAAGCTATAATCTCCTAAATAATAATATTAACAGCATTCCTGCTTATCCATATTTCCTTGCCCTCTTTCTCACTCCTTACCCTTGTCTTCATTATTCACACTATAGCTTTATACGGGAATATAGTAATTTACTTTTAAGAATAATTGGAATAAAATAATTTCTGTGTTCAAAACAATAGGACAATCAGTTTCTAAAATCTGCTATTTGCACAGAAAAAGAAAAAGCTTTGATTTTTTTTTCCTTCCTTATTTCCTTTCTTCCTTGCCTGCTTTCTTCCTTCCTTTCCTCTTTTTATTATGATTGTGCTCAAACATAGCCTCTGTTTAAGCCTCCCAAATAGCTGGAGCCATAATAAGCCCATATCGCCATGAGCAGCTAGAGGAAGCATTATTGTGGCTTATGTTTTTTTTTCTCTCTTCCATACTGGAAAAAAAGACAATGCTTCAAGCCTAAAAAATAAACCAATAGATTAATTAATTAATATATGAAATTGTGGTCAAAGTAGCAAAGTTAATTTAATTCAATATAACTAAAGCTTTAAAAGACTGTTAGAGAATAAGCAATTCTTTAAAGATAATTGATAGTTCATTTGTGTTAGTCAAGTCATGTCAGAAACATTGGAGAAGAGAATAAATAAACTTTATATTGAACCTTTTGCATTGGAAATAATTAAACTCATTAGAATTGCTAATTCAGAGAAGCTCGTGCTGTTGATAACGCTGAAAACATTTTTTCTCCAAACTCCAGTTCAATGATCTTATAAAACTTTGAGTTTTCTCTAAAGTTTAGAAAATTTATTCTGAGTTAAAGATATCCTGTTGTAACCTCTTCACATGAGAACATGTATGTTACTCTGAAGCAATAAAAGATTTGCCATATAATTGGTATTAAACCTGATGATAATTAATATTATATTTGAGCAAATTTTTTCTGTATATGGAACTAAAGCTTTTTTGCCTTACAAAAGTGAGGTCTTAGTGTAACAGACCCTGATGACAATCTTGGGGGGTCCTCGGGTTTAAAGACAATACTTACTGCTGCTGTATGCTGTAGAGGTGGCCACACACACTAATAATTAAGCAAACTATTTCAACAATTACAGGTTGAAGGATTATCATCTACATACCTAAAGTACATGGTAAGTAAAATAAGCACTTTTAAATCAATGCACCTCCAATATGAGGACCCTGAAAATGAGGTTTACCAAATGGGCACGGTGGACACACTCCCTTAGCTCCTTTTCAGTGTTAAATTTCTTGGAATAAATTTATTAAATAAAGTTATGCATTAGAAAAACATTCAAGAATCTTCTGTAAGATGTCTACCTTCAATCCAAATGACAATGAAAATGAAGATAAAAATTAAGCCCCAAAACATCAAATTGCTAGATTTTCAAGATGAAGTAGTGCTTTTAAGATGAAAAAAAGTGCTTTTACAGTAAATTTCCAAGTATCAGAGTCAGGGAAGCATGTAAATGCCATTGGCTCTCAAACTTAGGAACTACAACCAATAAGCTGTGCAGGCTTATTGGTCATTGCATAGACTCCATTGAAACACACTCCTGAAATCCCATGATTGACTAGTTGGTACAGAAATTCAACAGTGTTTGTTGAATTACTCCTGTTCGATAGCTGATA
Organism: Apodemus agrarius; assembly: GCA_964023405.1. NCBI lineage: Eukaryota > Metazoa > Chordata > Mammalia > Rodentia > Muridae > Apodemus > Apodemus agrarius. The sequence continues at coordinate 120,378,465 of OZ030008.1, read as the reverse complement.
AAACTATGGAGAGATGAGATGCATTATCATTTCACAGTCATGAGACTATCAGGAGCACATTATTTTCATCAGACCCTACAACCCTCTACTTTCCAGTGAACTCAACATTAACTCACTAAAAGACAGTGTTTGCTGTTTTAATGTGCCTTCACAAGCCCTTCTATGCAGAAATATTGATGTTGAAACTGGTCATAAGGACTGTGCTAATTAGCATATAACAGTATCATGAACTTGAAAATGTTCTATATTTCATAAATACCAAATTAATTATCCTTTAATATCCTTTTAAACTAATTCTCCATCTAGTGATCTATAGTCCCTAAATACAAAATGAATGAGGTTTTTTTTTTTATCCAATTGAGATTCTTTTTAGATTTGTATTTATAGATGAGGGAACTTGAGAACATTGGAATTAGATTCCTTAGAAACTGGTTATCTATTCTCGAGGCAGAAAAAAAATTGTTGAGTCTATTATTTGCTTTCATATATGGTAGATTAACTAACAAATTTAGGGCCCCACTCAACCTTCTAACTTTGACGGAACTATATATAAATAAACATAGGCCAATTACAGACAATACATAACACAAAGATGAAAATTGTTAGTTCAGTGCAGCAAATATTTTAATAAAAAACGCAACTGAGCTTTCTGTAAATTGACCACCATATCTAATTAGCATATGAACATCTTGTCATTCTCAGTTTTTGAGAAGTTTTGTGTAAGCAAACATGTGAAAAGCAACTAACTATTAACCAATTCTCTTTCACTATATCAGATATCTTATAAAATATATTTTCTGGCATATGGCAAAACACGCATTTAGATGGAGAAATTTAACCTTTACTGGAAATGAGACAGTAGATTAAAAACTGAGTTTCTCTTTAGTGTATCTCTTTGAAAATCTGCCATATTTGTTGTAAATAACACCAAAGAAAAGAATTAAGTACAGACTTTTTTTTAATATACTTTGGAGTTAAAGATTTTGTGTGTGGGTTGATGGCCCCCTCCCTCCACCAGAAGTCCAACTTGGCTGCAAGATGTGGTCACTTTAGTCTCCATATGCACTGGTGGTAGGAGTCTCAGCTGAGGTCTCCCCATAGACTCTCTGGAACCTTCCCTGTCCTCAGTATCCAGCTACTCCCAGAGATGCCTCTCATCTATTCTGTTCTCACTCCCACCCTTTCCCACGCCCTATCGCCACAGCTGATCCCCATTCCTGGTCTGCTCCTCTCCCCCTCTCCCACCCAATTCCCTCTTTTCATCCACTTTCAATGACTATTTTGTTTCCTCTTCTGAGTAAGATTCACTCAACATACCTTGGAGCCTCCTTGTTATTTAGTGCCTTTGGGTCTGTGTATTGTAACATGATTATCTAGTGAGTTGTGGTTAATACCCACGTATGAATGAATATGTAGCATACATGTCTTTATGTATTTGGTTACCTCAGGATGATATTTTATTGTCCCATCTATTTGCCTGGAAAGTTCACCATGTCCTGTTGTTAATAGCTGGATAGTATTCCATTGTATAAATGTGCCACATTTCTTTTATCCATTCTTCAGATGAAGGCAATCTAGGCCATTCCTAATTTCTAGCTATTATATGTAAAGCTGCTATGAACATAGTTGAATAAGTGTCCTTGTGGTATAATGAGATGTCTTTTGGATATATGTCCAAGACTGGTACAGGTGGGTATTGAGGTAGAAGTATTCTAAATGTTCTGAAAAACCACCAATTGATATCCAAAGTGGTTGTGCCAGTCTGCCCTCCCACAAGCAATGGAAGAGTGTTCTCCTTATTCCACATCCTCTAGAGCATGCACTGTCACAAATTTGTCCTGCCTACAGTATATTCAGGTATAAAGATGGAATGGCTAACCAATGACTGGCCTAACTTGAGACACATCATATATAAGGAAGCCAATCCATAACACTTTAAAGATACTTTGCTATGCTTGCTTACAGGAAGCTAACATAACTGTCTCCTGAGAAGCTTTATCCTACAGAAACAGACACAGAGACCCACAGCTAAACATCAGATGGTGCTTGAGGAGTCTTAAGGAAAGAAAGGTAAGGGATAGAACTGAGTGAACTAGAGGAGTCAAGGCAGCACAGGAAGACCTACATAGTCAACTAACCCAGGCCAATGAGGGCTCACAATGTGGGTCCCTTAAAAATTTGAGTAGAGTCTATATTGGACTATGTTGCCTAACATTGGATCTGCTTCCCCTAACTGAACTGCCTGGTTGAGTCTTAGTGGGCAAGGATAGGCTTAATGTATGATACACTCAAGGTTGGCATCCCCTACTCTGAGCAGAAAGGGAAGAGGTAATGGAAGGAAGCATTTATAAATGTGGAACTGGGAGGAGAGGGTGAGTGGAGGGGCCATCATCAGGAAGTAAAGTGAATAAATAATTTAATAAAATAAAATTTTAAAATAAAAATGGATCCTTTTTCAATTCCAGTCAGGAACTGTGCAATGGACATACTTGGCAGTATTCATATTAGAAAAACAGAGAAAGATTCCCCAGGCACCAGATAAGGGTGAAAAGTTTTAATTAGATGTCATCGCTATCAATTTAATTTGGTTTTAAAAGTGGGGGTCAGTCCAGCTTCTATTGACAGTAGAAGGCAGATCACAGCTCTGAGTGGCCATGTTGAACTCCAGTTGTGTGTGTCCCTGCTAAGAATGTAAATTTCAACTGCCAGGTCTTTTAGAAACATAAGAAACATCATCAGAAATTACAGCAGTAGCATTCAATTTCTTATTTCATGTTGCTTTCCAAAAGAATTATTTACAGGGCATTTGTCTTAGTATTAAAGCCTGTTACATTCAATAAATTCAGACCAATGTTTTTCTCATAATTCACTTCATAATTATCAGAAGTGAATTCTCAGAATTCAGAAAGTCTAAGAGCGTCATATTGGTTCTGAAATCTGCTTCTTTCCAAGAGTGGTTGTAAGGTCTCCTGGCTCAGTACAGTGTTAGGTACTTTTCTTGATTCTATAACAAAATAATTGACAAGAGAAAGTTAAGAAAAGGCAGGTTTATTCTGACTTATGTTCAAACAAATATATTCCAACATGGCAGGAAAGAAGCAGAGATAGTGATTACATTGTTGCCAACAGTTAGATAGGAGAAAGAAAACAGGAAGTATCTGGTTATAAAATCTCATCATAGCCCCTGGTTACGTGTGTTCCCCAGTGTGGTCCCATCTCCTCACTATTACACAAACTCTAATAACATCACCAACTAGAAACCAAGTGTTCAAATACAAGAGCCCATGGAAGTTTTTTCCACTGTTGGGGGTGGGTATTATTGGAAATATTATTAGTTATTGTTGATATTATTATTATTACTAGTATTATTATAATTATTATTAACTTGGATTATGACCTTTACCCTTTCTTCTCTCCTAGTCATCCTTGTGGCTAGCTTTCTCTTATGCCTGAATGCCAGTTTATTCCCTTTCCTCTTTTCACCTTTTGAGTCCTTAGTTTACCGGTAGCTTAAATTTTGGTGTTTTCTCTGTGGCATGAGAGCCTTTTCACGATAAGGCTTTATTCCTTCCATCCTGATCTCTGCCCAATCACTTTCTGCACTAGCATGACTGGTCTCTGTTCCCCATAGCTGAAATCAAAACCTGCCACGTGTCTTGGCATCTGTTCTGGCAACTACTAAATGTAGCTCTCCCCTTGTATCTTTGAATAGCTTGCCTTTTCTATTTACCTGTGTAGTTGCACAAATGTTACCTTCACTGTAGCCTTGCTGGACCTCAGTTTATAGTAATCTCTTTAGAAGTGCACTGCTCATTAAGTATACAAAACCCCAACATTATCTAAAGATATCACACTTATTTTGTTTGCTTGAGCAGAGTCTCCACAGAATGTAGCTCCTGCAGGGGCAAGATCCCTGTTGTCATGCCCTTGACTGAGACTGCTACATCCCAGGATATAATAGTCATTGTGAATGAATAAAGAATCTCTATATATTCAAGCCCTCTTCCTATTTAAATAACAGTAAAAAATCTGGTTTCATCATTTTACAAAGACAATACCAAATTATACTTTGGATTAGTTTGACTGATTTAATGATCCATTCTTAAAAGAATGCTTAAAGTAAGATGTTAACATAATGAAATAAAAGATGCAAAATGTTCATGGCATCTATTCCTTGGAGTCTTTGGCTAGTGCCATTAGCTTTCTCAGCACTAAATTCACAAATGTAAGGAAAATTAAAAATAAATTACCTCCTTCTCTTTTTGCAGCAGTACCACTGTCTTTGAGAGAAGCCCCGAGAGGGTACACAGGGTCAGTTTGCACATAACCAGCAAGGTTGAAACACTATTTCAGCTTGGTTGTAATCTTCCCTTTATGGGAAGGCTAACATTCCAGTATTATTAAAAATGCAAGCCCATAAGACATAAAATGACTCGCTTATTGCTAACATTTATGCAAAACCACTTAAAATGTTAAAAATATTAATCTCCTACCCTATGTAGCAATTAATGCTGTGAACATGACTACAATCATTTTGTTTCCACTGGAAACATCACCAGAATTCTACATTCTCTTCTTCTACTTAATTAACACACCATATATGTGTGTGTGTGTGTATGTGTGTGTGTGTATCAAAGTCATAGGAATCACTCTAATTGCCTTTGTATATTTAACTAGTCTCCAATGAAGATCTGATTGGCAAATTAAATGCAAGTAATTCAAAGTTTAAAAAAATCAAGCATATAGAAATTGTTATCTCCATGTAGCATGAGGTGATCTAGAGGTCAGTGGAGGAAAGAAAAGAGTAAGAATTCCAAGATCTACCTTTGATTCTCTGTCGAATTGTAAGAAATATTTTAAAGACCATTTCATTTGTCAAGAAGAAATTCTGCCATATGAAAATATTATACTTTATAATCAGCTGTAACATTGTTGACAACATAGAGGTGTGCTGAACGGATTTGCAGCCAAGGAGTAAGCATGTGCATGTGCTCAGAATAACACCACAGACTCGGCAAAGCAGAATCAAACAATCATGGTCTGCAGGAACAAGGAGGAAAATAACGTTGGCATAACTTACTTACATATTTCCAGACAAGAAAAACCGACAAGAAAATGCTTAAGTGAGGAATGAGATAAGCCAGAGGCAGTTGTCACAGAGTGGAGTGCACTATTGATACTCATTATTCATGGACTCTGTATTTTTGATTGTGCATTTTGTACTTGTGAATTTTCCTACTCACTAACATTTATTTATAACCACCAAATCAACACTAGTGATGCTTTGCTGGGCTTTGTGCAAATACATGTACATCGTCAGAGCAATGTAAGGTCTGTGCTGTGACCAAGCAAGGAGATGCTCTGACTTCCTCTCTCAGTGTTCATGTGATAAACAGATATTTGCTTAGTGGAACATTTAGAGCTACAGTCTTTGTAAGTTTGTGGATTTTGTTGATGATTTTGCTATTTGAAATGTCCATAAACATAGTGCTGAGATGTGTATAGTGGTTTGCTAAGAGCAAGAAGGTTATGCTATAACTTACAGAAGAATATTTTTACCATATAGCTCTGGAGCAACATGAGTATTGTTTAATGTTCATGAATTTGGCAGTTAAAATTAAATAAATTGACTTTAAAAATACACAGAACAAGGCTATTAATTATTGATGAAAATGTTATGATCAGGGACTGACAAGAATCTAATTTTCTATGTCCCACATGTGCAATTATTCAGTATTTGTTAATTCTGTTCTAGAATATAACTCTCTCAAACAATGGAGGTAGAAGGAGCACATTGTGCTCATATAAGTATATATGTCCATGAGGGCAGACAGGGAGGAAAACAGATCTTGATCAAGTGTTAATTACTTACCTGGAAATAGAACTCAAGTCAAGAAATAATCAATGCCATCAGAAGAAAAAGTGAAACCAAATCCAGAGTGCCACCTTGGTGGCAGGAGACAATCATTGACGATCTCAACACTGGGTCATTGTAACTGTTAAATTGGCAGGGTGTATAGGGCGGTACTGAAGGGATAAGGTAGAACACCTTATCGCTTATGTCACTCTTTTTACCACATGAAGAAAATAAACATCTCATAGGATTACAAGTGGCTAAGATGTGAAATCAAAGTTTGAAATAGTACTCTATAGAATAGTATCATAGCATATGATACAGACTCAAGACTTACAAGAATGATTTGATTATCATTAAAAAAACTCTTAAATTGATTCATAAACTTGTTGAAACAAACCAGGCTCCACAATTCTTCATCTTCTGCTCAGTGCTCTTCTTATCATGCCCTCCTTGGACCACAGAAGTACCAGTTAGGTACCTCTGGGTGCTGCCATGACGGGGAGTCTAAGAAAGTACATGTTGCCAATAAAAATTTCCACAGGGTAGAATATTGAGTGAAAGGACAAATCTCAAAGAAGGTGGTTAAGAGAAAGATTACAAATTTTCTCCTAAATTTGTTTCTACAGAACAGAGATAGTAAAGCAGACTGTTTAAGCCACCTTCTATCCAATTGTCAGCATTCATAAAATAAAGTAGACTTTTTGTCCCTAAGAATAAAGCAAATTTGGCATTAGCTAAAGGTATATTATTGTCTCCTACTGCTGAATCTCAGGATTTTGACATACTAGAGCCATGCTGAGACTTCTCATGTAGGGGTGCCTTTGACTACCAAAGATCTGGGGAATTCTCAACATCCATTATCACTTGTGGTAATCTCTCTGTGTGTATATAAATGCAAATGTACTAGCAGCATATAAGCAACTCTATACCCTCTACATATGCATCGATACGTAGCCAGTAGGTATATGTATGTGTAGGTATGTTAATTCTATTTTATATTTCTGAGAATCATAAGTAATTAATGTATTTAGTGTCATATAGTCACAGATCTACCCTAAATTCTGTTTAGAGTTTGCTTGTATGTATGTGTGTGTTTGCATGTATATATATATATATACACACATATATATGTGTGTGTATGTGTGTGTGTGTGTGTGTGTGTGTGTGTTTAAGATATCAGTTCACATGTGAAATGCAATAGTTTATTGTACAACTACTATTTAAAGCTATTTAGCCCATCCTTTTTTATCCACATGAATGGCTGGTCCTGGACTGCTGAATGCAGTCTACAGATTTTATATCTTTGCTGGCTGGATTAGATGAGATAACATTGATGAATGCTTCAAAGAATGTTCCCTTGATTTTTCACCCCTCTTTCCCACAGGGATGCCTGTAAAAGTTCATGTTCTCATCTAAGGCAGCTTATCATTTTCTAAAAAATAAAATCACTTTATATCCATTCAGTTAGATGCTTGTGTGTATATTTAATACAAGCCATTTTACAGTACTCTGGTAAGAAGGGAACATATCTAACTTAACTCTCTCTAAGGCTTAGTTTATATCCTAAGTGAAATAATGGTTCATCTTAGCCATCTATGCTCACGTTAAACTTTAGATACACTTTCATAGAGAAGATTTATTAGGATTTTTCAAGAGTTGACTAACAAATACTGTGTCAATTTCTACAAGTGTTACAGCAATATAACAGTGCAGTCTTTTCTTTAAAAACTTTATATCCATGTATATGGGGGCATATCATCAGAAGAGGCAAGATCATATTTCGACAATTTATCCCCGGTGTGCATTATTTATTTTATATGTGAAGGTTAATCAACTCTGAGCCATGAAATTTCACCTCATTGAATTTCATGACTATTGCAAACAGGTAAAAAGACTTTAAGTAAGTCATGTCATCATAGTTGCTAAATCATGTTTATTTTTATCCACTTCTATACTAAGACAAAGGCATCCCTCACCACTGAAGAGCACAGCTAATGTACGAAAAGACCATTAAACTCCCATCATTTAAACATGATAACTGTCTCCTGTGTCTATACATTGTATCAAAGCTACATTAAGCCATTTTAGCTTTTCAATTTATGCGAACTATTCACCAAGAGACCAACTATTACATTTAGTTATACTATTTTCAATGACCAACATGACTTTAAATAAATTTTAGGTAAGAACAATTTCCAGAGATAAAATGTACATGAATTTTCCACACTACATCACAGGCTTTCAAGTTTAAACCCTCAGAATCTTTTAGAATCACTAAGCAGCTATACTTGGTCTGGTTCTAACGTGAATTCCGAGTAATCAGTATAAAAAAGGAAAAGACAACCTATTTCAAATAAATGAATCAAATATTTCACTAAGTGTGAAAATACCAGAAAAAAAAAAGCAACACTCATTTTTGAAAATAAGATTCAAAATGATGTTTGCTTCTTGATGGCATTTTTGATCTGCTAAGAATACTATTTTTATCAAAACATCATATTGTAAACACACACACCCCAGGACCTGGTAGCTTATGAAAGGACGAGCTTTGGAATTGTACCTGGAAGGAACCGTTGAGGACTGGGAATGATGGGCCAAGTCACCCATAAAGACAGCAGACAGGGCACAAAGGAGCTATTGATGGCCTTTGTCTGCAGCACACAGAAGCCTGAGGGAAGCTCAACTGCAGTCCTAATGTCACATGATAGAAAGTTTTATGTTTGTTTCTGTCATTGGGCAAACAAAACCCTTTTGAGTGCTGAATTGGGCTCTTGTTTTGAGCCTGCAAGCTGTAGCTCATTGCTGTCCATGAGGACTGAGCTCATTACTCCCCTCTCTCTCCCCCTTTGGGTTTATGATGTTAACTGTGTGGGGAATGTGGACTGACATCCTGAGGTAGACCACTGACCTCTCTTGAGTTCATCTTCTAGAATTTTCTTCCATCTTTTTCTGCCTTTCCTGCTCTCTCTCTCTTCTCTCACTCACACTCTCGCACTCTATCTCTCTGTGAGTCTCTGCCTCCCTGTGTCTGTGTGTCTTTGTGTCTCTGTGTCATTCTTCCTGTCTGTTTCTGTCTCCATCTCTGTCTCTGCCTCTCTGTCTCTGTCTCTCTCTTTCTGTCTCTATGTGGGTGTCTTTCTGTGTCAGTCTGCTTGTCTGTCTCTGTCTGTCCACCCTCCCCCTTTCTCCTTTTTTATTTCAAAGGGACTGTCCTAGGATCTTCTAATATCTTTGCCTTAATAAACAATGTAAGTTGGGCTTCCTAATGCCCCTTTAGCAAAAGACTGATTTTTCTTCTTCCTCCAGAGCAGGATGCAACCCTATCAGCACGATTCAGCTTTACTCATCAGGGTCTGTGCAAATTGTGAGGGGAAGTGCTTTGAGGAGCCCTTCCTTCTTCCTTTGGTCCCTATGATCTGAACTCACTTGTGGTTCTGAGGTGTAAAATTTGATGACTTGGCAGGAAGAGATAAATCTCACTTTTTTTAATGCATGGTACAGATTGTGTTCTTGTCGAGGGAGCCATAGATTGCAACTGGAGTCATATTTTAAATCCCATGATTGCGACAGGCTTTTAAATATACACATTCACTTTGAATTAAAACTGTCCAGAGAAATGAGAATAATTTCTCCTCTGTGTGGCTAGACTTTGAAGTGGAGAAACGTGGAACTAAAAGCAAATAGCATAACCTGTTTTAATCAAAAGGAGTCTAGCAAGAAACAATCAATTAAAGAACAGTCTGATTCTCCACGACATCAATGTATGAAAATCTGTTAGACGCCAGATTGTGTCTCAAGACACATATGATGAACTGAACAAAATGACCTGCTAATAGCTTTTACGGGTAATAAATGCATCATGTTATTGGTAATTCTGCAGATGGTAAATCAAGCTAATATTGAAGCTGAAACAAGCTACTTGTTAAATATAGCTTGAAAAGATCCTCTCCGTTATCCAAAAACCTTGGTTGTACAGAAAAGAAGGAAGATTAGTCCTTATATTTCAAAGCATCTTAAATGGATAAACATTCCCTCCTCTATAAAGACATTTTAATTTTTAAATTCTTAGCAGTGAGCATGCCAGAAATAAGCCTAAGCCATGCAATGTTATTTTTATTTAGATTATGAAGGGATTAAACTGTAAAAGCTGTTCTGAAATTGGGGTGTGACTCTGCTGCATACAATGCACATTAAAGCACATTTCGCATCAGCGTTTGGAAGGCTGACCTGGCAAATTTGAACATGATGCACAATCCATAGTAACACATGATGAAGGGTTGGGCATGTTGTTGATATTACTTGACTCTCATGGGCAGTCGTCAGATATGTACAGACCATTTTAGCTTTGATTTGACTGCTGGAAAACCAGACAGAGGTGGCAAGATAAATAGACATAGACTGGGGAGGTAGTCAAAAAAGAGAGACAGACAATGGTCCAAGAGAACGATTGTAGGAAGCAGAGGGCTGGTATAAGTGATGGTATGCAAAGGGGAGCAATCAGGTAAAAGAACAAATTAGCTTTTCAGATAACAAGTCAAATTATGGAATCCCCAAAAGTGCCCTTCCCATCTTTGTATTCATTTTAATTAGCCTGATTTTTTTTTCTTACTTGGACAATCTGTATGTCACAAAAAGTACATTCACTGATTTTTTATTTTGGAGATAAATTATTAGTACTTCCAATGTGTAATGTCATACATACAGGAAATTGTTACTATTAGATTTGTACTAAAATACAAATTACAGATGATTTATTTATTTACAAATGTTTCCCTATATGTGCACGTAAACAGCACATACATTGTGATTTTTATGAACTCCTAGTTCTAGTACAGTCTTAAGATATAAATAGACCTTGTGAGAGATAAAACAATTTTTTTCATTGTTACTTTCTCTTTCAGAAAAGGATTTAGATTTTGTAAAATCAAGATCTAAGGTCTCGACAAATTGAATGTATTTTGGGTTGCATTTCACTAATATCTGGATTATATTAAAGAAAGTCACTTAATTTTAAATAATTTATTTAAAAATGCCTTTGGTTTTGCTTTTAAGATAGAGTATGTCTGTGCAGCTTTTTTTTGCCCTGGAACTTGTTATATAGAGCAAGCTAACTTCATACTCACTGACATCTGCATATCTTTGCCTCTGATGTGTTGAGGTTAAAGATGTGCACCAACATGCCCAGAAAACTCTTAGTTTTCAATTATAACAAACTGTTAACTATTTATTAATGTTCCCATATGAATTTTCATGAGAAAGACCATCCTATCTTTCAGCAGTCAGAAAACAGTAAGATATCACCTTGTTGAAGAACCGATGTTCACAAACATTAACATCTATTAATTTACTGTACAATCAAAACATTTGAATTGAGTAAACCATAAGCCAAAGTAAGGAGCCAGGAATTGTTACAATCACCAGTCCTTCAGTTTGTCCCACATATGTGTTTTCTGCATTTAATGCCTTCCTCAGTTCTAAGTCACCTTGTCTTTACCTGGGGTCCATCATTATCATTCTCACCTCTGTCTGTCTCCCCTATTAATTCACCTGACTCCAGCACTATGGTAAAATCATACATACGATAATATATCCCTGCATTATTTAGGACTGTTTTAGCGTAAAGTAACACAAAGCCCAACTGAAAATGACATCAATAATAAAGACATTTATGATTTTATACAACAAATACCCAAAGGTAGGTCATGTCCTGAGTTAGTGCAATGATCACCTCAACCTTAGGAACATGGAATGCCTTTCATAGCTCTCTGTATCTTAGGTGTGCACCTTCAGGGGCCAGTCTGTTGAAAATCCCCCTTTGTTGAGACGCTTCGCCTTTGCCTTGCATTCTAAGACTTGGTTTGTGTTTGTAGAACATCTGGTGACCTTCACATAGAATCGGAATGCACCTGTGTACCAACTAACGCGATCACATAAATTGCTACAACATTTAACTTGCAGAAACAATATATTTATCTTACAACTGACTGAGTCTAGCTCCAGGAGGTTAAGAGTGATTATACTTTACTGGCTACAGGAGATAACATTCCTACCTAATCTGAAGTTTTCTAACCCTTGGTCTCTATGCTTCCTCTCCATCCTGCATGCATGGCCCTTTATAAAACTGTGCTGGACAATAGATCCTCCATTTTCCCGGGGTGTCTGCCCTTGAATTTCTTCCCCCAACTGTCTCAAGTCTTAACATTTGTGTGGCTAGCAAATTATGGTCTAGTAACACTGACTTACACTTTTAGACCAAAATGCTTTGTTTTCAATATGGTAATTAGAGTGTTTGACTCTATTTGAAAAAGCAAAATATGAAGAGTCTAATTTTTTAAAAGTAACAATTGGTACAAATTACCAATTAGATATTCTCTTAGCAGAAAAAGTCTGCCACACATTCAAGCCTAAGTCATTAATTTGGTAATAGAAATCAAGTCATAATTCTTGGCTCCTACCAATCAGGACCCATTCCTTCCCTATGTAATTTGAGGTTGGGAGCTTAACTAGGGGTGACAGGGAAATTAAAGAACACTTAAACACCCTTTAGTAGGGAAATTTATCTGGTTGCCAATTGAGATTGGAAAAGATGTAAATAAAAAGAAGCCCAGATGCCAGGTGTGGTGTTACATGCCTATAAGTTCAACACTAGGGAGGCAGAGGCAAGAGAACATCTGTAAGTTCAAGGCCATCTTGGTCTACATTGTAAGTCCCCAAATAGCCAGAAATCCAAAGAGAGACACTACCTCATCACACCAGCAAAATCAACAAAAACAAAAACCCTAGAACTGGGTTTAAGATTCTGGAGATCCTTTAGTTTTCTCATCTCCATCACTCATACCTACATCTTCAGAAACACTACATGAAACTGAGTAGGGCGGCTGAACTGTAGCCTTCAAATCTGTTTTTAGACAGGAAATAGGATAAATAATCAAAAGGAGAAAAGGCATAGTATTTCTTTTGTCTGTCTGTCTGTTTGTTTGTTTGTTTGTTTGAGATAGAATTTCTCTGTGTAGCCCTAGCTGTCCTGGACCTCACTCTGTAGAGCAGACTGGCCTCAAACTCAGAAATCCACCTGACACTGCTTCACAAGTGCTGGGATTAAAGGCATGTGCCACCACTGCCCGGCATAGTATTTCTTTATATAAGTATCTTACCACAAATTATTACATGAATCCATGTAGCTTCAGAAGAAGTTAAAAGCTATAATCTTCCAACTGATGCTATTGACTAATACAAATAAAAATAGAATTTTTTTACAATAGCACAATGGTACAATAATACCAAACACATCTTGTCACAGAGACCCATGTCCAAAGACAAAGCACACACTGATCAATAAAACAATTTTAACGTTGCAAAATATGAGCAAAGTATAGCTGAGCCCCATGTCTCCTCATCTGAAATGTATTCTACTGTTCAAATATTCTGAAAGAGAAGATCAGAAGCCTCAGTTTTTCATAAACAAAAAAGTACCTGTTAACAGTCTTCAATTTAGAGGCATTTCCTAAAAACACACTTGCGGAACACCAGGATTTAGTTAGAATTACACCAGTCACTTTATGTTTTCCAGTAAGATTTTGTTACTGACATTATGAGAGGAACATAATTGTGTCTTATTTATGAGACAAATTTACATTATGGGGTCTCCAGCTACGCTTCATAGGAGATCTCAAACTATTAGTACATCATTTATCACTAGTGACAGGAATTTTGATACATGCTTCTAAGCCTTCTAACATTTATGAAACAGTGGTTATGAGCTATTAGCAGTGAGTAATAAGTAAATGAGCTTTTGACAAAGAAACTTAACGGACTTTCTTTTTTTTTCCTTTTTCTTCTAATATTTAGAGATTCTGCTGTCACTGACTGATGTGGAGATAACCTATTTACACTGACTCAAACTTGTTGACATTTAAGCGTTAAAAAAAAGAAAGAAATCACTATCTAAGCAGTGGCAAGAATATAGAAATGACATTCACGAATATTTCCAGCTGTCAACAAGTCCGTTTCATACTAACTGTGAGGCCTTGAAGTTCTGTGTGTTTTGCAAGAGTGAGAAATACTGTTACCTCAGTTGTTTTATAATTTTTATTTTTGTAACCATATACTTGTCTGTAGTAATTAGTAAAATATTCTGAGCTGTTTCTATCCTCCCACATCTATTGTGCACAATTCTCGCTTTAAACATTAGCAGAAAAAAAAAAAAAACCTCAGACATTCAACAGACAGATGGAATAGGTGATCGTTCACAAGAAACCAGGGACACCACCATCCTATAAGGAAGACTGTAATTGCACTCTATTTTTAGTAAGTAGGTAAGAAGAAGTGCAAACTGTAAAATATCTCTATGTATACTAATTGTTGAAAAAAATTAAATGGTAATATCACTTTTCTTTATCTTCTAGCAGAAATTATAACCTTTGCTTTGAGCAGTAAATTAAAACAGAATGACAGCAACAGAAACTCTCACTGATGTCTCCGTAGGACATCCACCCTGTCTCTGTTCACTCTGTTACCAAGATAAATGCTCTCTCTGTATGTCTCCTGTCTTCTTTCCTGAGAGGACATAGAGCTAGGAACACAAATTGATGGCAGGAGAGCTCATATCACACCCCTCTCCCATCTGAGAAATACCTTACTGTGAAATGAGTTCCTTACTGCTGCATGGTTACACTGGGAAAGAATGTTAATAGTTTCTAAAACGAAGATTGTGTGAAAGGGTGATTAGGTGTGATGAGTACTCACCTCGACCTTTAGTTCAAGCTCCACTACTTTCGAATTGTAGATGCTTAGCCAAATATTAGGATTCCTTGTGCCTCAGTGTTCGCATCTGTAAAAGAAGAACTGTAATAGTATGTCTAGCAAGAGTTGTGGGGATTTAAATCAATCAGCACCAGTTGTAGCTCATAATAATCTGTTTTTTACCTCTCCATTTTTTCCATGTCTGTCCCAGTTTCAACATTTCTTTTGTTAATGTAACTTGGTGTGATTGATTGATGATTGATTGATTGATTGACTGACTGATTTGTTTCTTGAGACAGGGTTTCTCTGTGTAGCCGTTGATGTCCTGAAACTTATTTGCTCTGTAAACCAAGTGATGGAATCCACGGAGTATACCATCACTACCCAGCTTAGTTTCAACCTTTCTGTTTTCTCATATAGGTAGGTGGTGGCAAAACATATTAACAAAGGGTGTTAAGCATGTAAGTAGGATCAATATTGAAAGAGATAGGTTAAAAAGTGAATGACATGGACTTATTACTTATGTTTCCACATTCCAGATTTATCTTTTTTTTCTTTTTTTCCTTGGATATATTCTATATTTACAATTCATTTCCCTTTTTCTGGTTCCCCACCCCACAAATGTCCCACATGCCCTTTTCCCTCCCCCTGCTCCCTCATCCACCCCTTCCCTCTTCCCAGTTCTTGTATTCCCCTACACTGATGCTTTGATCCTTTCCAGCACCAGTGTCCACTCCTTTCTTCTTGTCAGACATCATTTGGTATGTAAATTGTGTCTTTGGTGTTCCAAGATTCTAGGCTAATATCCACTTATCAGTGACTGCATACCATGGGTATTCTTTTGAGTCTGGGTTACCTCACTTAGTATGATGTTCTCCAGCTCTATCCATTTCTCTAAGAATTTCATGAATTCATTGTTTCTAATGGCTAAATAGTACTCCATTGTGTATATATACCACATTATTTGTATCCATTCTTGAAGCAGTCCCACTGAAATCAGGGACTAGACAAGGCTGCCCCCCTCACCATATCTCTTCAATATAGTACTTGAGGTACTAGCTAGAGCAATTCAACAAGATAAGAAAGTCAAAGGGATACAAATTGGAAAGGAAGAAATCAAACTATCACTCTTCGCAGATGATATGTTAGTATACTTAAGTGACCCAAAAAACTCCACCAGAGAACTCCTACAGCTGATAAACAACTTCAGCAAAGTGGCTGGTTATAAAGTCAACTCAAGCAAATCAGTAGCCTTCCTATACGCAAAGGATAAGCAGGCCGAGAAAGAAATTAGGGAAATGACAACCTTCACAATAGCCACAAACAATATAAAGTATCTTGGTGTGACTCTAACCAAACAAGTGAAAGATTTATATGACAAAAACTTCAGGTCTCCGAAGAAGGAAATTGAAGAAGACCTCAGAAAATGGAAAAATCTTCCATGCTCCTGGGTTGGCAGGATTAATATAGTTAAAATGGAAATCTTGCGAAAAGCAATATACAGATTCAACGCAATCCCCATCAAAATTCCAACTCAGTTCTTCACAGAGTTAGAAAGAGCAATTCTCAAATTCATCTGGAATAACAAAAAACCCAGGATAGCTGAAACTATCATCAACAGTAAATGAACTTCTGGGGGAATCAATATCCCGGACCTCAAGCAATACTACAGAGCAGTAGTGTTAAAAACTGCATGGTATTGGTACAGTGACAGGGAAGTGGATCAATGGAATAAGGTTGAAGACCCAAAATTGAACCCACACATATATGGCCAATTGATATTCGACAAAGGAGCTGAAAACATCCAGTGGAAAAAAGATAGCCTTTTCAACAGATGGTGCTGGCTCAATTGGAGGTCAACATGCAGAAGAATGATAATTGATCCACTCTTATCTCCTTGCACTAAGCTCAACTCCAAGTGGATCAAGGACCTCCACATAAAACCAGACACACTAAAACTAATAGAAAAGAAACTTGGGAAGACCCTTGAGGACATTGGCTCAGGGGGAAAATTCCTGAACAGAACACCAATCGCTTATGCTCTAAGATCAAGAATAGACAAATGGGACCTCATAAAATTACAAAGTTTCTGGAAGGCAAAGGACACGGTCAGAAGGACAAAACAGCCATCAACAAATTGGGAAAAGATCCTTACCAACCCTACATCCGACAGGGGCCTAATATCCAATATATACAAAGAACTCAAGAAGTTAGACCCCAAAGAACCAAATAACCCTATCAAAAAATGGGGTACAGAGCTAAACAATGAATTTTCACCTGAAGAATTTCAGATGGCCGAGAAGCACCTTAAGAGATGTTCAACATCATTAGTCATCAGGGAAATGCAAATCAAAACAATCCTGAGATTCCACCTCACATCAGTCAGAACTCAGGAGACAACAGGTGCTGGAGAGGATGTGAAGAAAGAGGAACACTCCTCCACTGTTGGTGGGACTGCAAGATGGTACAACCGCTCTGGAAATCAGTCTGGCTGTTCCTCAGAAAATTGAACATGATACTTCTGAAGGACCCAGTCATACCACTCCTGGGAATACACCCAGAAGATTCCCCAGCATGCAATAAGGATACATGCTCCACTATGTCCATAGCAGCCTTATTTATAATAGCCAGAAGCTGGAAAGAACCCAGATGTCCCTCAATGGAGGAATGGATACAAAAAATGTGGTATATATACAGATTTATCTTTTAATATCCATTTGTTTATTAATATATTTGTATACCATGTATACCATGTAATAAATCATTCCAACAAATAGTTATTTAAACACACACACAAACTACACATATAGACATGTTTGAAAATTTGCAATTTTTTTATGTGAGATATATATAAAAGTTTGACCAGGGAATGAATGGTTCTCAGAAGTAGTTCTTAGCTGTCAGCACAATTAGAAGCAGTGTCATAAAGTAACTCCAAGGAGTGACACAATCACAATTTCCATTACAACAAAGCCAGAAATCCCAGTTTTCATGATTAATATTGAGTCTTATGCTGCTTTGTTGAGTATGAGTTATCTTCTAACAATAATGAAAGACACACACTTTTGTTATCTGCTCTTTAAGTTATTAATAATTACTTTTTTATTTATAGTTTTATCTATCTTAAATTTCTTAAGTGAGAATAATATTATTTAAATTGTTCTTGTTAATATTATACCTAAGTCTAAGAAATTAAAAAAAATTCAACAGAAAAAAGCAATAGCAACAGGAAGATTAATGTTTTAAATTACCTAAAAGAAAAAAAAAACTTTTCTACATTATGATAATATTGATCTTCTAAAAGTCCAGACTAGAATGGTGTCATTAACTAGTTGTTAGCTGATGTTTTTTCTTCAGGAACTTTCCTTTCTTAAAATATTTTTCTTTGACAATAGCCAAACAGAACACTTAAATGACTGCTATTTAGATGCTTTCAGGAAAAGGATGAGAATTGCTGAAATTAGAAGTGTGGGAGAACTTTATTATGAGCAACTTTCATCCCATTTCAACTGGCAAAATGAAAATTAACTCCATACCCAGATTCAACAAGACTCTTTATTTACTTAGTGATACTGATACTTTATCTTGAGGACAGTACTTCAGCTCTACAAAGTTTCTACCGCCTCTGGATATGTCAGTGGGGAAGTTTGTAGAATGTTGTTTCCTCTGAGAAGAAAGTCTTCCATTTTGAAGGGAAACTACTTAAGGTACAAGGTATCAAAAAGGAGGGAAAACAGATGTTGGAAGGGCAGGTAAACAGTCTACCCGCAGTGCTAATTACTAAGATCAGGAAGTAAACAGGAAAGGCTTCAGGAAATAATTGAAACTGATCATATTATCTAGCCTCCTCTCTTTCTAAACAGATAAAAGATGAAGACTATTGAGAGATGCTCTCAAACAAGCTGAATTACCTACAAGAGGCACAGATCAGCCAAGCTACTTGGAAGAAGCAGAAAAAAATCTGAAACTACCTGAAAGGCAATTGCATTGCCTAGGAAAGGCATTCTTCAAACTGTTGAGCTGCCTGCAAGTTGGGCAGTAAAATTCAGATTTGTGATGGGATTTTAGTGATGCACTTGTCTTTGATTCATTTCCTGTAAATAATGCCTCACCCATATTCCTATAAGTAACCACAACTTAAGACTCACTGAGCTCGTGAAGAGTCATTGAACTCAGACTATGGCAGCACCTTTACTTTGATCTGTCATCTGTTCTTTCTCTGGGGCAAGGAGATATTTGCTCACAACTCCCCAGGGATAGTTTTACACAAAACTGTAGGTGGTATCTTTCCATGGGCTACAGACATATACTGTTCATTTTATTTTTGTTTGCTTGATTTTTAGTGGATGGAAAACTAAGAATGGGTATTTACATCCCTCTGCTTCCTAGAATTTACTAAGAAAAGTTGGATTTTAGTAGGGCAATGTTTCTAGGAATGATTTTTATGCTTCAATTCATATTTTCTACTGAACCCACAAGAAAACTAGAATAAATGCGCTAACCTAAATGAAAAACTAAGGTAATAATGTTACCTCCAAAATTTCACCTGGCCTCAAGATAGTATGACAAAGAGACTGATGGCAGGGACTAATTATATGCATGGTAGAAATCTATTTCTCCTCTTCTTAACACAAATGTAAGATTTTTTTTTCAGTAGGACAAAGTAAGTCACTAAATCATTCAAGCCCAAGGACATAAATGCATAGCCCAGAAATAGGGACCAATCCTCTGGCCAAATTTATTTATGTGAAATTATGAGAACTAACATCACAGTGAGACAACCTTCCACTTGTATCATAAACAAAATTATTTATATGGTAGTATTTCATTTAAGATTTTGAGACTTTATTTAATCAGATTGCATTTTTGCTTGTTCACTTTTCCTCCAGTCAACTTAAGTATGGGATTAGAAAATTGGATTAGTCAATAATGTTGATAAAATAGAGTTTGGATCTCTAGTATGCACATAAAAAGTTAGGCACAGTAACAATAAACTCCGCACTGAGAAAGCAGAAACTGGAGGATATCTGGAGCTCTCTGGATGGCCTGTCTAGCTGAACCATTGCTTTCAATTTTAATGAGTATGTCAGTCCTCTTCTGCTGCTTGTGGATCAAGATGCAGAGTTCTCAGCTCCACTAGCACTGTCTGCCTGCAAGTTGTCATGCTTCTGGCTAGGACCATGATATACCAAAGATCTGAGTTGTATGTCAACCCCAATTAAATTGTTTTCATTTATAAGAGTTACCTTAGTCACTGTGCCTCTTCATAGTAATGGTAATCCAAAGGCAGAAGTTGGTACCATGGTCTGGGGTATTTTTGTGATAGGCCTGATCATGATTTTGTCTGGAAAATGAAGATTTGGGGACTTTGGATTAAGAAAGCACTGAAATGTTTTGAGTAGTGTTTAAGGGGCCATAATAATAGAAAAATGGAAGACATTGGTGCTGAGGGTTATTTGAACCATGAGGACTCTAAGAGGTTTCAAAGGAGAAAAATTTTAGTATGTTGGCTAGAGATCCTTCTTGTAATATTTTGATCAAGAATCTGGCTGCCTTTTGCCCTTATCAGAAGAGTCTGCTTGAGGCTGTGGGGAAAAGATTTAGACTTAATTGCATTTGGCAAATGAAATCTCAAAATAGCCTTCACCCTTATGAAGATCATTTTGATGAAACTCATCAAGCTTAGAAAGGAAAAATAAAAAGTGTGTACTTCAAGGGTTAAAGCCGCGGCAGAAATTAAGGGAGTAGTGACCTCAGGACAAGATCCCGCTGGGCTATGCTTTCATCTTATGAAAAGGAAATAAAGAATATCTTAGGCACACCCTTTTAATTGCAGAATTTAGGAATCAGAAGCATGCATAACTCTGAGTTCAAAGTCAGCCTGGTTCGTGGCAGTCAAGCTCAGGCAGTAAAGGAAACTATTGGAAACGGAAAGCTGGTGAAGATATGATTGAACAAGGGAGACATGTTCTAGCCCCCAAGCAGCGGACCATCGCAGATTCTGGCTTAGAAGAAAGGGATTATGGACTGTTGCTCTGTGACTAAGGACAGTTACTGAGGCCAGCTGTATGGCCGGAGTTTCCCTGTTTGGAGGTCCAGAGAGGCCAGAGAGAAAAGGGTTTTGGAACCACCCTCACCAACTAAGGAAAGTTACTAAGGTCAGACATGTGACAAGGGTGTCCCTACATGAGGGCCCAGAGAGGCCATTGTGCAGCGATGATGGTGAGGCCTGGATTGCCTTGGAAACTCCAAAAAAGCAGAGATGCCAGAGCAATGGGATACCTGCCAAGGTAAGCTACTAACAGAGAGTAGAACCAGCGAAGAGAAAGAACTGTGTTGCACTCACAAAAGCTGAAAGAAGTTGGAGATCTTAAGAGCATTTTGACATCAGAGATGGAGAAGCAGAGTTTGGAGTTTGCCCAGCTGGTTTTTAGTCTTGCTTTGAAGGTCCAGTATTTCATCACTAGGTTCCCTTCCCTATATTTGGAATGGAAATATATATTCTGTGCCATGAAATGTTGGAAGTTTTTTTTTTATTATCTTTTTTAGTTTGATTTTATAGGGATTATAGTTAAGAGATTTCATGAATCTCAGAAAGTACTTTGCACTTTTAAATACTGTTGAGAATGTGATAGACTATCAGGAATTTTGAAGTTGGACTAAATTCATTTTGCATTATCCTATGACTCCAAACATATGGGGACCAAGGAATGGTTTCTGGTGATTTGAATAGGTACAGATCCCATAAATCCATATGTTTAAATATTTGGCCTATAGGGTCAAATACAGTTCACTATCAAGAGAGGTGGCCTTGTTGGAGTAGATATGGCTTTGGTGGAGGAAGTGTGTCACTGTGGAGACATGCTTTGAGGATGCTCAAGGTCTGCCCAGTGTTACACACAGTGTCACACAGAGTCCCTTTTGCTGCCTGTGGATCTAGATGTTGAACTCTTGGCTCCTCCAGCACCATGTCTGCCTGCAGGATACCATGCTTCCTGCCATGAGGATGCATTTTCTTTTATGTATAGAGTTGCTTTATTTATGATGTCTCTTAATAGCAATAAAACCCTAACTAAGACAATGAGCGACCCAATATGAAGAATAAGGTAGAGAATGGTAATGAAAGATATTTAATGCTACTCTCTGGCTTCTGAATGCATATACAAACAAACCCGCATTCATGTATGCATGCACACACTTGATAACTTAAGTTTGAATGGAGTCAAGCATTGTTAAACAATTGATTATTATTATGTGCTAAGGGCTTGCAAAGAAACTCATGTTTTATTGTCTAGCTATTCCTTTGATGCTGTTAAGAGATGCCATGACCACGGCAACTTATGAGATAGAACATTTAACTGGGGCTTTGCTTAGAGTTTCAAAGAATAAATCTATGACCATTATGGCAGGAGCGCAGCAGCAGGCAGGCAGATAACTAAATGGAGCAGTAGCTGAAAGCTTACATCTAATCCACAGAAAGGAGGCGGCAAGTAGGGTATTCAGGGGAGAGTGGGAGGGGCTCGGCCTGCATTGGACTTTTGAAACTTCAAAATCATCTCTCAGTGAACCATCTCCTTTAATACTGACATAAGGCCTAATCCTTTTCAAAAAAGTCCCATCAACTAGGGTCTAAGTATTCAAATATATAGGTCTACAGGAGCTATTCTTATTCAAAACACTATACTTAATCTACACAGTAATCCTGCAAAGTAGCTACTATTATCATCTTTATTTAGTTAGTTATTAATTTGATGGTAAAAATGAAGAGAAACTAATCCATGGATAATTTGTATATCAATATTTTATCTCCAAATATTAGCTTCAGTAAGAAAGTGGCAGTTATTACATACACTAGAGCATTCCCAGAAAAACAAGGAAACCCTGGGACTGGGAACAAAATGTCCAGGTCTTCTAAACTATCTCCTTTAGTCTAGTGTTTTCTTTTCTGTGAGAACCTATTAGGTTTATATTGTCACCTATAGAGTTGCATCCTGACCCTTCTATTCTCTGAGAGAAATGGGTGACTTATTTCTTCCATGTTCAACCTGATAGTTCCAAGATCACTACAATAATGGGAATATAATAATAGTTTGTGTTAAACTCTTTTTCATTACACAAAATTTTTAATAGCTAATTATTTTTATCTTCATCCAGACAAGATGAGAATTATCATGCTTAGAGCATTCAGCAGTTAAGAAATGGCCATGGATACCTTCCAAAGTAGCATGACAAAGATGCTACTTCTTTAAAATGATTATGTTTAAACTGTAACCAGTTTTCTTGGTAGGATACTTTTGCCTCCTATGGTGGTTTTACTAATAGTAATGTCCAGCCATTGGCTCGTGTGTAACTAAGTGTTTACTATCCAGTTGCTGGAACTATTTGAGAAGCCTTAGAAGTGTGCCTTGTTGGAATAGTGTGTAAACTCTCAGCTACAATTCCAGTGACATACCTGCCTGCCTGTTATCATCTTCCCCATGATGATGATCATACACTAACCCTCTAAAACTATAAGCAAGGCCCCAGTTAAATGTATTTTTGCTTATTTGTTCATTTGTTTGCTTTATGTTGTCCTGGCCATGATGTCTCTTTGTAACAATAAAACAGTAACTAAGACACCTACCACACAACCTTGTAGAGAGACATTATCACACTGGTTTGACTTGACAGTGCTTGTCTTTTTTTTTTAAATTCTACAAACATTTATTAAGTGCCTCCTCCATGTTAGGCTTGAACATGGAGAATCAAAGCACATTTTCTTAAAGCCCAACAGAGTAGATTGGGGATGGGGGATATAGCTATATATATATATATATATATATATATATATACACACACACACACACACACATAGATAGATAGATAGCAAAAAGCAAACTGACTGAATCAGAATTTAATCATTAAAGTATTTATTCATTCAGGGAATATTACATTTTTGACAAACATCAGGGACAGTGATAGGCACTGAATAGTAAGAACACAAGCTTATTCCCACTAAGGTGACTCATTACAGTCATAGTTTTTCTTCCTACAAAACTAAGTTGCAGAAAAATACTTTGTTTTCTGGGCAAATAAATACTAATATTTTATCAGTCAGCATTTACTTCTCAAGCCTAATGTTAGATGGTACAATCCAGTTACAAAAAGGGCTAGTCGGTCAAGGGTATCCTCTGTTGTCTTAATGGCAGAACAAATTATTGATGTGAGCAGGGATCCCATTCTTTTTTATTACAAAGTCCTAAATTTAGCTTACTTACACCACCTTTTAGGCACATGTGTGTTGTTAGCACACTTCACAAATGAGAATATCATTATAAAGAAAAGAAATTTATGCAGAGAGAAATAAAGGAAATAAAATTTTATTCATGCTTCTTTATTCCTTCACATAAGGTTTTTGTAGACCTTATTATGCTCCTTGTAGTTAATAGTAGAAATTTATAATAACTATTTCTTGATGAATTGGCTCAGAAGCTCCAATTTGACAAGGAGACAAGATAGCACAAGGCTGACATATTAAAAACTGCCAAATATTTACTTTCTGTCCTGTACTTTGTTGTAACTAAGTACAACCAGGTGTATGCCTTAAACAATAGAAATTTACCGATTATTAGGAAGGCCAGAAGCTTGAACTTGTAAATCCACTCTAAATAGGGTTAGTTTCGAGGCTAGAAGGGATGCTGTGAAGAACGGTCTGCTCAAGACTTTTCTCCTAACTTTTGCATCTTGTTATTTGCTTGTAGATCTGTTTAAATGGTTAAATAGGTAATATTTAGAATCATCATGTTTCTTAGTTAGAGTTTCTATTCCTGCACAAACATCATGACCTAGAAGCAAGTTGGGGAGGAAAGCATTCATTCAGCTTACACTTCCACATTGCTGTTCATCACCAAAGGAAGTCAGGACTAGAACTCAAACAGGTCAGGGAGCAGGAGCTGATGCAGAGGCCATGGAAGGATGTTACTTACTGCCTTGATTCCCCTGGCTGGCTCAGCCTGCTCTCTTATAGAACCCAAGACTACCAGCCCAGGGATGGCACCACCCAAGAGGGGCCCTCCCACCCTTGATCACTAATTGGGAAAATGCCCCACAGCTGGATTTCATGCAGGCATTTTCTCAACTGAAGCTCCTTTCTCTGTGATAAATCCAGCTTGTGTCAAGTTGACACAAAACCAGCCAGTATACCATGCAATAAAACTGTTGGGTGTGTCTGTGAGGAGGTTGAAAATTAGACTAATAGAGGTAGAAAGACTGGACTCACCTTGACAGTAGAGAACAGCATTTCTGGAGTTGGTTTCTCAGACTACATATGTACAAAAAAGAAAAGTCAGTTTGGGCAATTCTGTTTTGGCTTCCTGGATGTGAATGCATGATGATCAGCTGCCTCAGCCCCTGTTCCCATGACTTCGTTGCCATGATAGACTATACCCTGGAACTGTGAGCCCAAATACTTCCTTTCTTGAATTGCCTTTGTTTTGTTTTTTCAGATGCTTTGTTATAGCAACAAAGAAAATATTCCAGGAATTGGAGGAAAAGGTATCAGGAATGAAGTTGTTGCTGTGGCTCATCTGGCCATTTTGTTTGCAGGCTTTTGTATTTGTTTTCACAGGGGAATGAGGAAGAGTTTGGAACTGTAGGTCAAAATAAGACCCTAGATTCCAATAAACAGAGATTAATGGGCTTTCTGCAGGACATTCGGAAAACAAGAAGGTAGAGATAAAAACTGACACCAAAAGAAAGCTTACAAGGTTTGAGCATGAAACCAGAACAGTATTGGGAACTGAGCTATAGATCATTCTGTTTATATTGTAACAAAAATAATTTTAAAAAGCCCAACTAGATATATTCTGCCCATATTGTAATAACTTGAATAAGACTGAATTTAAAGGCAATAGGCTAATATATTTGGTGAAGGAAATTTCAAGCCAT
Source organism: Apodemus agrarius (assembly GCA_964023405.1). Taxonomy (NCBI): domain Eukaryota; kingdom Metazoa; phylum Chordata; class Mammalia; order Rodentia; family Muridae; genus Apodemus; species Apodemus agrarius. The sequence continues at coordinate 120,352,940 of OZ030008.1, read as the reverse complement.
GTTACCATTCAGGCTGTGATATGGCTACCTTTTATATCTTATATCTGGGTCTATGGTAAAATGGAGTATAAAGTATGGAAGAAATATATGAACATGTTCAGGTTTGCATAGAAAAATACCATAATGAAGTATAAAGCCAGGAAAAAAGACATTGTCAGTGTTAAAGAGAATAACCCCATTAATGAAAAACATGCTAATTTGCCCTAGGACAATAGGAAAGAGCATCCCAATGAAGGGTTTTAGCTTGTGAAATGTGGATTTTGTTTGAAGTGTCACAGAAGAAGGTCCCTAATCAACAAAAACTGTGTGGAAAAGTACTTTTGTAAATACAGTCATCAGGGAGCATAGACACTGATGTCACTTTGGTTTGAGGTGAATAGCATCATCCCAAGCATATATCAGAACCTTGCAGCATAATCCACTAGGTAATGATTTTGTAGGCATCAAAATTTAAATACAAAGTTGGTTATAGAAACTTGTTCCATGTTCTTAGGACTTTCTGAAACCAGGAAGTGTGTGGCATATTTGGAGTCCCTGCTAGAAGCTATAGAGGCTGGGCCTACAGTGTAGTAGCGTCCTCAGGATGTTGGAAATAAGGAAAGCCTTATGCATAAACTTGAATAGGCTAAGAAACATGCTGTGTATGCTGCATCTAGCAGATCATGAGAGAAAGAACTACCCAGTCCCTTTGGAGCCCTGATAATTCTAAGTTCTAGACATGGAATGGCAGAATGTAGGGTTGTTGTTGTTTTTTTTTTTTTTTTTCTGTACTGAGGCTTGGACATTGGTTTGTTCTTGCTATGTTTCTGCTTATTCTCCTTTGGAATTGGAATGTCAACTCTTTGTCACTATGGTCAAGAAGTGTGCAACATAGTTTTTGATTATATAAGGGCTCATAGTTTAAAAATTATTTAAATATCAATAGAGGCTTTGCTGTTACACTTTGAATAGTGATGGAATTCTTAATGACAATGGGGACTTTTGAAGCAAGGCTGAATGCATTTGTCATTATGAGATGACCATGGTATGTACCTATGGGGTAATAAGGTAGGAGTTATGGCTTAAAGTTGGTGCATTGGAATGTCAAGTTAGAAAGGAGACTGACTGGTGATAGTTAATATTGTCAAGTTAAAAGGATCTGGAAATGGTCACAGAAATGAACCTACAGGCATGTGATAGATTTCTAGATTAAGGTAAAGGAAGACATACATGGCTCTGATTCTCAACTATATGAAAAGAAAAAAATCAATTTAATCCAAAGATCTCATCACTTTCTTCTTCCTGTCTGCAAACTCAAGTAACATGATGCTATGACGCTTAAGTTCCCACTGGCATAACACACTGCACTTTGAAACTGTGATCCAAAATATATCATTCATTCTTTACAACCCTTGGTTTGGATATTTTGACTCAGCACCAAGGGAATTACTAAAACTCCTCACTTGGGTATCATATATATTTGGATAGAGGTCCAATTCAGCAATATGTCACACACACACACACACACACACACACACACACACATGTATATGTGTATATGTATGTGTATACACATTCATGTACACTTTTTGCTGGTATATAAGCTATATGCAATCAAGGTATCACCCTACTCCAATATGACCTCCATCTAATTAGCTGAAACTGTTAAAATAAATCTACTTTCTAAAAGATCATATTCTAAGATACTGAGAATTGCCGGGCCATGGTGGCGCACGCCTTTAATCACAGAACTTGGGAGGCAGAGGCAGGCAGATTTCTGAGTTCGAGGCCAGCCTGGTCTACAGAGTGAGTTCCAGGAGAGCCGGAGCTACACAGAGAAACCCTGTCTCAAAAAACAAAAACAAAAACAAAACAAAAAAAAAGATACTGAGAATTAAGCTCTGAAAGCATTAATTTTGGGGGATTGAATTCAATCCTGAAGAGTATCTCTATTAAGACAGTGACTAAAGACTATTGTTTCAGTTCAAGAAGACTTACTTTTATTTAGACTAAAGAAAGTTAGAATACTTGCCAAACTAGGCAGTCAGAGACAACTTAGGATGATAGAGTGGTAGGCTAGAAGGGATGATAGAGTGGCTGATTTGAATAAATGAGTGGTTGGAGAAGTAGCACAGTGATATGAATTTTTCCTGGCATGCATGAAGTCTTGGGTTCAACCCCAACACAACAAAACTTAACAAAGCAACATAAAATGCAGGTAGCCTCTAAAGCAGTGAATAGTCGATATGTGGCTTTGATAGGATCGAACTGTGGTGGAAGGATTGGCAATGACAAAAAAAGAGAATGCACTGAAATAGCTAGTATAAAAATATCCTGGAACAATCAGTAGAAGGATTTTGGAAAATTGGTTGAGATTTGGTCCTGTTCCAAGATGCCACTGAGATTATAAAATGTGGATGGTTTGACTAAGGAACCAGAAAAAAAATTCAACTTTGACCTTGTTACTTGATTAGTCATCATAACAACTGGTAAAAACAAAAGAAAATTAATAAAAATGAAAGAAAAGGAAAAGGAAGGAAAAATAGAAAAAGTGAGAGATCAAACATTAGGATGCACAGTCATTCTTGAATTTATCAGAACATTTAGCATCATTATAAATATCATCTTTGGGATGACTTTTGCTCAGCAAACCACTTCTGAATATTTAAAATGCAATTAGTGATTTTTGTTTTAAAAAAATATACATTTCCTGGAAACCAATTGGATATAATCAGCTTTGTCTAAGACATTTTCTTTGGAAGTAATAAATAATGAGGCTCCATAGACTGTGAGCTGAAGCCACATTTATTAATGGGGTTCTTAAATGACCCACTATACTTAAAGTAGGTATTGGCTTGCTGCATATAGCAACAATGCCTGAGTGTTCAAAAGTATTATTAATTTTAATCCTTCACAGGGCAAAGAAAACAGAGCAAGGTAGAAAAGGCTAGAGTGAATTTCTTTGATTCCTGGCCTCATGAAAGAATACATTTCAAATGTTCTAAAGTTTACTCTAAGCTCCCCTGAAATAATACAATGATGCAAAAGCCTCATCACACACATAGGCACAAAACAGATATATTACTTTTCCCCTCTGATTATTTCTCTCCCTCCCTCCTTTCCTTCTTTGCTTCCTTCATTCCTTTCTTTTGTTTCCTTAACTGACAAATTTGCCAATTTTTTCTAACTTTATAAAACCCTCCATTAAGGACTGAACATCATGCATGCTGGCTAGTTTTATGTCACCTTGACAGAAGTTAGAGTCATGTGGAGAGCAGAAGCTGTGGGCCAATGTGTAGAGCATCTTCTTGGTGAATCCCACTGATGTAGGCGGATCCAGGTCACTCTGAGCAGTGCCCTGGTATTCCTGCACTGGGAAACATTGAATCGCTGTGGTCTTTTCTTGACCTGGGGCCAGCTAGCTTTTTCACCAAGGACCCTGTTTATTTTCCTGTCCAGGAGTCTGCTTTCCCTCCCCACGCCTGAGAACTATTGGGCTTGCCTTATTTCTGTGTCAGCTTCCTTCACCTCAGTGCTTTCCTGTTGTTCTGCCACTTCCTCTATAGATTTCTAAGTTTCTCTTGTTTCTTTGGAAGACTCTTTTCTTTCTTCTACTAGCTGCACTTTGATTGGGTTCCAGTGAAAGCTTCTCTCTTCTAGGCTGTCTACCTACCTGCCTACCCCCCTCCCCCTACCCTCCCTCCCTCGCCACTCACTCTCTCCTCCCTCCACCTCCCTCCCTTCCTTCCTTATTCCTTCCTACCTTTAAAGCCAATTTGCACCATGTGAACTTTGAACTTTGAACTCACAATCCTCTTCCTTTAGACTCCTGGGTACATATGAGAGCTGCAATGGACAGGAGGGGAACTGAAAATGAGATCAATGTAAAATGCAATGCATGGTGAGGGTTCATATTTCCTCTGTGTGAGCATTGGTGTCTCTCTCTCTCTCTCTCTCTCTCTCTCTCTCTCTCTCTCTCTCTCTCTGTGTGTGTGTGTGTGTGTGTGTGTGTGTGTGTGTGTGTGTGTGAATTTTAAACACCATGAGAAGTCCAAACTGAAGCTCCAGTTGGGATGATACTTGTTTACTGCAGAAAGTTCAAGGGCAGAGATAAATTCCTATACATGAATGAATGATGAATGAGAATGTGTCGAGGGGCAGAACGAACTGGCAAGAACAGGGTTCATGCTTTTATTTCCATTTAAAGATTCTTTTCATTTTTAATTTTAAATGCAAAAAAGATGATGTTATAAGTGTGTGCATTCATGAAATGCAAATAGACGTTGATATATGTCTATAATTCTGGATGATTAGATCAAACATATCCTATATTTCAAACATTTTTGGGTTGGTAGAAAATTTTAAATAGACTTTCCTAGCAAGTATAAAACATATAATACAAGATTATAAAATGCCATCACATCCTGCAATAAATATTAAGAGCTCAGTTTTTCAAGGTTGTGTAGATCTTCAGCATCCTTTAGCTTGCTAAATCTTATAATAGATCCTTAATATGGTTGAGACATTCCTTGGGAATATTCCTTAAGCAATCCTCAAAATCAGGGGGAAAAGAGACTCTTAGAGACATGAAAAAGGTCTAGAAATATTCTCATTCAAAGTGAAATGCCCCAGATTTAATCCTACCCACTCACCGTCAAGAGAGGTTTTGCTCATTCCCGGGCCCAGTTCCTCCACCTAACTTCTGGGCTTGAGAAAATCGTTTCTCACTTGTACAAAGTGACTATCATAGTTTCTCACCAACATTAATTACTAGGCTTCTACTGAAGAACTTCTAGTCCTGAGCAGATCATTTAGTTTCATTCTCCCTTGAGGTTCTGAACTCCCCATTTAATGTCCTACAGTGAACAATACTTGCTGGCTTGGAAACTTTCCTCGTTCCCATTCCCTATCTTAATTCTTCCAAACCAGTTAATGTCAACTTTCTATTTAATTGCTTTTTACCATCTCTACTCAAGCCCATTGTCTGTCAAAACATACAGCCTTTATCTGATGCTCCATTGACATGTATTGAATGCTGCTTTAAACGATGCTGTGCCTTAGTTTCCCTAGATAGATTATAATGTCCTTGGAGTTCAAGCCTGTTAAGTAATTATCCAGACTATTCTCAGTGAAATTCTAAGACATACCACAAAGGATACAGAGAATATCTATGGATTAGTAGATTCTGACAGAGACATATTGAGGATGCTTCAGGCTGAGTGGCGTTTCATACACAGTGATGATTCTCTGTATCTCTGTGGCATGGTAGTTAAGATGGGCTTCTGCATGGGTGTGTTTCAGATTTCAACTCCACCACTTATTGGAGCTAATCAAATTTTGCAACCTAGTTTTCTCACTTGTAAGACAGAAAGAATACTGATACAACTTTTGTCATGATCAAATGTAATGTTTCCTACTGTTACATCCATCATACATACTTCAAAGACTCAATAAATTGTAGCTCCTTAACCCTTGAAGTTTCACCATACCTTTAGATAATTTAAAAATTTTAATGGATCTCATCCATAAGCACAGACACACACACACACACACACACACACACACACACTCAGTGACCCCCTTATTTATTAATATAGAAATTGACAGAAGTAAACAGTAACCTGTCTAATGCCATTTAGCTTCTAAGTACAGGAGTCAACACTTAAAATACAATTTTCTGATACTTCTTCAGAATTACCTATTAATAAAGGGACACTGTGATAAAAACCAGTACATGAAAAAGTCATCTCAGATCTGTAGTTACAATTACACTTATGTTTGTGAGGTTCAAACTTAATATAACCCTCTTACCATGATTTGTTCTTGGACTTGGTATTAACACTAGCAAAGAAAGTAAGAACCCAATGAAAGACCGGATTTGGTGGTTGGTGAGAAGAGAAGGGTACTGTAGATGCTATAGCCTCCATTTCTCCTGTTGTTTTACTGGCATATGATGTAGATATTTGTCTGCAACTGGTTTCAGAATGAGCATGCAGGACATGCTTTTATCTTAAGAGAAGGGGGCAGGTACAGGACTTCTAAGGAGGTTCCTTTTACTCCCAGGTCTTTATATGGAGAGAGCATCATGCAGCTGTGCAGCTCACACCTCTAATACCAGTTCTTTGGAAGTCAAGGCAGGTTGTAATTTCTGAGCTTTATAACAAGGCACTGTTTCAAAAATGTCTTTCTTCGCCATGTGTAGATGTAACTCTTGCGATTCCCAACATCCTGTCATCTCTAATAAGAAGAAGGAGCTAGTTCCAGAAATTACCATAGAAAGAGATGAAGATCACCCAGGTTGGAGCTAATGACTTTGCCTATATGATTTAACTTAGAGTTCCAACAATATGGAACTATTTTCACCTTTCTTTCTTTCTTCCTTCCTTCCTTCCTTCCTTCCTTCCTTCCTTCCTTTCTTTCTTTCTTTCTTTCTTTCTTTCTTTCTTCTTCTGTTTTTTGAGACAGAGTTTCTCTGTGTAGCCCTGGCTGTCCTGGAACTCAGTCTGTAGACCAGGCTCACCTCGAACTCAGAAATCTGCCTGCCTCCCAAGTACTGGGATTAAAGGCTTGCGCCACCACCACCGACTTTATTTTCACATTAATTAAGGCAAGTTTTACTAGGAAAGCTTCAGCTTGCAGCTAAGAGAATCCGAACAGTTACAAGGAGACTCGGAAAATATTGGGAAGTGGAAATAGAAGGCAAGAATGCCTTTCCTGTGTTGAAGATTCAAAGAGCTATCATAAAGATTGAACTTAATAAAAGTTCTTGTTCCAAAGATCCATTTATCCTTGTAGACTGCATTTTGTAGCATCTCCAAATGTGACACACATTTCAAACTTACTTGTCAATGTATTTCAAATGTGCATGACATTTTCAGGGAGAGAATCAAGTAATTGCTTAAGCCAATGGGCTTAAGGGTCATCTTGAACTGATAGCCCTACCCCCTTCTATAGGTGAAAATGAGCCTTGTGGATGGAGGCAGAAAGGAGTGCTGCAAAACACCTTTCCACAAACTCAAATATAACCTGCCTCCTTTGAGATAATAAATAGTAGTTATTCTGGAGTATGCAGACAACGAAACCAGAAACCAGTTTCCCAAAAGAGTAACTGGATCCTTGCCAATAGGGAAGAGCTAACCACAGTTTGGTTTTCCTATATAATGGTTTTGTTTTGGATAAAATATAAAATCTCTTTTACTTCTCTAGTGATCAAACAAAAAATCCCTGTCTGGTGCTTTCCTCATCCATAATATAGAGATAATAACCATGATGATAATGATGATGGTGATGATGGTGATGATGGTGATGATGGTGGTGGTGGTGGTGGTTATGTTGGCACCCTTTCTGGCACTCAGTGTTATGCAATATTGCTTGAATTAAAGTCATAATAACATTAAGACATTGATTGCCACACACATGACAGCTGCATTTCCTTGGACATAATGGCATCAAATGCTCAGGGGAAAACTCATTAATCTTATTTCTGAAAGTTACCAAATACTGTCATGATGTTTTTTCATATTTTAAAACTGAGAAGAGGTGAATTTTCAGTCATGCACTAGATGCTAAGCTTCTGCCTGGGTCTGGCATTCAAATTATTTTCCACATGACATGTGTCACTTATGCCAAATTTACTACCACATCTCATAGACTATCAAGATATAAACAAAAATTAATTTCAGTCTTGAGATTTGATCAACATCAAACATCTAAACACAACGCTCAAAACCAAAATCATCCCAAATAATTAAACTAATTATTAATATTGGAAGTATTAATTATTATTAATATTTAATAATAATTATTCCAATATTATTTATTATTTAATATTATACAATAATATTCCAATATTAATTAATATTGGAAATGTATTTTAATTATGATTGTTTGAACTTTTACCATAGGAATGCCTCCTGAAAGTACAGAAAGTACAGTAAATGTTAATTACTTAAACTGAGATATTTAGACATGTATTGTATGTGCATATATGTGATGATCTTTCTTAGTCTCAATGATGTTGGAGGGTAGGTGGTCTGATTCAAACATGGATATTTATTTAGAATGAGAAAATTGACAGTTTTATTTATTTTAAATACAGAAGTTGGGCCAGTGAGAATGCTCAGCAGGTACAAAGGAAAGGAGACTGAGTTTGATACCCAGAATGAAAGTTTTTCTCTGACTTTCATATGTGCATGATGGTGTGCCTGCATAATCAAACTCTCTTTCAACCTCTCTCTCAGACAAGATAAAATTGAAATTTAAAATCATCAAATATACTACACTTCCAATTCTAGAGAAATGACATTCTATGAATTCATTAATTGCCTAGCATGTCCATATTTTTCATTTACTTGTTAGATCTTGATGAACTATAACCGCAAATCTTATGTTTTAACAGAAAGATTATCAGTTGAATTCTGTGTTGATCTTCACGAGGATTCAAACCTTTTTCCCAATATTAATAGCTGCAGTAAGTTTGTTTGGCCACACCAATCATTATTGCCACTGTGCTGTGTATATTAAAGTTGCTACTATGTTTGGAAAATGTCTATCGCATTTATGACCTAGGTAAATTGTCTAAAGTTTGTGTTGTCACTGTCATAGTTAAGACCCTATGAGTCCTTGAGTTCTAGAGCATTGTTGTTCACTCTCCTTTAAAAGAAGTAAAGATGAAGGGCACAGTAATTACAGAAGCAGCTACTGTGAATATAATACTAAAAAGAACAACAGTTGTTTTGTTACTAGAAACAGATGTGATCTGTTGTAGACAACTGGGCAATGTTTTGACTATAAGAGTTTTTTTTTTTCAATTAGAATATTTTCCTGCCAGGGTGATTCCTCTGCCACTTCCTGACACAGTCGGGTGTCTTAGCATCTGGTTGCTTCTCCTTCAGTGAAAGGTCTTACATGGACTTAATGCTCTACAGACACCTCTGAAAACGCTATGAATGTGTTCCGGCATATCCCCAGCTAGCTGTATCCCCACTGCAGCTTCCCTTAAACAATTCCCCTCAAACTCTTGTTCGCCTGATAACGCTTGACACAGAAGTGAAGAGGGTGGAGAGTCAGTCTCCACTAAACCTTTGCACTAAAATGCCTTAGGTGGGGACATTTTACAGAAAGACACAACATGCACGCACACTGCTGCTCAACTCTGCCCCTGGGTCTTAGAAGAGGTCTGTACAAATGAGTATCTCTGCACCTTCAGTGTGGCCAGCTTGACTGCAGAGCCACTCTGAACCCTGTACAATGAGGCTTCGCAGTCACCACGGACTGCTCTGAAAGCTGAGTTGACCAACAACCCGGGAAGCTTTCAGCCAGCTGTCTTTATCACTTTATCTGTTGAGTGGTACATAAAGATTTCAAATGCGTTGGCCACTTTCATTCATAAATCCTTTATAAGAATAAAGCCAGTTACTAGGCAAACAATCTCTGTTGCTCAGAAGCTTATATATATATATATATATTCTAGATTGATCCGACATGCGAGCTGGCGTGTGGAGAAGAACGAAGGAAAATGAAAATACAATCTGGAAGAATAACTTCAAAACAGTGCAGGCAGGGCGAGAGCTCTACTGCTGACCCTTTATGGCTCGCCCAAAGCCCGACTCACATCCTTCACTGTTAGCACCATGGCACACTCCTAGGCTACATGCGGGTCAGGGAGGAAGGGCTCTGAATTCTTACACAGCAACATGAAAAAAAATCAATTTCAATCCTCTGAGGATGATATACTGCCTCTGAGGGTCACCAAATGCTATCAGTTCTCCGAGACCCTTGAGACTTGAAAGGAGATTTCCAAAAAATTACCACACCTCAAATTTTAGCCCTTGGGTTGAAAGCATACAGTGGATTTTATTTTATTTTCCCCAAGTTTCCCAGAAGTTTCTTATGAGTCAATAAAAAGGCTAACTACTGTACACATAAGAAAAATAATTTACATCTTTTGGGAGGCAACTATTTTGCCATTAACCATAGGAATTTAACTTTTGGTTAGTAACAGGACAAAGTAAAGTATTTGAGAAATATTTTGAATAACCAAGGAAGGAGTTCATAGAATAAGAAGGATACATGTACATCCTCCATAGATAGCATTCTCTACTCCTTTGCTAGTATGTAAGCTCTCTAAAGTTTCTTAAAGACTGTGAACCTCAATTTTCTTGGTTATAGATAAAGCATCCAATATATCAATAGCCATAAAAACAATGCTCTGATGTTAAACTAAGAAAGCTGTGCAGAATTGCTTTTTATAATTTTATTAATTTTTTTATTGGATATATTCTTTATTTACATTTCATTTCCCTTTTCCTGGTTCCCCGCCCCCCCAAAGGTCCCAAATGCCCTTTTCCCTCCCCCTGTTTCCCCATCCTCCCCTTCCCATTTCCCACTTCTACACTGATGCATTGAGCCTTTCCAGATCCAGGGTCCACTCCTTCTTTCTTCTCGGACATCATTTGATATGTGGATTGTGTCTTTGGTGTTCCAAGATTCTAGGCTAATATCCATTTATCAGTGAGTGCATACCATGGGTATTCTTTTAAGACTGCGTTACCTCACTTAGTATGATGTTCTCCAGCTTCTCCATTTGTCTAAGAATTTCATGAATTCATTGCTTCTAATGGCTGAATAGTACTCCATTGTGTATATATCCCACATTTTTTGTATCCATTCCTCTGTTGAGGGACATCTGGGTTCTTTCCAGCTTCTGGCTATTATAAATAAGGCTGCTATGAACATAGTAGAGCATGTATTCTTATTACATGCTGGGGAATCTTCTGGGTATATGCCCAGGAGTGCTATGGCAGGGTTCTCCGGAAGTATCGTGGCCAGTTTCCTGAGGAAACACCAGACTGATTTCCAGAGTGGTTGTACCAGCTTGCAATCCCACCAGCAGTGGAGGAATTATGTGTGTGTGTGTGTGTGTGTGTGTGTGTGTGTGTATACATATTTTTTCTGTATAAATGGATATGTACCATCAGTATGTATATATTTGCATAGGCCAGAAAGTGTTAGATTGGTTGCACCTAAAGTAACAGGTAGTTATAAGCTGCCATGTGGGTGCTGGAAACCTAACCCGGCTTCTTTTCCAGGAGTACCCAGTGCTTGTTGTCAGTGAGCCATCTCTTCAGCCCCCAGGAGTGCTTCATATACTGATACCCTTCGTCATGTTAGAAAGTTTCTATGTTTTGCAACAGATGACACTAGCACTATAAAAGACTGAAGTTTTAAAAGCATGGACAAGATGGCAAAGTGGAGAAGAGATCTTAGAGTAAAGCACCTACTTTGTGAAAAGAAACCTAAGACTGGAAAGTTGTACTCTGGCAGCATTCCCCTCTCAGGATGCCTTTTGAATGAGCTTCCATGCAGGTAGTCAGAGAAGAAGAGGTGGATGGTTGGATCCTGAGACACTATCTACTTCTAAGCCCAATGACACTTTTAAGATCAATGCCACAGCACTCAAGGATGGCATGGGTAGATGCAATGCAATGGATGTTGTGTTGTAGAGTGTGGAGATTCCATTATAGTTTAAACCCCAGTTAGACTACACATTGAAACATTGCTAGTTTGCTCTCCTTACAAAGATGTATAAACCAAACTAGCAGTGAACCATTGCCCTGGAGCATCTGTCCACACTACCAGAGAAGGACATGCAAAATGTTGATAAACATCTTCATTTCTGGTGAATGTTCAGCTTCTTACACACTGTAGGAAACTGAGGAACTCTCTTGAAAGATCTACATGCTTGTGTCTATCCTAACTCAGTAAGTTTAACATCATTCTTGTTTTTCTTGCCTATGAGGATGAGCATTCACAAGTATATAAGGTAAAGAAAAATTCCTGTCCAAACAGAATACTTTGCCTTCCGTAAAGTAGCTAGTCTATCCTCACATTGACACACTCAGTGGCAGTGACCTTAGGCTTAGGATCCTTACTAAGAGGAACTTTGACTTGCATAGAATGTGAACAAGACAAAATTCCTGAATCAGAAAACTTTTGTCTTTGGCTCCTAGGCTAAAACGTGTAGTTTAACTTTTGAGATTGTAATCTAATTACATTATTTTTCTTTTCCTTTCCTTTCTTCACCCCCACCCCATCATATCCCTCCTTTCTCTCTTTCGAATTCATGGCCTCTTTTTTTCTTTTCATTAATTCTTGTTGAATGCATATTTGTATATGTTTGCAGACTTCATCCTAAATAAAACCTGCTCAGGCTATATAATGTTATTTGTATTATCTTTCCAGGGCTGACCATTGGGTATTGGATAATTGGTGGATTCTTCCCTGGAGAAGGCTATTTCTCAATCTTAGCATTCTACAATTGCTGCAGTTATCATACTAGTCTTACCAGAACCAGTATGCTTTGTGATATTACCATACTATTACAACACTTATGTCCTATTCCACCAGACTGTGTTTGGAATCATCAAATACAGTGCACAATCCTTCGTGGTGTAATCTTTGGGTGAACTTCCTGGCCCTGACAGTTTACTGTGTGAGAACCAGCAGAGAATAGTGTCCAGCCAGGGCCACAATGAACAGAATCCCAGCAGCGCACTGGTGATAGGAATCTCTCCAGCTGAGACATTTATCATGGAGGAGGGGTAAACTAAGAAGTTATCCATCAAGCAGAGAAGAAAAATCTGAGAGTGGCCCTCCCCAAAAGAGAGAAAAGGAATCATGAACCCGTGCCTGTAGTCACACAGAAGAATCTCAGGTAAAGTTTGGAAGCTAATGTGAACAAGTGATTGGTAAGAACTGGAACAAGATGAAAAATGCAAAACTGGTAATGGTGCTGCAGCATGAGGAACAACAGATGATATAAGTCCAATTAGGACACAGGCCATTTAGGGGAAGGATTCCCATCCTTTACAGAATTGAAAATGCCATCACTGTCTTTAGAATCCTTCATATGCCAAGAGTTCTTGAGTTATATTTGTGTACAGCATTGCTAAAATGTCCAACTAACAGAGCTAACACTGACTACATAAAAATAATGGTAGTAATATTTGCAAGAATTATGACACAATACTCTGTGTTCTCAACATATTGCTCATTATAAAGTAAAGGTAATTGTGTATATAAAATATTATTCTTCCTTGTAATTTTTACTGGGTAAAATTTGAGTGCTTGGAAGTACAGTCTTTAGTATTTATCCCTTTTCACTCTCTTTTAGGAAACTCTAACTTGTTATTATTTTCAGTTATTTGTCTACCATCTTCTCTCACGTATGCCAGAGCAGAACATTCTTTGCTGTATATGTATTGGGGGCCTTGTATCAGCTAGAGTATGTTGCCTGATTGGTGTGTCAGTGTCTGAGAGATCTCATGGGTCCAGGTTAGTTGAGATTGCTCTTATTCCTATAGGGTCGCCCTTCTCTTCTTCTTTCAGCAGTTCCCTAATTCAACCTCTGGGGTCCCCTGCTTCTGTCCTTTGGTGGGGTGTAAGCACCTGCATCTGACTCTTTCAGCTGCTTGAGCTTCTCAGAGGGCAGCCTTGTCAAGCTCCTGTCTATAAGCACACCATAGCATCAGTCATAGTATCTGGCTTTGGAACCTCCCCTTGAGCTGGATCCCAAGTTGGGCCAGTCACTGGACCTCCTTTTGCTCAGTCTCTTCTCCATTTTTGTCCCTGCAGTTCTTTTAAACAGAAAAAAATTCTCGAACAGAGTTTTTGACTGTGGGATGGCAACCTATCCCTCCACTTGATACTACAAGTTCCTTCTACTTGGATTCTACAAGTTCCTTCTCCCCACTGTAGGTCATTTCACCTAAGGTACCTTCCTTTGAGTCCTAAGCAGTTCTTACTTACCAGGTCTCAGTTACATTCTAGAGACCCCCCCATCCTCCAAGAGCCCCCTGCCTACCTCCCCAGGTTTCCTGTTTTTATTCTCTCTGCTGACCCTCAGGGCTTCACTCCTAAGGCAACTCCTATAAAAGACAACATTTAATTGGGGATAGTTCACAGGTTCAGAGATTCAGTCAATTATCATCAAGGCATGAAGTATGGCAGCATCCAGGATGCACTGGAGAAGGAGCTGAGTGTTCTACATGTTTTTTCTGAATGAAACTGCTGACTGTTTTCTGACAGACAGCAGTTGTGTCTCAAAGCTCCCCCACTCAGTGACATACTTTCTCCAACAATGCCCCACCTGCTGCAACAAGGCCACAACTCCTGATGGTGCCATTCCTTGGGCCAAGCATATTCAAACCACCACAAAGGACCTTCTTTCAAATTTCTTCCTGACTTGTCTTTGAGATTTTCCAGGAAAAACACTCACATCAGATGCTGCCAGCTTAGGTTAGAGCTAGGATTCAACTTTAGAGCATTTGCCTGTTAACAAAGGCCAGACTTGTTACCCTAGAATAATATGCACCATGTGATGTGAAAATTAATATTTCTCCTCCAAATATTACTTGTCTACGGCTTTCAAACATGTGACTCCATTACCTTCTGTAGTGCTAATATATGTGAATTGTTTTATCATGGATGTTACTAAAACAATTTTGTGATGAGAGGATTATTACCCCTACCCTAGGTAGGCACAATATAATTCTTTAGGGCCTTAATATAGAAGCAGGAGAGTCTTAGCAGAAATGAGAAAATCCAATATTATAATGTTGCAGTCATAATCTGGGAGAACAAACAGTGTCTAGAAGCAGCAAAGGTGCAGTGTTCTTCCTGCATGAAAGCATGGCTTTCAGTTCAGGACTCCTTCAGTCCAACATTTTACCCATCTCAGACTGCTGACTGCCAGAAGAGCAAAGACAGAAACATGTTAAATCCTTAGTTTAAGGTAGTTTACTTAGACAGAAAAAAAAAAAAAAACTCTACTAAGATTATAAGAAGAATGGTCAAACTTACAAAGAATCAGGAAATAACCGCCAATTTTAGAATTCAACTGATTTATAATTTTGTTTTAGTTTCAAAAACTTTTTATTGGTTATTTTATTTATTTACATTTCAAATGTTATCCCCCTTCCCAGTTTCCCCTCCACAAGTCCCCTCCTATCTCCCCCTGCCTACCCACTCCTGCCTCAGCAGCCTAGCATATCTCTATCCTGGGTCATTAAGTCACCACAGGACCAAGGGGCTCCCCTTCAGTGATGGGTTTGATTTATAATTGCATTTAAGAGTGTTTCAAATATTTTACTGACAGCCAATACAAAGCTACTCCTAGTCAAGTACCTTGCCTTCCACTGCTCCTCTGGAGCAGTTCAGTCTATGCCCTCTAAAGGGCTCATGACTATATGCTTCCCCTGGTTTGTAGTAGTGCATGATGGCTTGAGAGATACACTTCTTGCAGATCTCAACACAACCATGTCATCACCACCCATGTTTAATTGGAAGACCACTTTGCTTTACTAATTAGGCTACATGAGTCTTGCTGACCGAAAGAAAATGAAGGTGTTGGTCCATTTGTACATTTAATAAAAGAGCAAAATAACTTACTGCAAATGATACATTTTCTGTTTGCATTTATACTGTTCTTTCCCAAAAAAAACCATCCTTCCTGCTGTATTGACTCTGCTATGTGGATGGTGTTTTGAAGTCATTTTAGGGGAAAGGGATGTATGGTTACACTAAGAATGGTGTCTAGTGATGTTGAGTCGGATGTGGAAAAGAATACATGTGATTTTGCTGTGTATAATACTTGAAATTGCTACAAGTTTCCCATGAAAATTGATAATCTAAAGCATTTTTTAAATACTCATAAAATAAATACCTGAATCCTATGAGCTCTTTTCTCAAAGCATTATGCTCTATAAACACAATCTAGAGTCATACTTAATTCTAACCCAGGAGTCACCAGACTATCATCTGAAGGATGTATGAATGGAGGTCAATTAATTGTTGGCTACAAGTTGTTTTGTCTATGACAGGAAAAGGAGGTCTGAGATTTTTCTGTCTTCTCTCAATGATGTCATCCTCAATCCTATAAGTCATCCTCAAGGAAATACTGGAAAGCCAAGTCCCTATTTTGTGAAACAAAATTAGCCACAATAATTAGTTCCTAGAATTAATGTTGGATAAACTAATTTATTTATAGTTTCTGACATATATTATGTGGTCCATAAATATTAGGTAATTTTCTTTACCCAGATTTAGTTAAAAATATATGAATTTACAAGTAGTTTGCATGGCAGACCAAAATATGTTCCAGTTATTATTACATTGTCTATGTTTATTATTTTATCATTTATACAACTGGCTTAGTCCTTGTTAGCCATTCTGGACTCAATGAAGGTGAGTGTCTATTAATCTAATTGAGATCACAAGAGCCTTTCCATTACCCAATGCTGTCTTCCTTTTCTGAACTCACTTGAACTACAAGGTGAAAGATGCAGTAAATCTTTTGGGGGTACCAAAATGATGAAGAGGGGAAACCTGTTATTCCATCTTACTAGGCAAACATATAACTCATAACAGCTGTAACAATGAGGCACCTTGCTATATTCAAAACATTTTTGCTAGCAAATATAGAAAGAAATTTGGGGAGGAGATGTTTTCAGAATCTTGTGCTGTTCACATTCCTTTCAATAGCTGTAGCATCAGTACAAAAACTGACATATGTAAACATATGATAGAGTAGTCATTTATATTCGCTTTAGGAAATTTTACTTGGAGTTTAGCTCTGTCTTTCAGTAAACTTGGATTCTCTGGTTTAGAATTTTCCAAACATTAGGTGAATAGAGAGATGCCCTGACACAATTTATGCCCTTAAGGAAGCTGAAAGGGAAAAGAGACAATTTGAACATAAATATACATGGGAAAGGGCAGATAGAAGATAAAATGTGAGGGGGATAATGCCTTCCTAGAATATAAATGTGCGTTTTATGGTGCACATTAATGAAAAAGGTAGAACCAATGGAATATCTCCTTAGACATGTAGATTTGGGCATTTCAAGATCCTTGAAAATGGACTTCTCATAAATCAGACTACTTTCAAAATAACAAACAATAACACCAACCATATCTAATCTAATAATAGCATCTGAAAACCGCAGTAGCAATGATATGAAAATAAAGGCTAGTTTTGCTATTAAGATGTATAGAAAATACATCCCATACACATGCACACAGGCACATATGCAAGAATGCACACACTGACACATGCATGAATATTTTTTAACTGAACTGACTTCCCAAAGTACATAGTGATGCACATTGTTGTTATTATTTCTCTGTGCATTTGTCGTTCACCTATTTTGCCGAACACATAACTCATTGGTTGCCTGCCCTGAATCTTAACATAGTTTTACCTCCTGGGTGTAGAGACATACAGGTTCCAAAGAAAGAGATTTCATAAAATGTTGCATTTGAAGAGAATTCCTACTAACCCAGACATCCTCTGAAACTGTTGACTAGCTTGGTCTGTTAAAGATGGCACATGGTATTGGAAGTAGAATGTTTTGCCATATGGAAAAATGCTAAATTGAAATGGTTGTTTTTCCATTCGAATTCTTGCCATGCACTGGTTAGTAGAGAACAGTAATAAGATTCTGGGCCAGTGAAGACAAAGCAAAGAAAGGGGTGGGGGTGCAAAATTTAGCCCTACCTGGCTGTGCTTAAATTAAAATCCTAACGTGAAATAGCTCCCATGCTCCCAAAATCAGCGCATGTATTTGAAATGAAAAATAAAGTGAGATTCTATAATCAGAAGCCAGCATGATTGATTTGAAAATAAAGGCTAGCTTTGCAATTAAGTTGCATAAAAAAATGTTTTCTTTACATAGAACAAGTGGGATCAATAGGTCCAAGGCTTGCTTTAAAAGTTATGAAAATATAGAATGTCATGTTCTTTTCCAAACAATTATTTTAAGAAGGTGTGCTGGAATTCATTTTATCTTTATTGTCTTAACACTTCTAGGGTGTATAAATTAAGCGGGTTACCTTTAGTAAAGGGAAAATGCGACAATTTTCATTTGAATAATTTCCGTTTATTTCCTGAAAGTTGGGAGATGAATTATTGAAGGATAGAATAACTCATTGGGGGTTTTTTTGTTGTTGTTGTTGTTATTTTCTTTAAAGGTGGTTGTCATTTTGGTATGAATCTTATATCTGTATGCACACATTCCTATGTTGAACATGTAGTGTCTATTTGCTGTGCTTTAGAGAGATGGTAGCACACTCGGTGGAGGGGAGGACAGCAGGGACAAAGGGGCTCACTGGACACTGGCGTGAGTGCTGTACTGAGATGCTGACACTGCTTCTTGTTTACTTCCTGATCACCATGACATGAACTGATTTCCTGTGCTCCCACCCCCACAGCTCCAAAGGCTGTGGACCAAAGCCTCCAACGGTATGCATGGCATACCTTTCTCCCTTTAACTGTTCATCTGAGGAGTTTTGTTTGTATGTCAGAAACAAAAAAAACAAAAAACAAAACAAACAAAAAACCCACCTGAATGGCCCAATTTCTTAAATAGTAAATAAATAATTAAAGGTAACTTTTTATAATAAATCACCCTGTGAATTTTGCTATATAATTTGAGTAGCTGGGAATAAGACCATTTATATACTCAAAATTGCTTAATACCATAACTATACTAAGGCCTACATCCAGGATTCGATAAAATCTCATTTTCTTATTTGAGTGTGTGTTAGGACACCTGTGCCCGAGTGTGGCACAAGACAAAGTTGGTTTCCTTCGCCACCAAGTGGTACCCTGGAATCAAATTTAGGTCATCAGGCTTAGGAGCAAGGCTGTTTACTATTAGAGCCATCTTGCCGTGTCCCAGAGGACTCTTTTGTAAGTTTTTTCTTTTTTCTTTTTTCATTAATTTATACATTTTTCACTTTTCATGCCTCCTTTTCACCACCACCCCCCCCACACACACAGCACCTTCTCAATTCCCCATGCCCCTCTCCTCTGAGAGTGGGGAATCACCCTCCAGGGGCATTACTCTACTGGGCACATCAAGTCACTGTAGGATTAGGCACATCCTCTTCCAATGAGCCCAGATAAGGCAGCCCAGTTAGAGGAGTAGGATGCACAGAAGACTTCTTTTTGAAGAGAGATTTGTGATTTGTTTTAATGTGGTATGGTACACCCAGAGCTAAGGAGGCTGAAGCAAGGCCGGTCACAAGTTCAGGATGGCCTGGTTAGTATGTTAAAACAGTTTCAAATAAATAAGTGGGGAAATGAATAAATAAATGTCATCCTAATAATATCCAAACTGTAATTTGAGTTGTCTGCATGTTTCAGTTCAATACAAATATGTCAGAGTGACCAGAATAATTTTTTCAAACATAATGTTACATTTGTCAAAAACTTTCTTGAGGGCGTTGGAATGGCATGTGCACATTAATAATTAAAATGGTGGGTGCAAATTTTCCTTCCGTTAAATAAGATTGTAAAGCACTCTGTAGGGCAGCTATCAGCATGATGCGGCAGCATTCATATATGTTAAAGTAGCAATTGGATTTTGGCTGACAGTGCATCTACTGGTTTTAAATATAAGCTTAAAAAGTTTAATTATCCACATAGTTATACAGGTGTATGCCCAATTAAAAATGCACTTTTACAAACAAAGAAACTGAGAGATTTTAGGCCATACTCCCAGTCTTCAAGACCTGATACTTCAGCCCAGACTGGCAGGTTCCATTCAGGCCAACTGACTGTCCCTGAGTTCCCACTTTTGCCTCAGGCAGGGGACGGGGGAATGGGGGGGGGGGACGTGGATGTGGCTTTCTCCACATTCCAAACACAGAGACAATGGCTTCAAAGAGAGCTGCTTTATGGATTCCACATCTAATGTCTGAATCCCTTGTGGCAAAGCCTGAAAATGGAGAGTTAGTGCAGGAGCTGCTCTGTAGGGAAGGCTGAGCCTGACAGACATTGCTCTCAGGACCCAGGAGCATATTTTCTGAGTCTGTGTCCTCTTGATTGCGGTTCGTTCTCTTACCACAATAATAGAGCCAAGGAGTCAGAATATGCGCCTGGCTTTGTTTGTTCGGATATCCCCAGGATTTGCAATAGGCTTTGCCGCTCAACCCATTTGATGGACAATTTAGAATCCTAATTCTTTTAAACCATTTGCCTATTTCTCCACCCACTTCTTGGAAATCGGACCAACTCAGAATGAACGGTCTGGCAGCTCTTGTTTGACATCCCAGCATTCCATGAGTGGATTTTCCCTCCACAGGAATCAAAGAATTATGAATTTCATCTCCAGCCTCTCCCTAACGGTGTACGCAGTGTACACAGTTCAAGAGGCAGCGCTCATCCTGAGCTGACTTGCCTGCTGGAGTCCTGGCCCTGCCTGAGCTCAACTGTGTTGCCTGCTTTGAGACTAGTGTGTTGAAATCAGAGCAGAGGATAGCACCTTCTAGACCGTAGTGTTTTCAGAGCAACTTATCTTGCTACAACAATGATGTTACCACTTTAGTTTCTTTGTAAAGGGGGCAGATTGTGTGGACTTTCTTGTAGAAAGAAGAAACAGTGACTTGATGTAGATGGTAGATCGGAGAAACTGGGAAAAATCTACCATCAGAGAATAGTAGGATTTCAGGGGGAAAAAGTGGAAAGCACAAGCAGATTGGGACAAAACAAATTTTACCTAGGAAGGTATATAAAAAATGAAGAGGTTTCTGTGACGACACCCCGCCCCTCTAAGCCTTTGTGTTTTCTCATATGTGTGTGTGTGTGTGTGTGTGTGTGTGTGTACTGCAGAGGAGTTTTGAGAGTCTGTGGTGAAGAATAGATAGACTGCCCTTTGCTTTCTTGTGAATGTGTTTGAATTGCCAAATGGCCATTCTGAAAACTGTGTTTCTGCTTCTGTTTAGATATATTGCCTTGAGAATACTTCTTCAATTCTTTAATCCTCGTTTTTCTCATTCGTACAGTTGTAATATGTCTTGGTTTGGGTTGCATTGCTGTGAGGAGGCAGACATGGTGCTAGAGCTGAGAGTGTCGCAACCCGATTGGCAGGCGGGAGGAAGAGAGAATGGCACTAGGCCTAGCTTGAACGTCAAACCTCAACGCCCACAACCCTCCAGCAAGTGACATATTTCCTCCAAAAAGACCATATTTACTCTGTCTCCTAATAGTACCGTTTGCTATGAGCCTGTGGAGTCATTTGCACTCAGACCACTACAGAAAGATGATTCTATCTGCTTGATACAGTTATTATGTGGACCATATAAAGTAATAAGCATAAGACATTTGGAATACTAATGGTCTGTACCTTAACTATTGTTAGTTGGTCACACGTCACTTGCATTATTATCAGTACCTCTATCTCTAGGCTAGTGCTGAGATTATTTTAAATAATTCGGTAATCTCTGAAGCATGGTGATTTCACTAAAAGGTGCTAAATTTTTCCCAAAATAATCTTATTACTAATCATGATATAAAATTCTTGGATATCAAATACTACATTTCAAATTTCAAATACAATATAGGATAAGTAAATATGATTGAGCGCAAAGTATATGCATTATATTTTTGAGCTATACAAGAAGTGGCTTAATATGTTTGGCCCTAAATGGTAATTCATTGTAATTAGATAGCAAAAAGCACAATAATTTGGCTTCATGGTTATTAGAAAAGCTAAGTATTTCATATATAATATAAAGCAACCAATTTTAACCAAAGGAGTTCTGTTTATCATGTTGACTCTCTTTTCTTTAAGCACAACCTTTCAGGGCTTTTGTATGGCTTACAAAGCTCTGAGAGCAATGTGTTGTGAAATCGACTTCCTGGAATACTGATGAGCCTTTCTGGTGACAGACAGCAAGGCAGCACTGGTGGAAATCCTAATGGCAGAACAGATGTTCAGAGAGTTGACTTGTATTGGGTAAAGAGAAGGTTGGGGATAGGAAATCCGCTGCGCAGCAATAAGGCTTAGTTAGCACAGATCCGGATATTCGACTTCTGAAATGTCGGCTAAACTTTCCAGGAGGCTTTCTGGTTCCAATCAATACTTTGTCTGTTCCTTGGCAAATATATTTCTCTGTGTCTTCTTGGTTTCTTTCTGTGGTCTTGGTGCCCCTTTGCCGTCCTGGAACATTTCTAAAATAGCTAAATGTTGATGATAGTTTTCCTGGAAAATGCAAAGGAATTTCATGCTTCTTGTCCAGAAACAAACAAATAAGCAAGCAAGCAAGCAAACAAACAAGATGGGCTACAGTCCCAGGAAAAGTGGTTGGGAGAGAAAGGAAAGCTGCCTTTGCCTTGACACCGAAAAATGAAGTCTTTGGTGAACTTTGAACTACCTGCATTTTCAAAGTGCTGACTTCAAGCCCCGGTACTTTTGTTTGCCGAAACGATACTTAGAAGTTTTCATTTCATAATAAACTTCATCTTCATTGCTTGTTTTCATGATAAATTTGCTTAGCAGTGTTTTACGTGTCCTTAGTGAGTTTGGATTGCAGTGTTCACTGTCTAAGACGTTGGCAGCCTTTTGAAGCCGTTTCTTCTTGCAGCTTCCTCTGAGCTTCCCTGCGCAGCCCTTAGAATATAGCCTTTCTCAGAAGACCTAAAGCTCTGCGCCCAGGCGCTGATCAGATCAGATCAGGCCCATCATGAAAAGAGCCAATCAAAGCACTAAGCAAGACTCACCAAACTGGAAAGGGGTATGCTTAAAAAAAAAGCACTTAGTTAACCCCTGCCTCTCCCTTCCCTCTTTCACCACACACACACAAACACACACACACACACACACACATGCAGGCACACATACACACACACACACACACATAGAGCATGCACCAAAAAATATGTTTTTGCTTTCATTACTACAGCCTAAACGAAATGCTGTGTCAGTGTTTTGATGCATGCAGGGACTGAATGTAAACAACATGGTACAACTCGAGAAACTGCCATCATAAAATATTTTAAGAGGCAGAATAGAGTAAAATAAAATAAAAATGTCTTTTTATGTGATATCTCAGAGTAATTCAGGATTTATGGTACCTTAACCTTTAGAATCCAAAATATTAAGCTATGTTTCTTAGAGATAATAACTCGGTTGTCCCTCACTTATGTGTCTTAGATAAAAGCCTACTGCCACAGAATCCATGAATGTTCAAATACCCTTGCGGGCCCTTAGTAGTAAATCTTATGGAATAGCTTATGGCCAATGTAATGGCCCACAGTAGCCTGCGAATATCATGAATTCTAATAATACTTACATCAGTAGAAACATGAAGTAATGTCTCCATTGTAATTAAATGATGTATTTAGAGCAGTGGACTAAATGGTCCCCTAGTGTGTTGGTGATATATTCTAATAGTCTTCTCTTTACAACCCCACACGGTAATATTCATGCTTTATTCTGGAGGGCTTTGCTTCTGACTGAACATTTGAATTGCAACATTAAGTGGTAAAGTGGATTATAGCGAGAGCCCATGAATATGGATCCTGATCAAGAAACTAAGTGCTTAAAAAAATAAGATGTTACTATTTAAATAGAGTGATTACAAAAACATTTTTATATGGAGGAATGTCAGGAGTCTTTGCCGGCTTTTTATTCTGTGTCCCAGAAGCTGAACATGTTTGCCACAATTAAAAATTTAGTAGGGTGAAACACCAGACTTTAAATCACTGTAATTTCTACTGCGCTTATTGAATTTAATTTGGGCTGTTTGAGGTACAAATTAGTTTTGATAATAATTACTGTATTCGCTTTTTATAACATGTTCGTTTCTAAGCTTGTACCAACCATAGAGTCTAGATGCAGGAAGGACCATCTATCCATTACCGGGGCTGAAAAGAAATTATCCTGCAGCTGATTAGTTAAAAATGTCACATTATGGGGTTTCATTCTTTATTTTCCAGCTGAATCAGACACTGAAGCAGTAGCTTGAGGCAGTAAGTGCCTACAGAGCAGCTGAGGGCACTTCAGTCTATCCAGACTAGTGGGCGAGAGTATGTCAAAGGAGAATGTATCGTCCTTGGTAATTGAGTAAGACAGTGTCTGCCTATAAAGTGCAAGATTGTAACGGAAAAGAACGGGGAGTCTATTTATTTAGTAAAATCAAATGTTTACAAAAAACAAAATACTTTATCAGTTAATGGATTTTTCTATGGCTAAGAATTTTTCAATGTATTTTCTAAGAATAAGGAATCTTTTCCTCACTGTTACTAGACTGGTAGTCACTACACATCTGTCTAGTGGATGTGAATTCTGTGGATAAAACATGAAAACCGTTCTACCCACTTTTCTACTCAGAAGAGTGAATGTTGACGAGTGAATTGGATTGCTATGTTGTCTGTATGTGGTATTTGAATGTGTAATCTGTTTAAATCTTGTGGCTTTACATTTCCTTATCTCTTGGAAGACTGACATTAGCATGCTATGACTTTTGTTATGGTTTACTCATTTTACAAATTCTATACTTAAAAGAATTTAATATACCTTACTTTTTAAATAGGATATGTATATTCATATATATGTGTGTGTATTGTACATATATATATATATATACATATATATTTATATACATGCATATATCCTGAATCTGATATATATATATATATATATATATATATATATATATATAATTTTTTTCCCAGGAACTGAAATAAAATGTGTCCTTGTGTTTTCCACAAGAGGATAATGGTTAGCTTGGGGTAAGTGTATATTAACCTTTATTTCTTATTTATTCACTTGGTATTGTTTTAAGTAGGACATTTGTGTTATGTTCTCAAGGTTTTGTAGAATGTCACAGAGATTTCTATTTAGGTTGTGTTGGCAACAATACAAACTTATTGCTCTAGACAGGAAGAAGGAAGAAAAGAAAGAAAGAAAGAAAGAAAGAAAGAAAGAAAGAAAAGACAGACCAGCAACTGTGCAGGATTATGGAGACTCTGGTCAAATACAGCACTCTAGCTAAATGAAGAGCTCTCTATTTGGCCAGTTCTGACGTGGCTTTGGTTGGCAAGCTAATTCTTTGAGTAGCACCCTTGAAAATCATGCTAATGAGCTCTTCACTTCATCAAGTAGGATTGTGGACCTTTTTGTCTGCATCATTAAGGCCCCAAATTGCCCCATTAGCAAGGCCTGAAGTTGCCCCTCAGGGTCAATATTTAATGCAGGTGAGCTTGGGTTAACTACCATCAGGAGCCTCTGGACAACAAACAGTGTGGAGTGCTAGCTACAGGCAAATTTATTTTCTCCCTAAATTTCCCCTGTAACATACCAGTTTCAATATTGGATTTATGTTTTAAACTCATTTTGGGGGACAATAAACATTTGGGGATTATTTTGTGTTGTTGATTTCAAAAGAGTGAATTTTAAAACAAAAGATTTTTTTTCCATGAAACTCTTTTATCTATGGCTTATAGCTTTAACTTCCCCACCTGTAAAATGGGAATAATTATATTGTTCTTTTGGGAAACTTGAGAGGATGGTGTTTTCCTTAATAATAAAGTGGAGATCTGATATAAAATAATAAAAAGCAAGACTTACCAATATCTTTTGGAATTTTTTCTGTGTGATTTTATTTTTTAATGGTTACCCTTATTAATTATTGAGTTACAATTCATGAGAAGTTAGAAGTGTACATAGGACTCTCAATATGTGCAAATGTAAAAATTCAGAATAAGATTCTATGATATTAAAAGTGGGGAAATACATAAAGAAAAGACGCCACACACTTTAAAACATAAACACAAAAATGTTTCTCACTCATTAAAATTTGAAATGGGAGGAAAAGGCAGAGTGATCCTTCCTACATTTCTCTTGTCCATTGGGCTTCCTGAAAACTGGTTAATACTCTATGGCTGCTAGTTTTCTCTAGAGACTCTCAATGTTTGGGGGAGAAATAGCAATTATCTCTCTAAGCATGCTCAGCAGAATCCACTGGTAAGGCCAGGACACGAAACCTTTCATATGTAGCAACTGAAAGATGAGAGCACTAACTCCTCTTTCCAGCAAGTATGTGAAACAGAAGCTTCAAGATTATACTCCACATCTGAGTAGATAGTACATTTATGTTACTGTGTTAAGGTTAATTCCTGCGCATTTAGGGCCCCTGGAATCCTTATCACCTCTGTGGCTGGTACCTGCAAAGTCAGTTTTGCTACTGAATGGGGCCCCAATTAAGAAGCGCTTGCTGGTGTCCTCCTAGCAATATCTTGTGAGTTTGAACAATTTTAGTGAAATAAATGTAACAAGGAAAAATGAATTCTCTTTAGCCTCTATTCAGCCAAAATTAGCCTCCGTGGATTCTGGCTCACAAAAGCACCACGGGCTCCTGGCTGTGCTCTGTAGCTGTGAAATAGAATCAAGATTCCATTAGGCATCCCAAGCTGCCTCCTTCTCCAGGGCAGACAATAAAAATGACAACAGGGGATTGTCCCTCAGCTAGTCTAACAAGGGGGAGGGTTCTTTTCTAAATGACTAGATGTCTGTTTAGCTGAGGAAAAAATTTAAAGGGGCCATGGGCCGCATTCTCTTTAATTCTTTGGCCCATGTGTTTGTTTCTAAGGTCACTTTCAGAGGGCCCTTGAATTCTACCTCTGGTGGTACATCTGAACTACAGCATCCCTCCTACCCCCCCCCCACAGCACACACATACACCACCACCAGGACTTTAAATAAAATGTGTGCTGAGGCAAAGAGTCTGTATAGTAATTCTTACATTGTTCTGTAAGAAATATTAGAATTTTTAATATTTTTTATTCATTATAAATCTTGTCACTTTTTGTCTTCACTTGAGGATAAAGGAATACCCTGAATTAAACAAGTTGGAGATAGATTTTCTATATTCAGAATTTTCTGATAAGCAATAGATATGGATGATTTTTGTTTGTTTTGTTTCGCAGTGTTAAATGGAATGCAATGGGTTGTATATTCTGGGCTTTGTCATACCATTGAATGCTCCTATGGGGGCAGGTTTTTTTTTTTCTTGGTAGAGGGGGTCAGGTGTTTAGTTCCTCTAAACTAGAGAAGTCTTTTCAGTAGAATATGACCTTGCAGAATGTCTCTTTGTCATAAGTCTCAGGTCAATTTCTCAGTTTCAGTCCTGTATCAAATGTACAAGAGACTAAGCATTTTTTCTCCACTCAAGGATACATTTAACGTAACTTATTGAGTCCTTATATAAATTTCATTAAACATTCTTTCTCTTTCTAATGGACCCAGAAAACAGAGTTTTCTCCCTTGACAGATGCCATTGAATAAAATTTAATACAGCCTGTCAATGACTATCAGAAAGTTAAAGACTTCATCAGCCATTTATAGTGATTGCACTGCTTCACACAGAGTTATAAATGTATATTTCATGGTCATTTCTCCTTAGCTTCAATCAAAATTACTGGCAGGAACTAATATTATATAATCCATGGTGTCAATTACTAATGTTAGTGGAAAGTAAATCATACTGTTTTCATTATTGAATTGCTAATACTTAGAGGTTGTAATATTCCATATAGACAGTCTTTAATAAGCAATTATTTATGTGCTTCCATACCGGATGTTGCTGAACCAAGGAATTTCATCAACATGAAGTGGAATTTTTGTCAATGTTTTTCTGTGAAGCTCTTTGTTGATGAAGCTTCTACAAACTTGCACAAAAGTATAAGTATCATATATGATATGATATTTTTTGCTAAAAATTAAAGCAAGCCAAATATCCCTGAAATTAATGTTCCAGGGACTCATGTTTTGGCAGTAAACAACAGCTGTCCAACTCAACCTAAGGCTCATTCAATAAGATGAATGTGGGTCTGGTACTGTGAACCTAGCCAGCTATTTAATGAGATGACAGACACTAGAGAAGAATCTAGAGCTACCATTTTCTTAAACTCGTATAATTTCTGACAGCATTCTAAAAACTTATATCCATACATACACTGATAATTTTAGCTCTCATTATTTATCAAAGAAGCTTTTTTAGCAACAGCAGCAGCAGATGTAGACCATCACAGAAACCCACTGCCTGTCAAAATACAGAGTACAACTGATTGCGGAATTTCCAATCCCAACCTACAACAAAACTACAGGCAACACTGTGAAAGAGGAGAAAGGAAGACTGTAAGAGAGAGAGAGAGAAGGCAACAACATCTGCTGATAGATCACGTCTTCTGTATTTGACAGAAAAATTTCACCCATGAAATCTCAAAAATACGGTTGCCTAAATAAAATAACCCACTGCTAACACTAGTTGACATGCCACCACGGATGGAAGAAACCTAAAAGTTCCCAGCTACATATAGAAAAATACAGGCAATTAACAACTTCTAAGAGAGGGAGACTCAGTTTCCTCTTGTTAGGGACCAGGGTCCTAATGGGTTAGTCCCAAGTGCTCAGCCTTAAACACATATACCTAAGAACAATATTTAATAATAAAGAAGTAATGAATTTGAAAAGGAGTAGGGGACATGGGTGGAACCGGAGGGGCAGAGTGAGGAGCGGAAATGGTATGTGTACACACATAGAAAGTATAAAACGTGAAGTCGCCCTACATGGGCAATAGTGCTCTTTTGGGAATCAAAAGCCCATTGCCTCAACCTTGCCTCTAGTTGTTGTTCAGGGAGCCTCTGAGTATCTCCCAAGACAATTCAGGCCATTTCTATTGCTCTCAGTTGTTCATGGGTTCTGGATTATAAGACCCTTTTGCTGAAGACACCACTGACTTTGGTTATAGCCCTTGGAGAAATCAAGCTACTACTGACCTGGAAACTTGTTTCATACCATCTAGCTTTCATAGTACCAGAAGGTACCAGGCAGCCTTCTCCAGGAGAAAATTGTATCAACAATCATATTAACCTTTGAACCCAGAAAACTACAATATTTACCACCCTGGAAAGAAATATCTATGGGCACAATAGTGGACTAAATGTTCTGAGGATAACTAAGTCCTTTATAATTGCATTAAGGCCTATTTACAGGAGGAGCTTATGTCCGGTACTGTAAATCTGCCTGAGAGCCCATGGTTAAGATGCTCATAGGCTCTTAGACACAAACCTATTACTACTAGTTTGCTAAATAAACATATTATTAAACTGCTTTCTAGATATGTATTCCTGAGTCCATAGGTTAATACAGCTCTTCATCCTAATTCAAGAAGCGCGTTTGTGCTTGGAAAGTGCAGTGAATGGAAGTTAATAAAGAAACACACACCTGGTCAAAATATAGGCAACACATGGAACACACAACCATAAATAGAACATGTGTAGTACAAGCATACTCCTAAGGCTCAGGGAATATCGTGAAAGAGAGACATACAGAGATCATAAGGTCTAGAGGCCAGGGAGGACCTCGAGATATTGTGTCTTCTCGATACCACTGGCCTGTCGCAGTCATCTGTAAATAGCAGTTATGATTGCCTATACAATGCCTGAAGAGCACCCAGCCAGTCAGCATTTCACCATGGACAGAGTAAGGATATCTACAGTCTCAGCACTACCTGGGCAGCCATTGAAAGTTGATGGCCACTAGAGGAGTTGGGGTCGGTTTTGTTTAGAGGTCTGGTTCTTAGTAGGTTGAACACATTACACT
This sequence comes from Apodemus agrarius, assembly GCA_964023405.1. NCBI lineage: Eukaryota > Metazoa > Chordata > Mammalia > Rodentia > Muridae > Apodemus > Apodemus agrarius. The sequence continues at coordinate 120,323,511 of OZ030008.1, read as the reverse complement.
GAAGGATCACATACCCATGACTACATGCCCAACACCATTTGGACTTAAAGACAAAAATGAAGACATGGAAATGGGAGGGGAATGTAAACAAAATCTTAGGAGATTTGGTGGGACGAATTAATGATTGACTATGACCAAAATGTATTGTGTGCATATATAAAATTCTCAAATAAATAAAGAATATATTTAAAACTGTTGGACACAGATGGAACAGTGAATTTGAGTTTAACATTTCAAACTATAGATTAGGAATTTCTTGCATTTGTCAAAGCAATTTGACTTATTTTTTAAATGCAGACTAATGAGGGTTGGGAATTTTTAGATTCTGCACAACAGTCTGGGATACAGGAGGACAGAGTAGGTTTTGGATGAGGACATCATTTTAATCTTAAAATTTCACCTCATGGTAGGTGTTCTCTCTTTAGAAGGGAGGCAGAGTGGAGCTCTGGATAGCAGAAGAGGCCATGCCTTGATTATGAACAGCTCTTACATTGACAGTCTTCACCCGCAGCCTAACAGGTCCTGAGGTGTCAGCAGATAATGGACCCTGGAGGCGAAGACAGCATTGTGGAGAAGAAGTCTTGCAGGAATCAGGCCCGGGGCCTACCCAGGCAACAGAACCTTGATAGAAAAGGGCAGAAAATTAATTGTCTCCATAGGACTCTCTTGTTTCTCATTTCTGGAGGGCAGATTCCCTTGGGCAATGCCAGACAAATTCAGACAGATAGGAGGGTACACGTGCTGTGTTCATATAGCCTCTAGGACAAAAGCCAGGGAGGAAAGAGAAGGATGGGCAGGAACATTTGAAGGAAACTAATGTCTCACTGTCCCCTGACAGAGAAGTAGTCCAGCATACAAAATGTTTCTTCACCAGTATAGAGGATAACTGACAATAGGTAATTCTGGGTATTATGGGAGTATTATTTGTGTTGTATGACTGGATTACCACTCTGTATAGGATTTTACCATTTTACAGTACATAACCTTGTAGTGCCCAGAATAAGCACATTCCTCATTTTCTGTCTCTTTTCTGTCTCTCCATTTTAAGTGAGTGAACCTAATAATCAAAGATTAAGTGACTTGCTGAAGACAATTCTAATCTTTCAAATGTCCTGCCTACTCCCCTGAGCAGTACCCTTACCAACTGGATCTAGGCCTCTGTTGAGTGTCTCAAAATTCAAGGTGAGGTGGACAAGTTTAAGAGTTGCAAAGAGGTTATTTTAGTTTGCTTTTACATTTTGTAGCTCCCAGGTCTGATGGAAAAGTGGGTATAAGAAGAAGCTCTTTAAGTTGTAGGGAATATTTAAGCCCTAATTTTATTACCATTTACTGTTTCTCAAAAATTGTGAATTGAAACTTAGAAAATAGCATGTTGCATGAGGATTCTCAAAGGGTTCCCTTTTTTAGAAGATTTTACAAATGACTTGGGTTTACTTTTGTTCTGCTGTATTGAAACATAATGGAGTTTTTGAAACAGTGTTTTTGCTATTTAGGCCCAGAATTCAATATGTATCCCAAGTTGGTTTCTCTCTTTTACTTCCTGAATGCTGGAATTACTGAAATGGGAGTCATGCCTAGTTAGATGATTTCCTTACTGATCATGTTTTCCTGACTGTTAATTATTACTGAAAAGTTTATAAATTGTCCCATATAAAAAATGAGAAACACCATATGGAAAGGGTATAAGGTATATGTTGACTTTCTATGCATAAAGTAGTTTCTGTGTTATGTTAGTATAAGAGAAGAATATAAGTAGAAGCAATATTTGATACCATTCTGTAGATCTAAGAGAGTTGGAAGCTCTACCGATTAGCTCAGCAAAGGCTCTGAAAAGTCCTGCAAAGATAAGGTAAGCTCCGTTTCCTTAACCTTAGTGACTGGAGGCTGTCCAAGTACAGAAGGTGTGTAGGACGCACTCCTCGGCAATCCTTTTTCTGAGACATGTCCTTTTCCTTATTACCAGTGATTAACGTGAAGCACTGCCTTCCCTTGGAAGTGGTCCCTGTAGATTATAGTGTCACCCAGTCCTTCAGTGTGAAGCAAGCTTGGCTAGAGAACGTGGAGTTTGTTTTCTTAGGAGTAAATGAAGTTGGTTCTTGCAAAATGTCAATGCACAATAAAACCTGCAGCATCACACATTGAGTTACTTGCTATTTTGAGAATTCGCTCAAATTCAATAATTTCACATTTTTCCTTCATCTAACATAATATATAGAGTTCAGCAGTCTTTAGTAAGTTATAACTGTTTCAGTAATATCTCAATGTGTTCATCTCATAATATAAGTACTCTTCCAAGAAATTGTTACACTGTTAAGAAGATTTTGTAAAACATTCTTTCTGGCAGAAAGCTTATACCAAATTGCAAGGCCGTGGGTGCTTTCTCTCAGGAATTATATTTTTTTTTTCTGGTAAATAGATTTTGGGCCAACCCTGCCTTCCTTAGTCACTTGAGTACAGTATCCTGGCACTTGCTCATAGTGCAGTCACTGTTTGAGGTTCCACATCCTGTTGCTAACTATCGTTTAACTACATAGTGGAGAAAATGACAACAGAGAAAAAAATAATAATGAATATTCAGAGCTGGGCAGGTAACGTTGGTGTTAAAGTCACGTGTTACTGTTCTTGCAGAAGACCCCAGTTTGATTCCTATTACCTATATCGGACTATAAAAGAAATTGAGTTACACCTCTCCTTGCCTTGCTTCCAAATGAATGAGACTAAGACTTGGAAGTGATCCCTGTAGATTATAGTGATTTGTTTCTTTAGCTTTCGTACAATTATCGGGGAATAACCCCAATCTAATTTTCTAATGGCTACACAGGCTATTTCCCCAGCTTTGCTCCCCAAATACTTGCTGTCTGTGTCTTCCCCGATTATCTTGGCTCCATCAGACTCTCCTCAGGGTCCATTTTGCTGGGGCGTGTGATCCTGGATCAGCATATCTAATGGAGACCCTTGTTCCTTCCATCTTCTTTCTTCTTCACTCTTTTGGCCTCTTCTTTTCTCCTCATGGTCCCTGCTGCATCCAGATAACTGAAAACCCCCTACCTCTATTCCCTCCAGTGATTGGTGTAGGGGTAAGGAACTTAGCATTTGAAATATAGCAGCTCCAGACCAACCCCACGACCTTAAGTAGCTCTCAACTGCTTGTTACTCCAGCTCCAGAGGTTGGACATCCTCTTCTGAACTCTGTGGTCACCTGAATTCACATCCCAGCACACAGACCATGAACAACAATGAAATATGCCTTTAAAATCATTTTTAAGAGAATGTGAAAGGAAAGAAACAAGTAGAGAAAAGTCAAGCATTTTTCTTCTGCTCTTTGAGTTGCAGAATTCCTTAGCTTACAACTTAAAGTGATCTACTGACTATAGGAAGTAAAAATAAATATTTATCTTCTAACATCTTTATACCAAGTATGTAATATTGTATCTTTAAAAATCTCAATTCAGAATTAGGTACTTCTATGCAGAAGTAATTCATGATAGAAATGCTGACTGCAGCTGAAAAAAATCATTTATTTAAATATACAAAGGGAAAAAGAAAGCACCTGTTCTCCTTAAAGTAGATTTTATTGTATTTGTCTTGTGATAGAAAAGAAGTTTGTAGACTATGTAGAAAAATGTGTGGCATGTGTGATATTTAATGAACATGAGTGAGAACTTAGTAGCTTTGGTGTTTGGATAAAAACACTAGATCATATTTCCCATGAAGTGTGATTAAAGCACATTAGTATCTTGATTACTAAGCAGTTGATTGCTACAAGCAGAGAATGCTGGGTTTTAGCTCAACATTTATATACTGACTTACACAAGCACATTATAGGTGTTTCTCCAGCTTTTATCAGCCTGCTAGGTATTCTAAAGTCTTTTGGTCTCTTTCTGAACCTAATCTGTTTACAGACTCAGGGTTTACTGAGTTCTTTTAGCAACTGCACAGTGTGCAACATACTGTATAGTGAGCACATAAACGCCAATTGCTGTGAAGATGGATTTTTTTTTTTTTTTTTTTTTTTTTTTTTTTTTTGCATTTGGCTACTGGGAAACCCTGTAGCGGATACTTGAGTTCTCCAGTTTGGTCTCGGCCTCCTCTCATCTAACACCTAGCTCATAGCACTGAAAAGTGTTCATTCAGTCCTTATAACACCTTTTTGTGAGAAAGTAACAATTTCCATCCCACACAGGACAAAAATGGCGATCCTTCCAATTGTCACATGGAATTTCAAAGTCTAGCAAGTAGAGTAGTTGGATTAGTATCAAATACCGTTTCCCTCAAAAGCTGAGACATGTCCATTTTATACTTCCTAACAAAATAATGAGGTGTCCACTCTTCATTTATTGAATTTTATCAGCTGCATTAATGTGTTCAAACAACCCCCATGGCTCTTGAAACCAATCATGTGTTAGGAGAAATCTTTGGGCTATCATATTTTGTTACTCTATTGCTTCCTTCTCTTCCATACACCTGGCTTAATGAAGTTGAAGACACAGTAAGTTTGCACAGCAAATCATACCTACTTTAGCTGCCGTTGGCATTGGGGGTTCAGGCAGAAGAAAGGGCAGCCCAACCTCCCCACATCTGACTACTTGTCCTAAGAGGACATGAAAGAGTTTAATGGAGAAAGTTTGACATTTTATCCCAAAACAAATATGGGAGATTATCTGTAGAATTAAATTATCCAAGTGTACACAGTGTGAGGAATTAACTCTGTCCAAAATGGTGGATTATTACAGAAATTGAAACCAAGCTCGTAAGGCACTCTGTTTGCTTTATTCCCTGTAGATTTTTACAAGGAGCTGTTAGGTTATACTGGCTATTTTGATGGCTGCTTTTCGATATGATCCCACTAGGTATGTATTTGTGAGCTGCTCTCACTAGTGAGAACAGTTTTTGAAAAAGTATTCCCCCGATAGCCCTAGAAGCAGACAAGTATTTCTTGAAAGAGAAAAAGGAGATTTCTATTAGATTTGAGAGTCACAAGTGAACAGGAGAAATTTGAGAAGTATAAAATACTCCACAAACCGCAATCCCAGAACCAAAATACCACCCCACAATATTGTGACAAAATAAAATTCCCAGCAGTTTTTCCTCTATCTTGCTGTTGGCTGCATTTTGGAGACATTATTTTCTGCATAAACATGTCTGTCTTTACATGGAACGTATGTTGTACATAATATACGTACCAGCCTTATTTTATAGTTCTCTAAATGACTGTAGATCTGAACACAGATCAAGAAAACAAAGCCAAACTCATATCAATGCAATGTTGTCCTCACAAAATTTTTGAAATGCCAAGAAATTATTTTAGATGTGAAACAACACATAAGGGGCATATACAAACAGCAAGGATGCCTTCATCAGCTTATTCTTTGCTATACCTATTTGGTAGCACATTGCTAACAAACTCTATAAATTCATATTTTTTTTCAGTGACTGAGTCTGTTAGTATGATCAGAAAAGCAGCAGAAATGGTAGAGAAGGGGCAGATGAGAAGAATCCATTCTCCCCCTACTTTGAACTTTCTTGGCCCAGCAAAAATGACACATGTGAACCGAAGAACGTTCAAGCCATTACCTGGAAAATTTTTACACATTTTAAATGTCACAGAAACTAAAAATAACGTGCCTCCACTTTTCTTTCAACTTTATCTTAGTTTTCCATTGTGAAGTGTTTCTGGCAGTCACAATTGGTTGCGTTGTGTAGTTTAAGCTAATCAGACACTCTGTTGAGAGTGTATCTCCAAGTATTTTTTTTTTTACTTTCACAGGACTGAGTTCTCAGTGGCAGGTGGTAGGGCATTCTGGCATCCTGTTGTGGGTAGGGCAGAAGGACATGGTTTTTGCGTGGTCACACTGCGCTCACCTCTTACCAGAACCTTGTGCTTATTCAAGGGATCAAGGCTGGAGCATATTGCTCTGTATACTCCTTCTGAAATAAGGATGTAAAGTCCACATATGAGTCTGTGGTTAAGGGTAATGGACACCTATTCTGTTCAAGAACCAGAATAATAACACTCTACCTAAGCACTATCTAGTATTAGGTTTATTATTTGTGTTCAACGCTGATGAGAGCCAAAGACTAGTGGAAGATGCTCATAAATTATGACTTGTCTATTTATCTATTGATTTCATCACCAAATGCTTTGTGGAATGTATTGATGCTCATTGGACCAAGAAACTGGCCTCTGTTGGTGGCGTGAGTTCTATGACACTTTTCAAAAAAATTACATTGATATGAATGTGTGCTTGGAAGTTTCATATATGTCGTAGCATGCATGCATATGTCAGAGGAGAACTTGCAGAAGTTGGTTCCCTCTTTTTAGCATGTTGGTCATTGGGATCAAGCTCAGGTCTTCAGGCTGCATGGCAAGCTCCTATACCTACAGAGTCATCTCACCAACACCATTTCTAAGACATATATTTTCCTTTGGTTTGCAGTGGAGTTACTTAGAAGATGAATAAAAACACATATTTTAGTGCATCTACCAAGGGATTACTTTTATTTATAAAGTCTGGAATTGGTCCAAGAATTTCTTTTTTTAAACAAATCACATAAGGCTGATGTTGGCAAAACTAAAGCTAACACTTAGAAGTAGCTCTAAGCTACTGCCCATATCCAGCTTACATTATCCTGACACTGGTAATATAGGTTGTGCTTAGCAAACTGATAACTATTAATGTGTGATATGAAACTTGATCAATTGCATGAACTCTTTCTTGAAACAATACCAAAGACAATGGAGACTGATATTCAGAACATTCTATATATTCCTCAAGGAAGAGATGTTCAAAAGTTCCTACGAATTCACTTTGGAGCCAAATACATTTCATGACTTTGCTCAGTGTTGATTTAACTCCACAATCAAACTATCCTGACAAGAATGAAGAGAGTTTTGATGCTTGATATAGCATGTTGTTTGTAACTATTCTAGGCCCTGTGTCAAAACTTTATGTATACATATTTACAAAACAATAAAAAACAAAATAATCTACAATGTGAAGTCATAATGCCCTTAAGCAAATTAACACACACCTAGAGTCACCAAGGAAAGAGATCCCACCTGAAGAATTGTTCAGATCAGAGTGGTCTATTGTCATGTCTGTGGGATATTTCCTTCATGAATAATTACTGTAGGACTCAGCCTATGGGAGGCATTTCCATTCTTAACCAGATGAGTCTGGACTGTATAATAAAGGTAGCTGAGCTGGCCATAGAACGCAGACATAAAGCACACAGGCCACCAATATCCCTCCCCTGTTCTTGTCTATTTCAGTCCTTGTCTCCAGAGACTGTACCCTATAAGCCAAATAATTTTTTTTTCATCTTCAGGTGGCTTTTGGTTAGTATTGCAGAAACAATAAGTATACTAAGTCCAAAATTTTGCCATTTTAGAAATGATTTGAGTCTCGTGAGCTTCCAGAAAGAGACTTGATTTTGTGAAAGTAATGAATTGTTGAGAATCTCAAGTCCATTACACAAGCTTCTGGTGCATCTGGCACATGTCTAAATTGTGTGCCTAGAACCAAGCCAGAGGGATGGAGCTTCTCTTAAAGATGATCCATTTCCACAAGGCTGAGGGAATTCTCCGGGCCCATTTCAATACTACAGTGTGCACATTAAATGAATAGCTGAGTCTCACACTTCATCAGGAAGTTTTAATATGGATAACACTGGGCTTTTTCCAATTTAGTTGTAGTAGTTATGTGAACTTTGCATTAATTTGTTTGTGTATTGTATCTCTGTAGTATGGAAGCATGTAAGGAAATATGCAAGAAATAAAATCATTGCTACAGTTTAAAACTGGTAAAATAGTTAATGCAAGAAAGCTGTAAAATACAGTTCAGCAAAATAGTCTTATATCTGCATTTGAAATATTCTAGGAGGTAGACCAGAGTTTCCAAATTAGCTATCTGTTTTTTCCTACATATGAATAGCATAACTAAATATTAATTTTTATTGCTATTCTCCATATAAAATATTTATATTATGCAGATTTTCATGTTCAAATATTTCTTTTAAAATTAATTTAATAAAATATTTTAGGTTTTGTTCCTTTAAAGCTCCTCATTGCCTCTTATAAAATGACTCAAAGCCTAGAGCTCATTTTAGCAGGGGTAAAAAATTTAAAAGCAGTGGTCCAGAGAAAAGTAAAGAACTCTCTACTTCTCTACTTCTCTATCCAGTACAACCAGAACATGTTAGTTAATAGAAAAAGCCAAGGAAACCATGAACATTGCGTGATATGGTTTACTCAGGAAATTAAATTGTAACATAAATTTCTAGTTTATTTTAAATTCAGAAAACATTACTTATACAAACTATGTTCTAAGGGGCTTGAGAATAAAACAACATCCCCCCTTGATTTAAGGACTGAAATTTAGGGTTCCAAAAGACTAAGAAAAAAATGCTTAATCTCTGCTTAGTTTAGATGTAGCTTCATTTCCTGTTTGTGGCGGTTGTTTGATAAAGTGACACCTTAGCAATTACTTAATTTGCTATATAATACAAACTCCTTTTAAAATTATTTCTTATTTTTAAATGTTATTATATGTCATTCTCTCCTTACCTCTTCTTCCTCCAAATCTTCTCATATACATCTCCTTATTCTCTTTCAAATCCCTGGCATCTTTTTTCATTAATTTTTGCATATATTCCTAGGCACATAAGTATGCCCTACTCAGTATATATAATGTTACTCATATGTGTGATTTCAGGGCTAGTCACTTGGTATTAGATAATCAATTGGTGTGCTCTTCCATGGGGAAAACTATTTCTCCCACTCTTAATATTCTTTGTATAGAGTTGAGCTTTACTGTGTCTATGTGAGCACTGCTATTGGGAGTAAGTGTACGGTAAGCACCATTTGAGGGACCATAATTCTAGATACCTAGAGAGCTCTGTACATTCCCTTCTCCATTGCATACAGGGGTATCCTTAATATCCACTATGTGGAACCTTTCCCTCCCTTAACAGAAGACAACCTAGCATCCATATACTCAGATAATCCCACCCACACATGCCCAGTTTTTCACTCTCTACCAATGTTTAAATATTTGTTTTTCTACTATCCCAGATTGGAGGTCACATGCTCCTCATCACCTAAGTTTCTTATTTGAAATCTTTCATGAAATCTACTTGAATCACCCTCTTTAAAAAAAACTTCTAAACTATGCCCCCAGTCTACTTCTCTGTCCTTCCATTGTTAGTGTAGAGGCCATATTTACTCCTTTGACCTTCATGTTGGCTTAAATGGTCTTTATCCTAATAGTATCCTCCAATGAAAGCAGTTTAATGGTTCCAAAAATTCCATTTTAAAACATTTAATGGGAACCTTAAATATAGCAGAAAGTAAAGAATTAAAGGAGAGAAAGGAATGGGAGAACGAGAAACAAGAAACAAGACAGTGGGGCAAATACAAGGAAAGAGACAGAAACAGGTGGGATACAGATAAAGGGGAAGTTGAAGAGAAGAAGCAGAGAGGGAAACAGAAATGCATTCACGGATTCAGAAAGGTTAAAGAAAAAGATGCATTCTCCTGCACTGGGACATCAAGCCCTCACAGGACTAATGGCCTCTCCTCTCATTGATGTCTGAAAAGGCCATCCTCTGCTACATATGTAGCTGGAGCCATGGATCCCTCCATGTGTACTCTTTGGTTGGTGCTTTAGTCCCTGGGAGCTCTGACAATACTGGTTGATTCATATTGTTGTTTCTCCTATGGGGCTGCAAACCTCTTCAGTTCCTTGGGTCCTTTTTGTAGCTCCACCATTGGGGACCCCGTGCTCAGTCCATTGGTTGGCTGTGAGCCATGGGTATTTTGTTCCCCCTTCTAAGTACCAAAGTATCCACACTTTGGTCTTCCTTCTTCTTGAGCTTCATGTGGTCTATGAATTGTAATGCCAGGTCAGGAAAGTGGAGGGAGGGTCGGAGGGGTAAAGAAGAAAGGGGATAACATTTGAAGTGTATATAAAGCAAATATTTAATTAAAAAAAAACAGAGGCAGGGGGAAGGGGAAGGAATAGGTGGTTTTTGGAGGGAAAACCAGGAAAGGGGACAACAATTCAAATGTAAATAAATAAAATATCTAATAAAATTATAAAAAGTAAATAAATAACACTGCTATTAGAAAAAGAAAAAGAAAAAGTTGCAAAGATGCAAAGAGTGGTTAAGAGTGTTAGCCGCTCTTGCTTAGGTCCAGTTAGATTCCTAGCATCAGCCTCAGGTGGCTTACAACTGACTGTAACTTCAGCTCCGGCGAAATTCAGTGCCCTTTCTGGTCTCTGCAGAGATGGTTTTCCTCTGTATAGGGCTTTTCCTATCTTTTATGTACATAGACATTTACAATCAGAAACTTTGTGAGGTTTCCTCTCTCTTAACTCTTACTTCTGTTGGTTTGTGTAAGAGCGTGTTCTAGAGTGAAATATCTTCCCGTTTTCCAGAAGGTCACCTGCTCAGACACTAGTCACTCTCTGGAAGTCTGGAAGTGCTTCCATTCTGCCTTTTTTTTTTTCATTTTCATCATTTGCTTCATTGATCTTTGGACTCACTGAATGTTTGTGAACTGGGCAAATAAAAAGATGAATGGACGCAGTTTAGTATATTTGTATTTAAAACTGATTTCAACATAGCATTATTTGCTGGTTATCAGGCCAGAGAAGGGAATTATTGCTGTATAAGTCACTGAGGGCTCAAAAGCATACAAAACAGGAATCATAACATATGTGCCTTCACTGTTCAAATTGGAAAACATAAGTAAAAGTATCATGTGTGTTACATGTCACACATATATGATTAGGAAAGTATTGAATTCTCCTCTGTCTCAGTTACTTTGTATGGTTGATGTCAGACACAAAGTAACAATTACCTTATTACTTTCAATATTTCAATATTTATTTTTGTTAAATTTGACCAAGGTGTTAAAATATTCCTATTACATGAGTCTATTCTGAGACATGTTTACACAGTATATGTATTATATTCTTTCTCTTCACAAACATTCTACACAGGAATGTAACATCCTTCTGTAAAAAGGACCAAGGTATACACTCAAATGATTTACAGTATAGTAAGTCTCACTCACATATGGATAACTTACAGTATAAATATATATGCATTAAAAATAAGTTCTTTTTCAAATAGCCAACACTGTTTCTATGGAAAGTAAAAGAAAATGTATCTTCTATATACAATAGATTATACAATAATAAATTATAGAAGTTTGAGACTCCTAATAAAAGTGTATAAACTAAGTTCTTTCACTCAATCGATATGTTCATAAATAGTATGCACACACAAATAAAATACACCTTTGAATGTCTATAATGTATAATGTAGTACAAAAGAGAAAGTTGCAAATAAACAATTAATACGAACTTACTAAACACAAATGTTACAAAGTCGCCTATCCATGATGCTCAAATCTTTGTTGCTCAGTCTGTATCTGCCTGGCTTCAGGATACCTCATTTTCTGTCCCAGGTTTACCTTCCCTAAATAATTCTGATTAAAAAAAAAAGAACCTAAAATCAATGTTCACCTCTGTCTAGGAGTAGGCACTCACTCAGTAGTGTGTATATTGTGTTTTGACACAATTGCTAGACACCTTAAGGCTGGGCTTTAGCTCCTGCTGTTTTGCCTTTTATTGCTTCCATCAGGGATGCTGAGAGGGAGTGAGACAGGAGTGGCCTTGTTCTTCCTAGCAATAGACCTTTACACTTAATTATGCTTGACAGTTAATTGACAGTAAGAAAGAGTGTGAGCAAGGTTAAGTTCCTCTAAGAGGTTACAGTGAAGGGATTGTCTTTCTCAGGTCGCACTGCATGATGCTGTAGCTACTGTGATGCTTGCTCTAGTCCATCCTTACAGAAAGACTTTGGCTTTAAGGAATGCCCTCAGCAAACAGCTTCTAGCTTTCAGTTTTTGCAAAGTCTCTTCTGACTGCACCGAATCTCTCCACCTAAAGTGTCCTTTATGCTTCTGAAGAACTACACCTAAAATCAAGGTTCCGCCCATGTATCCTATTGGCAGGTCCTTTAGGTAGAATCTATCTCATCAGTCCCTCAGAAATTAACGCCTTTGCAGGGCAAAAGTTCTCTAGTATTCAAAGCTGGACAGGATACTTCGGTTCTTCAAAGAAACTCCTCCCCCATTTCCTAGGGAATAATCCTTCCATGTGCCCAGGTTAGGGGGGAAAGGGCAGCAAAAGCAGTTTTCTGCTTGTACTTCTTGCTTTCCATCTTGGGCTCAATCTTTGTACTTCAAGAAAGCCCAAGTCTGCACTTTGGATGGATTTGTTAGAAGTCAAGAAAATATAGTGAAAATACAAAAATATATTGGTTTTATAAGAAATCATCCTAGGGTTTGAAGAAGGTTACCAGAGCCCTGTCTGTGCTTTCACAAAAGAACTATGGCAAAAGAACAATGAATCCAGTGTTGGATAGCAGGAAAGTGAGGGTAGACAAAGACCTGGGCATTAGCTTAGGTTACAGCTGAGGGCCTCCTGGACTATAGGGAAATCGATGGAGAAGGAGGGGCGAGGTTGGCAGTCTCCAATCATTCTAGAGGTGCTTGAGTATGAACATTGAAAAGAGAGAGGAAGGAGTGAGAGAAAGAGGCTGTTTTGAGCTAATGAGATGATGATTTCACAAACAGAAAGGCAAGCAGAGAAAGTACCCCATTTTGATATGGAAGGGAATTAATGGGGGGGTAAGTGATTTTAGTTAGCTATAGGGAAACAATGAGATGGGAAGCTGCTAAAAAGAGCTTCCTTCCCTCCTATCCTCCCTCTCACCCTCCTTCCCTTCCTCTCTTCTTCTTCTCTTTCACAGATAGGGATTAGGGATTAAGCCTATGTCTTTGTGCGCGCTCACCAAGTACTTTACTACTAAAATTCAAGCCCCAGGCTTATTTTTTAAAAAGTGAAATTCCTTTATGTACCAGTGAGACAATTTAGTAAAAGAGACTTTTGACTAACACAATAGTCAGCCTGCAACATCTGTAGAAGAGCCCCTCATTCTACTCTTCATGTAACTCTGACTTGTGACAGATAATATTCAAGAGGCAAACCTGGTTGGCAGTGAGTAAGGAGCAAGTAAGCAAACAGCAGATCTGAAAACCACACAAGAGATACTTATGCAATTCTATAGTTTGGAAATAGAGAATAGTTGGTGGTGGTGGTGGGGGGTTCTTCAGATCAGCAGGCAATGGCTTTGGGAAGGAATGAGACCCTCTCCAGCTCCCTCCCCTCTACTCTTTGGTACCTGATCAGATCGTTAGGGTAATGGTTTTTCTCTCCCATAGATTCTTGTCTACTTGGCATGGGCTGAGACCTCAAAACTGTGAGATAAAAATGACCCTTCTCTCTCTCTCTTTGTTTATTTACATCCCAAATGCTCCCCACCCCTGCTGCCTGGGCCCCTTTGCACAGTTCCTCCTCCCATTCATCTTCCCCTTTGCCTCTGAGAGGACAATCCCCCATATTCCACCATCCTGGTGCATTGAGTCTCTGCAGAATTAGGTGCATCCTCTCCCGCTGATGCCAGGCAAGGCAGTCTCCTGCTACATCTGTTACATATGTACCGGGGGTCTTAGACCAGCCCCTGTAGAACATTTTCTTTCTTCTGAGTTCATTATCTCAGATCTTCCATTAAGAATCACAGGAAGTTGACTGAACAGAGATAAATAGAAGACCTAGAAGTGAAATACTTTTTAGTTCCTATGATAAAAAAGAATGCATACACACACAGAAAAGAACAAAGCCCACAAATAAGCACATACAATTATTTTTTTCCCTAACTCATCTTGTTCTCTCAGTAGACAAAACAGAGTGTTTTATTTCATCATCAACAGGGGCCAGACGAAGGCAGAGGAATGGAGCCCTGCAATCCTTTCGACTTCATTACATTAACAGAAGGAGAAAGCTTTTGACCCCAAATGAAAAATTTCTTTCCTGTCATTTAAATATTAGCTATTAAATCTCCGCTTCCTGGAATCTGAAATAAAAACTCCAAATCTTTTGGAAATATCTATGAAACAATTTTCATTCATAATGTGTCTTCTTCATAAGATACTGCAAATGCTAATATAACAATTCACTTTTTTTCATTTGATGGTTTTAATATGTTGTGCCTTCATGATATAAATAATTTAAATAATATACTTGAAAATTTTAGTTAATAATTATAGTACTTGAAAATTAATATTAATTGAACTTTACTGTATCATTTGATCTTCCATTCTTTACATTTTTCCCTCAAGCCCAACCTTTGAGAGGTATAATTAATGTCCCTACTTCACATAGGAGATAAACAGGGCCAGTTGAGACTCTCTCAAAGTCACATGGTGTGTAAATATGGAGAACAAGGCAGAAAGGTAAAGATCTAAAGCTATAGAGATAAAGCTGTTTGATTTCTTTTTAATGGGTGGAAGGGTGATGGGTCTCACCCAGGGCCTTGTTCATAGGATCTACAACCCAGTCTCTGGTTGGAAACTCTTCATCTTGACTCCATAGTCACCTCTACCTTCAACCTGGATATTTTCATATTGAAGTGTGTGTGTGTGTGTGTGTGTGTGTGTGTGTGTGTGTATCAGATTAAACTGTGAATTAAGTCATTATCTGTCATTGTTATTGCTAATTATTGTAAGAAAAGGCAATATCTTAAGAAATATTAAGGCTTTATGTATCCCAGCACACATAGATTCTTGGTATAACAGTACTTTAGGAAATTTGATCATATGTCTTAGCAAGAATGAGTTCAGTTCACAGTTCTGCCAGTTACAAAGAACTATGGGATTGTGAGTACAGTAGAAAACGCTTCTGGAAGATTTTCAGAGAAAATGTTTATAGTTTTTAACTGTAACAAGTCATTTAATTGCTCATAAACTTTGACTTAGAATTAGAAGATACACTGTTCTTGTCTGTAGTTTACCTGAGGCTTAATTTTTTTTAAAGAGGAACACAACTCAGCATACCAGATATGGGATAAAATGATAGCTAACATAACAATCCTTAACACTTGCAGTATATTAAATTTAGTGTTTTATTAAGCTGTTTTAAAATTATTTCTAAACCTTTGATTTTTTTATTTTTTATTTTGTTTATTGTGTTTGTTGGTTTGTTTGTTTGAGATAGTGTACCACGTTGGGTAGCCCTGGCTGCTTTGGAACTCACCAGGTACAACAGGTTGGCCTTGAACTCAGACAGACATTCACCTGCCAGTCTCCTCAATGCTGGTATTGAAAGCAAGTTTTATATATAATTATTTTATACAGTTATAGAAAACAACATAATAATTCAACACGAATGTATCATACATGATGACTACACATGACAATTAGCAGTTCCACTCTTTACACAGTGCTCCATCAAGGCAGTTCATTAAGGGCTGAGTTACACAATACTTCCTGATTATTCCATCTTCTGGATCATTTTGCATAATTGGACAATATTTAGATTATTTAGAATAATGTGTTTTCCCCTTCCTCTTTCTCTTTCTACTCCTCTTGTTTTCTTTGAAATAGGATTTCTAGATACCATAGTCTTTGCTGGTCTTGAACTTTGGGAAATCCTCTAACCTCACCCTTTCAAGTATTGTGATTATGGGCACACATCATGCCACCTAAAGTAACAGTCATAACTAATGATTTTCTAATTAATGGCCCTCATTTTATAATACTCCAAAATAATTAAAAGCTTAATTACCTTAAATCAAAAGTGTGACACCTGCAAAAACATTGAAATTTTCCTTTGTGACTTTGGAAATAGCTACTTTTCTGGCTATTTCATTTGGTGATATAGAATAACAGAAATGGAAGTCTTTGCAGTTGGGTATTATATCAATGACAGCCATATCCAACTGTGGTTTTATAATTGAAAACAATGTCCATGCTTGAAACAGAGATGATGTTAGTTCAAGGTCAGTTGGCAATGTCTTTGTGACACTCCATGGAATCATACATGGATTCAAGGTGATAGAGACCCATTTTCAAAATGTACTGCTGATATCCAGTCTGAGGAGTGTGTGTGTGTGTTTGTGTGTGTGTGTGTGTGTGTGTGTGTGTGTGTGTGTGTGTGTGTGTGTGTGTGTGTGTGTGTGTGTGTGTGTGTGTGAAGGTTAGAAGACAACTTTAGGGAGCTGGTTCTCTCCTTTTTCCCATGGGTCCTGGGTTCAAACTAGGGTAGCAAGCCTACCCAGAACCTGCTTTCTTCCCACTGAGCCATCTCTCGGGCCCAGTCCAGATGATTTTACAGGAGTGATTTTAACAGGGTAGACAACATCTCAATTGTGTATATTAGTTTCCACTACTCCCGTTAAAAACAATCTCCTTGGAGAGTTCTTTCTGGAAGTGATGCTAGAAAATATAGTCTGTGAATCCAAGAGAAAGGGGGAAAGGATTTAGTGAATATAGGTTATCTTTTCTACTCACAAAGCTACCTGAGTTTTCAAAAATGAAATTTACTTTAGGTTAATTTGGGGATATCACTTAAACTTTCTAAATCTCAACTTCAGTTTTATAAAATGGCAAAAGCAGTCATGCATTCTTATAAGAATGTATCTAGCTCAATATTTGCAGTATGAACTACTTGGTTAAGTTCACATTATTTATACTATTGCACTGATGTGAGAAGATAATCAGGTACATTGTTTCAGGGATTATAATGTAGTTTTCAGCCTGGTGCCATGACACAAGTGAATCAACAACTGGACAAAATCAACAGCAGGGCACAGACGCAAAAGCAGAAGAGTATTTCTGTGTCTCACTTTTCTGATTTCTGTAGCCAAATGTCTGGTAAGAGGCAACAGGAGAAATGAAGGGTTTATTCTGCCTAGCATTTTGAGGTGATACAGCCCTCTGTGGAGAGAATGGCATGGCAGTACATCCCTCCACAAGAGGGGCATGTGCCTGTGAGATTTCTCACCTCCATGCATCCTGGCCAAAGAAGAAGCAGGTAATGGCCAGGAAGTTCTGGTTATAAAACACCAAAGCCATACCCCACTGACCACTTTCTTCAGCAAGGCTCTGTCCCCGAAAGCTTCACCAGCTTCTCAGGAGTCCCCATAGCTGGGGTCCAACTGTTCAAACACGTGAATTTCACAGATAGGCAGACATTGTAAAGGTAGTTCCTTTGGTAAGACTAAAGGCAGTCTTGAAAGCAGATGAGAGGGAGAGAAGCATTTGACTGACAATAAGGTATTCTCCACTGGGTTGGGGAGAAAGCTGAGGGGAATATGTAGTATTTGGGGAACGTGAGTCTCTCTCTGTTGAGAGTTGCTTATTCTGTTTTACTGTTTTATTGACTACAGAGGTGGGTAGGAGGAGAAGCAGACCTGATTCTCAGTGCAAACTTTGATGCCCCAAATAAACATAATCAGTTCTGCCTCTAACAACTCTCTAGTAACCTGATGTGTAGCACCTCCCTCTGAATGCGGTGTGCATTCTTGTGCTATTCAAATCGGTTATACAACCATTCGTGTGAAAGTGGTTCAAGCAGAAGGGAACTGGGTTTCAGGAGGATGCATTTTGATAGGAGGTGAAGGTAGAGATGGGGTTGGAGAAGAGAGGTATGAAAGTGAAAGGATTGTAGGAATCTATCCAGCAAGTACCCAGATGCTTCTCAGAATCGTGCAACAGATTTCAAGATTGTCAATATTGTCACTCCTTGTTAGGACCCAGACAGATACAAACAACCCTGTCAGTTCCAATTAGGAATAATTTCTGTTTTATTTTCATTCTGTTTTTAAATCAGAGCCTTTCCTAAATTTGAACACACGCAAGCACGCAAACACACACACACACACACACACACACACACACACACACACGAACACACACACACATGCTCACATAGTGCCCATGCTATCCACATGGAGTTTAGAATTCAGTAATGTGCAGTACCAACAGAAACATGATACCCCTGAAACAAGCACCATGGGGAAAAGTGCTCACCATCTGAAGAGTCACAGGAGTGCTCTGGCTAAGAGGACCACTCTGTAGCTCTCTTGAGCTGTACTCCAGCTAGATGTATGCCCCTGTAATGTAGCAATTACCTTCAATCTCCCTGATCTGAAGTAATCCTTGCTACGTGCATTCCTCATTGTGAGTGATGAGGCCTGCTGTTGGCTGAGTCTAAAACCGAATGGTCTTTCACGGGCAAAATTTAAACTTGAAATAGGATTCTCTGACTCCCAATTGTGAGTCTATTTTTTTCCTCATGTACTTTATACATTCCCAAATCAGGTTGAGACTGGCTACAGATGGTGCTGGTTTGTAATGAGAAGGGCCGGGAAGCTGCCTTACCTCCCCAGGGAGGAGTCAGTAATGGAACTAACTATGTATTGTCCACCTTTTGTACGAGATTTGATTTTTTTTTCACTATTTGACCAACTGTGTTTGTTTATTTCCCAGCACTGAAGGGCTTCCATTAGCTCCAGGCTGATTGAATATAGACTATGGAACAAGGAAGAATAGAAAATCTCATCCCACCCCCAAATGCTGACGTAATCCCTCTCCTTTTACTGACAGCTGAGTAATGTTTGCTGTTGGAAACTGTGCTTGAAATGAGCTGATATTTACAGTCATTAGTGACAAAGAATTGTTTTGATCACTGGAAACACAGTGAGCATTATTTTTGGGATGACAGCCTTTCAGAACATTGTGCTTAAAACCAGGGCAATCAAGTTCCTAAAATAAGAAATTACTACGAGTTTTTAAACTGGAAATTACCTTGTTTCAGTAAATCAAAAGATTAATATTTAAGAACTCATAAATTTTGCTCAGAGAGCATAGCCAAATATTATTATCATAACGAAAACAAAAACCTCAGCTCAGCAAATTAGTCACCAAAGACTGCATGTAAATTGACATTTTAGCTTCTTAACTAATGGAATCATTTGTCATTTTACTGAAGCAGTTCATTACAAAAATAAATTAAGAATAAGTAAATTGTAGTCATAGCAATCATGATGAAATTATTAGTAATCACATTTCCTGGCATGAAAGTTTTGTGCATGCTTCTCATCAGTAGATGTTATTCAAAATAACTTCAGAAATAAGCATCAATATTATGCCAAGGTTTAGGACTTTCTTTTTTAATTAAGGAAAACAGAGTAGAAGTAGAAAGTTTCTAATTAAAAAGGGAGGGGAAATGTCCTTCTCCTTTAAATACACACAAGTTCAAATGTGCAATTCTAATATCAAAATGAAGAAAATGAGAAATTCCCTCTACCACCTTAAATAGTAAAAAGAAAATTAGAAAGCAGAGACTACCTCATGCAGTTTCTAAATAAGGGAAAGGGAAATTGCATTTCTCTAGGTAAATATTTACTTCCTACAGCGTGCCAGCAAAAGCTACTATTTTAGAAATGGAACATGGTAGTAACTAACTTGTACCTAGTTGATTTAATTGGAAATGTGCTGTTTCCCCTTTTAAGCCTTTGCTTTAATTGTAGAATTAGACATTTTCAATCTGAGTTTCTAATTGCACTTGGGAGCTAGTATCCTGTTTATATACTCACTGATCTTGGGGATGGCCTCTCAGCTGTACCTTTGTAAGCTACATTGAAAGAAGGCTAGTCTGTTTATTTCTCCTTCAGCATCTACTTAGAGAAGAGTCGCATGACTACATTTTTAAAGGGAAATCATGCAAATAACATTCAATTTATATAGATAAGTTTTATGCCTCTGACTTGATATTTGAATCAACAAAATTCCAGGTACAAATATGTAAAGTTTAACTTTATTCTTAATTTCAGCAAGTGTAAAGTAAATGCTGACATGGACAATGAGTTTCATTGGCTAAAATTAAGTCTAAATCTGTGTAATAGGTGCACTCAAATATTTGAACATGACTATGGTTATGTCTAGATAAATTTTGATTTGATAATCTGGTAAATAAGAAGACTTTTCCTTCAATTTTGCTTGTGCATGTAATTATGCACAGGAAATAAAAATTGCAGATGTTCTCATTTTTCTTTATAAAAATGAAGGATCTGAAATATTTTTCATAGCTTCAGCCGTAACTAGTGTCAACTTCTTTTTCAAGTTTTGAAA
Source organism: Apodemus agrarius (assembly GCA_964023405.1). NCBI lineage: Eukaryota > Metazoa > Chordata > Mammalia > Rodentia > Muridae > Apodemus > Apodemus agrarius. The sequence continues at coordinate 120,303,464 of OZ030008.1, read as the reverse complement.
AAACAATCTTTTTAGGAAAAAAAAAAAGAATGTTGGGCTGTTACAGGTCACTCATCTGAAATAATATTTAGAACTAGAATGATTAGTTTCAAAGTTGGTTTAGGAAAAGAAATGATCATGGCCAGATAAGAGAAAATGGCTGCTGAAGTCCAGAGCCTATGTCCCTAACATGACGATGGAGAAGGGAAAGCAGGAGGCAGAAGGGATGGGATTGAGGAAGGGTTGGAGGGAGGTGGGGAAGAGCGGGAGGGAGCAGTGAGTGGACAGAATGGGAACTGGAAACCACAGAATGGGTTTGGGATTGTAAGACCTGAAAGAAAAACGGGGGTACCCCAGCACCCCACGCCTCAGAAGCCGGAACCCCAATCACTCATGAGAAACAGCCTTGATGCAAATTGCAAGAGGTTTTACTTCCAGAGCTCTGGGGCCACGGCCCTCTCCCACGCAGGGTAGAGAACAGTGCACCCTTGGGGCAGATACAAGACTGCTTTTATAGATTTTCAGCAAAACCGGCCTATACAAGCCACTCCATAGCTTCTAAGCCAATCAGTTCAAACCATCCCATCTGAGCCCGCGCTCTCTGAGAACCTAAGTCATTTCTGCTTACGTGGCCGCCACGCACAGGGTCATGCCCACCCTCCCCCACTGGCAATAGGTGGACCTAAGCGCCCTCAGGCAGGAGCTCCGCAGCCCCAGCTCCCAGCCGAGCTTGTCCTTGCCATAGCTGCTCTGCCGAGGCAAGACGGGAAAAGGTGCCAGGGACACTCCCAGAGGTTCGCGGCCAGACCCTGGAGGCGAGTGTGATATGTGCACACTTCCAGGCCAACAAAGAGTGGACTGAACCTCTGCTCCTTTGGGGTCACCCAAGACTCAGGCACGGGGGATTCCTAGCTTGCAACCTTATCCTTTCAGGATCTACAACTGAAAGGGTTACTTCTTGGCATACCTTTAACATAGAAACAAATACATCTGCTTCTTCCTTCATGTGGACTTGTGAGAAACCTGTGGCATTCCTAAAGATTCTCACAGCTTAAAGGATTGCATAACAGATTCTGGGCTGTGGTCAGGCATTTTGCAGCCATATAGTTTTCCTATTAGTTGGAAGAAGAATATTCTCTCTCTCTCTCTCTCTCTCTCTCTCTCTCACACACACACACACACACACACACACACACACACCCCTGCAGGCATATAATGTTCCTATATATTTATATAGGAACAAAGACCCAGATAATAAGAGGATGACTAGGTAGTACAAGAATATTTTGTTAGTAAAAAACAACATATATTTAAGATGTTTCCATAAACCTCTCAATGTGAGGAAACATATTCAAGAGACATATACCACTGAGCACTTCCATATTCTGTAAGTCTGGATAATTACAGAATGTGGACTGATGACATTTTAGCTCAGTGGCACAGTGCAAAAGAAAACAAGGGTCTAGATAAATTATTACTTCATTCTCCTGAGAAGCTTCTAAAAGCTCTGAATGTGAATATGCTTTGAATCATAACTGCTTAGAATTTACCCCACGAGTAAGTTGATTTATTTTTTTGTGGTTGAATGGAGAATTTGTATTTAAAAGCATCTCTGGTTTCCCTTTTATTTTGTCAGTGGGAATTTTGTGTGGTCAGGGGAAGTGCTCATGTGCGTGTATCTGTACATGTGCACACAAGGCTACTTTGGGGACCTCATGCAGTAAGTTACAATGATGGAGCATGACAGTCAGAATGGCACACACTATTAGCTGGACCTCAACTCTATTACAGTGCTATGTTTGGTGACATAGAATCAAGAGACTCAAGGATACAAGGTCAAAGGTAGCAAAACATTACATTAATCTGTTCTGCTCAGAAAATATCAGTGTTTCTCTGTGTAAAATACACCATGGGCTATTTAATTATGAAAATTGAATACCCAAGGATCTTACTTACCAAATAATAATAGTAATAATGATGATGATGATGACAAGCTAAAGAAGAAGATGGTGAGGAAGAAAACAGTTGCCTCTTACCTAAAGATTTGCAGCTATTCTTCTTCTAGTATATTAGTATTTCCTTTATTTTGTGAACTTAACAGTTATTACTGAAATTGCTCTTGACACTGCAAATTGACTTGAAGACTCAATATTTCATTTGTTCTTTTGTTCCTTACTGTCCACATGGAAATGACATGAAGAGTCAATCTAAAATAAACAAAATGAATAGGTCATCTGACAATGCACACATTTTATTTAGGCACATACAGAGAAGCTGGTAAAATTAGCAGGACACAGCACTTACGATTTTTCCAGGCAACAAACACTAAAGGTACCACATAATGTAATGGCCTTATCACTTCAGAGTACATAATACAGTTTGGAGGTTTTACGCTGGGAGGGTTTCACCAGCTTTATTATTCTCAAAGCAAAAAAAAGATAGGGGGTGGTGGTAAAGTTGTTGTTGTATTTATCATGCTCAACTCAAGTAACTAACAGAGCCATTATAGTAAATGTGCTACTGATTAATATTCCAAATAGTGGGCTCCGCTAAGTGACCAAATAGCTCTGAGGGATATGCATAAATGATATCAAGCTTCTGGATTAATCTGACATATCTATCACTTAGTTTCCTAAATAATATAAATTATAAAATAAAAATGTACTGAGGGATATGCAAAAGTGATATCGAGCTACTAGATTAATCTGGCATATTTATCACTCAGTTTTCTGAACAATATAAATTATAAAATCATATAAAATATAATTTCTGTAGTTTGAATGTTGCATGATTAAGGTCTGTAATTTCATGCCCTACTTGCCAAGACTAAAGAAATGGGTGCTATATCTACTAGTAGGCAAGGATAATTATAGGTGAAGCCCTGTTGGGAATGAGCTCCCAGATGGTGTACATTTCCTACGCTGTAGCCTCACACCCCCCCCCCTTATTCTCCTGATTTATGCCACAGGTAGCTCTGTAATTCAGAATGCTTGTCCTTTAGAAAGAAAAGGCTGCAAGTACTCTAAGCCATTTAGCTGGTACTACACAGTCATTCTAGTTGGGGGAAAAACAGACTTTAGCCAAGGCAAAATATAAATAAATAAGAGAAGAATCAAATCCCTCTGAGATTCTTTCACATGGTCACTGCCTTTAACCCCCCTGCCTCAGTACAAAGTTACTCTGTGTCCTTCACTTCTCTGGTTACGACCAAGCGATTTTCTGAGAACTAATTCATAACAAAGAATTTTCATTTGGGAGGGCTGAGCCTAGACTGACGCCATGGGCCTTTCCCCACCCCAAGAGCCTTTTGTTTGGTACCAAAAGAATTACTCCATTCATTATCCCCACAGATGCTTGGCCTGGAGGCAGAGAAAGTCAGTAAAAACAACAAGAAGCTGAGTTCTCCACCAGCCTAGGCTATCATTATCTACACAAGAGATGATGAGTTTGTAATGAAGTTGACGAGGCTTATTCAGACGCTCGCAGATTGGCAAGAGGATAAAAAGTGTCTTCAATTTTCGTGTTGTCTGATGTTGAAGTTAGCTGTCATCCGGCACTAGATTAGTCACACTTTGAGGCAGGGCTTTGGAGAAGGGGTCAGAACAAAGCTACTGTACCATGGCATTTCACAGTCTGAGGAACAGAAGCATAATAAATGTACTCTGTAATTTAAATCAAGGCACTGCTGTGGGAAATCACTGCCTCTTTCACTGGAGGTATTAGAGCTGAGGCACTGTGCTTCTTGACATCACATAACATAGAAGGAGTCTGTCCAACTTTGCTCCTGTAATTGGAATGAATGCAGTGATTATATTGGATGAGGCTCTTCTGAATTCGGCAAAATACTCACTCGTCACAGAGGACGCGCTAGATTATGCATGTTTTATGCTTTTTTTAATTCAATTGAAAAATTGGCTAAACATGAATGAAATTTTAATTGGAAACATTTCACACTTTGGCAAAGTAGATGGTATTTGATAAGTGTTACTGTTTCCCATTCAGGAGGGAATACTTAGATCTGAATAAAAAATATGTTAAGTAGATTCACAAATTAACCACTTGCCACAGTGAAATCTAGGGAACTGTAGGGTGAACATTTCCCCTAAAATTACAGAAGCAAACTTTTAAGGAAGATGACGCTGACTATTTTGAAGGGAAACAACTAACATTTACAAACCAACTTCAACCATTTTATTGAAGCCAACTGCAAAATACAGAAACATTTATTTTTAATTTTTTTAATTTCAAATGCCTGAGCTTCTAAGAGTTATGGAAGATTAAAAGATTAAAATACTTTGAAGAAATCAAGTGAAACATCCTCTACAAATCGTTTATACGAGACTAGAACCCTTGATTTCAAACATTTAAAAGTTCCAGATCTTTTTTGTTTCGTTTTGTTGTGTTGTGTTTTGTTTTTTGTTTGGGGTTGGGTGTTTCTTTTTTGTATTTTTTTTGGGGGGGTGGAGGTGTTCTTGTTTTGTTTGTTTGTTTGATTTGGTCTGGATTTTTTTTGTGTGATTTGTTTGTTTGTTTGTTTGTTTGTTTCCAGAAACATTCAAATTTTAGGCAAGTGGAGCAGTCTACATCATTCTCCTGTTCTCAGCTGCAGTGACACAGATTTAAATTTGCCAGCAGCTTCCACTGTAAATATGACTCTCATGAGCAATCTCACTGTGAGGAATACTTCCCCCTCCCACACACATCTTGTTCCAGTTGCCTGGGTCAGAGGAAACAGTTCAGTTGCTAGGTGTAAGTAATCAGCCATGTATGCAGGGCATGGTTTGCCAGCCAATGGTCCATGAAGGATGTGGGTGGAGACGAGGAAGAGGAAGAGAGTCAGAGTTGTTTTGCTTTGTTCTTGTTACTTCACGTGTTTACTTCTAGATCTAAGACTTGTAGGCTGTTCTTACTGCTGCTTACTGCTCTCTTTCAGATCTGTTCAGATCGCCTTGACTCAGCAGATCTGTAATCCAATGGAAGAAAGAAAATAAAGACACACTGGAAGAGGCTTTGTTGAAGATCCCCACTCTTGATGTTCATTATCGATCAGGTGATTAAGGCAAATGAAGAGGTTTCTTTTTGAAAAACCAAAGCCTCTGATTGTGTCTCTCCAGTGTGCCCCTAAAGGGGTTGGGAAATCAATACCCTCAATCAGAGTAGCGAGCATTTCTCTGTCAGTCACACGGCTAAAGTGATTAGAATTGAGTCATAAGGCGATGAATAACTCGGCACGGGCTTCCTGCTCTTCTTTTTTCACCTCATAGACAGCCTAATGAACTCTCTAGGCTGAAGGGACAGGATCACAATTCTGGTAGCGCAATTAGCATAGCATCAGATAACAGCCAATCTCTGACAGTCAAATGTAAAGATGTTCATTTCAATCTATGAAAAAGTTTCATGTCAGGGAACTCTTCAACTTGACATGAAAGTTAAGAAGGTAATAACACCTTTAAATGAATGTCTAAACTTATCATTACAGTCAGAAACAGCACAGATCAATCTTTTATCAATTTTTCATCAATTAAATAATTTTATCAATGATGGAAAAAATGACACACCTCCCATACATAGCACGAATATAAGTGTTTGTATGTGTGGATGTATTTATACTTTTGGAGATCAGAGTACAACTTACAGGAGCCAGTTCCCTATTTCTATCATGTGGATCCCAAGTATCAAACTTTCACTGTCATATTTGTTAACAAGCATCTTTACTGGTGGGATATCTTGCCAACCCCATATAATTTTTTTTTGTTTTTTGTTTTTAGGTTTTAGAGACAGGGTTTTTTGTATAGCCCTGGCTGGAAATTCGCTTTGTACACCAGGCTGACTTCGAACTCAGAAATCTATCTGCCTCTGCCTCCCAAGTGCTGGGATTAAAGGCATGCACCACCACTGCCCAGCCCCATATAATTTCTGACTACACTGTTTTTCTATGGACATACAGTGGTTTCTGGCAAATATGGGCTCCACTCTTATCCTTGACAGAGCGAGTCCTACACATGTACATGTAGGTTCAGATTTTTTAAAAAACTACTTTAATAAGATATTTCATACTCTTTGGCCCATTGGTAGCCCACCATTCAAAATGTCAGAGAGAAAAAAAGTATCACCAGTCAGAATGGCTAAGATTAAAAACTCAAGAGACAGCAGGTCTTAGCAAGGATGTGGAGAAGGAGGAACACTCCTCCACTGCTGGTGGGATTGCAAGCTGGAACAACCACTCTGGAAATCAGTCTGGCAGTTCCTCAGAAAACTGGGCACAACACTTCCAGAGGACCCTGCTATACCACTCCTGGGCATATACCCAGAGGATTCCCCAACATGTAAAGATACATGCTCCACTATGTTCATAGCAGCTCTATTTATAATAGCCAGAAACTGGAAAGAACCCAGATGTCCCTCAATGGAGGAATGGATACAAAACATGTGGTAGATATACACAATGGAGTACTATTCAGCCATTAGAAACAATGAATTCATGAAATTCTTAGACAAATGGATGGAGCTAGAGTACACCATCTTAAGTGAGGTAACCCAGTCTCAAAAGAACACTCATGGTACATCCTCACTGATAAGCAGATATTAGCCTAGAAGCTTGGAATAACCAAGACACAATCCACATATTAAATGATGTCCAAGAAGAAGGAAGGAGAGGCCCCTGGTTCTGGATAGGCTCAGGGCAACAGTGTAGGGGAATACCAGAACAGGGAAGTAGGAAGGAGTGGATAGGGGAACGGGGGGGGGTGGAGATGGCGTATGGGACTTTCGGGAGAGGAGGGCCATGAAAGGGGAAATCATTTGAAATGCAAATAAAGAATATATCAAATTAAAAAAAAAAGAACAAGGGGATATGGACCTGTTTAGAAGTAGTTCTTTTTTGGGGGGGGGGATACAATCTCCAGTGTTAGGATACCAGCAGTCCAGTTCAGTAGTGTCAGGATACCAAAAAACAAATCAGCTGCAGTGGCATGATGCCCCAGAAATAGACAAGCTCCTCGGGGTCAAGAGGAATTATATGGAGCAGCCAGAACCAAAAGGAACATCAGAAGTTCTCTGTCATGCCTTTCTCAAGGACATGAAGATCATGGAAGACAAGAGACCAACAAAGTGTTGGAAGGCCAGCTACGCAAGTGCCCAGTCACTGACAACAAGGGTCCTCTCATGGATGGTTCTTGCTTCAGCAAAACTTCATGAGTCTGCATCGCATGTCACAATCAGAAATTTTCACTTCATGTAAGTATTCAAAGTACCTTAGGTATGGGGTCCAAACTCTCTCTTTTTCTTTCAGACCAAATCTGCTGAATGCTGCTCTATGTTATCATTCATCTTTCCAGTGGTGCCACTTGAAGCACTTTATATGATTCATGAGCCCATGTGATCAAAGCTTCTACAACATAGATTTTTGCTTAAAAATATGTGACTTTAGGTTCTAGAGAAAGACAGCAAACTTTTGTACCAAAAAGCCACACAAAATATTAACAATTAGCTTTTAAATTATGTGTGCTGCTAACTGGTAAATCAGCACATGTAGCCTCCCTCGTCTTGCTGATAAGTTGACTTTCCAAGTGGAACCTATAAGCTTATGATAAAAAAGTCCAACGTTAGTCAGAGAGTAGCCCATATTGCTCCTAGCTCTTGTCACGTCTGTGTCTTTGAGGACGATTTTGCCATTGATCAGAGACTGCCTGTAGAATCACCATGAAACTTCCATTTCCAAATCATTGACCTAACAGGGAGTCCGCACTCTGTAGCAGTCCTCTTGTCAAGAATGTAATTTGCAGGAGTGAAGACAGGCCAGCCCATGGACTGCCCCTCATCCATTCTCCTCAATAGTGCACTTGACTTAAGGTTGAATGTCCCTGCTTTGACTTCAAGGCTAGCAACAGGAAATGAGTAAAAGGACACACAAAATGATTTTTAAAAAATGTGATCTCTTGGTCCAAGTTAAATAATTAGAAGGTAATAAGTGAATTGATTGACCCTGATCCCACAATTGCATTGCAAAAATACCTATATTGTCATGCTCTGTAATAGAGTAATGAAGCCTTAGGGTGAGGAGACAGTACCCACTCTCCTTCCAGATGATTTCTGGTTTTTTAATCAGGAAGCTTTTACACATGCAATATGAATGTCTTCATTTCCTTTAAAGATAGTGCAATGTGTAGAGTGACATGTATGTTCTACTGGACTTGCCACTTACGTGGCAAAATAAATAAATAAAATATCTTATTGCTTGTCTGACTTTAACATAATACAGAAGAAACAGCATGAATGCCTATTATACATGTTTGCATACACACTCATATGTAGGCAAATATGTTTATGTATGTATGTGATTTGTAAATTGTTAAATGTAAAATGTATTGAAATAAGAGCGTGAGCATGTGTTACCACACTAACATTAGCAGTGTCTCTGTTGATGAGCACTTATCGTCTAGCAAGTACTTTCATGCGAATTTCGGTATTAGATTTTCATGGTAACCTGGAACAGAGACCATGACTTCATTCTGCTTATGGAAAAACTGAGGCTTAGAAAGTGAAGTGGTTGGTTGAGGTGTTATGCAGCTAGGATTTGATGTGCTTGTGTTTAAATCCAAAGCCATAAAGAGTGGTTTCAGAACACAGTCTTAACTTCTCTGATAGGTTATTCACTCCAGGAAAGAGAGAGAGAGAGAGAGAGAGAGAGAGAGAGAGAGAGAGAGAGAGGGATTGTGAAAGCATAGAAGGAACCCGAGCTTTCAATGTTGACAGACATGTCAACCTCTGCTTCTGGTGCCACTTGCTATGTGACATTAAAATGATCATAGACCTCCTCATCTTTAAAATAAAGTTAATGCCAGCCATCTGATAGAGAACTACTTCCAAATTACAGGATGATTAACTGAAATAGTATCTAAGGCACTCAGCGAAACTTTAGCTCTTTTTTAAGTACCTTTAATTATTAGTAATAAATGATATCAACCTGAAGACCGATCTCTATGAAAAAAAAAATGTGTTCAAAAGTCATCAGTTGGGAGCTCTAATTATCTGACCCTGCACCAGATGTGGAGATAAAGACACAAGTCTACCACCAAGAGCCTATTGTCCAATGATACCAAAAGGGCATCCATTTAGGTTGATTCCAAGTTAATGATAATATATCTCTTCATTACATTGGACAGTGACTTAGATCCTGTTCATAGTTGATAACTAGATGTGTGTTTGAAGGGACAGGCAATATTTATGAGGTTCAGACTTAGATTCATCTTGAATGTCTTCTGAGAGATAGCTCAACCAATTTTACTATGATTGCCTGTGCCTTTCTTACCATAAAAAGGTAAGAAAGTAGGAAACTTGGACAGACTCATGTCATGCCATCTTCCTTTGAGATGTTTTTAAACTCAGTGTAAACAGCAGGTGGCATTAATGTGGTCTAGATTTTATCTCTATTATTTAGTACAATCTCCATGAAACAGAAATGTAGGATTAACTTTTCTTGAAACTACATAAGGTATAATAATAGTGAAAATGTGTAAAATGTCTAAACATCACAAATTTGTATTGGAAAAGCAGAATACCTAGCCATCATTTAGAATGGACCTCATCCAAAAATGGCCATGGTACCCTGAGATTCTTTTTTCTGAATGTCAAGTCTGGATATAAATTATGAAACGAATAGGAGGTTGATTCCTATGCCAGTGCTTTAAGACTTTTATCTTTTTTCTTTATTCTATGATACAAGGTTTTTATTGTACAAAACATCCACTTTATAATTAGAAAAATCATCATAATAATATTTTAATAGTAAACTGAATATACTCAGAAATGCAAAGTTAAATTTAACAAAAGGTTATTAGGTTTACTGTCTGTAATTGAATGTATAAACTCACTACATTAATATTCAAGATAAAAGTGGAATTGCAAAAAAACTTCTAAACTTTTTAAAAAATTAAAATTTAAATGTCAATTAATGAAGGTTAACAAATGGAAGCAGAGAGATAATGCCTGAATATATTTACTTTTATGCTTATCTTTTTTGGTTATTCATTTTCATTCTATGATAGAAAGTTCAGAATTGTTCAAATATTACTTTTAAAATATCATTTGTGCAAGTTTTATTAATGTATGTCTCAGAATAGCCTGGGATCTTTAACAACTTACCACTTTCACTTTTTGTACTCAGTTCCCAAAATTTTTAAGCATTATTAGAGAAAAGTGAGTTTTGTCAAATGATCATCATGTTTAGTGATACTTAACCCTTTCTCATTCTTTTGCTGAAAACTTCCACTCAAAGATACCAACATTTAACTTGCTTTATAAATTTCTAATTTGTTTAATTTTGTTTTTATATGAATCATTGAATTTATTTACATATGTGTACTTGAGTAGTTTCCAGATTACAACACTTAAAATGTAAAAAAGTATAAAATTAGGACAGTCTAAATTTTTAGCTCTTCTCTTTCATAACTCCCAATATGCCCTGATTCTTAAACCCATGAGTAAACAGTCTTTGATTTCATCATATTTTTGTGACTATACTACAAAATACTTTGAATAAATCTGTCTCTTTTTCTTTGTAATTGACAGCTTTTCCATGGGCCTTGAATTGTTCCCTGGAAATCATTCCATGCAAGATGGTCATCAATCTTCAGTCAAGTCAAACATCAACTTATCTACTTGGATTTCTGTGTTTTTCTCCAAATGCTTCAAACCATTTTTCTACATATGTATTTATTTATTTATTTACCTACTGATTCATTCATTTCAATAAATAGTACACAATTTCTTCCTGTTGCTTGAAAGTAACTGTGTTGTGAGGAATTTGCATGGTTCTTCCATCATGGAATGGCCATAACAATGAGCATTAGGGGTTGATGTTCCCTGTGTAAAAGAGACATATAACAACATCTAATGGTAAAAACAATTCTAGAATAAAGACTTTATTTCTAAACCAAAGGACCAAGAAAAGTCAGCAGATGAAAGGCACAGAGCATCTCATGGGAAGCAAGTGTAAAAGACAGACCAGAACTTGTCAAAGCCCAGAGATGACAGGGACACATGTTTAGGGTTCCTTAGAAGGATTGTGGTTTCTACACATGGTTACAGATTACTATATTGGTAAAGAAAGGTGTAGAAGGGGAACAAGCACTGTATCATGAAAAATAAGACTGATAAGACAGTGTGAGGTAAGGTAATAAGAATTAAGACATTTAGATAGCTATTGCTTTCTAAACAAGAAAGACTTGTATTCTGGAAAAGAATCACTTTGGGTAGTCAGGCTCGAAGATGTTGACGCAGGGGGAGATGCTCCAAGGCCTGGGTTCTGGGTTCATTGGATGATGAAGGGGGCAGGGCGGGGCTAAGTTAAAACTGTAATATAGAACAGGAAACATCCCACTTAAAGCTCCAAAATTGGAGAAGACACTTGCTGCATTTTTGTTTGCTTGTTTTGTTGCTGCTGTTGTTTTGTTTTTATAACAGGTAACTTAAGAGAAAACATTGTTGGGCAGGGTTAGAGCAGGTGAGGCATATATTACGACAGTTCAGTTGGAAAGGGTTTGTGAAAACTCCAATTGGATGTGTGAATCTGGGGCCATGTCTCAGCAAAACTGACATGTATTATTTACATCATCCTCACTCTGGTGATAAATGATATGGGAATAGATAACTGGTCTTGAATGCTCATACATTATCCCAAATACAGTGCCATAAAATTATTACTTAAGCAGAAAAATCTATTTAACTTATTTTCTAAATAGTCGGGGTTTTTTAGTTTTTTAAAAATGAACTTTTAGAGGGATAAAATGTTTAGATAGTCTCCAATGTATATACATTGGAACATATAAATTATTTAACTATTTCTAAAAAAACAAAAACAAAAACAAAAACAAACAAAAAAAAAACTTGTGGTAATTCCCATGTTGTCCCTACTCGATTCAAGAATTACATATGAAACACAAAGGCTAAACATATTGTAGGATTGAAATATGTTTGGTCCAATTGTACATGAATGAGAAGTTCCCCAGACTGTGTAGTTAGAGCATTATGGTGAGTCTACATACTTATAGTCAAGTGTCTCATGTGTTCTACCTTGTAGCATTCATTTCATGTTTCATGTATATCCCAACTTACTCTGGAAGTATTATAAATAAGTTCCACAGAACAGAGGAATAGAAAAGCAAATTAGACAAAACCAATTCCAATCAATTAGTCATATTTATGGAACACATTCAAAGTAAGAACATTTTTATTGGAAAATTTTTGCAGAACAGAAATCAAACATATTTAGTTAGATTTTTGTGGTTTCTGAAATCACAGTATTTATTCAAATTTCATTAAAATGTTTTTATCATTGTTCTATATTACAAAGTAATGACTTTTACATAATTATATATCTAGATTTTGGAAAGCTTAGAAATAAGTAACTTTTTTAACAATTAAATTTTTTATTGGATATATTCTTTATTTACATTTCATTTCCCTTTTCCTGGTTCCCCTCCTCCCAAAGGTCCCACATGCCCTTTTCCCTCTCCCTGTTCCCCCATCCAACCCTTCCCACTTCCCTGTTCTGGTATTCCCCTACACTGATGCATTGAGCCTTTCCAGAACCAGTGTTCACTCCTTCCTTTTTGTCGGACATCATTTGGTATGTGGATTGTGTCTTTGGTGTTCCAAGATTCTAGGCTAATATCCACTTATCAGTGAGTGCATACCATGGGTATTCTTTCTAGCGAGTTGGTGCCCGCGCAGGTCAGCACAGAGACAGTTCGCCGGGCTGATCCGGCTCTGGCTGCAGGCAAGAGCCTGACGGGGTAGTCGATGTTAGACTCGGACTCTGTCCACGCACCTGGCCTCAGCTGCCAGCCGTCTGCAGTGCCCCAAGGCAAGATGGCGACCGTAACTTTCTATCACTATTGGCCACCACTATAACAAAATATCTAAGCTAATTAACATAAAAAATAAGATTTGTTTGTGATTCTACTTTTAACATTTGCAGTCTATAAACTACTGTATCTGCAGCTTTGTGCATCTGATGGAAAGTGTGTGACAGAGCAAAACCACTTACATCACAAGCCAGGGAGCAAAGAGTGGCTGAGGGAGATGGTAGGAGTAATCCTGAAGGATGAAGCTGTCTCACTAGGCACCTCCTCCTCAAAACTCCACTACCTCCAGCCTTTAACACACAGACGTTTGTGGAATATTGAAAGTAAAAGAAGTAAGCTAATGTCAATCATAATTCTATAATCCTGAACAGATGAAGTTTCATGTTGTCAGGAATTTTGGACAATTTATGTTGTGGAATTTTCAAGATCTAGAACAGTACCTGAAATACTGACTAGCACTATTAAGAAAGAAGTCACAAATGGACCCTCTTTTCTAAAAGTTAAGGGGTTATTAACTTCTCCTTAGCTTATCATAATTTATTTTATATTTTTGGATACTTACTTATTTCATTTACCAACTACTGACATCACCATGTAAAGAAGCACATTACATGACAAGCAATAATTAATGATCTAAAGGAAAAACAGACAGACAATGCAAACTGACAGAAAGCGATGCCGGAGGAAAGGCCAGTATTTCTGAGAAGGAGGAGGAGGATTAGTGGAATAGGAGCATTTCACGGCAGAGGGCTGTGAATATGCAAGAGTAAATCATGCAGATAACAGGTAGAAGATCAGCAGGCAGAAGACACACGTACACAGTGTGGGTGAGCATCAGCAGGTGGACAGTGGGTCTGGAAGAATAAGAAACCATATGGTTTGGATGAGTTAAGTCTGGAGTAGAGTTGGATGTGTGTGTGCAGATGTGTATGTGTGTATGTTTGTGCATAGAACATGAAAAATCAGCATATGCAAACACCGTATTGGGAGAATACATAGCATTGCTAAGAGACTTTTATTGTTTGGTTACTTTTTTGTTTATTATTACTATTTGTTCTGGTTCTTTTTTGTTGTTGTTGTTTTGGTTTTGGTTTTTCGAGACAGGGTTTCTCTGTGTAGTCCTGGCTGTCCTGGAACTCACTCTGTAGACCAGGCTGGCCTCAAACTCAGAAATCCCCCTGCTTCTGCCTCCCAAGTGCTGGGATTACAGGCGTGCACCACCACGCCTGGCTTTTGTTCTGGTTCTTAAGGATCCTAGTTACTTAATATTACTACTTAAACTAATGGACTTCATCAAAATATAAGTGGTGTAAAGGGAAGAAAAAGGCAGTTTTCCTCTGAGGTCTGTAATAGTTGATTTGTCTGTGGGACATGCAGTGTTTTAGATAAATGAGTTACTATGTCACCAGAGATGAAATGACAAACAAAGCAGAAACTTGAGTTATCACATGTGTGCAAGCCTTCCAGTAGATGATAACTGTAGCCAAATTGTAGGTTAAGAACATCACCTGAGGCTGGAGAGAGAAGAGGATAGTCTGATGTCAAGCCCAGATTTGCTGAAACGTAATAACCATCAAGGATGCTAAGAAGAATCCTACACATGGTGTGAAGAGTTGAGCTCTGTGAGGTAGAATGCTCATCATGAAGAATGGCGGAGAGCTATGTGAATGACGTTTCTGATCTGTGACTGCCTTAATTAGCAGTTAGATTCTGGAATACTGAAAGAAAGGAATTGGTGCTGACATAAAAAGATGACTGGAAGAAAGACATCAGGAACATTGTTAACAATTTTGAGGAGCTTTTAGAGAGTAGAGAAACGGAGCCTTCCAATAGCCCCATGCTACTTTTTCTTCAGTCTTGCCACTTTCATTTGCTAAGGTAACAGTTGTTCTAATAGACTGGCCCAAATGATTACTGCTTAGCTTCACAGTATTAATGTTTATATCATGTCCTAGTGAGTCCTGAGTGGTTAATAGCTTTTCTAGTGGAGACCTAAGGGTGTATAGGACTGCCCACATCTCTGCTGCTGTCAGCATCTACCTAGAAAAGTAGACAGCATACAACTAACATAGAGAAGGTTTAGGAACAAACTTGAAAGGGTGTCATTTCTGTTTGCATTTTACTGGCTGCAGATTACAGACAAAATGACTCCTAATTGTACGTGACTGACTAGCAAATGTAGGCTAATTGTATGGAAGTAGATAAAACGGGTTTAGTGTCAGCTAGCAGTATGTGTCATACCAACAAGGCAGCCAGCAGGGCATTTAGCCACTGTTGATGCTATTTGCTAATGGAAGACAGGTAGTATGAAAGGAAGCACTAATGATGCCAGAGGAAAGTTCCTGAGAAATCAACAAGGTCCTAGATGCAATGAATATAGAGAGGTTCATCTTGCGTGTCGCGGGAGCATGGAAAATTCATTCTTTGTATGTAGTAGTGCTATCAACCAGCAGCGTACGGTCCTGTTTTTCTGCCAAGATAAACATTTCAGGCAGGCAGTGGGAGTTCTTCCCATGCTGGTCCTGAGAAGCTTTTATGTATTTCTATATTTGACAGGAGTGAAAAGCAGTATTAGAAAGCAAGAAGCAGGGATCTGTAGTGTTACAGTTTTTTGCACAAGCTTTAGGTACCATGACCCTTCTCTCTGCATTGACAATGCTAAAGCTGTTATGCATGTTTATTACGTCTTTACTTATCTTTACTGTAGTAGATGTTATAGCTGTTGTATAGTTCTAGCAAGTGGGGATTCCGAGCCCTTCACAGCAGCTAGTGTCTTGGCTTTTGGTACTCCATATTAGAACTCCCATCCTTTGATAGTATGTAATATTGTAATTCCTAGGTTAGCTTATCAATATTCCTCAGCCATTGACAGTGGCCGTTATGACCTAGTGTGCCTAAGACCTTTGACCATTGAAGTTTGACAGCCTTTCAAACTTTTCAATTGGCCTGGACATGCAACTTCTTCTTAGTAGCCTTTTTAGTCTTCAAGTCTTCTTCAGTGTCATCTCCACTCTACTCACCTTGTTACTTCTATGATTCTTGTGCTGTCCTAGTCATCCTGCTGAGCTATGTAACCGCCTCTTGTTGCCATAAACACTGTCACTACTGCTATGCCTGGGGTGGTTTCTACCATTTCTTTTGCCTCCATTGCTGCTTCTGCTCTTATTTTTTTCTGGTGTAAGGCATGCTGCCACAGCTGTCTCTATTACTATTACACTGTTATTACCTGCTGCTATCACCGTTGCCCCTGGTATGTCTCTATTGCTGCATTCCTCTTGTTATATTTAGGGTGGTGGAGTGACCACTATCTGCTTTCCTTGACTCCCATGTTTGCAGTGGTGAAGGCCTCAGAGCACCCTTCAGTTCTACTTCTGTGGCTCTCAATGCCAAAGCACTCATGTCTCTGGATCCTCTGTAGCTCTCAACGCTTCCAGCCACTCTCTCTCCAGCCCACCTCTTTAGCGCACTTGCCTGAAGGCGACTGCCAATACCACCTCTCCTTTCATTGTGTCTTCCACTCAGTAACAGTGCTTAGCCCACTCTACTAATAATGGACATCAAAAGGAGGCAGGAAGGGCTGCTTTGTAGGAGCCTAGCATTGCAATGCCAAGTCAATCAGCTCAAGGTGGTTCACTGTGCTATGTCAGAAAATTAGCTAAAACAGCATTTATATAAACCACAGCAGAGACCTTTGTGTAAATGAAACATTGTGCTTATACAACCCCAAAATTTATTCTCTTTCTTTCTCCCTCTCATATATGTGTATGTGTGTGAATTCATTCTCTCTCTCATATATGTGTGTGAATTCATTCTCTATGTGTATGTATATATATATATTATACATATATGTTATCTCTAATATACACATATATACTATAAAATATATATGGTTTATGTATAGATGCTATAAAATGTATATGCCATACATAGTATGCGTGTGTGTATATATATATATATATATATATATACTATAAAATACATGTGGCATAAACCCAATATGTAGATGTATATATACATACATATGTATATAAATATATATTAGGTAACCTAGTGTGACTTTCTTCTCCCTTCTAAATTGGGTAGAAATAATTGCAGGAAAATTCCAGTACAGACTATTTGGAATTATCATGGTTGCAGTCCCATCTATTTAGCTGAAAAGTAGTGCTTGCTATACAGTTTTATCAAGGTACCAATATAGTGTTCAAAAAAACTAGTTATGTCATAAAAATAGTATTGCTGACTGCCAGATTTATGGTCCTTTTGCTCAAGTCAGATATGACAACACCTCTTATCATGTTAGGGGGTTACACAAAATTTTCTTTAAAATCATTGATTTTTTTAGAGGAAAATAAATCTTTGGGATTTCTTGCCACTTATTATTACTATTAGTATAGCTTAGTTGTGTTTTAATGCTTAAACAATGCTTAAAACTTTCCAAGGACCTCAAGAATTAGTGTGTCTCCCCAATCTCCCTCAGTAGAGATAGAGTAAAGACTAGCTGATTAGAGATTGAAGTAAAGGAATTTTGTGAGATGAGCTTGCCTAAAAGTACATTTGGACAAATGTTTAGACATTTATGTCATTTATCCAAAAAAATGAGATAGAATGAAAACTTGTTGTGATTTAAGTTTTAATTAAAATTACATGTATCAATAATTCCACAGGATGTACATATTCTACACAAACTTTATAATCTCAATAAGCCAAAATAAAAAATAATCTTACTTAAAACACAACATACATGCAGGATAATTTATGTACAGGCAATGAAAAGAAGCTTCCTTCAATTTTAGGCAATGATGGTATTGCTTAGGAAACATTTATTAAACCCAAGCTATTAGGTCTTTGTCACATGAAGAGAATATATTCTTCTCATGGTACTTATTCTTCAAATGTAGCTCCTTTAAACCATTTTTATTTTAAAAGTGAATCTGAAAAGAGACATCATAAAAATAAGGGTTCATCTAATGTTATCCCCCTTGGGTGCTGGGAGCCTCTTGCTTCCCTGGTATCTGGGACTTTCCAGTGCCTTCCCCCTTCCCACTGCTAGATATTTCTGTTCAATTTCCTGACCCTATGTACTTCTGTCCTGTCTCTTCCATGAACTATGGGGAGATATTACCTGTAGAGACCATCTCCAGTAGATAGGCATGGTCCCATGTTGCGGGATGGGAGCCACCTACCCATCTCAAAATTTTAACCCAGACTTGTTCATATCTAAATGAAATGCAGAGACAAAAACTGGAGCTGAAGGTCATCCAGAGACTGCCCCACCTAGGGATCCATCCCACCTGCAGGTACCATATCCCAACACCATTGTTGATGCCAAGAAAAACTTGCTAACGGAAGCCTGACAGGAGATGACAGGAAGAGGCTCTTCCAGCATCTGATCAATACAGATGCAGATACTCACAGGCAACCATTTGACTGAGCCCACGGACCACAATAGAAGAGTTAGGGGAAGGACTGAAGGAACTGAAGGGGATTGCAACCCCATAGAAAGAACAACAATATCAACAACCAGACTATCATGAGCTCCCAAGGACTAAGCAACTAACCAAAAAGTAAATATGGAGGAACCCGTGACTCCAGCTACATATGTAGCAGAGGATTGCCTTTTCTGGCATCCGTGGGATGGGAATGCCCTGGTCCTGTGAAGCCTTAATGCTCTAGTATAGGGGAATGCTAGGGCAGTCAGGGAGGAATGGGTGGGTGGGTAAGAGAGCATCCTCATTGAGGCAAAAGAAAGGGGGGATTGGATGGGAGGTTGCGGATGGGAAATCAGGAAGGAATATAGTATATGAAATATTACTAAATAAAATAACCAATAAAAAATAAAGGTTCAATATATACAATGAAAACTGTTCCCAGAGATTTGAAAATACCA
Organism: Apodemus agrarius; assembly: GCA_964023405.1. Lineage (NCBI taxonomy): Eukaryota > Metazoa > Chordata > Mammalia > Rodentia > Muridae > Apodemus > Apodemus agrarius. The sequence continues at coordinate 120,284,732 of OZ030008.1, read as the reverse complement.
ATAAAACTCAGTAGCCAGAAAATAAATGGTTAAAATGAATATTATATAACAGATAAGGAAATTTAATCAATACATTAAAGCCTCCTTCCCATGTCTAGATGGCTTTACAGTGGATTCTTCAGGACCCTTGAAACAGACCTATAACCTATGATTCTCAAATTATTTCACAAAATAAAAATGGAAAATTCACATTCAAAATCTTTCTATGAACAGAATTACTCTGATTGCAAAATCAGGTAAAGAAAACAAAGAGAGAGAACTAGAGACCAATATCCCTGCTGAAGAGAGTTTCAGACATTCTCTTCAGAACACTCACTGCTGAGCTATTATTTACTGACATATTAGGTTACCTGGGCAATTGTTGACAGTTACAGTAGACCCACTGAAGATATTCCTATCAGGCTCCAATGAGGTCTTACAATTCAATAATGGCACAGATGAACCTCATTAAGATAAATACTTCATAAAACAAAACCCAAAGTCATGATTTGGGGAAAGGGACTAAGAGGGACATAAAAGAGTCAATGGGAATAGGATGGAGATAGAGATATCACAGCCAGAATGGACCTTATACATGTGTTAAATTGACAAGTTATGAACTCGATCAATAGCACATTTCCTGTTTGCAGCAAAATGCTGGGTCCTGTTTACATATCCAGTCTATGTCTTTCTATTGGAGAATTGAGACCATTGATGTTAAGAGATATTAAGAACCAGTGGTTGTTGTTTCTTGTTATTTTTGTTGTCAGAGGTGAAATTATGTTTGTGGGGCTATGTTCTTTTGGGTTTGTTAAAAGAAGATTACTTTCTTGCTTTTTCTAGGATGTAGTTTCCCTCCTTTTGTTGGAGTTTTCCATATATTATCCTCTGTAGGGCTGGACTTGTGGAAAGATACTGTGTAAATTTGGTTTTGTCATGGAATATCTTGGTTTCTCCATCTATGGTAATTGAGAGTTTGGCTGGGTATAATAGCCTGGGCTGGCATTTGTGCCCTCTTAGGGTCTGTATGACATCTGCCCAGGATTTTCTGGCTTTTATAGTCTCTGTTGAGAAGTCTGGTGTAATTCTGATAGGGCTGCCTTTATATGTAACTTGACTTTTTCCCTTAGTGCTTTTAATATTCTTTGTGTGTTTTGGGTATTTGGTGTTTTCATTATTATGTGACTGGAAGAATTTCTTTTCTGGTCCAATCTATTTGGAGTTCTGTAGGCTTTTTGTATGTCCATGGGCATCTCATTCAATAAGTTAGGGAAGATTTTTTTTCTATAATTTTATTGAAGATATTTAGTGGCCCTTTAAGTTGGGAATCTATGCTCTCTTCTATTCCTATTATCCTTAGGCTTGGTCTTCTCATTGTGTCCTGGATTTCCTGGATGTTTTGGGTTAGGAAATTTTTGCATTTTGTATTTTCTTGGACTGTTTTGTCAATGCTTCTACGGTAACTTCTGTACTTGAGATTTTCTCTTCTATCTCTTGTATTGTTGGTGAGGCTTGCAACTGTGACTCCACATCTCTTTCCTAAGTTTTCTATCTTCAGGGTTGTCTCCATTTGTGATTTCTTTATTGTTTTCATTTCCATTATTAAATCCTGCATGGTTTTGTCTAATTCCCTCACCTGTTTTTTTTTTTTTTTTTTTTTTTGTGTGTGTGTGTGTGTGTGTGTGTGTGTGTGTTTTCCTGTAATTCTTTAAGGGATTTTTGTGTTACCTCTTTAAAGACTTTTACTTGTTTACCTCATGTATTTCTTTAAGGGAGTTATTTATTTCCTTCTTAAAGTCCTCTATCAGCATCATGAGATGTTATTTTCAAGTTAGAATCTTGCTTTTATGGTGTGTTGAGGTATCCAGGGCTTGCTGTGGTGGGAAAACTGGGTTCGGATGATGTCAAGTAGTCTTGGTTCTTGTGCTTGCCTTTTGCCTTCTGGTTATCTCTGTTATTATTTGGTCTTGCTGTCTCATAAGCTTATCTCTTACGTGACCCTGTGAACCTATGATCTTACGTGTGTCAGCACTCCTGGGAGACCAGTTCTCTCTGTGTGGAATTTGAGTCTGTTAAGTTGTGACACAGTGTTAGCTCCAGGGTGCTGAGGAGACTGGAGGGATCCTGTCCCCTGCTGCTCCCTGGTTCATCTGCCCTGTGAACTCCTGACGGTTCCCTTTTTGGCCAGTTATTAGAGCCAAAGTGGTGTTCTTACCTGTGAATTATCACCTGAGTGATAGCACTCCTGAGAGACCAGCTCTCACCTGGCGGGATTTGGGTAAGGAAAGCACAGTGTTGGCTTTGGGGCTCATCAATCAATAATGAATCTGTTAATTTTTGTAAGCAAAAATCTTGAAATTAGCTATGTGGTAGTGGCACATGTCTTTAATTACATCACTTGGGAGAGAGAGGCAGGAAGATCTCTTCAGTTTGAGGCCACGCTGGTCTTTTGAGTGATTTCCAGGACAGACAGGACAACACAGAGAAACCCCATCTCAAAAAAAAAAAAAAAATCTTGTAATTAAAATGAACAAAGGACCTCAGTAAATATTGCTCAGTAATGTTAGACAAATATCTACGAGGCAGGCATGTGGAAAAATTCTCAGTATCAATATTTGTCATAGAATACCAAATGACTCTTACTGAAAGAGCAAATGTAAATAAAGAGATCCATGTACCACCACAGAGCCATTATGAAAAGATTGCAGTTTTCTCACTCAGAACAATCACTAAAAAGTCCAACAACTACACTATTTGATACACCTGAAAAATAATTGACTTTAGTATATACTAGAATCATCTGCACTACCACATTCATTGCACTATTATTCACATTAGCCAAGATATAGGAAAGTTTATCCACAACACAAGATTAAATAAAACATAGGAAGTAGGCACACACACACACACACACACACACACACACACACACACACACACTGGAATACTGTTTAACCCTTAAAACATAAAAATCCTGTCACTGGTAACAACATTGATAAACCTAGCAGAAATAAGCATCGAAAGGCAAAGCAATGTTACATGTTGAATCTTTATAGAAACTGAATTTACAGTAACAGAATACAGAATTAGTAATTGCCAAGGGCTGGTGAGGGCCATTCCAAGAGGGGGAAAGGAGAAATGTTGGTCAGAGATGATAACCATGGAGTTAGGGTGGATAGGTATGGGAGACTTTTGGATAGCATGGTTGTAACTTAAATTTATAACTGTTAAAAAAAGTACAGTATCTGAAAAACTTTTACTCTACCAGAAATAGAGAACTTTCTTAATTCACTTGATTGTACACATCTTTAAAAGTATATGCACATATAAACAAAACATCCATTTTGTGCAGTGTAAATATATACAGGTGTTTTTGGAAATTACTCTTCAATAAATCTACCAAACTAGAAAGAAAAAAAAACATTGAGATGTTTTTATCCCATGATCTGCATATTCCTAAGAATTATAATGTTTTAGAAAGCCTTCCCGGGAGGAGGACTGTGGGGCTGTTTTAACAGCATTTCCAGGATTTTTCAGTGACTCATAGTTCTAGGCATTCATGTGAATTCCCAACTTGCATTTTAAACTTTGCAATCATTTAAAAAGAGAATGCCTTCCAACTCTTCATGATAATGAGATAAAAACTTCCCCATAGAAAGCTTTAAAATATGTTAGTCTTTGCATGCCTTCTTCTCTCACACACGTGCATGCACACACACAAACACACACACACACACACACTCACACACATATAAAACACACACACTCACACACACACATAAAACACTCACACACACTCACACATACACTCACACACAATCACACACACACACACACACACACACTCACTCTCACATACTCACACACACACACTCATATTTTCAGTCATACTCTTGGTAAAATTGCTCCTTAAATTTTGGAAGATAACAGCAAGTGACAGAGGTGACACGTATACCAATTACACAGAAGAATAAAGTGAAACATTTTTAAGAACTTTAGAAGGTGTCACACTGTGTGTTGCAATTTTTTCTTGGTCATCTTTGTCCAGTTTCTGTACTTAGTATGTGTATTAGTCAGCTGTGGCCAATAGCATTCCTTCAGTCACAGTAGTTTTGATATCAACCAACTGTTTTTATCATTCTATGTTTTCAAACTAAAAGAGCACTTCTTATCGAAATAAAAGCTGATCAAGTTAAACCCTTTAAACGTTTACTATATCTCCAACAGAACAGTACAAACCAAGCAGTAGGATCCTAAGTGCAAAATGAAGGGTGAGTTAGTGCTCACAGCCAGGTTATTCAAATGAGGGATTGAAACAGCAGAAAGGCAAAGGACAGTGATGGTTTTATTGCATCTTTGAGAGGCACAGTTATGTAGTAGGCAAGGATTGGTAGCCAGGGAGGCTATTGAGAATGGAATCATCTCTTTTATGGTCAGCTTTGGACCCCCATCACACTGATAACACTCAAAAAAGAAATATCACAAATACTCTTTCTTAAGCATCATGTCGAAAAGAGTGGACTATACCTCTGGCCTTGAGTAGACATGTGATAATCAGATCTGCTCCAAAAATCAACATTACTTATCCTTGCTTGATCCCTTAAGGGTTGATTCTGGTTTGTCAATCACCTGGCTAGGAGAACACCCCATAGGAAACAGGACTCAGTTGAAGACATGCTAAGCAGATGGAAGGGAAGATTATCCCTTCAATGAGATAATGTATTTGTACTACCCCCAAACACATCTTCAAAGTAGTTTTTGGATCCCCACTGCTAAGGCTACCCACTCTTTTTGAGTTTTAATCTCAGAACTTCCCCCTTTCTAAGCAAATTTTCTTAGCTATACTGGGTGTTCTCACTCATTCTGTGATGTCTCCTTTATCTTAACACCTTCCTTGCAGCTGCTAAATGACTCCACTGATAAACATGTCAGTTTTCTTTGACCCTAACTCAGGAGTCATACCTTTTTCTATTTATTTCTACCTCTCTTTCCTTGGATTGCTAGGATTCCTAGCTTGCCTGTCATGTTGATTTCATTCTTGAATCTAACAAAATTATCCTTGAGCTTTCTTCCTGGTATCTTTCTAAATTATTTTATTAACAAGGATAAGAACTCAAAAGGGAACCCTGGCTTTCCCTGCAGCACTAGCTGTGGGATATGTGTGATTTTTAACAGGCATTTGCAAAAGCTCAATGAGTTTTGCTCCCAGGGCTGAACAGGCTTTGTCTGCTCAGGAATTCTCAAACTAGACATCCATATTACTGTATCTTAACACTGTGATTTTGAAACATGTCTTTCTTATTACAATTTATTCATATAATATAGTTAGCAGGGTGGCACTTATTTCCTCAATCAAAGTACGGTATAGAGGCAAACCTAAAATCACAGTGGTAAGAATTGCTAATTTTCTCCCACAGAATAAAGTAAAAGTAGTAGAGAGATGGAAGGGTGGGTTATTAGACATTTCCCAGCATACAATATATTATTATAGAATGAGTAGATCTTAGTTTTCCAACTTGAATGTGTAAGGAAGCTAGCAAGTCTTTTTTTATTGGATATTTTATTTATTTACATTTCAAATGTTATCCCCTTTCTAGATATCCCCTCCACAAACCCCCACCTCATTCCCCTCCCCGTTTCTATGAGGGTGATCCCTCACCCACCCAACCACTCCCAGCTCACTGTCCTCAAATTCCCCTACACTTGAGCATTCACAAAGACCAAGGGCCTCTCTCCTATTGATGCCAAATAAAGGCCATCCTCTGCTACATATGCAGCTAGAGCCATGGGTCCCTCCATGTGTACTCTTTGGTGGATGGTTTAGTCCCTCGGAGGTCTGGGGGGTCTGGTTGGTTGATATTGTTGTTTTCCTATGGGGTTGCAAACCCCTTCAGCTCCTTCAGTCCTTTCTCTAACTCTTCCATTGGGGATCCCGTGCTCAGTCCAATGGTTGGCTGTGAGCATCTGTCTCTGTATTTTTCAGACTCTGGCAGAGCCTCTCATGAGACAGCTATATCAGGTTCCTGTCAGCAAACACTTCTTGGCATTAGCAATATTGTCTGGGTTTGGTGACTGTATATGGGATGGATCCCCAGGTAGGGCGGTCTCTGGATGGCCTTCCATCAGTCTCTGCTCTGCACTTTGTCCCCATATTTCCTTTAGACAGGAGCAATACTGGCTTAAAAATTTGGAGATGAGAGGGTGGACCTAATCCTCAACTGGAGCCATGTCTAACCTCTGACAGGTTCTTGACAGGTTCTCCCTCCCCTTTGTTGGGTATTTCAGCTAATCATATCCCTGTTGAGTCCTGGGAGCCTCTTGCTTTTATGGCATCTAGGACTTTCTGGTGGCTACTCCAGTTCCCCATCTGCCACTGATCCATACCTCTGTTCAATTTCCTGACCCTGTGTATATCATCCTGGTCTCTTCCCATACCTGATCTTGTCCTCTCTTTTCCCCTTCCCACTTTTCTTCCTTCAAATTCCCTCCCACCCTCTACCTCCTGTGTGTATTTTGCTTCTCCTTCTAAGAAGAACTGAAGCATCCATACTTTGATCTTTCTTCTTCTTGAGCTCCACATGGTCTGTGAGTTGTGTTTGAGTATTCTGAACTTTTTGCCTAATATCTGCTCATCAGTGAGTACATACTGTCTGTGTTCTTTTGTGACTGGGTTACCTCACTCAAGAAGATATTTTCTATCTGTTTGCCTTTGATTTTCATGAAGTCATTATTTTTAATCTGAATGTTATTCCTTTGTGTAAATGTACCACATTTCCTGTATCCATTCCTCTGTTGAGGGACATCTGGTTTTTTCCAGCTTCTGGCTATTATAAATAAGGCTTCTAATGAACATAGGGGAGCATGTGCCCTTGTAATATTTTAAAGCATCTTCTGGTTATATGTCCAGGAGTGGTATAGCTGGGTCCTTGGGTAGTATTATGTCCAATTCTCTGATTTGTAGAGGGGTTGTAACCGCTTGCAATCCAACCAGCAATGGAGGAGTGTTCCTCCGTCTCCACATCCTTGCCAGCATCTGCTGTCACCTTAGTTTTTGATCTTAACCATTCTGACTGGTGTGAGGTGGAGTCTCAGGGTCATTTTGATTTGTATTTCCCTAATGACCAAGGATGTTGAACATTTCTTTAGGTGCTTCTCAGCCATTAGGGATTCCTCCACTCATAATTCTCTCTTTAGCTCTGTACTCCAGTTTTTGATAGGGTTATTTAGTTCTGTGGAGTTCTTTGTGTGTGTTGGATATTAGCTCTCTATCAGATGTAAGATTGGTAAAGATCTTTTCCCAATTGGTTGGTTGCTGTTTTGTCCTGATGACAGTGCCCTTTGCCTTACAGAAGCTTTTCAGTTTTATGAGGTCCCATTTTTCTAAAGCATTTGACAAAATTGAACACCCCTTCATGTTTAAAGGTTTGGAAAGATCAGGAATCAAGAACTGTACCTAAACATAGTAAAAGCAGTATATAGCAAACTAGTAGCCAACATCAAAATAAATGGAGAGAAATTTGAAGCAATCCCACTAAAATAGGACTAGACAAGGCAGCCCACTCTCTCCTTATGTAGCCAATATAGTACTTGAAGTCCTATCCAGAGCAATTAGACAACAAAAAGAATTCAAAAATATAATAATTGGAAAGGAAGAAGTAAAAATATCACTATTTGCAGATGATAAGATAGTATACTTAAGTGACTCCAAAAATTGCACCAGAGAACTCCCACAGCTGATAAACACCTTCAGCAAAGTGACTGGATATAAAATTAACTAAAAAAAAAATCAGTAGCCTAACTCTACTCAAAGGATAAACAGACTGAGAAAAAATTAGAGAAACAACACCCTTCATAATAGTCATAAATAATATAGAATATCTGGGCATGACTCTAACCAAGCAAGTGAAAGTCCTGTATGACAATAACTTCAAGTCACTGAAGAAAGAAATTGAAGAAGGTCTCAGAAGATGAAAAGATCCTGCTCATGGATTGGCAGGGTTAATATAGTAAAAATGTCCATCTTGCTGAAAGCAATCTACAGATTCAAGGCAAAACCCATCAAAATTTCCACTCAATTCCTCAGAGAGTTAGAAGGAGCAATTTGCAAATTCAATTGGAATAACAAAATCCCAGGATGCAAAACTATTCTCAACAATAAAAGAACTTCAGGGAATCACCATCCCTGACCTCAAGATGTATTACAGGGCTACAGTGAAAAAAAAGCTTCATGGTATTGGTACAGAGACAGGCAAGTAGATCAATGGTAAAACTGAAGACCCAGAAATAAACCCACATACCTATAGTCACTTGATCTTTGACAAAGGAGTTAAAACCATTCATTGGAGGAAAAAAAGATAGCATTTTCAACAAATGGTGCTGATTTAACTGAAGGTCAGCATGTGGGAAAGTGCAAATGGATCCATTCTTATCTCCTTGTACAAAGCTCAAGTCGAAGTGGACCAAAGACCTCCACATAAAACTAGATACACAGAATCTAGTAGAAGAAAGAGTGGGGAAGAGCCTGGGGCACATGGCAAGCTAGCAATTCTTACTACTTTTAATTTAATATGACTCTTTGAGTCCCGAGCCACTGATAGGGCTTCATCAAGTTTTAATTTCATATTCAAGCTATACTTTACTCTAGAATATAGGACAGTCTCTATTCTCACACTGTGTTACTCTCCATTGAAATATATACCTCTTCATTTGTTTACTTAGGCTGCTATTCAGACAACAGATTTACAGTACTCCTTCGAGTCATTAAACTCTGCTCTTTCTATTCCAAACTGGATAACCTGTTATTTCACTATACTTGAATAGGCACACCACGAAACCCTGTCTTTTATAAAGGTTTATAAACCTTTTATAAAGGTTTATCTATGTTGGTTTCTTCCTAAAACTAGGGTGATGGCTGTTCACATAGATCCTATGGTCATAGGTTCTGTGAAGACTTCAGGTCTTGAAACACTCCTGGCATCTCAGTTCTTGAAGTAAAAATAAAACTATTTGCTACCTGTAACCTGTCTTAATTACTTTGATATTGTTGTGATACAACACCGTGATCAAGGCAACAGAAATTAAAGCAATTATTTGGGGGGATTGCTTACACTGATGAGTTCAGACCATCATTGGGGAAGAGCATGGTAGAAGGCAGGCAGTTATTACTCTGGAGAAGTAGCTGAGAGCTTACATGGAGAGACAACAGGCACTAGGCAGAGGAGGCAGGATATAACTTAGACAGGTGTAGACTTTTGAAAGCACAAAGCTGACCCCAAGTAACATACCTTCTCCAGTGAGCCCATACCTCCTAATCTTTCCCAAACAGTTCTATCAACTTCAGAGCAAACATTCATGTACACAAACCTATGCAAACCAATCTCATTCAAAACCCATAGGCTTCTTGATATCTTGGTTTGTCCCAGGATCTCTAGCCTTGCAACCAGGCCAAGAATTAGGAATTTATTTGTGAACTACTGAAAATACCAGTAGGTATGTGAAAGGCAGTGTAGTTTTTTGATGACTGAATATGATGCTGTAACTTCTTCCCACATAGAAATAACTGACAGAGATTCACCCCATCTACAACAAGAAGGAAGTAGCATGCTTACAAAACAATTCTTGAGAGGCTTTATGTACGCTAAGAAAACATCCATAAACCCTGGGACTCTCAAGTGTGACTGCCCTGGGGTTGACTGCTTTGCTGTTTCTTCACTGACCAAGTCTCTGTTCAGTTCAGAGGAGTAAGGGTCCAGGTCCAAGATGTAGATATTGGGATCCCTGGGAAGATGAAAAAAACATTTTACTCAAAGTTTGAGGGGTAAGAGTACGAAAAGATAATTCTTATAAACCGCTTTACCTTCCCTAACAGTCAGGAGAATTACTTATATATGGAAACAGCTTTTCCTTCATGTCTTAATGAAATCATTCAGGCCTTATTCACACACTCTCCCGGTTCTGGCCCTAGCTTTTATAAGTCAACAAGGGGGGATCATAATGAATTTATTTACCCTACTCCTTAGTGCATGGTCCCCCTGACCCTAGAGCAGCACATACAGAGCTATCTGTATGGAGAGAAAAAATAAGGGCAAAGAAGAAAAAATTATAGGCTATTATTTCAAAATTGCATATTGTTGTCATATCTTTACCTTGTAGAAGTATAAGATGGAAGTGAAGGTTATAATTTTTGTGGTCAAATTGACAACTTAATTTTTCAAGGACTTCAAACAATACAAAAATGCTTCTTATTCAAAGCTCAATGAAATATAAGTTTCTGGGGCATGTGGTAGCAAGGATCCCAGTCTATCTTTTAGTTGGGATCTCTTCTGGGTCCTGTCTTGTATCTCTATATTTGTTTTCATGTAGGTGGGTTAAAGTCTGTAGCATCAGTCTCATCAGGTTTTTGTGAATAAATATGAAGTTCTTGACCAACATTTTGCTAGTCAAAATTCAGTCACATGGCTGACCAAGAACTTTAGGTCACTCATGTATTTAAAAGAGGAAAATAAGCTCAATATCTGACAATTGGCCAAACATCTTGGCATCCCTGTGGACACTAATTTACGAGCAAAATGAAGAACTTGGAATTTGACTGTATTGTTTTCACTACATTTCTTCATGTAGAATCATGGTGGTTCCTAAGGTTAAAGCTTTACATCCATGAAGTAGTGATTGTCCTGTTAACTTGAGGCAAAAAAAAAAAAAACAAACTGCACTATGAGTCAGATCATAGAGTTTTGAATCCTGAGTGAGTGTTAGAAAGCTTGTAGTTCCAGTGTTTTCCTGAGACTAACTGCCTGGTGAGTACCACCTAAGAATTGATGATATGAAATAGGAGTGAATCTTCACTTTTAGTTGTTCCAGACGTTCTTCTTGGAATTCACTGTTGTTATGCATGCTTCTTTCTTCAATTAAAGTAATGAAAGCCCAGGATACAGAACAGCTCATTAAATTGTGCCAGTTAATATTGGATCAAATCAGGAATCTTGCCTTCTGAGTCACTATCATGTGTATATATATTCATTCTTTTGTCCTAGACTCTCCTGCCTAATGTATGCCTTCCATCCAACCTAGCATCTTTTAATAGTTTATGCTGTTAGGATTCCGGAATCCTTGACCCCAAGTGAGTCATAAAAACTGGGACTGCATTGTGAAATTTCAAACTGCTGTTAAGATGATGAAAGAGATATTTTATAAATAATTGGCTATGACATTATCAACAACTATATTTATTCTCTGGCATTCTGCTGAAATCCTTGCTATGACTGTTGCCAAGGAAATGAGTAAAGGAATTGCGTACATTGAAGGAAATGGAAGGAGGTAAAATTCCCACAACACGCAACAGATTACTATATTTGCATCCTTTCTGCTGAAAACCATCTGGTTAAATAAAAAAATTATTAATATCTGAACAATGCATTTTAATCCTAGTTTACTAAGCGGTAAAGGCCTTTATGTAGCATAAAAGAGGAGGTGTTACTGTAGATACCAGCAATGTAGTTCCTGCATTGGGTAAAGGAGAAACAATCATTTTGGAAGAAAGATAGCAGAATGCTTCTAACACATGAAAGATGCCTAAAATTTTTGTTCAAATTGTCCCTTTGTCAAAACCATGATTTTTCCTTACTGGAGGTTTTGTTTGTTTGTTTGTTTTAATAATTAGGATTGTATTCATTCATTCATTTATTCATTGGGATCCTCTTGTATCTCAGCTTGTCTTCCACTATATTCAGTAGCTGAGGATGACTTTGAACTTCTGGTCCTCCTTCCCTTGCCTTCTGAGTGCCGAAGTTCCAGGTGTGTACCACTCTGCTTAACTGATGTGGCACTAAGGATCAGACCAAGCAGTCTGTCCTCAGAACTGTATCCCTAACTCCATTTAAATGACTTTGTTACAGTAATGGGGATTGACCGTAGGGCCATGAAGATGCCCTTGAGCTATGTTCATCCCTCTTCTTACTTTCTATTTTGAGACAGAGATTCACTAAGTTGACTAGGCTGCCTTCAGACTTGTGTCCCTTCTTCATCCTCTTGAAGGCACTATGGGCATTTACTACCTACTAGGCCTTCATAAGAATTCTTGGGTGGATTGACTCAGTGAAGTTCAAGATAGTATAGATGAGTCATGACTGAAAAATGTTAATTTGTTCATTCATTCATTCATTTAAGAAACAAAACCTTCTTGGAAGCTATGGATACTCTCCCAAGACAGTAAATAACAAGGGATAATATTTGCTTCCAAGTGTGATGATTCTCTATGCAGAAACAATGTGCATGATCCAAATGAGTGCTCCATTAGCAGGAAGTGCAGACACTCAAGTGTTTCCAAATGTGTGAAAAGTCCTATTCAGTGATATAGGCAGAGTCAATGTGATTAAAATAAAAATATATTCATTTATTTTATTAATTAAATCCATTTGATAAGTGCTCAGTAAATGTGAATTAAATGATAAAATGTAAAACAACTAGATATAAGCAGACAACTGGCCAATGGCAGCCTTGATGAGGGCTGAGACCTCATAACTCCCACTTAGCAGTGGAGACAAGATTAGGAGAAAGCAAGGGCTCAGTGGTACCCTTGAAGGACTGTGTAGACAAGCTCAACCCTCTACTAATGTATGACAATCCATGAATTGTTTCATGGCATCTGGAACTTCTTTATAAAGTCACAGGAAAGTATATTCCCACTGGAGGTTTTCATGAAGTTCATTGTGATAGAAACATTTAGAACATGTAGTTTCCTGAAAGAAAGGATCTCCCAAGTCAGGATGGTTTCAGCAGCACATAAGAACAACCCCCTTTCAAATGTGGCAGGAATTTAGGCCTGAAGAAAGCCACTTGTCACACATTGAAAATGCACACTACAGAAAAGGAAGCAGAGGAAATTTAAGAGCCGAGGTTCAAAACAACAGAGGTTGTGTTTGGCCACAATGAAGGCATAGTGTTAGAAAGGGACAGTGGCGTCAGCTACTGAAATACTGGACAAGGACCAGCCCCAGTTCCCAGTGTGTGTAAGTTGAGTCTTTCAAGAATCACACATTCTAGCCAGACATATGTAACTGGCAGAAGTGTTTTTTTTATTTCTATTAATATATTTAGGGATAGTGAGATCTGAATTTGAGTTGTGTCCTTTCTCATACGTGGGTATTTGCTCTTAATTAAAATACTTCATATCCTTTAATCCTTTCTTATCCTTTAGTTTTTTGCTGTATATGAAATTTTAAATCATGGAGAATTAGTGAGAATGTAAACCGTCTTTTATAATGGCTTTATTTTCATACTACCAAAATCTTATTAAAATGTAGAAATGTTAAAATATTAAGTGTCTGTAAAATGTGATGCTGGTATTAATTCGGGAGGGTTTAAGTTTTTGAAATGGATATTAATTGCACTAAAGATTGCAGTGTTATTCTTTGATGTTTCTGGAATGTATTCATCCCTTGAGACATGCCATTACACACCTTTCCTTCCCAGAAATTCTGCATTTAGGAACATGAAAGTTTAATTTACATAATTGACTCCTTTTCATTTTTAACCCATTATGTTTGCTACTCCCTTAAAAAAAATTATGGTTTTACCGAAGTATTGAATACGCTTATTTGGAGAACAAATTTAATTGAAAACATTTTTGCAATGTATTTATGAAATACGCAATGACCCAGAAGTAGCCCAGACAAAAACTTGCATAAAAGGGATATAGTCTAGAGGGATTGATAATAGCAACAATGGAAGAGCAGAGAAAATAATTAAAATGAGAGTGAAAATATTACAAATTAGAGAGGGAGGATTACTGCAGCACCTGCAGAAAGTGTCTGCTTTCCAATGACAGAGATGCTCTTCGCAAAGAAGTAATTCATACTGAGCACATAAAGAAAGTTTACTTGAGAGAGAGAGAGAGAGAGAGAGAGAGAGAGAGAGAGGGAGGGAGGGAGGTCGGTCGCCATTTTTGGAACTGTAATTTAGAGTCAAATTCTCTCGAGGGCTAAAATGAAGGCAATGGAGGAAAGAAAGAGAAATTGATTAGCAGAGGGAAAAATGCCATGTGAAGGTCAAGGGAAATTTGGATTGAGATGGGGCCGCTGAAGGAGGTGAACCCCAGAGTGAAGTTTCCAGAGAGCATTAACAGTTGAAGCCACAGTTTAGAAGTCCAAGCAGAAAAACATTTATGATAAATGGGGGTGGCAGGAATAGCCCACTCATCTGAGGAGAAGAAAATTAGGGTCAAGGAAAGTTGTAGAATAAGATCTGTGTGGGTCTTCAGGATAGATAAAATGTGATGAAATGAAAGTCAAATATCTACATGAATATGTGGAATGTATTACACTCCTCAAATACAGAAAACGGACAAAATTGCATCATTCAGAGCATCAGATAAATTTAATATTCAATGTACCATGGAGCCCTTTGACACATAAGCATTTTCACCTTCTAGAGATGTAACTTTGATAGATAGTGAATTTTAGTTTGCTATTTCCCTGCAACAAGTAACCATCAGCGATGGCCAGATTGCATTTATTTAAGCAATGGTGAGCAACACTGGGGAAGAGTCAGGGCAATTACTGCTTTATTAGCCAAAGTGGTCTGCATAAGCACTGTCTTCCTGCAGTGTGCACTAACTTGCTATTCCCCTTCCCACAATAGAAACCTTTGTGTTGAGATGGACACATCTTACTGATGCAGCAAACTCACCATTGAGGAAATCCCCCTTCTGACAATATCGCGGATAGTCAGTAGCTTCTGTGCATCTTGGTGGTCCCCTAACTATAGATAACACCAGGTTATCATCAGAGTCACCCTGCCCATTGTGAGGGGGCAATGGCCTCAGGACAGAGAGGCATGTGACCTAGGCAGACCAGTTTCTGGGTCCCCAGAGCTTTCACTAGAAGTAGCATCATGAAAGAGGAATGGTTTTGATTTGCTCTGAGATTGCTGTTGGAGGGGGACAAATAAACCCAGAGCTGAGAGTTATTGTTGTAGTCAGAGCAAAGGAAGATTCTTGAGAGAGAAGCAAGTCCCCAAAACAGGCTGGTCTGTGAGAACTGCAAGCAGCACTCTTTTCCTGGCATTATGGTGCCTTATGACCATATTCTGTCTTCCCTACCACAGTGTGACCTACTCTGAAGCAGATAGTGTCTTTTAATCTTTCCAAGCAGGGATTGTCTGGCAGATATTGTAACCTGGCTAGTCCCCCACCATTCCAAGGTCTTTTGCAGCCCGTAAAAGACCTTTGCAGACTACTACAGAAATAGGAAAAACCTACAAATCACTCACCTGACTTTTGCAGTTAAAGTTGGATATGACCAGTCTTGTCCATTTGAGTTGTAAGTGGAGTATCCTAGGAGAAATACTTAATCTAACGAATGCTATGTGTTTCTGATGTTTCCTCTTGTTTGTGGTTGAAATTTGTTTGGGTTACTTTTGAGATAAACTGTGGAACTAAGGGCAAGGAAGAGAGGAACAGGTTTATTTTTCTTATACTTCCAGGTCACAATTTACCACAGAGGAAAGTCAAGGCCGGGACCTGACCTTAAGAACTGAGGCAGAGATTATGGAAGAACATTTTATTCTCCATGGCTCTTATGCAGTTTTCTTTATAAGTTGCCAGCCCAACTGTTGGTACTACACAGGGTGGGTTTGCTAGTCCACTATCAATCCACGCTCAAGATACAGACTTAGCCACAAGTGATTTTGATTGGGGAAATCCCTCAATTAAGCATTCAGTGAAATGTTTGGTTGTATCTTGGCAGCAAAAGGAACCAGTACAAGCATGGATGAGTGAAGTTGATGTCTTGACCTTCTGTAGAGCTATTACAAGGACGAGATGAAAATTAAAGAGAAGCCAGGTTACTTCCTATGGCTTCTGCACAAAGACTGAAACTAAGTGCATCCGATTTTCTCTCTAAACAAAGTAAAATTTGCTTATGATCACTTGGACCTTGTGTTGTTGACCTAGGGATTAGGTTCCAACCTTCAAGTTCCTCAAATTGTAATCTGGATGTCATTTCCAGGAATCAGTAATTTGAAGACTGGCAAAATATTGTGCTAGAATGCACATATGCATCAGTATCAGAGGTCTTAAGTGGACTTCTATTTTCTATGGTTTAGTGGCTTTGCAAATTATAGGATCACTTGCAAGTTTATGATTCTCTTTGCATTTATTTTATTATCTATGGGCACAGCTAAGACTAAGCACTTTATAGAGTTTGTATAAAAATGCACCTGTGGAACCTATGCAATTGGGATTGATGCTATAATTGTTGATTTTTAATATTATGTTTAATATTTATATATTTAATATTTAAATATTTTTATATTCATTTTATCAGACAATTTATTTATATATGTATATATACATGTATGCATTTGCTAGTTTGTTTATTTATATTGATGTACACATGTGCCTTAACATACATATAGAGTTGAAAGGAAAACTTGCAAAATTGTTATTTTTCATCTACCACTGTGGATTTAAGGAATGCAATTCAGGGTATCGATTTGATGGGAAACAGCTTTAATCACTGAGCCATTTTACTGACCCTGTTGTGTTTTAACAGCCTTCAACTCTACTATTATAAGTTGCATTTGATGTGTGATAAGTGGTAGAGATCTTATATGATACTATTGTCTTTTATTTTTCCTTTTATTGAAAATAGATTTTTTTCTTACATCCTGATTATGGTTTCCCCTACCTCTATTTTTCCTAGTTCTTTCTCATCCCTTCCCATCAGGATTTACCCACTTTCCATCTCTCATAAGTAAACAAATGGGTTTCTAGGAAATTAATAATATAAATTATGATAGGATAAGAAAATACAAAAATCAGTACACTGGGAAACACAAAAAAGACAAGGAAAAGAAAAGTCATAAGAAACATATATAGGCTCAGAAACCCACTCATTCACACATTCAGTAATGCCATAATTGCAATAAACTAGAAGCCATCATAAATATGTGAAAGATTCCTGGTGTTAAAAATGAAAATATATACAAAATAATAATAATAATAAGCTACGGTGCGCTATGAGACAAGGAACCTCCAAAGTAATTTTTCCCCAATGAAACTCTCTTGGAGAAAACTAAATTTTCATTTGCAAGTAACTCTCAATTGGAGTTAGCTTCTGGGTTCTGGATTGGGGCATGTGTTCACTTCTCATCTAAATGTAAAACCTCAGCAGGTACTGACCTGTTTAGGCCATGCACTTGCAATCTCAGTCTCTATAGTTCATATGTGAGTTTATTCCCTTGTATTTAGAAGACTTTGTTCCCTAGTGTTCTCCATTTACTGTGGCCCTTACACCTCTTGCCTCTTCTGTAGGGTATTCTGGGCACTGGAGTGAGGGATTTGATGGAGACATTCATTTAGGGCTAAGAGTTCCAAAGTTTCTCATTCTCTACATTTTGTTTAGCTGTAGGTCTTCATCTACATTTTGGAGGAAGCTTCTCTGATGTTGGCTGAGAAAGGCACTGATCTGTGTATAGGAGAATGCCATTTTGCATATTATTTTTTTTTTGCTATGTTCTTTTAGTAGAATAATAATATTTGGTGTTACTCTTTTCTATCTAGTTAGATTCTTGGTCACCTTAGAAGTGTAAGATATGGGTTCCATCTTGTTCAATGGAACTATAGCCTAACCAGGTATTTCTTGGTTAGTACCACAGGTTTGTGGCACCATTACCCTAGCATATTATAAGGTAGGATAACATTGTATATCATCACATTTGTAGTTGGGTTTGTGTTAATATATATCCTTTTGTGGTGTACAGAGCACTTTCCTGTACTAAAAACACTACCATGGAGGCTCTAGACAGGTACCAGTTTGACTTCTCCACGTTTAATGAGTTGTTTAGGCATTATCTTCAACAATACAGACTTGATATCAGGTTTTGGAGAGCAACCCACAGTCTTGGCAAAAGCCTGGGATGTTTGAAGACTCCACGGGGCTCTTTTAGCCAACAACTCAAAGAGATATAAGTCATCCCAAGTGTGGGAAGCTTTATTTTATGACAAGTGATGTCTAGTTGTTGCTTCTGTGTTTCCTATTATTTGGTGATTTTATTTAGATAGTCTTCATATAAGTATATATTTTAAGAAGCTTCTACTGTCTTAAATTTACATAATGCTCAAATGGCCCTTCATTGAGTTGTTTCTCTATTTTATCCCTAATCATCATCTCCCTTCCTACTCTCCACTTGATCATTCCTTTCCAGTCCCCTCACCTCATCTACATGTAATTATCTATTCTATTTCTTTTTCTTAGGGAGATCTGCATCCCCTCTAGTCCCCTATATTGCATCTAATCTCTGTAGTTCTATGTATTGTAGCTTGGTTATTATTATTAAGCAATATATTATTATTGGTTAACCAATAATAATCAATATGTAATGTTATTATTAAAGTTATATTATTAACATAAGAGCCAATATCCATATATAAGTGAAATATACACTGTACTTATCTTTCTGAGTCCAGGCAGGTTCATGCAGGATGATGATGGTTTTCTGGTTCTATTGGTTTACCTGGAAATTCCATGATTTTTTTAATGGAGGTGTAATATTCCATTGTACCACGTGTTGAGGACCATCTATGTTGTTTCCAATTTCTGGCTATAATTTATAGAGTATCAATGAACATATTTGAGCCAGTCTCTCTGAGATAAGATGAAGCATGTCTCGGTTATGTGTTTGCCTTAGTTAGAGTTTTATTGATGTGAAGAGACACCAGAGCCATGGTAACTCTTAGAAAGAAAAACACTTAATTGAGTCTGGCTTATAGTGTTAGAGGTTTAGTCTGTTCTTGTCATGGCAAGAAACCATGGCCGCATATAGGCAGCCCTGGTACTGGAGAAGGAGATGAACTTCTACATCTGGGTTGACAGACAGCAGGAAGTGAACTGAGACACTTCTTCCAGCAAAGCCAAACCTAGTCAAAGTCACACCTTTTATAATGCCACTTCTTATGGACCAACCATTCAAACACATGAGGCTACTAGGGCCAAACATATTCAAGCCAACACATTATCCAAGGAAGGTATAACTGGATCTTGAGGTTGTTTCATCCCTATCTTCCTGAGGAAATGCAACACTGACTTCCACTGTGTCTATATGTGCTTGCAGTCTGAGCAGAAACATGAATGTTTTCCTTACTCCACATCCACACCAGCATGAGCTCTAATTTGTTTTATTGATCTTTCCCATTCTGATAAGTGTGACATGAAATCTCAAAATAGTTTTCATTTGTATTTTCATGATGACTAAGGATGTTAAACAAATGGTGTTTCTCAAACATTTGTATTCTCTCTTTTGGAATTCTATTTAGTCTGTACCCTATTTTAATGGGTGACTTCTTTTCTTGATATTAAGTTTTTTGAGTTCTTTCTGTATTTCTGATATTAGTTCTCTATGATATATGGAGTTGGTAAAAATATTTTTACTATTCTGTAGAGTGTGACAGGTACAAATGATAGTGCTTTTGCCGTGTAGATTTTTACTTTCATGTGGTCCCATTTATTAATTTTGACCTTAGTGCCTATCTAATGGTGTCCTGCTCAGAACATCAATCATCTTTCCCTGTGCCAATGAATTCAAGACTATCCCCTTTTTTCCTCTTCCATCAGGTTCAGTGTTTCTGATTTTTAGCTGAGATCTTTTATTCAAATGGAGTTGAATATTGTACATGATGATGAATATGAATCAAATTACATTCTTCTACATGTAGACATCTAGTTTGACTGCAGAATTTGATAAAGATGCTGTCTTTTGTTTTAGTGAGTACTTTGTCTTCCTTATAAAAAATCAGGTGTCACTAGGTGTACAAATTGATGGATCAGTGTGCCAGTTTTTCTGCCAATATTTTGATGATTTGATTACTATAGCTTAGTAGTACCATTTGAGATACTAGATATTGATACCTCCAGTGCTTCTTTTTTTATTTGGAATTGTTTCAGTTACTCTGTTTTTTTTTGGGGTGTGTGTGTGTGTGTGTGTGTGTGTGTGTGTTTAAGTGTACACATGCCTGTCTGTGTGTATGTTTCTATGTAAATCTGAAAATTATTAATTAAAATCTGTGAAAAATTGTGTTACAATTTTGGCAGGGATTACATTGTATCTGTGGACTGCTTTAGTAAAATGGTTATATTTACTATGTTAATCCTTCCAATCTGTAAGCATGGGAGATCTTTCCACCTTCTGGTATCTTCTTCAATTTCATTCTTCTGTGTCTTAAAATTTTTATCATGAAAGACTTTCACTCTCTTGCTTAACAATACTCCAAGATATTTTATATCATTTTATGCTATTTTAGAGGCATTATTTCCCTAACTTGTTTTACAGTCCATTAATAATTTGCATGTAGAAATGCTACTGATCTTCTGAGTTAATTTTAAATCCAGAAACTTAACTGAAAGTGTTTATCAGGGGAGTTTTACAGTGGAAATTTTAGGATCACTTATACATACTGTGAATTATTTGCAATAAATATACATTTCTAATTTTTAACCCTTTGATCTCCTTCTGTTGTCCTATTTCTTTGGCTAAGACTTATGTTCTCTCTCCAGTTGCCCACTGGAGAGAGTAGGCAACTTCCTCTTATTCCTGATTTTAGTGGAATTGCCTTCTTTCCATGTAAGTTAATGTTGGCTATGGGCTTGCTTTAAACTGCCTTTATTATGTTCAGGTATGTCTCTTGAATCCCCAAATCTCTTCAGGATTTTTATTATGAACTGGTATTGATTTTGTCAAAGGACTTTTCTGTATCTAATTATCATATAGTTTTTGTCTTGAAGTTTGTCTATATGGTGGATCAAATTTATTGATTTACATATGTAGAACCATTGCTGTATCCCTGGGATGAAGCCTACTTGATCATGGTGGATAATCTTTTTAATATGTTACTGGAATTTGGCTGTAAGTATTTTATTAAGAATTTTTACGAGGCCTCCATATTGCAACCAGGACACAGCTGGAAAGGTGCAGGTAGAGACTCCGCCTGGGGCTAGAGCAGGGAGAGATGCTAAGCTCTCGCCCACAGGCGGGCCCAGGCGCCTAGGCTCTGTAGCACGTCCCTGCAAGCTTAGGCCATGCACCGAGGCAGCCAGAACCATCCAGCTCCCCAGGACCCCGGACCAGCAATAGCAGCAGGCCTCCATATTGCAACCAGGACACAGCTGGAAAGGTGCAGGTAGGGACTCGATCTGGGGCTAGAGCAGGGAGAGCTGCTAAGCTCTCGCCCACAGGCGGGCCCAGGCACCTAGGCTCTGCAGCACGTCCCTGCGAGCTTAGGCCCTGTACCGAGGCAGCTGGAACCACCCAGTTCCCCAGGACCCCGGACCAGCAATAGCGGCAGGCCTCCATATTGCAACCAGAACACAGCTGGAAAGGCACAGGTAGACAGATTCCATCAGGGGCTACCACGTGGGGGGATCTGCTAGGCTCTCGCTACTAGGCAGGCCCAGCAGCGCCTGCCGAGGCTCTGCTGCACTCCCCAACACTTCCCGGAGACCTCAGGCCATGCACAAAGTCAGCGGGTGGCAGCCAGCTCGTGATCCCATTGAGCAGCAATCACGCATAACCACCAGTAGAGAAACAACAGGTAAGCCCAGCCTCACAGGAGATTCAAACACCAGCTAGTGACAACAAGGTCAACTAACACCAGAAATAACCAGATGGCAAAAGGTAAACGAAGGAATGTCACTAACAGAAATCAAGGCAACATGACAGCATCTGAACCGAGTTCGCCAACAACAGGAAGCCCTGGATACCCCAAAACACCAGAAAAACAAGACTTGGATATAAAATCACTGGTCAGGATGCTGGTAGCTGAACACATAGAAAAATCTCGTAAAGAAATAGAGGAGAAAATGGATCAAAAGTTAGAAGCCTTTACAAGGCAAACACAAAAATCACTTCAAGAAATGCAGGAGAAGATGGATCAAAAAGAAGAAGACAATAAGGAAGAAAGACAAAAATCACTTAAAGAAATACAGAAGAACGTGGGCCAACAAGTAGAAGCTATGAAAGAAGAAACACAAAAATGTATTAAAGAAATACATGAAAACACAATCAAGCAAGCGAAAGATCTGAGCACATCCATCCAGGTACTAAAAACAGAAGTAGAAACAACTAAGAAATCGCAGAGGGAGACAACATTGGAGATAGAAAACCTTGGGAAGAAATTAGGGGCCATAGATGCAAATATCAACATAGAATACAAGAGATAGAAGACAGAATATCAGAAGCCGAAGATACCATAGGAACCATTGATTCAACAGTCAAAGAAAATACTAAATGCAAAAAGGCTGTAACCCAAAACATCCAGGAAATCCAGGACACAATGAGAAGACCAAACCTAAGGATTATAGGTATAGACGAGAATGAAGATGTACAAGTTAAAGGGCCAGCAAATATCTTCAACAAATTTTGGAAGAAAACTTTCCCAACCTAGAGAGATGCCCATGAATATGCAAGAAGCATACAGAACCCCAAACAGACTGGATCAGAACAGAAACACATCCTGTCACATAATAATCAAAACTCCAAATGTACTAAACAAAGAAAGAATATTAAAGACAGCAAGAGAAAAAGGCCAAGTAACTTATAAAGGAAGACCTATCAGAATAACACCAGACTTCTCACCTGAGACCATGAAAGCTAGAAGATCCTGGGCAGATATAATGCAAACTCTAAGAGAACACAAACTTCAGCCAAAACTACTTTACCCAGCAAAGCTCTCAATCGCCATAGATGGAGACATCAAGGTATTCCATGACAAAACCAAATTTGCACGATATCTTTCCACAAATCCAGCCCTACAAAGGATAATAGGGGGAAAACACCAAGACAAGGATGGAAACTACACCCGGGAAGAAGCAAGATAGAAACTTCCTCTCATCAAACCCAAAAGAAGGTAACCTCTCGAATATAAAAAATAAATAAAATAAATAAATATAATTTCAAAAATGTCTGGAGGAAATAATTACTATTCCTTAATATCTCTTAACATCAATGGACTCAATTCCCCAATAAAAATACATAGATTAACAGACTGGATACAGAAACAGGACCCTACATTTTGCTGCATACAGGAAACACATCTCAGTGTTAAAGACAAACACTGCCTTAGAGTAAAAGGCTGGAAGACAATTTTACAAGCAAATGGTCTCAGGAAACAAGCTGGAGTAGCCATTCTAATATCAGATAAAATTGACTTCCAACCTAAAATCATCAAAAAAGACTCAGAAGGTCACTTCTTGCTGGCCAAAGGGAAAATCCACCAAGAAGAGCTCTCAATACTGAACATCTATGCTCCAAATGCAAGGGCACCCTCATTCGTAAAAGAAACCTTACTAAAGCTTAAAGCACACATTACACCTAACACAATAATTGTGGGTGACTTCAACACTCCACTCTCCTCAATGGACCGATCAGGAAAGCAGAAACTAAACAGGGACACAGTGAAACTAATTGAAACTCTGGACCAATTGGATTTAACAGATATATATATATATAGAACATTTCATCCTAAAGCTAAAGAATATACCTTTTTCTCAGCTCCACATGGTACCTTCTCCAAAATACACCATATAATTGGTCACAGGACAGATGTCAACAAATACAAGAAGATCGAGCTAATCCCATGCCTCCTATCAGATCACCATGGAGTAAGAGTGGTCTTCAATAACAACAAAAACAACAGAAAGCCCACATACACATGGAAACTGAACAATACTCTACTCAATGACACCTTGGTCAAGGAAGAAATAAAAAAAGAAATCAAAGACTTTTTAGAATTCAATGGAAATGAAGGTACAACCTACCCAAATCTATGGGACACAATGAAAGCAGTGCTAAGAGGAAAACTCATAGCTCTAAGTGCATCCAAAAAGAAACTGGACATATGATATGATAGTATACTTAAGCGACCCAAAAAACTCCACCAGAGACCTTCTACATCTGATAAACAACTTCAGCAAAGTGGCAGGTTATAAAATTAACTCAAGCAACTCAGTGGCCTTCTTGTACTCAAAGGACAAGCAGGCAGAGAAAGAAATTAGGGAAATAACACCCTTCACAATAGCCACAAACAACATAAAGTATCTTGGCGTAACTCTAACCAAACAAGCAAAAGATCTGTATGACAGGAACTTCAAGTCCTTGAAGAAAGAAATCGAAGAAGACCTCAGAAGATGGAAAAATATTTCTTGCTCCTGGATTGGCAGGATCAATACAGTAAAAATGGCCATCTTGCAAAAAGCAATATACAGGTTCAATGCGATCCCCATCAAAATCCCAACTCAATTCTTCATAGATCTAGAAAGAGCAATTCTCAAATTCATCTGGAGCAACAAAAAACCCAGGATAGCTAAAACTGTTCTCAACAATAAAAGGACTTCTGGGGGAATCAATATCCCTGACCTCAAGCAGTACTACAGAGCAATTGTGTTAAAAACTGCATGGTATTGGTATAGCAACAGGCAAGCAGATCAATGGAACAGGATTGAAGACCCAGAAATTAACCCACAGACTTATGGCCACTTGATCTTTGATAAAGGAGCCACAACCATCCGGTGGAATAAAGATAGCCTTTTCAACAAATGGTGCTGGTTCAACTGGAGGTCAACATGCAGAAGAATGCGAATTGACCCACTCTTATCTCTTTGCACTAACATCAACTCCAAGTGGATCAAGGACCTCCACATAAAACCAGACACACTGAAACTATTAGAAAAGAAACTTGGGAAGACCCTGGAGGACTTGGGTCAAGAATCAACAAATGGGACCTCATAAAATTACAAAGTTTCTGCAAAGCAAAGGACACTGTCAGAAGAACAAAACGGCAACCAACAAAGTGGGAAAAGATCTTCACCAACTCCACATCCGACAGAGGGCTAATATCCAATATATACAAAGAACTCAAGAAGTTAGACCCCAAAGAACCAAATAACCCTATCAAAAAATGGGGCACAGAGCTAAACAAAGAATTTTCACCAGAAGAAATTCGGATGGCTGAGAAACACCTTAAGAGATGTTCAACATCATTAGTCATCAGGGAAATGCAAATCAAAACAACCCTGAGATTCCACCTCACACCAGTCAGAATGGCTAAGATTAAAAACTCAAGAGACAACAAGTGCTGGCGAGGATGTGGAGAAAGAGGAACACTCCTCCACTGTTGGTGGGATTGCAAAATGGTAAAACCGCTCTGGAAATCAGTTTGGCGGTTCCTCAGAAAATTGGGCATGTCACTTCCAGAGGACCCTGGCATACCACTCCTGGGCATATACCCAGAGGATTCACCTGCATGCAATAAGGACACATGCTCCACTATGTTTATAGCAGCCTTGTTTATAATAGCCAGAAATTGGAAGGAGCCCAAATATCCCTCAAAGGAGGAATGGATACACAAAATGTGGTATATTTATACAATGGAGTACTACTCAGCAATTAAAAATAATGAATTCATGCAATTTGTAGGTAAATGGTTAGACCTGGAAAATATCATCCTGAGTGAATTAACCCAATCACAAAAGAATGCACATGAAATGCAATCACTGATAAGTGGATATTAATGAGCCCAGAAGCCCTAAATACTCAAGACACAAATAGCAAGTCAAATGATTCCCAAGAAGAAGAAAGGAGAGGACCCTGGGCCTGTAAAGATTGCATCCAGTTTAGTAAAGAAACCGAGGGGGGAGGGGGGATGATTGGGGAACAGTTGGGGGGGGAGAGGAACTATGGGAACTATGGTGGGTGGGAACTGGGAAAGAGGAAAGCCTTTGGAATGTAAACATAGAAATAAAAAATAAAAAAAAAATACTACAATTTTGCCATCCCTTTAGAAAACTATTACTGTGAAACCTAGCACAGAATAGACTATTCTACAAATAGCATTTTTGTCTTATAAATCTCATAGTCTTTTCCTTTTTTCTATTTAGAAATTTTATATATCCTACCTGTAGGAAGAGAGGTCATCAGAATCATATACTATTAAATAAAAGATAAAAATATTAAACTGTAAAATGTTAAAAAAAATGTAAGATAGGACCTTCTACAGTGAATATTAATTATAAAACTGAGATATACTTACTATTGTTTTCTACTTATTCAACAGATGTGGGGAAATAAAAGTTAACAAGGATTTTTACATCTATGTTCATGAAAGAAATTAGTCTGAATTTCTCATTTTTTGCTAGATTTTTATGTTGTTTTGGTAGTAGGATAGCTGTGGGCTTGTAAAACAAATTGGATATAATGCCCTCTCTATTTTTAATTTGTGGAATGATTTGAGTGGTATTGGCATTAAGTCTTTTTGAAATCATGGTAGAATTCTACATTAAATCCATGTGGCCCTGGATGATTTTTGGTGGGGAATTTTAATGACTTCCTATTTCACTAGGGATATTGGGTCTATTTAAATTGATTATATGATATTCATTTCACTTTGGTAAGTGAAATGTAACAATAATATTGACCATTTCTCTTAGATTTTTTTATTTGTTGGAGTCAAGATTTTTGAAGTATGTCTTTATGATTCTCCAAATTTCCATGGTGCCTATTTTTCAGTGCCCATTTTCATATCTAATTTTGTTAACTTGAATATTCCCTCTGTGCTTTTTTGTTATTTTGGATAAGAGCTTGTCAATCTTATTGATTGTCACAAAGAACCAACTCTTGTTTCATTGATTCTTTGCATTTTTGTGGTTGCAGTGTTTCTACTTTATTGATTTTAGTCCTAAATTTATTTATTGCCATCTACTCCCTTTGGGCTCGATTTATTCATTTTGGTCTGGAGCTTTCTGGTGGGGAGTTAAGTTACTAGAGTTAGCATTCAGTCTAAGCTCCATCCCCACAGTTACCTGGCAAAAGCCAAGTAGGCCTGACTCACTATCAAAGGGGTTGCTTGCCCCCTCATATCTCTCTTGTTCCTCTCTTGCTTTCCCTTCTCCCTCTCTTCCCATACCCTTCCCTCCTCAACTTCTTTGTCTCTCTCTGTATATCTCTGTCTCTCTCTCTCTCTCTCTCTCTCTCTCTCTCTCTCTCTCTCTCTGCCTCTACTATCCTCTTAACTCACATCCCCACATCCTTAATAAGCTTTATTTGACACTACACCCTCCTCACCGTGTGGCGGCTCCCTTAAAGGGAAGGGATATCTTAGCATGGGCCCGCCAAGGCACCTCTTTCCCCCACACCTCACCATACCTCCATAAACCATACCTCCCCTCTCTTTATCTTTTTATAAACACATCAATTAGATCTTTCCAAAAACAATTTTTATTTAGGCACTTAGTGTTAAAACTGTCGTCCTTGTGTCCTATAAGTTTGGATATGATGTATATTCCTTTTTTAAAAAAAAATTCTAGAAAGTCTTTAATTCTTTCTTATTTCTGTCATGACCCATTTTTCATTTGGTAGTGAGTTGTTCAGTTTCTGTGAGTTTGTAAACTTTCTCTTGTTCCTGTTGTTGTTATCTAGTAATCCAATTTAGTCAGATAGTTATAAGGTGCTATATCATTTTCTTGTAGTAAGACTTACTTTATAACTGAGTATGGAATCAATTTTAGAGAAAGTTCCAGCGGATACATTCGGAGAATGCATATTTTTGTGTGTGTTTGGGTGAATGTTCTTTAATATCTGCTAGTTCCGTATGGTCTGCATAACTTCACCATTTTTGTTTAGCTTTTGTTTGGACGACCTGTGTATTGGTGAGAATAGAATGTTACAGTCTTTCACTGATGGTCAATATATGATTTAAGCTGTAGTAGCATTTTTCTATGAACTTGGGTGCCTTTGTGTTTGGTGCATATGCGTAATCTTCTTTACAGGTTATGAATTACAATGTCCTTTTGGTTCTACTTCATTTAATGAACATGTTGAGCCCTCCATTATCTGTTTTGATTAGTTTTGGCTAGTAGTCTATTTTGTCAGATATTCAAATTGTGACAGCAGCTTGGTTCTTAGGTACATTTGCTTGCAATATCTTTTCCTGTCTGGTACCAAAAAGTCATGTCTATCCTTGATGTTAAGGTATCCTTCTTGGATGCAGTAAATGGATAGATTCTGTTTCCTCACCCATTCAGTTAGTCTGTGTGTCTTTTTATTGATGAATTGAGACCACTGATGTTGAAAGTTATCAGTGAGCAATATTTGTTTATTATTGTTATTTTGTTGTTGCCCTTTTTTGATTGTCTGGTCTGTGATTAT
This sequence comes from Apodemus agrarius, assembly GCA_964023405.1. NCBI lineage: Eukaryota > Metazoa > Chordata > Mammalia > Rodentia > Muridae > Apodemus > Apodemus agrarius. The sequence goes on along the minus strand of OZ030008.1, from coordinate 120,256,562 downwards.
TCTTCCTCGTATTTTCTTGGCTAGGGTTAATCTCTTTAGGTTGGAGCTTTCTTTCTAGTGACCTCTACAATGCTGTATTTGTAAATAGATATTTTCTAATTTTACATAAAAAGAGCAGATTTCACCGTAAAGGAGACTTATTTTACTTTGTTATGAAAACCATATACCTTTCCATGAATTATTCATGATCAAGTCCTATAGTGAGAAGGCTCATGGAGATACAAGGAAATGTTTTGTCTACGTGGGTGGAAGGCTTGTTTCACAGCAGTTATTCCAATGGGACTGTGCTGATGCTTTAAAGTTAGGTGATGAATAATTATGAGTCTCATGATACCACTTTGGTACTTTTACTTGAAAAGTAATATGGAAGAGTCCTTGAATGTGTCCAGAACTACACCAGAAAAATTCAATATTTGTGCAAAAATTCATGGGATCAGCTGTTTAAACAACAGCCTGATTAAATATCAATACATATTTTGCAAGCATTGTAAATTTTACCCCATTGTTGTCTGATAACACAATTTTCACTTGGTAAACAGGTTTTTCTGAAAACAACCAAATTATAGTATACTGTGTCCTTGTCCCAGAATGTAAGAGTGTTCCATCAAAACTTAACAGGGAAAATAGCAAGCTCTCACTTTGCCTTCTCTTATATAGTCCAAAGACTACAAAGGTCATCTGTTGGGTTTAAACTCTTAAGTCCAGATTCGCAAAAGAATTTATGCCTTTGCTTAGTCTTATAAAGCTCAGAGTCCTCTGACATGTGTAGTAAGAAACAAATCCACTTTCAGTGACAAAACACAAATTCTGTCGGAAAAAAAAAAACAGAAAAGATAGATGGGAGCTTTGCTTCTCATTCAATGTTCTTTTCCATCAGATCTCTTAGTTTCTCAAAGGTTATTTATTGGAAGTTTTACATTTTCCTTCAGCTTTGGCCAATGGACTTGGATCACCTCCTCTAAGTTACTTAGAGAATACAAGACTAATTATAGTCATTTGAGACTCATGACACTATGGCCAATATACTAATTTAAGTTGAAAAGTCTGTAGTTATAAGTAGGTGCCAACTTGATTACATATGGATGATAAGACATCTCCAATAAGAACAGCATACTATCTCCTTTGTAATTTCCCTGTGAGGGGGTATGAAGGGGTAAGTCTGATAAGCAACAGTCTGTCAGTCATTGCTTACATGATACACACAGCAACATTACTTCTAGCTACTAGCACAATGAGGTGAAAATGACTCATTAAAGCCATAACTTGCCACAGAAATATTCTGGATTTTTTTTTTACTCTTATGAGTTTCTTTCATTTTCACTTCTTTTCTGAGATAAATCTACTAATATAAACCGTGAAATGTTTCAGGGAGCCAGTGAAGTCCTGAGTAAATATGTTGTTGGTTGACAGAGGCACAGTCATGTCAAGGAACCAAATGCCTCAGCTCCGAGGGAGGTGGCAAAGCCTACCTGGGTGAGATGCAAGAAGTAGCATACTGTCATCAATTCAGCTCAAATTGATACAAATTGATAAGCAAATGGAGAAACAGAACTTTGTAAAGTAGGTGATAAGGGGTTCTGGATGAATATTCCTGATTATTGACACTAAATTGAAAATTTATGTTCTTTCCCAAACAGAAATAAGTTAAATTAATTTCAAAAGCACATTATCATTTGTCTTATTTCCTGTTTGAGGAACTGGTTCTATTTTTATTCATAAAAGAATCTACTTCACCTATTAGAGCATTTTCCAGTCTTTACCCACACCCATAATCTTCAGTCATGATAGCAGAATTAGAAAATGTGGTAAAGTGTAAAAAGATCATTTCTACATATTTAGTTTTTACCTGAGTGTAAGAAACATGACTGTTTCTTATTTGAAACTGCATATTTGAATGCCACATAAAATATTCTTTTATTTTTCTTGTATTGGATATTTTCTTTATTTACATTTTAAATGTTATCCTCTTTCCAGGTCTCCCCTCCAGAATCCCCCTATCCCATCCCCTCTCACCCTGTCTCTATGATGGTGTTCCCCCACCCTCCCACCCACTCCTGCCTTCACGCCCTGGCATTCCCCTACACTGGGGCATTGAGCCCCCACTGGACCAAGGGCATCTCCTCCCACTGATGTCCAACAGGGCCATCCTCTGCTACATATGTGGCTGGAGCCATGGGCTCATTCATGTATATTCTTTGCATGGTCCAGTCCCTGGGGTCTTGGGGGAGGGGTCTGGCCATTTGACACTGTTGCTTTCCCCATGGGGCTGCAACCCCCCTCAGCTCCTTCTATTTTAAGAATACATTTTAAAATATGGTTTAGTCTTCTGTACCATTCTGATTTACTCTTCTGCAACACATAGTAAAAAGTAAAACAAAATATGAAAAAAAAGAAAGAAAAAGAAAAAAGAAAAATGTGTGCTTACTCGACTGCCAAGAAATCCCCTTATGGATCTGTAAAGTGCATCTAATTTCTAATGGTTGTTTTTATGGCTTTTGGAGTATTGCCATTGAATTTTCCCTTAATTTATTGTCAGATGGTTTCTCATGGATTCATTTCAGTGGTTTGCTGAACTCCCTCCAGCAACCTGCTCTTGAAGTCACCTGAGCTGCAGCCAGGGGAGGACTCTTGACCTATGCCCATGGGCTGTTGAGCTCAGCTCAGGGAATTGTCCATCCTGATGGCCAGGGCTCATCCAGGTAAGGCATTCCACCTCCATAGAGTCGTTGGCTCTCTCCCAGCACGTTGGCACAATGACTACCGGATGCCCGAGTGAACTGGCAGAGGAGAATCAGTTAGCTGCTGCCAATGGCAATGTGGCTCAATGTACTCAAAAATGACAGTTTTTTTCCCTAGTGACTCAGGAAAAGTAATGTAGTCATGTTTTTTGTTTGTTTGTTTGTTTTGTTTTGTTTTTTCTTTAAATAGAATCCTAATGTTTGATGTGAAGAAAGCAATTGCTTACCACAAACCCTGATCCTACAACCTAGGAGTTCATCACATTAGATATGAGTTGACTGATTTTTAAGCACATATTTCTCCACCAATCCAATTTTCCTCTGCCAAAACATATCTTCAATTTTAGTTCATCATATATCTGTGTTTTTGTTATTTTAGAGGTTTCTGTCTCTTTTTGCAAATCCAGAAAATAGTGGAAAATACAGTTTTTCACATTATCTCTTCTGAATTTCTACAGACATAGTATAAGAATAGATTATCCACAACTTCAGGTTAAGAATGTTTGGAAATCGTGGGGCGGGGGGGGGAATGAGTGGGGAATAGCAGGGGGGAGAGGAATTATGGGACATATGGTTGGGGGGGTAATTGGGAAAGGGGAAAACCTTTGGAATGTAAACATAGAATATAGAAAATAAAAAAAAATAACTAGAAAAAAAAGAATGTTTGGAAAACTTTTAATAAATAGTAGTCAAAAGTGTTATGAAATTTCTTGTCTGAAGTGACACACTTCTATGGAATTATTTTGTAAATTCCCTGTGCAGACATTAAGATCATTTCATTAAAGAAAATTCTTGGCCCTGTGGGAGACCCTGCACTCCCCGCAGCTGCCGCCATTGTTGCTGCTGCCTGGACTGAACAAGCAGAACCAGGTACCCATGATATCCCGAGTTTAAGATCTCTGGGGACTCAGGCCACCAGGCAGGGACCTGCACACAGGATCTAAGCAGAGAGGTGGTTCATCTGTGTGCCAGCCAGGCCTGGGTCTTGTCCCAGGCAGGTTGTCAGCACTTGGAGGGGCTCCCAGCCACTATCTTTACTCCCTGACAGAGCAGACAAGTAGCATCAGGTCCAAAGAGACAACCAAATATAGCATTGCTTGGAGCAAGATACACCAGGGGTCCAACAGCACCCAAGAGGAGGGCAACACATCAGCAATCTGTGCCAGGGGAAACCCAGTCATCCAGTGGTGGGGTAATAGCCTTACGAGCCTACAGGAGGTTCAAGCACCAGCTAGTGACTACAGGACCAACTAATGCCAGAGATAAGCAGATGGCAAAAGGCAAAGGTAAGAATGTTACTAACAGAAATGAAGGCAATATGGCCACATCTGAACCCAGTTTCCCAACAGCAGTAAGTCGCAGATACCCCAACACACCAGAAAAACAAGATTGAGATCTAAAATCACTGGTCAGGATGCTGTTAGAGGAACACATAAATAAATCTCTTAAAGAAATACAAGAGAAAATGGATCAAAAGTTAGAAGCCCTTACAAGGCAAACACAAAAATCACTTAAAGAAATTCAGGGGAATATGGATCAAAATAGAAGACAATAAGGAGGAAATACAAAAATCACTTAAAGAAATACAGGTGAACATGGGTCAACAAGTAGAAGTCATGAAAGAGGAAACAAAAATCTCTTAAAAATTACATGAAAACACAAACAAGCAAGACAAAGATTTGAACAAAACCATCAAGAATCTAAAAACAGAGTTAGAAACAACTAAGAAATCACAAAGGGAGACAACTTTGGAGATATAAAACCTTGGGAAGAAATCAGGGGCCATAGATGTAAATAGCAGCAATAGAATACAAGAAATAGTAGAATCTCAGATGCCGAAGATACCATAGAAACCATTGATTCAATAGTTAAAGAAAATGCAAAATGCAAAAAGCTTGTAACCCAAAACATCCAGGAAATCCAGGACACAATGAGAAGACCAAACCTAAGGATTATAGGTATAGATGAGAGGGAAGATTTACAACTTAAAGGGCCAGCAAATATCTTCTACAAAAATATGGAAGAAAACTTCCCCAACCTAAAGAGAGAGATGCCCATGAATATACAAGAAGCCTACAGAACTCCAAACAGACTGGACCAGAACAGAAATACCTCCTGTCACATAAAAATCAAACCCCCAAATGTACTAAACAAAGAAAGAATATTAAAGGCAGTAAGAGAAAAAGGCCAAGTAACATATAAAGGAAGACCTATCAGAATTACACCAGACTTTTCACCTGAGAGCATGAAAGCTAGAAGAACCTGGGCAGATCTCATGCAGACTCTAAGAGAACACAAATTTCAGCCAAAACTACTATACCCAGCAAAACTCTCAATCGCCATAGATGGAGAAAGCAAGGTATTCCATGACAAACAAAATTTTACATGATATCTTTCCACAAACCCAGGCCTACAAAGGATAATAGGGGGAAAACACCAACACAAGGAGGGAAACTACACCCTAGAAGAAACAAGAGAGAAACATCCTTTCATCAAACACAAAAGAAGATAACCACTCAAATATAAAAACTAACTTTAAAAATGTCAGGAAGTAATAATTACTATTCTTTAATATCTCTTAACATCAATGGACTCAATTCTCCAATAAAAAGACATAGACTAATAGACTGGATATGGAAAAAGGACCCTACGTTTTGCTGCATAGAAGAAACATATCTCAGTGTCAAAGACAAACACTACCTTAGAGTAAAAGGCTGGAAGACAATTTTACAAGCAAATGGTCTCAGGAAACAAGCCAGAGTAGCCATTCTAATATCAGATAAAATTGACTTTCACCCTAAAGTCATCAAAAGAGACACAGACGGTCACTTCTTGCTGGTCAAAGGGAAAGTCCACCAAGAAGAACTCTCAATACTGACCATATATGCTCCAAATGCAAGGGCACCCTCATTTGTAAAAGAAACTTTACTAAAGCTTAAAGCACACATTGCACCTAACACAATAATTGTGGGTGACTTCGACACTCCACTCTCCTCAATGGACCGATCAGGAAACCAAAAACTAAACAGGGACACAGTGAAACTAATTGAAGCTTTGGACCAATTGGATTTAATATATATATAACATTTCATCCTAAAGCAAAAAAAAAATATATACCTTTTTCTCAGCACCACATGGTACCTTCTCCAAAATTGATCACAAGGCAGACGTCAACAAATACAAGATAGCACTAATTCCATGCCTCCTATCAGATAACTATGGAGTAAAAGTAGAATTTAATAGCAAGAAAAACAACAGAAAGCCCACATACTCATGGAAACTGAACAATACTCAATGACACCTATGTCAAGGAAGAAATAAAGAAATCAAAGACTTTTTAGAATTCATTGAAAATTAAGATACAACCTACCCAAATCTTTGGGAAAAAATGAAAGCAGTGCTAAGAGGAAAACTCATAGCCCTAAGTGCCTCCAAAAAGAGACTGGAGAGAGCATACACTAGCAGCTTAAACAACACACCTAAAAGCCCTGCAACAAAAAGAAGCTAATTCACCCAGGAGGAGTAGAAGACAGGAAATCATCAAAATAAGGGCTGAAATCATTCAAGTAGAAATGAAGAGAACCATACAAAGAATCAACAAAACCATGAGCTGGTTCTCTGAGAAAATCAACAAGATAGATAAACCCTTAGCCAAACTAACCAATGGGTACAGAGACAGTATCCAAATTAACAAAATTAGAAATGAAAAGGGGAATTAACAACAGAAACTGAGGGAATTCAAAAAATCATCAGATCCTACTGCAAAAGCCTATACTCAACACAACTGGAGAATCTGGAGGAAATGGACAATTTCGTAGACAGATACCAAATACCAAAATTAAATAAGGATCAAATAGAACCTATACTCAACACAACTGGAGAATCTGGAGGAAATAGATAATTTCCTAGACAGATACCAAATACCAAAATGAAATCAGGATCAAATAGATCATCTAAACAGTCCCACAACCCCTAAAGAAATAGAAGTGGTCATTGAAAGTCTTCCAATCAAAAAATGCACAGGACCAGATGGTTTTAGTAAAGAATTCTATCAGACCTTCAAAGAAGATCTAACACCAATACTCTTCAAACTATTCCACAAAATCGAAACAGAAGGAACACTGCCCAACTCGTTCTATGAAGCCACAATTATGCTGATACCAAAACCACACAAAGATCCAACAAAGAAAGAGAACTACAGGCCAATTTCCCTTATGAATATTGATGCAAAAATACTAAATAAAATTCTTGCCAACCAAATCCACGAACACATCAAAACAGTCATTCACCATGATCAAGTAGGCTCCATCCCAGGAATGCAGGGATGGTTCAATATATGGAAATCCATCAATGTAATCCATTACATAAACAACCTAAAAGCAAAAAACCACATGGTCATCTCTTTAGATGCTGAAAAAGCATTTGACAAAAATCAGCTTAGTTTCAGGCTAAAAGTCCTAGAAAGAACAGGATTCCAAGGCCCATAACTAAACATAGTAAAAGCAATATACAGAAAACCAGTAGCCAACATCAAAATGAATGGAGAGAAACTTGAAACAATCCCCCTAAAATCAGGGACTAAACAATACTGCACTCTCTCTCCATATCTTTTCAATATAGTACTTCAAGTTCTAGCGAGAGCTATTAAACAAAATAAGGAAGTCAAAGGGATACAAATTGAAAAGGAAGAAGTTAAACTATCATTATTTGCAGATGACATGATAGTATACTTAAGCGGCCCAAAAAACTCCACCAGAGAACTCCTACAGCTGATAATTTCAGCAAAGTGGCTGGTTATAAAATCAATGCAAGCAAATCAGTAGTCTTCCTGTACTCAAAGAAAAAGCAGGCTTAGAAAGAAGTTAGGGAAATAACACCCTTCACAATAGCCACAACCAATGTAAAGTATCTTGGCGTAACTCTAACTAAACAAGTGAAAGATCTGTATGACATGAACTTCAAGTACTTGAAGAAAGAAATCGAAGAAGACCTCAGAACATGGAAAAATATTTCATGCTCTTGGATTGGCAGGATCAATATAGTAAAAATTACCATCTTGTCAAAAGGAATCTACAGATTCAATGCAATCTACATTAAAATCCCAAATCAATTCTTCATAGATCTAGAAAGGGCAATTCTCAAATTCATCTGGAGTAACAAAAAACCCAGGATAGCTAAAACTATTCTCAACAATAAAAGGACTTCTGGGGGAATCAGTATCCCTGACCTCAAGCAGTACTACAGAGCAATTGTGTTAAAAACTTCATGGTATTGGTACAGCAACATGCAAGTATATCAATGGAATCGAATAGAAAACCCTGAAATGAATCCACACACCTATGGTCACTTGATCTTTGATAAAGGAGCTACAACCATCCAGTGGGAAAAAAGATAGCCTTTTCAACAAATGGTGCTGGTTCAAATGGAGGTCAACATGCAGAAGAACGCAAATTGAATCACTCTTGTACTAAGATCAACTCTAAGTGGATCAAGGACCTCCACATAAAACCAGACACACTGAAACTAATAGAAAAGAAACTGGGGAAGACCCTGGAGGACATGGACACAGGGGGAAAATTCCTGAACAGAACACCAATAGCTTATGCTCTAAGATCAAAAATTGACAAATGGGACCTCATAAAATTACAAAGTTTCTATAAGACATAGGACACTGTCAGAAGAACAAAACGGCAACCAACAAGTTGGGAAAAGATCTTCACCAACCCCACATCCGACAGAGGGCTAATATCCAATATATACAAAGAACTCAAGAAGGTGGACCCCAAAGAACCAAATAACCCTATTAAAAATGGGGTACAGAGCTAAAGAAAGAATTTTCACCTGAAGAAATTTGGATGGGTGAGAAGCACCTTAAGAGATGTTCAACATCATTATTCATCAGGGAAATGCAAATCAAAACAACCCTGAGATTCCACCTCATACCAGTCAGAATGGCTAAGATTAAAAACTCAAGAGACTACAGGATGTGGAGAAAGAGGAACACTCCTCCACTGTTGGTAGGATTGCAAGATGGTACAGCCACTCTAGAAATCAGTCTGGTGGTTCCTCAGAAAATTGAGCATGATACTTCCAGAGGACCCTGTCATACCACTCCTGGGCATATACCCAGAGCATTCCCTTGCATGCAATAAAGACACATGCTCCATGATGTTCATAGCAACCTTATTTATAATAGCCAGAAGCTGGAAGGAGCCCAGATGTCCCTCAAAGGAGGAATGTATACAGAAAATGTGGTATATTTATACAATGGAATACTACTCAGCAATTAAAAATAATGAATTCATGCAATTTGTAGGCAAATGGTTGGATCTGAAAAATATCATCCTAAGTGAGGTAATCCAATCACAAAAGAATACACAAATCCAATCACAAAAGAATACACATGAAATGTAATCACTGATAAGTGGATATTAATGAGTCCAGAAGCTCTGAATACTCAAGTCACAATTAGCAAATCAAAAGATTCCCAGGAAGGAAGGAGAAGACCCTGGTTCTGAAAAGACTGGATCCAGTTTTGTAGGAGAGTACCAGAACAGAGAAATTGTAGGGGGGTGTATTGGGGAATGGGTGGGGGAAGAGGACTTATGGGACATATGGTGAGGGGGGAACTGGGAAAGGGGAAACCCTTTGGAATGTAAACAAAAAATATAGAAAATAAAAATTATCACGCCCAGTTTTCTGAGGAACCGCCATACTGATTTCCAGAGTGGTTGTACCAGCTTGCATTCCCACCAGCAGTGGAGGAGTGTTCCTCTTTCTCCACATCCTCGCCAACACCTGATGTCTTCTGAGTTTTTAATCTTAGCCATTCTGACTGGTGTGAGGTGAAATCTCATGGTTGTTTTAATTTGCATTTCCCTAATGACTAGTGATGTTGAACATTTTTTAAGGTGTTTCTCAGCCATCCGAATTTCTTCAGGTGAAAAGTCACTGTTTAGCTCTGTACCCCATTTTTGGATAGGAGGACCCAGCCATACCACTCCTGGGAATATACCCAGAAGATTCACCAGCATGCAATAAGGATACATGCTCCACTATGTTCATAGAAGCCTTATATATAATAGCCAGAAGCTGGAAAGAACCCAGATGTCCCTCAACAGAGGAATGGATACAAAAAATGTGGTATATATACACAATGGAGTACTATTCAGCCATTAGAAACAATGAATTCATGAAATTCTTAGAGAAATGGATGGAGCTGGAGAATGTCATACTAAGTGAGGTGACCCAGTCTCAAAAGAATACCCATGGTATACAGTCACTGATAAGTGGATATTAGCCTAGAAGCTTGGGACACCAAAGACACAATCCACATACCAAATGATGTCTGACAAGAAGAAAGGAGTGGACACTGGTACTAGAATGGACCAAAACATCATTGTGGGAGAGTACAAGAACAGTAAGGTGGGAGGGGGTGGATGCGGGAGCAGGGGGAGGGAAAAGGACAAGTGGGACCTTTGGGGGTGGGGAACCAGAAAAAGGGAAATGAATTGTAAATATAGAATATATACAATAAAAAAAATAAAAAAAAAGAAAATAAAAATTAAAAAAAGAATTACCATTTTCTTAGGATAAACACACACACACACATACACACACACACACACACACACACACACACACACTAGGATTAAAGGAGAAAAAAAGAGAAAATTCTTAATAGAGAAATCACACACCTAAACCTTCTTTTATGTATTTTTATTAGAAAAAGATCAAATATTATTTTATTTCGTTTAGAATTTTCTATGAATTTACTTGAAAATTAGGAATTAATATTTTGTGGGATTTGGAGTGAATCTGACAACCGTTTAGCACTACCTGTAATAAGATTTTGATTTTGAAATTAACTCATAGTTTCTTACTTTAAATTCATTAGTAGAATCAATAAAATATGTAATTGATGAAAATTCATTGTTTGGATTTTTACATGTAGGAAAGAGACAAGAACAGTAAAGTACATGATTGCCCAAATGTCCTATATTTTACTTTTTTTATTTCTATCAGTATGAAATGTATTCATATCATTTCATATTGAAAATTTGAGTTCTGTAGGCTTCTTGTATATTCATGGGCATCTCTTTCTTTAAGTTAGGGAAGTTTTCTTCCATAATTTTGTTAAAGATATTTGTTGGCCCTTTAAGTTGTAGATCTTCACTCTCATCTATCCCTATAATCCTTAGGTTTGGTCTTCTCATTGTGTCCTGGATTTCCTGGATGTTTTGGGTTACAAGCCTTTTGGATTTTGCGTTTTCTTTGACTGTGGAGTCAATGGTTAGTATGTTATCTTCAGCATCTGAGATTCTTATTTCTATCTCTTGTATTCTATTGTTGATGTTTGCATCTACGACCCCTGATTTCTTCCCAAGGTTTTCTATCTCCAAAGTTGCCTCCTTTTGTGATTTCTTAGTTGTTTCTACCTCTGTGTTCAGATCTTGGATGGTTTTGCTCAGTTCCTTCATTTGTTTGTTTGTGTTTTCATGTAATTCTTTAATATATTTTTGTGCTCCCTCTTTCATGACTTCTGCCTGTTGTTTCAAGTTCTCCTGCATTTCTTTAACTGATTTTCTCATTTCCTCTTTATTGGTTTCTGTCTGATGGCCCATATTCTCCTGGAGTTCTTTAAATGTTTTTTGTGTTTGGATTGTAAGAGCTTCTACCCTATTGATGTTCCCCTGCATTTCTTTAAGAGATTTGTTTATGTCTTTTTTGTGTTCCTCTAGGAGCATCATGACCTGTGCTTTTATATCTAACTCTTGTTTTTTCTGGTGTGCTGGGGTATCCCGGACTTGCTGTGGTTGGCGAATTGGGTTCAGATGGTGCCATATTGTCTTGATTTCTGTTAATAACGTTCCTATGTTTGCCTTTTGCCATCTCTTTATCTCTGGAGTTAGTCTTATTGTAGATGGCTGCCCCGCTGAAAGCACAGCGCACCTGTCCCCAGGAGACAGTGACCTTGGCTGAGCTGTTGGTACCCGGCTCTGTTGATCTCTTCTGGCTGCGTTGTCTGTGCTGGACTATGCTAGCTCTCAGTCCAAGCCCCTGACTCCAGCTGCTAGACTTCCGCACTGTGTCTCGAGGCAAGATGACCCCTCACTGCCAGCCCACCCAGAGAGCCAGCCGCGGTGGTCTGCACCCGCTGCTGAGCTGTCTGTGCCCAGATCCAGATCTCCTGCAAAGCTAAGCTAAGCTATATCTCTGGCCACGCACCTGACTCCGGCCACGCACCTGACTCCAGCCACTCGCTGTGCCTGCTGTTCTCCCGCGGTGTCCTGAGGCAAGATGTCGGCCCCGCTGAAAGCACAGCGTGACCTTGGCTGAGCTGTTGGTACCCGGCTCTGCCGATCTCTTCTGGCGGCATTGTCTGTGCTGGACTATGCTAGCTCTCAGTCCAAGCCCCTGACTCCAGCTGCTAGAATTCCGAGCTGTGTCCCGAGGCAAGATGGCCCCTCGCTGCCAGCCCGCTTGAAGAGCCGGCCCAGGCCGGAGGACCCAGCCATACCACTCCTGGGAATATACCCAGAAGATTCCCCAGCATGCAATAAGGATACATGCTCCACTATGTTCATAGCAGCCTTATATATAATAGCCAGAAGCTGGAGAGAACCCAGATGTCCCTCAACAGAGGAATGGATACAAAAAATGTGGTATATATACACAATGGAGTACTATTCAGCCATTAGAAACAATGAATTCATGAAATTCTTGGAGAAATGGATGGAGCTGGAGAATGTCATACTAAGTGAGGTGACCCAGTCTCAAAAGAATACCCATGGTATACAGTCACTGATAAGTGGATATTAGCCTAGAAGCTTGGAACACCAAAGACATAAATCACATACCAAGTGATGTCTCACAAGAAGAAAGGAGTGGACACTGGTGCTAGAATGGACCAAAACATCATTGTGGGAGAGTACAAGAACAGTAAGGTGGGAGGGGGTGGATGAGGGAGCAGGGGAAGGGAAAAGGGCATGTGGGACCTTTGGGGGTGGGGAACCAGCAAAAGGGAAATGAATTGTAAATATAGAATATATCCAATAAAAAAATATAAAAAAAAAGAAAATTTGAAATTACTTTAACAGTTGTGAGAGCTAAAATAATGGCAAAATTTGAAAAAATAGAAATTGATTAATAAGAATTTTATCTCAATAAAAAGAAAGGTGTTGCCTTTAATCCTGGATCCTAGGCCACAGTCTGTATCCTTTGACATTTCTTGGACAAAAGTGACGTTTTATTTTAGGGTGCCCTAATATACGTCAATATGCAGCAATATTACTCCCTCTTCACTCTTGTACATTTTGCTAAGATGATTCAGATTGGAAACTGACCAGCAAGAAAGGCCAACCATATGTTTACCGGTGTAGGAAGGATGAGGCTGGAAATTGACTTTAACCATATGAACCATAATGGTACATGCCTTTTTTGTGAACCTCAAGGAAAACAGAAAGATGCTCACAGAGCATCCTTGGTTCATATTACTATTTCCACACTTCAGGGTAGGAGAGGAGCTGGATCCTTTCTTGCTCTGATGACAGATGTAAGTTTAGACTGCATTCAGGACTGAACTTTGACACTCTTAACTTGTGGCATTTTCTTGCAGAAAAACTGTAAATATAATGCTTCCAATGAATTCTGTGAGATTTTTCTAGCTAATTATTTGACTTGAAGGTAATCTTGGGAAATCCTGAGTCAAAGGAGAACATCCTGTATATTCTATAAACATTTTTGGGGGTGAGAACTGCAAATAGATTAAATAGAAGAAAGAACAAAATTATTGCATGCACAGACAATTCTATCACCTATCATGCCAACATGGTCAATAACTTAATGACCCCTTTCTTCATAGAGGAGGAGTGGAATGGGAAGTATAAGTGTTGATAATCTTTAAAGATTTTTGTTTTTGGTGGTGGTAGGATTTTTGTTTTTTTTTGTTTTGTTTTGTTGGAAGTCTATTTCAGGATTTGAGAAACATAATGGACTGGGATAAAAGGTTCCCGTCCATCTTTGGTAGTTTGAAAATATTTGGCCCAGGAAGTAGAAGCCTGTCCTTGTTGGAATAGATGTAGCCTTGATGGAGAAAGTGTGTCACTGTGGCATCACTTTGAGATCATCCCTCTCACAGCCTGAAAGTCAGTCTTCTGATTGCCTACAGATCAAGATGGAGAAGTCTTGGCTCCTTCTCTATCTCCATGTCTGCCTAAACACTGCCAGGGTTCCTGCCATGTTGATAATGGACTGAACCTCAGAAGCTGGCCGTCTTCTTTGTGGTGTCTTTTCTCAGCAATGGAAACTCTAACTGAGACACTGTGTATAAAATGTTTTGACTCTGGAAACTCTTATATAAAATACTGAAGCCATTGACCTCAAGCAATGCTACACCAATATATCTGTTTTCTGTTGGCCAGTCTATTTACCCTAGGATAATATGGAAAGCCCTGTTATATAATGTACTATTGTATTCAGTGTCTTACAGGGCACCAGGTTCCATGCTAGACACTGGTGGAATAAGGGTTGGTAAGTATCTAGCCAGGTCCTAAGGACTGTGTGTAGTGTTTCTTATGTTATAAAGAACACATTGGAAGACTGTGTATAGCATTCCAGCACTGATTCTTCATACAGCTCCAGAGTATGAACTGTGAATGGCAAATTGTGTTTCTCACAGTTGCAAGAGAAGAAAAATGTGGTGTTCCCTTAAGGGTTCAAAGTGCTTTCATTCACTCAGTATGTGTCACATCATGCTCAGAGGAGTGCATAGTATTCACAATACACCTATGAGAAGAGTTGTACTAAAGTTGTGCTAAGTGCCTTGAATTCTTTTTTAAGCCAGTCAAAACCTTATAAAGTAAGCAAAACTATTATTCTCCTTCTCATCTGAGGAAAACAGACAGACCTGGATAGGTTTAACAATTTAGCAGAGTTCAAATTACTCTGGGATTGAAAACCCAGAAGTATGAGGTCAGAGCTTAATTCCCAGCCAGTGAGGTATAATAAGAAGAGCGAGACCTGTGATCTTACCTCACCAGGATCTTAAAATATGAGATATAAAAATATTCAAAGTGCATTTGTGAGACTTCACAAAAGCAAGTCAAACACAAAGCCAGCTAATTAAGGACATTCTCTGGCCAAGGAAGGAAGCTTTATCGATTGCCTGGCAGGATCCTCAAGGTTCACCCTGATCCTCCTAACCCGCCCCCCCACTCCTACAGGCCACTGTGCAGTCATAGAGGGCTCCACTCCCTCCACTCAAGGCTTAGGAGTATCCTCCACCTAATCTGCCTGATTGAGTCCACCACAGACTCAATCAGGGACTCCTTTTAAATCAAATCTAGATCTGCTGCATTCAAACCCTTTAAGAGCAGACAGTGTTCATGTTCCCTTCTCTACAGCCTAGGGGAATTAAACTGATTTGCAAAACTGAATAAATTGATAACTGTTCTATACATTTTTCTAAGAGACCACTAGTCAGATGTCTTCTTACTGTTACATAGTGAGGGCCTGGCCTGGGGACAGAAGCTCCTGGTCTGTTTGCCCTACATCACAGCTGCATCTACTGCAGGGAAACAGGTGAAAGCAGAGAGTGAGGTGAAATAGCAGTCTTTGTCAACGCAGAAAGGAAATGGAAAAAATATACAGGGCAGGACTTGTTTCTCTTTTTGCTCTAACCATAAAGATAATAAAAGCAAAAGAAGGAAGGAGGGAAGGAGGAAGGGAGAGAGAGAGGCAGTCAGGGAGGGAAGAAGGAAAGAAGGAAAGAAGGAAGGGGAAAATGGAAGAAAGGGAGGGAGGGAGAAAAAGTTACAAATCACCATGAATGTTGAATTTGAGTTCCCATGCCATAAGATAAAAGTTCCCTCAAATGTGTGTCTGATCCCAGTTGAATTTGAAGTCTGTCTTTCCATGACATAGTGTGAGTGATACAAACACATAGAGGAAAATCCTGCTTCCCTATACTATTTCGACTCCTACCAGGGATAAATGAAATCAGTACCTGCACAGAATTTGTACATTTGTAAAAACACAAAAGAAACCATCACCAATTTAAGTTTAACCTTGCTACTGGGGACTGGATTGGAATCCATCCTTCTATATTATATTAAGCTGGGGACTATTCTGGTCTGCCTGGGAACTCACACCTCCTCACAGGGCACATGTGATGCCCTGGAGCAGCCTGAAAATATTGTCACCATATCCAGCATCTCAGAACACAGTATTGTCTACATGCAGCTTGATCTCGAGTCTTTTGAGCAGCTGTATGCCAGTTTGAGAATGAGAAGATGGATAACAGGGTAGTAGAGTTGAGTCTTGTATAACACGGAGTTAAAGTAGAAATTCTTTCACTGTGAACTAGGGAGGAAAAGGAAAACTAAACAAACAAAACCTTGAATGTACAGCAAATGGGGAGAGAGAGAGAGAGAGAGAGAGGACAGAGAGAGAGAGAGAGAGAGAGAGAGAGAGAGAGAGGACAGAGAGAGAGAGACAGAGACAGAGAGACAGAGACAGAGAGAGACTGAAGAGTAGTAGAGTTTTGCATGGATAGGATATCACTGACCAGAAAACTCATAGGTAATATTTCTGGTGTGATGTCAATATCAGTTAATGGGGTGGATGGTAAGCTAGGACTGTGTGTGGTTAGTTATCAGTGATAGAGTCCTTCCTAGCTTATGTACAAACCTAGCAGAAAGATAGGAAAAATGAAAGAAAAAGGAAGGAAGGAAGGAAGGAAGGAAGGAAGGAAGGAAGGAAGGAAGGAAGAATGTAAAAGCCAAATCAAGTCTGTCCCTCCCCAAATGCTTTTGGTCATAGTGTTTTATTACAGTGATAGTAAGACAGATCATGGTAGAAATATTTCTTTCAAACATCTTAGTTTTGCCTTTAATATAGAGTGAGAAATAACTAATGATTCAGCATGCAGATGTGGGCACTAACGGTAAGGGCAGGCTATTATTCTCTCCTGAGTTTATTTTTAAAAAAATCACTTCAGCACCAATTTTTGTTTCAGTACTTCATGGTAATTTTTCTATATCTATTGCATTTTTAAATAAAAACAAAGCATTTCTAGATCATGATATTTTTGGAATGACCACTTTACTGCCTAAATTACCAGATAAATTTGTGATCTTCTACCTAGTAATTTTCGACTGTATCAATAGTAATACTTAGTGATCCTTAAATCAGATAAATACAGTGAATAGTCATTTATTTTGCAAGGATGAATACTACAGACTATTTTTTAAACAATAGTCACATAACTTGCTAATCATATCAAATAAAAATTTTCAAATTTCCATGGTGGGCTAAGCATTGATGGACAAGGCACTATGTGAAATCTGAGCAAAGAATGTCTATTTCAGTGATAATTTTTGATTTGTTAACAAAATTTCTTTCCTTTTTTGATTAATAAATCTGCTTAATTAAAATAATAATAAATTGAAATGTTGGTTGAATGAGATCTTGGCCAGTGCTGGAGACGACCAGTAACTTGGTGTTATTTTTACTATTAAAGAATGGAATGCACATTTTTAACACAGCCATGGTAGAACACGGCCTAACTGCATCGCAAAATTTAATTGCTGTACCTGTTCAAACCATGAGCCGTTTCTTCTTGGAACTTAATGCTGAACTTTAGATTCACATTTTTGACATTGACCTCTTAGGTGGCATCAGGATGGACTGAGAAACTGTGGGATGCTGGAACAACATGGGATGGATGTGCTCGTCTTCTATCACTGCCTTAACAAATCAGCAGAAATATAGTGGCTTAACCCAACATGCTTTTATTACTTTACAGTTCTGTAGGTCAGAAGTCTGACATGGGTCACCCAGGGGTGAAAAGAAGGTGATGTCAGGGCTGCATTCCTTTCTGAGGGTTCTGAGGAGAATCTGATTCTGCTGTCCTATTTCTAAAATGTGTGACTTCCAGACTTGTGACACTTTCCCTCCACCAGAATAACAGCCATACCCCATCTCTCCATGCTTCCTCTGAACATGTCCCTTCGTGATCACAGCAAGGACGTGGTGATCACTGGTAAGTGATCAGTTCAATTGGACCTGCCAGGCTAGCTGAGAATAATTCAACCCATCTTGATGCCCACACCTTAATCATATCTGTGATATCTTTTTGCCATGTTCGTGGTCCTAGGTCCCAGAATAAAGGCACACTTACCTTCAGAGGTTCCTTATTGGTCTTACAACTATTCCAGATTTTTTTATTAAATTATTACTTTTATTTCATACACACTTGTATGTACACTTTAATTCATTTGTACTCAGTGATTATTTTTTTTCATTCTAACTATAAGAAACACTTACAAAATATCATCTGTTCCAGTCTGCAGGGAAGCCAGCTCATCGCACTTCCTCTGGTGCATTCAGCCTCTTTAACTTACTTTCTGCTCTTAAGGATCATAAATCCCTTGAGATTGTGGAATGTTCCCAGTTGAATGCAAGAGGAGCAGAGTGTGGCGATCAGCCCACGGTGACTGACCCTTAGCACTTGCATAAACTTTCATGCTAAAAAAAAATGCATTTGCTTCCATCTTGAAACAATAGAAAATGCATTCAGAAGTTTAATTGTGTTCCAGTATTTTAAATTTCTTCAGCAATATGAAATTGTAAGAAAAGGCGCAAAGGGAATTAATTGGAGATTGAGAGCCATGTAGTAAGTAAATCCATGTGATTTGCCAAATTTTGAGGCCAAAATGGAGAATTATAGAGAAATTTCCCTGCAGATCTCTTGCAGCTGCCAAAGCAGACAGCCAAAATGAAGTTTACAGTCACTCATATTTTTCAACAATATGCCTGTCATTGCCAATATGTACATGGTTTCTCTGTGACCTTGAGAATGGCCCTTGGTTCCTTATCAGTTTCACGTCTAATAAAATTAGGTTAATTCCTTTACAATAAATTGTCACCTGAATCTGTGATCACAGTTTCTTTTGGTGAGGGAGTATGCTGAACTCTATCATAAAGGAGTAAAATGAAATGAGGGATGCGAGGCTGTCTGTGGGACATGGATTGACAGACACAGTGCGGGGAATGCTCCCTGTAGACACCCATTCCCAGTCAGATTGATTCCAGCAACCATCTCTGCTCTGCTGCTGCTGCTTCTTGTGGATATGATTTTGAATGCACTATACTTGTTTACCCACATAAGAACATTTGGGCAGTTGCTTATTAAAGTTTGAAGCATATCTTTAGACAATAAAGAAGATTTTTGAAATGAAATTTTACCTCCAAACTAAACAAGAAAGTAGGTAATGGTCCAATTTGGACTCTACTTCTCTTTCTTGATTAATTTAAAATCTCTGGTTAAAATTTTGCCAAGGCAAATAATTTCATTTTAATAAAGAATGCATTATCTCTAATTATCAGAAATTGGACTGTAAAGGCTGTTTAGATCCATATTTGAAGATCGTTTT
The DNA here is from genome assembly GCA_964023405.1 of Apodemus agrarius. Taxonomy (NCBI): domain Eukaryota; kingdom Metazoa; phylum Chordata; class Mammalia; order Rodentia; family Muridae; genus Apodemus; species Apodemus agrarius. The sequence continues at coordinate 120,237,388 of OZ030008.1, read as the reverse complement.
TGGACACTAAAAATTTAAAAGACTCAACCCGTGGGCTTTGATGTCAGGCCTATTTTTGGCCCAAAGCCTCGTTATGCCAATACCATGATGTAGCTGCACTCTTTTTTTTTCTAACTTTTTCCTGTTTAGTTTGTTTATTGATAACCGAGTTCTACCCTACAAAAATTGGTATATAAAAATAAAAATAATATATAAAATATATTATAATATATAATATATATAAAACAATAATATAAAGAGAAGGCTTAGATTTTATCTGATACACAGAGCAAATTGAATCAAGGAATTGCTTAGTTTTTCCAACAAAACAATGACTTTATTGTAGAAGAAAAACATTTTTAATGGCAAAACATTTAATGAAAAGTATGACCTTCACCAAATTTCAGCCTTCTGGTTATTGTTGAAATTTGAGGATAAATTTTATGTGAACTTTTCTCTGGATTACCTTTTTCTTTTTTTCTTTTTTCTTTTTCTTTTCCCTTTCTTTTCCTTCTTTCCCTCAGAGTATTATTTATAACAAGCAAGTAAAAAATGGATAAAATAAAGTAACATAGATTTAAGGAAGGAAAAAAAAACCAATGCGCAAACATCTTGGCTTTTTTCTTTAATGGTTATAAAGACTGACAAATTCTCAGGCTTGGCCAAACACTTGAATTTCATAGTCTTGATTGGGTCATACTATACTAAAGCATCATCAACAGAAAAAAAATTAAAATGGAGAACCAATTTGTTCTGTCAATATGGAGTTGATAGAATGTCTGCGATCTTTGGATATCTATACTATAACTTTTCTAAAAAGTTAATGCAATGAATCACCTATGGGGAGGGGAAAAATGAACCCTGTTCCTTGATAAGAAGAAAAGAGAAAGCCGGGCAACACCAGTCTTTATGTTGTGCCCTATCCAGCTGACACTGTCCTTTTGGAGAAGCCAATGACTTGTTAGTACCCCTAGCAGCAGTGTGAACAGATGCGTCCCTGACAGGCGATGGATGGTCAGGGTCCATCTGGCCAGTGCAGCTCGGACAGAAATGATGTATACAGCTTCATCAGCGAATGACTGTCATCAATCCTGGGCCATGGATAGCGTAAATGACAGCTATGCTGCAGCTGAGACCCCAGGTGTGAGACTGAGGAGGACTGATTTAAGAATGCTGGGTAATCAGGAATGTATAGGCTCCCGGACTTTAATTTGTATCTTTAACCTCCTATAAATATCCTGCTCTACTGTAGCAGGTATGTGTTTTTTAGTGTCTCATCATGAAATTAGCTTCAGAATGACGGCCGTTCTTTGCTCCCGTTTAACGACTGATGACTTGGGCTCCTGAGCTCCAGGTCTAAATGCATGAGGTGTCCGGGCTGTTCTGTGGTGTGCACACAATTTAATTATTAGCTCATTGATTTTTCATACATTTCAATTTTCTGTTCTTTAAGTCACAGCGGCTGTCCTGTTCAGCTCTTTTGGTTTTCTTTCCTTGATTTCCTTATGGAGTTATCCAAAGTTAGAAAGAAAGAAAGAAAGAAAGAAAGAAAGAAAGGAAGGAAGGAAGGAAGGAAGGAAGGAAGGAAGGAAGAAAGAAAGAAAGCTTTTATTTATCTTCTCCTCTCCCAAGTGATGCTCCACTCCTCTCTGGATTGTCTAGCTGTAACAGTCTTAAAGAGGCCTGTGTGCATTGACCACCCACAAAGGAAACTTCCAGTTAGTACAATATCTCAGAAAGAAAACAATGTCCCCCTGCTCTCTCACCAACAAAATGTACCTGGTTTTTAAATGGTTTCTCTTTAGTATGCATTAAGAATCATGCATAATTTGCATCTATTAGCATTTTATTATACCACTGGCACTGAGGAAGGAAAATGAAAACAATTATTGTATCCTCAGAGGACGTTTCTTTACTTATAACTATTTTATAATAAATCATTTTTGTTTATCAGTTTCCCGGATGCGGTAAATGCAGAAACTGGAGACTGAGAGTACCCTAAAAGCCTAGGAATTCTTAGAGTGGCTCCACGTGTTTTTTGCACAGAAAGCCCTCCAAGTACTTCTAACTCATTAGAATGAATTATGTCAATTACCACCAGCAGATCTGAAAACATTTGAATCTGATGGAGGGGGATTCCCCTACCCCCTCCCCCAGAGATATTAGACTCTCCCTAATTCAAACCAGTTAGCACAGCCAGTAGAGTTACTTTAAGAAGGTAAACTACGAGAATTCTCTTCCCAATATTGGAATAAAGTTGCCTCTCTGAAAGGCCGGGCCAGCAATTAAGGAGAGAAGTTTAGAGAAGAACTCAAGACGATGTTGTTCTTTCCAGTAAAGGCTATTCCAGAAGCATCTCAGACCCAAGAACAGTCATCTGCTATTAATATACTCTGAAAGAGAATGAGATAGGAGTCGGTGGTCTGACTCAGCAGGCATACTTGCCTACATTTTAAAAGCACGATGTTTCTGACATTGCTCGCTGGTTTTGACGACAAACGTATCTCAGAAAAGATAACAGAATTCAGCCATTTTTCCTTCATATTTCTTATAAAGACATTTAAGTATTCCCACAGCAAAAAGTCACTCCAGCCTGCAACAAATGTAAGTAACAAGGCACAGTCATGTAAATTTAGAAGCACAAAACTGTTGGCAGAAGGCTACCCTGTTTTAGAGATAAGTCATGTGATGTGCTAAACAAGTTTTTAATTACGAGAATACATTAGAATAGTATCTTAGCTGCATGAATTAGTATAGAATAATGGAGAGAGAAGAGGAGGGACAGGAGGAAGTGGGAGGCAGAGAACAGGGAAAGGATAGATTTGGAGAGGGAGGGGAGAGGAAAAATGGGAAGCCTCTCTGAACTTTAAATGCAATTTCTATAGACATTTTACTCTCAGGCCTGGCAGACATCTTCAACGCGCAGTCAGGAAAGGAATGGTGCAGCTGTCATTACTGAGGACAACACACCAACTAATGCCCTCAGGGGAAGCCAAACTGAACACATTAAAGAAGTCCACTGTGCCCATGAAAACAAATCTTACAATTTCTCTTTCTGGGTAGCAAGAACCAAAGCCCAAAGATGGAAGAGTCTTAAAAACACACCACAGATTGTATTAATAGTTTCTCATAGTTATTTGGGCTTCACACATATTATTATGAGCTTAGCTGCTTGGTAAGGATAAGTTCATTATAATAAAATGCACAGTTTTGACAATAGATATTATTGACTTGAAGGAGTCGCTAATTGAGTGAGTCTTTAGATAAATCTATGATGTCAGTATGACAAATACTATTTGCAGATAGTGTCATTTATAGACATGGATGGAAATGAAATACATGCACATTTATATGAAATCTAATGAAGCTTTAATTTCTGTATTAAATGTTCTCATCTAGCAGTCATGGACCTAAAAGTCATTCTGTAATTCTAGAGGCATTTGCTTTGTCACGTGGGTAGGTGAAGTTTGTGCATTCTCTCTGATAGACATACATACCTAGCCAGGGCAGCCTCCTGAGAGATTGTCCCATCTGCAGGGCACTGAGATGGGTTTTGCACGCCCACATTCTTTCTCTAGTTTCGTTTCTTCCCTTTGCTTTATATTGATCCCTTCACCTTTATTAGCTCACTTATCTTGCATCATTCCTTTGTCTGATTAATGCAAGTTGCTGTGGTCAGTGTCTACATTTGGATCCTTTGCGGGTGCCAATTTACTGTATCCTTACAGGGCTCCAGTGACTGACCTGACAAGAGTTGGAGGGTTGGGGGTAAAGCAAAGACTAACAGAAAAAAAAGCCAAGATCTGGTGGGCTTGGCTGTCTTATGGAGCAGACCCAGAATCACGGAAGCTCAGTACATTTATTACTCACAGAACAGAGAGGTGGGGTTGTCACAAGCAGCTGAATAAGGAAGCAGAGCTGGTAACATGCAGCTAATGAAGGAGGTGGGATTTATGGTATACTGTCAGACCAAGGAGACAGGTTTAGTGAATCTCAGTAGGAGCAGCTTTCAGGCCCAAACACGGGGGGCAAGAAAGGGGAGCTCTAGTGAACAGTTTGTGCCCACACTATCAGCATTCCCATTCAGAGCAACAACCACAGCTTGGAGGGTCGCCTGGGCTGAGTCACTGGTGCATAAAATGACCTTGCCCCTGTCAAGCAATACACACTCATGCCTTGCTCTGTGCCTGCCTTTGCTCTTCCAAAACCAGGTTCTGAGGAGAATCTCGAACAAATGACAGCAGCTTCCAGAAATACAGTGTATCCCTTAGCTTTCTTCCCGATATCTTGTTCTGGACTCTTTAATTTCTAGATAACTTCTTTCTTTTGGAAGTTGCTACAACCACCTTTGGGTCTCTGAGCTGATCATGTGGTTCTTTTGGAGGATGTTTCTGGCTGCCCTCAATGGTATAAATAGGGTATGTTAGGACTAGAGAGCTGAAAGTAAACATGAATTCATAGATGCCTGTTTCCAGCTCAGGCAGGAGTCACAGTGACACTCCAGTTTAACACAAGTCACAGGGTAGAGGGCTCTCTATGTACTGGAGACTAATGTATATGAGAGTAATAGTGTGTCTTTGTGCCTGGAGGATCTGATGTGGGAATGTGAGCTTGCAGGTTGGTGGAGGGTGAAGAATTTGTGGTTCTCAATAGTGCTAATCTGCAATTGAAGAAGAAACACACATTTCTTGGAGGTTCTGTGGTGTTGTGTGAATAATAAAACCCTTTACCGTGATGTACAAGGGAGGTTTGTGGTTTGAGATGGGGAAATTCAGTAGAAAGAATGAGTTTAGATTCCCAGATGCTAGAAATATTTGCAGAATTTAAAAGATTAAAATATAGCTCTTTTGATTTCCTCCCCTTCAGGGACAATTTCTTTTTTAATGTGATGTAGGCATCTTTTCATTTATACAGTGCCATGAGACTCAGTGGAAGGCACACTAGTTGGTGACCAGGGATGGAATCCAATTACCAGGGAAGGCAATTCCAAGTAGAATGGAGCACAAAAATTTAGATTTCTCTTAACTCTGATGCATTAAATATAGTGTGAGAGGAACATGTATAGATCATAGACACGTGATGAGTACATGGCTTTTTATTCCTCATTATCCTTAAGCACACACTGCTTCATGGGAAATTAATTAATATTCATTATCTGAATTATAAGGGTTTCTAAAAAATCTAAGTCAGTTAATTTATTACATTAAATGCTGTGCAAATTTTATATTTTGATCTTCGGGTAGAAAAGCGAGAGCAGACAGCAATGACTGATGGTAAAGAAACTTGTTTTCTCACTAGTTCTGAGTGATTGCCTTGGGATACTATTCCACGTGGTGACCAACCTTAAAATGAGAGGAGCTGTGTTTGGGTAGCACCAAGCACATGCACCAGGAGATGGCAGCCACAAAGCAAGAAAAATGAGAACTGAGATATTTTCACTGTTTCTAACTTTAATCATTTTAAACAATCTCTGTAAACTACTATAGTCATAGTAGTCTTATCTAATTCTGTAAGAGTTTTTTGTTTGTTTGGTGTTTTGTTTTTCTACAATGGAAAGTTAGTTTCCATGTTTCGAACTGTGAGATACGTGTCATCTTGCCATTTCTAAAACTTAAGCAAATGGACCAAGAGAATTGGACACAGTTAGCTGTTCTTTCTTTCTTTCTCTTTTTCTTTTTCCCCCTTTTATTAATCAACCCAGTCCCCTTCAGCCAAGCACCAGTGAAGCCCGACACCATGGCACATTTCCCCAAAATGTACTCACACTCAGTCACCCCCTAGGAGGAAAGGGAGTGAGAGGGCTATTGAGCACGGAGAATCTCTCCAATGAATCACAATTATGTGAACACCTGTGCTAACTAAGTTTGTGCTGAGCCACTGTGAAAATTTGCAAAATGCTCAACAGCCCTGAGAGTCTCTCATTTATTATCTCGGGTAGGGTGGTCTGCAACTGTACATTAGGTTGCAATGTGAACCATGTAAGGACATGCATCCAAGACCTCGTCTAGGACCTTTCCATTCTTCCTGCAGGGTACAGCTGTGCTCCTTAACCAGCCAGAGTTTGCTTCTGAATGTCTGCCCAGAAAAGTTAAGGGCAAGGACAGGATTCCTTCTCCTCCAAGCGAGGTGACTTTAGAACAGGCAGTCCATTCACTTTACATTTCAAGATGAATTGACCATGGGATTGATCTTGGGAAGAACCTAAAAAAAAATCAATGGTATTTTTATGAATCTATAACCTTGTCATATATTAAACTGTAAAGGTATCAAAACTCTAAAAGATGAGAAAGAATTGTACTCATAAGCACGAATTTTAAACTGTTCACAAATTCTTTTCTTCCTAGGAAGTAATGTAGGAAGACTCATTTAGATGCCAAGAAATTTACAGACAGACTTTCTGAGTGAATGGTTGATGAGAATTGGGGAAATAATTTATGAATGAAGTCATCAAAATAGCTGAAGTCTTGATGAAGTTGAGATCCTTGAATAAGCTGCATACAGGGCCAATTGATGACGACAGAAAAATAGTTCTACATAAGTCCCAGACAGTGACAGTCTGCTCTGTGTTAAAGACTAGAAACTACTGTGCAGTTTCTGCATGTCAACACAATTTTAAGAATGGAAATTTCCTTTTAGTTCTATAGAAACAGTAGGTAGATTTAACAAAGATTCTTCAGTGAAAATTTTATTTGCAACTTTGAATAGCTGTATTGAATAGGAGATAAACGCAGAGGTATGGATACAAAGGCAAGGGCCTTCTCTCTTACTTATTCTTCCAAGAATGACTCTCAATGCATCATGTTCTAAACACAGGACTGATGCAGACTGCCCAGTGGCTAGTTCCGTTGTTACAAACAGCAAGTGTGTGCTATGAAACAGCCAGAGATGACGCAAAGGGAAATCTTGATGCTGTGGAACAGAGCAGCCCAATGAGGCCGTCATCACATTCCAAGGCAAGGATTGTGGATATGGGCACACATGAGCTCATGAGCAGATGTTAGGAAATCATTGAAGTTCTCTATTTGGTTCTGGCACTTAGCTGGGAGATAGAACCCTGAATGTGCAAGCTTTGATCTCCTTCCCTTCTGGGTTTTACTCATCTGGGTTTCTGTCATTCCCTCCATTAGCTGCAAAGACACCTCTTTCCCCCGCTGTTGCCCCTGTAATTAGATGAAAGGAGAACTAAGATGCACAGGAGATGCACGGGTGATGATGCTTTGGCTTCCTGCCAGAGTCTTCTAATGAAAATGAACACTTTCTGCATCTGGGTCCGTGGCATTTGTTTTGAAGAGAGAAGTTTGTAAGGCGAGGTGAGTGAAGAAGGGTAAGAGAGAAGAAATATTCTTCGGCTGGAATAGACCCATGTGTCATTTAGGAATTAGGTTTATTTAGGCTTTGGGAGCATCAAGTATATGTCAGTCACTCAGCATACACTATCTCATTTAATCATCACTGCACAATGCAGTGGTAATAGATCTTAACCCATTTTTCCCTAATGTGAAAAATGAAGCTGAAAGTGGGTAACTAGTCCACCGTTCATGTTTGCCTCAGCCTGGAACCCTTGCCTAACTGATGTTAAAACTTAAGGTTCTAATTGCTACAAAATACTGCCTCCTAGTGGCTGGAGTTTGGCAGGAATCTAGCCAAGATCTGAGGGGGTGGGTGATGGCTCTTCTAGATGGGAAATGGTATTCATGCTTCAGGCTCAATTCTCTATCTCAGAGGCACGTGGAAAATGTTTGTCAAAAAATACCTAGATGTTTTATATCCTCCACTAATTTTTAATGTTTTATTGAAAATAGATTATTTTCTCATACAATACATCCCTACCACCACTTATGATGTCTGTACATGTGTCCAAGCAACATGTGGACACACAATCTTACCAGATTTTACTTTTTATAATATAATCTTTTTCCTCTTTACCCATCAAAACAGGATACTTAACTACCCTAGCTTTTTTTTTCCCCTGATATTGTTAAGTTACGTGCCAATAAAGCTTTGGAACGAATTCACATTAAGGGCTTAGATCTGAATTTTCAGGTTTTATTTTTCATTCTTGTGTTTCTGTATGATCATACAGCACAGGTATCAGGGTACCTACAGGAGTCAGAGGAGAGCGTTGGTTCCGCTGGAGCTGTTGATTTGTGACCCATCAGAGGTGGGCACTGGGGACTGAACTCTGGTCCTTTGGATGAACAATATATGATCTTATCGGTTGAGCTATGTCTCCAGGTCCAAGTTCCACTAACGTTTCAATGAGTATCAAAGGCATAATTAGTTATTGAGTACTTAATTTCATTTATCTCTTATCACAGATTTTTTTTCCTACATATGATGCCTGAAGTCAGAGAAAAATGATTCAAAGTAAGGGGAATTTCGGGTCTTGCGGCAGATGGGTGAAAAAGAGATCTCCGCAAAGTTAGCTATGCCCTATATTCCTTGAAATACACTTGAAAGGTGCATGTTTACTTTGCCTCTGCATTTGGTTGACCCTCGTGAACAGGTGTCTTGAAATATTATACTCTTTGAGATCAGAGGCCACAGATAATGGTCTTAATGCTGCCATTCCTAAATTTCTATTAAATGATGCCGTACCATGCAAACGTCCTGTGCTTGGTCTGGTAAATGGGGATTAGTGACCTCGAGTCAACAAACTTTGCTTCTCTCGACACCGAGTATCACTGTAGCATTTAAAATTCATAGTTGCATTTACTTTTTAAATGGAGTTTCAAGTCTTTAACCGGCTAAGCAGAAAGCTTGAAGAAAAGATACGGCCTTTAGTGCCGGTGTAGGCTGGGGCTACCGGTCATAGGAAGTTGCAGCTCAGTAGTTTGTGCATTGAGGTGGCAGAACCTTCCCAGAAATACATCTCCCAAACTAATTATGTGGTTGTGTTAACGTCCTGAGCCATGGGCATAATGCACTGTCAGACTCCTGATTATTTGCTGTGCTGGTGCCTTGTAACGGGTAGATATGGTCGGTAGTGTTGGACCTCTCAGGCTGAGCATCTTTTTAGTTTTTTGTTTTGTTTTGTTTTGTTTTTTGTTTGTTTCCTGGAGTTCTTTCTCTTCATGGCTGCACTCATGTAGTCTTTCTATCGCTACCTCATCAAAACTAGTGCGGGGTGACTTCCTCTGCAGTGGACGTGAGTGACGCGAAAGACTGAATGTTGTCATTCACGTTTTTTCAGCGTGGCAAAACGAAGTTTAGAACAATCAAACCAGCAAAATATCCTGGCTATATTTCTAGTCTCAAAGTGAACCCGCCACCAAGAAAACATTGGATTGTTTGTTTTCATCCACTAAAACACACAACACAGGGGACCAATTCTCTTTTGAACAACGCACCAATGAATTATGTTATAGTCATAATGGCAATGAAAGCCCATTTGGCAATTAAAATAAATGAGCTAATTCTATGCACATGAATGAGGGTACATGTTGAAAATACAATGGTGTGTAAAAATTGGAATACTGCATTCATGTAAATTTAAAATCTGAAAACAATGTAACAGTTGTTATGATTACACTTATGCGCAGTCAGCATAAATACACTTGGAAATGAAGGCGACACACATATTTTAAGATTATTTAGTTCCCAGCACAAAGGTGGAAGGATTCTGAGAGCGGTTCCCAGCATCACTTTCGGGAACAAAGGAGCCCTCACCTCTTTGCAATGCTTTATTGGGAAAAAGAAACAAAAGCAAATATTTAAAACTTCTGATCATGTATCCCAAATGTCTAATCTCAGCAAATATGCATATTCGCCATCTAACTTGAGGCAGTTTCAAATACGTCCATACATTTTAAAATAACAGGAGTGAAACTTTTTAGAAACACTTTATGTTAAAATAAGAAATGGATAGTAATCCTTAAAACCATTTCCTAGAACTTTTAACCAAGATTCCCAAGGAGACACAAGAAAAGATGAAAAGACGCCATTCAAAGTGGGGTGCACCGACCAGCTACCCGCGGAATCTGAGGGGAATTGGACTCACAGGGAAAGTTGAAGAGGGGTGAAGACAAACAAACCTGCCAGCTTTGGGGGTAACCGTGTCTTTGCTCTGCTTCCTGGCAGAAAAACCACATATGTGCCTGTGTGGTGGTAGAGTGCAGGCAGAGACCCCCCCTCCAAAAAAAATAAAATGTTGAACAATATGGTGACGGGAACCTAGTGGAACAGTTTTGAAAAAACTACAGGAAAAAAAAATAAAAAGAATGGAGGAGATTAGATCACATGGCTGAGCCAAGTGAAGCCAGCCAGTCCCATTTCCAACCTCTGAGCTACTGTGGCTTCTGACCGCAGGGAAAGAAAGGAGACGTTCAATGCTTCTCTTTTGATTGTACAATGAGGAGGTGTTCAGCCACTGGGGGACCTTCATTTCATGTCCTCCTTCAACCTCACAGCTCAAAAGCCATGTGCAATATATATATATATATATATATATATATATATATATATATATATATATATATAGTTTGAGACAGGACATTTTTTTCCACATGAAAAGTTTTTCCTGAATCTCTTTATTGCCTATTTCTTTCTTCACTTTATTTCCCTTAGAAATGTTCAGTGTCTAGAGAATAAAACAGGAAAAGGAAGAAAAAAATAGAACCCAAAACTCGCCACAGCATTATTGGGAAGGACTAAGATTATGTGCTGTAACTCCAACTTTAAATCAAGTGACTTGATTTGCATAAAGTAATACTGAAAGAGGTGACTACAATGTGAAACTGAATTTCTAGATTTAGAATTCTGTCCCCTACTTTTACCCTGAAGATTTTTTTTCCTCCTAGGAACAGGTCATGTACTCCTCAAAAGAAAAAAAAATTTTTTTTTCCAAGAAAATTCTGGCCCACCTTTATCTCTAATGGGCCGGCTGGGAGTTGCTATAATAATCCTTTTGCTTTTATGTGGCCATCTGGAGGCCTATTAAAAACACTATCTAAAACCAACTTCCCAAGTGTGCTGAGTTTGTATGTTTTCACCAAGTCGCCAAAACAGGACCATCTTTCGGACTCTGAGGTGAGCGTACTTGGGAGTTCGAAGCTGGAGGGAGGAAACACACACCGCACAGGACAGCTGGCCTTTCACCTTGGCCATTCTGGACGGGAAGTGAGAACAGTGGTCGATCCCACTGCATTCTTTTCAATGGTGTGAGGGTCTGCAACAAGGCTTCCCTCCATCTCTGGAGCTTTGAGATGAGATGGAAGAGGTGAGGGAACACGGGAGCCGGCGACATTGAGAACTTAATGAGGCATCGTGCTTCAACTAGATAATACTCCTTTTTGATTTGTGTGGAAAGCAAATATGAAATATTGAAATAATATTTCAAGGCCCCAATTTTGTGGCGCAAATCGAGACGTGGGGTGCTCTGCCCTCTCTGAGAAATACCCCTTTCATCAAAAGCGTGATCCAACCGAGCTGAGGACAGAAGGGGCAGGTTGTGAAATGGAATTAGATAAAAGTTGGCGTTTGTCTTTAGTAGATTATTAAAATCACCACGGTAAGAAATCAGCTCATAAAGACGGAACAAGTTAGCAGGGGCCGCAGATCATTTGTCCCAAACAGAGGTTTTTCTCAACACTCATTAACTATCTTGCCCAGTAATGTGCTTGTAATCCTATTAAACCTGATACATCAAAAATTAAAAGAAAAAAAATTTAGTTGCTGTCTCAAACCGCACTGCAACTCAGATCTAGGACCAAATAAGAAGCATTAATTGCTTCGGTGCTTCACCGCAAAGCCACTCTTAAAATATAATTCCTTAATGAAGTCCGTTAATTTGTTCATGGCAGTACACAAGCTGTTCAAAATGACACAGGATTGCACTCTGTTTTCTAACCCCTGCAGTTTCTTCTGTTAGTCACTCTGTCTTGTGTTGTTATCCCATGGATAGTAATTATTTTATAGTGGCTGTAATTAGGAGAGAATTAGGCTTGGTAAACAAAACCTGCCTTCTCCTGTTAATAGCTAAGGATAATAAATTTGGCTCTGACATTCACTATATTTGGACAAGGCTTGGCCTACTTCCAGTTTTCCCAATAAGAACTTTATTATATAATTATGCCTTGGAGGGGCTCATATTACAAGGTAATTTTTTTTGTAAAGACACATATTGCATGGCTTCCAGCCAGTAAGTGATATACTGTAATATATGCCTCCAATAAATGTTTTAAACGCAGCCTCTCTGAGCAAAGCCTTGCTGGAGCTGCATGCCGCTCTTCAGCATGTATTATTTACAGGATTTGTTTGTTGAGCTCTTCATAATGTAAATTATTTCCTGTGCTCACAATGTCCAACATTATGGCAGCTGTCGGTTTAAAGGGCACTTTTTTTTTCTATCAATAAGTGCTATGTCTGATCTACTCATTCAATTCTCATAGGTGATTTATGTCAGATGGTACCCCAAAGAGGCATTTAAATTATATTTTATACTTTTGTAATAATTAGCGGGGTTTTTTTGCATAAATTGTGCTTTGTTTGCTCAAACTGATTTTTTCCCATTTTTAACATAAATATAATTATGTCACTGCAAGCCAGATCGCTAAATTTCATGTGCCTTTTAGTTCACCCTTTACTGAAAAGGCCACCCAAACTCAATGATCAATGATAAGAAATGGAATCACAAATGGCTAAAGGAAAGAGAACAAGATTTTATTCAGCTTCAAAACCAAGAACATAAAATGTAACCTCTGCTTAGAAAAATCATAAGAAAATATGCATAAGTGACATCAACCTCAGAGCCAGAAATACAAGCATTAGATTCTAAGGAAGCATCGAAGTAAAAAGTGAAGTACAGTTTTCTTGGTTGTCAAATTCAAAATGGAAGCCATTGGAAATTCTTTGATATCAAGCATAGGTAGCTTACAAAAGGGATGTTGTGTAACAAGTTTCTTCCAAGATTGAAACATTACATATGCAGGAAAGTAAAGTACTCAAAACAGTTTCAGGAAGTCCCTGAAACTGATCAGATTCACTAGGGCAGGATTTAAGAAAGAAAGGAAAGAAAGAGAAGAGAGAAGGGAAGGGAAGGGAAGGGAAGGGAAGGGAAGGGAAGGGAAGGGAAGGGAAGGGAAGGGAAGGGAAGGGAAGGGAGGAGAGGAGAGGAGAGGAGAGGAGAGGAGAGGAGAGGAGAGGAGAGGAGAGGAGAGGAGAGGAGAGGAGAGGAGAGAAGAGAAGAGAAGAGAAGAGAAGAGAAGAGAAGAGAAGAGAAGAGAAGAGAAGAGAAGAGAAGAGAGCGCTAAAGAATATTCAGATAACCTTATAGGCAAGGACTCATAGCAGACCAGCTGCCTAGAAGAACAGAAACCAACTGAGCTGTCTACAAAAGGTTTGGACCAGAGTTTCTTGGAAAGAACAAAGATACTCACCAACATGGTGAACCACCTGCAAGTTTTATAGTACACTCCAGGATTCCAGCTTTGACTAGGCTTTTAGTGATATAGTCTTTTAGTCATTTCTTCTCTTATAAATAACCCTTCACCCTTATTCCTGTAAATAACCCCAATAAAACTCACTAGATTTTGGTGGTATCTGTACCTTGGTCTTTTGTGGAATCCTTATGTGCATTATGAGTAGAAGTATGTTACATCTCCCAAGGAAAAGTTGTTTTGTTTTGTTTTGTTTTGTTTTGTTTTGTTTTGTTTTGTTTTGTTTTTCACACAAGGGGGAATCACATATCAAAAAGAAACTTTGGTTTACTAAACTGAATGTGATGTATAAAACTTAAAAACCTACATGTGAGTTTCCCCTCCAAAAATGGATTGCAATCAACTACCTACAATGGGAACACATGTTTTAGTGGCTTGGCATTTCTGCAACCCTAGGACAATTTGGATGTGTATCAGGGCTTACAAGTTACTTAAAGACAGGGACAACTGCATTCACACATGGTTATTAACATTGACTAGGGGTTCTTCTTATTGTGGTCATATTTTTTATGTCCCCATTGCACACTTTAGAATTATGTGTATATAAAAATTCTCATTTGAAGAGAGACTCCATTCTTCCTTCTCTACCTTTTTGAAGTTGACATAGTAGCTACCTTGAGTCTGCTGCTACCGCATTCTCACTTTGAGAGGAGGGTCACATGAATTACAGGGGGTCTGCCTTGGGGTGGAAAGTGTCTTTACTTCATTCTTCTCCTTTCCCGTCCCAGTGCTGACAAGATGCTGTTCAGAGATCAGAGTTCTCTGTAACTGTTCTCCCAGTTTCTCTATGTACTGTGAGTCAAAAATGAGGGCACATTCATCTTTCTGGTTATTATACAGCAAAGAGTTTTGGCATTCAGCCTTAATACTTTCTTCAGGAAAAATAATTAGAATTATTCTTCTGTTCCAAGAACACCACTCTGTGTCAGTAAGGTAAAACTATTAAAAATGCATATTGGAAGCTGACATAATTGCTAAAGAAATCATTGGCAATTCAAATACACTGAAACATTTATTGACTGTCTACTGTATACACTGAAATGACATTAAAAAGGTTTGAAGTTTAAAAGTTTGTAACATGTGCATACATACACACACACACACACACACACACACACACACACACACACACATGCCCAGTCACATATACACATGATAGTTTAATAGCTCAAAACACTGAATGCAACAATGCTATCTGTCCTTTGGAAATTCCATAAGAATGGCAAAGTCCTGCCTCTCACTCTGGCTATGACTGCCATTGTTTTTCTTCCTTGACCTGGAGAAAAGAAACCCAAAAGCACAGAGAGATTAAGTTGCACATTCAAAATGCTACAGTAAATCAGAGATCGCCCAGTGATTCTAAAGCAGCTTTACACTCAGTGCCCTCCTTCTGTTCTTTCTCTGTTGTGCCAGAATTACATCTATCCAGGCTTTAATTAGAACAAAGTACTCATTTTGTTTTTGATGATCAGTAGATAATCAAAACTTCATTCCTAATAGCAATAGCATCAGGGAAATAGGACAAGCAGTGGTAGTCATGTTCCAATTAACAAAATACTTTTATTTTTACCATTAAAAAAGTGACCTTTATGGACCTAGCATTAAAGGATAGATTTTACATGTAACCAGAAAGGCAGCAAGGAAGCCAGGTTCCCCATTCTTTTCCTCTTCTTTCATTATCATGCTTCAACATCATGGAGTGTTTTATTTGGTTGCAAAAATAAATCACTATTCTATTTCTTTACTATAATTTCTCCTGTGGATGGAATAACCTTTTTTGATAGCTCCTATAAATAGATTGTCAGAGAGAAGAACTTAGATCTTAACAGAATGTGATGGAAAATTAAAGATCTTTTGCTTTCCATGTGAATTTGTAAAAACAAAATCAGAAACTCAAAAGGGAGGGGGGATCATAGACATAGAGTCCTATAAAGTCATCTGCTTACCCCCCAGCCTGCTCATGCAGTTCCTTAGAAATATTTGTCCATTTTTAACATCCTTCTAAAGCTGTCACTTTTCCCTGAAAAAGCTCTTCCTTTATCATCCCGAAGCAGCGTATGTAAAGTCTTGACTGACTGGCCCCCCAGTCATTGCCCTTTACACAAAATTCCAGCTAAGTAAGATGTTTCCCTGCCCCTGCCATGACCACTCTGTCCTTGAAATTTCCTGTTCATGAAATTCCCCTCCAACTCCAGCATATGGAGTTGGGTCCCACTCTATTAAGTTGTTCAGTCCTTCCCTATAAATCAATCCCTTTAGCTCCTTCATCATGGCAGTGGCTGTTATGTGACATCCTCCCATTTTTTGGACTTGCTTCTCATAGTGACATCTCCCGGCCCCAAACAGAAGCCTACATGGGAACTGCGTCTTCACAAACACAAATCAATCCTCACACTCCCTGTCCCCCATTACTTTCCAGATGAGACCAGGGGCGGGGGGCGGGGGGACGCTTCTGTAACGAAGGAGGTAAACAAAACTGCACAAATAGTATTCTTCTTATCCCTTATCCCACATCTTGTGATAACAGGAACATGCATTCCTGGTATACCATGCACATTTAGATGTAGTCTGGCTGGAACAGTCAGAAGAAGCCAGTTTGTATCAGAGCAGTTAACTTGGCTTCCACGGTTCCTCCCCTGCTGCTCTCCGCATCCCACTTCAGCTGTATTTCACTCCATTAACTACAGCAATGGGTATTTGCACTCAATAAATGTGTGTGGGTGCGTCTGTGTGTTTGTATTTGGGAAGAGTTTATGCAGACAACTCCAAATAGCTCCGAAAGTGATTGCGCAATTAAAGAAACTATTTCCCGGCTGGGGATGCTTATTTCGTAAAACATCATCTGTCAGCCTAGCTACTGAGATTGATGTTCTGAGCACAGCTTTCCTTTTAAACCCTAGGGGAATATCTTCTTCATGTCTCTGCCCAACTGTATCACTCTTTTTCTGTCTTTCTTGTAGTCTGATTGTGAGATTAATTCCCAAAGGGCTATCAACATCCACTGAGGATGTTAAAGGAGTGAGTTCAGGTTCAGGTCTTGTGAGGTTCTGAACTCTCTGCAGACTGTTGTAAGCACTTTGAACCTAAGTTTTGAAATTTCCTATTAGCTTCTGAAAATGGTAAAATAAGCTCCAGAAAGGGGACTTCCAACTGTGGCAAGCTTAACACAAACCTGATCTGCTTACAGGGGGCAGAGGACAATTTGGGGTTCACCTGAGGGGGTTACTATAGTCACAGCATGGTTTAGCTTTTTTGGGAAAAAGAGTGTTTGGGACACAGCCTTTATGCTATAAGTTAGATTGAGACTCTTTTTTGTAAGAACTGCAATGAACATGGAGATGCAAAATTTGTTCAAGATCCTCCCTGGTCATTAGTCATTAGCTAAAGAAATGAGAACAAAGAACAACAACAAAAAAAAAACTTTATTAGCTGAAACTAGATGATAAATACAGAGAAAAACCAGTCTACTGTCTTGAACTGGCCTACCAGAACAAGTATAGGCAGAGATTTCAAACTGTGAGAGCAATGCCATTGTAAACAACCCTGTGGGAAGCCGTGAAGTACCTGTTGTTAGACACTCTTTAGAGGTTTTGTTATAATACCTTTGAGCATCAAAAATCCTTCCATGGTCCCTAAGTTCTTAGGGTGTTGTTTCTAGGAAATAAGAATAGTTCTGTATTTTAACATACAATTTATAATACAAATGTATGTGGGAATAATTAAGGCCACACCAAGCTACAGAATGACTTATGATTTACAATAAAGAGATTTTAACGCTGATGCACAGTATCCTACACGTTTAGGTGAGAGGTGTCCTTAAGGCAGACCAAAGAGTAAATAAACGGCTCTGGGGATCCTTGTCATTGTTAGGATATGAGTTTTCAGGATGAACGGTGTAATGACTAACTCTTTTATTAAAATGAAAACCATACTCCTTTCAGTCTAAATACTAGTCATACTGACCTACTGTGGGCCTCGCTGTCGAGGCAGGTTTTCATGGAGGCTTATAGATGTAGAAGAAAATGTGGCAAGTCTGGGAAAAATAGCACCAGTAACAACAACGATGATGACGACGATGACAACAACAACAACAACAACAACAACAACAACAGAATATAGCTCCATAGGTCCAATCTAAAACCTGTCAGCAATTTATTCCATTTGAGGAGTCCTCTCAGAGACCTTTCAACAATCTCCCTTCCTCTGTTTTTAAATTCAGCCCTAGTATCTATTACTGTTGCCTATGGCCCTGGAAGGTTTACTGGCTAGCAGCAACATCCTACTGGATACCTCCTCATTTGATACAGATAGATGGGCGCCTGTCTCTGCCCCACTGGATATCCATTCTGCAGAATGCACTAAACAGGGAAAAGAACCCTTGTAGCAGTCATCTCAGAGTCCAGCTGTTCCTCCTCCATCAGGACAGTTACCCTGAGCACAAGTTTCCTCACCGGTGAGGAAGAATTTTCCCCCAGCCTTGAGGAGCCAGTCAGATCTTTGAGGACTGTTCCTCAGACTCTCACAGCAGATTACTAAGTACAGATTCACAGCAGCAGCGGGTGTCTGACAGACATCCTTCTTCCTGTTTCCCTGACCTTCCTGAAGTTTTACAAACTCATTAATCCAGTGTCTATGGTTTGAAAGTGCCAAGCATAGCTGCTCTCGTTTTCTGTTTGTATGACTGTTAACCATGTCCCCACAAGGGAAACTTACACCAGCACTGATAGTCATGTGTGATTGATCAATCAAGACTCAGAAAACCAGAGTCTCCTGACAGTTTCATAGTGTAATTATGTGTCTGGAATTGTTCTGGATACATAAAAATTCTGTCTCATTGGGACGATATGGCCCACTGTAATAATGTTCCTGTATCCTGCTGTAACTTTCCAAAGGACACATGCACATTCCTGAATACTTCTCCAAATATTTACCCCTCCCCCACAAACCCTTCTGTGTTCTAACAAAGCTCAGTTCAATGCTGCCTCTGGGCCTCTGTGTTTGCTCGTGGCTCTGCTGTATACTCATTGTCTAGCTTGCCCCATAAAAGCTCCATTCTTATCCAGGCCTATCTCAGATCAATTTTCCCATTGATCAGGCTTTTTGTATCAGATTCTAGTATACAATTTCCTTCATTGTACTTATCCTTATATGAAATCCTCACTGATTGTATATTTATATATGTACTCATCATCTATGTCCTGGCACTGACTTATAACTCCATAAAGATAAAAATCGCATCCTCTTTGTATTAACCAAATCCCAAACTTTTTAAGACATGAGTGAATGAAAAAAAATACAAGTCTTTAATTTGCTATTAGGAGTTATTATTAATGCAGGGCTACAAAAAAGTAGAGAACTCAAAATCATAGACCTTTAAATCTGCCTCTGAGAAGAGACAGCATACATGACTTTGCACATTGGTGGCATCTGAGCTGAGCCCGGCAGAAAGCACAGGGAACACACAAACCCTTGAAGAAAAGAAACGTGGGAGTGTACTAATTAGTTACATCTGCCCAGGCACCCGAAGACGCAGCAGAGGGTGGGTTTGGGATGGTGGGAAAAGACTATGTAGAGTCACTGGCATGAAAAAGAGAATCTTGTGTACCTTCTCTCCAATCCCTGTGGGGTTCACTCACTTGCAAGAGTGACTGCGGCGTTTCCCACGGCCGCTACCAGGTTCACTGAGATGGGCAGGAGACACAAGTGGCAGCCACGGTGGGTGTTTTCTCTTTAGTGATGCTCCTGGCTGGTGACCAATTCGAGAGAACTGTTATGCAGCCTGGGAGCTGGAGAGGCCAGCCCAGCAGCTACCTTTTTTTTTTTTTATGCTTTTCATAACAAATAATAGAACATTGTGCAGAAGCGCAGGGGAAGAGGGTACCAAACAGGGCCCTACAAATAAAAGCGAAGATCCCGAAAGAACCTGAAGCTTACAAAGGAGAACTGCAGCTGTTGTGAATGTGGCGCATCTCAGTCCTCAGTCTGGTACAGAAGGGGATGCCTTCAGTCAGCTGTCGCTGCCCCTGGGCAGAGGTGAGAGGGATGCTGTTTAATAACAAAGACAGTCCTCCTCGATGGCAAGTCTAATTACAAGAGGAAAAATAAACCAAACACCTTAGAGAAAGAAAGGGTTTGGTTTCCTCAAGGCTTCATTTTTATCATGGAAACTTCAAGGGTCATTCCTTGGCAAGTCACAAAAATACCAAAACAGTCAGCTGAGCCCGCGCACAGAGGCCGCAGCCAGAGCCGCTGTTGCTTTGTTTTGGAAGGCATCTTCACGCAATTGCAGCTTTTAAAAAATTTTTTTCTTTTTTTGTAATTAAAGAAACAATTTCATTCATGTGGAAATGTGTAAATAGTCCACAGGACAAAAAGATGAACTGCGGTAGTGAAGGACAGTGGGGAGTAGGGGTCAGGTAGAGGGGTAATCCAGGGACTTACAGCACCAAGGAAAAGAAAACAGCACCACTTGGTTTAGGAGAAATTTTCAGAATTAGGAAAGTATCTTGTCATATATTCAGATCGTGATTTTGGTCTTTTGTTTGTTTTTGTTTTTTTATTTTTTCGAGACAGGGTTTTTCTGTGTAGCCCTGGCTGTCCTGGAACTTGCTCTGTAGACCAGGCTAGCCTCGAACTCAGAAATCCGCCTACCAGGCATGTGCCACCGCCGCCTGGTTCTTATTTTTGTTTGTACATTTGTTTGTTTGTTTGTAGGAATAATCTTTGAAATGAGGAATAATTTTTGAAAGTACCCATCCTTTGTTATTAAGTATACGACAAAGGAAAAGACAGATAATGTTTCAAGTCTCCAGCTATGCTTGAAAAGTCATCATTTCTCCTACAGTTTCTCCCAATAAAAATATTGATTGTACTTACCTTATAGATATAAAAAACCGAAATGCCATCTTTGTAAGTATATGTCAAGATTCCAACCTTTAAAATGCTCATAGAGCCTCAACTGGCCTGAAGGCAAGAGGTTATACCAAATGGAATGGAATGTTCAGGAAGAAGAGGTAGGACTCAAGGCCGCAGGTTGGCATCCGGAAGTCTAGGCATCCTCTTAAAAGAGCATCTGAAGAATCTTCCAGTCAGGTTCTATCGTCCTCAAGTAATCAAGTCAAAGCTCATAGACATCCAGACATGGCCGACGAGGTCCCAGATCACTGGGGCATCCCCTCCAACATGCCACTCACCACTTCTCCACCCCAGTGTTGCTCCCTAAAGTCCCCTTCCACCGCCAGGGTGGAGCCCCGGCTCTTCTGTGTCCCTCCATGTGTCATCTTCTGAAAAGTTACCTCCTCCCTATGTGAATGCTGAAGCACTTGTATCAGCCGTAGTGTCCGCTGTTCAATATGTCCTCTGCTGCCTTCATAGTCAGCTTGCAATGTTCCTTCATGTTGTCTGCCTCCCTAGCCTACTTTTGGAGTCAAGCTCCCAGAGAGAAAGAACTTGGCTGGCTGCTTGTTTCTGTGTCGGTAGGACCCAGCATGGTGTTCTATATAGTTAGCCAGTCAGCAGACAGAGGAATGGATGAGATAAGAACACTGCTACTTGTTTACAAAAAAAAACAGATATTTTTTAAAAGGAATATGTCATTAACATAATTTTTATTTTTGAGATGTAAAGGGTTTATTTTTTTTAATTAGTTTATTTATTTACATCCCAAATGTTGCTCCCCCTTTTGGTTCCCCCTCCCAGAGTTCTTCATTCCATTCCCCCTCCCCTTCATCTCTGAAAGGATGCTGCCCTTCTCACCACCACCACCACCACCACCACCACCACCACCACGATATCCACCTGTTTGAGCATTCTCTCCCACTGGGGCCAGGCAAGACAGTCAGTCCTCTGCTACATGAATCCAGACTGTGTATGCTCTTTGGTTGGTAGCTCAGTGTCTGGGAGCTCCCTGGGGTGAAGGTTATTTGGCACTGTTGGTCTTCCTATGGGGTCACCATTCCCTTCAGCTCCTTCAGTTCTTCCCCTAATTCATCCATAGGGGTCTCTGAGCTCAGTTCTTAGTTGACTGTGAATACCTGCATCTGTCTCACTCAGCTGCTGGTAGAGCCTCTCAGAGGACAGCCATGCTAGGCTCCTATCTACAAGCATATCACAGCATCAGTAATAGTGTCAGGGCTTGGTGCTCACCTATGGGATAGATGCCAAGTTGGTCACTGGTCAGCCATTCCTTCAGTCTGTGCTCCATTTTAGTCCCTGGATTTCTTTTAGACAGGAAGAATCCTAGGTCATAAATTTGAAGGTAGGTTCATGTGTACATCCCTCCACTGGAGGCCCTGTCTACCTGCTGGAAGTGGACTATTCAGGTTCCATCTCCCCAGTGTTGGGCATTCCAGCTAAGGTCACCCACACTGAGTCCTGGGTGCCTCTCACATCCCAGGTCTCTGGGACTTTCTAGAGGTTCCCCTCACCCCTTCCCCCCCCCACACACACCAGCAGCTGAATATTTCCACTCATTCTCCTGGCCCTCTGAGCTTTCCTCCTGTTTCCCCCACATCTGACCCTGCACTTCTTCCCCTCCCTCCTTCCTCTCCCACTCAAGTCCCCCCCTTCTCTGTCTCCCATGATTATTTTAAAAACACTGGATTTTTAAAGAAGAATTTTTTTATTTTTTTATTTTATTTTTTGGCACAGTGTAAGTTTGCCTAAAGTCTGATTACATCTTACAGATGGAAGAATTTAATAATTCTCACTAATAATATGATAGTGAATTAACAATTAGTTAAATTATTTAAGCAGAAAATTTCCCCAAATTCAGGGAGCCTCTGCATTGTGTTTGATTTTTTTATTACAGAAATGTGTAAGGACATTGAGGGCTGCTGCTAGAATCAGTATTATGTCTAGAACCATTCACCACGGTCAAGCAGAATCCAGTCTGCTGCAGAGATGCAATGCCAGCAGTAATAGTGAGAAATAGATATTCTAACCTTACCTTGGGATTTCTATCACTATGTTTGGATAAACATTTGGGAATTAAAAGGATAAAATCAACAATGAATTAATTAGTTGAAATCTAGAAAATAATCTTTAATATTTTCATTGTATGCATTGAGAGTGTGAGAGCTAGTGAGATGACTCAAGATTTTTAGGACCAGAGCTGGCTACCCAAAGACCAACTGCTCTGATTAGTAGATTAAGTCTAACTTTCTGAGAGGTGTCCTAAGTACAGGTGTCCTAAGATGCCTGGGGGTCCCCAGCATGTGGTTAGTGTCTGCCTGGCAGAGGACAGAGTCTTTAACATAAGGGGTCTATATTAAATGCAGATGATTCACCTTAGTATCATTACTATGCACTCAATTCAGGATGTTCAGGGTGACGTGAACAACTTTTTTTTTTCCCTTTAAGACATTATAAACATTTTTCATTTATTATATTTTCAAAAGAATCAATGATCCTTTTAGTATTTCTGATGTACTATGAGAAGGTTTTTTTCCTGGTTGCTAGTCTCTCATCTGTTTGAACTTGTTTTCTTTGATCATTTTTTATTCATTTATACATTTCCCACGTTCTATTGAGCAGTTACTATGGGCCAGGTATTGTTCATCATCTTGTGTGTTAGGGTGTACCGGTGCACAAGCCAGAAATGTTTCATAATTTATATAGCACAGCTTGTTGGAAAAGACCAAAACTCTCCAAAGAAACCATGTAAGGATTATATCCCTTTATCCCTTTATCACTCCTGTGTATGTTTTCCTTTTCCTTAGGCCAAAAAAAATGGTTACAGTTCTTTCTCTTTTATTGTTCCCTGTTTTATAATCTTGTCTTATGTCAGCTTAGAAATGGAGGTGATTTTTTTTTTAATTTTCAACTGTTCCAGGGAGTCCATTTTTTGACCACTTTCCTCAATTCAGCAACATCACCCCATACTATATCATACCACTCTCTTCTTCCAAAAATCTCCTCATTTCTCTTCATTAAAAATAGGAAGATGGCGGGATATTGGAAAAATTGCCTACTATCTTCATGTCTTTCTATTCAGACAATGTCTAAAAAATTTGGCTTCCTAAGAAGGATTTAACAGGATCAGTTAAAGCATGCACACTTAGAACATTGTTTTCTGTCAAATCTTACTTCCCACCCTACCCATCAACATAAGACCAGACATGTATTAACATGTTAACATAAAGTCTTCCTTCTATGAGATTTTTATTTTTCCATTGTATTAGTCTTTACTTTGTCTATCTTAAGATTATTAAGAATATGTTGAATTTAATATTTGTCATTCATATTTATTAGTAAAATAAAATTTTCATGTGAACAATGCTCACTGTTCCTATTTTCTTCTCTATTTAATGTAGGATACATACACTCACACACAGTGAAAAAGAGAGAGAGAAAGAGAGAGAGAGAAAGAGAGAGAGAGAGATTTACTTAGCTCTACACTCAGGAAATATTTATATTCACAATAATGTGTATATGTGCATGATTTTTATATATTATATGCATTGTACAAATGTATATAAAATGCTTGGTATTGAAAACACAAAGAACATATTTTCATTTGTTATTTTTTCTCATTGGAGTATTGCTTGCTTCCATATGCAAAATCCTTTAGACTATTTTTTCTTACAATAACTGGAGAAATAAACAATTTGAATATTTATGTTCTCAGGGAAACATAAAAAGTATCATTTGCTTTAGTTGGCTAATTAACTTTGCGTAATATTGACATAGCTACTGCCATAATATTCTCTCTACCAAGAATACTTCCTATTGGAATGACGTCAAAGGACTTTGCAGTGTGGACAGACCCATAAATCTACCTTGTTTCAAGCTGAGATGAAGATCTCCAAACTTAAATTCAGTATAGGTCATGGGCAGTGCAATGAATCACTTTCTCCAAAGACATTTGACCTGACTGCAAATTATTCCCATGTTTTGTAGATGCAACAGCCTGTGTAAGGACATGCCAGCCCCTTTGCCTGTGATCCCTTGGAGATGATGTATGGCTCCCCACGAACTCAGAGAGCCAAGTCCGCCATCTTGACAATGGTGCCAGTTAATGAATTAGGATGAGGCTCTTTTGCCCCACTTGTTTCAAAATTACATTTGGCTTTGACAAACAATATACAAATTTCCTATTATATGGGCATACTTCCACTTGAGATCGGAGTATAATGCCTCATTCACTTTTTACAAGCTGGTGGAAACTAAAAAAGTAAATAAATAAATAAATAAACAAACAAACAAACAAACAAACAGAGTGCCAGTTCACGCTGAGGAATTTTCTTCTGATTTTCTGGAAGTAGCTTAATGATCAACAATATCCTTGTAGTTCCTTCCTCTCCAGTATGATTCCTGACAAAGCTGGTTGTCAAACACTGCTAAACTATGAGCCCACAAAAGAACTCAAATTTTAAGACAGTCAATTCCATCATTTTAAAGAAAACACAAAAAATGTAGCAGACAAGTATACTTGACAAAACTCCAGGCTTCATATCTGCCACCAACCCCAAAGAAACAGTAAATGTGGCTAAAAATAATGCCCTCTAAATTGTTACAGCCTGCTTGTGTTTCTCCTGTAGATGGAAAACTATACTCTGATTGTTTTTGTCTACACCCAGTCTCAAAGAAGCCTCGAGAGCTGAGGGTAAGTTCCCAAGGAATGTGGTGTTGGATTTATCCCATCATACCTTCTGAACAAGCTGTGGTTTATTAAGGTTAAATTGTAGTTTTATCTGATTTTTTTGTTCTACAAATGGGGACAAGAGGTCATTTTCCCACTACTTTCCTTCCATTTATATACTTTGAATGCACTGTAAAGCAGACAGATACTGTACTGGCTGGTATTGTGTGTCAATTTGACACAGGCTGGAGTTATCACAAGGAAAGGAGCTTCAGTTGGGGAAGTGCCTCCATAAGACCCAGCTGTGGGGAATTTTGTCAGGGTTGGCAATCAAGGTGGGGAGGGCCCATTGTAGGTGGTGCCAACTCTGGTCTGGTAGTCCTGGATTCTATAATAAAGAAAGAAAGCTGAACAAGCCAAGGGAAGCAAGCCAGTAAGGAGTATCCCCCCATGGCCTCTGCATCAGCTCCTGCATCCTGACCTGCTCAAGTTGCAGTCCTGACCTCCTTTCGTGATGAAGAGCAATTTGGAAATGAAAGCTGAATAAACCCTTTCCTCCCCAAATTGCACCTTGATCAGTATGTTTTGTGCAGGAATATAAACAATGACTAAGACAGATACTCTAAGAGAGCAACTGACTTTACTGTTTTTAGTATATATTACTTTCTACAAATCACTTGAAAGAATGGATGGAGAAAAAACAGATATGAAGTGTTGAAATATTGAATTTGGACATCCTAGTTTAGTTTTGTTTTGCTTTAGTTAGGATATTTGTTTGGTTTGGTATTTTAGCATGTGTGTGTGTGTGTGTGTTGTGTGTTGTGCATTGTGTGTATGTATGTTTAACAATTTCATAGTAAGGTTTTCATTTGTATGATTTCCACCCCTTCCTATCATTTTCCCAACTCCTCTAGTGTTCTGTCCTACACATTCTTAAATTCATGACCTAAACATACACATACACATACACATACACATACACATACACATACACACACACACATACACACACACACACACACACACAGAGAGAGAGAGAGAGAGAGAGAGAGAGAGAGAGAGAGAGAGAGAGAGAGAGTTTCTGAAGACATTCATGAACCAGGGTGAAATCCCATCATGCTTAATTTACTGCTCTGAGGTTAAGCCTTCCTAACAGGTCTTTAACTTAAATGCAACGTGCAAAACCAAAGATAAATGACTTCTAATTTGTTTGAGACATCAGCTACTTGATCACCTCAAGGTAGAACCTGAACATATCTGAGCTTTTCTGAATTTAATCAGAGTAAAGGGGATTCAGTCTGTTGAGCACAGGTGCACTACTCACGAGTCCATGGAGTAGTCTCATAAACATTGAAGAACACAGGCAAGGATACCAGGTTCTTTGAATCTCACTTGAGCCAAAGCAGCCTGATTCTCTCACAATTGTTCACCTCAATTTCTAAATAGGATTTTCTTTGGCACATGTAACTTGCTTTTGACATTAAAAAAAACATTAGAATACTGCTAGGTCAGGACATCTTTCACCCAAACTCCATCTTTGGTTTCTTGCCTCTTTATCTGATTTGAGCTACTAGTCCCCACATAATTCATCTCATTTTAATTCCTAGTAAAAGAATCAGCAAGGGGAAGTAGCTTGAGTAGATGAGTTTCCCTTAAGATGTGGCCAAGATTCCATTTGTTTAGGAAGTCCTGGAAAGTTGTCCAACTTTTGGGAAAGAATCATTGAACTCAGTAAGAAAATGGTCACAATTTTATGATGGCTTATTTTAGTCCACATTAGTAATTTATTTTATGACATATCAGTTCCCTCTAATATTAAGTTGTGTTCTGGGACTTTTGAGAAATAGACCACACTTGACCACATTTTCCATTTCCCACACCAATATAGAACATTTGTGCAGGATGCTGTCTGGTCTATAAGCAGTTGAACAGATATTTGCAGGATGTTGTCTTGTCTATAAACCGCTGTACTGGCTAGTTTTGTGTGTCAACTTGACACAGGCTGGAGTTATCATAGGAAAAGTAGCTTCAGTTGGGGAAGTGCCTCCATGAGGTCCAGCTGTGGGGCATTTTCTCAATTAGTGATCAAGTTGGGGAGTGCCCCTTGTGGGTGGTACCATGTCTGGGCTGGTATTCTTGGGTTCCATAAGAGAGCAGGCTGAGCAAGCCAGGGGAAGCAAGCCAGTAAGGAATATCCCTCCATGGTCTCTTCATCAGCTCCTGCTTCCTGACCTGCTTGAGTTCCAGTCCTGACTTCCTTTGGTGATGAACAGCTGTGTGGAAGTGTAAGCTCAATAAACCCTTTCCTCCCCAACTTGCTTCTTGGTCATGATGTTTGTGCAGGAATAGAAACCCTGACTAAGACAACAGCCAAACATGTATGTGCAGAATGTTGTCTTGTCTATAAGCAGCCAAACGTATGTTTTATGCCCTGAGTCCTAATAACTATTTTTCTCTGCCTCATGACTTTTTCAACTTCATCTTCTTCCAGCTTCATACGACATGCACCAATGCTGGTAGTCTATCCCTGATGTAACATCTCATGTCATTGTAGGTTCCTGTCAATCATCCCTCTTCATTGTTTCCCTCGACTTCAGCATAAACATTAATGTATGCATTAAATAAACTCATTGATTTTTCTCTTGTTTTCCTCTGTGTAAAAAATAATCCTTAACCTCCATTCCCTGGCTTCTTTAATTACATCTTGATTTCATGTCCAGATGGATGGTCCCATGTCTTCTTAGCTAGGCGTTCAATGTATACATGGCCTTTCACAAAGATGGTATATCAGCACATCAAACATATGACTCAAATTAAGCTTGTCTTCCTTCTCCCCCATACTCCTTACCAGTTCTTTCTTCCAGGCAGTCTTTATAAATCTATCAGTGCCACCACAGATATTCACAAGCTCTTTTTTCTTAGACAAACAATGTTTAGATGCTTTTTCTAAAATTTCTTCATTTCTTTCCAAAATTTTAGAGAACTAAATAGCTAATAAAGATGCTATGGGAATATTGCCAGTTAGAGCAGTAGCCAGATGATTATTCACTACTAGTAATTTCCTTCCTGACTTTTTTCCACAACTCTAGTATTGAACACATTTGCAAACTTACTGAGTTAAAATGAAAAAATTGACTTGTTTTGCAGAGGCACTTTAATACAGGCTAGTGGTGCTCTACCAAGGGATCACATACAAAGGCATGACAACTTGTTTTGTAGAGGAATTTTAATCTAGCATAGTGGCTGCTCTGGAAAGGTATTATTACATCAAAAGACCTTGTAGGTCAATATGATCTGGCTGGAATTCAGGTCATGCCCTGGATTACACTATGACCATGACATTCACACACTTAGTATATACTTTTAATCCATAACAATGAAGGTAAGGTTAGTTTGTGGAAGGAACAGAACAATAAAGAGAAGTCACTTAAGAGCAGTGAGAGAGAAAAAGTGTGTGTGTGTGTGTGTGAGAGAGAGAGAGAGAGAGAGAGAGAGAGAGAGAGAGAGAGAGAGACAGGTTGCAGAGAGAACAAACTAGACACAGGTGATAACAGAACAAGCCAGAGAATAAGAATGAGCCAGAAGATTAAGACATATATCCAAAGTTAATATGAGGCTAAGCAGAGTAATTCAGTCAGAAGCAGAGAGGTGCTAGACTGAATCCATCAGCTTGAAAGATTAGATTGTACAGAGGCTAGAAGCTTTCAGGCCTAGGTCTAGGATTGTAAAAACAGAGAAAGAAATGCTCTTGGCTCAACCCAAAAGATATATTTGTACATCTTGGGATGACACTCTCATCTCACCCCATAGTCTGAGGAAAAAAAGCAACATTTACATTGAAAACATGGGAAATCTTTACCTGAGTTTTCTGCTTTGTCAGCATTTTTTTTGCTTGTTTGTTTGGTGGATTTTGTTTTGCTTTTTTGTGTTTTCTCTATTATCCATGGACAGAAATTTGGTTGCTTGGTTCTCAGAATCATCCTTTCCATCTCTTTACCTTAGAACCTCTCTTCAGTAGACCTGTTTTCCTACTACTTTGGCATTTGTACCATGCGATTTACCATGTTCAGATTAACAGAAAATGAGAAAAAGTGTTTTTTACAATCATACATGTAAACAGCTGAGGTATGTAATGAACTACTGAGATGCCAGTTCTTGAAATTCTGAGGTAGTGAAAGTATAAATTTGAGGCTGGCCTTGATATGTAAAAAGAACTTGTCTTAAAAGAAAAATCAAATATACATAATACACAACTATATCAGTGAAGTATATCATAGAATGTTTAAATTATGGAGGACATAGCTGCCTCCTCAAAGTTTGTCACATTCAAAATATCTGTGTGCCTTTTGGATACATAATGCATAGTGTATTATTGTTATCAATAATAACTACTAAATCATGTCAGAATTGCTATGCTTTGGGAGACATATATTTTCACACTCAAACTCAAAATTTTCTTATCCACTACTCTCCCCCATCCTCCTCATTCCCATGGTAACCAGCATTTTACTCTTATTTTCTGTAAGATATTTTTTCTTTTATGAAAAATACATTTTTGGTACATTATATATTAATCACAGTTTCCCCTCCCCTACACAGCTCCCCAGTCATCCAAGTCCACACCCTATCTTATTCTCCTTGAAAAACAGTCATTTAATGTATAACAGTAAGGGAAGTAAGCAGGATATAAAAC
This sequence comes from Apodemus agrarius, assembly GCA_964023405.1. NCBI lineage: Eukaryota > Metazoa > Chordata > Mammalia > Rodentia > Muridae > Apodemus > Apodemus agrarius. The sequence goes on along the minus strand of OZ030008.1, from coordinate 120,207,699 downwards.
GAATAAGTAAATAAATAAATAAATAAATAAATAATAAAATGATTAAAACAAAAACAAATGATCTGAAATGGGACAAAGCAAAGAGAAGGAAAGGAGCCTAAGAAAAATCCTGAGAAGCATGTATAGAAATAGAGAAACAGAAGATAAATTTAAAAACAGATTTTCTGTATAAGTTTATGTTGTTATTACCTACGGCTTATCCCTCTTAGCTCAATAACCTCTAGTTCCAGTCACAAATGACAGAGTTTCTTTTAGTAACCAAATAGTATTCTATGGTGTACATGACATTTTTCAAAAATCTATTTACCAATTGGATATAGTATTTTCACATCTCAGTTATTGTTAGTAGTGCCAAGACAATCTTGGAAGTATAATGAGTCCCCCACACTGATTTCATTCCCTTTGTAGATATCCCAAGTGACAGACTACTGCATCATATGGTAATACTATTTTTAATATTAAGGGACCATCACAACTTCTTTCTTTTATATAAGAGCTGTAAAATGTACATTGCTGCTAATACTGTACAAGAATTCTCTTTTGTCTTCCCTGGCACTTATTATCTCTTTGTTAGTATCCATTTTCTTATGGGTGGCATAAAAATATCAGTGTGATTTTGATCTGCATGTTCCTAGTGATTGGGAATGTTGACATTTTTTTTATACAACTTTTGGCCATCCCCGTGTTCTCTTTTGAGAAATGTCTATTTAAGGTCTATCACTCAGTTTTTGGGTGGGCTAAATGTCTGTTAGATATTGAGTTGTATAAAATATTTTTGCCTTATGGAATTAACTTTTTAAATTTAATTCAATTTATTTTAGTTGTTCACTTCACATCCTGCTCACTCCCCCCATCCTGGTCACCCCCTCCCACAATACTTCGCCCTACCCTATCCCCCATTGCCCATCCTCTTCTCTGAGCTGGTGGGGCACCTACAGGTATTCCACCACCATCCTGATACTTCAAGTCTCTGCAAGGCTAGACTAGGCAGCCCAGCTCTTAGAACATATCCCAGGCAACTGCTTTTGCAATAGCCCTTGTTCTAGTTCTTCAGGACACACATGAAGGTTTAGCTGCACATCTGCTACATATGAGCTGGGAGGCCTAGGTCCAGCCCTGTATGTTCTTTGGTTGGTGTTCCAGACTAGAAGAGCCTGAAGGGTCCAGGTTAATTGACTCAGTTGATCTTCCTGTGGAGTTTCTATCCCTTTTGGTGCCTACAATCCTTCCTTCTATTGTTCCATAAGAGTCCCCAAGTTCAATCCACTCTTTGGATGTGGGTATCTGTATACATCTGAGTTAGCTGTTATGTGAACCCTCTCATAGGAAGGCATGCTTGTCTATAAGCATAACACAGTATCATTACTAGTGCTAGGGATTGTGCTTGCACATGGGATGGGTCTCAAGTTGGGACAGTTGTTGGTTGACCATTCCCTCAGTGTCTGTTCCCTCCCACTTGCCTGTATTACTTGTAGACAGGATGAATTTTGGGTTGAAAGTTTTGTGGGTGGGTAGGTATCTCTGTCACTCCACGGGGTTTTTGTCTGGCAACAGGAGGTGGCCTCTTCAAGTTTCCCAGTGCAGTACCCAGTGCAGTGAGTCACAGATAATGTCACCCCCACTGATTAATGGGTGCCTCTCTTATCCCAGGTCTCTGTCTCATCCTGGATATGCCCCCACCACCTCACCCCCATCAGTTGCACATTTCCCTTCATTCTCACTAACTTTTTATATGTCTAGTATATTAATATTTTCTCTTATTCTGGAATTATTTCCTTTTTCGTCTCATACCTAGAGTTTCTTTAGTGCAAAATCCAGTTACTTCTCAAATTAGTATTTATGGACAAGCTTCAAAAAAAAAGGGTGTGTGTGTAAACCTTGCTCTGGCTATAAATAACAGAAAAAGTGACAAACTGACTTACAGAGTAAGATTTGGTTTTTCTTCTTTGAGAAACAGAAGTTAGAGTGACCCCACTTTGGCCAATTTGGTAGCTTAACAATAAAATCAAAGAATTAGGACCTGTGCTTCTCTTCCATATTTCTCATATTGTCCACATTCCAGTCCTGAACAACTCTTGTTCATCTTGCTTTCAGATAACCTTGGTAGGGGAAAAAATCACCTGTACAAGGGAATTCTTTGTTTAAGAGGAGAAAAAAAAATTCCCTCAGAGATATCATCTCTTGCCATACTGCCTAGAAATGAGTGGCACACCAACCCCTCACCAACCTTGACCAGAGTGAATGAGATGTTAAGATTGTCTTAGACAATTAAAAGCGGGACACCTATAGACACTTGGTCAAAGTTTTAGCCCTGCCTGCAGAGAAATAATTAGGGTGTGTAGGAAGTTACAAGCAAGTACCCATTTTACAGATAATGTACTTAGCAAAGCCCTGAGCCTTTATAACTTGTAGAATTCCTATTGCCCTTAAAGCAATTATGAATAAGCCTGAGTAATTTGATTCCCCTCTAAACTGTGTAATAGACTTTTGTCTTTAACTGTCTATGATTAATATAGAAAAATCAATCCCTTTTACTTTTTAATGTGTGTAGGAAAAAGCTGTGTTTTAAGCTAGAAGTAACTATCAAAATGGGTGCTCTGATGAGGTGAGGAAAGCACTTGGGTAAATTGAAGAGACTAACATACTTACCTTTTAGGGGTGCCTTCTTAGACACACATCACTGCTTTGACCTTGGCCCATGCCATACTGACTATATTATAATGAGTCTCTTTCCTGTAGTGTACAGCATAAGATTAGTCTTGCTATAGCTCTCATTCATTCGGCAGCACAATCTTTGTTCTCTATGAGTCAACATTGAAATAAGTCTAAGCCCTTGGAAAAACAATCCTGGCCACAGGGTATCTAAAAACAACAACAATATGGTGATAGGTTATATTTTTTGAGGCAGTAAAACTCAGTTATAAAACGATTTTTTAAAATTCTCTACTCTTGAAGTCCTGACATGATCAGCACTGGACGTGACCCAAGGATGGAATGAAGAACATGAATGGATGGCTGTTTCCTTAGCAACAAGAACCATATATTTTTCTCTAAAGGAAAAAAAAGCAAAAGAACCTTTTCCCTTCCATTTTTCTTTCTCTTTGCTTAGTGTCTTACAGAGCAATATAACAATTTAATATTCTTCACCACTATCATTTAAGGCATGCCATATGCAAAGTGATAATTATTTTTAAAAACAGTTCAATAGGGCTCTCTTTCTACATTGTGCAGGCAGCTATCCTGTTAGTGTATCAGAAACTCTGTGGTAAGGCTATCTACAAATGCATGAATCTCTGCTCTGACTGGATATAAGTCTATTAAACAGCATTTAAAGGAAAAGTTGCTAGGTCTCCTAGAAAATATGGTTACCTTGTTCTCATTCAGCACCAGTATTTAACTGACACCCTCAACCAGATGATTCTAATATCAACCAGCATTTATGTCGATACCCCTAAGAAAATCTAGGGCATTAACAAATCAATTAAAAAAAGTTAACATATATCTACTGGAGATAAAAGTTTATAAAACATTTCAGAGGGTCTAGCTGACCTTTTTAATCTTGATTTAATTGTTTTTCAGAACGTGATTTCAAGCAAACAAACAAATCAAGGTTTCCAGAAAAGTAAATCTCTAAATCTATCTTAGGTTGTTGGATATAGAAGGAACTGTGGATGTGGCAGCCACTGCTAAAAATCTACTCCAAGCATGTTTCTCCGTAGGCTCCCTAACCTAAATCGAGAAGAAGCACAATGCAGAAGATCCTGTCTTAGCTTTATCTCATTGGGAATGTAACTCCAGAGTTGATGTCTCTCTCTTCTCTGGCCTCTTTCACCCAGAAAAATGTTCACAGACCCTGTTGGCCATGGTCTATCTTAGTCAGGGTTTTATTCCTGCACAAACATGACCAAGAAGCAAGTTGGGGAGGAAAGGGTTTACTCAGCTTACACTTCCACACTGCTGTTCATCACTAAAGGAAATCAGGACTGGAACCCAAGCAGGTCAGGAAGCAGGAACAGATGCAAAGGCCATAGAGGGATGTTTCTTACTGGCTTGCTTCCCCTGGCTTGCTCAGCCTGCTCTCTTATAGAACCCAAGACTACCAGTCCAGGGGTGGCACCACCCACAATGGGCCCTCCCCACTTGTTCACTACTTGCAAAAATGTCTTGTAGCTGAATCTCATGGAGACATTTCCTAACCTGAAGCTCCTTTCTCTGTAATAGCTCCAGCTTATGTCAAGTTGACACTCAAAACCAGCCACTACAGTCTGGGAAAGGAAGGGTAGGTTCAAGATGGTTCACCTCTATGTCCTAATACAGCTACAGCCTGGATAGTGTCAGAAAAATTCTCATTTTGTATTCATCATTTTATTTTATGCATTTATATGTTTTGTCTGCAGGTATGTCTGTGTTTATATATTTATGTAGGCTTTTTTTCTGCATGCATGTCTGTGAACCATGGGTGTGCCTAGGGCCGACAGAAACAGGAAAAAGGCATCAGATACCCTGGAACTGGAATTACAGATGGTTGTGAGCTTCCATGTGAGTAGTATAAATCAAACCAAGGTCCAATACGAAAGCACCCAGTTCTCTTAACTGCTAATCCATCTCTCCATCACTAAGATCTCAATTCTTGTTTTGTTGTCTCTGTTGTTTTGTTTTGTTTTGTTTTGATGATGGCAATCTCAAATTTTGAGGAAGCTTCTCTTTTCTTACCTATTGTACCTTCAGATGCAGTTTTGTGGTGATGCCTGCTATGTGATGGTATTAGGCAAAATGATGTATTTGTAGATTTAAAATGATGCACAAGATTTATTCCTTAGCATTACAAAACCCAGGTGAGGAGGCATGTGATAGAAGGAAGTCACAGACTATGAAAGGTCAAAGAAGTAACCCAACAACCCAACCAACACTCAAAAGACAAAAGTACCAGGAAAGATGCTATATTCATATGATGATGTAAGCTACTTAAAGAATCATGGATGAGAAGATGTGAAATGCTGTCACTGATAAATGAAGAGAACAGCACACTCAGTTTTTTCGTCAAATAGTGTATAGAATTAAACAGTAAGAGTGGGGGCGTTAAATAGATTATATGTTTATTCTACAGATATTTCATTTAGCAAGAAAAGCAGGTAATGATAATAATAATTAGTGTGATGATAATAAATTAATGTGGATAAAAATAACTTGATATGTTATAAAAGCTTTCTGCTAAGCAGCAGTTCACAGAATAACATTGGCCTCATGCAGGAGCTTGCTAGAAGTACAAACTCTATTTTGATGGATTGTATCCATACTTGAGTTTTAGCAAGATGCTGAAGTTTTATGCTCAATGAAGAATAATGTGTTGAATGCTGTACATGCATTGCCATCTTCAACAGAGGAGGGAGGCAACAGTTTTAAGCTATACTTGATACTAAATCTTGAACTTAAACTAGAGTCAGAAATTTGCCCATAGTAGCACAAAGAATAAAGTGGTAGAGCTGTTTGAAACATAGTAGCTGGACTTTCTATCTGAGACTCTCTATATCTGCAAACAAAGCAATCCTTAAAAAATTGATAAGTGGACAAGTTGGTCATTGTCTTGGACGCTGGATTGGACTAATTCTATAACTATAATAATTTTTTTCATTAAATTACCAACCACAGAATCTGTCTGCATGGCAAGACATAAAAGGTCGGTAGATATTTAAGGCCGCTTGAGCTTTCAGATAGCACCTGTCACCAGCAGCTATTATTCCCAGATTTTCCAAGAGACTTGAGAAATTAAACCTCAGCTTCCCCAATGATCAAACTGAACTTTACAAACTCCAGGAATCCTTTTACATTTCAGGGCCCTGAGCACATTTTTTCTTTACCCCACAGTTTAAGTCCTAGATGGAATTCAGCATCCAAAAGGCCATTCAGAATTCTGTCAGTCACCAAATTGGATGTAGTGAATAAAGAAGAAACTACCACATAACATTGGAGGTAAAAATAACCCCATAATTCCTCAGTACCTTTCAATCAGTTAAGAAACACTTTCTTCTAGCTAAAAATCAAAACAAAATAGTTTTCAAAATGTCTTTTCAGTCATTGGCACAACCTTAAAATTTTGTTCTACTGAGGTCTCTTCAAATTCAATAGGGGACATGCAGCACAAATATGTCAAATTCATTTGTTTGCATTTAGAGAGACAGGTAGCTCTCTCGCAGCTTGGATGACTGTTTTCAGGTTTGGTCTAACAGCAACTTCAAAGCAAGATGACTGTAATCAAGGGAAAAACGTGGCAAAATTCTATAATGAAAGTACATATTTTATTTTTCTCAGGCTTTGAGAAGGAGAGAGAGGCTGGAAATCCAAAACAATTGCTTTAGAGACTGTATTATTGTCCAGACAGGCCCTTTAATTAACTTCTTTCTCTTCCTTCTAGGTTTGTAGGGGTAACATTGGTAAGGTTAGAGCTGACTGTTTCCTTCAACAAAATGATACAAGAGGTTAGATTCACAGAGTATCTCTGGCAGTGTTTCTGGATAGTAATAATTTCTTTTATTTCTTTAGGTGAACAGTACAGCTTTCATAAGATGCAGTTGAATGAGATTGTTTTTCTCTCTGTTTATGTTAGTGTTCATATGTTTGTAGATGTACATGTGTGTTTATATGCACATATATATGCACACATGTGGATGACAGAACACAGTCTCAGAAATCATTCCTCAGTAAACATCAACATTTTTTAATTTATTAAGAAAGAGTCTTCCATGATCCAGATCTCCCAAGTATGCTCAAATGGGAAACCCAAATGCTCCCTATGGATTGGCTTGTCTCTTCTTAAGCAGTGCTAGGGCACTAAGCACCTGTTCACCTATTTCCCTAGCTCTTTTCACTTGGGTAATGAAGTCTGAAATCATTTGGGTTCTTCTGCTTATAATACAAGCACTTTGCCAATAGAGACATCTCCCCAACTCCTTGTTCTGTGCTTTTAAAGAATCAGTTAATATGAGTGATGTTGCTGGCCACTCTCAAATCTTCCCAAAATGTTGCTTCCTGGGGACATTATAAAATAATGTGTATCTCTTATTTGTGTGCTAAAATAGTCTGATAGTCTTCAGGAAATATGTGTCAACAGTTTATGGCACTTGAACCAGTTAAATGAGCTGCAAGTGGTGTGTTGTATTGTGTTGATGGCCTCAGTCAGGAATGACTGGTGGGCTCTGTCACTGACAGTTGTGATTCTAGTGAACACAAGCCATATTATCTACCCTACTTGACTTACAACTTCGCTTCTCACAGCACAATTGTTTTATTTTTTCTTGTTTTTTAAAATTAGGTATATTCTTTATTTACATTTCAAATGTTATTCCCTTTCCTGGTCCTCCTTCCCCTGAAAATCCCATAAGCCATTTACCCTTCCCCAATCAACTCTCCCCTGATTCTCTGTCCTAGTATTCCTCTACACTAAAGGGAGGAGAGGCCCTTGGTCCTGGAAATACTTGATCCCCTAGTATAGAGAACAATGGTTATGCACCATTTCCCCAAAGGTTTTTGTACTGTTAGTGTAGTTAGTTTAGGGATACTTGGCACTAATGGTCAATAATAAAGACTCTAGATCACTCTTTGAGACAATGCTCTGACTATGTCTGAAAGGGGTTGTCTTAATTATTTACATTGATGTGAGACATGACTATGCCCTCATCTTGGGGAAGCATAGAATATCTTGGGCTAGATGGAGTAAGAGCACTATATATGATTGACACCTAAGACTAAGTATGTATGCTCTGTCATCCACATGTATGTACATAATACATGGATATATATGTATATACATATATATACACATATTTTCTTGTACACCAACATACACATAAACCATAAACACCAATATATATTTTTTCTTGTACACCAACATACACATGAACACACATACACATGAAATGCTCATTTCATTCTGCTTCTTGACTGAGGATGCAGTGGGAATAGTTTCTTCAGCTCTGTAATATGTGAGACCATATCCAGAAACTGAATCAAAATAAACCATTTATTCAATAAATTGTTTGGCAAGAATATTTTATCTCAGAGATAGTAAATAAAATGAAGCTTAAAATTGATACCTAGTAGTGAGGTTAAGTCTGTAATAAACAGCTATGAAGATCTTATGACATTAGAACTGTTTATGGCTTCGGGTGATCATCTTGATGGCAATAATTAAGCAGAACAATCTTTTAACTCAGATTAAGCAGAGAAGTGACTAATCCCTTCCATCCAAGAAATCTGAATTCAGACATCTAGCCACACTACTCACAAGTAAAGCTGGGAAATATAGTCTAGTTGCTATGCTCAAAAGCAAGTAACTTAGCTAGGGTTTCTATTGAAAATAATAAAACAAGTAAGGCCAAAAGTAACTTGGTAAGGAAAGGGTTTATTTGGCTCTATTACAGTTGGTAACAAAAAGATGTTCAAGACAGGAACTCAAAGCAGGAACTAGCAGGCAGGAACCTAAGCAGAGACCCTGAAGGAATGGTAATTTACTGGCTTGTTTCTTGTGGCTTGCTAAGTCTTTTTTCTTTTTCTTTTCTTTTCTTTTCTTTTCTTTTCTTTTCTTTTCTTTTCTTTTCTTTTGTGTGTGTGTATGTGTGTGTGTTTTAATTTTTTTTAAATTTCTATATTCTTTGTTTATATTCCAAAGGCTTTCCCCTTTCCCAGTTCCCCCCTCACCATATGTCCCTAAGTCCTCTTCCCCCCGCCCATTCCCCAGTCACACTCCCCACCACCACCATATCTCTGTTCTGGTACTCCCCTACAAAACTGGGTCCAGACTTTTCAGGACCAGGGTCCTCTCCTTCCTTCTTTTTGGGAATCTTTTGATTTGTTAATTGTGCCTTGCGTATTCAGAGCTTCTGGGCTCATTAATATCCACTTATCAGTGAGTGCATTACATGTATATTCTTTTGTGATTGTGTTAACTCACTTAGGATGATATTTTCCAGATCCAAACATTTGCCTACAAATTGCACGAATTCATTATTTTTAATTGCTGAGTAGTATTCTATTGTATAAATATACCACATTTTCTGTATCCATTCCTCCTTTGAGGGACATTTGGGCTCCTTCCAAATTCTGGCTATTATAAATAGAGCTGCTATGAACATAGTGGAGCATGTGTCTTTATTGCATGCAGGGGAATCCTCTGGGTATATGCCCAGGAGTGGTATGAAAGGGTCCTTTGGAAGTGTCATGCCCAATTTTCTGAGGAACCACCAGATTGATTTCCAGAGTGGTTGTACCATCTTGCAATCCCACCAACAGTGGAGGAGTGTTCATCTTCCTCCACATCCTCGCCAGTACCTGTTTTCTCTTGAGTTTTTAATCTTAGCCATTCTGACTGGTGTGAGGTAGAATCTCAGGGTTGTTTTGATTTGCATTTCCCTGATGAATAATGATGTTGAACATCTCTTAAGGTGCTTCTCAGCCATCCAAATTTCTTCAGGTGAAAATTCTTTGTTTAGCCCTGTACCCCATTTTTAATAGGGTTATTTGGTTCTTTGGGGTGTAACTTCTTGAGTTCTTTGTATATATTGGATATTAGCCCTCTGTTGGATGTGGGGTTGGTGAAGATCTTTTCCCAATTTGTTGGTTGCCATTTTGTCCTTCTGACTTGTCCTTTGCCTTGCAGAAACTTTGTAATTTTATGAGGTCCCATTTGTCAATTCTTGATCTTAGAGCATAAGCTATTGGTGTTCTGTTCAGGAACTTTCCCCATGTGCCCATGTTCTCCAGGGTCTTCCCCAGTTTCTTTTCTATTAGTTTCAGTGTGTCTGGTTTTATGTGGAGGTCCTTGATCCACTTGGAGTTGATCTTAGTACAAGGAGATAAGAGTAGGTCAATTCGCATTCTTCTGCATGTTGACCTTCAGTTTAACCAGCACCATTTGTTGAAAAGGTCATCTTTTTTTCCACTAGATGGTTGTAACTCCTTTATCAAAGATCAAGTGACCATAAGTCTGTAGGTTCATTTCTGGGTCTTCAATTCGTTTCCATTGATCTACTTGCCTGTTGCTGTACCAATACCATGCAATTTTTAACACAATTGCTCTGTAGTACTGCTTGAGGTCAGGGATATTGATTCCCTCAGAAGTTCTTTTATTGTTGAGAATTGTATTAGCTATCCTGGGTTTTTTGTTACTCCAGATGAATTTAAGAATTGTTCTTTCTAGATCTATGAAGAATTGATTTGGGATTTTGATGGGGATTGCATTGAATCTGCAGATTGCTTTTGGCAAAATGGCCATTTTTACTATATTGATCCTGACAATTGAGGAGCAAGAAATATTTTTCCATCTTCTTAGGTCTTCTTTGATTTCTTTCTTCAAGGACTTGAAGTTTCTGTCATACAGATCTTTCTCTTGTTTGGTTAGAGTCATGCCAAGATACTTTATATTGTTTGTGGCTATTGTGAAGGGTGTTATTTCCCTAACTTCTTACTTAGCCTGCTTGTCCTTTGAGTACAGGAAGGCTACTGATTTGCTTGCATTGATTTTATAACCAGCCACTTTGCTGAAGTTGTTTATCAGCTGTAGCAGTTCTCTGGTGGAGTTTTTTGGGCTGCTTATGTATACTATCATATCATCTGCAAATAATGATAGTTTAACTTCTTCCTTTCCAATTTGTATCCCTTTGACTTCCTTATGTTCTCTAATTGCTCTGGCTATAACTTCAAGTACTATATTGAAAAGATATGGAGAGAGAGGGCAGCCTTGTCTAGTCCCTGATTTTAATGGGTTTGCTTCAAGTTTCTCTCCATTTAGTTTGATGTTGGCTACTAGTTTGCTGTATATTGCTTTTATTTTAGGTATGGGCCTCGAATTCCTGTTCTTTCCAAGACTTTTAGCATGAAAGGATGCTGAATTTTGTCAAATTCTTTTTCAGCATCTAATGAGATGACCATGTCGTTTTTTTTCTTTTGGTTTGTTTATGTAGTGCATTACATTGATGGATTTCTGTATATTGAACCATCCCTGCATCTCTAGGATAAAGCCTACTTGACCATGGTGGATAATTGTTTTGATGTGCTCTTGGATTCAGTTGGCAAGGATTTTATTTAGTATTTTTTCATCGATATTCATAAGTGAAATTGGCCTGTAGTTCTCTTTCTTTGTTGAATCTTTGTGTGGTTTTGGTATCAGCGTAACTGTGGATAAGTAGAATGAGTTGTTCCTTCTGTTTCTATTTTGTGGAATAGTTTGAAGAGTATTGGTTTTAGGTCTTCTTTGAAGGTCTGATAGAATTTTGCACTAAAACCATCTGGTCCTGTACTTTTTTTGGTTGGAAGACTTTCTATAACCCCTTCTAGCTGAGGAAAGTGGGGGACTTTAATGATCTAAACTCACTCTTACCTGGCATAGCCAGTGAATTTCCTGGGGAGTTGTTTAGAAATAAGGATGGACAAAGATTGGATAAAAACGCTTATGGAACAATTTGCTGTCCCAGAGCCAGCATGTTTCACCAAATTGATTGTTTCTGACTGCACTGGAAAGTGGATTTGACAAATTCATGATGTAGAAGAATTAAATAGACAGATGCAAATGCCCTGCAAATGAATACTAAGTCATCAAAGAATTTCAAAAGCAGTACTGATTAGTTGAAAGCAAAGGTGAATGTATTCTGTGAAAAGAGCCACACCTTGAAAGGAAAACAAGCAGCAGCTAGTTAGACTTAGATAAAGTTAAAGAGGCTGAAAGCTGGAGCTAAAAAGAAGTCTCAGAGGTTAAGAACACTGTCTGCTCTTCAGAGGATGGGGATTCACACCTGGTTCCCATAGTCTGCTCACAACCATCTCTAACCCCAGTCCCAGAGAATCTGACATCTGCCTCTGGCATGTGGGACCTTTGGAGGGTAGGGAATCAGAAAAATGGAAATGAATTGTAAATATAGAATATATCTAATAACAAAAAAGAAGAAAAAAAAGAAGAAAACAAGGAATAATAATCGAAAGGTATTCACTGCATCCTCCACCACTTGGTTCTGGGATCCTGACCAGAAAACAAGAAAATGAAGAAAGGACAGACACATGTATGGAAAAGCTAGGATCAGATTGGCTGTGCTTTCTGATGGAGACACACCAATTATACTGCTGGACAACAAGGTAAGCTTGGCTAATGTCTTTGTAGGTTGACAGTCTCTGACTCCAGTCATCCTGGAGGAAGAGAAACCTGGTTGGTACTTTTGGTGCTCAAAGATGAATCCTTCCTAAACACAAATACTTAGACCTCTCCCAGGGAAACTCTGTTATCTTCCCGTGGATCTGAGGCATTGTTGTTCTTGATATGGCTGTGCCCATATCAACAATATACATTCACTCGGCATTTCCTCTGTTCTCAATGCTGCATAGTTTTGTCACACTGCCCAATTGTCCATAATCTGCTGCTTTTTCTTATGCTATTCTTTGTAAGCTTATTAAAGTATTTTTCTATTATTTTCATAGATTTTTTAGCTTTTTATAATTTGCTAAACTCTTTATCTCAATGACAAATCATTCCCAATACCAAAGACAATAGTGTGAAGACATTTATAAAATTTGTTTTTTATTTTTTAAACATTGTTCATATCCATAATATGAATATTCACTAATTGAAGAGATGCCTCATTTTTCTTTCATATAACTGTTTTTGAAAGTTGAAAGGTAAAATTTAAATTCAGGGTTTGATCAATTTTATCAAAGATTTGAGTCACCTGACATGACCCTATAGAAAACTATAGTTATAACTCTGGGTACACATAATAGCCAACTACTGTACTTTCCAATTAGATATTTTTCATTTTGAATACTCCCTTCCGATATGCTCTTTGCTCATAATGGCTGTACCTGGTTTACTGTTCCTCGCATATCTGAGTGTCTATGCTTGCAAGAATATGTTATAAGAACCAATTTTTGAGAGACCAAAGACATACTCTGTCTTACAAATTTACAAAAATTCTTTTAATACTTTTGGTTTTTATTCAGAGTTATACTTTCAAGATTTGAAGTCTTGAACTTTAAACACTGGGAATTTTAACATTTGAAGTTATGGTAGAATATGTCCTCGAGGTTATGGACAAATCTTCTCTTTTTGTCTTCTTTAAAGATGTTTTACTTTTTGTCTTAGAGTTTAAATCACTGTGAAAAGACACACTGAACATGGCAACTCTTATAAAGGAAAACATTTAATTGGGAGTAGTTTACAGTTTCAGAGGTTCAGTCCATTATTGTCATGGCAGGAAACATCGCAGCATTCAGGCAAACATGGTGCTGGAGAAGCAGCTGAGAGTTCTACATCATCATTTGCACTCAACAGAAAGACTCTTTGGATAATCTTTTGTTACACTGCGTGAAGCTGTGTCCCTGTCCTTCTTCACAGCCTAAGACACCTTCTGATTGGCTTAATAAAGAGTTGAACTGCCAATAACTAAGCAGGTAAGCATAGGTAACAAGCCATATGGCAGAAAAGATTAGTATAAATAGGCTAATTTAGGTTATATGAGCTAACTAGGAATAAGTCTGAGATAAAAAGCCTAAGCATTCATAATTAATAAAAGGTCATCACTTGGGCAGCTAGTGGGTCAAGACAGTTCAGGAATAGGGACTATGAGTTATACTACACTGGATATATCTTGAACATATGAGACTTCAAAGTCCACCTCCACAGTAACACAATTGCTTCAACAAGGCTACACTTCTTAGTAGTGCCACTCTCTATGGGCCAGCCATTCAAACACATGAACCTATTGGTGCCATTCTTTTTCAAACCACTATATTTTCTTACTTTGTTATTGTGCTTAAGATAATTAGTAGTAACTTGGTATCCAAATACAACCTCAAAGCAGTATTCCTTAGGAGCATAAGATCTAGCAAGGGGTATGACAAATGTGCTAGAAAGTTGTCTAGAATTGGAATACAATAGAAAAGCATCTCTATTTAATTTTCTTTTTCAATCAAATTCACTTTTCTCTTCCTATGCCTATTCTATCATTATATATCAAATCAAGCCTTTGAGAAAAGCCTTACTTGTTAATGGAGTATTAATTTTATATTTCCTTCTGAAAGAAATATAGAAATAAGATAGTACAATGAATATTCCTATTTGAATTGGACCATGCACATAAATACCATATGCATGAACCCAATATATGCCCATCTCACATCTTCGTATTTGTCATATACACAACCATTACCTGGTAAAGAAAATCATTTGCTCAGGACATCTGAGAGTTGGATTTTTTTATGATTTACATTGCTATAAAAGGATAGTATATGCTGAAAGGATCTATCATATTAATTACCCTTTCTATATGCTATGACAACAATACCTGACAAGAAGCAAGTTGAGGGAGGAAGGTTTACCTTTGGCTTACAGTTTGAAGAATACAGTCCAACTTGCTAGGAAAGACTTCATAGCAGGAAGGTGAGGCAGGTGGTTAAAATGTGTCTGCAGCCATAAATCTGGGAGTAGACAGGAAGTGGGGTTGCAGGTCAAACCTCAAGCCAAACAGCAGTGACCTACTTCCTCAAGTGATATTCTACATCCTACAAAAACAAAGAAACAAACAAAAACAAAACAAAAACCATCACTAGCTGAGGATCAAGTGTTCAAACAAATGAACCCAAAGCAGAAGGAGGTCAGGTGGGGGGGGATTTCCTATTTTGATTCAGTGTCAGTGAGAGTGATTCAATCTGAAATTGGAATAGCATTATCAATTTAAATTAGCTCAGACAAGGGTAAATAAAGCATTTAATACTTTTAGTGAGCCTGTTATTACTTCAGAACATTTATAGTGTTTTCCGTCAAGAGATTTTGTCAGTCTTTGTGATATGTATTCATTGAAGGGAAAAGAACTGAATTATTTTTCTGTTGATATCTTGGCCTATGTTCAGTCCCTTGGGTTATTTTAAATACAACTGTACACTTTCCAGTCCTTGGCCAAAATCCAAGAAAGTGCACACTGGAGGGCTGCAAGATGTATCATATTCTTGCTTTATTTAACAATCATTCCTAATGGTTTGATTATGAAAGGTAAAATTTAAAACATCTTGTCAAGTACTTTCTATGCCTATTATTAAAAATATATTCATATTTCAGAGTAGATTCAAGCCATATGTTCTTATTTGCTCCCATTTATCACATTAAACTACTGCTTTGCAAGAGGGGATCAATACCCAAGGAACCACAGAGTCTCTATTAAAAATAGCTTCCTATATTTCTTCTTTCAGAATCCAGTGATACTTTTTCTCCCTAGCTGCCAGGATGGAGCACACCTGAAAGAGTTTATATTTAACCCAAGTTCAGACCTCATGAAACACAGATTATTTCTAGACTTGGCCAGTTTTATTTGCTTGACTGAGGTCTGTGTTAGAAGTTAAATAAGGCCATGAATTTGTTTGGGCCATTTTCTTCCATAATCCCAAAGATTTAAATGAGTATAAGACTGCATATCAAGCCTCATTTATCAGAGTATTTTAAAACTGTGCCAAAATAAAAGCTAATCATTTGGTAATCATTTCTAATCAGTATGCACAGAAGAGTGGCGGCAGCAGTGAAGCAGTTGCTCCATGTTTGCTGACAAAATATTTAATCCAAACATTTAATTTCAATCTGCCACTGTTCTCAGTCAGGATAATTACTTTAAGCAAATACCACATTGGAGAAAATGGTCTCAGCCACTGAAATGTAAATAATACAATATAATCATCATCACACTCAAATTCATATACTATAATTTATTTGGATCAATTTCATAAACATAGGTATAATCAATGTTTAAATTGTTGTAAACATTCAGATCTAGGCCATACTTAGAAAGAGTTAGTTTTCTTACTCTCGTTGGCTGTATGTACCCAGATTAGAGCTGTTTAACAGAGGGAAATAAAGTGAACCTTCAGGTCATGCTAATAGGGATGAAGGAAATGACTTTTATCCTTGTTGTCAAATGTCAAATTCAGACAAAGTAGTTAATCTATAAAAATTGGCAAAATAACTTATCCAATATGCATTTGTAAATGAGCTAAATACATTGAAAATGATAGGGCCTAGAAGTACATATGCACGTATATGATATGTTTTAAGTAAATGCTTCTAGAACTATTACAGAAACAGATACTGTCTGCCCTGAAACCGATTAGTATGAACACAGTGTTCTCTGACTTTTTACAAACAAGAACCTGTTTAATATAACAAAATGAAAAGAAATACTGTAACCTTAAGCAAGCTCTTTACTTTACCTTAATAACCTCAGCATTTACAAAGTGGCTGAGTTCTCCAAGGTGAGGGTTACAAAATGTGGCCGAAATCTGCTGCCTGAGACAGCCATGCTGAATCTCTCCTACCCACCAACCCCTTTCGGCCAATCATCAGGATGTTTTCCACAGCAAAGAGTCAACTGTTGCACTTGAATAACAAGCACATCGCTGTTGCAGGATTTTTCCCTGTCCAATTACATTAGCGCACAGGAGGTCTGTGATTGGACAGGGAAAAGGGAGGTAGAACTAAGAGGTGTAGACTGAGGAGGGAGGGTCTCAGGGTAGGAGGAGAAGAAATATGGCTGCAGATATGAACTTGCATGGGTTTACCAGCCACAAGTAGTTGTGGTATCATAAGGTTAGATTAATTGGGATAAAGCTTTTATCATTATCAATTGGCTCTGAAATTATGGTATTGGAATCTTGTAAATTGTGATACTATACTATTGATGTATATATCTAACTGGTTAATTAAGCTTTAAGAGTCCTGATTCCACTGAGTATTGTGATGTGCAACCATGAGGTTGGCAGTTCCATTTAGTTACTGGAATGGGGGATGGAAGACTACTTGGGTTTATGTCTGAGGAAGAACTAGCAATGCCAGGGACAAGCAAATGAGAGCTGGGAATACAGTGATAGGACACAGCTGGAGAGAGTTGCTGGTGGCAGTAAGAGCTCGGGAGCATGGGCAGGCCCCTTGGAGAATTGGCGAGCTTCTTTTTTAATATTTCCCACAATACATCCCCACTTTTCAGCAAATATATAAGGTAATTGAATAAGTCCATCTCTCAGGAGAAAGCTCTCTGGACCACTCAAATGAGGTCCTTTAAACTAAGATAATGATTAAAAATAATTATTTAATTACTTAAAGGACATTTTCAATACATCATAGGAGCAGACAAATAAGGATTTTAGTTGAAATAAAATTTTAGTTTGTCATGTGCTGTATATTCTTAATTATATGGATATAAACAGGGGAATTTAACGTACCCTTTGTACCCTGTACATTTTTTTATAATTTCCCATATTAAAAATTGAAATGTCTATTTTTATGTTTAAAGTTAACCATAGACCCCGATAATAGATGAGCTTATCTTCATATATACCTGTGGTATCCAAATAAGTAAATATTGGTATACTTCTTTTAACTCTAGACCACAAACTCATCAGTTTTCCCACAATTAACTACTTTCCAGAAGTTTAATCCTATTCTGCTTCAGAACATAACTTAAGGTGTTCACACTGCACTTCCTTTTCAATCTCTGTATATCCCTTCAATTTGGAGCTATTTACCAATCCTTTGTATTCTTTTAAATTAATCATTTTATTCATTTCAAATGATATCCCCCTTCATGGTTACCCCTCCACAAACCCCTCATCCCATTCCCCTTTGACTCTATGAGAGTGCTCTTCCACCTACTCACCCACTCCCACACCATTCTAGCATTCCCCTATGCAGGTCAATTAAGCCTCCACAGGACCAAGGGCCTCCCTATCCTCCCATTGGTGTCAGATAAGGCCATTCCCTGCTACATATGTATCTGGAGTCCTCTATGTATGCTCTTTGGTTGGTGGTTTAGTCTCCGGGAGCTTTGGGTGGAGTGGTTAGTTGATACTGTTCTTCCTATGGGGTTAGAATCCCCTTCAGCTCTTTCAGTCCTTCCTCTAGCTCTTTCATTGGAGTTCCTGGACTCAGTCTGATGGCTGGCTGTGAGTACCTGCATCTGTTTTAATCAGGTGTTGACAGAACCTCTTAGGGGACAACCATACCAGGCTCCTGTCAACAAGTACTTCTTGGCATCAGCAATATTTTGGGGTTTGGTGTCTGCAGATGTATTGGATTCCTAGGTGGGATGGTTTCTGGATGACCTTTCCTTCAGTCTCTGCTCGATTTTTTGACCCTACCTCTCCTTTAGACAGGGACAATTCAGGATTAAAAATTTTGAGATGGGTGCATGGCCACATATCTCAACTGGAGTGCATTCCTATCCACTGGAGGTGGTCTCTACATGTTCTATCTCTACTTTGTTGGGTATTTCAGTTAATATCATCCCTGTTGGGTCCTGGGAGTATCCTGCTTCTCTGGAATTGTGACTTTCTGGTGACTACCCCCACTATCCCATCCCCTACTGCTAGGTGTTTCTATTCAATTTTCTGACCATCTGTACTTCTCTCCTGCCCCTCCAATACCCGTTCCTGCCCCCCTTCCCCCCTCCCCTCCTGTCTCCCTCCCAGATCCCTCCTTCCCTCTACCTCCTGTGATTATTTTGCTCCCAGTTCTATGTAGGATTGGAGCCATCTACACTTTAGCCTTCCTTCTTAAGTTCCATATAGTTTGTAGGTTTGTATCGTGGGTATTCTGAGCCTTTGTGCTAATAAACATATCAGTGAGTACATACCATATATGTTCTTTTGTGACTGGGTTACCTCACTCAGTATGATATTTCTAGTTCCATCCATTTGCCTGCAAATTTCATTGAGTCATTGTTTTTAATAGCTGAGTAGTACTCCATTGTATAAATGTACCACATTTTCTTTATCCATTCTTCTGTTGAGGGACATTTGTGTTGTTTCCAGCTTATGGCTGTTATAAATAAGTCTGCAATAAACATAGCGGCACATGTGTCCTTATTACATGTTGGAGCATCTTTGGGTATATTCCCAGAAGTAGTATAGCTGGATCCAATTTTCTGAGGAAGAACCAAATTGATTTCCAAAGTGGTTATGCCAGTTTTTAATCCCACCAGCAATGGAGGAGTATTCCTCTTTCTCCACATCCTTACCAGCATCTTCTTGTCCTGAGTTTTTGATCATAGCCATTCTGACTGATGTAAGGGGGAATCTCAGGGTCATTTTGATTTGAATTTCCTTGATGACTAATGATGTTGAACATTTCTTAAAGTGATTATCAGCCATTTAAGATTCCTCAGTTGAGAATCCTTTGTTGAGCTCTGTACACTATTTTTAACAGGGTTATTTTGTTCTCTGGAGTCTAACTCCTTGAGTTCTTTGTATATATTGCATATTAGCCCCCTATCAAACGTAGGTTTGATAAAGATCTTTTCCCAATATGTGGCTTGTTTTGTCCTATTTACAGTGTCCTTTGCCTTACAGAAACTTCAATTTTATGAGGTTCCATTTGTCAATTGTTGATCTTTGAGCATGAGCCATAGTTGTTCTGTTCAGGAAAATTTTCCCTGTGTCAGTGTGTTTGAGATTCTTTTCCACTTTCTCTTCTATTAGATTCAGCGTATCTGGTTTTATGGGGAGGTCCGTGGTCTACTTAGACTTGAGCTTTGTATAAGGAGATAAGAATGAATTAATTTGCATCCTTCTGCATGCTGACCACTTGTTGAAACAGCACAATTTGTTGAAAATGTTGTCTTATTGTCAAGAGTTCTAGCCAGTGGTATTTTTCTGTAGTTATCAAGGTTTTTCTAGGAATTTTTTTCTTTCATGGGAAAACCAGGATCATGAATTGGGAAGATGATATCACAAAGATGGAGTGTGCTTTAAATACATTTTAGAAAGGTTACAGGTCCTCAGCATGGCTTATTACTCTGAAGCTAACTTTGATTTTCTCAATGTGGAGGGCTACTATGTTAGGAGTGTTATTTATTTATTTATTTATCTACTTTACTACCTAATGTCATCCCTTCTTCCCTTCTCAGTGCCCCCTTATGCAAGTGTCATTCACCCTGTAGTGGCTATTTCTGGCTGTCAAGTTGAGTATTTATGGAATGAACTAGAATCCAGAATTGGAAGACTCACCTGTGATCCTAATCTGGAGGCTGGGAGATATAAATTTCTGACCTGGATCTTGGCTTGGAGATCTTGAGGCATAATTACTGTTAATCCCAGAAGATTAAGACTAGATTTCTGAGTTCAAGGTCATCTGGGACAAAGCAAGTCCCACACACCTTTAATCTTGGCCACACCTTCTGTTGGAGACCTATACAAGGACATTGGAAGAAAGAAGATTCACTTTCTCTTCTTTGCCTGCTTGCTTTGTGGGACTGAGCATCTGCTAAATCCTTAGACTTCCACTCACAGTTGTGCTGACCATTGTTGGGAGGCGGACTACAGACAGTAAGTCATCAACAAATTTCCTTTCTATATAGACTACCTATAAGCTCTGTGACTCTGGAGAACCCTGACTAATACAAACCCTGACAATAAAGTCCCTGTGAGACTAGGTACATCCTCTCTTACTGAGGCTAGACAAGGCTGTCCATTTAGAGACAGGATCCAAAGGCATTCTGGCAGTCAGCCAACTGACTCAAGAACCCCTGCTACATTTGTTGGGGGACCTGTATGAAGACTGAGCTGCTCATCTGATACATATGATCAGGGGGCCTAGGTCAATCCCACACTAGCTCTTTGGTTGGTGATTGAGTCTCTAGAAGCCTCCAAGATTAGTCCAGATTAGTTGACACTGTTGGTGTTCCTATATAGTCCCTCTCCACTTGATTCCCTCAATCCTTCTCCCAAGCCTTCTGTAAGACTCTGTGAACTCCATCCTGTCTGCAAGCATAACAGAGTATCATTAATAGTGTGAGGAATTGGTTCTAGCCCATAGGATAGATCTCAACTTGGGGGAGTCGTTGGTTGGCCATTTCCTCAGTCTCTGTTCTCTCTTTGTCCCTGGATATCTTGTAGGCAGGACATATTTTGGGTGGAGGCTTTTATGGGTGGGTTGTTGTCCTTATCCCTCCACTAGGAGTCCTGAATTGCTACAGGAAGGGGCCACGTCAGGATCCATATCACCCATTGCTAATAGTCTCAACTCGTCACCCTCATAGACCCTCTGGGGTCTCTCTGCTTCCCAGGTAAATGGAATCTCCTACAGATTGCCACTCCCACTACCTATCTCCCTTCTTTCTCTCCTGTTATCTCTACATATGATCTCCCCCAGCGCCCCCCCCCACACACATGTGCACTTTGCTTCCCATCCCCTTTTCCCCCTAGTTCCCTCCTTTCATTGACCTAAAATATCTCTTTTTATTTCCCTTCTGAGAAAGATGCAACCATCCTCCATTGGGCCCTCCTTGCTATTTAGCTTTTTTGGGTCTGTTGATTATAAAATGGTTATCTTTTACTTTATGACTAATTTCTATGTATAAGTAAGTACATACTAGTCCTTTTGGGTCTAGGTTACCTCACTAGGGGAGACTTGAGGTAGAACTATTCCCACTCTTCTGAGAAACCATGATATTGATTTCCAAGATGCTTGTACAAGTTTTCACTCACACCAACAGTGGAGGAATGTTCCTCTTGCTTCACAACCTAGGCAGCATGTGCTGTCCTTTGAATTTTTTTATCTTAACCTTCTGCAGGATATAAGATAGAATCTCAGGATCATTTTGATTTTCATTTGCAAACAACTTTGGACATTTCTTTAGGTACTTTTGAGATTCCTCTGTTGGGTATTCTGTTTAGTTCTGTATACCATTTTTCAATTGAATTATTTGGATTGTTGTTCTAAATTCTTGAGTTCTTTACATATTTTAGATATTAGCCCTTTCTCAGATGTAGGATTAGTGAAGATCATTTCCCAACATGTAGGCTGTCATTTTGTCTGGATGACAGTGTCCTTTGACTTACAGAAGCTTTTAAGTATCATGAGAGCCCATTTATTAATTCTTGCCCTTAGTACCCGAGCCATTGGTATTCTGTTCAGGAAGCTGCCACCTCTCCTGACAAGTTCAAGGCTATTCCCCACTTTCTGCTATATTAGATTTAGTGAATCTGGTTTTACATTGAGGCTTTTGATCCTTTTGGACTTGAGCTTTGTGCAGGGTAATAAATATGAATCTACTTGCATTCTTTGATGTGCAAGCAGCCAATTAGACCTGCACCATTTGTTTGAGATGTTCTCCCTCTTCCATTGTATGGTTTTGGCTTCTTTGTCAAAAATCAAGTATCCATAGGTGTGTAAGTTTATTTCTGGGTCTTCAATTTGATTCCATTGATCTACCTGTCTGTTTCTATCCTAGTTCCATGCAGTTTTTAGTACTATTTCTCTGTAGCACATCTTGAAGTCAGGGATAGTGATACCTCTAGAAGATGTTTTTTGTTGTTGTTCATGATTAATGTAGCTCTTCTGGGTTTTTCATTTTTCCATATGAAGTTTATTGTAGTAGGATAACTGGCTTTAGTGGTGCCACATGGCCCTAGGTCTTGTTGATTGTCTTCTTATGCTGTCCCTTAGATATCTGTTTTTCCCTGCTGTTAGCTGAATGGTCGGATGGCAGCAGGACTTCTCAGAAATGTATGGCCATGAGTCAGACAATTGAGGTCAGGGTACCTGACTCTGCTGGATGTGACTCTGGCAGACCCCACTCTGCAGACTATGTCCTTGTGGGACCCAAATGGGATGGATGGCAGTTCTGACTGGGACAGGATTGGTGGAACACGGTTCCAAGCTGGTTAGTCTTTGGGTTCCCGAAGGGTTCACTCCTGTTTGTGCCTCCAAAATACCTGATCATGCTCCCCCTTTCCCCGCCCTGTCCCCTCCTTCCTTCTGCCATCTGTGATTGCTTTCTTCTCCCTCCCAAGTGTAATTGAAGCTTGTTAACCTTCTTGAGTTCTGTGGATTGTATTCTGGGTATTCTGTACATTTTTGGATAATATCCACTTATTAGTGAGTACATATCATGCATGTCCTTTGGGTATGAGTTACCTCACTCAGTATGATATTTTATAGTTCCATCCATTTCCCTGCAAAAATAATGATGTCTGCATTTCTAATAGCTGAATAGTATTCCATTGTGTAAGTGAATCACATTTTCTGTATCCATTCTTCTGTTGTAGGACATATGGGTGGTTTTTAACTTCTGGCTATCACAAATAAGGCCACCATGGACATAGTGGCCATGCCTTTTTCTCAGCACCTCATAGAACCTTCTTCAAAACTTATCATGTAATCGGTTACAAAGCAAGCCTCAACAGAAATAAGAAGATTGAAATAACCCAATGCATCTTATCAGAGCTCCATGGACCAATGTTGGCCTTCAACAAGGACAGCCACAACAGAAAGCCTACATATTCACAGAAGCTGGAAAACTCTCTATTCATGGATCCCTTTGTCAGGGAAGAAAAAAAGAAAGAAATTAGAAATAGACCTACAAGACCCAGCTCTTCCACTCATGAGCATATAACCAAAAGATGCCCCACCATGCCACAGGGAAGCAGGGTAGTCTTGGGGTCCTCAAGTGTCCTCCAGAATGAAGAGCAAGCCCTGAGCTAGACAGTGATACATTTGGGGTATTTTCTAATTGTAGTTTTTCCCTTTTATATCCATCAGTCAGAACTGATTCACACATTCAACTGTAGGAGAATTAATATCCCCCTTTGAAGAATATTCACTACTTAGCTAGTTTTTCCCTACCTGTGGATCTTGTAAGCAGCATTTGTTGATATGATATTCTAATGGAGCCATTACACTTCATCCCTTCCCTATTTTCTAATTTGGAGGAATTCTTTATTTTTCTTTGTATTTTTAGTCACTCCTTTGCATTCACATAGAGTCTTGAATGCTGATTGACTTATGACAGTATAGCACTGTGAATAATGTATCACAGGGCTCAAGTTATGACAGCTTTGGCCACTGAGACACATTTTAGGCAGTCATTTATACAATTTTCATACAACTGACATTATATGTTTGCTATTTAATGTTATAATGACAATTTCTATTTAGATTTTTAAAAATGAGTTATAGGGAGGGCATGATAAAGATCCCAGGAAAGCCATGTATATTAAAATACATGGTAATATGATAATCTGACTTGTTCTTTTCTAACATTGATTGCTCTCATTTATTCCTCTTGCTTAATCAGGTTAGTTAATATTTCAAACACAGCTCATATAGTAATGGAAATACTTCTTATTTTATGTGTTTTTTAAAAATTGAAAACAGATTTTTAAATACAATATATTCTAATTATGGTTTTCTGTCTCCCAACTCCTCCAAGTCCCAGTTCCTCATTCATCAAAATCTACACCCTTTCTTTCTCTCTCTTATTGGAATACAGACAGCTATCTAAAAAAAATAATATAATGAATAAAACGAAAACAGAACAAGATACATAAAAGAAGAAAAATCTAAAGAAAAACTCTAAAAATATAAAGAAGCAGAGAAATACACATTTGCACACACAGATGTTCCTATTTAGTTATTTTCTCATGTTTATGCAATACTACTATGATGGCTATTCTTGGTTATCAATTTTACTATATATGGAATTAACTAGTAACTGGTATGCCTACAAGAAAAATTTTAATTAAATCAAAGAGCAGAAAGAAAATTTTCAAAGAAAAATTATAAATGTCGAAAAGGAAAGGGGAACTCTGAATGAAGTTAATCTATTCATTGCAACAATGGAGCAAGAACAGAGACCAAAGAATTAGCAGAAAGAGCCACTCCTAATGCAGTTTGAATTCTTAAAAAAGATAAGGGTGAGGCATCAGAAAAAAGAAAAAGAAAAAAATCCAAAAACTCCTTGCAGAGACATATTGGATGGTGACATGCTGTCTGTGTGGCTCTGAACACGTTTTCTACTCCCTACTTCCTCTCCATCCAGTCTTAGTTGTTTTTAATGCATTTGGAAGTTTAGAGTTTGAAGATAGTTACCTTACTAGCACTCAGAAGAAGGTATCTCCAACAGAATTTTATTCTATTTGATCATTTTTGGAGAAAGCCCTACTCTCAGGAAGTCTACCTTTACATAAATGTCAATCTCTTTTATTACAAGTGATTCTCAATCAAGGCACCACTGATGCTGTGGACTAAGATATGCTTGGCCAGGGATGAGAGGCAGAACTCTCTCCTGGGTTTCAGAAGATGCTTAGTATCAACCATCCTCCACCTTCTATGTTCAAGTTCTCATCATTCAAAATACCTTCACACATTTGCAAATGTCTCTCAGAGGCAAAACTAGCCCTAACACAGATCTGTTCTATACTACTAAAGACACAATGAGAATTGTTAAACCTGCTTTGTTGTTTTGATTCTTGATGCTTAACCCATACTAGCAATAGGGTAGTACTTTTTTCATGTTATGTACTACTGACTTGCAAGGGGATCATTCAGTGTATTTGCTCTGAATTGACTCCTCATACATTAAGAAACAGAATTACAGGATTCATCACATGATGATCAAGGTCTTTGTATGGAAAATGTAAATGGAATCATATTTCAGACACAAAGGAATCTTGAAGATAATCTGGTACATTTGTATCTCATAAGTAAAGAAAATTGGTGGTTGACTCATCACATAGAACTTCAGCAGTAAAGTTGGCGGCAGATCCTAGAAACAGAAGTGCCATGTGTCAGAACTTCTCAGAAATATCATGATGCATTAATACACTATTTTATCATTTTAATAATATACATAGGATGAAATATCTGAAAAACAAAACAAAGAATTAAAATTATTCTCTCTTTTTGAGATCCAGAGAAGAGTATGAGCATATAAAATTGAACTACCTTATGATTCGCAAGTATGCTAACTGTAATGGGGTTATATATTCTTCAGTGGTAAAGAAATAGTATGTATCCTGTAAGCTGTTATGAATGTATGCATTATTTTAATAAACTATAAGCTCATTTCTCATGAGGCACTAAATTTGTGTAATACAGTGCCTGAGAAGAAGCTCTACAATAATCACTATGTTTAAAATTAAAACTGAATTATATCTTTAAACTTACATTCAATAAATAAATCCTGTTTAGAAACAATTAAAATCACAAGAACAAAAATAGACTATAGTATGCACAGAAGTGTTATTCTCTGTTAATGTGGAATGGGAAGAGGTTAAGCACAGGCCCTGACATGATTATGGGCTTAAAGCATAAAGATACTATACATGTAACATAGGTAATACGGTATATGCTATTCTTACTTTCCTGGGGTCACAATGAAGTGGTGAATACAAAATTAGTATTTTCTCTCTAAAGGATGTGTTTCTTTTTCAATTATTGAATCATAATAATTGCCAATGTTTGGTTTATTTTCAATATCTTCTGTGAAAGTCAATATTAACACTTAATACCAGAAAACTTCTTAATTCTCATTGGTTCATGTGGTTGAGGTCTGAGATACTCATAAGAATCAGCCATTTATTTCAGTGTTATATATGGACTTCAAACCATTCATAAGTGACAAATGTCACATCTTTCTTATCAATGATGCCAGACATAAACTGCATGTCTAGGGGAAGAAGGAGCAGCATTCTCTTGAATTTTAATCATAGCAGAGTCATTTAAGTCTGTATAAGAAGATGACAGCCTCTGCATGTCTTATCATTCAATAACAATTTTAAGATGTCATAAGGGATCCGTTTAAGGATAAATTTTAAAAGATTTGGTTCTTTCAGAAATGGTTCAAAATGCTCTTTACCTTGTAAAAATATTGAAGCAAACAATGAAATACTTAAGATAAGAGTTATGCTTAGTAAAAATACAAGTATTACCAAAATCATCGCAACACTGTAAGTCCTTTTGAGTGAGGAGCTATGTCTAGGAACCCCTTGGCTGTCAATCGTGAGTAGATGGCAGGCACTAGCACAGGGTGGAGTCCTAGCAGAAAGAGGAAGAGTTCTGATAGATAGGTGCGCATCCATTTCTGGAACAATGTTTTCAAGGAGAAAATGCATTCTCAGCATATCATAAAGTTGTGTTACATACACAATCCACAAAAAAATTATTTTATAAAACTTAGGAATGATAAAAACAAAGAAAAGAAAATCTGTCATCTAGTTATAAACTGGTTAAAAGCTGAAGGTACTTGTTTTTCCTTGTTGAACAAAGGCTTTTTTGAGTATTTCAAAAAGAGAATAATTTAAGGAGAACTGCGTTGACCTGAATACCTACTACCATTCATTCATTCATTCATTCATTCATTCATCCAGGAAAGGCTCTTATGGGTGGCCACAGTCAAAAATTTACTCTTGTCTTACTCTCTCTTATCTCTCTACCTCTCTCTCAGCTTCAATCTTGCCCCTCTTGGGCTCTCCTCCCCTCTTCCTGCTCTTCACGTGGTCATGGCCAGCCTCTGCTTCTCTGCCTCTACAACCCCTTTAACTCCCAAACCATGCTCTGAATAAACTCTATTCTTTACTAAAAAAAAAAAGTTTACTCTGAAGATGTGGGAAAGTTAAATATGGTTCTTGGGCACCGACCTCTCCCTTGGGGTGAGTTCAATAGTACTTTATTTTTTATTTATTTATTTTTTTTAGTATAGAATAGAGTTTATTCAGGGCATTGGGAGGAGAGTTAACGGGTTTGTAGAGACAAAGAAAGGCAGAGAGAGGGAGAGAGTAGAGAAGTAGAGGCTGGCCATGACCACATGGAGAGAAGAGGGAGGGGAGGAAGAGACAAAACCCAAGAGGGCAAGAGAGAAGCTGAGACTGAGAGAATAAGAGATGCAAGAGGTGCATAGTACTTTAATGCTTGCAGCAAATACTAAGAAAGTAGGCTGGGGATAGCTGGAAGGGAGAAACATAGTCAGAGACAGAAACAGAGAAAGACAGACAAGCAGACATAGAAACACAGAAAGGATAATACAGGATTTGAATAAAGATAACCACTTTGATTCAAATTTCTGATTAAACATAATGTTTTTGTTAAGAAATAAAAGAAGATCACTGTTCTAAGCAAATCAAATGGAAAGTATCTCTTAAAACTCATTGACGTTGTTAGTGATTGAAATCCAACAGACTTTACCCAATTCTTTGTTTTCCTTTCCTAGCAAACCAGTATACAAAGAGCGCTGGGGACTCGGGTCTCAAGGTGCCAGATATTGGAGAGTCAAGAATATATGAACAAGGACAAGAGGAAAATATCAGGCATATGGTATGAAACACATTTGATTCATTATACTGAGGGGAAAACATTTGAACAGAATGCAAAATATTGTGCTCTCAATTACTTGCCAAATAGAGAAAAGTGTGAATTCTAACAAGAAAAAAATCAATGGCCGGTTTGAATTGTAGGAGTTTAGACTAATTGGTATAAGCAAATAATTAGGCTGGTTTTTGAATGATAAATTTTAAGGAGCCTTTTGGTACAGGGTATTTAATTTTTCTTTTCTGCTTGCCAAATGGAAGACTTAGCCAGAAGAGTTTGATTTCTATGGTAATACCAATTTTTGCTGATCTGAAACCAACTTATGCTGTTCTGTTTGGAAGAACTTCTTAACAGGTGCAGTTTATTGTTTTAAGAAGCACCACAGATAAAAGAGACATTCGTAGCCTTGTGTATTGCATTTGTTTTGTTTTGTGGTGTGTTTTTTTTTTCTTCCTTAGAAATAACTGTGGAAATCTTTAGTGTAACTAGACAAGATGGGTGGACAGAAAGCATTAAGTAATCAATCTACAACTACCAGTCTTCATTTGTTAACTGTAAAGCCATTACCATCCAACAGGAAACAGACCAACAGAGCAATGAACCACGCCTACTGCAAAATAGGCTGCCTACAAATTGTTTTGCTTTCAGAGAAATTGCAACATAATGCACGGAAGTAAAGGCTTGTTATATTATAGGTTGAGAACACGTTTCAAAAATAACAGAACTGAACTGCAGTGGCTCACCTCTCATCCTACACACACACACACACACACACACACACACACATTTGTAAACATTTGTTTACAAGGCAAAGCAGAACTCTCTCTCCTAAAACTCAGCAAAAAAGAGAAGATGGACTCAAGGAGTGAACAAGGGAGGAACAAACCCACAAGGACAGGTACACTTCTTTATTTATTGCTCCCAGCAGGTGTCAGATGCCACAGTTTCTGTGCAACCATCAACACCCTGGGGTTTTTTACTTCCACATCCAAGACAAGGCAGAACACTGGTGGCTCACCCCAAGGGATTAGTTAGGTACCTGAATCCTATCCTGACTACTAGCAGGCTCCAGCTGCGTTTAAATTTTTTTTAAAAAAAGAATTTCTGATGCTCAGTGGTTTCTGATTACTTCCAGATTTTAGTTCTACCCCAGTGGACATTTTCTCTAAAGAGTTTATCTGTTGTTAAATTGCCGTTGCTACACAGAAATGTCCTAGCTTTTAAACCTGTTCCCTAAACCATTAGAACAGTTAAACAAACAAAGGGAAAGACAAAACCTACCCACTTTAAAAAAAAATTAAAAAACCATATGCCCATCACACGGACAGGACAGTTAGTTTGAATTTCAGGGTCAGACAGGTAATATTTGCTTGGAATTTTCAGCCAATGTTCTCAGAAATCAAGTTCCAATTGCAGATGTTGTAGGATTAATGTCCTTAAGGGGCTTGAATACATCATTTGGCATACTATAAACTGATTGAGAGAATTAGCACTTGAATGCCAGAATAAAATCTCCACTAACATAACCATTCACACCTTTACTGAACTACTCAGAATAAAAGTGTACTTCATCTCTTTCTCCCCAGTTAGCTGAAAACACATTGAATATTGAATCATGAATAAGTTTTCACTGAAAATTTAATAATGTGAGGACCTAAACAATTTTCTCGGATGATATGTATGTTATGTGTCTCAGTGTATATGTGTCTGTGAAGATGCAGTCTAACAGACACACACACACACACACACACACACACACACACACACAAAGAAAGAAGGGGGGTAGAGAGAGAGATATACTTAGCATTTTACTTGGGGATTACATTTTTAAATCCCCCCAATGCACTAAATTGAACTTTCTTGGTTCAAAAGTGTGCTGATTGCATCTGTGGCTGCTGTTGCTGCTGCTATTTTTAGCACCCTGGTTCATGGAGGTGCTGACTCTTGGAGGTCTGTACTCTCTACAGATTTTCCTCTAGAAATTTTTCTATCTCTGATGTCAACCATGACTATCCATTGCCCCATACACATACTGCTGCCCACTTTCCTCTAACCTACATGTGAAAAACCCTTCCCCTAGAGTTTGTCAAGGAACGGAACACTATTGTGTACCACACAACAGGTCCGTATTTTGGAAATACAAAAACACTTCACTACAGAGATTAATGACTAGCATCCAAAAAATAAAAAATGAAAGAAAAAAAAGAAAAGAAAAGAAAAGAGAAGAGAAGAGAAGAGAAGAGAAGAGAAGAAAAGAAAAGAAAAGAAAAGAAAAGAAAAGAAAAGAAAAGAAAAGAAGAGAAAAGAAAAGAAAAGAAAAACAGACTTCAGATGTCATCTGTGGATTAAGCCTTACATCCCAGCTTATGTTAACTTTTAACTATGAAAGGATAGATATTTTACTAGGCTTGAGTTTGTCAAGCTTGCAAAACAATGGTGCAAGCTGAACCACACAAATAAATGAAGATCAGATACACAGATGCAAAGTGAGATGAAAACTGACATAAGTGAGCTCTTTAAATTGATCTTGCCTTTACTACTCCTAAGTGAGACCACTGATAGCTAAGGGAATCCTGTGACCACATCTCTGGCTCACAGTTATTCACATCAGCTTTCACAGGAAGGCCAAGAAGGTATCAATAGTATCCCAATTGATAGCCTTCCTTTGTATTATCATTCGCGTTTATCAAGACATTGTTTCTGTCTTCACACTCCAGCCCTTAGGAGACATAATATCCTCTCTGAACCCACACATGCATAATAAATTTTTCTGAAGCCCTGCCTGTGGTTTTTATTGTTATGGTGCTTCCATTATCTGAGAAAAAGACTCTATTCTGTAAAATCATATTGCAAACTACTATAGTAAGAGTACAAACAGCATGGCTAGTGTGGTTGGCTACAATCATCTGGGTTTATAGCTCCCCGAAGCCAATTATTCTCTGAACATGAATTGTGCACTAAGGAAAAGCCAACACCATTTTATTAAAAAAATACTCAAGGCATAAATAAGAAAATAATACTGACACACTTATAGGTTAATCATCACATTAATCATAAACATGTTCATTTGTTTGTGTACCTGAACATTATACTGCTCTGTATATTTTATCTTACCCTTCATGAGAACAAAATCAAATAAACATTGAAGTAGACATCTATATGATTCCAACTATCTTTGACTTGCCTGCTGAAAACAGCATGGATTATTGGGATAAGAACATTGACTTATAAATCCTAAAGCACAGGTAAAGAAGATAGAAATTCATGCAAGTTCATGAGAAGGGGATCATAGTAGTGGATCCTACGAGATGGATAAGAGGCTGGCAATAGCTACAGGTCATCTCAGCAGCCTTCACCAAGACATTAAAATTGGACTTTATGACTTCACTATAGAATGGATAGTTGGGTAACCCATGATATGTGGTGGCTAAAGTTCCTACTTAAACTAATTTATTTTGATGAGTTTGAAAGCACATATATGCTATTTGACAATTGAAATTTTAAGAGAATCCTATCATAGACAAGAACTAAGGGTAAAATTAGATTTTCATTTCTTACATGGTTTTCATGATATAGCAGTGCCATTCTTCCCTGATAGTCTTAGGGTATGGATACAGAAGCATAAGTGACCTGACTTCATACTACTATCATTTTATGAATAGAGAAGAAAATAGCTTTGCTATCATTCTACTTCGGAAAGTGAAAGGGACTAAACCACCAACCACAGAGTACACATGGGGAACCCATGGCTCTAGCTGCATATGCAGCAGAGGGTGACCTTGTCTGGTATCAATGGGAGGAGAGGTCCTTGGTCCTGTGGAGGCTCAATGACCAGGTGTAGGGGAAGGTTAGGGTGCTGAGGCAAGAGTGGGTGCACCCTCATAGAAGCAGGATCTCGGGGAAAGGGATAGGGAGTTTGTGGAGGGGATAGTATTTGGAATGTAAATAAATAAAGTAATCAATAAAAAATTATGAAAAAGATCTAAGTTAAAATGCCCTGGACTAGGTTACATCACATGACTGAATGTTACTCAAGTAACAGGCCCAAGTGGTTAGGTTGGGAAGGCAATGTTGTTTTCTATCACAAAAAAAAGGACTGAAGAAAGACCTTAGCTTAAGTAGCTAAAAACATTTATCGCATAAGACTGGAGATGATAAGGTTAAAAAGAAGTAGAGCAGAAAGTAAAATTAATAGCACAGCAAAAGAATATGGGAAATGGACTCTGGGGCACACTGAAGTGATGGGAAGAACTTAAATGTTCCTTCTATATCCTAGAATAAATGAGATGTTTAAGGGATAATATCAGCTGAATCAAAGTCTATAGAAATGGATGGTGCATGAAAATAAGAGGGAGAGGGAGAGAGAGAGGGAGAGAGAGAGAGAGAGAGAGAGAGAGAAAATAGAGAGAGAGGGAAAGAGGGAGAGAGGGAGAGGGAGAAAGAAAAAGAGAAAGAACATCAGATTAGAGCCAAAATGTTGCTATCTAATTTTTAAAAATAGAAATAAAAGTTTTTTCCCATCCATCTCATAATGGTACTACAAAAAATGAGTATAACTGATTAGTGTGATTAACTTGAAAATACTAAATAAATGCAGGTGTTATGGTTTATGATAGTGCCATTCAATATCTCCTTCTATTCAAAGCATGCCACTATGGACAACTAAGTCTTGCCTAGATGGCAAACTCATCCTAGCTGTACAGAAAATAGAAGAGGATAAAAATCTCATAGAAAGTTGATAAAAACATTTGACTAATGTCAAATAAATAAGTTCCTCATTTTATTCCTCCAAGAAAACAAATTATAAACACTATTAGAAATACCTGTGCTATAATAGAATGTTTGGAGTTTGGGCAATAAATTCTAATAATATTTACAGACAGAATACAATACTGGGACACAACCTAACAGGTTATAAACAAATGGGGAACACATAAACTTCCTTGGATTTTAAATTATTCTATCCTTATCTATAAGGATTAAAAATATCAAGTCCTAATAAATTATCTGTTTTTCAATAAATGTTAGACTTTCTATATTTTTGCTCACAACATGATTTCTATATTTCTTTTTCTAATCCTTCCCCACGACATTAACTAAATACAGTATATAGAATTCGTATTGTAGATGAAGCCTTCCATCAGTATGGGGACCTTTGAGCAATTTCTCTATTCAAACTTAAGCATTTCTACACATCTCCTATAAGATCAGTTTTCTCACTGCTTGGATATGCTTGTCATTTGACTACAAGGGCAGAGAGTAGAAGGGTTAAATAAAAAAATGCAATACAACAAAAAATAAACTCAACTATCATATTGGCAACAATGGGAAAATCAACATGAGAACCTCCCATTTTCACCCTTTCTATAGAACCAAACAAGAACTTTACTTGAGAAAATTACGTGAATTTAAAGTACAAGCAGTGATTGGGGTTTGACTAAAGCATACATCATTTCATTTCAAAGGGAAACTCTAACTTATTAAAACATGAACATTTCTTTTTAAACATGCATGAATTCCATGACTCTTCTATTACATGGGTCCAGATAGTAAGTACAAATACAGAATGTAGAGGATTTTCTTTTTCCCTTCCACCCTTTAACTTTTTAAATGTTGTCTAACATTATACTAAACACTAGTGCTTCCCATTATGTGGGTCATATTAAAATGGACCTGTAGATAGCACATATTGAAACTGAACTTCTGGACTGTTTAGATATCCCATATGGAAAATGTTGTCCATATTTAATTTTCTATTTTTAAAATACTTCTGCTAGTCTCAATTGTAGTTTGATAGCTCAGAAATGTTGAACTCTGGAGAATAAATAATGCTGAGGTCCCATCATTCTGTATCTAATACACAGAATGTTTTATGTATACCCTTAATAATGGACAACCCATCCCCAAAATACATTCAGCAAGGAAGTGTTCAATTCATTTCTGTGGCAGTTTACCACAACACCTGTGTGTGTGTTTGTGTGTGTGTGTGTGTGTGTGTGTGCGCGCGCGCGCGCACGCGCGCGCGAGTGCATGTGAGTGTGTTTGTGTATGTGTTTAACCTATTTCTCTTCAGTATTTTACAAGACCAATAGTGTAAGTCAGAATAAGGGCAATTACTCCAAACTGACTCCACTGGTTAATTACCCACTGGTAACAGTCTGTACATTGTTGGTAAGGTAATGGATTTTATACAAGAAAAGAAATGTTATAGCAATACCACAATAAGTGTTGGTGAGAGATTTGTGCATGCAAATCTAAATATTAGAATTCAAGCATCAGGATCACTACATAGTATAAGTTACTTAAGCAAAATCTGAACTTGGGAATGCTCATAAGGCACTCACTATACCTATCCAAATTGAGTGCCACCTTGCATATTTGCACTGTGTACAGTCAGCACCATTTCAAACACCTTGCCTACTAATAGGTTTGTTTATTTTTAAGCTTCGTTTCTCTTTTGTAAATAGCAAGATGACGATAATGTCAGTCACAGCTATGGGTTCACTGGACGTAGTACCTTCCTACTGAAACAAATGAAAAAAAAATGATGTGCTTGCTTTCTGCATGTGTCATTCTAGTAAATATTTTATCCACCTAAGTCATAGACTAGTGCTCCTCAATTTAAATAAGTGAGAGAAAACTTCTGTTGAATTTTTTTGGAGCTATCTCAGTTGGATGTTAGACATGCAAAACCACAATTTGCACCCATAATCTTATTCCAAGAAAAGGACTCTTCATCTGTGTCCTGTGTGGCTTAGTCCTGGAAATTTGGTTGCAGAGACAAGGGAATAAGGAGCAGACTTACACAGCTGGTTCCAGGTGGGTTGGGCTCACTCTGATGAAACAGCACCTAGAACCTCAGCACTTTTATTGTTTAGAACACAGTGAGGGGGAGATAACATGTCTCAGTAAAAGGTTTCTGTAGGGAGCTTTTTTTAGTTGCAAACGGCTTGGAGGAGGGAGTTTCGGTGCTAATTTGTGTACACACTGGTTAATTGTTCCCAGACATTCATAATTGGACCAAGGAAGGCTTTGCTTTGCCTCTGAGCTTCACCGGAAGAAGGCTTTGTCTATTCTACTGGGTCCTAGGCATTGGCCACATCCATGTCAATAATACACATCCACCCAGAACTTCCTTGACTCCCCACAGGCTTGCTTATTTTTTGAAAAATAAAAGTTCTGTTTATAATAGTTAAAAGTACGCATGTGTTAACTTATCACAGAAAAGTAATTACACTTATTATCAGGTCCTCAAGAATATATCCTCAGATCTCAGTCATTTACAAACATGAGTTTGAGAAGGGATTAATAGACATTAAGTTCACAGTAGCCACAGTGCAGAAAAAAAAAAATGACTACATTCCACATTCAGAATTGCAGGAGCTGACACAGTCTTTTTTTAAAAAGAAAATGGTTATTTTATTTATTTACATTTCAAATGTCTCTGTTCCTGGTCTCCCCTCTTCACACCACCATCTTACCCCTCCTCCCCTTGGCTTCTAAGAGGGTGCTCCCCACCCACCCACACTCTCCTGCCTCACCCCTCTAGCATCTCCCTACTCTAAGGCACTGGCACAATCTTTTAATGTTATTGGTAAATGTTGAGAAATTGAAGTAGAGAGATCTTAGGTTTCCTAAAGTTAAAAACTTATATGACTTATGTAACGGCAGAAAAGTATCTAAACAAACTCAAAAAGAAATCCAGCATCCTACCTTTTTAGTTGATTTGTAACCTTGCGGAATATTTGGCAAATTCATTGTCATTGACAAAGGTTTTACATTTCACCTTGATGAAAAGTAACTTGATATCTGTCCATGTATGTTGTGTATAAAGAAGACACTGCACAGCTGAAATATATGTTAGATAGAAAAAAAGTGAAACATAACTTCAGTCAGTTCTGGAAAATTAATGAAAGCATGTTAACAATGCCCCAAATTCCTGCTGTTTAATAAAAGTACATATCTTCACCCTAATAATGTTAATTAAACTTTTGTGATCTTGAAAGAATATGCTGATATAAAATCAGAGATTACGGCTTTGGGACCAGTGACATAGGCTATATGGAAAGAGGCAAAGGAAAAAAATTGGATTTTAAAGAAATAGTCTGTATTAAAATAAATAATGGAAAGATATATGTGTGTTTTTAGGATTTTAACACATCTGATAAAATTAGTTTGTAGGTTTTAATGCTCAAAAATAAGGAACAAAATTTAAAAAAATAGTATGGGTTGTAGATCAATGGTAGAGTACTTGTCTAAAATGTAGAAATCCTGGGCTCAATTTCCACCTATGAAAAGTTAGGCAAATAAATAAGAACAAAGTAAATATGCACTAGTAGCAATAATAATAAATTAGGGTTTAGATTGTCTGAGAATTCTAGAAACTACCTGACAACATCCTAATGCAGCACCAGAAACACAGAGAGAAATCTGGGACCCAAGAATAGTATCTTTTCAATACTCATGATGATATTTATTTGACTGTTTTGGTATTGTTTAGTTTTGTCAAGATAGCAAAGATAGCCTGGAGTAGTGGCTCACTCCTGTCATCTAAGCTGTTGCTAGCAAAACGAGAAGAATAAGTTCTAGGGTCAGACTGGACTATATAGTGAGTTGCACACAAGTCAGGAATACATGGCAGGATTCTGCCTCAGAAGGGAAGGCAAAGGAAATGAAACGAAGAGGAGGAGGAGGAGGGGAGGGAGGAAGAGGAGGAAGAGAAAGAGAAGAAGAAAGAAAGAAGGAAAGAAACATATCTACAAAAGGTGATTTGATTTCGGTGTTATGTATATGGTTAGGATATAATCTCTGTCCTTTAAAAGGGCAAAACAATACTAGCCTTAGAAACAACATGAAGGGAAAGTATCATTCAGTTAGTACTCTAATTCTAGAAAGTTCTGAGCAGCAGATTAAAGAAGTCCTCAAAGCTTTCATGAAGAAGCAGACCATCTAGCTTTGAAGAAACGTCCAGTGTGGGCCATCAGAAAAGATATTGCCAGCCGAAAGCTAAGGAAGCAGAGGGAATACAGAAGGAGGTCAAATCATTCTCTCCAGAATAGGGTTTCACGTTCACTCAGTAATATTGCAGCTAAACCTTGAGCCTTATGCTTCTTACTCTGGATCCTCAATCTACGTTATCAAAAACAGTTATCTAGTGCTATGTGACAAGCCTCCACAAAATTGAGTGGGTTGTAATAATAACCAATTTTCAACTCACTGTTATGGGCGAGCAATACAAACTTGGCTCTGGGGGCTGATCCTTCTGTTTTGGGCCAACTTTCAATGAGGTTGCTGGGATTGCTCAGCAATTTGCCATCAGCCACAGGTCAACGAGAGGCTGGTGTGACTAGAAAGGCTCCAACTGGGATAATTCATCACTATTCCCCATGCCTCTTGTCCTCCAGCAGGCTAATCCTGGCCCATTCCCATGACAGCTGGAACAGCGTTCAGGAGAGCCATTAAGAAGCCCTGACTCTACCCTGGCAAGCTGTCACTTCTGTCACATAGGACAAAGCAAGTCCTATGGCCAATCTAGATTCAAGAGATGGGAAATGGAGTGAACCTCTCGGAGTAGCTGCAACACACCCTCAAATAAAGAATGTAGATGCAGGGGGCAATACTGAATTCGGGGCCATTCTAATCAGCCTAGCATACATTCAGGGTAGAAAGGAGAGCAGTTTTATATGTTTTTAGGAACAGTTTATTTTTGTAAGGTAGATGCTAGCCTACAGAATGTATATGATCACATTAACATTTATCACAAACCCAAACCCAGTCAATGCTCTTTATCTCAGGAAATCAGCTCTGCTCTTGTCTTCATTCCACAGTGAATCTCTACCCAGTCTCTGGCAGAGCTGCATTGGACTGAGCATAGAATTGTGTTTCCTTTTTTCCATTCTCTGTCTTTTAACTTCTCAACTGCCGTCACAATAAGGGGACATCATTTAATGCTAAATTACAAAGGAACTCTTGTGGGATTGCCTATTACAGCTGCCTTGATGCCAAAACTATTCAAAGTGATGAATGTTTTACACTGAATACCAAATACGCTCATAATTATCTTGCCATTTATAGAAAGTGTTGCCAATCTACCTTTGATTCTAAAGAAACCGCACATCTTTATCCACTTGAAAATAAAATCTTGTGCTCATGAGATCTACACAAAGGCCCTTTCATGTGGGTCAAAAAGGATGCTTCCCCATGCCCATTTAATATGTTTTCTCTGAAGTTCTTTATGCTGCCCTGAGGGCCATACACATAGTGGTGATGAGCATGTAACTTGCATAGCAAGCTCCCTTCCTCCAAGCCCACATCACAGCCTTCAGTGGTACTGAACATACCATAATAAAGTCCTACTTTTTTGTATGCTCGACACACACAGCTAAGGTATTGCTTTGTGAACAGAGCCCAACAACACAGGCACAGTTTACCAGGAACTTAGCATTTAAACGACTTTTATCTTGACAATGACTGACATGTCTCACTGAGAATATTATATATTTAGAAGATTTTTTAAAGGCTCCATACTTAAGAATCACATCTCATCCCATTCAGTGAACTTCTGAACTAAGTCTTAAATGTTTAAAGAAGGGTCAGAAAGCCACCCTGCTACAAAAGCCTGCAACTTGCACCCAACTCGTATCACAGAAGAAATTCATGCATAGAATAATTTTCCTAAGTTTTCTTTCCATTAGAGAAAAAAATATTCTTCTACTTTCAGCTTTGAATATTTATCACTGAAATGAGAACTTCTGCAAGAATCAAAGTAGAAGACTCTGGGAGTTTATTCTTCATAAACTTTGAGAATTTCTTCAACTCATGCTTCTCCATTTACACAGCAGATCAGGGAAGGCTAGAATCCAATTTCAAATCAAATAACCCCCATATCGACGTGCAGGCTAGGTGACAGGGAGCGCTCATCAACGTGGTGCTTTCTGGTGGGTAATGTGCTCTGTATTGCCATTTGGCAGAAAACGCTGGAGTCAAATTGAAATAGCTTTAGAGCCTTGGTAAGAGTGGAAAAACATAATGTATGCTTGTCATTAGTTGAAAAATACTGTGTTCAAATTAAAGGGGGGAGCTCCTGTGGTCTAGATCCTAGCCTGCACAATGACAGAGGTGTCAAGATCTTACTTAAAAGTGTTAAGATACAGCACAGCTCAGCAGCACAATTTGTAAGGAAACATGGGATCATGCACCAGGGACTGAAGATTTGCTGCCTGATATGAGCTACAGGTAGTGATAAAATATGTTTCTTCCAGATAATTACTTGCTGCTCCAGGAAAGTGGCATTTCTAAATTGATATTTCAGTGCAGTGTGTGCAGATTATATGGCACAGGTGGACGTAGCTGATTTTTTTTTTTGTCAAGTCATTGGGCTAGCAATCTCTCACTTGAGAAACTGAAAACTAATTTTGTTTTATGCTTACAAAGCACCTCAACTTCTCCAGAGTTAAGGAAATGCCCTCTAATATGGACATAATGAAAGATTTAGACTTCAGATGACAGAAGATAAATGTTTAACTTTTTATTTTGACTGTTTAAAAATATGGGAAGATGGTCACGTGGGATAAAGCTCTATAAATATTTAAAAATAAAGCAGTCTACCATGTAGAAATCTTCCCAACTTGATAAAGGGAAAAAACATTGATCTTCCAGGTGTTATGATCAGGAGTTTATACACTTCTTATTCTATTCTTGAAACAATCTGCATTTTATCGAACGTTTTCCTAGAGGTTAAATAACTCTTCAAAGGTCTTACAGCTGGTGAATTGTCTTTTTATGTTCAGAAATTCGGACTTCAAATCTCATGTTACATCATATCAAATTCTTCCAGTGTTCTCAGTTAGAATTATTAAGAAATATATTTCAAATTAATTATCCATGAATATATGTGATTATATGCTACCTGCAAAGATTAATGTATAGTTATTAGGAAGGCATTTTCTGCCGTTTCTTCTAATACTTTTGATAATTAAAAAACTCAGAAACCAACTTAATGCTGCTGTTTGCTTTAGTCTTCTTGAACTCATATGTGCTTAAGCTTCTCAGATGACCTTGGGGTGGTGTCACCCAGGTAGAAGAGGAGAAATGATAATTTTATTTTTTTCTTCCATGACTCCACTAAACAGTCTCATTTCACTTTTAGTCCTGCTGTCTAATAGATTTCTTCTTGAAAAGCATTTTAATTATGTTTTGAGAATGTCATATATCCATATAGTATATTTTGATCATATTTATCTCTACTCTTCTCTTAATACCCCCAGACCCATTTCAATACCCCACCTCCTCCCAACTCCATGTGTCTGTTTAATTTTTGTAACCCACAGAGTCAAATTTATGCTGCCCATATCCTCCTGGATATGGGACCATTCACTGGAGCATAGTCAACCTCTCAGTGGATATACCCTCAAAGAAAATTAACTATCTCTTTCAAATAGGTATCAATTGTCAATAGTTCCTAAGCTGGTGGGGGAACCTTGCACAAACTCCTGCCGTCTCTAAGCTGAAATATTGACTAGCGGGATCTTTTGCAGATAATCGTAGTCACTGTGTGTTTATAAGCTCATTGGTTCTGTAGTGTCAGGAAGACACTGTTGCATCTCTGTCCTCACCACCTGCTGACTCTTCTAATCATTCTGTCCCCTTTTCTGTCATAGAGGTACAGGGGAGTCTTAGAGAGATTGGCTACATTCTTGTTTGGTGTCTGTTGTGATTAATATTGTAACCAAAAACAATTTGGAGAGGAAAGTGTTTATTTAATCTCATGGGTTATAGTCCATCCCTAATGGAAACAAAGGAAGGAAACTATGGTCAGACACTGAAGCAGAAGCTGGAAGAATATTGCCTTTGGCTTACATCCTAGCTCATGTTCAGCCTCGTTTCCTGTATATCCCAAGCCTACCAGTATGGAGATGACACCATTAACAGTAGGCTAGAACATTCTAGATCAATTATTGATCAAGAAATTGTCTCACAAGCATGCCCACAGGGCATTCTGATAAAAGCAAGTTCCTCAACAAATGTATCCTCTTCCCAAATATGTTGAATTTGAAACCAAACTTAAATGTAACAAGTTGTGCTATAGATGCCCCCCTCATGGCTGAGGACTCTGCACTTTGACCTGTTGTGAGTTTCTGTTTGCACTATAGTCACTGCACAAAGAAACTTCTCTAGTGAGATCTGAGAGCTTGACCGATTAGTTAGCCATATTTTCAATTTTTAGTTATATACAAGACTGTGATCTTTAAATTTGTTTGATTTTACACTTGCTTGTATGCATGAACTTAATTTTTAAGATTATTTTGTTAACTACCAAGTCTATTGTGGCTCCCTCAATCTTGTTTAGAATCCAAATTGTGTTTTTACTTATAGGTAAAGGACTATTCTCAAGTTCTCTCTAGCTTTCTAGACTCCTATGACTTCTGATTTTTTAAGTAAGCCATCCAAACAACCAATCAAGCAACATTCACAGATAAATTATGAAGGATTTGAAATGAGCATGAGTACATGCATTCAGTGAGTATGAATTTGCTCTCTGAAGATTTCTTAGACGTTATACCAAAGATATTAGTTATAGGTGAAGACATCACATATCAGACAAAATAATGTCTTCAACTGTGTCTGTCCTTGTGGAAGCTAATATCACATTCAATAAGCAATTGGTGTGTTAATCAGACATATTTTTACTGATCTTTCTAGGTATTTGTAAATATCTTCTTATATTGTTCTTCTTTCATTTTTTTCAGTTTCTAAAACCATAAATTGTTTCGTACCATTTTTCTTGTGCCCAAACTATAGGCCTGTCCTTAGCTATGGTGGTGTTTGGTTGATTCTTGCCTTATCGACTCTGAGTATTTAAGACCTTCTGCTCTTTCCTTTTAGATGTCATTCTTTCCTTGATTTCTGTGACATTCTGGCTCCGGTTCACACTTCAAACTTAGCTGTTTGCTTCTTATGTTTCTATCACTCATTTCTTAATTAAATAAATGTCTTCCTTAAGGTTCTGCCTTTGGTCTTCTATTATCAGTTTTTAATTACTGTCATCCAGAAGGCAATCTCTAAGCAGATTCCTTACAATTTTTTCCTTACATCTTAGCTAGCCAATTGTCCTCTATAGTGATAGATTATCTACCTTCTAAGTCCAGCCTTACATATTTCATCTACTTGCCATTACCTAGTAGAGACAGGTATATAGGGTGCCAGGCCCAGGTGGCAGCTTTTCAGTATGGGTTTTGAGGACATTGGTCAAGATGCTCACTACAAGGCTTAGTCACAGAGTCATGTTCTCAGAAATCAATGGAATGTTACACCTCAGTATAAGATGCTTCTTAATTAGTTATTTGAGATATATTGGCTATTCACTTGGTAACCAAGGCCAGACAAATGGCTAGACTCAGATTTCACTCGGTAGAGTTCTACAAAGACATGGAGGACAAAAGCCAATGCCCCTTCTATGGAGGTTCTTCCTAGTCTTATTCTTCTTGTCATCTTCATGTTCACATTTGGGCAAAGCTTATGTGGTTTTCCTTCTCTGAAGCAAACTTTCCCACTCCCAGTCATTACTTATATCACTGTACACCCAGGAGTTGATTTTCAAGACTTTATTTAATTTATGCCGTTCAATCTTATCAATTCACAATTTAGAAATTATTTGTGAGAATTTCACAAGTTTGATAAGTCTACATCCATTCTTTTTTTTTTAATTTAGTTTTTTCGAGCCAGGGTTTCTCTGTATAGCCCTGGCTGTCCTGGAACTCACTCTGTAGACCAGGCTGGCCTAAAACTCAGAAATCTGCCTGCCTCCGCCTCCTAGAGTGCTGGGATTACAGGCGAGCGCCACCACCGCCTGGCTTACATCCATTCTTATACACAATAAAAACTGAGACTAGGAAAACTTTAAAAATGGAGTACAAATACAAGATACTTAAAAAGTTTGAGGTCCATTCAGACTTTTAGGAGGCTGGCCATTTTCCTTTAGGGAATCCATAATCTTACACATTGGCAGCTATGTGAATGGGCGCTGGTGAGCTGTTCTTCCAGGTTCATCAACTGCATACAGCTTTGCCTGCTCTGTCTCCACTGCCACTCCTTCAACTGCTAACCAGCTCAGTCAGCCCTTACTCCACATGTTTAGAACAATGCTGTACATTATTCTAAATTCCCTTCCATGTGAGCCTTCCCCTGTCCCTCTTACTCTATTATTCAATAACAAACTGTCTTAGATAATATAAAGGAACTAAAGATGCAAATGCCCACATGGATAGTGACTGGCTATGGTTTAT
The DNA here is from genome assembly GCA_964023405.1 of Apodemus agrarius. Taxonomy (NCBI): domain Eukaryota; kingdom Metazoa; phylum Chordata; class Mammalia; order Rodentia; family Muridae; genus Apodemus; species Apodemus agrarius. The sequence goes on along the minus strand of OZ030008.1, from coordinate 120,164,316 downwards.
GCTATAACAAATACTGGAGAGAAACAGTTTCAGAACAGATTTTTGCTTACATCCTCAGAGGGTTCATTGGGCTATTTCATGGTATCATGGCAATGAGCCTATGATGAGGCAACACAGCTCACTACTTGTGAGAAGCAGGAAGACTGCTTGTCTCATGCCATCTGTGCAGCCCAGAAAGAGAGAAAGGAAAGTACAAGAAAAAAATATTCTTCAAACACACTCCCCCTACTTCTAAAATATAGACTTACTTCTCTAATTACTTCACACCTCCTTAAGGCACTGCTAAGTTCCATTAATAGTATCAAATTAGGACTCCATCAATAGATTCATCAATAGACTGGATCCTTACCTTCATGATCCAATCACCTTCAAAGAAGCCCATCAACTGGCAATCTAAGTCTTAAATACCTCAGTCTTTGGGTGACATTTCAGGTTCCAACCATAGCACTGTTCTACTGTGCAAGAAACTAATCTAGAAAACTTTGCAGACAACCAATGAGGGATGCCAAAAGAATTCAAGCTTCTTGACTGAATCTTATCTGCTCAAAGGATCTCACCAAATTTGGATTGATTGCAAGTGTTTTGTTTTAAGAATTAGGGAAAATTAAAATGATAATAGAAGCCAGGCGGTGGTGGTACACGCTTGTAATCCCAGCACTTGGGAGGCAGAGGCAGGCTAATTTCTGAGTTCTAGGCCAGCCTGGTCTACAGAGTGAGTTCCAGGACAGCCAGAGCTACACAAAGAAACCCTGTCTCGGGAAAAAAATGATAATAAAATAGCCTTTTGTCTCAAACTTGTAGTGGCCTAAATTGAGATTCACCTATTGCAATTTATCGCAATTCATCATTTATTGTAATAAATAACCACTTGCAGAATGTTTATCCGAAAGAAATTCCTACACAGAAAAATTCATCTAAGTATTGGCATTAGTCTATGAAGTGTAGTACTCTGTTATTTTGATATGTTATATTAATATGTTTTAATACTGCTGTTACTTTAGTAGGGTTTTCTGTTCACAGAAAAGAGAGCAAGCTATTTCCTACCAAAGACACTTGCATCATTGTATTCAAGTTGGGTGAAAAATATGAATTTAATAGGTCATACAAACAACTTAAAAAGACTTCATTTTTCCAAGGATCTGTCTATTAGGCTGAAAATAAACATAATTTAAGCATGTAGAACATGGATTTTCCTGGTCCATTTTTTCACACAATAAAAAAACAAGAACTTTCCTCTTTTTATCATGGGAACACTAGCTAGAAAATACCTCTGGATCACATAATGTAGCCAGTCTGATTACCTGGATTGATATTTCCTGGAAGGTCGACAGTGCACATTACATATCAATAATCTAACACTGCATAAGAAGCTATGCTGATATAAGCACCTAGTATTCTAATCCAACAGACCAGTACCATTGGAAAAAGAAAACTCCTGTAGCAATGTTAATGAATATTTCAATCAGCCGGTTGGTGGTGGCATGTGCTTGTAATCCCAGCACTCTAGGAGGCAGAGGCAGGAGGATTTCTGAGTTTGAGGCCAGCCTGGTCTACAGAGTGAGTTCCAGGACAGCCAGGGCTATACAGAGAAACCCTGTCTGGAAAAAAACCAAAAACCAAAACCAAAACCAAAACCAAAACCAAAAACAAAAACAAAAAACGCACTTCAACTCTTACTTGCTCCCTTTCTATGTTCTGGTGGTTCTAGTATGACCTTGGAAACTAGCATTGAGTCTCAATCTTAACAAATATTGATGGAATTCTTAAGAAACTGATAAAGACAAGACAGGATGGATTCCATACAGTGACTAATTCAGGAGAGGTGGTATCTTGGTGGCCCTTCTAGGGCATTAACTCCTTTTAATGAACAGGAGGCACCTAGGCTGTATGCTCTACAGAAAGGCAATTTCAGTGTTTTCAATATGTCCTTACCAAAAGGCCATCTGTGCACTGTGATACAGTGCCTAGATTACCTCTCTATTGGAACAAGGGAGTTTCATGTTGCCAGAACCTCAACTCAGCCAGCTTTTCTCTTTAAACTTTGCTATGTACTTATAGTTTATTCAAGTGTTTTTAATGTAGATTTATTTCAACAGATATATCCCTTTTGTGGTTTCTTAAATTAATGCAATTACATTTAAATTAAAAGTACTCCCATAGGATAAGGTTATTAAAAGGAATTTCTTCACCTCTCTGTTATTTCTATATTTATAAACGTCTCAAGGACTACTAGATCCTTGAGAATGACTAAGACCTAGCAGTTAAAACTTACTGAGGAAATCACTTTTGAGGAATTCTTTTTTTTTAATCATAGATCTCTAAGTTTTTCAGTAATGTTTAAAACATTGATCCACGGTGTGAGGAGAAAAAGAGATATACAAAGCACTATCTCTCCATAACATTTGGGGCATAGTATATAGTTTCAGAAGTCTCCATATATTGAGGGATGACTTGTTGCTATGTATTGTAATGTAACCACTGGCCCTGGTTGCCTCAGAGAGGAGATCCTCAGATACACCAAATAATGCTATGTACCCTTGCCCCCACCCCCAAGTTTTCCCTGACTTGTCAATAAAGATCCCTATAGCCTGTAACTTGGCATAAGAGAGGTAGGTGGAGTTTCAATTTCCAGGTTTGGCATTTAGGCCAGAAAGAAATGAGAAAAAGAGAGGGAAGAAAGTGGAGAGAGTATGAGACACCATGTGGTAAGGGATCTTAAGACATGGCCATGAGGGTTGGCCAGTCAGAGTAAGAGTGGCCCAGGCTAAACATGGCAATTCATACCTCGGGGTCAATGGTAAGGAAGTAGACACTAATAACTTGGAGGGTAGATATCTATCCAACTCTAGTGCTAAATAAGGCTTATTATAAATATAAAAGATTTGTGTCTTTTATCTGGGAACTGAATGATCAAAGGTGGGGTAGAAACTACTGATTGAGATTAATTATTACTACATCCATAAATGTAGTAGTTTTAGTAAGTCAAACAGCCAATGTGGATTATTCTGGTTTACCAGTTTGGGGATTTGTAGTTAGCAGCAACAGAAGCATCATCATGTGGAAGAAGGTGGTAGAGACACAACAGGCATGTTCATTTGGATCATTCTTGTTCTAGATGTGGCAGCTTCTTGTTTGAATACTTTTGGCAGCTAGGTAGAGTTGGAGTCTAGTTTTCTGCTCCACAGGACATGGCAAGAGCAAGAAAAATGTGTATCCTGGTACCCATGCCTAACTATAAATTTATTCCTCTCCATATGTAAATCCTGAAATAATGGATCCAGAAAAAATGAATACAATTGCACATAGAACCATTTATGAATGCCTGTAATTGATATGTCTTGAAAAGGTTTTTCACAAGTTTTGCCTATTTCCACTACCTCTCTCTGAGTGTATGTGTATGTGCACTTCATGTTGATGAGTACACAAGGATAAGAGGAAGGGGGATCTTGGCTACAGTTTCATCCCAGAGAAAAGCAGGACGTTTTTAAGGATCCTCATCCTATGAGTATTTTTTTTCTTGTCCTAGTTTTGGTAAATTTCTTTGGTTTCTGAATTTTTACTTTGAACATTCTAAATTCAACCTTCAGAGAGTCAGCCTTAAATCTGTAACCCTAAAATGCTCTCTAGTGGCTAGCATGGGTGTTCACAGTCCTATGCACCAATGCTTATTAAATAACCCCAGGGAAATATTTGTTTACTGATTCTTATCCTTTAAGGAAAAAAATTCCTTTGGAAATCATGTTATCTTTCTGTGTTCCTTATTAGTTCTTCATTCACTGTGTTGCTTTTGCCTCTTGTCATAATTATATGTAATGTTGAGTCAATTTTGAAAGTAAGCTCAGGTTTGCCCTGGAGGTGGTAGAATTTCTGTGGTGGGTAAGTCGAGTGATTGCTTCATCTAACTTTATAAAGTGGAAAGGCTCGGAGATGAAAGGAGCTATATAAATGTAAGGCTGTCATTTTAAATTGCCATTACCGTCGGGAATTCTCAAGAGAAACATTACCGAAATCCGCCGTACGCACCATATTAGATTGCTTAATATCATTAAAGCATGTGCAGCAAATGAAAATACCAATTTCCTCTTATATGTAGCTCATGTTCAAGGCTGCGTATCCAAAGCCGGCCTGTCTCATGGCTCGTTCCAGCATATTAATACTCACTGAAGGAAGCAGCAGCTAACAAAGTGTGAAGACGATGATGTTTCTGGAGTCACTGATGGCGTGTTTGTGTATCCATACTAGCAGAGGCAGACACCGGCCTGCGAATTCACCATAAGGAGACAGAGACTACAAAAACTTTATATGGCCAGCAGAGAAGGCTATACACAAATACACATATCACAAACATTTAGTGTAACAGAAAAGACTTACAAGACACAAAAACACACCACGGCAGTGGAAGCAGAAGGCCTGTAATGTGAAGCAAATTTGGAGTGGGCTCCTTCTGTAACCTTTTTGTTTGTTTGTTCTATTTTGTTTATTTATTTATAGGTTTTTTTTTTTGCAGGGATGCTTTAGGAAAGGGGAAAAAGTCTATTACTGGAGCCAAACACAACCCAGCACAACTGAAATGCCAAGAAATAAGCAAGTTGAGAGAGAGGCGTCGGTGGCAAATTGGAATCTAGGGCCTTTTGTGCTTGTTAAGTGGTGGAATGATTATAATTGGAAAAAGTGATGTGCATTAGTTCTGAGTGAGTGTACAAGAAATGACAAGCGTGCAACTTCATGATTACTTCACAACACCCCCGACTGCCTTCTAGTCTCTCCCAGAGGAGGCCAGCCCTACAGCAGAGAAAAACACATGTCTTCTCCTCCTATTCATGACTATTCTCAACAGGTCACATGGAAATAACCCTGAAGTGATAAGTCTTCGTTTAGGAAGTCTAGTGCTTAAGCTCACATAAGTCACTGTGACAAAGAATGGTGGGATTTTTTTCTTTGCTACTATCACCAGGATCTAGTTCTCAAACAAACAAACAAACAAAAAACAAAAATAAAAAACCAAAAAAAAAAAAAAAAAGAGAGAGAGAGAGAGAGAGAACCATCTGTTTACCCTCCTGTTAGAACAGAATATGTAGGAGAAATTCCTAAAAATCAAATATAACATTAAAATGAGAGACAGCATTTCACATTTGGTACTCATCTCTTTGTATTTGTACACGTCTTATGTTTATTTTGTGATAGTATCAACTACATGGAGTCATTTATTTTTCCTAATATAAGGATGGGAGGTATCCAGAACCATTCGTTTCGGCAAAGGAAATTCATCAAATAGCGGTTTCCTCAAACACTTTCTATTTTAAACTTCTTCAAAATAATTTTGGACAGGATGTGGGCGGGAAGGGAGCCGACTGCAAGGAAGCAGCAGAAGCGAGCCTGGAGGTTGACTGAAGAGCTCTGTTTCAGCTTTAATGGTGGGTGCAAAGCTGTCAAAAATCAGAGAGCTGCATCCCACAAACACTGGATTTTAAGTTTAAAAGAGACAGCTGTTTGAGCGGACACACATGTCTAACCTGATATTAACACTGTTCAATATGTGCATTAGAGAAGCATCTCATGTACCCCATAAATGTCTATAATACATACACATTTTTATTATTCATTAAATGTAAGTTAAACTATGAAAGACACAAAGAGGAAACAAACACAAATAATTTTCAAAGTGTTTTCTTATTAAAAAAACTCTCGTGCAGTTTTAAAAATCTAGAACATAAGTAACAATAAACTTTTTAAAAATATATGTATTTATTTTACATGTATGAGCACACTGTTGCTGTCTTCAGACACACCAGAAGAGGGCATTGGGTCCTATTACAGATAGTTGAGAGCCACCATGTGGTTGCTGGGAATTGAACTCAGGACCTCAGGAAGAGCAGCCAGTGCTCTTACCCACTGAGCCATCTCTCCAGGCCACCTGCAAATTTCTTGATGTTGGTTTTTTGTTTGTTTTGTTTTAACTGGCAGAGTAATACTCCATTGTGTAAACATACTGCATTTCCTTTAACCATTCTTTTGTTGAGGGACATTTGGGTTGTTTTCAATTTCTGTCTATTATGAATAGACCAATGACAACACTAGTCAATCAACTAAATTATGGACTCTAGTGAATGAACACATGAAAGTGCCAAGATGCAGTTTTGATCTCATTTTATCCTGAAAACTGGTTTTGAAAATGCTATTTACCATAATTTAATATTTGTATATCAATATGCTCAAGTAGATGACATTCTCCCAAAACTTGAACAAAGTATACTGATAATCATAAATACAGCATTTTTAGAAGAACAAGTTTGAGAGGAACATTATTTTTGAGAGGAGATTGTATACAAGTGAAACATACTCCAAACACTTTAGGTCTCATTGCAATGGGAATGTTGGAGGTTTAAAAAGACTTGTCTTAGGGTTTGTGTATTTTAACAGTACCTCACAAAGATCTACATTTTAATTCCCTCAGTCATCAGTAAGCAGTGTAAGTTCTGACTCAGAAAACATAGAAGACTATGTTGAATATTGCCTAGTGAGGAGTAACTATAGAAGAAAACCAGCAAAGATATAGTATTGATGTGGCTTCCATGAAGCATGCTACTGCTACATCTTTAAAACAAGCAAACAGGACACCACAGCAACCGCAGCATGGGATTGCTGATGCTTTGCCAGTATATTGAGAAGACACTGTCTGTGATTTTCAAAAGGTGTTTGACATTCCGAATCAACTGGGCTTTCTTGGCATGAAGGCAAGAACGTCTTTTATTATCTCTTTTTCAAACATAATCTTCATTTATATATGTGATTTTCTGAGGAGAGTTTAATAGAGAGCTTTGTTCCTTTTTAACATCCATTAGTATGATGGAGCAAAGATAGTTACAATAGAGAATATATTATCAAGACCACCGTGCAGGTAATATCCTGCATATTGAATCTAATCACCCATTTAAGTTCAAGTAAGAGTTGTTAAGAATCTGGAGAATTGTACTTTAATGATTAGTGATGAGAATCACCTGGGTAATGAAATTAGTATTGAGAAACATATTTTTAGGCAGAGTGATTATCCTGGGAGATTGATTAAAAGGATAATTGAAGAAAATGTAACCTTTTCCACAGTTACCAGGTTGAACTTGTTTAAGGTAATTTATCATAATAGTGTAGCCAAGCCAAATCAAAAAAGGACTGACCAGGGCTTTAAAGGTGTTTATTATATATTAATGTAGACATATTGTCATACCAATGAAATGTTAACCAAGGAAGATGTGGAGATTCACAACAGTCTTAGGGGAATATCTCAGCCTAGTCAAACCACTCTCAAAAGGCAGCAGCAATTTACAAATAATATACACTGTCTTAAAAGAAGTTCTTCGGGGAAAAAAGGATGACTCCATCCCTCAGCCTTTTGCTTACAATATGAATACCTATCGTTATGCCTACTTGAAGTGTTAGCAAATATTACAAAACACCTTCATTTTCTTTGTATATAAAATAAAATTCACTCTTTATGGCCAATTGGAGTAAGAAAAAATCAATTAAATTCATGCCTCTCAGATATAAGAAACATCAAGACTTCACTTCCTATGACTTGTCTCACTAGGTCTTCTTGCCAGTTCTAATTTTTAATGATTAAACCATTCTAATTGCTGTATCTCTTTTTATTTTTTATTTTTGAGATTAAAACATGGTAAATTTGACTTATTTCATTAGTATATTTTTTCCTTGAAGCAGTGTTAGCTATGGTAGAAAAATTGGGTAAAAACTTTGGAGAATTCTCATTTATTCCGCCTTGCCCCTTGGCCCCTTCAGACACACAAACACAGACTGTTTCCCTATTATTGCTTTTCATTAGTGTAGTGCAATTGAGCCTACAGTGATGCATGGTTATTAGCTGCAGTCTACAGTGCACATTGGAGTTCACCACTTGTGGTATTCTATACATTTTGCCAAATATTTAACATCATGGGTCCACCATGGATATTTTATACTCAGAAATTTCACTGCCTTCAAGAGCTCCTGCATTCCAACACTTTATCTCTCCTGTCCTTTCCCCTGTCCCCTCATAGCCTTTACAAAACCTATAGTTTTGCCTTTTTCATCAGGTTATATGTTTTGAACACATAATACTTAGCCCTTAGAGAGTGGTTTCTTTCACTGGAGAATATGCATTCATTGGGCCCCCTGAACATTTCAAAATTTGTTTACTTACAGAGAAAGTCTCAACTGTTCCAGGCTAGTATCAAACTCCCTACACAGCTGAGGACGACATTGACCTTATCCTCCTGCCTCTTCTTCAAAGTTTCTGGGATTTATAGGTACACAACATCACACTAGAAGCTCCAATATTTCTCTATTTTATCAATGAATCATGTCGCTTACTATGGTAGTATCACAGTTTATAAATTCACACAATGTAGGATATCATGATTCCCTTGAATTTTTGCAAATTATGAATGCTGCTGCTTCAAAACTGTGTGCAGGAACCATTGTGAGTCTATTTTCAACTCATTTGGGCATCTAAAACAGAATGTCTGGCTTTAGAGGTAGATTACATTTAGCCTTGTAATAAAATAACAGATTGTCCTTCAACGCATTTATAGCATCTTACACCCTCTAGCAATAGATGAGATTTCCATCCTTACAAATCCTTTGCAGCATTTTAAATCAGTGTTTTGAATTTTAGGCATACTCACAGATGCACAATGTTATAGAAATAACATTAGGACATCTTTAATGTATGCACTTATATTGTATAGCCAACAAAACCACAATACAGAACAATTTCATCATCCCTTAAAACTCCTTCATAATTCTGCTTGGATCACACTATCTTCCTCTGATCTCTCAACAAGCACTGATTCGTTCTTCATTGCTGCCATTTTTTTTTATTTGAGAGGACCATGTGAGTGGCACCAAACAAGTTTAGTCATTTAACTCTGGCTACTTTTACTAAGAACGATGCCTTAGAAATCAATCTACCTTGTTGCAGGTGTCATTCATTGGTTCTTTTACTTCTAGTATTCTACTACATAAACATACCACAGTTCGGTTATCCACTTATCTGATAAAGGACGTCTGAATTATTTGTAGGTATTCCTATTGTAAGGATTTTTAAATTTGAGCATCCGGATTTGTCATTACTGTTGTATAGTGATATGATTGATTTCCGTGTGCTGACATTCTTTTCCTGTGACTGTTACATTCTCTCATCATTGATATATTTGTCTTTACTTCCCTTGAGAGAGCTTTCAGTCATGTTACCTATATATAATAACTTATATTCTTATTCTCTAATGTTTGGGCATTATTCCCATAGTTATTTTTGAATATTGCTCTGCTCATTCAGTGAGGTTCTGGGTAGATGTTTAAGAATGAAATCCTTGAATAAACCTATTGTTTTGAGAATGCATTATGCATCTCAACATTAAAGATGATACTAACTTGCTTATTTTCAAGATTTATTCTGGTAAAATTTTTCTATATGCATGTGCCTGTGTGCATGGTTGAGAGCAGGTCCCTTGCAAAGTACAGATGACATCATCAGATTCCTGGAATAGGAGGTGGTGAGACATGGGCAGTGGAAACTGAAGTGAGATCTTCTGGAAGAATAGTACTTGTTCTTAATTGCCTCAGCTGGCCCTATATTTTAGTTTTGATAGATACCATTTTATCTAGTTGTTTTTATATCTTTCCTTTCACAGTTTGTTAAGAGTTTTCCTTTTTAAAGTCATAAAATGACATTTGATTCATATGTGTTATATTTTAATATATAAGTATGTCTCTTGTCTCCCTAAAGCTATTGTTAACATAGGATGTTACATTGATTGATTAATTGATTGATTGAGTAATTGACTGACTTTTAAAATCTGTTAGACTTAAAAGTCCTAAAGAAATCAAGCTTGGTGCTAGTATATTCATCTCTGAAAAAGTTTTTGGATATCATTTGCTTTTTTAAAAAATAATTTTTACATATATTTTCAAATCATTATTGCTCTTATATAAGCTTTTCTGGCTTTATATAATAAGCTGTGAAGTTTCTTTCATATTTCTGAATAAACACTGTAGAAGAGTCAGTGCTATTATTCCTTTAAATGTTTGCTAATAAAATCATCTTATCAAAGTGATTTCTTTTTTGCAAGGTCTTAAAATAAGAGTATCATTTTTTGATGAATTCTAGGATTATTTGGGTTATCAATTTCACCTTGACATTTTTTTTCATTTTTTCTAATATTGTGAGGTTCTTTTCTCATGCAGCATATCATGAATATGATTTCCTCTTACTCTACTCTTCCCAGTTTCTCTCCACAACATCTTCCCTCCAGATCCACTCCATTTCTGTCCCTCACGAGAAAGTAACAGGCTTCCAAGTGATAACAGCCACACATGACAAAAATTAAATATGATCTGGTGAAGTTAAACGTATCATATTGAAGTTGGATGTGGCAACCCAAAAGGATGAACACAGACCTAAGAGCAGTTACAAGACTAAGAGACACACTCATTCATACAGTCAGGAGTCCCATAACAATACTAAGCTAATAGCTATAATATATGTGCAGAGGACCTGGTACAGACCCACGTTGGCTTTGTGCTTCTTGCTTCAGCTTTTGTGGACTCATATGCACCTTGCTTAGTTGATTCAGATGCCATGTTCTCCTAGTGTCTTCCATCCTCTTTGGTTCTTACAATCTCTGCTGGGATTTCATGAGCTCTGATGGGGAAGATTGGATGGAGACTTCCCATTAAGATTATGTCTGGCTGCGGGTCTCTGAATCTGTTCCCGTTTGCTACTGGAAAAGATCACTCTGATAATGACTGGGTAAGGCACTGATCTATGAGTATATTAGAATATCATTGGAAATTATTTGATCACTAGTGTTGTTTGGTTCTACTTTAGGTCCCTGGGCTACCTAGTCTCTGGTTTTTGGTTACCCACAAAGTTTCTGGCCTGGGTTTCTTTTCATTGGGGTGGGCCTCAGGTTAAGTGAGGTGTTGACTGACTACTCCCACAAGTCCTGTTCCACCCTTGCCCTAGGGAACTTGGCATATGTCAAAGATTTTGTGGCTGGATTTTTGTGCATGTTTCTCTTTTGGCACCATGCAGAATGCCTTCCCACAGCAAAGAAACTAGAACGTAGGGGTAGGGTTGAGGGTTCCGTGCAGGTACCAATTCAACTTATCCACGTTGAGTGAGTTGTGTGGGTGTTTTTCTCCACAATGAGGTCCACCCTCAGTTTTTGAGTAACTCTTTGTCTTAGCTTCAACATGGGTCGTTTAGGAATTTCCATGGTACCCCCTTGGCCAACAACTCAGTTGAATGCAACTGGAAGACTTGCCTGGTGACAAGGTTTGGCCACGTCAGACTCCCTGTTCCCTCTATTTCTAGAATTCCTCATTAGTATCACCTTCATACATTCTAGGACATTTCCATTGCACTATGGTTTCTATATATTACTTCCCCAAAGGACCCCAAGTCAAGCTACTCTTTCCACACTCTCTCCTTCCACCCCATCTTGCCCCATTCTTGATCCCCATGTTTTTATCCTTATTTATCCCCCCACTACACATATAAAATTCCTTCTACTTCCTCCTCTCAGCCAGAACATTTTCTCTTTGCCTAACCTGTCTGGGTCTGTGGATTGTAGATTGGTTATTAATTTTTAATGGGTAGTGTTCATTGATAAGACAATCCATACCATTATTATCTTTCTAGGTTTGGGTTACCTCATTTAGAACAATTTTTTTGGTTCCATTCATTGCAAATTTCACGATGTAATATCCATGTGTTAATGTACCAAAATTTTTCTTTTTTTGTGCCTATTTTTTTATTCTTTAATTCGTTTTCTCTAGTCAAGTCTTTATCCCCCTCACATTCTGCCCCCAACTGCTCCCCATCCCATACCTACTCTCTGGGACTTCAAGTCTCTTGAGGATTAGGTGCATCTTCTCTCAATGAGGCCAGACCAGGCAATCCACTGCTGCATATGTGTCAGGGCCCTCATATCAGCTGGTGTATGCTGCCTTGTTGGTGGCTCAGTGTCTGAGAGATCTCCAGAGTCTATATCAGTTGAGACTGTTTGTCTTCCCATGGGGCTGCCCTCCTCCTCAGCTTCTTCCAGCTTATCCTCAATTCAACCACAGTGTTCTCCAGCTTCTGTCCATTGGTTGGGTGCTAGTGTCTGTATCCGACTCTTTCAGTTGCTTGTTGGTCCTCTCAAAGGGCAGCCATACCAGGCTCCCGATTTCAAGCATACCACAGCATTAGTAACAGTGTTAGGCACCAGGACCTCCCTTTGAGCTGGATCCCAATTTGGGCCTGTCACTGGACCGCCTATCTCTTGGGCTCTTCTCCACCTTTGTCCCTGCAGTTCCGTTAGACAGGAAAAATTCTGGGTCAGAGCTTTTGACTGTGAGATGGCAACCTCATCCCTCCACTTGATGTCCTGTCCCTCCACTCTATACAAGTTCCCCATCCCCAATGTAAAGCACTTTGTCCAAGATCTTCCCTCCCTGTGATTACTAAGAATCTCTCACCTCCCAGGTCTCTGGTACATGCTTTAGGGTTCCCCTACCTTCTACCTCCCTAGGTTGCCTGTTTCCATTCTCTCTCCTGGCCCACAGGGCTTCAGTCCTGCTCCCCCCCCCATACCTGCTCATGTTTCCCACTTCCTGTCCTTGTCCCCCCTCCCAACCAGGTCCCTCCCTCTGTCCCCCCACCCCTGTGATTGCTTTCTTCTCCCTCCCAAGTGGGATTTAAGCATCCAAATAGGCCCTTCTTAGGCATCCTCTCTTAGGCCCTTCAGCTTGTAATCCTTCTTGAGTTCTGTGGATTCTTTACTGGATATTCTGTTCTTTTTGGCTAATATCCACATTATTCATTCTTTAGTTGAGGGCTATCTAGGTTGTTATTATAAATAAACCTGCAATGAACATGATGGGGCAAGTGTCCTTGTGGGATATATATATATATATATATATATATATATATATATACACATACATACACATGTATATATACATATATATGTGTGTGTATGTTTATATGTATGAATATATACATATATGTTATCTACACTATCTTCAATAGCACATAAAAACATCTTGCTCCTACATAACTATAACTTAGGACCTACTTATCAACCCCCTCCCCTACCTGTCCACCCATCCCTGCCTAATACTTTCTACAGCCAGGGTATAATATCTATTCTATTTTCCATTTCCAAGATTTCAATATGTTTATATTCCACATACAAGTGTGATCTTATAGTGTTTCTGAGCCTGGCATATTTACTTTATGTATGGATCTCTTATTCATGTTTTCTCAAATGACATCCTTTATTCCTGAGTATTTTTCCATCATGCATATGTACAGTATTTTATTATTTACAGCTCACTACATTCAAAATTAGAGTCCAGTAATTAAACACTTCTAAAAACATAGGTAAATATTTATTACTAAAACACTTCCTCCACGTATTCTTTACATTGAGATATGCTTTCATTTTTATTAAATTAAAAATAACTCCTGATTTTCTGCCTGTAAGATCCACTGGTACAATAGCAGCATGAAGTTATCAGAGTAACCAACAGTCATCTGATTGGGATTAAGGCCAACCCCATAAAATGGAATTCATCCCTGACATTGCACAAGTAGACAAGAACTTGAGATGAAATAAGCCAAGGTGAAAACAGACACTATTCTCTGCTAAAAATCTTAGCAACAAAATGACTCCTAACAGTATTCTACGAAACCCATAGACAAGTGTCTTGCTAAGCCAGCACCAGGAAAGCTTCCTCTTGCAGTAGATGGGAATTAATACAGAAACCCACAACTGGACAGAGAACAGTGTGTGAAAGAATTTGGAACACTTGGTACTAAATGGGTTATTTCTATCAAATCCTTCCCCCTGGAGCTCAGGGATCTCTGCAGAAGAGGAGGCAGAAAGATTGTCAGGGCCAGTAAAGATGGAAGACATAAGAGAAAAAAAGGCCTTCTAGGCACAGCGAGACTAAAGCATGTATGAATTCACAAAGACCATGGCAGCATTCACACGGTCTGCACAGAATTTATCCTGCCAGATAGGGTCCCAGTGCTGAAAGGGGAAGTGGACATAAGATTCTACCCAGAAGTTACTGCCAGTTGATAACTGCTCACAAGGGAAAAAATTAATTAGTTTTCTCCAGTGGAGTATCAGAAGTAGATGGTCAACACAAGAACAAAAACAATAGTATTTTTGGAGGTATATTGCCACACATCCTTTTTTTTCTTTAACTTAGACTTTTAGCTTACACATTGTAGTTGCCAATTTTTATGATATTTTGTGTGTATGAATATGTGTTCCTGCATCTTTATGTGTTTCTTGTGTTTTATATTTGGCTCTTTTTCTGTTTGATAGTTTGTCTCTATATTGATTTGTTTATTTTTTACTTCATTATTATTTTTAGATGACTACTGGTTTTCTAATGGGAGAGTAAAAGAAAGGATTTGGATGTGAGGGGATTGAGAAGTGAGGTAGATCTGGGAGAAGTGAGAGTATGGAAAACCATAATCAGAATATATTATAGATATATGTTTTCAGTAAATGAAAATCTACACACACACACACACACACACACACACACACACACAATTTTACTTGAGACCTAATCTTTGGTCACAAATAGTTTATTTAATTTTCCCATGACTCGTAGGTCAAAATTAAGTTTTCATTACTCATTTTTGTTTCATTTTGTCACGACCAGACAGCTTAATGATAACAGTAATATTTTATCTCCAATTAAATGTGAAAATGTCCTTAAATTTTGTTTATATCCCAGGCTGACTTCTATTTTGGTGAACTTTCCCCATGTGTACATGGAAAGGCTGTCTGTGGCATTACTCTTAGATGAGGTCACTCACTGACAGTTCTTCATAGATGGCTATTGGTGGCCCGAGTTGTCCATCATCCCTGATTTTTTTGGGTCTATTTTTGCCAGTTATGCAATTTCAAACTGAACTGTGTGTTTGTGTTCTGTTGTAGTATTGGGACTTGATCTCAGATTTACATGGACACAGGAAAGCATGTTACCTATATTTTCTATTTTTTCTTTTGAATTCTGTCCATTATTTTCCTTGTATATTTTGAAGCTTTACTGTCAGGTACATAAATATTTAGAATAACTGAAAATATTCAAAGAACTCAAGAAGTTAGACTCCAGAGAGCCAAACAACTCTATTAAAAAAACGGGGTACAGATCTAAACAAATAATTTTCACCTGAGGAACTTCCGGATGGCTGAGAAGCACCTTAAGAACTGTTCAACATCATTAGTCATTAGGGAAATGCAAATCAAAACAACCCTGAAATTCCACCTCACACCAGGCTTTTCAGGAATAGAAGGTACCTTCTGGACCTTGACTTTCAGTCATTTGCTAAATGACTCTAGTAATATTTAAAATCCAGCATTTCTGAACCTGGAAGAAGTTCTCTTTGAAGTGGTACCATAAACAAACAGTGGGTTCTTAATAGCAACACAACTACATGTGCTGTAAACACTTGTCTTTCATGTTTCTATGGTACTGCATGTACGATGCATTCTTGCTGAGTTCTCTGTCACTTCTATTCCTGAAAAGCCTGCATTTATATCTCAAGCAATGTTTGTCAATTATTTGTTGGTTGTTTCCTGATATTTAGGAGGTTTATACGTAGATAACCGTGGAATGAAAAAAGTAGTTTCAGTTATTAGTCTGAGAAACATTTATCATGATTTCCCTCTGCAGGAAGGGATAAAAAGGTCATACACTAAGGAAATGACAAGTTCTATTACATGAATAATAAGCAGGCAAACAAATAAATAATAGATAAGTAAACTTTGTTATTTGGGATATTGGTGATTGTATGAAGCTCTAAGACAGTAGGTAATGTCGCGGGGGTGGACCAGTCTTTCTTGCTGAGAGCCTAAGGAAGGTTCCTCTGAGGAGAAGAAGGGCAGTTAGCACCATAATGGTGAGGAGTCAGCCTGAGGAAATCACTCTAGATTGTGAAACAAATATTCAGTGGAAATGGCACATAGACCAGCAGCATATCAGCAACGTGGTGTGTGAGGTCCCTTAATATAACGTTCCACTGGACTAATAGACGTAAAGCACTAAAGGAAAACCCTGGTAAATAAAGTGGCCTCTAAGCATGTCCAGGAAGTGATTAAACTCAGTGGACATGGCTTGAAACATGAGAGGTTGAATCTGTTGGCTTGGGTAATCTCCTTGCCATAGGTGACATTGTCTTTTGATTACACAGCTAGATGCTCATTGCCAGGGGTTTTTCTTTCATCCACACCTTTCAGAATCCTCTCCACCAGCTAAGCCATCCTCATTTCCTTGGAATTCCATGGTAACCATGATAAAGGTGTCCTCATCTACTGTGCGACAACTTGCTTGCGTCCTGACACAACCTTAACCTCAGACAAGGGTACTCCGTGCAGAAAGAGCCACTGGTTGCCCATCATGATTTAAGACTACACAACTAAGCTTCATTCTCAAAGACTCATTTCATCTCTTAGTATTAATGGCGATAACTAGGAGAACTTGCCATTTTCATACCCTCAAAACTGAGAGCTTTATCTTTCACGAACAAAGGAAGCAGTCAAGTTAAGGGTTAACCTTAACCTTGTGATTTTATAGATTTTTCTCACTTTCTAAACAACAGTGAACTTTTTTTTTATTTAAATTTTTAGTTTCTATGTTTTATGTTTACATTCCAAAGGCTTTCCCCTTTCCCAGTCCCCCCCCAACATACGTCCCATAATTCCTCTCCTCCCCCAACTATCCCCCAATCATCCCCCCCCACACACAATTTCTCTGTTCTGGGTCTACAAAACTGGATCCAATCTTTTCAGGCCCAGGGTCCTCTCTTTTCTTCTTCTTGGGAATCATTTGACTTGCTAATTGTGCCCTGAACTCTTTATCTTTATACACACCCGCACAACCACACACACACACACACACACACACACACACACACACACACATTTGTATACTATGCATAGCATAAAGTTTTGGCCCAGATATTCACATTTTAATTTCCTTGAGAATTTTTTCATCATAAGTTTAGAATTAAGAATCCTGATAACTATGATGTCAGTTATCTAAATAAGTGTGATAAAAAAAGGATTGGGGTGAGCATGGTAGCTAAGTGGGCAGGATCACCTGCAGCCAAAACTGATGACAGTCTTGATGCCTGATTCCCAAGGATGGAGAAAGCAAGTCCCACTGTTCGCCTCTGACATCCATCTACCTGCTGTGGCACACATACTTCCCTGACACACATAAAAACACATATAAATACATGTAATTTAATTTCTAGAAAAATGATAGAAAGAAACAGTTGTGCAACACAAATAGAATGATCTAATTCATGGTATTGAAACAGCAGAGGTTTCCCATAGGCTTCTGCCATCTTTCCATTGCTCCTGAGCCTTTTATTCTATAAACCAAATTCAGAAAGAGACAAGACATGAGCTTAAAGAATTGCTGAGCATTGATGGATTGAGGAGGTAGAGGGGAAGTGATTACTTACCCTTTCAACAACACCTAATTATAATTATGCTAATGTTTACAAGGCTAGCCTTCTTAGAGCTAATAGAGAACTTAGACATCTATTCTTCAATGTGGATAAGCCACACCTCAGTCTGAGTATGGAATATTCCTTAAAATACAAAGCACTTTCTATGTTAAGCCAAACTTCCTAGCATGTGTTCATCCCTGTCTCCCAGAGAGGAGGAATAAAAGCAACCCAGAGTCTGCTTTTCCCTCTGAAGCCAGGGGGAAAGCAGTTTGGAAGACGTTTTGTTTCATGTCGTTTTTAACTTCTTTAAAAATATTTCTGAAGAGGGTGGCTAATAATAAGATAGGTAGGTGGACTGCAGGGAGTTAACTAAAATGTTCAGAATAGTTCTGAGTACAATCACATTTAAAAATAGAGCGAATGGGACAGGAACAAAAACCCACTAACTCAAGTCTATCTAGTTCAGATGCAGCTAATGTCTCTATTTAGCTTCTTTAAGTTGCTCTCACTCCTCAGCAGCCTAAGAATGTGTCTCCAGTACCGAAGAGGCTGCCAAGTCCAAGGACACAGGAATACAAGTTATCAAACAAGCTGGGATGAAGGGTGCTGAAATCATCTCTTTAGAATATTGCCAAAAAGCAGCTTGAATTTTCAGAGTGCTAATTGCTGAAATATGTTTTTGCTTCCGAACCCATTCTGAGCTATGACCTACTAACCAAAAGGCAAGAAGGATGTGATAAAATAAAAGAGTCAAAAAAGTAGAAGTTCAAAGAAGGAGCAAGAGGGAGAAATGGTTCACCAAGGGCTTCTGGGAAAGTCACAGCATGGTAAGGAAAGGAATGTCTCCTATTTATGCCAGCTGGCTACACAATGAGATGTCACCAACAAAGGGGACACTCCTTGTTTACTTGCTCTGCTTCTGTCATTTCTGAAAGGGATAACTATCATCTTGATAGTAACATATTGAAGGCCATTACTTATTTTGAATCCATTATATTTCTTACTTAACTTAAAAAAAATCACTTGTTTCTGTTACCTTATTTTAGCCTCATAATAATTTGTTAGAGGAAGCAAAGGTCTCTTTGTGTTTCTATAAATGAAGATGAGGTTCACAGAGTCAAAATAAGTTACCTTAAAGTCATGTCTGTTGTTAGCTACAGAATTAGAACTGTCTGAGCTCCTTGCCGGCCTATCACACTGGCGCCCTCCACTTAAATTACTAGCCTTTGAAAATCCTCAGAATATGTTACAGAAAGAATTTAATGATGTCTCTTTCCACATTTGTTGCGATAAACATGAGCTAAATGATCTTTCTGAAATAGTTTATTAGTCCTGTAGAACAAGAATGGTACTGGGTTAAGTATCCCTTTAGCAGAACAGATAAGCTATGGAGACCCAGTGTATATGTATATGTGTAGCTGCCCAATATATTAAGTGCTGCCCAGTTATTCACTGAGCATTTACAGAGAATCATTATCAACCAAATAACTCATACTACTTTATATCTTCTCATGAGTTATAGACATGCTATTGTATATGTGGGTTTTCTTCCTAATTCCTTGTATGCCTTTAAAACTTATCTTTATAAAAAGTATAGTTCTATAATATCATTTTCACAGATGCTCATTAAAAAAAATAAAATTTTAGATGCTCATTTAAAGGACAAAATTTTAGAAATAGTTTAAATGGATATAAAATGACGGAAACAACCACTTACCTATAAGTATGTAAAAATTATAATTTGGTATCAGATCTTCCATTATATTTCAAGGATAGAGATCCCAGTCTTTGCTTCATGAAAAGACAGGAGAGTTTGGTTGTGATATCTTTGAGTTCACACTCTAAATCACTCTTCACTTTCCAAAATACATAATGATAGCAGTTGGAATTTAAACAGAGGAGAGAAAAAATATGGACACACATTTATGTCCTTGTAAGGAAGATCAATATATCTGTGGAAGCAACAGTTTATCTGTACAAATTTGTGAGTGTAATTAAAGGCCAATGTCTACTGTACTGAAGAGTTTAATTACTGGAAAAATCTATTAATTAAAACTGTTTTATCTGAGATGATAAAATGGGAAAAGAAACTAAATTCACTGTTTTATGTTACTCATTCTTAAAGAACTACAAAAATACATATAAAACACAGATAAATCTGTTTTCTCTTCCTTCCTTCCTTCCTTCCTTCCTTCCTTCCTTCCTTCTTCCTTCCTTCCTTTCTCTCTCTCTCCCTCTCTCTCTCTCTCTCTCTCTCTCTCTCTCTCTTTCTTTCTTTTGGAATTCTGGCTTCTTGAAGGAGGAGGTAGGAAGCAGGGACATAAAATCACGCATGAGAAAAACTATAAACCTGAACCCAGTGTCTCCTCAATGTGCCACAGGTAAGGAATATGTCAGGGTGAGGGAAAGACGTAGTTTAGGTCTCAGAGGAGGGAGTTATGTGGAGTCAATCACCAAATGTTACTAATAAGGAAAGTAGATAGGGGAGATTAAAAAAAAGAAAACTTGAGAATGAAAACAAACTTAGTCAAATGATTTCTACTCAAAATGAGTCTGATGTCAAACATGTCAAATAGGGGAAAGCCATTTTAAAAGACTAATCATGTCAGGATATTTTCAGTCTGTGACTCTTAGACCTGATACCTCTGCATCACCATGGAGCTTGGCGGAAGAATAGACACTCAGGCATATGGCCAGGCCTACTAAGTTTTAATCGATGGTCTAATATAAATATCAGGGGACTAGTTTGTACAACACCATTAGGCAAGTGCCACAGCAGAAGAAAATATATTCATCTAAGACTCTGACAAACACCAACAAACAATTCAGTTACTTTGAGAGATGATGAAGGGAACTCATTTTAGAGAACAAAAGTTATTGGGGCTTTAACTTCAACAGCACAGTATGTCCTTAATATATGGTATTCTGGATTCAATCCACAGAACCTATGTAATAAATAAATAAGTAAGCAAGAAATGAAGACACAAAATGGACAGAATTTTTCTAAGATCTATTGTATATGAAAAGGAGATTTATACATAAACAGTTATTGTTGCTACAAACCACCAACAGTTCATATGCATTGGGCTTAGCTTCAGGAGAAAAAGAAAGCCAGGGAACCAAAATTTTCACTATAACACATTTGCACATAATGGAGAGAAAGAGAGGAGAGGAAAAAGAAAAAAATTTGAAACATTTTTTGTATAAAATATTGTTTTCATTCATGGATTGGCAGGATTAATACAGTAAAAATGGCCATCTTACCAAAAGCAATCTACAGATTCAATGCAATGCCCATCAAAATCCCAATACAGTTCTTCAGAGAGTTAGAAAGCAATTATCAAAGTTATCTGGAATAACAAAAAACCCAGGATAGCTAAAACTATTCTCTACAGTAAAAGAACTTCCAGGGGAAATCAATATCCCGGACCTCAAGCAGTACTACAGAGCAATAGTGTTAAAAACTGCATGGTATTGGTACAGTGACAGACAGGTAGATCAATGGAATAGGATTGAAGACTGAGAAATGAACCCACACACCTATGGTCACCTGATCTTTGACAAAGGAGCTGAAAACATCCAGTGGGAAAAAGAGAGCCTTTTCAACAAGTGGTACTGGCTCAGCTGGAGGTCAGCTTGCAGAAGAATGTGCATTGATCTATTCTTATCTCCTGTACTAAGCTCAACTCCAAGTGTATTAAGGACCTCCACATAAAAAAAGACACACAGAAACTTATAGAAAAGAAACTGGGGAAGTCCCTTGAGGACATGGGCACAGGGGAAAAGGTCCTGAATAGAACACCAATAGCTTATGCTTTATGATCAAGAATTGACAAATGGGACCTCACAAAATTACAAAGTTTCTGTAAGGCAAAGGACACTGTCAAGCAGACAAAACAGCAACCAACAAATTGGGAAAGGATCTTCACCAACCCTACATCCAACAGAGGGCTAATATCCAATATATACAAAGAACTCAAGAAGATAGACTCCAGAGAGCCAAACAACCCTATTAAAATGGGGTACAGAGCTAAACAAAGAATTTTTACCTGAAGAAATTTGGATGGCTGAGAAGCATCTTAAGAAATGTTCAACATCATTAGTCATTAGGGAAATGCAAATCAAAACAACCCTGAGATTTCACCTCATACCAGTCAGAATGGCTAAGATTAAAATCTCAGGACACAGCAGGAATTGACGAGGATGTGGAGAAAGAGGAACACGCCTCCACTGCTGGAACTGCAAGTTGGTACAACCACTCTGGAAATCAGTCTGGAAGTTCCTCAGAAAACTGGGCAAGACACTTCCGGAGGACCCTGCTATACCTCTCCTGGGCATATACCTAGAAGATTCCTCAGCATGTAATAAGGATACATGTTCCACTATGTTCATAGCAGACCCATTTATAATAGTCAGAAGCTGGAAAGAACCCAGATGTCCCTCAATGGAGGAATGGATACAAAAAAAATATGGTATATATACACAATGGAGTACTATTCAGCCATTAGAAACAATGAATTCATGAACTTCTTAGACAAATGGATGGAGCTGGAGAACATCATCCTAAGTGAGGTAACCCAATCTCAAAAGAACACTCATGGTATGCATTTAGTGATAAGCAGATATTAGCCTAGAAGACTGGAATACCTAAGACACAATTTACATATTAAATGATGTCCAAGAAGAATGAAGGAAGGGCCCCTGACTCTGGAAAGGCTTAATGCAGCAGTGTAGGGAAATACTAGAACACTGAAGAGGGAAGGGGTAAATGGGGGAACAGGGGAGGGGAAGAGGGCATATGGGACTTGCAGGGAGGGGGGAGCTTGGAAAGGGGGAAATCATATGAAATGTCAATTAATATATCAAATAAAAATATATATAATTTTCAAAGCCTTTATTTTAAAAGTTGAAAACTAAAGAGCAGATATTAAACATCCAATTTACATTCAGCTACAATAATAAAATGAAAATAGTTAATTATTCTATTTTTTAATGTTTATTATGTATGCCTGGGTGTTTTCCATGCTGGTATGTACGTGTATTTCTTGCATGCCTGGTCCTCATGAAATGTCGCCTGAATCAAAGGTATAGTTGAGTCACCACATGGGTCTCAGAAATCTAACTCACACTCTCTACTAGAGCAGCAAGTGCCCAGAGGAACCATCTCTACAAGCCCAGAAACATTTATTTTTCAGAATATAGTAATGAAAAGACAACCTTAAAAACTACCAAGGCAATAGGTGTGGACATGTTAAATAGAGCAATCACCTGCCTCTGCATCTTGGGCATCAGAGGACTGCAGAATCAGCTCTTGTAGCTTTAACAGGTAACCACTGATACTTGCTAGAGAGCATGGATTTTTTCCAGTTCTTCTCTGTGACCATGTTATATATACCACATAGCTTTGCTGCCTGATTCAGTGAGGAAGTAGAGTATTGATCCTTTGCCTTTGACTCTGGACACAGTGTGTGTCTTGCTTTGTACCACAGAGGTAGAAATGACAGATTGCCCAGGTCAACTTCCTAGTCTGAGTTTTAAGATGTCTTCCTCACTCTTTTTTTTAAATTTTTATTTTCTATATTCTATGTTTATATTCCAAAGGCTTTCCCCTTTCCCAGTTCCCCCCCCCACCATATGTCCCATAATTCCTCTCCCCACCAACTATTCCCCAATCATTCCCCCCACACACACTCACGATTTCTCTGTTCTGGGTCTTAAGTATATTTGCCACCTTCACAGGAACATGAGGTTTGGACTCTCTACACAAAGAAAACAAGAGATCAAAAAGCACATGAAGCCTAGCTTCTTCTCCAGCTAGGCTAGCTCCTTATCGCTTATGTACCTGATAGATAATGTCTCACTCTTGTCTGCCTATAAAATCATGTGTGCATGTTACAGTAACAACCCAAACATTATAATTCAAGAGTAAGCAGCTCTTGCATGGAACTCAGTTCCTGGCATACAAAAGCAAGTGACAACCATCTGTAACTCTACCTTTTGCATTCTGACTACCTCTTCAGATCACTGCAGTCAGTTAACACACACACACACACACACACACACACACACACACACTCAGATACATAAAATAAAAGTGAGTAATAAAAATTTAACTAGTGCTGCTACCTGGTCCTTTCTGCTGGGGCAGACTTTTGGCTGGTCTGCTCCAGTGAAGACACCATTTCCTGATCCATCCTAGAAAACCTGCTGCACTCAGAACAGTTGGCCCAACAGTCTGAAGGTCTCCCAGGAAATCTATTGCAGCCAGGGCAACAGATAAGAACCCTCTCTGCCCCTGTGAAGAGCCTCCTATCGGAAGGCCTCACAGGTGGTCTGCTACAGCCAGGGCTGCAGGCCTACCAGGAGAACTGAAGCAACCCAGGGTCAAAAGAGGCAGACTCCTCACAATCACCCAGACCAACTAATACCAGGGATATCCAGATGGCTAAAGGCAAGTGCAAGACCATAAGCGACATAACCCAGTATACATGGGCATCATCAGAACCCAACTCTTTCACAACAGCAAGCCATAAACAACAGGACTGAAACACACCTGAAAATTGGGAACCTGCCCTAAAATCCTATCTCCTGAAGATAATACAGTCCTTTAAGGAGGATATCAATAACTCAATAAAAGAAATAAAGGAAAACATAGATTAAACAGGTGGAGAAATTGAATAATGTGATTCAAGACCTAAGAGTGGAAGTAGAAACAATAAAGAAAACACAAATGGAGGCAAACATGGAAATGGAAAACCTAAGAAAGAGGTCAGGAATTACAAATGTAAGTATCTCCAACAGAATACAAGAGATAGAAGAGAGAATCTCAGGTGTAGAAGATGCCCTGGAAGAGATGGACACAACAGTCAAAGAAAATACAAAATGCAAAAAGCTTGAAATCCAAAACACAATGAGAAAACCAAACCTAAGGATTATTAGGTATAGAAGAGAGTGAAAATTCACAACTTAAAGGGCCTATAAATATCTTCAACAAAATTAAAGAAGAAAAATTCGGAGATACGCATGAATATACAAGAAGCCTACATAACTCCAAACAGACTGGACCAGACAGAAATTCCTCCTCTCACATAATAATCAAAACACCAAATCACTAAACAAAGAAAGGCTATTAAAAGCAGTAAGGGAAAAATGTCAAGCAACATAAAAAGGCAGACCTATCAGAATTACACCAGAGTTCTCACCAGAAACTATAAAAGCTAGAAGATCCTAAGCAGGTGTCATACAGACCCTAAGAAAACATAAATGCCAGCCCAGGCTACTAGAGACAGAGAAAGCAAGATATTCCATGACAAAACCAAATTTACACATTATCTTTCTACAAAACCAGCTTTACAAAAGATAATGCGTGGAAAATACCAATACAAAGAGGGAAAATACACCTAGAAAAAGAATGAAGGTAATGTTTCAAAGAATCCAAAAAAGATAGCCACATAAACATGGTTCTACCTTTAATAACAAAATAACAGGAATAAACAATCGCTTCTCCTTAATATCTCAAAATCAATGAGCTCAATTCCCCAATAAAAAGACATAGACTAACAGACTGAATACATAAAGAGGACCTAACATTTTGCTGCATACAAGAAACCCACCAAGACAGTGACCAAGACAGTCATTACCCCAGAGTCAAAGGTTAAAAAACAATTTTCCAAGCAAATGGTCCCAAGAAACAAGCTGGAGTGGCCATTCTAATATCCAATAAAATTGATTTTCAACCAAAAGTTGTCAAAAAAGATAAGGAAGTACAATTCATAATGGTCAATGGAAAAATCTACCAAGATGAACTCTCAATTCTGAACATCTATGGTCCAAATGCAAGGGCACCCACATTCATAAAAGAAATTTTACTGAAGATCAAAGCACACATTACACCCCACACAATAATAGTGGGAGACTTCAACACACCACTCTCAGCAATGGACAAATTATGGAACCAGAAATTAAACAAAGACAGAGTGAAACTAACAGAAGTTATGAACCAAATGGATCTAATAGATATTTATAGAACAATTCATCCTAAAGCAAATGAATATACCTTCTCCTCAGTACCTCATAGTACCTTCTCCAAAACTGACCATATAATTGGTCACAAAACAGGCCTTAACAGATAATGGAATATTGAAATAGTTCCAGGTACTCTATCTGTAGAGAGCCTAATTGAGGTGCTATGCCACCTGGCAGGAACTTGACATCAACCAATGTGAAGTTCATCTCCCAGCCTTTGAGCGGGAACTCCTGTGTTAGCCATAATCCCCTCCACCCTAGCAATTCCTAGGGTGGAATGTTCAGACAAAGGTGAAGTTTATTGTTCTTCAAGGACTTGCAGTTTCCTAAGAAACACTAGCCACCTGTGGAGCAACTGAACTGATTCTGCTGAGTAGCTTCCACCCTTTTCCCCCTGCCTATATATATACTGAGAGTTCATTAAACTTTGACACCTTGAATAGCAGGTGTTATCTTGGTCTCCAGCTCTTTTTTTGCCACCTTCCCATACATCCCCAGCTCAAAAACAGTCTGGCTGTTCCTCAGAAAACTGAGCATGACACTTCCAGAGGACCCTGTTATACCACTCCTGGGCAAATACCCAGAGGATTCCCCTGTATGCAACACATGCTCCACTATGTTCATAGCAGCCTTATTTAAAATAGCCAGAAGCTGAAAAGAACCCAGATGTCCCTCAATAGAGAATGGATACAGAAAATGTGGTATATTTATACAATGAAATACTACTCAGCAATTAAAAGCAATGAATTCATGAAATTTTTAGGCAAATGGTTGGAACTGGAAAATATCATAAGTGAGGTAACCCAATCACAAAAGAATACACAAGAAATGCAATCCCTGATAAGTGAATATTAATTTGTCTAGAAGCTCTGAATACTCAAGACACAAGTGGCATATCAAATGATTCCCAAGAAGAAGGAAGGAGAGGGCCCTGGTCCTGAAAAGGCTTGATCCAGTATTGTAGGGAGTACCAGGACAGAGAAATGGGAAGGGGTGATTGGAGACTGGGCAGAGGGAGGAGGGAAGAGGACTTGTGGGACAAATGGTGAGAGGGAAACCGGGAAAGGGAAAAGTGTTTGGAATGTAAACAAAGAATATAGAAAATTTTTAAAAATTAAAAAAAAAAACAGATACACTGAAGCTTACAGAGGCAGAAATGGAAAAGACACTTGAACACATGGGCAAAGGGGAAAATTTCCTGAACACAACACCAATGGCTTATACTCTAATAACAAGAATTGACAAATGGGATTTCATACAATTTCAAAGCTTCTGTAAGGCAAAGGGCACTTTCAATAGGACAAAACTGCAACCAACAGATTTGGAAAAGATCTTTACTAATCAATCCTACATCCCATAGAGGGCTAATATCCAATGTACACAAAGAACTTAAGAAGTTAGATTCTAGAGAGTCAAGGAATCCTATTAAAAATGGGGTGCAGAGGTGCACAACCATGGCCATCTTGGTGGAGGCTGCTTGGATTGAGCTGGCAGAACCAGATACCCGAGATATCCCAAGCTTAAGATCTCTGGGGACTCAGACCGCCAGCCAGTCATCTAAGAATGGGAGCTTGGCAGAGCAGCAGTTCCTGTGTTCCAGCAGGGCATGGGTTATCTGCCCTGTGGGAGACCCTGCACTCCACACTCCCCACCATCTCTGCCTGCATCCTTGCTGCTGACTGGACTAAGCAAGAAGAACCAGAGAAGACAAGCAGCATCAGGTCCACAGAGATAACCGAATATAACATTGCTTGGAGCAAGATACACCAGGGGTCCAACAGCAAGATACACCAGGGGTCCAAGAGGAGAACAACACATCAGCAATCTGTTCCAGGGTAAACCCAGTCATCCAGTGCTGGGGTAATAGCCTTACAAGCCCAACGGAGGTTCAAGCACCAGCTAGTGACTACAGGACCAACTAAGGCCAGAAATAACCAGATGGTAAAAGGCAAACATAGGAAAGTTACTAACAGAAATCAAGGCAATATGGCAGCATCCGAACCCAGTTCCCTGACAGCAGTAAGTCCCGGATACCCCAACACACCAGAAAAACAAGATTTGGATCTAAAATCACTGATCAGGATGCTGATAGCAGAACACATAGATAACTCTCTTAAAGAAATACAGGAGAAAATGGATCAAAAATTAGAAGCCATTACAAGGCAAACACAAAAATCACTTAAAGAAATTCATGGGAATATGGATCAAAAAGCAGAAGCCAATAAGGAGGAATTACAAAATCACTTAAAGAAATACAGGAGAACGTGGGTCAACAAGTAGAAGTCATGAAAGAGGAAACACAAAAATCTCTTAAAGAAATACATGAAAATACAAACAAGCAAGCAGAAGATCTGAGCAAAACCATCCAGGATTTGAAAACAGAAGTAGAAACAACTAAGAAATTACAAAGGGAAACAACTTTGGAGATAGAAAACCTTGGGAAGAAATCAGGGGCCATAGATGCAAATATCAACAATAGAATACAAGAGATAGAAGAATCTCAGATGCCAAAGATACCATAGAAACCATTGATTCAACAGTTAAAGAAAATGCAAAATGCAAAAAGCTTGTAATCCAAATCATCCAGTAAATTCAGGACACAATGAAAAGACCAAACCTAAGGGTTATAAGCATAGATGAGAGGGAAGATATATAACTTAAAGGGCCAGCAAATATCTTCTACAAAATTATGGAAGAAAACTTCCCCAACCTAAAGAGAGAGATGCCCATGAATATACAAGAAGCCTACAGAACTTCAAAAAGACTGGACCAGAACAGAAATTCCTACTGTCACATAATAATCAAAACCCCAAATGTACTAAACAAAGAAAGAATATTAAAGGCAGTAAGAGAAATAGTCCAAGTAACATATAAAGGAAGACCTATCAGGATTACACCAGACTTCTCACCTGAGACCATGAAAGCTAGAAGAACCTGGACATATATCATGCAGACTCTAAGAGAACACAATTTCAGCAAAAACTACTTTACCCAGGAAAACTCTCAATTGTCATACATGGAGAAATCAAGGTATTCCATGACAAAACCAAATTTGCACAATATCTTTCCACAAACCCAGCCGTACGAAGGATAATAGGGGAAAAACACCAACACAAGGAGGGAAACCACACCCCAGAAGAAGCAAGATAGAAATATCCTCTCATCAAACCCAAAAGAAGATAACCACTCAAATATAAAAAAAATAACGTCAAAAACGTCAGGAAGTAATAATTACTATTCCTTAATATCTCTTAACATCAATGGACTCAATTCCCCAATAAAAAGACATAGACTAACAGACTGGATATGGAAACAGGACCCTACATTTTGCTGCATACAGGAAACACATCTCAGTGTCAAAGACAAACAATACCTTAGAGTTAAAGGCTGGAAGACAATTTTACAAGCAAATGGCCTCAGGAAACAAGCCAGAGATGGTATCTCAGATGCCAAAGATACTTTATCTGATATTTTATCTAATATCAGATAAAATTGACTTTCAACCTAAAGTCATCAAAAGAGACACAGAAGGTCACTTCTTGCTGGTCAAAGGAAAAAAACACCAAGAAGAACGCTAAATACAGAACATCTATGCTCCAAATGAAAGAGAACCCTCATTTGTAAAGGAAACTCTACTAGAGCTTAAAGCACATATTACACCAAACACAATAATTGTGGGTGACTTCAACACTCCACTCTCCTCAATGGACCGATCAGGAAACCAGAAACTAAACAGGGACACAGTGAAACTAATTGAAGCTTTGGACCAATTGGATTTAACAGATATATATATAGAGAGAACATTTCATCCAAAAGCAAAAGAATATACCTTTTTCTCAGCACCACATGGTACCTTCTCCAAAATCGATCATATAATTGGTCACAAGATGGATGTCAACAAATACAAGAAGATCGAACTAATACCATGCCTCCTATAAGATCACTGTGGAGTAAAAGTGGTCTTCAATAGCAAGAAAAACAACAGGAAGCCCACATACACATAGAACCTGAACAATACTCTACTCAATGACACGTTGGTCAAGGAAGAAATAAAGAAAGAAATCAAAGACTTTTTAGAATTCAATGAAAATGAAGGTACAACCTATCCAAATCTAGGGGACACAATGAAAGTAGTGCTAAGAGGAAAACTCATAGCCCTGAGTGCCTCCAAAAAGAAACTGGAAAGAGCATACACTAGCAGCTTAACAGCACACCTGAAAGCCATGGAAATATAAGAAGCTAATTCACCCAGGAGGAGTAGAAGACAGGAAATCATCAAACTAAGGGCTGAAATCAATCAAGTAGAAACAAAGCAAACCATACAAAGAATCAACTAAAGCAGGAGCTGGTTCTTTGAGAAAATCAACAAGATAGATAAACCCTTAGCCGGACTAAACAATGGGCACAGAGACAGTATCGAAATTAGCAAAATTAGAAATGAAAAGGGGGATATAACAACAGAAACTGAGGAAATTCAGAAAATCAACAGATTCTACTAAAAAAGCCTATACTCAATGCAAATGGAGAATCTGGAGGAAATGGACAATTTCCTAGTCAGATACCAAATACCAAAATTAAATCAGGATCAATTAGATCAGCTAAACAGTCCGATAAACCCTAAAGAAATAGAAGGGGTTATAGAAAGTCTTCCAACCAAAAAAAGTACAGGATCAGATGGTTTTACTGCAAAATTTTATCAGACTTTCAAAGAAGACCTAACACCAATACTCTTCAAACTATTCCACAAAATAGAAACAGAAGGAACACTGCCAAACTCATTATACAAAGCCACAATTACGCTGATATCAAAACCACACAAAGATCCAACAAAAAAGAGAATTATAGGCCAATTTCCCTTATGAATATTGATGCAAAAATACTAAATAAAATCCTTGCCAGCAGAATCCAAGAGCACATCAAAACGATCATTCACCATGATCAAGTAGGCTTCATCCCAGGGATGCAGGGATGGTTCAATATAAGCAAATCCATCAATACAATCCTCTACATAAACAAACTAAAAGAAAAAAACTACATGGTCATCTCATTAGATGCTGGAAAAGCATTTGACAAAATTCAGCATTCTTTCATGCTAAAAGTTTTGGAAAGAACAGGAATTCAAGGGCCATACCTAACATAATAAAATAAATATACAGCAAACCAGTAGCCAACATCAAAATAAATAGATAGAAACTTGAAACAATCCCACTAAAATCAGGGACTAGACAAGGCTGCCCTATCTGTCCATATCATTTCATTATAATACTTGAAGTTCTAGCAAGAGCAATTAGAAAACATAAGGAAGTCAAAGGGATACAAATTGGAAGGGAAGAAGTCAAACTATCATTATTTACAGATGATACGATAGTATACATAAGCAACCCAAAAAACTCTACCAGAGAACTCCTATAGCTGATAAACAACTTCAGCAAAGTGGCTGGTTATAAAATCAACTCAAGCAAATCAGTAGCCTTCCTATACTCAAAGGACAAGCAGTTGAGAAAGAAGTTAGGGAAATAACACCCTTCACAATAGCCACAAACAATATAAAGTAAATTGGCGTGATTCTAACCAAACAAGTTAAAGATCTATATGACAAGAACTTCAAGTCTTTGAAGAAAGAAATCAAAGAAGACCTCAGAAGATGGAAAAATATTTCTTGCTCTTGGATTGGTAGGATCAATATAGTAAAAATGACCATCTTGCCAAAAGCAATCTACAGATTCAATGCAATCCCCATCAAAATCCCAAATCAATTCTTCATAGATCTAGAAAGAGCAATTCTCAAATTCATCTGGAGTAACAAAAAACCCTGGGTATGTTGTCTAATTGCTCTTGTTAGAACTTCAAGTACTATATTGAAAAGATATGGAGAGAGAGGGCAGCCTTGTCTAGTCCCTGATTTTAGTGGGAATGCTTCAAGTTTCTCTCCATTTATTTTGATGTTGGCTACTGGTTTGCTGTAGATTGCTTTTACTATGTTTAGGTATGGGCCTTGAATACCTGCTCTTTCCAAGACTTTTAGCATGAAAGGATGCTGAATTTTGTCGAATGCTTTTTCTGCATCTAATGAGATGACCATGTGGTTTTTTTCTTTCAGTTTGTTTATGTAGTGGATTACATTGATGGATTTCCATATATTGAACCATCCCTGCATCCCTGGGATGAAGCCTACTTGATCATGGTGGATGATCGTTTTGATGTGCTCTTGGATTCAGTTAGCAAGAATTTTATTTAGTATTTTTGCATCTATATTCATAAGAGAAATTGGCCTGTAGTTCTCTTTCTTTGTTGGATCTTTTTGTGGTTTAGGTATTAGCATAATTGTGGCTTTGAAGAATGAGTTGGGCAGTGTCCCTTCTGTCTCTATTTTCTGGAATAGTTTGAAAAGTATTGGTGTTAAGTCTTCTTTGAAGGTCTGGTAGAATTCTGCACTAAAACCATCTGGTCCCGTACTTTTTTTTAGTTGGGAGGCTTTCTATAACCCCTTCTATTTCTTTAGGGGTTATGGGACTATTTAGCTGAAGGGATACAAATTGGAAAGGAAGAAGTGAAACTATCATTATTTGCAGACGATATGATAGTTTACCTAAGCGACCCAAAAAACTCCACCAGAGAACTTCTACAGCTGATAAACAACTTCAGCAAAGTGGCAGATTATAAAATTAACTCAAGCAAGTCAGTGGCCTTCTTGTACTCAAAGGACAAGCAGGCAGAGAAAGAAATTAGGGAAATAACACCCTTCACAATAGCCACAAACAACATAAAGTATCTTGGCGTAACTCTAACCAAACAAGCAAAAGCTCTGTACAACAGGAACTTCAAGTCCTTGAAGAAAGAAATCGAAGAAGACCTCAGAAGAGGGAAAAATATTTCTTGCTCCTGGATTGGCAGGATCAATATAGTAAAAATGGCCATCTTGCCAAAAGCAAAATACAGATTCAATGCGATCCCCATCAAAATCCCAACTCAATTCTTCATAGATCTAGAAAGAGCAATTCTCAAATTCATCTGGAGCAACAAAAAACCCAGGATAGCTAAAACTATTCTCAACAATAAAAGGACTTCTGGGGGAATCAATATCCCTGACCTCAAGCAGTACTACAGAGCAATTGTGTTAAAAACTGCATGGTATTGGTATATCAACAGGCAAGCAGATCAATGGAACAGGATTGAAGACCCAGAAATTAACCCACAGACTTATGGTCACTTGATCTTTGATAAAGGAGTCACAACCATCCGGTGGAATAAAGATAGCCTTTTCAACAAATGGTGCTGGTTCAACTGGAGGTCAACATGCAGAAGAATGCGAATTGACCCACTCTTATCTCTTTGCACTAAGATCAACTCCAAGTGGATCAAGGACCTCCACATAAAACCAGACACACTGAAACTATTAGAAAAGAAACTTGGGAAGACCCTGGAGGACTTGGGCACAGGGGAAAAGTTCCTGAACAGAACACCAATAGCTTATGCTCTAAGATCAAGAATCGACAAATGGGACCTCATAAAATTACAAAGTTTCTGCAAAGCAAAGGACACTGTCAGAAGGACAAAACGGCAACCAACAAAGTGGGAAAAGATCTTCACCAACTCCACATCCGACAGAGGGCTAATATCCAATATATACAAAGAACTCAAGAAGTTAGACCACAAAGAAACAAATAACCCTATCAAAAAATGGGGCACAGGGCTAAACAAAGAATTTTCACCAGAAGAAATTCGGATGACCGAGAAACACCTTAAAAGATGTTCAACATCATTAGTCATCAGGGAAATGCAAATCAAAACAACCCTGAGATTCCACCTCACACCAGTCAGAATGGCTAAGATTAAAAACGCAAGAGACAACAAGTGCTGGCGAGGATGTGGAGAAAGAGGAACACTCCTCCACTGTTGGTGGGATTGCAAAATGGTAAAACCGCTCTTGAAATCAGTTTGGCGGTTCCTCAGAAAATTGGGCATGTCACTTCCAGAGGACCCTGGCATACCACTCCTGGGCATATACCCAGAGGATTCCCCTGCATGCAATAAGGACACATGCTCCACTATGTTTATAGCAGCCTTGTTTATAATAGCCCAAAATTGGAAGGAGCCCAAATAGCCCTCAAAGGAGGAATGGATACAGAAAATGTGGTATATTTATACAATGGAATACTACTCAGCAATTAAAAATAATGAATTCATGCAATTTGTAGGTAAATGGTTAGACCTGGAAAATATCATCCTGAGTGAATTAACACAATCACAAAAGAATGCACATGAAATGCAATCACTGATAAGTGGATATTAATGAGCCCAGAAGCCCTAAATACTCAAGACACAAATAGCAAGTCAAATAATTCCCAAGAAGAAGAAAGGAGAGGACCCTGGGCCTGTAAAGATTGCATCCAGTTTAGTAAAGAAACCGAGGGGGGAGGGGGAATGATTGGGGAACAGTTGGGGAGGGAGAGGAACTATGGGAACTATGGTGGGTGGGAACTGGGAAAGAGGAAAGCCTTTGGAATGTAAACATAGAATATAGAAAATAAAAAAAAAAGAAGTAAATATGGTACAAATAAAGGAAAACCATTAGACAATGGAAAAAAAAAAAAACCCTGGGTAGCTAAAACTATACTCAACAATAAAAGGATTTCTGGGGGAATCAATATCCCTGATCTCAAGCAGTACTACAGAGCAATTGTGTTAAAAACTGCATGGTATTGGTACAGCGACAGGCAAGTAGATCAATGGAAATGAATTGAAGACCCAGAAATGAACCCACAGAGTTATGGTCACTTGATCTTTGATACAGAAGCTACAACCATCCAGTGGAAAAAAGATAGCCTTTTCAACAAATGGTGCTGGTTCAACTGGAGGTCAACATGCAGAAGAATGCAAATTGACTCACTCTTATCACCTTGTACTAAGATCAACTCCAATTTGATCAAGGACCTCCACATAAAATCAGACACATTGAAACTAATAGAAAAGAAACTGGGGAAGACCCTGGAGGACATGGGCACATGGGGAAAGTTCCTGAACAGAACACCAATAGCTTATGCTTTAAAATCATGAATTGACAAATGGGTCCTCATAAAATTACAAAGTTTCTGTAAGGCAAAGGACACTGTCAGATGGACAAAATGGCAACCAACAAATTAGGAAAAGATCTTCACCAACCCCACATCCGACAGAGGGCTAATATCAAATATATACAAAGAACTCAAGAAGTTACACCCCAAAGAACCAAATAACCTTATTAAAAATGGGGTACAGGGCTAAACAAAGAATTTTCACCTGAAGAAATTCGAATGGCTGAGAAGCACCTTAAGAGATGTTCAACATCATTATTCATCAGGGAAATGAAAATCAAAACAACCCTGAGATTCCACCTCACACCAGTCAGAATGGCTAAGATTAAAAACTCAAGAGACTACAAGTGTTGGCCAGCATGTGGAGAAAGAGGAACACTCCTACACTGTTGGTGGGATTGCAAGATGGTACAACTGCTCTGGAAATAAGTCTGGCAGTTCCTCAGAAAATTGGGCATGACACTTCCAGAGAACCCTGTCATACCACTCCTGGACATATACCCAGAGCATTCCCCTCCATGAAGTAAAGACACATGCTCCACAATGTTAATAGCAGCCTTATTTATAATAGCCAGAATTTGGAAGGAGCCCAGATGTCCCTCAAAGGAGGAATGGATACAGAAAATGTTGTATATCTAACAATGGAATAGCAATTAAAAATAATGAATTCATGCAATTTGTAGGCAAATGGTTGCATCTGTTAAACATCATCCTAAGCAAATTAACCCAATCACATAAGAATACATTTAAAATGCAATCACTGATAAGTGGATATTAAAGAGCCCAGAAGCTCTGAATACTCAAGGCACAATTAGCAAATCAAAAGATTCCCAAGAAGAAGGAAGGAGAGGACCCTGGTCCTGAAAAGACTGGTTCCAGTTTTACAGGAGAGTACCAGAGCAGAGAAAGGGTTGGGGGGTGATTGGGGAATGGGCAGGGGGAAGAGGACTTATGGGACATATGGTGAGGGGGGAACTGGCAAAGGGGAAACCCTTTGAAATGTAAACAAAGAATATAGAAAATTTTAAAAAATGGGGTGCAGAGCTAAACCAAGAATTCTCAACTGAGGAAACTTGAAGGGCTATGAAGCACCTAAAGAAATGTTCAACATCTTTAGTTATCAGGGAAATAAAAGTCAAAACAACTGTGAGATTCCACCTCATACCAGTCAGAATGGCTAAGATGAAAAACGTAGGGGACAGCAGATGCCTGAGAAAATCTGCAGAAAGAATCCATTCCTGGTGGGATTGCAAGCTGGTACAACCACTTTGGAAATCAGTTTGGCAGTTCCTCAGAAAACTAGGCATAGCACTACCTGAGGACCTAGCTATACCACTCCTTGGGATATACCCAGAAGATGCTCCAAGATGTAATAAGAACACATGCTCAATTATGTTCAAAGCAGCCTTATTTATAATAGCCAGAAGCTGGAAAGAGCCCAGATGTCCTTCAAGAGAGGAATGGATACAAAAAATATACATTTACACAATTGTGTCAGCTATTAAATGCAATGAATTCATGAAATTCTTAGGCAAATGGGTGGAACTAGAAAATGTCATCCTGAGTGAGGTAACCAAATCACAAGGGAACACATGTGGTATGCACTCACTGGTAGGTGGATATTAGCCCCAAAGCTCAGATTAAACAACATACAATTCACAGACCACTTGAAGCTCAAGAAGAAGGAAGACCAAAATTTGGATGCTTCAGTTTTTCTGAGAAAGGGAACAAAATACTCACAGGACTAATTATGGAGACAAAGTGTCGGGTAGAGACTGAATGAAAACCCATCCAGAGACTGTCCTACCTGGGAATTCATCCTATAAACAGTCACCAAACCTCAACACTCTTGTGGATGCTAAGAAGTGCTTGCAGAAAGGAGCCTGATAGGGCTGTCTTCTGAGGGACCCTGCTAGAGTCTTACAGATACAGAGGCAGATGTGAGCATCCAACCATTGGGCTGAGCATGTTGGAGAGAGGACTAGAGGAGCTGAAGGGGTTTGCAGTCTCACGGGAAGAATGATGATGTTGACCAACCAGACCCCCAGGGCTCCCAGGGACTAAGCCATCAACCATGGGGTACACATGGTTCCAGCTACATTTGTGGTGGAGGAATGCCTTGATGGGCATCAGTGGGAGAAGAGGTCCTTGGTCCTATGAATGCTCAATATATGCCCCAGAGTGGGGAAATCAGGGGGGAGGAGTAGGTGGGAATGGGTTGGGTGGAGGGGCATCTTCATGAAGGCAGGGGGAGGGAAGATTGGTTGGGGGTTTTCTGGGATGGGGGGAATCGGGAAAGGGAATAACGTTTGAAATGTAAATGAAGAATATATTCAATAAAAATTTTAACTAGTGAGCACAAAAAACGTAATTTCACAAACACAGTGAGCTTACCACTCATCCATTCTCACTGAAAGGTTTACTGAAACAGAAGGCTATAAAGCAAAAGAAAGTACAGCCGAAGAGAAATCATATGTGAAGGATTGAGCATAAAAACTGGTGTAAATGGTTCCTATAACACTCACTGCACGTATCTATAAAATCAAATTTTGAAATATGAGAATGAGATTGGACTCTTAGATATTCAATTGGCGAAATATGCCGAAGTCTATGCTCTATTACAGAGGTTGAATTTAATGAATGGTTTGGATACTTGAAAATGTTAATGTGTGTGTGAAAATACAAAATACGAATAATTGCATGTAGTGCTATTTTTGTTTGTTATCTGTAGCTTATGAGGGTTTTGTTGTTTTTGTTTTGCTTATTTGCTGAATTGTTTTGTTTAATATGTGTGTAGGGGTTGTTGTTTTTGTTTGTTTTTGCTTTGCTTGGCTTTGTTTTATTTTGTCTTAGTTTTAGTTTTTGGGGAACAATATTTTCCTGTGTAGCTCCATCTTGTAACTGTGCATTTTGGCTGCTTTTTTGGGTACTTATACCTACCACCCTTCTCCACCCCAATCCCTCTACCTCCCAACAGTGGGTGGTAGAGAAAGAAGTTTAGAGGGAAAAGAGAGCACCATTCTCATTAGACTATTTCCTGCTAATTAGGGGTGTTGAGTTCTTTGGGGCAAATCCAGTCTTCATTGTCAGAATACCACCAATCCAGCAATCTAGCAAGCAGGAGCACTAGCAGCAGCAGCAGCAGCAACAACAACAACAACAACAGTAGCAGCAGCAGCAGCCACACAGCAGCAAGAACAGTAACAGCAGCAGGGGTAGACTTAGCTTCTCCTGGGGCACTGGCATTTTATACCCTCTCAAGAGTCCCCAGAATTCCAAACATAAACTATCTTCAGCTGTCAGAATCATGCCCCAGCTAGAGCACCAGACAAATCATACTCAGCTGCTATGGACAATCTGAAGCAGCCCCAGAACCCCACACCTGAGATTAAAACAAAAACATATTCACATAAAATAACCGAGTTTTTAAAGAAACCAAAATTCTCACTACATGATCTGACTTAAAACCTGTGTAGACCATCTTGGCTTTGAACTCACAGAGACCCGCCTATCTCTACCTTCATGAGTGCTTGGATTAAAGATGTGTATTACCACTTTAAATCCATGTAGTACTTTTTCCAAAGAAATAAAAAATAATGAGATGATTATGAAACTTTATTTGGACATTAGATATAAAACAAGAAAAATATTCAGGGATTGGGGATGATAGAAAATAAAATATACAAGAGGAATAACTAAACCATTGTAAATGCAAGTAAACAAAAACACCCTTAAAGTCTATTTATGAAAAAGGTCATTGGATGATCAATTAGCATACTAAATCTCACCTGTGAATGGATATAAGTCCCCATGAATCCATGGAAAGAGGAGCCAGGGAAAACCACAATACTGTAGCAAAAGGCCAGTCTCACAGGCAAACAGTGTAAGTCAAAAGGCATCATGTGTTGATGAGGGCTTGAGAAACTGCGATTGCTTATCTACTGCTAGGAAGCATGCTGACACAGGCAGTTCTGAGACCACTGACAGCATCTAGACCCCATTGCTGATTCAGCTGTTGCACCTGTTGTCCCACGCCAGAAACTTAGTGTCCACGTACAAGTGACTATTAAATGCATGCTTGTGGCAGCACCACTGATGAAAGCAGATTTGCAAATAACTGAGATATGCATTAGTTAGAAAAGAGACAAATGTTCTTTCTCACCCAATAAATTCTATGATTATTCAAATGAACGACCATGTACTCAGGAATCCTTTAGATGAAAATTTAAAAATTATAATGTGGCACCAAATAAGCAAATTAAAGAGGAATACCGGCTACTCCCAATAAAACATCTACACATTTGAAAGTATGAGAGAAAATATTATTTATTAATGTGTATGAATATATGAATTTATGAAAGATAATTAATTTAGGATATTGATTCTACCAAGAAAGGGAGACAACAAATTTGGGCAGCTTGTCACCAGTTTTAGTCAAATAAGTTTTTAATTTAACATTTTTAAATAAATTTGACTATTTCACAAGTGTTGAAACATAGCAACAGAGAATCAACAATAATGATTCTCAGATTAACTTGCTCTTTTCTGCCAAATGTCTGCTACTGATTTAAAGAAGAGATGTCTAAACATGCCTCCTATTAATTCAAAATATTTATATTTTATATATTTAGAGCATGGAAGAGCATATGTCAGACATGGACACACGACAATGAATAAGAGAGACAAATGCCACCTCCACAAAGCAAAGTCTAGCAGTATTTGCATAAGATCTGTTTTCAGAAAGGTTGTGCTGAGGGTTGTAGATATCGAGGCACCTTCGAAGAGGCCCTCATTCAATCAACCACTATGGCATACTTTTGTAAATGGGAGTCTAGAGAATGCAGATGTGAAGATCGATGTGACACTTAATTTAATAATGCTAATGGGAATTTTACCTAGAATGTAATAGACCCTCACTACTTACAGAATTGTTTATTGTACACATTATAATCTTGACAATGCTAAGAAAATGATAATGCCACTATATCCAACCCACAGATTTCTTCTGCGCTTCTGCATCTAATAGCTGGATCTGTAGAGTCATGGAAAACAGACATTGTCCAACAGAGAAAAAGGATGACTTATATTTTCCTTCCTCTCATACACCAGAGCAGCAGTATAGAAAGAGCTCAGAAAGTATTTAAACATATGTATACCTTTATTGAAAATGCAAAGCTGAGGTCTATGGAGATACCATGATATGTCAATTAAATTCAACAAAGCCCCATGATTAGGAGTGGCCTACCATGAAAAATCCTTAAAGGACAGAGGATAAGTATGCTCTTGCAGCTATAGAAAATTATCTTACATCTAGTCAATCAAGTGGGAAAAGTTATAGACTCCTCACAAGAATAGAATTAGACCTTATTTTTCAATGTAATAAGATGACGAAAATAAAGTTTTTCCTAGTTTTTTTTTTTTTTTAAGTTCTGATACCTCACAAGATGGTATCCATACCTCCTTCTCACAGCGTGATGCAGATCATGAAGCAGAATCTTTGAAGAAGGTAGTTCAAGATTGGAACAGCCACCATCCACCATATCCTGTTTCTGGTTTGAAACAATGATAAACGTGGAAAAATAAAGCTGAACTCTGGAAATAAAGCTTTTGGAAGAAAAGGTGTCTGTTTTTTCTTCCAAAAAAAAAAGGCTCAGTGAAAAGGGTTACAAGAACCTTTGTTGTTTGTTTCAGGGAATTTAGCTCACGTTTCTGGACCACACATAAACATCACCAACACCCTGTGCCAAAACGGAGACGTACCTGACTTGATGACTTCTATGAAGCAAGGTCATGGCATGAGAGTTCTGCTAGGCATATCTGCAATACATGGTTGGCTTGCTGTTTTCCAACTAGCACACAAGCACTGAAGACCAGAGGGATGGTCAGATCTCAGTTGAAAT
Source organism: Apodemus agrarius (assembly GCA_964023405.1). Taxonomy (NCBI): domain Eukaryota; kingdom Metazoa; phylum Chordata; class Mammalia; order Rodentia; family Muridae; genus Apodemus; species Apodemus agrarius. The sequence continues at coordinate 120,123,793 of OZ030008.1, read as the reverse complement.
GTACCTTTTCCAAGTGCAGCACTTGGGGTGCAGGAGGGAAGGAGACAGAGAAAGGAGGAGAGAGGTCACAAAGAATGAATTAGAGGAAACCAGGGACTATAGGGACATACTAAAGAAGAGCGATGAAACAGGTCGGTTCTCCAGAGCGGAAGGCTGCACTGAGCCACCTTTGAATACAACAAAAACAGAAGCAAAGGGCTCAATTTTAAAGTGTCTACTCTCTTAGATGAAAGTGATACCAAAGTATCTGGGTTTCATTCGTAGACAGTCTTTGCCCCCCCCTTTACCTCTCTTCCCTCCTCAGCTTTCAACACTGTAAGAAGCAGAACTGGTCACGGTGGGGAAGTGGAGAGGGATAAGCAGAGGCAAACTCCAGGCTAGCTGCTCGCAGCTGGTCTTGCACTGGGACTAGGAAGTTTAGTTCCATTTGAGCTCAATGCATTCATAGGCTGTTTTGATTTCTGAACTAGGGTGTGTGTGTGTGTGTGTGTGTGTGTGTGTGTGTGTGTGTGTGTGATTTAGAAATGTTTGTGATATAGAAGTAATAATAAAAGTGCTTGACCCCTGTTATTTTCTCTAAGAAACAGAGACAACCCCACGGTTGACATAACAGTGAGCAGTAGAGACAAGTAGCTATGGGAGCAATACGCTGTTTCCGCCTCTCTCCCTGAGTCTTACTTATCTGATCATGTGGCTTCTTCAGGTGTTTAAGGTGTAAGGAAGGAAGTGTTCCCCAAACGTACAGAAGTCTGAGTCTGTACAGAGAAGAAGGAATACTTCAGATGATTAAAAGAAAGCCTAAGAAATTTTTAAGACCGGGGATGTTTAAGATTTAGTTTCTAGACTTTTCTGCTATTGTACTATACCTTGATCACTCATAAATATGCCCTGAACACTGAGGGACTTGGCATAATTCTAGTCCATCTCCAGCCCCATTCCCCTAACTGAGAACCTTCAAACATTCTGTGATACTTATTTCTTGAGACAAGCATCAAGCTGGGGGCAAAATCGAGCTGCAGAAAGTGAGATTCTACTTTATTCCACCATGGAAACAGAAAACAAAAAAAGTAACTAGCAAAAGAAAGACTTGGGAAGGCATAGCATTTAAGTTGTTTCTCAGGGGTTGCTACCATGCTTCCAGTAATCATAAATTGAGAAAGTCCTCTAAATCCAAAGAAATGCTTGACAAAACCTCTTGGAAGATTTGACCCTACTCAGTCATTTCCTCTCTATTAGATGTGGAGAAAGTATCTTAGGACAGTTATCAGTAAAAGAGATTCATAGACACAGATGCCAATTACTCTCTTTGTAAACAAAATACAGGTTAATTAATGGATGCCCAACTGATGCCTTATGAAATTTGAAATGCATTCCATCACTCAGAAGGAAAACAAGGTGAAGTTACTAAGTGGTTAAGGTGCTTGTTTATTTCTTGTTATGCCTTCGTAGCGCTTGGACTGCTGTGTGTTCTTCAGGAGACCCGAGATGCTAAGTGAAGCTAGTTTTCAAGTGTCACTCTTGGCAAGTGAGATATTCCTTTTATAAAAATATCCACTGAGCTTTGACACTTAGACTGAAGTGTGTGTCCATGTCTCTGTTATAATGTGAATATGTCTTTGTTCCCTCTGACTCAAAGATCCTTCAGTCAACAAAAGTGCTTTAAGGATGAGCAATTCAAACCTGCAAAATCAAAGGTGCTATGTAAAACCTGTCTTTCTCCAAGGACTACTGATCATCTTACCTTGAGAAACTAGCAGACCAGATGTGACTATTTTACTTCCAGAGTACCCTGGGATGTGTATGTAATGTCACTGTCATTTCTCCTCTGAAAAGAACAGTGTTTGCTAAAGCTACTGAATTGGACACTAAATTATGCTAGATCTACTCTTCTAAAGAAGCATCTCCTTCCTGCATTTAGTATAAGTATCTGGAAAACACAAGAAATCATATTTTTAAGGCATTTAAAAAACCTCTGTGTTGTAAGCTGACTTTGACCATTATGTATAATTAAACATGGTTTTTAGTGTATTCTTAAACCAAATGTTCTTCACTGAGGCTTACTATATTTTCTATGACAAAAAATAAGTCACTCCAATACCTCAGTATTTATTATTATCACCAACAACCCACATAAAAACTTTAAGATAATGTTTAATAAATGATCCACTCTTTATTAGACTAGAATGATATTCATGAACATACACGTTAGTACCTTGTCTACACATAGTTGCCTAGCCAGCTCCAAATCATGAACAAAGTCTGAAAATGATTAAAATAATGATTATTCTTGTTGCTTCCACCATAATTTTTTTCTTTCTTCTTTCAATTTTTTAATTGATTCTTTGTGAGATTCAGATTATGCATCCCAGTGTCAGTCACTTCCTAAACCCTATGATTCTATTCTTCACCCCTCGAAAAAACAAAAACAAGATAAAAATAAACGAAACAAGGCATAGAATACATCTCATTGTGGAATCTCAAATGTGTCATCATGTCCTAGGACACAGTATACCCCTCGGTCCACACATCTTCCTTTGCCAATGTGCATTGCAACGAGTCACTGGTTTGGTTCAAAGCATCTGGCTTCTGCCACATCATCAAGATTGTATCTTCACCAGGACTCCTCCTGGTTATTCTGTTGCTGCCCTGTGTCGTGGAGATTCTGCAGCCTTGTATCTGCAGGACCAGCTCCTTCACATACTCAGGCAATTCATGGGCTAGGTGTTGGTATGTACCAATTGAAAGGGTGGTAACTGAGCTGGTCAGTCTTCTGGCTTTCCATTACCTGCATCACCAGGGTGAGCTTGCCAACAGTGCCTGGCCTAGCACACCCAGTGTTGCTGCTGGCATGGGTCAGAGTCAGCTCTCCCACTCTCATGCTCTCAGGCCAGCTCATGTGCATCCATTCCACCAGAGTCAGCTCCACTGTGCTGCCTAGGCAAGCCCCAAGGCCCATTCTCCCAAGTGATACCCCAATGAGGCACCGGGGCCAGTTTACCGGCTCTCATATCTTCCAGGGCCAGCTTTTCAGACTTTGGGAGGTGGTGAGAGTTTGGAAAGTAATCGACCTTGTGCCCCAAGTCACAGCAGACAAGTGACAGGGCCAGCTCTCCCTTGCTCTCTCTTTGGGGGCTGGCTAACCAGAGATAACTTTATTCTTAAGTTAGGAAGTAGATGCACATGTGAGAAAACAGCAATGTTGTGACCCTTCAAGTGCCCTGCCAGTGCCTGACAAATACAGAGGTGGATACTCTCGGCTAACCATTGGTTCCCCAATGCAGGAGCTAAAGAAAGGAACCAAGGAGCTGAAGGAGTTTGCAGCCCCAAAGGAGAAACAATAATATGAACCAACCAGTGCCCTGAGAGCTCCCAGGGACTAAACCACCAAGCAAAGAGTACACATGGAGGGACCCTGGCTCCAACCACATATGTAGCAGAGGATGGTTTTGTCAGACATCAGTGAGAGGAGAGGCCATTGGTCCTGTGAAGGCTTGATGCCCCAGTGTAGGGGAATGTCAGGACAGAGAATCAGGCGTGGGTTGGTTGGTGAGCAGGGGTAGGGTAGATAAGAGGGGTTTTTCAGAATGGTAAATGAGTAAAGGGGATAAGATTTGAAATGCAAATAAAGAAATATCTAATAAAAAAAGAGTACACTGCCGGTATCCCAGCACTGTTCCTCTACACTGGAGCTGGAAAAGGACATTGGATATAGATGAAAATGCCTTACGTTAGCATCCATCTTGTAAACTTTGCCTTTGATTTCATAGTCACATATTATAGTACCAAATTTCAAGATCCATGGGACATTTCTGGGTTTGGTTGATGACCACCACTCCTGCTCTGGAGGACTTTGAAAGCCATTGTCTTTAACACTGATCATTGTTGGTGGGAGTTAAAACTAAACTATTCACCAAATACCACAGGGAGTTTTTTAACGTGCACATTTTCAAGGTAGTTATAATTATTGTCAATGTGCTGTAGTCTCCTGATTCTGTAGACAAGGTAGCCAGGGTTGCAAAATTAAGCAATTAATAATTGGCAGGGCATTCATATCAAAGTTCTCTAAATTCAGATGTGATGGTTGTGAAGGTCTTATGGTCCCTGTTGAACAAATAGCTGCTGAAGAGTCCTTCTCTATGGGCCTTTGTCTATGCTTGCAGCTTGCTTGAGAAGAAAATCTCCCCACTATTGAGAGCACCATCCTACCTGGAAAGATTTGTGAAAATTTTCTAATCACTCACTGCTTGAACCTGAACCCCAAGTAAGTTTTAGCTTTATGTTAATTGTGCCAAAAAAGGCATCTAACACTTCATATCACACATTTCAAACATTTTTTATATACATATTACAGAAACAGTCACAGAGTAGAAAGCACAGCTAATATTTCAGGTTAAAGTATGTTTCCAATATTTAGCAACAAGTCATCTCAGTGAATTAATTGCAATTTCCCTTGTCTTGCTTCATTGCCACGATTTGGTGGCCGCACTTGATCTGACTTGAGAAGGTATAGGTAATATGTGATAAATTGCTTAGCAAATTAGCAATTAGGACCTTTGGCCTGTTGAATTAGGCTAGGGCACCTCTAAATTGGAGAGAGGTAGTTTCTGACATGCAGTACAAGAAACTGAGTGTCCAGGCACAGGTACAACTTCTTCCTGGCCATTATGTCTGGAAACACAAAGTTGTTACCTTGATGGCCTATGTTGCTTGGGGATTCGATACTCAAGCCAAAATACTAAAGATATTTTCAAGTCTGCCTGGGGTTTACAGGAATCTATCCTACAATAAGTGATAAGAATGGAAACCTTTGAATGATGTAAAAACAAACAATCAAATAAGGACGAACAAGGATTACTGTTCAACTAATTTTTGAAGTCTAGAATCATACTGCATACATAACACTTACTGTGTGGCAGGACACTGCCACAAACACCACTGGCAGTAGCATTCAAAAGCCTTTCAGATCTGTACAATACAGTGCTGCTTCTAATTTTTTTCCTTCTAGTACCAAAGTGTGCCAGTAGCTTTTCTAATTGAGCCTTCTATCTCCTTAGGTGGAATGTATCAAAAATAAGACGCTTCCTCTGTGAACTGGGCTCTCATCAGAACTGGTCAATTGGAAAGCACTCGAAATGGTAGCATCAAGGCAGCACACAAACAAATGTTGACCTCTGACCTGGTTCTAAAGTATAGCTTCCTCTCTCCACAGCCAATGGGGCACTGAAGTCTGCAGAAAGGAATTGAAGAAAATGGGAGGTCCTGTCTGTTAGTTCAGGGTAACAGACAAGTGTGGCATAAGAAGAAATAGAGAAACACAACCAAACATTTTCTGAGTTTTAACTTTAAAAAAAAATCCCACTTTCTGCTGATTCAGTTGAACAGTCCCTTGCCTCTAGCCTTTCACTCTATTTCTTAATTATTTTTTCTCTATCGTTTTTTTTCCTGCAACACTGTTCGACACACACAGAGCACATGTGGTTTGAAATATTCTCAGATTTTTATGGGAGAGAAGCAGGTATTCTATACATCATTAAAACCCTGAATACTTAAAAAAGGGTGGAATTCAGAATTTAGTTTCTTGAATTTTTACCTATTATCCACTTTAAAATATGTATAAACGTATACATTTCCAAGGAATCTAGATTAATTTTTTAAAATTTTGATACTTTTAGGTTTCACATTGAATAACCTATATTATCTTTACCATTCATTCTGTTTATTTTTTGAAGGAATTTAACTTCCTTTTCAATGTCTCCACATTTCTAAGCCCTTAGTTTCAGTCCCAGGCATTGTAAATTTGGATTATTTTTAATAATAAAATAAGATAAAACAAGAACTAACATATCAGGATTGGAAAAACAAAACAAAACAAAAAAATCAAAAAAGAAACAAACAGGAAAAGCAAACAGAATGAAAAGAGCCCAAGAGAAGGCATAAGAATCAGAGACCCACTCATTCACACAACTAGAAATTCCAATAAATCACTAAAGTAAAATATATACCAGAAACATTGGCATAAAACAATAAACATTGGAAATAAAAGTACATGCTAAGAGAAACTACTTAGATCTGTGCTTATTGCCCTAGTCTCTGTGAGCTCATATGAGCTTTGCTTATGTTGATTTAAAGTATAATTTTTTTTGGTGTCCTATATCTACTCTGGTTCTTACCTTCTTTCTTCCTCCTCATTTGTAAGTTTTCCTGAGCCCTAAAAGTAGGGATCTTCTGAAGACACACCATTTGGGGCCAAGTGTTTCAAGGTCTGTTATTCTCTGTCTAGCTGTGGATCTCTGTATTTGTTCTTATCTGATGCAGCAGAAGACTCTGTATTGATGACTGATCAAAACACTGATGTATGAGCATAGCCATGTATATTTAGGAGACATTTTATTGCTATACTTTACTTTTTAGAACAGTATCATTTGGTTTTGCCCTAGGTCCCCATGTGACCTTGTCAACTCCATTAGGGTTCTTGCCAATAGAAAATAACGGAAGATTTTTAAAGTATGTATACATTTAGATTGAATATTGATACATACTCTGGTCAGGTACTTCATAGATGAAGATACCTCATGACAGAGCTATGAAGTGATATATTAAGAATGTCAAAGTTGGTTGTGGTGCCTAAGAAAACAGCAAATGAGAGAAAATGAAGAATCACAGAGGACAACAAAATCCCTGCTTTGTCATGAAGCCAACTTGAAATTTACAATGGGATCCCCAATCTCCTCAGACTCCTAAGTCTCTAAAAAGGGGCCTTATTTGCCTTAATTATAGAGTGATTCTTTATATCTTTATTCTATATATCTTTATATCTCTTTTCTCTTTTCTCTTTGAGTTTGCCCTTTTAATTTTTTAACACTGGACTTAATGAGCACAACAAGTTATGATTATGTCATCTGTCAGAAATGCATGGGTTGACAGACCATAATTACAAGTCAACTAAGACAAAAAAAGGCTAAGAAACCATAATTCAGACATATTAGATTAACATTTTCAAGAGTATGCTGATAAAACTCTACTGTTTGGATCATTAACTTGTTGATTGAATTAAGAACTGGTCATAAATTTAACATATTTCCAATAATATTTCAAAACCTAAGCATTACAAAATACTTATATCCACTGCTCTTGAAGTGTTTTCTTTCTTCCTCTTGCTTGTCACAACGTTTCCTTTGCAAGATTGCCAGGTATGAGTATATTTTACTTAAATAAGCTAACCTTGGTGATTTTGTCTTTTAAGATGTACTAACTTAAAATCATACAAGATAAAATGAAAGAGGAAGGGAAGGAAAGAGAGAGAGAGAAACAGAGAGAGAGAGAGAGAGAGAGAGAGAGAGAGAGAGAGAGAGAGAGAGATTCCTTCGAAGACAAGATGTCCCCTCATTCACACTTATAGCTGAGAAAAAGTAAAGCAGACTAGAATGTAATAGGAACAGGAGAGGGAGGACATTGCTAACCATAACCACTCTTCAATAACAAAGTAAGACAGAAATTGAATTTTTTAAATCTCTAGTTTTATTCTAACACAATATATGTGACAAAAATTAAAAATAAAAACAAAAACAAAAACAAAACAAAAACCAAAAACGAAATGAATCAGCACACAAACAAAAACCATTTTAAATGGCTTAGGCTTTATCTTTCTTTTCAGTGCAATCTACATTGTTGCTAAAAGGTGAAAGTTCCCAGCTGCACCAGCATGCTTGCAGGGTTCAACCTATTATGCATTCATTTGGTTAGAAGATAAATATAGTATTTCACCTGCAGTCTTCCTTATTTTTCTTGCTGTTGTGATAGAACAACCTGACAAAAGTAACTTAAGGAGAAGAGGGTTTATTTTGGCCCACAGTTTCAGGGCACAGTCCGTCATGGCAGGGTCTTGAATCAACTTGTTACACTGTACTCATGGTCAGGAATTAGCGAACAATGAAAGCCTGTCCTGTGACAGCTTCCTCCTTCTAGGCAGTCTAGGATTAAAGCCCAGGAAATGACATATGCCATGGTTTGGGTAGATCTTTCTGCTTCAACTAACCGAATCAAGTTACTCCCACATAGGCATGCACAGAGGCTAACCCAGTCTAGATAACCTCTCACAGACATACACACAGAGGCCAACTTAATGTAAGTAATCCTTCACAGGTATTCACAGAGGTTAACCTAATCAAAACAATCCCTCACAGATATTGATAGACTACAACTTGATATTTCTAGACCCCTAGCAATTAGCCTAACACAGAGGAGTTTTGCTTTTTTTTCTTTCTTTCTGCTCTCAGCCTGAGAAACTGTTACTCTTGAGATAGCACTCCCCACTCCAAGGACTAGCTCACCAAATTCTTGAGATGAGCACTCCCCAGCACTCCTGCTCCAAGGACTAGCTCACCACATTCCTGAGACACATGCGTCTTGCTATGTTTGCCTGAAACTGCCGCCTGACCCCCCTTTCTTATGACATGAATCACTGCCTACCCTCCCTTTTTTCCTTTGTAGTTTTTCTTTAAAAACTCCTGACTGCAGCTACTCTGTGTCATCTGCTCTGCCCCTGCTGGATACGAGTGAGCGTGGCCCAGTGCACTGGATCTCCCTAAATAAACCTGTGTGTTTGCATCAAGAATGGTCTCTCGTGAGTTTTTGGGGCATCGTCTTATCCCGAGACTAGAGTGAGGGTCTCCCCAATTCGGGGAGGGGGACTTTCAATATGACTGGAAGTTTAGCTCCTGTTCCAGATTCAAGTTGACAGTATTGACATTGACCATCATATTGATCATATCGGCTGTGACGGATGTTCACATGATTACAAATTAAGTAAAATTATTGGTCTCTAGAAATCTCAAGAGAAATGTGCTGCTTGAAGAAGAGCTACAAATGGGGAGAAGGGAGAGGAAGAAAATAAGTTTTGTGGTGCTGTTATTCAAACTGCCCTTAGTAATAAAATATATAAGCTTTATAATACAGTTTAGAATAAACACGATTTTCAATACTGCAAACATTTTCTGTATACTATTAAAAGAAATTTTGGTCATTATCTTCCAGTAGTCTGGGACACACACACACACACACACACACACACACACACACTTGATATTTCTAGACCCCTACACACACATACACACACAAACTGACTTTTCTAAGAGAAGTAGATTGGACATTACAGTGAGGTCAGAAAATCCTGGGACTCTGGCAATGCCTAAAACACTCTGGGAACAGGACTGCTTACCCTTTCAATCTTTAGGAGGCTCTGTTATCAGGTAACTTTCTAAATACACATCACAAATTCATTTTTGAGTACTCTATGTTGACTCTCATGTTGATAAAAACATTCTGATGAATATTCATAACATCTTCCCATCCCCAGGTCACTTAGGGTAAGACCCCCACTTGCATAGCATGAATGTGGAATGGCTAGCCATACTTATGCTATCCTAACGCCAGTGATAAAAGGCTTGGATGCCTGGATTGACTGTCACCCACAGTTCAGAATTAACTAGGCAGAGTAGAAAAAAAAAGTTTAACCGATGCACAAATACTTGAAAATGAAAGAAGCCAGAATATCTGAATTCAAAACCCGTCTTCTCCTTCCCTTCTCCCAAAGTAAACTCATCATTTGTTGAAAAGAACAAATCAGGATTGCAGCCTCTTATGTAAAGAACATTTTGTGGCAAAGAATAATCATGTTTATTTGGGAATAGCATTTCATAACTGTGCTGAACTTTTTGATGGCAGCTCCCTACCCCTGCTCCTTCCCGTGCCCAACCTTTCCTATCCATTCATTTCCCTTCAGAAAGGAGCAGGTCTCCCACAAATATCAATCAAACACAGCATGATATAATATGATAAGAGTAGGCACAAACCTTTATATTAATACTGGGCACAGACACTCAGTAGGAGAAAAGGGTCCCAAAAGCAGGCAAAAGTGTCAGTGGCATCCCCTGCTCCCACTGCTAGGAGCCCCTAACACAGGGAACATCAAGCTATATAACCACAACATTTTCACAGAAGGCTTGCTGCATACCCATGCAGGCTCTGTGATTGTCTGTTCAGTCTCTGTAAGGCCTTATGAGCCCTACTGAGATGGTTTGGGGGGGCACATTATTCTCCCTTTGTCCTCAACCCCTCTGACTCTTGTAATCCTTCCACCACCCTCTGCTTCCTTGGGCTTCACAGAGCTCTACCTACTTTTTGGCTGTGGGTCTCTGCATCTGCTCCCATCACTTCCTAAATGAGGCCTCTCTTTGCTGATTTGCTATCTCAACATGTATGTGAATTGAGACTATTTACAAAGAAAAAAAAAGAGCTTCTTTTAGATTGTCAGCTCCTTACAGATTACAAAGTTTTGGAGCACATCCGTTTTTCACTACCTGGAAGAGAGGACTAATGAAAGTGATGCAAGGCTTGGAAAAGTAAGACCAGAAGAGCATTGCCTGACAGCATTGTAGCTTTAGAGGTCATTAAAAAATGGTCATAGACCCTTAGAAAATATTCTCCTTGCCAGAGAAGCAAGCATCCAGAAAACTCTTTTTGTGGAATGGCTGTGTATGGTTTCTACTTAAGAAAATTAGCCCTGTTAGGATTACAATGCTATAAATAACATTTTAATACCGTGTAACTTGACGGTGGCATGCTCACTTGCATCTTCATTATACCAGCCACTTGCCCATTTTCTAACATCCCTCACATGCCAACCAGACCAGGAGCACATGGTGCCTGGAGTGGAAGATGGTGGCTGCATATTTTCCCTCACAAGTTTCTGTGTTTATCCACTTTACATGTGGTTAAAGTGTCTTATTTAAGAAAAATATATCGTTGACAATAACCAAGTAATTACACAGTCATTGCTTCAATCTGGCAGTATAAATCATTGTGATTTAACCTACAGTAGTAATAAAAATAAATGATATTGTTTTTGGTTCATTACTGCTGATCTAATAAAATGTAATGAATTAAGAAATTTCCTAAGTGAAACAGTCTCATAAAAATAACAATTTACTAATGGTGCTATAACACCCAATGTGAATGAATTAAGAAAGAATAAGCATTTTAATAAAAATGTATCTTTAAGAAAATGTCTTCCCCATTTTCCTTATCCTCTTTTTTTCTAATCTAAGTTCATGTTTTGATTGCATCCATAGATGTTGTTACCAGGAACTATAGCCTCAAGATGATTGCTTATTTATATAAAAATTTTAATAAAAATTCCAGGAACTTGTGAATTTCTGGGTAGCCTATATGAATTTAAGAAGGAAAGACAGTCTGCTTTCTGGGAAGGCCTATGTTCTTAAACCTAATTTTTTTCAAGAATTATGTGAAATATATTTGTTGTTTATAGACCACCAACCCTGTGCTTGAACTAACCAGCTCTGGGGCAAAGTCATAGATTTTTTTAAAGGACTTTGTCCTGGAATACCCATCATTCCATAGTGTTAATGGCCTACAAAGGCAGTACAAGGCCAGGGAGAAATCCAGGGACAGGGTTCTCTCCTGTTTGTTTCTTCCACTTTGCTCTGGACTTTCCTCATTAAAGGTTATTAACCTCCTAAAGGTATTCCTCCAGGTTGCTGGCACTGGTGCTACTCTGGGCTTGGGGCATGCAAAGTTAAGTGGAGATGAAAGTTGAGAGGTCAAGGTTACTTGGATGGCTATATTCCAGGGCTAAAAGACTGCTCACTAGAGGTTATCATCTAGGCCAGATGCCCCAGGATCGACACCAAAAAAGTATATCCGGAAGGGAGATGGCCACATGGCCATATCAGTTCCTCAGCAAAAACCTGTCCACGGTCTGGGAGACAGGACTCATGGTTTCCCCTTCTCCATATAGCTAGATCCCAGCTTTGCCTGTTCTTTATAAAAGTAGATGACTGAGGCTTCTGTAAGCTAGAGGCCATTGGACAGAGGATCTCAAGGTGTGTCACTAATATTTTTCCCATGTTATATGAGGTTGAGTGACATTATTGCATCCACTCCAAGGGCCTAGGACCATGTAAGACTGAGCTAGAGCCTCTGTTGCATTCAAAACCACAGGAGAGCAAGAATTAAACAAGAGCAGACTTTTTCGGCAAGAATGCTGCCTGTTTAGGGATAGGATAACATACACTATTCACCTTTGACAAGATCTGTTCAGAGTAAACTCCAGCCTGTTGGTTCCTTACTCATGATTCCTGTGAACAGCTAAAGGAATGGGAATAGCCAAAAGGCCACAAAAATGCAACACCCCTGTCCTAAGACCCCACAACTGACTCTGTCCCAAGGATGATTCTTGGAATGTTCAATTTGGAGTTCTCTGGGACTGCCTGTCCAGCTAAGATGTTCCACATTGCATGCAGGGAATGGAGCAAGGGGTGTTCAGTCTGCATTATAAGTGCTACTCCACAAGTCTTAGTTCCTGGAGGCCTCTATCAGTCCACAGGGCCCAAATGGAGATTTGAGGGTCACCATTAAGCTGGTAAGGACAAGTAGAAGAGGCCATAATGAGTTTGATTTCTAAGCCATCAGGAAAGTATCCAAACATCTTGCCAGTTGCTACAGAGGAATACCAGGATCTAAATAGCAGAAACAGTTGGGGTTGGCACTCTGGCTAGTGACCAGGTTGGCAGCCCAACAGCACAAGTGCAGCATCAGGCTCATTGGCATGGAAACCATCACCAGAGTCCTTCACAACATTCTCAAAGCCCAGTGGCAGGCATGTGTAGCCAGGTACCCTGATGAGCTCATACACAGAAATCTCTGGAAAACCCGGGATCCAATTTCACAGCACAGAACAGGGCAGCAACCATGGCCAATGGTACAGATGGGTTTGCTCTCAGAGAGGAAGTGTTGCAGTATTCAAGCCAAGGACCCACTGTTGGCAAGGTCAGCCAGGGTACCAGAACAGCTGGGAACCAGGAAGTCATGGTAATGGTCACTGTCTGTGGATTCACGCTTAGTACGTCTGGCATATGCCTGGAAGCAGAAGCTTTGTATCCAACACACACTGTTCTCAGTTACCTGCACAGAGCCCATGGCCTTTCTCCTTGGGATGACCATCTGTAGATTGAAGGCATCACTGGCCACTGAGTAGCAATGGAAGAAGGACTGGGTTGACCCTTCAGAAGCACCGGTGCCCACCAGGAAAGTGGCTGTCCTGCTGTAAAGCCAGTCCGACACCATGACTGCAGACCCAGACTGATGTGTGTCTGTAACTTTTATTAGTAAGCCAGCTGTTATCCAGAAATGAAAGAGCTTCCCTCTGCCCTTGGTGCTATCTTCTGAAAGGGCCACTCCAGTTTTCTCTAACTGAGTGATGGATATCTGACACTTGTTCATTTGTTTCTGTTTATTTGCTCCCTGTGTCTCTCAGCTGCACTTCTTTATATTATATTTACTATTTATTTATAGAGGGATACTCCAAAGAGAAGAAGAAGAAGTTCTTCTTCTCTTTGGAGTATCCCTCTATAAATATCATAGTAGAAGCCCAACCCAGGGCTGTTTTCTTTCATTCTTAAGTCAGGAGGTACAAAGTGATTTGAAATTTATATCTCTATATTCCTTCCCTTTGAAACAGAATTGTCAGAATTTCATTAGTGTAATGTACCTAATGAAGATAGAACCTTAAAAACATTATTCTTTTCTCTACTCATGGAAATGGCACATGTTAACTGTAGAGGGGAACACAAACATCATGGAAAATGCCTCTCCTTTGACATTGCTACTCCACAGTATGTTAATAAGCAAAAAACATCACATTTAGAATTATTGCCCTTTGTGTAAGACTCAAGAGCATGTGCCACCAAATTGGCAAATCAACTTGACCCTGTTTTTTCCTCAAGGTTCCCATTTGCCCTATAGTTCTTTCATAGTTTCTGGGTCACATATAGAATCAAGAGTCCAAAGGTGCCTCTGGTTATTTGTTGATTTATTCACATCTGGCTTTGCCAAAGAGTGATCAAGAGTGATTGGTGTTATGATCATTGGTAACATTAGCAGAAATGAGAAGCATGAAAAATGACACTGTGTCCCCCAAACCTTCTCTTCTAGCTAAAAGCAAAAATTCATATGCAAGCATGCAAAAACATCTTGACATGGGGCCAAAGCATTCCCAGGGGAGCTCAGTCTTCTAGGGATTTTTGTATAATCCTTCCTGCAAGGTCTATATTTCAAGTATTTCCATCATTGATTTCTCAAAAATTGTATGAAAATGTAAATATGCCTGCAATCTAAGAATTCTTAATTTTAGATTATTTTGTAAAGTTAATATTATGTCACCTACTTTAATTCTAACAAGATTTGTTTATGAAGAATCAGTTTTGGGCAACTGAGATGGCTTAAAGTGCTTTCAATTCTAGCCTCACAACCTAAGTTCAATCCTTGGGATACATATGATAGAGATAAACATTCATCAAGTTGTCATCTGACCTCAACACGAGCTCTGGCATGTGTGTGTGTGCATGATACATACACACTACATAGAAATAATTTTGTATGTTTCATTTTTAATCTATGCAAATTTTAATTTGATTGTAACAATAAATCCGAGAAATATAAAAAAGATTCGTACATATTTAATGAATCTTACCTTCAATGGACAATCCAGATCATGAGAAAATAAATGCCAAGGCTTCAAACTCCTGAAGCGCTGATGGAGATGGAAAACTCAGCGACTAACATGGAGAATACAGTGTTTCCAGATGACTGGTCAGTTAAGGTCAGTTAACACAACTCAATTATGTAGTTCTCGTCAACTGTGTTTCTGTTTTTACAGATTTCTGCTTATTACTTCTGTATCCCATGGATAGGAATAGCCTCATGAAATCTGATCTCTAGTATATGTGTGTGATTTATTAAAACTGCTGCCCCAAATAAAGTTTAGCCATTCAACTATGGATCGAAATTTCAAATGTAGCAATAACAGCATCTTTCATATTCTTGCTAAAATTAACAATGGAAGTTTAATTACTTAGGCAAGTGGAACGAATGTTTTCATATAATCAGAGTATTTTTCTCATTACACTGTAATGTGTGTTTTTACAGGTATTGACATGTGGTGTGAAGGAGAGCACTAATGTCTCATTCAGTGTGCATCGGTTCTATTAAAGAATGATCCAGACTGTTCTCTTTCCTCCTCCTGACAGTCTCCCTGAATTTCTTGTTAAGCTGTATAATCTTTGCCTAGTGAAAGCTAGATGCTTTATCTACTTTTTATGCAGAATACTTTTATAAAAGTATGTTCTTTAATCTCACACAATATGATTATTGTTCAAAACCAGCAATCATTTGTTGTTAGCCAGGTGACATGTTAGCCCAAGAAGACACCATTTGCTGTAGCTTGGCTGACTCTTGCATAATTTTACATTGGCAATGCTTAGTTTTAACCAGATTTCTGTAATTATATATGCATCTTTTCAGGTAGTGATTTTGAGAGAAAGTCAAAACTTTCAGACTTTGATAAATTCTACTTTTCGGCTTTCCTTTTTCAAGGGTTGAGCCTTTGAAGTCTATTTCATAGTGCCCAAATGCATTGTTTTTCCAAGCAGCATTATACTTTTCACATCAGTTTTTTTTTATTGATACTGCTTGATAATTGTATTTTCATCTCATTCTTTGTTACTTAGGCAAACTCATTTATTAGTTTCCATTTTTGTACTTTATGATTTTGCTTTAGGCTGTTTAGCATTCTCTACTTACACAATCATGTCCAATGAAAGAACATTTCTTTCATCCCTCTTTTTATTGAAGAAATAGTAAAAGCACTTACATTAGCAGTGTTCAGTACCAAATATACTGGAATTTCTTTAGCTATCATTTATCACACTGAGGACTCTCACTCAACTCTTCCTCTAGAGTTTTGTTAATAGCTATCAAATTTTGTCAATCATCTCTCATTGATTATGCAACCATCCAATTTTTTCCTTTAACCTGTTGAATGAGGAAAAACTCTAATTATTTACAGAATAGCTAATTTTCTGGGACCCAGGAATAAAATCCAGTTGGAAAGGTGTGTATGTGTGTTCTTTAACATTCAGTGGAGCTGAACTTGCTAGTGTTTTAAATACTTTTGTACCCATTTTACAGGATATTGCTCAATATTTTCTTTATTTTCAGCTTTTTTTTTGGGGGGGGATGAGTAATCATGTTGTCTTAATTGACTATCAATGTAATACCAAAAAGACAAATGAAAGAAATATGAAATATTTCCTCTTATTTTATGAAATAAATTCTAATATTTTTGGCATTTGGTAGAAATTATCTAGTAAAACTCTTTGAACCTTCCTCACTAGTTTAAAATTAGGAAAAAAATTACTTAATGATCATCAATAGAATCTTTTATTTCTTCCAAGAAGAATTTATAAACCCCTTCTTTGCTTTTACTTGTTATTAGAGGTTTTAAATTTTATTGATTTTCTTAAGAGCAGATTTTGTTCCTGTTTTTGGAATTTGTTAGTTTCTTATCCTGGATTTCTTATTTCTGGGGGACACACGAATTCAACCTAGGGGTGGGATAGAACAGATTTTGCATGTGGCCTAAGAGTGGGGTAGATGGGAGTGGGAAGAACAGGTGGGGGGGGTAAAGGTACCCAGGGGAGAGGAAGAGGTTGCAGGGAGAGACAGCTTGAGCTGATGGGTGTATGAGGGATACATGAGGAAAACTAGTGCTGTAGAAACTTCCTGGAATCTATGAGGGGAAAAGCTATCAATAAAATGACTCTTAATAATATTCTGCTATACCCATAGATCAGTGCCTTATCAGTCATTATCAGAAGAGCTTTATCCAGCAGATGGGATCAGATTCAGAGATTCAGAGCCAGGCATGTGGAAAGAGCATCTCAATGAAATGTCTCCATCAAATCTCTCGCTCAGAGCTCAGGAAACCTCCAGGCAGGGGAGGCAGAAAGAGTACAAGAGCCAGAAGGAATGGAGGACACCAGAAGAACAAGCCCCTCTGAATCAAGGCACTTGTGAATTTGTAGTGACTGAATTAGCAAGCACAGGAGTTCCACAGGTTGACACTAGCTCCTCTGCATACATACTATAGCCTTAGTTTAGTGTTCTCGGGAGTGTAGGAATAACTGGGTCTCTGATTCTTCTGTCTGCTCCTGGGACTCTTTTCCTTCTGTTGGGTCACTTTGACCAACTAGAGTATGTTTGTTTTATCTTTATCTTGTATTTTATTTTGTCATGTTTGATTGTTATCTCTTAGAAGCCTGTTCTATTCTAGTGAGAGACAGAAAGGCAGTGGATCCGGAGTGGAGGTGAGTTGAGGAGGAACTGGGAGGAGTAGTCCGAGGGAAAAATTATTATTAGGATACATTGTAAGAGAAAAGAATCTATTTTCAATACAAGGGGAAATGGATAAAAACACAACAAAAACTTTATTAATCCTCACAATCTTATTATATAACATTTTCACCTTCCTCAGAGGAAATACCATAAATATCACTAGGCAACCCACCTCTCTCCTACCTCAGAACTAGTCTGCTTCACAGTTCCCCCTTGACTTCTTTAGTTTCTCTTTCCAGGTTCTTCCTGATGCTCCTTCCCAGACTTCTTTCTATGATAGACTATATGGCTATATCATGGCTTACTTATCTCATCATTGATGGACACTTGGGTTTCTTCGTTTGGCTATTTGCATATTGCTAATGTGAGTATTCTTTACAGAGTATTGTGAAGGCATGTGGTTTCAATTTTCTTGATTATAAACCAAAGAGTAGAATCGATTTTAAGGTTAAATCTATTGTGGATTGTTTTGAAGAGTATCAAAGTATTTTTCAGTTACTATATCATTTATATCTCACCAACAATGTACAAAAATTTCTATATATCATTATCAATACTCAGTATCCTTTTAAATATCTCACAAGTAGAGGTGAATTTAAAGCCCTAATTTTTCTTTCAGTTTTCTCTATTTTCCATTATTCTCATTGCTCATCCTTTCTTCCTGCCTTATTCTATTAGAAGTAGATATGTTTATACAGCAGTATTTTAATTTCTATAATGATATTTTAAAATGTATTTTGACCCATTTCCTTAGTAGATGATCTATAAATCCCCAAATATATTATTATTCATCTCAGTCTACTTCATTTTTTCAGTGATTTATTTTCAGCAAAATACTGAAGTTTTGCCATTGTGTTGTCCCTCTCTCTCATTTTGCCACAACTATTACAGATGTGATAGTCATGTTTGACTATAAACTATTAAATCATTAATTGGTAGAGTTATCGTTGTACACAATTACCTTTTTACAAAGCTAAGGGGACTTAGAAATGTGGCTCACTTGGTAAAGTACATACCTATTGTCTTTAAACACTCAGTTCGTACCCAGCAGCTCATCAACACTGACCCTTTTGATACACAACTCGGATCCCACTAATTGGGAAGACGATGAAGGAAGATCACATGTTTCATGTCATCCATGCCTACATAGTGAGTTGGAGGACAGCCTGAGATGTATAAGAATGTCAGAGTCATATGAGTGAGCCCACATGACTAGTGTTTTTGTGTTTACTTTTAGCTTTTTTTCCCTCTCTTCTACCTATGGTTTCCAATTACCATGTTATCATTTGTTTTCCTGCAACAATTTTATATCAACCTACTACCATTGTCAAATACATCATACTCTGACAAGTAACATCATTGCATGCATAATAAGTTAAGAAATTAGCTTCTTGATTAGTCAAGAGAAAAGATTTTTAAAATGCAATCATATCACCAAATATTACTTACATAATTATCCCCATATCTCTACAACACACACACACACACACACACACACACACACACACACACACACGTAACGCACACCTGACTTCCACCTGATATCACTTGCTTCATGCTTGGGTAACACTCTAAAACTGTTTGTAGAAATGCTATGTCTATATCAGTGCGCTCCATGGCTCAGGGATTATCACAGAAAGAGTGTGCAGAAAGATGTATGAGGCAGAGGTCAGGGAGAACTGAAGTAATCAGAAACTTCTGGGCACGACAGGACTGCTGCACTCGTGAACTCTCATGGCAGCTTCTGTTGCCTGCAGAAGACCTTGACAAAGTCAAGCCAATCAATATTCTTGCATGGAGCATGGAGAGGCATATGAGCCTAACTAAGGAGCTATTGAGAGTTGATGTCTTGTAGGGGTGGGGCAAGTCAGGCTTTTCAATGGGTGAGGCCAGCATAGATTGAAGTCCATGAGTTATTGAGAATAAAGGAAAACAGGAAGGAACAACTGGGAGAAGTTAGGAAAAAAAAAGAGCTTGCTTGAACATTCAAAATACACTGTATGGAAATTTCAAATAATTAAAAAATACATTATTTAAAAATCAATTATAGAGTTGGAACCACTAGGAACAGATCTCCTCTCATTTCCTTGGGAAATAACTCTACTCAGCATTCACTTTTGAAAGCCACATTGATTAACATCACATTCATAGAAGACAAGAACTCCAAACACTTAGACTGTATGACTCTAGTCCTCAGGGCCCCAGTGTTTTGCATGAGAATTCAGGAGAATTCAGGTATGACTCCTACTGGGGGCTTCTGCATATCACCTCATATTACACTCTCTGACTTTGTAAGTTTTGTCTTTGAGTTTAGTATTCGGTTATCACTATGATGTGTCTGGGTATAGTTTTCATGATTACTGTACATGCAGCTCTCCAAGCTTTGTGGCTAGTAAAGTTTAGGTTTTCTATCAAGTGGGACCTTCAATTGTATTTCAGAGTATGTAGTCTCTGTCTTGTATGGACATGCACAATGTAGAGATGTTAGTAATTCTAGTGGAGTCCCACATTCCCTGAAGCTCTGTTATATTTATTCTTTGTTTCTTTCCTAGTTCTGATGTAAAAACTTTAGGTTAGATGGTTTCTTTTTCAAATCCACTGGAAAACTTTATTGATTTCTTTCATTTGAATTGTTACTTTTTCTTTTTCTTTTTTATTTATTGGATATTCTATATTTACATTTCATTTCCCTTTTTCTGGTTCCCCATCCCCCCAAAATCTCACATGCCCTTTTCCATCCTCCTGTTCGCCCATCCACCCCTTCCCTCTTCCCTGTTCTGGTATTCCCCTACACTGATGTTTTGATCCTTTCCAGCACCAGTGCCCACTTCTTCCTTATTGTCAGATATCATTTGATATGTGGATTGTGTCTTTGGTGGCCCAAGAGTCTAGACTAATATCCACTTATCAGTGAGTGCATACCATAGGTATTCTTTTGAGACTGGGTTACCTCACTTAGTATGATGTTCTCCAGCTCCATCCATTTCTCTAAGAATTTCATGAATTCATTGTTTCTAATGGCTGAATAGTACTCCATTGTGTATATATACCACATTTTTTGTATCCATTCCTCTGTTGAGGGACATCTGGGTTTTTTCCAGCTTTTGGCTATTATAAATAAGGCTGCTATGAACATAGTGGAGCATGTATCCTTATTGTATGATGGCGAATCTTCTGGGTATATGCCCAGGAGTGGTATGGCTGGGTCCTCTGGAAGTATCATGTCCATTTTTCTGAGGAACCACCAGACTGATTTCCAGAGTGGTTGTACTAGCTTGCAGTCCCACCAGCAATGGAGGAGTGTTCCTCTTTCTCCACATCCTCGCCAACACCTGATGTCTCCTGAGGTTTTAATCTTAGCCATTCTGACTGGTGTGAGGTGAAATCTCAGAGTTGTTTTGATTTGCATTTCTCTAACGACTAATGATGTTGAACATTTTTTCAGATGTTCCTCAGCCATCTGAATTTCTTCAGGTGAAAAGTCTTTGTTTAGCTCTGTACCCCATTTTTGGATAGGGCTATTTGGTTTTTTGGGGTCTAACATCTTGAGTTCTTTGAATACATTTGATATTAGCCCTCTGTCGGATGTGGGGTTGGTGAAGATCTTTTCCCAATTTGTTGGTTGCCGATTTGTCCTTTTGACAGTGTCTTTTGCCTTACAGAAACTTTGTAATTTTATGAGGTCCCATTTGTCTATTCTTGCTCTTAGAGCATAAGCAATTGGTGTTCTGTTCAGGAATTTTCCCCCTGAGCCAATGTCCTCAAGGGTCTTCCCCAGTTTCTTTTCTATTAGTTTTAGTGTGTCTGGTTTTATGTGGAGGTCCTTGATCCACTTGGAGCTGAGCTTAGTGCAAGGAGATAAGAGTGAATCAATTCTCATTCTTCTGCATGTTGATGCAAAAATACTCAATAAAATTCTTGCCAAACGAATCCAAAAACACATCAAAATGATCATTCACCATGATCAAGTTGGCTTCATCCCAGGGATGCAGGGATGGTTCAATATACAGAAATCCATCAACGTAATCCACTACATAAACAAACTCAAAGAAAAAAACCACATTGTCATCTCATTGAATGCTGAAAAAGCACTTGACAAAATTCAGCATTCTTTCATGCTAAAAGTCTTGGAAAGAACAGGAATTCAAGGCCCATACCTAAACATAGTAAAAGCAATTTACAGCAGACCGATAGCCAACATCAAGGTAAACAGAGAGAAACTTGAAGCAATCCCACTAAAATCAGGGACTAGACAAGGCTGCCCCCTATCACCATATCTCTTCAATATAGTACTTGAGGTACTTGCTAGAGCAATTCGACAACACAAGGAAGTCAAAGGGATACAAATTGGAAAAAAAGAAGTCAAACTATCACTATTTGCAGATGATATGATCGTATACTTAAGTGACCCAAAAAACTCCACCAGAGAACTCCTACAACTGATAAACAACTTCAGCAAAGTGTCTGGCTATAAAATCACCTGAAGCAAATCAGTAGCCTTCCTATATGCAAAGGATAAGCAGGCCCGAGAAAGAAATTAGGGAAATGACACCCTTCACAATAGCCACAAACAATATAAAATATCTTGGTGTGACTCTAACCAAACAAGTGAAAGATTTATATGACAAAACTCCAGGTCT
Source organism: Apodemus agrarius (assembly GCA_964023405.1). Lineage (NCBI taxonomy): Eukaryota > Metazoa > Chordata > Mammalia > Rodentia > Muridae > Apodemus > Apodemus agrarius. Next base: position 120,101,903 of record OZ030008.1, on the reverse strand, counting down.
CTGAAGAAGGAAATTGAAGAAGACCTCAGAAAATGGAAAAATCTTCCATGCTTGTGGGTTGGCAGGATTAATATAGTTAAAATGGCAATCTTGCCAAAAGCAATATACAGATTCAATGCAATCCCCATCAAAATCCCAACTCAGTTCTTCATAGAGTTAGAAAGCGAAATTCTCAAATTCATCTGGAACAACAAAAAACCCAGGATAGCTAAAACTATCATCAACAGTAATAAAACTTCTGGGGGAATCAATATCCCGGACCTCAAGCAATACTACAGAGCAGTAGTGTTAAAAACTGCATGGTATTGGTACAGTGACAGGGAGGTGGATCAATGGAATAGGATCGAAGACCTAGAATTGAACCCACACATCTATGGCCAATTGATCTTCGACAAAGGAGCTGAAAACATCCAGTGGAAAAAAGATAACCTTTTCAACGAATTGTTACATTTTTATTGCCAAATTTCTATTCAGTTATTTAAAATAATATTATTATTTTTATTGCTGAAGCATCCTTTTAGTCCTTAAAGCATGGTTTCTTTGGGTCTTTGGACATATTCATAAGAAGTTCTTCAACAAGTTTATTGTTTAGTCCCCTCAGAAAGAATTAGTGTATCCTATTTTTCCCTGTGAGTCACATCTTTCTCTTTCTTTGCATATTCCATATGTCTTTGGTAAAATTTCACACTATATGTAATGTTTTGTAGTGAGAAGGTATGGACATTGAGTTATAGCAATTGTTTATTTGGTGACTTGGCTGATTTTCTGAAGTCTATATTACTAATTAAACCTAGATCTTTAAATGTCATTGTTTGGACAGTCAGTTGAGAATTGCTGATGGTTCACCACGAGCTACATATTGGTCAAAAGACATATTTAATACCTTGGTACATTGAACTCATTCTTTTTTTATAAATATTTATTTATTTATTTATTTATTTATTTATTTATTATATTAAGTACACCGTAGCTGTATATACCAGAAGAGGGCGTCAGATCTTATTACAGATGGTTGGAAGCCACCATGTGGTTGCTAGGAATTGAACTCAGGATCTTTGGAAGAGTACTCAGCGCTCTTAACCGCTGAGCTCTCTCTCCAGCCCATTGAACTCATTCTTATCGTACTGTCTTAGTTATTTTTCTATTGCTGTGAAAAGACATCATGACCAAGGCAATTTATGAAAGAAGGCATTTAGTTGAGGACCTGTTTACAGTTTCAGAGTGTGATTTCACGATGGACCTTGAGGGAAACACAGCAGCAGGCAGGAAGAAATGGAACAGGAACAGTAGCTGAGAACTTATATGTTGAGATGAAAACCAAGAGACAGACAGAGAGAGAGAGAGAGAGAGAGAGAGAGAGAGAGAGAGAGAGAGAGAGAGGAGAGACTCATTGAGAATAGTGTGGGTTTTTTCAACCTCAGTGCTCACCCTAGTGACACACTTCCTTCAACAAAGCTACATCTCCTATTTCTCCCAAACTGTTCCACTAACTCTGCAATGAGCAACAAGCATTGACATATATGGGCCTATGGGAACCATTCTCATTCAAACCATCACACATATAGTATGTGACCTAAAAATTGCTGTCATTGTTTAGGAAATCTACTATTTTCCTCTCTTCATTTGTTTGGAATTGAAAAGCTTGGTGAACCATTCACCTTTCTTTTGAAACAATGCCATGTGGAATTTGAATGTGGTTTCCAGGCTGCTAGGGGAAAGAGAATTTTCACTGTGGGTAAAAAGAAGACTCTTTGTGAGGTACCTGTGCATCAGCGTAGCTTACTGTTCAGTGCTTGATAAGAGATTGTATTCAACTACTTATGCCAGTGTGAATTCATTCTGACTTTGATGAATCTGTGTCGAGCATGAGAAGCTTGGTCTCATCAGCCCTGTGTTCTTCTCTGATTGCTTCTGAATGGATGTTCAGTCTAGCATGTGCATTGAGCCCTGTTCACCCACCAATGTTGTCTGTGATCACAAGAGGTCTCTTACTGGTCTCAAACTTCTGTCTGTTCAACTGCTATGCTTAAATCACAGCCACCAAGATCCTGTTACTAGTCTAAAAAGACCAATATTTTTTCCCAAAATATATTTATGCATGTACTTCTCTATTCTAATGCAAATACAGTAAAAGTAACCAGTGAATATTGGAGTCTTGTGGTCTCATGTATTTTCTCTCTTTTCTTCCAGGGAACCTCAGAATTCTTGCCTGTGGCCAGTCCTCTGGAGGGGGAGCAAGCTCTTCTCTGTGTGTACTGCTCCTCAATTTGATCTCAAGATGGCTGACCAGAGTTACTGTATTCTCTGCTTGGTGTGCCTGGGCTGACACTTCTGTATTAGGGGGAGGTGAGTAGAGAAGGAGAAGATCATTTCTGTTTTGTAAGCATACTATGAAACTCTTTAATAGATAGGCAGATAGGAATGTGGATACCTCATCTCTGTCTGAGATCTATCATGGAAGAGTGCATATACGTTAAGGGAGAACCCCTGAAGCACAATGTTAGGAGGGTTAATAATAGAGACATATTTCATAGGCTATCATCTCATGATACACCTACAAATGTCTAGCAGATTTTCTTGAATAATATTTTTCATATATATATTTACATATATTCACACAAATACACACATACACATGCACATATGCATATCGTTTAATGATCTTTAAGGAAATTCCTGAGTTAAATTGTTGCTTAGCCAAGCAGGAGGTCCATTTATTTATTACTTCATCATCCTAGATGCCATATCACATTTGGTTCTTTGTGCTGTTTTCTATCTGTTTAGACTTCTAATTCCTTGGGTGACAAATTCCGGTGGTGACACTTTCCTGGGTTGGAAAGGCAGGAACATCTATAACAGTTGCTTTCATCTCTTGGTCTGTGAGCAGCACCATCAGATACATTTGTTGCCAATTTGTTTTTCTTCCCTGCCTATGTGTTCCAGTTTTCATTCTTCATGTACCAAATGATTTGGCATAATGCCCTGAATATTGTGAAGGTAATGTAGATTCTGAGTTCTTCATCCCATCTGGGTTAGTTATTTTTCTCTTGAACATTAAGCTAAGGCAACATCAAGTCTGGCTTAGAATGTTCTAATAACTAAAAAGTATTTCATTATGGATTCAAATCACCTGTTTTCTACTTGATACCTTGTTCCTTGAGACATTCCTACATGTATTACTGCATTTGGAATACTCTACCACCACTACCCTCTCTAATCTCCCTCCAAGCCCTGTGCATCTATTGTCCTGCAAGCCCCCTTCCCAGATCCCTGACTCTTGGTTTATGATGTACTGATTTTTAACCAGGGCCATCTGTGTGTCCACTAGATTGGAGTGATCACTGGAGCCTGGTCAGCTCAGGCAACTGAAGGTGGTGACTTTTGCTCTCCCAGAACTTATCAGTAGCCAATACTTCAACAGGGAGAGTTATGGTCCCATGAACTCCTCTTCATCTATGCCGGACTATGGAAAAGCCATTCCTGTGTAGAGACAGTCACACAGGAGACAGTGGTTTGTTGTTCTTTTCTCTGTTTTCCAGCTTTTATAGTCTTTCCACCCAAGCGGTAGAGTGGTTGGGGTAACATTATGCTAACTACTGGCAATATTGTTGATCACATGTTCTTTGAGCCAGCACTGCTGTTTACCTGTGAGTGGAAGTCATTCAAGCTGAATCAAGCCACATCTCCCCTCAGATTAGACTACATTCCTCTCTATTTGCTTTGAATTTTGTGGAATGATTTGTCTTGGGAATCAATTCACTCTTGTTTTTATTATAAATATATTCTTTATTTACATTTCAAATGTAGTCCCCTTTCCTCGTTCCCTGGCCCCCAAAATCCCCTAACCCAAAGACCCTCTCTGCTCACCAATTCACCCACTCCTGCTTTCCTGTCCTGGCATTCCCTTATACTGGGGCACCAAGCCTTCTCAGGACCAAGGACCTCTCTTCCCTTTGATGTCCAACAAGGCCATCCTTTGTTGCATATGCATCTCGAGCCATGGGTTCCTCCATGTTTACTATTTGGTTTGTGGTTTAGTCCATTCACTCTTTGTTCATGCTTTCACAATTACAGGAAAATTGTCCTCTACGAAAGCATAATCAGAGGACCTGGCTTGTGATATCTAAAATTTTAAATCAAAAAGGGGGATCCCTGAGAAGATAGTTTGATATATTCAGCCAGGTTCCTGGTATTTACCAAGTAGTAACCCTAATTTATTAGAGCACCATATCTGTTCACTACACTAGATCTTCCCTATTCTTTTCACTGCTTCTCCTGTATCTTTAGAATTCTTCACTGCACCAACTTTTGGCCCTCTCTGCCCTGCCAACAAGCCCTTACATTTAAGTTTTTGTGGAACACTCTACTTTCTTTGGAAAACCTCACAGATTAACCTATCTAACAACCTTAAGACTTAAAAAAAAAAGTAAAACCCTAGAGCTGAAGAGATGTCTCCACTGTTAGGAGTTGTTAGGCTGGAGAGATGGCTCAGTGGTTAAGAGCACTGACTGCTCTTCCAGAGGTCCTGAGTTCAATCCACAGCAATTACATGATGGCTTACAACCATCTATAATGCCCTCTTCTGCTGTGACTGAAAAGAGCAATAGCGTACTCACATACATAAAATAATAAATCTGAGAGAGAGAGAGAGAGACAGAGAGAGAGAGAGAGAGAGAGAGAGAGAGAGAGAGAGAGAGAGAGAAGAGTTGTTGTGGAGTTGTTAGTCTTTCACAGAACCTACATTAAGTTTCAGGAGACCAGGCACCCTCTTCTGACTTCTGTGGGCACCAGATATGCATGTAGTAGACATCCTTACATTTGGGCACAACCACATATACATAAAATAAGATTATATATGTGTGTATTTATGTATATCCAATGGCTTCTAGTACATTAGGTTACATATCTCCAGGGTTTGTTGTGAATCTACATGCCACCAAACCTCTCCAACTTCATCCTCTTTTCCTTTAAAAACCTCCTTTCTGATTTATCATTCTCACATGAGCAGAGATATATCCATAGCCAGTGTTTATCTTGAGATATCATATATATAAAACTTTTACCCTAGTGTCTAAAAATTCTAAACACACTCCTATGTCAGATCTTCATGCAGTTGGTACTTTGAAGTGTGTGGCTTCCAGCTCCACAACTTCTGTCTCTAGTCTATTCAGCGAGTAGAGGTTACCCTAACCTAACATGAACCTGACACTCTTGTTGTCCAAGACTGTGTGCAGATAGAGCACATATTAAATTACAATCTTTAGTATGTATTGTATTTTCAAGGCCCAGCCTAGCTCTACATCTATTTTTTCCTCTTGCTGGTATTTATTGAGGATGCTATAGCTGGCAGGATACAGTCTACCAGAACTCTGGCTGCTTTAAGGGAAGAAAGCGCCTTTATAGTTGCTTCGCTTGGCATTGACCTTGTGTTTCTGAACCAGGAAATAGAGTATGAGGAGAGAGATGAAAGGTGTTTCTGACAACTTTCAAGAAAGGAGGATTGCTTCTTTTCTACATTATGACAAGAAAAAGCTATCAATTGTTCAGTGGAGTTTCATCTGCTTTAATGGCACTGAAAATGCTGTCCAAATTTTGGTGACAGGATGACAGTGAGCAGTGGATCTCCGAGTTGGTACCAGTTCTTAATTTCTGACAATTTTAGACATTTTAGGGGGTAAATCAAGGCTGTTATATGGGACTCATTTTAAATCAACCCTTCCTTTTGTTACTCAAGATAGTTTAAGGTCATTGTTTTTGTAAGGCTTTTGTGTTACTAATTTCAACAAGCCTACAAATAATGTATTTCTTTACAAGTTCAAATCATTCTCCTCTGCTCATAGTCCACCCTTCCACCTTTCTGTTCCCTCTGCTGATGCTGCGTGGTGTCCTGCCTTTGTCTTTTTATTTAACATTTGAAAGTGTATGAAGCCCATGTAGAAACATGAAAGACAAAGAGCAGCAGCAACCACAAAACCTTCAAGTTGTAGTACCATATATGTGCCAAATATTTGCATCCTCACAGAGTTAAAGGAACTCATCACTGTGTCAAACAATTAACTAAGGTTCAAAGCTGTCACATAATCTTCATGAGGTCATCGTTATGCACTAGCTCCTGTCCAACCAGGCACCTATAATGTAAGTCACATATTCAAGTGTTTTCAGCTCTGTAGCTCAATTTGACATTACTACTTTGAGACAAGACCCTACTATGCAGCCTATACTAATCTTAAGTTCCTTAGCAATACTCCATCTCTGCCCCTAAAGTTATAGGTAAAAGGCACCATAATCTAAAAATAATATTTCAGATTAATTAAAACTATGACAGCAACAACGCAGCACTTCTCCTTCACTTGCTTTTGCTTAGAGTTGTTTACATTTTTATTTTTGAATGGACATCAACACACAATGTCCAAATAGATTAAAAAATAGATATTTAAGTACAATTCTTCCTTCAAAACTGACAAAGAATGTGGATAACTATTTCTGAAATCTTTAACAAACCCTGTTGTTTCCACAAGCTGTAGAATTGACTGCACTCATTTCTGACAATATTAATGAGCTACTTGATCATGGACTGGACTTTCATATTATCAAATTTAACATGTCTCCAAGATGCAAGAAAGATAAAAATCTAATGAAAGATTCCATCTCTATCAGAAAGAATATTATGTGTAGACCCTAAAGAATTCTGGATTTTAGGTGATTTTCTTGGAGGAGGAAACTGTGGACAGCTTTGAAGGAGCAGATTGACTGCTTGAAATGAAGATGGTAAGGGGAAGTCATATGGGCAGTGCATATCAAGGAAAAGAGATGAACTCATCTCTTGTTAGATGAACTCATTGTGATCCAATACAAGAGGGAAAAATAGCTAGAAGAACAGAGAAAATGCTCCTGGAGTGATGCCTGCCCATGGAGAGATTCTACCCACAGGCAGGTGCCAGGAGCTTCTCTTTGATCCAACTTGGTCACCACCGAACTGAATGAACAAGGCCTGTCTCAGACAGGGGAGGGTGGCTCTGCACTGTGCTTTTACAACATCTTTTCTCCTTGAATGCTGGCAGCCTTCAAAAGGGAGACAAAAAGGCAACTAAATTCAATGAGGAGCGGAAAGCAAGCTCTTTTCATGCCATTGATTTCTACAGTTGGTTCACCTGTTTGCTGAGGGTCGTTTCATTTACTTGTGATTCCCTTTTCCGCTGCTCAGCACTTCTCCCAAGTACTGCTAAGTTATTGACTGAGTGTGACACTTGCTGTGCGAGTTCGGCAATTGGGAGAGACGGGTGTAGACTAGAGGACAGCTGTAGTGTTTAGGGAATTGCGCCATTCGTGCATAGAAAAATTCATTGACCACAAAGGGTTAATGCCTGTCCAAATGACTTCACTTAATCCCCAAGTGCAACTGGCTCATTTGAAGGATCTGGCCCATTGAGTACATGTTAACAGAGAAGTCCTTACACCTCTTCACCAAGCCCATTGCAGCAAGGTTAAATCCAAGGACGCATGAGAGATCTGAGGCACTGTCAGGAATTAAATCTCAGTCTCCTGAACTCCTTTACGAGCTTTCTTCACTTGACCAATCCCCCCCTTCTCCGTAATGAGGTATGAGAAGAACCTTTAAGTCAGAAGAAAAATAAGTTATCGTGTTTTAAAATGCTACCATAAAAAATTGAGATCTTAAAGGCAGAAGCAGTGTGGAGCAGGCAAAGTAGACTTAAAGAGCATACTACATCAAGTTTTAATAAAGCTTGAACTAGAGGAGAGTAGTGGAAATGGAAACCAGAATTATGTATAAAATGCACATTGGGTCCTTCCATATGAACACAGCTCTTTCCCCCAGGAATAATTTGAGGGGCACCCACATTAATATTGTTTATAAATTATTTATGGAACACATGATGTGAAAGGATGGATAGAAGGACCTAGAAATTAAAATAATTATAATAATGTTTTCTCAAGAAGAGAACTATAAAATCAAGAATGATAGCATGTGTATGCCTTGCCATGAGTGTGGTAGAGATAGTGAACTTTCAAGATTGCAGTACAAATGCCCAAGTCTGCATTCCTGCCCCATCAGTTTTAGTAGTGATCAAAGCGTTTCGATTGTTTAAGCCTCGGATTCCATATGTGAGGAATAACCATAAAAGTGGTTATTGTGTAATGTATCTGGATAATAACTTAGATGCTATGGAGAAGCTGCTCAACTCAGTCAACACAGCTGTGCCTCAGCTCTGAGTTTTAACTCATAAAAGAACTGTGTCAGGGCTGGAGTGGATAAAAAACAAAAACAGGACAGGTAGAACAGTTTTTATCATTGCTAAAAGATGAAGAGTGATGATATAAGGATGTTATAAGGAACACAAAATTTGACATAATTTTAAAAAATATACAGTCAAGGTAACATATAACATATAACATGTAACATGTAACTTATAACTTGTAACATATAATATAACATATTGGATTGGCCTTCAAATCACTGTATATCATTACCCTGGTGACACTGCTGTAAAGCCAGGCAATGATTTTGAAGTAAATCTTGTGTGTGGCTGCTTAGCTCTCTATGAGGTTTAGAATGCAGAGAGAAAGGAGCACAAAGATGAAGGACATCAAGTATTCCATATTTCTAACCAGTTTAATTGCCTTTCTCCCCCTTTTAAAATATGTTTATGATGGCACTTGGTTGGTAGTGATTCTCAGGAGTTCTTTTGGAGTGGATCTTGTTAAGCTATCAGCTAAGCAGTGGGTTAGTCCTCTTAGAAAGCAATCACAGGGAGAGGGGAGTAGAGGGAGAGAGGGATATGGGTGGGAGAGGGAACAGGATGGGCAGCGGGGATAGTGGGGAACATGATCAGGTATTGGAGAAAGGATTGACACTTTGAGGACCAGCAGAAAGAATGGAAACAGGCAACCTCAGGAGGTAGGAGGTGGGGGGATCCTCTAGAATGTTCCTGAGACTTGGGAGGTAAGAGACTCTCAGGACTCAAAGGGAGAGACCTTGGATGAAGTGCTCTATAGTAGAGAGGGGGAAGAGTCCACTTGTAGAGTCCACCTCCAGTGGAGGGACAGGACACCAATTGGAGGGATGGGGTTGCCATCCACAGTCAAAAGCTCTGACCCAGAATTGTTTCTGTCCAAAGGAACTTCAGGGACAAAATGAAGAAAAAATTAATTTAACAAAATTCTTTAATAAAAAATTAAAAAAACACATAAGCTGCAACCTATAACCTATAACATTCAACATATATCATATACTAAATACATATGACTATTTATAGGGTAAACTTGTGAAAGATGTATTAGAGCAAATCCACCCATACATACACATACATACACACACATATGATTATTTTAAGTGTATATTATAAATTATATTGCCTCACTTTTTTTTTCTCTTTTGCCTTAGAATCTAAATTTATAAAGATTACATCAGTGATACGGTACAAACAGGAAAATGAAACTTTTAGGTGTGATTATTTAAACCAAAGTTATGTTCACGGCCAAGACTAATTGAGTAGTGGGAATAGTGATACAGGCTCTTAATTCCAGCATTGAAGCAGACACTCCAGACTTTCCCTTAGTCTTCCTTCAGCCTTCCCCCAAGGAGCCTTTCCTCTTCTCCTACCTCCACCCAATAGGAGCCTCTTGGTACAGACCCAGACTCCCCTTAATGTTTTCCTGTCACCTCTTTCAGAATTTCCTTCTAGCTTATCACCATACTAGCTTATCATCCTTTGTGATTTACTGACTAGGAGAATCCCTTTCAACCAGGAACCTCATATGCACCACAATTGGCCTACTCAGAATGGATAAAAACAACTGAAGAACAGCCAATCCAACAAAGACAAGACCATACATGGAAAGCAAGAGACACTTCAACATTCTATCTTGAGATGTCTAGATCCCAGTACAAAATATAATCATAAAAATCATAAATAGTCAAAAGAGTATGTCTAATCCAGAAGCCCGTGGCTTTATTATATAGGCCCTGAGAAAAAGAATTTACCCGAAGCACATGGCAAGGACTTCAAAATAGTAATTATGATTATATGCAAAGACCTTAAAGCTTATTTGAATAAATGCCTTAATTGTCTGACTTGTTTTGCTGTCAGAATGAGTTTGTGTCTGAAGCCAGGATGAGACTCTCTCTCCTATCATGAACATACTTTATGTTCTTATTGCTGGTTTTTTGTTTTGTTTTGTTTTGTTTTTTGCTTTGTTTATTGTTGGTTTCTTTTGTCTTATTCCATAATTTTAGAGAGATATTACATACAAAATTTCAGATATTACATACAAAATTTCTGTAGCTGTGAGAATCCTGTCAGAAACAGCAGGCCAGCTCCCTAAGACCAAGAATTGGGGCTCACAACTAGACTGAAACTTTCCTTCTGCCCAGGACTGCCTAGGGCAGGATAGATAAGGAAAGGGCCTAAACAGAACCACCCTGCCTAGGGTAAGGCCAGAGAGGGAAGTGACAAAACAAAAAAGACAATGCCAAGAAATACCACAAATACCATAAAGTGGGCAGGACAGGGCCAAAAGGCAGAGACAACCTCCCCATCTGAGTTGACCAGTAATTTTAAATGTTCAGGGTAACCAATCGAAGTCGTTCAACTCAGGTAACCACTCAACTCCCTGCCAAAATGTTCATGAAACCTGTGTGCTTTGTGAGCTCAGGGTCTCCTTTTGCCTGGGTGCTGGGGGACCCCAACGAACGTTGGAACAATAAACCTCTTGCAGATTGCAGCAATTCTGGTCTCTGGGGCCTTATTGAGTGTGTGTGTGTTTTGGAGGGGGTTCTTCCAAAGGACTCTTACATGGCTATGTGTAGCTAAGAACAGGAAGTAACCAAGGGCCATATTCCCTTCAGAGAGTTAAAGCTTGGAGTTCAAACTAAAAAGAAGAGGTCAAGTATCACACCCTACAAGTACAGATGTTGAGCCTTTCATGGGTATGTATATATACATAAGTATTTCATTTCAGGGAAGACTCAGTTTATATGAAACAGGGAAGAAACACTTTGTACACCCCTGGACATCTGGGTGAATACTATGTGTGTAGAGGATAGGTAACTGTTAAAGAGATAAATTTATCCACAGTTCTCCTCCACTTCGCTTGTTTGCCTTCATTTCCTCTAGTACATTTTCATTTACATTTAGCCTTCTGAAGTTAACATTTTGCATATGAATACAAAAATTTGTGCTTCACAAAATACAGAAATAATGTGTTGTCTTCTTAAGACTCTTTCTGTTTCTTCTAAAGATTGGTGACTCATCACTAAGCTTTATCTTTCAGTTGATGTTTTAGTTGCTTTTTTTTAATTGATGTGACAAAGCACACCACCTAGGCAAGTTATAAAGGAGAGCGCTTCAGAGAGTTAACGTTGGGGCTTGCTTACAGTTTCACAGGATGAGTCCATGACTATCATGGCAGGGAGCATGGCAACAGGCAGACAGGCATAGTGCCAGAACAGCTGCTGAGGGCTTAAGTGTTGATGAGACAATAACCACAGACAGAACAAAAGAGGGAGATGGAGAGAGCTAACTGGGAATGCTAAGGACTTTTCAAACCCCAAAGCCCACCCCTGGTGGCACACCTCATCCATTAAGCTTACACTTCCTAATTCTTCCTAAATGGCTCTACCATGTAGGGACCAAACATTCAAATATGTGAGTATCTATAGGGATGAGGATTCTCATTCAAACCACTATAGTTGCTAGTTAAAAAGTCCTATTCTCTACTTTCCTAAGAATCAGAGGATTCAAACCATAGAGACTGATCCCAATGGCTTTATCTCTTTTAATAATGGAGAACACACTATTTCCCTGTCATGTTACTAAGTAAGGGAAGAATCCCTGCCCATTGTGAAATTCTGCATTCCTGTTCCCACTTTAGACACCTGCCTATGGTATCTATACCTGTGGCATATCCAAAATGATGGGATACTGTTGCTACTACTCACTGGGTAGATCCTGCAGTGTCTGGGACTAAAACAAAGAAGTACTAATCCTAAAAGTACAGCCTAAGTGCAGAGGTAGAGAAACTTGCCCTGACAGTGTGGTGTCATTTCCACTTACACTACCTACTTTCTCTTTACCCAAGAAGAAAACAGCTTATTTAGTTTGCAAGTCTAATGTAGGCTTGTACACTGCAGTTTGGCCTTTTGCTTTTCTGTCTGGAACTGTACAACCCACAGAGAAGGTGGATTCCCACCTGCTGTCAGCCATGTGATAAAGTTGGTCTGGTGGCTGCACCCCCACCACTGTGGTCTGCAGGGGTTTTGTTTGTTGTCTGTTTGCTGGTGATGGGAAAGGGGGCAACTTCAATTCAGAGGCGCCTTAGCCAGCGCATTAGGACTTATCTAGGCTATGTCCTTCACTATTGCTTTTATCAGTAATAAAACTGACATTTTGATCTCTAACTGTCTGCCTCCTGTATCATTCTCTGTAAATTGGTTCTGATCTCAGGTTGGGAGCAGGGGCATTATTTTTGACCCCTCCCTAGAAAGCCAAAATCTGTTACTGTCTGACGGTACAGGCTCTTAATGGCTTGCCTCCAGGACTCTTAGTTTTTTTATGTCAGAGAATTTCACTCAAAGACTGCCAAAATATAATGCTAACTAGTCAACAATCGAAAGCTCACATTTTATGCTTTTAAATGACAAGGATCAGATATCAATATCTATCTCTAGTTAAATATTAAACCTTCCTTCCTTTCATACTTTTGAAAATAAGGTATACAGAAGAAATTTTATTCCCAAAACATAGCTATATGTCCCCAATATCAATTAATTCATTTTCCATAAAGCATAAAAATATCCCAATGTATCTATAAGAATTTTATTACTAATTCCATGAATCTCCTTTCCTTATGATGGGTGAACTCTGAATACTGGGCAGTTTGGGGTAAAGTGAAAGAGAATTTCAGAGTTTGTGGCTGAAAGAAGAGGAGATGAGCTCTAGCACCTGGTGTAAGGAAGGAGCTGGAGTCTAGAACTGGTACAAAGTAAGTAGGGCAGCTGACCAAGCCACAAAAAGCTTGGCTCTGATTTCCATCTTGTGGCTAAGAGTCCAGTGTTCCTACAACACTGCAGAGAAAAAGGTTATTTTAAATGATGTAACAAAGAAGGACATTGAATTTGGCTGTGTCAAAGACCAACTTCACCAAACAAGCTCCTACCTGTAGGATACCCACTTGTGGCTCAAAGGCCACAGAAGGTCAGAGGAGATAGACAATCATCTAACTGTTTGGAACTTTCCTACCGGGGTGAAATGCATGTATTTGTAGGCAAATCATTGGCCACACTTAACTTCCAAGGTCATGGTAACCCGCATGAGTAGAAGGAGAGAGAAGATGGAATTCTGTGGGTGTTCTTAAGTCCTCCAGTGACCTGCATATGTGGCATGGACAAAATTCCTGAGCAAAACAGTTATGGAGTTAATAAGGAAACTTTAAACAGATTTTCTTCCAATGACTTTGATAGTTTACAAAGTACCTTGAATTTTCAGAATAGTCAGGATGTGATGAAGGTTTTAATTTAGGCATTACTTCCTCTCTGCGTGCTACAGCACTTAGGGTCTGTCATTCCACACGGTCTGAGTCTGATGTGGCTCATGTGAGGCACTGCTATGTACTTACCCGGCATCATTCAGCAAGTCCTAAGCACAATAACCCCAACCTCAGAAGTCCAGATGCAGTCCCAGGACAGTCCCCATGGCACTTTCCCAAGAACACCTTAAAGAGACAAGCACACTTCTTATTAGAGCTTTGAACTTGTACCTTTGCTTTCAGTGTGATAAATTTAGAGAGAATAATGCAGGAAATGACAGCTGCAAAAACATAACTGAAGGGAAATAAATTAGTTTTTTTCTTTCTTTCAAGCTTGTTGGAAAATGTCCTGCCCAAGCCAAATTTACAAGTCAATTTAAAGAATATTGAATATTTAAGAAGAGTGCTTAGGGGAGCTGGTTCTGTTTTATGCCAGGAGTCCCTTGGACATGTCTTTGAACCTTTCCAAACCTCACCTCCTTTCTCATTTAAATAAAGGAAGGGCTAATCCATGCTGCTCTCCTATGTCTCTAGTGCTGTTTCTGTAGAGGATTTAAGGCAGAATAAAGACAATAAATGAGAGAGTGTTGCTGAATAATAATAAGAGGAGTTTGGAGTTTGGAGCTGGAAAAAATAAAACAGAAAAATCACACAGAGAAGGTGTAATTGGAAACTAAGAAGGAGGTTACACGCTGAAAGTTGGCAATGAGAAGGGGTATCAAAAAAAAAAAGTGTGCCTATAGAAATTAGGAGACAGCATGCAAGCAAAGTGAACTTTAAAACAATAGTGTGATTTCCTGACAGTAGAACCCAAGCTTCACAGTGGGAAAGGAACACACCTTTCCGAACACCCTTTGAGAATGGAAAAGGTTATGATGGCTTTAGTGCTATGTTGTAAATCATAACTCTCTACCATGAAACAAATGTTCCATAATAACATGTGACTTGATATCCATCTTGTTTAATCATCTATACTGCTAGACCTTCTTAGCCACCTCTAAGTTTGTGAAGCAGACCACTCTACACAGTCTATAGAGACGCTAGATGCAGGACACACTAACTAACATTTCTTTGTTCTTTTCCAGTGATATCAGAGCCACTGAAAGCAATGGCATCAGGGGAATTAGAGGAAATGCTCATTAAAATAATTTAAAAGGTCTAATGATTAAACTATTGATTAATTAGTAGAACATTGATCAGCAGTCACACTTTATCAACTACAAAGTTTCTAATTACTGCGCCATTATTCCATAGATTGACCTGTTCTTTGCTGCCACATATGATGAAGAACAATTTTTATTAAGTGGGTTTTAGATTTTTGACCTGTAAAATTTTAATAGGAAGTGCAGAGTGGGTGTCATATGTGGTTTGGCATTTTATCCACCAAGGGACAGATAGTTACTGTCTCCGCTTAGCCAGAAGCATGAGAGTACAGGAGGGACATGGATACTTATTAGAGGCTCAGTATCTTCACCATCAAGGGAGTGGAGCAGCATGGAGAGGACAGGCTTTGCCTCTCTAGTTGTTATGTGGAGAATGGACAACAGAGAAGCTCTCTGTTCCACAGTGATCAGTTATACATTGTCCAGAAATCAGAAGACATTCTAAAGTTATCAAATGACTCACTCCCAGAAAGGGAAACATGGCACAATCATATTCTATCTTGCCTGTTTCTTTTGTTTAATGAGGTTGTAAGAGTTTATTTATGTGATTTTGGAGATGTCTGAGCCATGTATATAGGATATAGCTCTATCATGTGGTACAGAGCATAAGCATGATATCTGCAGGCCAGAGAGCTGGGTGGTAATCATGCAGAGGAAGCAGAGGAGAATGAGGGCACATGGAACTGCTGGGTATCTCCCTGAGTCTAACTTTAATAGTGTAGGTGGCTTGTAGCCTGTGTTAAAATTGGAGTCCCTGCAGCTATGTAGCCTGTGATAAAATTGGGGTCCCTGCAGGTATGTCCACATAGTGGTGGTGAGTCAGATGATCAAAGAGATGTAGGCTGTAAGTTGCTGCGGACATAGTAACTGTCCCACACCAGGAACTTGAGTAGACAAATCAGATAATGCATGTGAATTAAAAACTAAAACCTACACAGGAGTAGACCTGGCTTGGTATTTTTGTTTCTTTTTGGTTTTGGGGTTTGGGGTTTAGGGTTTGGGTTTGGGTTTTAGGGTTTGAAGTTTTAGGTTTGGTGTTTGGAGGTTTGGGTTTTAGGACTTGTATTTTGGTTTGTCAAGACAGGGTTTCTTTGTATAGCTCTGACTGTCCTGGAACGCACTTGGTAGAGTAGGCTAGCCTGAAGCTCAGAAATCCAGTTGCCTCTGCCTCCCAAGTCCCGAGATTAAAGGCATGCATCAACATACCCAGCTTGACCTGGTTCTTTCTTCACTTCAACCATGCAGATCTCATGTGAAAACTTCTCCAGAGTTAGCCCTGATGTATCTGCATCAGGAAAGGCAAATTACAGAGAGCCAAGTTCAAGCTTCACTGTTTGACATAGCACAATGCCAAATGTAAAGCAAAAGGAATTCTAGCCTATGGTACTGCAGAGTCCTCTGTGCCCAGAGCCTCAGCAATGTCATGAGCTAACATCAGACCTTAGCTACTGCTTTGAAAGTGGTCCAATTCCACACTAATAGTATCTTCACTTCCAGAGAGAGGACTTTCTTACTGGTATCAATACCAAGAAGCCTACAAGAATTCATACCATACCAACGAAATATTTTGTTTTGAGCATTCACACTTGGAAATTTCCGGACACTTGGAAAGACCTTGTTGATTCCAATGAGTTTATTTAAATTTTGGGAGACAATGTTTCTTCACCAAGGCTCCAAAGGAAAGGCCAAGGTGCCACAGCAGGGATTACAGTCTCTATGTCCTCCTGGAAATGCAGCCTCCTGTTTTCCCTAATGAGATTAGCTAGTGACCAGAAAGCAGATTTTAAAAGAAGCTCAGACATAACATTTAATGTCAATTTAATGTTGTTTATATTTTCATACATTTAGAACTATCAGTCTCAGAAAAAAATTTCATTTTCCCTCCCTCAACAGCCATTGGGTGACTGGAATTCTTCATATAGGATGAGATCTTGTGAATTTTCTCCCATCCCTTTTGGCATGTTGCATGATGTCACTATTCAGGTCATGTTTGGACAACCGTACTGTTGAGATTTCATGAGTGTAACATCTTCTGTCTTATCTTTTTAAATATCTTGCACCAAAAATGTTTCTTTGGTATTTTCCCAGCTTCTGCTTGTGGAATCAAAATTAAATGAGAACAAAAACCACAGCAATATCTGTGACTTACTATTCAGATTACCAAATATGCTAAGCCCTTTATTGTTGTTATTAGTTTTTATAACAGTATACATGAAGGTTTCTCTTGTTTTGCCAAGTCTATTTTCTTATCATGCTTATACATTGTTGTCTGTGTTTAGGTATGTACACAAAAGTGCAAGCACCTGCAGAGTCCAGAAGAGATAGTATTAGCCAAAGATGGAATTACAGGTTGTTGTGAGCCACATTAACTCATATCTATAGTGTGTGTGTGTGTGTGTGTGTGTGTGTGTGTGTGTGTGTAGCTGGATTTTGGCTACTTTTTAAGTTCTTTTTTCTTCCACTCTTTCCACCCCTCTTCTTCCTTTGTAACCCCTAACATTAGGTATGAGAGAAAGGATAGAGACTAGAAAGAGAAACAAAATCCTCAATAATGTCAGGGGTGGGAAAAGGGAGCAGCAATATTGTTAGACATTTCCCTGCTTGGTAGGGTCATTGAGTTCCTTGGGGCAAGTTTGATCTGTCAGGATATCTAATTTGCTCTTCTCAACTCTCTGTACACCACTGCTTGACAGAGAGCAACCGACAGCAACCAACAGCATCCCCCAACTATCCACCACCCAAACAGTTAATGGGGCTCTAGCACCTAGATAGTCTCTGAAAAGTCCCCAGAATTCCAAATGAAACACATACTTGCATAAACTGTCTACATCTGGCAAAACCTGGCCCATCTAGAGCAGGAGGCAAAGCATAGTCACCTGCTGTGAAGCAGACCCATATCCCCCACCCTTGGGATTAAAATGAAAACTTTCCTATAATAGTTCTATGTTTTTTTAAAAGAGCCCCGAACTCACTAAATATGTGGGTGGAGGGGACTCAGAAAATGACTGTGGTCAGTTTTGGTTGTTGTCTTCAGGAGCAGCACCCACATCTTTTGAAAGAGTGTTTCTCATTGGCTTGAAGCTCACCTAAGCAGGCAGGACTTTCTGGCTGGTGAGTCCCAAGGATCCTCTTGTCTCTACCTCTTCAGCAGAAGAATTATAAGTTTAGAAGTTAGCACACAGTGCCATTCTTGTGCTAGGTATCCAACTTAGGTCAACATGCTTACAAGACAAGCACCATATCTACTGAGCAATCCTCTTATTATAGCCTTCACCTCTTCAAAGAAAACACTGACTCCACATGATATGATAACATAGTGACATGTCTAATAAGTAGATATTATTTTCATTGCTTTTCACTGAGGAGAAAAACAATATAACTTTGACTAAGTAACTCAATACATTCATTAGGACCCTTTAATTGGAAAAGATGGACAACACTTTGGCCTAGCCAGAAAGAGAATGTGGCACAACCTTATTTTAACTTGCCTTTTTTTCTTTTGTTTAATATATTCTCTTTTCTTGTTCAACAGTCCCTCTACCCCATATCGCCACCATCTCTCTACTTAATCCTTTGCGCTTCCCAAATTCCTGCTTCTATTGCACGTGCTCTACTACATTCTCCCCATTCAAGAATAATTTTTTCTTTCTATCTCATGAGCTCTTCTCTAGTCGTCCAGGCACTATTCCCACTCCACTCCAAGCATACCTAGATAAAACTTAGAAGCTATAACCTGAGTATGAGAGAGAATATGTTAGGTGTATCTTGCTGAGACTGTGTTGCCTCATTTGCTCTAACATGCCATGACAGAGAAATGTTGGTTCTCAGTCCAGAAGTTGCTTTATATGGACATTCTGTTTTGAGTCTTTTAAGAAACCACCACTTTGATTCCTGTTTTCACTATAGGAGTCTAAGCACCCACCAACAAATAAGGATTTTTCCTTTCTCCACATCCTCATTAGCACTTAATTTTATTTCTTTTCTTGGTGATAGCCATTCTAACTTGCATAAAACACAAAAGTAGTCCTAATTTTTACTTTTCTGATAATTAAGGATATTGAACACTTGTAAAATATTTGTTGGTCTTCTATATTTGTTATTTGAGAAATATCTGTTCAGTTGGTTACTTCCTTTGTTTTTGAGATTATAATTCCATAATTTCTCTTTTTCTTTCCTTCCCTCTCATTGCTTTCTTTCAAAATCAAGGCGTCTTTTTTTTAATTATTGGCAATACATTCATATATTTACTCCTAATGATAACTTTCTTAGTCTGTATAATGTCACTTGTCTGCATTTGTATTGGATAACAATTTGGTGTGCTCTTCTCTGGGGAAGACTATTTCTCCCTTTCTCAGCATTCTTTGGTAGTTTTGTGTAGGACTGATGTACAATTGTCTTTCCGCTGTTCACTCCATCATTTCTATTGTTGTTATCCTGGTTTAGCTTATGTTTATGCAGTCATGTTGGTAAGATTTTATGGTGTAGCTTCTGACATTACTAAAAGACAGTTTCACCAAAACCTCTATTATCCTTTTACTATTACAATCTGATCCTTAGGTACAGGAGCTGCTTTAGAGATGTGGCCATTGGGACTGGGATTCACAACTCTGCATTTTGATTGGCTGAGTTCTCTTTTCTTTCTTTTATAATGGTCTCCATCTCTTTCTTTGTTGAGGGGGGAGTGGGAATATTCGACAGTGGGAATAAGAGCAAATATTTAGAATATAGTTTAGAAGTATGTTGGTTTAGTTAGTAGTTGTATTTTCTTGTCCAGGATCTATAACTTTCCTAGCTCTAAGTGTAGCTATATTTCTATTTCTAGGCATAGTTTCTTTAGTGTTGAGCAGGTCTTAACTTCAGTTAGACAGACGCTGGTTACTGCCAAGGTATGTTTGTCAGTATAACACCCTTAGGGTTATGGTAACGTGCTGGTCATTATTATGGTTCACAGGCATCAACAGGTAGAACTATTGCTTGTTTCCCTCATCTGTAATCTTGAATGGTACCTTCTGGTACCATGAAAACTAGTCCTTAATGCATTCAAGTCAGTTCCAACTTGGGGGCCTCTGGGCCTTGTGTCTGAAGTTCATTATGTCTTCAGAATTAGGGACTTAACCTTCCATTTTTGTAAGGACCTTCCATTTTTGTAAGGCATCTAAGGGAAATGATCTGCAATGTTTCGGAGTCTTCTGGATAACTCTGACCAAAAATACAAAGGTAGGATCCACATCCCTAGTGTTGATTTTCTTAGATGATCTTTGGCTTTTGGAGGGAACATTGTTAGGCCATAAGAGAAATTTCATTTAAAAATATATACATGTGTGTGTGTGTGTGTATGTGTGTATATGTGTGTGTGTTATGTTTAGTACATATAGTATGTATCATATATATGTATATATATGATACATATAGTGTGTATCATATATATGTATATATACATATATGTATAATACACGTGAGTATAAATAAACACATGTAAGTATACAAAATACTTAAATGTATTATATAATTTCTTATATAGATGTTTAATAGCATTATTCCTTGTGGTATTTTCAAATATCCTTGCTGTTATTTTGCCATCCTTCTACATTGAGCAACTTCCCCATCCCTAATTAGTCATTTCTTTTTCCCATTCCTCCAATAAGATGACTTGTATCCTGCTATCCCCCCTCCCCTGTATTGCTCTCCCACACTCCCACAGTGGTTCCTTTATGCGTTCCTAGAGTCTGCTATTACTGTATGATATGTGTGAACATCTAGAGGTTTGGAGATAGGAGCCTGCAATGAGAAAAAACATGTGACATTTGTCTTCGGGGTTATCCCATTCTGTGGGAGCTCTTTGTTTTACCCATTTACCTGTGAAATTCATGAATTCATTTTTTTCTAACTGACTACGATTTCATAGTATATATGTACCACATTTTCTTTATTCATTCAGTGGTTGAAGAATATGTACATTGTTTCAATTCTCGAGCTATTATGAAAAGGGCATCAATGAACATATGCAAGCAAGTATCTGTGGAGTAAGATTGCAAATCCTTTGGGAATTTGCCAAAGACTGGTATAGATGGGTTTATATGGTTGATTTATTTGTTAGTGTTTAGAGAAATCTCACAGCTGATTTCCGTAGTGGCTGCCCCAGTTCCCAATCCCACCAACAGTAAATGAAGGTCCTCTGTTCCCCATACCCATCCAGCATTTGATGTTAGTTTTCTTGTTGACCTATGCCACTCTGATTGAGGTAAAATGAAAACTCAAAGTGCTTTTATTTCCTTAATTGCTAGGACAGTAAATATTTTGTTTTGAGGTTTTTTTTTTTTAAACCCTTTTCCTTCATCTGTGCTGAATGAACAGCAGAGTGAATATTCTGTAATGAACTTCAATAAGAAATGTTAAAATAAAAGAAAAATAATGTAAATATCAGGATATGTGTTTAGTGTGACTTCTTTCTGAATCTGTCTCTTGTTTTTTAAAAAATGTTGAAAAAAATCCTCAAGATCAATCATCCCATTCAATTCAATGTGGGTGAGGTTTCCAGCATCTGGAAGGCACATAATACACATGCCCACAGTTTGACTTCAGCAATGCTCATATATGTTGAGCATTGAATTCACATATGAATGTCATGGGCTGAATAATTCTTTTCATCTCTGCTCAATCTTTGGATTACTAATTGGGGTAGAAGCTCAGTCAACAAAGGATAATAAAGTTGATCATGAAGAAACTGACACTAGCCAAGTAATTGGCATGATAAAACATAACCATTTAAAAACTTAGACACAATATTAAATCTAATATGGATAGTGTGTGTCTACAAAATGGGCTTTAAATGTTCATATTTATGGAATACTATTTCAGCCCCTTTATATCTATTTAGCTAGATTAAGTTGGGATTAGAAATCCTTTTTCAACCATAACCACCCTTCACTAGATGTGTACATTTGGCATTGCAGATGTAGTTATGTCCTGTTTCAGGCCCACCCTGGAAATCCATTATGTCTCTGCATCTTAGGATGGGAAGGAAGGCTGGGGTTAAGACTTTTCTAACTATAGATTTGTACCTAGTGGTGAATAAGCTAGTATAATATGTGAATAACATTTACCTTTTAAGCTATGATTGGCTATGTGAGAAAGAGCCTCTTACATTGTCCAAAATGAAATCCAGTGATCAGCCTTTAAAATTATAAATATACATAATGTGTTCAGAATAAAACCATTCTTGCCAACATCAACGGAAGGCATTTTGAAGGTACTTGGCATTTCACTGAATACAACTGAAAGTTTCAGGTGTCGATTTGTAAACTAACAATGTTTAAAAAGCTCTTTGTTGCTTTACAAATGTGAAGTGTTGTGATTCCTGTGGGAATTCTGAACAAGCAAATATTTTTGTTAGACATGGCAGCATTTCCCAGGCATATGCTATTGTCGCTAGATTCTTTGCAAATACTGAGATTTGTTGCTTGTTTTTTTTTTCACCTAAGCATATAAAAGGCCTGATAAAGCATCCCATATAGGTTATAGGAATCTATCCTATTAATATGAGAATTGCATACAAATCCCCTAAGGCATGGAGGCAGAGTCATACTCTGCATATGCATCAGCTTTATTAACATGATAGATTTTCAATGCTCTACAGGATCCATTACCATGTTTTGCACCAGTAGTCCATGAATTTGAAGGATTTATACAATGGACCATAACCGCTCCTTATGAACAATTATATCCCATCAGATGAAAGAAAATGTCTCTTTAAAACCTTCCTATTAACCTGTTTGGCTCTATAGACCATAGTCCTCTGCAGGTTAAATTATATACATAGCAAAATGGGCCAAATCACCTCATTTTATGTGTTAAAATGCGTTTATGGTGGATAGTGCTCCCAAATCGAGGAACAGAAACTAGACCCAAGAGCATCATCAAGTCAAGGTGATTACTCAATGTGAGCAAAAGGCACTATGTATAATCTCTGCTAAGGAAAGAAATCTTAATAATCTAGATATAATATCTCTTTATGTACCATTTTCGTTCATAATTGTCCAAGAACAGCTAAGCAATTGCAAACATCCAGAAGAAACAAATACCGTGATGCAATAGTTCGCAACATGTAGGTAGACAGGAAGAGCTACAATACTTACTAAAGGCACAAACTAAAATATAAGCAGGAATCACTGCTATGGTTAGTGTTTGCCTATACACTAGCATAAAATGTCAGGACACTTGATTTTGAACAATGAATTGAATTTAATCTTTTTTTCACAGAAACACTTATGCCTAGTATTTTGTTATATGAATGGTATTTTATATATTTTTGACTAAAGTGTCAATGGACTCTACATTATTACCTCAATCTCTCTTTCAGTTCATAGAAAATTTCTGGCCACACTAAGTTCAAACTTAAAATCAACAGTACACGAAATTTCTGGGGAGAAGTGATATGGAATCAAGGCACGCGGAATCCCTCAAGGTGAATATAAAATTGGCTTCTCTAATGTGCAAGATAAATTCAAACAGATATTGTCATTTAACATTAATTACTGATGATATACAACTACTTAAGAATTGAAAGATAAAGGCTAATTTAACCATTCTTAGAGTTTTTGAGAGAAGGAGGATTCAATTCAAAGACAAGATTACTATTTTTAGTCAGGTGCTTTGCTCTCTCTCTCTCTCTCTCTCTCTCTCTCTCTCTCTCTCTCTCTCTCTCTCCCTCTCCCTCTCTACTCCCCACATGTCCAGTTCTCTTTCTTTTGAGTGTTTGTTACTAATGCTCATTATTTTCCAATAAGGTTCTGGAAGAGTGCTGCCTTAGTTTCTTTTCCTATTATTGTGATGAAATATACTAACAAAAGTCAGCTGCAAGGGAGAGCTCTCGCTTCAAGGTACAGTCCATCACGGCAGGGACATCAAGGCAGGAGTAGCTGGGAGCAACAGTCGCGTGAAGGGGCTTGACACAGTCAGCGTCAAAGTCTATAGTCAGAAGGAAGCAATGGAGAGCTGCTTCTCAGCTTGCTTTACTCTGCCAGGGAATAATCCCACCCACACTTCAGGTCAATCTTCCCAGGTCAATCCATGTAATCAAGATAATTCCCCATAGGCATGGCCAAAGGGCTGTGTTCACAGGTGATTCTCAATTCTGTCAAGTTGTCAGTTAGCCAAACCTGTGACAAATCCACCCTTTGTCAACTTAACACTCAGTCATATCATTTGAAGATAGAAGCTCCACCTTTTATACCCAAAGTTTTACATTTTTCTACAGAATACATATTATTGTGTTATATACTATATAGTGTATACATTATATATTATAATATAAAATATAGCCCAACTTTAAGTGTTCTCATAGACTTTAACAACTCTAATAATTTATTTTGCAATTTTTTTTAAATTGTGAGCTTCTAAATATAAAACTAACTTAACAGATTTCCAATACATATCAACCAGGCAGAGCAAAGAATAATCACACCAAAGCAAAACCAAAATCCACCAGAGTAAACATGAAATCCTCTCATTCTTTGCCTGGCTTCTGGTGCCTGAAATGTAACCTCCTGGGCTCTGAAAGGTATATGCAACCCTACCCCTCCAGCTCTACTGCCTTCAAGATGCACTGACTTTCTCCTAGGCCAACTGTACTCCGTGTCTGCAAAATCTCTTGACAAATAGAAAATGATCCTGGCTTTTCCAATACCTTCATGTCCACATTGCATCTTGGCCTTCACCTTTACAGTATTAAGCAGTGGCCTCTCAGCAGGTACTCAGAGCCTGCTACATACTGCCTGACTACTGCTGCTCTCTGGGACACCCTCAATCTAGCAGTCTCCACAGCTTCAAAACTAGATCTCCATTGACACTGCAAGGCTTTGCCATTATCTTCAGACGGATGTATCTGTTTTGGAGTGTTGACCTTAAGGAAACTCTGTACTGTTTTAGGCAGTGGGCTTTTTGTTGTTTGTTTGTTTTGCTTTGTTTTTAAGAAGGAAATAGCTCATTCATCTTAGGCTGCCTTCCTTTAAATCTCCAAGGGATGATTTTGACCTGGTGTACCCTTTTCCTCTTATCTCGACTCAGTTCACTGGTGCTGTTCTTTCTGACAACTACAACTTATGCCTAAACAATGCAATTCTACTTTTAAATTTGCTTTCCAAAAAAGCAATCCAGATTCATGGTTGAAATGTTACTACAATTCCTGATCCTGCTGTTGGTTTCTTCGAACGCCTCGTGGACCAGGACCCATCTAGGTTTCTCTCAGAATTCATGACTTCTTAGTTCCCACAAGAGTGGCTCATTAAGCCATGTTTAGAACATTCAAAACTTTTCTAAGCCAATGTTTCAACCTCTTCAAACGACCTTCCCAGAAGCCTGTTCTGAGGGCCTAGAACCACACGTTTGATTTAATCAAAGAAATGATTCCATCACTCAGTACCAATTTCTGACTTAAAACTGTGACAACCAACTGATGGGAAAAAGGGTTTCTTTGGCTCATCGCTTCTGGTAATATTTCAACACTGAATGAAGACAGTGGCAGAAGCTTAGTCTCATATATATATATATATGTATGTATATATATATATATATATATATATATATATATATACATACATATAATTTCTAGTACTTAGCTCATGCCCTCTCTTTTATGTAATCTAGGATCCCAGACTAGGTAACTACCCTCTCTACAATGGAAAGGTCTTCCCATATCCATAATCATCAAAATAGACATAAGCATGCCCTATAAGCATGCCCAGTGGTCTTTCTCTCAGATTCTAGATTGTGTCAAGTTAACAATGAACACTAAGCATAATAGGTATCTTGATGACTTTGGCGAAGATAGCAGCATAAGTCCGAAAATGAGGGTAACATAAACAGGTGTCTCAACCAAAATATTTTTATCCTTAGCAAATTTATAAACTCAAAGCAGTAGAGAAAAGGAATAGGGAAGACAAGAAAAAATGTTCTCTAGAAAAGAAATACATGATTCCTACTGCAGACCAATTTAAATTTCTATTAACACTCAAGCTGATGCACTGACCATGATGAAACTCTTTCAGATAAGGAACAGTAAATAGGCCTTCATTAGCATGTGGATCCCTTCTAATCTGCATGCTATGCCAGCTCATTTGGGAGCCTATGAATTATTAAATATTCCATGATAATTAGGATGGCTGCACTTTTAAAGTGGTACTTACATAACCTAAATACAAACAACCAGCACAGGTCCCATGTGTCTAGAGAGATTTCTTTCCAATGGTAGAGAGACTAAAACTACAAAAACTAAATCTATTTTTTCCCTTTCTTTGCCTATTTAGAGTACCAGCTCTAGGGAGGAGCAGGGTTTAATCACTTGTTGCGAGGACTTGTCAGGTTTGAGCATGCCTTTTTGTCTTCTTTGCAGCTGAGGGTTGGTAATCTCAACTTGGTAGGAAGATACTCTTAAACATTCCATCTGGGTATATGTGAGATACTCTTAGAACTTGCCCTTGAGGTATGGACAGCAAGTGAAGAAACACTTGACAGAAATACTGTGGCCTCCCTCCTCTGACTCCCAAGCTGTAGACTATGCAAAGACTGTCGAGCGGAGTATGTCACTTTGACAGAGAAGCAGCACAAATCCTGCCATCCTTTTAACTTGGAGGCCCATGGCTATCATCCAACGGTAATACTGAAATAAATTAGGCATTTATTCTACTCAGCATCAAGAAACTGTAATGTTCATTTCTTCTCCAAAAGGACTACCCAGGTGATTAGGCAAGACTTTTTAAAACCTAGTTGTGAATATTTAACAATGGAAATGCCAATGGACACAAATTAATGAATATAAAATTGGATCTTTTGACATTAGGCCTGACACAGCCTGCAAGGGGAAAGCTTCTGCTAAAGGGATTTTAATTTATTTTATCCATTAATAATTCACTAATGGCAACAATTTTAATGGACTAATCTTCTAAAAGACACAGCTAATGTAGTTGGAATTTTAGATCTTATTACAATTTTTGGCTATTATTTTACTTCTAAAATTCAAGTTTATTAAAGACAGTAATACTGATAGTTTAATACCTAAGACACTCAATTTGATATTCAAGACATTAATGACTGTGACCTAATTTGAGTTTTGAGAACCAAGCCAACATATGGGCTGTCCCTAGCACTAGGAGGGTAACCTACCATAGAGGTAGACCTAATCTTTCTCACCCATAATCTCCAAGGAAAGAAGATGGATTGGTTACACTACTGAGTATTGGCAAAGTCTAATATTGTCCTTTATGGTAGAAAAGTTTGTAAACTCATTAATATTGGAAATATTATACTCATTTGGGAACATATGTCAACCATGCATTAGAAGCATTTGCTTATAAAGCCTTTCTCAGAAGTTACTCATTGGGTGATTAGGCATTATTATCAAACTCAGAGACTGGGGAAAATCACTGGAGCAATCACCAGTGCATGAATGTTTTCAACTTTCTGGAAACTAGTAAAATTAAATGATCATACAAAGCTAGTTCAACATCCATGGAGGTGTAGTGTTTGAGAGTAAAGCACGCTGGGAACCTGTCAGAGTGATCCACATAAGATCATGTGTCAATCACCACAAATCCCAATGGAATAAAGAAAAATAAGGAACAAAAATAACAAAGGAAAATGACAGAGACTACTCATGATGAGAAATATCTTTGAACTGGTCCAGGAGATTCTTAGGCAAAGATTTCCTGCACTTTTTAGAATTAGATTTCAGAAGTGACAAGAAGCTAAATACTATCAAATCTCTGCTTAGAATTCTTTTCTGACTAGAGTATAAAGATTCTATGCCCCCCAAACAATAGAAATTCAAATCTTCAACATACCAGGAATTGAAACACCATCTATTCAAACACAGCCTTATATCCCTTAAAGATTGACTATATAGACACATCATCTTCTGATTTAGATTGGAGAGTGGTAAAGTCCAGTGAGGCAAAAGAAAGTAAGTTACTGAATCATGTTGGGAAAAACTTATGTAAGTATCCTCTGGTAGCCTTTTATTTGCATAATTCAGATTTTCACTGTGAGGCTTCCACTGGTCTTACTGCAACCAAATGTAGTAAGACATGAAGAATTACAAAATACACCACAATGTTGAACCTGGAAGCCACTTAATTATCTCATACAATGGGTATAGCTAGATGATCATAAGGGTTTGGAAACAGAAGTGTTATGATTTTATTTTGCTTATTCGCAAAGTCTTACATGTGATTAATTTTCTGGATGCTGTCTCCTATTTTAATTCCAATGCATGTCCTTCAGGAAAAGTATGTTTCATAGAATTAGGATACTATGTAATTAAGGTTCCAAAGCAGTGACTCTCTTGGTTGGGAAAAATACCTTTCATATTCTCCCTCTTACTCCAGCTATCAGCTCCTCAAAGCTGAGATAGACATGACCTCAGTGGGGCTTTGGTCTCACTCCTGTTTCTATGTAAGACACTCTCTTATATTCCCCACCCCCATGATGCACTCAACTCTCCTCATAGGCTACTGTCTGCTCTGTCCTCTGTCCCCCTATACTCTTGCTGCACTTTATTCTTTTCTGCCCACAATATACCAGTCTTTGGGTTCTTCTGGACCATTCATCTGTGTACTTGAAAAATACTCTGTATCTTCCTTATTCATTGTTTTCATAACTCTGGATATGACATATGACAGGCAATCCATAAATGGAGAATGAATGATTAGCGTATTATTCACAAACAGAAAGAATTTAGCCACTAGCTATTGATTCCTGACTACTTGTCTTCCTGGGTGTAGATCTAAAATATTTGGACAGTTGTAATTCTACCAACAATCTTATTGCAATGAACTACACACACTTTCTGCAAAGAAGGGTAGGATGACATTTAACAATGGATATAAAAATTCTAAACCAACAGAAAACCATATGAGATACAAATCATAACACTGTGCAATGTACTTGGCTAGTTTCTATCCCACTGAAACCCTTCCTAATCAGAGATGTCTCTTCTTCACAAGGCTGTAAAAATCCTTAACATGTTTATTCAAACAGTATGTGGACTGAAGAGAGTCTTACCTTCCAATTTTATCAGTTAGGGTCTTAACCTCCATGTTACCTAAAGCTATCCCTTTAGTAAAATCTATTTAAAATAAAAACAATTTAAGAATACTGCTTATATTTTAGAATTTTGGAAATGTAAGCAGAGTAGATAGCTTATACTTTGCTAGATATCGAATGCAAAATTTCAGAAATCCTCCTTGCATTAAAAATGAATTAACTGTGTGATTATTAATTGTGCATATTCCAATCCCTTTGTGCTGTTCTGCATGTTTCTTGAATCTCATTTGAATCCTTTGGCTAAGTAATGTGTCAAGGGGGGTATGAGCCTGAATGCCTGAGTTATTTAAAAGGCAGGACAGCACTTCCAGATTAGAATACCAATGAGTGGGGTTAAAAAGGCTCTACTGTAGTTGGAGGGCAGCTCTCAGACTGAGGAGTACCTGAAAAGGACCTCTACGGACTAATTTTCAGAATCACATTGTAATGTAGGCTCTTGTCAATCATCAGAACAGACAGCTTCATCCCATGATATAAACTAGTTATACATTCAAGAGCCACGAGGAGATCTTCATTAAAAAGGGACTTAGCATTAAAGGAAGAAGGTTGTTCTATTATAACACTTCAAACACAGTTTTTGTTTTATATGTTCTCAGAACTCTTTTTTGTTCTTTGCCACAATATCAAAAAAAAGTACCACAGAAGAAGAAAAACATTAAATATTCTATTTTTTAATAGGAATCAAGGAGGCTTTCTGGTTTAAGGCATTAAAATCATATACATTTTTCCTAAATTTATTCATGGCTTTGAATAACAAAAAGGAATCTCTAGATGTAATAGGAGGATGTTTTTAATCTTTTGTGGGAAGGGATTTGCAGAGCTGACTACTCAAGGTAAAATATCTGCTGGCAAACTATATCAGTGAAGGCTTTATACATATAAATTTGTATAAAACCTTTGGGCTCTCCACAAGCTTACAGATACCAGTTAGATATTGCAATTGATGTCATTAAATTTTAATATCGTTAGGAGAAAAACAGGAACAATATCCATGTAAGTAAATCATTGACACTGTAATATAGTGTTTGAAGAAAATTAAACAGGGGTTTAATAAAATAGATAAAGGTATCATTGTAGCTATATTCAAAGTGTTCTATAGAAGCCTTCATTTAAGTATATTTGTATACCAAGTAATGTCTTCAAGACATCCTGCAAAAACCCTTATTTTTTTTAAAATCATCTGGTTTCTACCATAAAAAAATATCAAATCAAATTGCTGGGCAGATAGAATTCAAACAATTGCATGACAGAATTATCATTGTCCTCAGATCACATACTCTTTGTATGTAGAAGTCTCATGAAACTCCACTTACAAAAGACAAGGAAATAAGTAAACATGCACAGTAAATTACCAGGATACAACAACAGCAACATGCAAAATGCAGCAGAATTTACAAACATTTGATGTGGATTTTCTCAGAAGTTTAAAAATAATTCTATTTCCTATAGCATTAAAAAGAAAAAGATATTTGGGAGAAAACAATCAAGGAGGTGAAGGACTTGAATACCATTAGAAAAGATGTAATTAAAAGAAAAGCCCTGTCTTTATAGTTTTAATCCTTGGTACACAAAGTAATCTACAAACTCAAGGCAGTGATTGATATATTACACACAAATAGATAAAATAATTCTAATATTACTATGGAGCTGCAAAGGACCACATTATACTGCAAATAGTTAGAGGTATCACATAGTAGTCTCAAACATATAAAGCTGGGTGGTGATGGCACAGGACTCTAATCCTAGAACTCAGGATGTGAAGGCAAGCAGATCTCAGAGTTTGCAGTCAGCCTGGTCTATTGAGTGAGATCTAGTACTGCTAGATCCACACAGAGAGACCCTGTCTCAAAACCAACCAAATCAAACCAAACCAAATTAAACCAAACAAACAAACAAACAAAAAGAGTGGGCTGGAGAGAAGACTCAACAACTGAGAGCTCTGGCTGCTCTTGCAGAGGACCTGGATTCAATTCCCAGCACCCATCTGGCAGTTCATAGCTGTAACTCAAGTTCCAGAACTTTGTACACCTTGACACAAGCATACATGTAGGCAAAACACCAATGAAAATAAATTAAATTACATATATATATAAATTTATGTTGTAATGTATGTACATATTACAAAGCTCTACTTATGTAAACATTATGTTACTCACATAAAGCCAATGTACAGACCAATAAAACAATATTGAAATTCCAGAAGTAACCTCACACATACCTCGCCAATAGTGCAACACTGATACCAGAATCACAGAGAGGAGACCATGTTTTCAACAGATAGTTTTAGAAAAATCTACTTCTATGTCTAAGTCTACAAGGTAAATAAGGGCGTTGAATCTGCTGTCTTTATCATATTCAAAGATCAACTGAAAAATATATGAAAGACCCAATGTTGCCAAAGTCTTTGAAGAAAACATAGGAGAAAATCCTTTCAAAATTGGTCTTGGGTTTGACTACTCAGATCAATCCCCAAAGCATAGATATCAAAAGCA
The DNA here is from genome assembly GCA_964023405.1 of Apodemus agrarius. Taxonomy (NCBI): domain Eukaryota; kingdom Metazoa; phylum Chordata; class Mammalia; order Rodentia; family Muridae; genus Apodemus; species Apodemus agrarius. Next base: position 120,070,606 of record OZ030008.1, on the reverse strand, counting down.
AAAGTAGGTAGTTGGGGAGTAAACCAAATTACAAAGCACAAAGACAACTCGTAGGAGAAGTATTCACAGTGTTTGGTAAGGAATTAGTATGAAAAATATGTAAGAGACTCACAAAACTCAGTGAGAAAAATCCAGCAGGCTGATTTTAAAATAGGTAAGGAGACTGAATAGACATGAAGCCAAAGAAGACATGCAAACGCCTAACATGTGTATATATAGCAAGGCACTAAGCATAAATAATAAGTGAAAATGAAAATAAATTATCTCGTGTATGTTTGGAAGACTACTATGAAAAAGGAAGATATCAGAAAGGATGTGAAGTAATTAGGATCTTTATACTCTTTTCATTGACTTGCTATAAAATGGTTCAGACATGGAATGTAAACAAAGAATATAGAAAATAAAAATTAAAAAAAGTGGTACAGACATGATACAAAACTTTGTAACTTCCTCGAAAGATGGAAATAGAAAATAAACCAGAGATCCCAATTCTGAGTCTTTAGCAAAGAAATGTGAAATCCTACATGGGAGAGTTTTCTACATTTCTCTGTGTGTTGCAGTCTTATCCATAACAGCAGATTTTGAAACAATGTAAATATCCACAAGCAAAGGAATGAATATGGAAAGTGATCCATATATACCTAATGGAAATAGCATCTACCCTTTGTAAACAAGGAACTCTCACAAAAGTCGATAATATTGATGAAACCATAGGAACTTTGTGAACTTTGCCATAGAAACACAAACACTGAGTGATTCCAAACATGTGAGCTCCTAACAAATCCCAGGTCCCAGAAGCAGAACATAGAAGGGTGGTTTCCAAGGGCTGGGAGGAAATGAAATTAGGGTTGTCATAAGATGCTTTTCAAGTGTCAGCTATGAGCGACAAGTCATTTATAGGATGTGCTGGGCTCCTTTGTTCTATATTTTATATGATTTTATAGTATACAGAAATTTTCATCTGATTGTTCTGTTTGGGGTTTTGAGATAGGGTTTTACATAGTCCAGGTTGGCCTCAATCTGTTTTGCCACCATGTCTAGCATTGAAAACTTGAAGAAGAGAGATCAATGTTAGACATTGTTGCTACAATGTGCAAGCAATAAAATAAGTAAATAGTACAGTTATATAGTGTATTGCAAATATTTTCCATGTTAGCTGCTGTGTGTTGGCTTCTGCTAGTCCTTTACAGTGAAAAGCATGGAACACCATCAATAATTTTTTTCTCTTCATATTGAAATTATAGAACACATGATCCCAAGTTGGTAACCTTATTTAAAGGGTTCTTGATAGGCATACATGTTTTTATTTACTGGGAACATTACAAGCAGTGCTTTCAACTTTTCCTTCGGTTGTGAGCAAATCATGTACTAATTTCCTGTGGTTTTCCTACTGACTCTACTTGGAAGCAGAACCATAAAAATTGCTTGGGAAAACTAGAAGGACTGAAGGAGTTGAAGGGGATTGCATCTCCATAGGAAGAACAACATCAGCTAACCTGATCCCCCAGAGCTCCCAGGAACTAAGCAACCAACCAAAGAGTACACATGGATGGGTCCATGGTTCCAGCTACATATACAGCAGAGGATTCCCTTATCTGACATCAATTGGTGGGCAGCCCTTGGTCCTGTAGATGTTTGATGCTCCAGCATAGGGGGATGCTAGAGTAGTGAGCTGGGAATGGATGAGTGGGGTGGAGGAGCACCCTCACAGAGGCAAAGGGGAGGGAGGAGAGGGGGAATGGAATGGGGGCTTGTGGAGGGGTAACCAGGACAAGGGATATCATTTGAAATGTAAATGAGTAAATGATTGATTAATTAAAAAATTAGAGATAAGGAAAAAAATAACCAAAACAAAAACTAGGGAACTCTCCTAGCAGGGGACGTTCTCCCATCACCTGGAGGAAGAGAGCTTGTTGAAAGCTTTCTGTTGCTCAGAGGTTACATATCCATGATGAAAGAATTGCCTCTGAGCCTGTCTGCAGTCTCTCTCTCTCTCTCCTCACAGGACTTGGTGCATTTATTCACGTTCTCCACCACTCTCACATACACACACTCAAACCGTGCATCCTTCCCATGCTTCACCATTCGTAGCACTCACTCAAAGCGGGGCACGTGCTACAATCCTGTTATCGAGTTGATAAGATGTTGCTAGCAGCGTACAAAACTGAACTGCCCACGAACTGTCCTTGAATCTATTATTCCTTGTTACTGCATTTGGGATGAGTGAAGGTTAGTTCAATGAATCTTTGTTCACCCAAATGTTTCGATACATAAATCATTAAACAGATTAAATCCTAGCCTCGCGGTAAATGTATGGGATTCCTGGCGAAGACTTAAGAGTTGTGAATCCCTAATTAAATTAAGTTTTATTCTCTCTAATTAGTTCACAGAGAGAGACAACAGAAAAGCTTACGCACATCAGCATTTCCAGCTTGATTTTCTTATCCTTAAAAAAATGCATCTTAGAGATTTCAAAAATACCTTTTTCCTTTATCATTAAGAGTATTTGTTAACACTGATCATTAACACTCTCATTTGTGTTTTGTCTATTTTGATCTCTCCAAACTTCTAGAAAAATAGACTTAACAAAATCAATGTGGTATAACATAGTTAAACTTGGCAATGCTGGCTCATGCTTGGTGGGTCTGCTCTGTAACCTGTCACTGTACAGAGAAACTTTTTACTCTGTACTTGAGTCTGAGAGCCAAGCTTTTGTTGCTGGATGACCATGTTTCTTAAAGAATATAGTTATTCCATCATGAACGCAGTTTTTGTTCCATCGGGCATTTGAAAAGAAACGGTTAAAAATACTTTGTTTAGCAGAAGAAATGAACAAAAACCTCAACAGCATGAAAGCTAATGTCTTCATTTGTATGGGAACATCTTAGAAGAAAACCTGGGTGCACTATGCTATTTTTCTTTCTTTCTTTTTTTTCAGTACCCTGGCCTTTCCTTGTGAAACATCACAATGAACCAAAGCTGTGAAAGAAATTATTTTTTTCCACTCTGTGATTACTTAAGTGATGTTGCCAAAATATAGCTGGGGAAAGTAATGTATCTTTGTTTATAAATATTTGGGTGATGTTTCAAGGCCAAGTCTGATCCTATTTGGATTTATGAAATGAACTCAATAGATTTGCAGAAGGTCTATAAATATATTGAAATACATGATTAGCTAGAGAAGAAAATACCCACTACAGAAACAAAGAAACTCAATGAAGGTGCTTTTCACATAAATATATTGTTAGTTATGGTAGTATAATGTCATGACATATGGGACCATATATACTAATGCTTTTCAATGGTTAAGACACATAGTTATTTCATATTCTTTGCATGTACTATTTCGTGCCATTTTGTGGGGAAATTTCTAGATATTTAGTAGAAGTGCCAAGTTAAGTTATAAATAAACTTTTATTGTTCCTACAAGGAAAGATACATACATACACATACTCAATTTTATTTTAAGGCAGACATTACACGTGTGTTTTTATATAAACATGTATATATATATATATATGTCACAAAACCATTTTTATTTTAAAATGATAGAATTTTTAATGACAGTGGTCAAAATAGCAGATATATATGTATATATTAGAACGGAGAATCAAACCAACGTGCATTTGGATCTATTCAAACATGTCCTTGTACGCTTTCTATAAAAGTAATACTAACAACCTCACTGTCACAAATAAAAAGGACGGGAAATAGGAGGAGAGAGACAGACACAGAGGCAAGAAACACAAACATTGCTGACCTACAGTGACAATACTTTCCTGAGCTTTGGGGAGCCTTAGATGATAGTGTTACAAAAAAGCATTCCATGTAGGCACAGTGAAGACAGCGTCTGCAGCCACTTCAGAGGCAGCAGATAGAGCCTTCCTCTGCGGATGGAAAGACGTGATAAGTGAGAGGCGGCCGCAAGCAGCTGCTTCACAGAGGTTCCTCTACTTTAGATATCGATGGCCAAGCTGAAAGCATGTCGAGTCAGGTAAGGATCTTGCTGGTAAAACAAAATGCCAAGGAAAGGCAGTCGATAAAAAGATGGGTGGCAGCACTGTTGTGTGATTAGTAACCTTGAAGTTAAATGGCATTTTGCAATTCATTGTGAAACAAAGACCAAGCAAACACTGAGATTGGACAAGAAGAATCTCAGATGAACTCTTCCCTTACAAATGTGCCCACCAAAAGCTCCAATGTGTAAAAGGTAGCAGATTTCAGGTCCATTATACTTCATCGTAGCCCCCAGACGCAAGGCAAGTATTGTTTAATCCTCTGCAGTATTGTTTGGGTGAGTGAAAGAACCGAGTTGTGAGCAGTTAGCCATTCTAAAAACCTAAGAATCTTCTGTGCACTTGAATTGTCATTTACTGGAAAGTTTGGTTTATAATACTAAGAAAGCACTTTAGAATAATGGTCTTTGCAGATAAAATACCTAAATCTAGAAACTGAAGAAACAACATTTCTATAATTCTCCTCTCTGCGATAAATGATAAAAAAATAAGTTGGGGTTTATGTTTATTACTTATTTCGTTATGTGAAATATTCAAAGCAGAATGCTACTTAAAATATTTATATATTGTAAACATGAATTTTAATTTAAATAATCATTGTATATTTAATAATGATAGTGGTGAAAAACAATAATTTACATAAATTAAAATGTAGAAACAAATCCAAAACACATTCAGGTGTTTATTCCTTAATATACCTGATATTATCAGCTTGATTTTCTTTTTTGCACCTTTCGTGATAAGCAAATATGCTTTGTATTCCAATACATATGTGGAGGAAATCAGTGCTCTTAACTGCCCACTAGAATTGGAATAAAAATTCCCCATTGCCTTTTCTACTTCATTGAATAAGCATGGTCATTTTTAACAGTGCAACACAATAAGATATGTCTCAAATATTCAAGTCAATTAGGACAGTGCACTTTGAGCAGGAGACCCTTTAAATTATAGCATTATGCGTCCCCATAATCCTCCTGGGACAGTGCTGCTATTTAAAGGAACTCTGTGGTTTGAGAAATGACGATATGACAAAGAAATGTACACAATCCTGAAGGGAACCGAAAGGACAGATGCTGCAGGCGATGTGAGCTTCTGTTAAGCTTGAGAACCAAGGGCATGAACCTGCGCTGGAGAATAGCCTGTGCTAAAAAGTGCCTCCAACTCGTTGGCAATTGCTCTTTGCAGAATAAACAGCCCAGGAAAAAAAATAACAAGCAACATATGCAGCAAGAAGGTAGCGAGCAGCCCCACACCAAGCAATGGGCAAGTTAATGAGTAAATAAGCCTTGGTGTTCCGTTTGCCAGGTTAAGTAATGCCCAGTGGTGGCTCCTAAAAAAAATGTCATTTTTATAACAGGAGAGATGGTGCAAATAGTTTTAAGACTTTAAGAGAATACTACTGGGGAATCTACAGTGGCTAACATCTGTAATCAAACACTTCAATGTCTGAGGTAGGAAAATCCTGAGTTGAAAGCCACTTATCAGGTAATTTAGACCTAGTTTTAAAGATAGATAGATAGATAGATAGATAGATAGATAGATAGATAGATAGAGATAATCAAATCCATCCTATTCATCTGCTAAAAAAATATATATCTTCTTACAATGATCAAGAAATGAAAAATCTTTCTAATTTTGAATAGTTTCGATATAAGTTTGATATAAATTATATAGAAATGGAAAGGGAGAGAGAGAGAAAGAGAGAAAGCAGTATATTACCTACTGAACACTTTTTTCAATAATTAAGTAATCTCCTTTCTACTTTATATGTATCTGTAGAACAAAGACTCTTGGAGAATGAAGAAGAAAATATTACTTTGCCCTTTCAAAACACAGAAAGGCATTCAGAATCAGAGCCTTATAGATTTGTTCTGGAAAGATCCTTAAGAAGAACTACCTCATTTTGCACATTTTTAAAGGTAGAAATCCAAAATATTTTATTTCTAGCTCCATGATTAAAGCTTCCAGATTGCTAGTACAGCATTATAAATTTTTATCAAATATAATGGGGAAGTTTAGAATGTCCAGTGATTAGAGTCTACCAGAAACACAACATTGATAATTATTGTAAAGGCACATAATAGCACACAGAAAGGTACATATGCACAAACAAGTATAGGCATTAATGCACACGTGAGCTCTGACAGGAAGGAAAGATGCAGAACAGAGACACACGGCAGGGCTAATGAGTTTGGCGCTGCTTTTCAAAAGAATTTAGCCTTTTCTGTAAGCAACCGTGCAGATTTCTTTTTTTTTTTAATTGGTTGATCAAAACCAACTGGCTTGCACTGTGTCTACTCCTACAGGTTCTTGACAACAGAAATGCTTCAACACCAACTTCCTGTGTACCACACTGGGTGCTGCTCTGAAGAAGAGATGGTGTCATTCATCTATGCACGCCCACCCCTTTTCACATAGGTTCTCCACAAAGAAGCATTCCATAATGAATATGTAAGCCCATATTATATGAATAGTCATGAAATATAAAATTCTATGGTAAATGAAAAATATGGATGGAGGAGCTGAGTTTTGTTTCATTTTTTGTGAATAAATGTGGATTGCACACAGAGCTCCTTTACATGTGCTTTGCTTACGGTTAAGGAGATGGATGTGTTATTTCTGACTGTGTCAGGGACCAAAACATATCTTCCAGCACAAATGAACATATTTGGACTCAGGTTCTCCCTGGTCTCTCATTAGTTGTCAAGAGTAACCTAAAGGTTTTTAACCTTAAGGACAGAGTCTTTCATTTACATGGTTTTTCCCGTGATCTGTGATCTCTGTCCTGATAGACTTTGCCTTGTTTGACTAACCAGCCCAGCTTGCCTGCCCTTTGAGTATAGTTGAGCAGGGAAAAGGACCTAATTAAGCTAGTTTATACACGTTAACATGTCTGGAAAGAGGAATAGGTAATGGCTGCAAACCATGTTTTAGACTTTATTGAAGGGACTTTTTTTTTCATTTATAAAATGTGCCTATGGGAAGGAGCAGAAGAAACAAGGCTGTGAATTCAGCCCTTATATCCCTTTGCAGGAGCTGTTAAGCCTGTGCATCAGTGAGGAGGGTGCAAGGATAATAAGAACAGTAATTGGCAGGGCTGTCCACTGACACTGTTCCTCTCCCCCACGACTTGGCCCTGCCCAATTTATCTCTTCCATACCCCGTGATGCCGTGTCTCTCCACCAAACTTTTTAAAAGTTGCCCCCTGTATCTGGTGCCTTGTTATGTAAGGATTTTTTTTTTCATCAAAGCTTCAACCTGAATGTTCTTCTACTTGTTAAACCAAATATTAAAACAAGAAAGAATCCTTAGTTTAAAGCATCCGTGTTGCTAGTTCCTCAGCTGGACAGCCACTGCCAATGGAAAGTGGGCAGAGAAAAGCATAATTAAAACTTAACTTTCAAATGGATCCCATAGTTTATACCCAGTAAGACACTCTTCCCACCATGTGAACTTTCAGATGCCTGTTCTGAACAAAATAGGTGCTGGTTTCTTTTATGTGAAACCCTTAAGATAACTTTAACATGGTCCTTTGCAGTTTAATTTATTATAAATGCTGGCACCATTTATTACTAAATGCAAAATGATGAAGACACGACTCTATTAAATCCGAATAACCACTGAATTAAAAAGCTGTTAAATGAGTTGAAGCACACAGTTCTGTTAAAAAAAATATATATATATATAATGTGGAAGGGTGTTTGGCTGGAATAAATTGCTTTCAGGGCCCTCATTTGAAGAGTCTACATTTAGAGAAATACATTGGAAATTTTACATCTTCATTTCCCCGACAAAACCCAGAGCCACCGCTAATGCACATTTAAACTGCCTGCGTGGAGGACTTGAGAAAAACTCCTGGCCTGAGACTCCCAGGTATCAAAACAAAATTCCTTTATATGAGAAACTAGAGAAAAGCATATTTTAATACAGGCATATAAACTAGAATAACAGATTCCAATTAAGATATGTTTTATTTTCTAAATTTAATCTTTCTAGAAGTGGCTGTGCAGTATTCTCACGTCGCCTAGAGTGCTAATGGTTCAATGAATGCCCTCCCTAGACAGTTATTTAGGACTTTGAAGTGCTTTAAAATATTGAGAAATACTGGCTTAAAAATCTAAAATGTTGATTTTTCTTTTAAGGGAATGGTGGCTAATTATAAACAGGAACATTGTTGCGAGGAAGAATCTTTGGAAATTTGTATGTAACACACTTTGAACATCATTAACAAAAATGGCTACATTTACTACAACATTTATTTTTAAGTTTTAGAATACAGTGTCTAAAATTTGTAGACTCTAGACTTTTACTTTAAAAGCCATGTCTAGGCTATGTGCTAACAGAGTACTGGCCCCACATGTGTCCCTCACAGTGTTTTAGCTGATAGTGGAGATGTGCATAATCCGTACTCTCACGGGGTACTTTGTACTGTCTTTAATTATCACCCTGGTATTGTGATTAGAAACAAAGACTTTTCAATAATAGTGTCCTGTTGCATGTTTGGAAATATTTCTGTGTGAAATCTTTAATAAAGGGGATTTGTGAATGAACTTAATTAGCCCTGTTAAAAACACCCAGCAGATAGCAATCTCCTGTCCACAGAGAGGGCTCTGCCACTAGGTAGGGGCAGGCTCCTTGGAGTGGCTCAGTCATCACACAAAGCAAAGCCATTTTGTTAAAGAAAGCCTGTTTATGCATGAACCAAGTACAATGTCTGTGTTTTAGAAAGCAGTTTATTAAACCGTTCTTAAGCATACCCTCTTTGTATTTCTTGCTGTAATTAGAAAATATCTTTGGGGAAAAAATTAACAAAGGCACAATTTAAAGTTTCGAGATGATCTCTATGTAGCTGGTGTTTTACCCCAATATTTTTACTCCCTATCTTCCTATTCCTTTCTGACTTGCTTAGCATGCTTTCTTATATAACCCAGTTCCAACTGCCTAGGGATGGTGCCGCCCTCAGTGGCCTGGGAGCTCCCCCAGAAATCATTGGTCACAACAATCTCTCAAAGACAGAGACCATTCTGATCAGAGTAATTCCTCATTTGTTGTGACTCTTCTGTATGTCATAGACAATAAAAATTAATCAACACAACACTCAAACCAGACTCTGATGATATCTCTGTCTGTTTTTACTTTTGTCATTTCTCCTGGCACTTAGAACAATTCTAGAAAACAGCTCAGGACTTCTGTTTATTCAGTGAAGCATTGATGTAAAATAAGGTGGTTTGTCTGCTGACCTGAAAACAGAAAGATCCCCCTTGATCAAGTGGAGGACTATTGTTTATGATTCTCTTCATTGCCACTCTGGGGGAGGGGAGAGGAATTGTAATGACAAAAACCATGCCATTATTTAAAAGAAATGTAGGAATTAAGGTAGAGATTTAATAGATTAAAACTCTGATATGAAAATAAAATATGACTGCTAAGGTTGTCACCGTTGACTCTTGGACACTTCCTTTATCTCAACTCTCTGCTGTGGCCTGGAGATGCACTCACCCCCTCACCCCCATCAACTGCACTTTTCCATTCATTTTCATGACCATCTAGCCATCTCTCTTGGCCTTTCCCACACCTGATCCTGAATCCTCTGTTCCCCTTCCCATCCCCCTCCCTGCCAGTTCTTTCCCTTCAAATGCCTCTTATAACTCTTTTATTCCTCATTATAATGAGGTTCAAGCTTCCTCACCTGGGCCTTCCTTATTATTTAGCTTCTTTGTGTCTGGGAGTGTAACAAGTTACCTGTATTTTATGCCTAATATCCACTTATAAGTAAGTATATACAGTATATGTCCTTTTGAGACTGGGTTATCTTACTCAAGATATTTTCAAGTTCCATCCATTTGCCTGCAAAATTCATGATGTATTGGTTCTTAATAGCTGAATAGTATACCATTGTATAGATATACCATGTTTTCTTTATCCATTCTTCAGTTGAGGGACATCTGAGTTGTTCGCAATTTCTAGCTATTATGGATAAAGAAACTATGAACATAGTTGAGCAAGTGTCTTTGTAGAATGGTGGAGCATTTCTGGGGTATATGCCCAGGAGTGGTATAGCTGGGTCTTGAGTAAGACCCATGTGAATTTGATTTCCAAAGTAGTTTCATGAGTAGAACTGAGAGGGATGAGACAGACTCACTATAAACCCATGGCAGGCTTCAAATTGGCAGTTAAGGAGACTAGACCTAAGTTCTGGGCAAGCCTCTGCAAGCCTGGGCAAGTAAATTACCAATAGAAAAAAAAAATAACCGAGGCACCAGCCTTCATATCCAGATAATAGAATGTCCCACCAACCTGGTCTGAAGCAAAAACAATGGGTCAGCAGCAATTTCCAGGCTTCCTCAGCCACTTCCTCAATAATAGTTCCCGGACCTCCCTAGCAAGTTTCTAGCCCCCACACCCCAGTAATGGAATGTCTGTAGAGATGGACCCAACAGATTAACATAGAGGTCAACTATCCTGGAATTCCCTAATGTGCTTGAAATCAGGACTACAAACTCACTTGGGTGTGTCTATCTTGGTAATGGGGGGACCCATTACCAAGCATGCTGAATTCAGCATAATAAAACACTATGCATTTACATACTATTTGAGTCCAGAGTACCATTCTTCAGTTAATCATGGACACTTACAGAACCTGAAGAAGCCACCTCCTATAGCTAGTCATGAACCCCACTGGAACAAGAGAGACACCAACCCACCCACAAAACTTTCAACCCAAATTTTTTTCTATCTACAAGATATGCAGGCATGGCACAGGAAATGGCAACCAATAACCAGCCCAGCTTAAGAACCATCAACTCCAAGTGGATCAAAGACCTCCACATAAAACCAGACACACTGAAACTATTAGAAAAGAAACTTGGGAAGACCCTGGAGGACATGGGCACAGGGGGAAAGTTCCTGAACAGAACACCAATAGCTTATGCTCTAAGATCAAGAATTGACAAATGGGACCTCATAAAATTACAAAGTTTCTGTAAGGCAAAGGACACTGTCAGAAGGACAAAATGGCAACCAACAAAGTGGGAAATGATCTTCACCAACCCCACATCCGACAGAGGGCTAATATCCAATATATACAAAGAACTCAAGGAGTTAGACCGCAAAGAAACAAATAACCCTATCAAAAAATGGAGTACAAAGCTAAGCAAAGAATTTTCACCAGAAGAATTGCGGATGGCCGAGAAACACCTTAAGAGATGTTCAACATCATTAGTCATGAGGGAAATGCAAATCAAAACAACCCTGAAATTCCACCTCACACCAGTCAGAATGGCTAAGATTAAAAACTCAAGAGACAACATGTGCTGGCGAGGATGTGGAGAAAGAGGAACACTCCTCCACTGTTGGTGGGATTGCAAAATGGTAAAACCGCTCTGGAAATCAGTGTGGCAGTTCCTCAGAAAATTGGTAATGTCACCTCCAGAGGACCCTGGCATACCACTCCTGGGCATATACCCAGAGGATTCTCCTGCATACAATAAAGACACATGCTCCACTATGTTTATAGCAGCCTTGTTTATAATAGCCAGAAATTGGAAGGAGCCCAGATATCCCTCAAAAGAGGAATGGATACAGAAAATGTGGTATATTTATACAATGGAGTACTATTCAGCAATTAAAAATAATGAACTCATGCAATTTGTAGGTAAATAGTTAGATCTGGAAACTATCATCCTAAGTGAGCTAACCCAATCACAAAAGAAAACACATGAAATGCAATCACTGATAAGTGGATATTAATGAGCCCAGAAGCCCTAAATACTCAAGGCACAATTAGCAAGTCAAATGACTCCCAAGAAGAAGAAAGGAGAGGACCCTGGGCCTGTAAAGATTGGATCCAGTATTGTAGACCCAGAACAGAGAAATCGTGGGGGGTGGGAATGATTGGGGAATAGCAGGGGGGAGAGGAATTATGGGACATATGGTGGGGGGTAACTGGGAAAGGGGAAAGCCTTTGGAATGTAAACATAGAATATAGAAAATAAAAATTAAAAAAAAGAACCATCCCTAACACTAGTAATGATACTCTATTATCCTTTAAACAGGAGTATGCTGTCCCCTAAGAGGGTCCACCCAGCAGCTGACTCAAACAGATACAGACACCAACAGTCAAACAATGAATGGAACTTGGGGACTCTCTCAGAAGAGGAAGAATTTCGGACCCTGAAGGAGATGGGAATTCTAGAGGAAGACCAACAGAGTCAACTAACCTGGACCCTTGGGAATCTAAGAAACTAAACCACCAACCAAAGAGCATACACTGGCTGGACCCAGGCCCCCCTGCACTTATGTAGTGGTTGATCTTCACGTGGGTCCTGAACAACTGGAGCACTGCCTATCCCAAAAGCTTTTTCCTGTACATGGGATATGTTCTACTAGCTGGGCTGCCTTGTTTAGCAAGAAGCATCTAGCCTTGCAGAGACTTTAAGTTCTAGGGTTGGGGGTATATTCAGGTGCCGCCCCCACCTGCTCAGAGGAGAAAGGAAGGAGGAAAGGGGGAAGATAGTAGGAGAGGGTAACTGGAAGGGGCAGTGAGCAGGATACAAAGTGAATAAGAAAATAATTTAAACTAAATTTAAAAAATATATCTTGTGGAAGGAATTAGTGGCCAGGAAAATTGAATAAAAACAGAAACTATGGGAAAAAATGTAACAGTATAAAGAAAGGATTACTCCAAAATTCTTTGATCATGAATGAATTTCAGAAATAAAAGTACTTAAGTCATAATTAGCAAAGAATTTTCCAGAATCAAATGGTACAAATCTTTACATTAGAAAGGCTAAATGCCTAGTACAGTTTACCACATTAAGCAATAAATAATAAAACAAAAGAAATTTCAATATTTTATGAAAATAATGGCGTTACATTATTGTGAGCCCTTCTTCTAGGGGAAGTGTTCTACACAAGCTAGGTCCCTGCCCTGTCCCATTGGGTTAACTCCTCAGGGAGGAGGCAGGAGGCAGGAGATAGATTAATTTTTCTTTATACAGTGACTTCCCACACAATTTCAATTTATTAAGTTAAGAACAAAACCATATTTTTGAAGGAAAAAGGTAATGTGTTAAGTGTATGTAACTTAGATGTGTGGTGAATAGGAATTGCATAGTCAAGACAAGCAAAGGGGGGAGAAACACAGGACACAGGAATGTGCACCGTGAGGGGACTGACTGCATTTACATAAAATGCCGAGTCACCTGAGTGAAGTCAATTTCAAATTGCCAAATCCAACTACGACTGGTCATAGAAAACTGCCCAGTGCCTGGCGTCGGAATTAGTGAAATAATTTAAGGAAAATGTAAGCAGTTAGAGCACAAGGGGAAATTGATGAGTGTGAGCATAGAGAAAAGAATGTTTACATTGTTTAAAGTGGTTGTGGCAAAATCAATGGCAATTTATTGGAGCTTTTAACCATGATTAATGCCTATGAGGTGGCCACAGCCTAGCAGGTTTTATAGTTCCGTCTTATATTTCTAAGGGAAATGTGAGTTTCATCTTAAGTTTCTAAGGCCCAAGTGGCCTCACATAAGGAAAATACAATGACATCTTCTGAACGAATTCATGATGGGTATGTAATACACAGCAGGCATTGATGATACTCTCCCTCCAAATGAATACATTTTGTGAGATTCAGAACTTGCTGACCTCCCAATATATAATTTGTGTAACACTAGCTGTGCTAAGGAAATAAAATAATATAATGTATCTGAATGAACAAACTATTTCTCACTGTTGCTCAAAAAACCTAAAAAGAGCATTCCCCCAGTGAAGATCTCCTAATATGGTTTTTATCATGACTCCCAAAGATGTAATAGTCTTGTGGCTGAGACTCTGCAGTAACAGTGGAAAACTCAGATGATTAACTGACCAGTCTTGTGGATACCATGGTCACCTATAGGGTGTATTTAGCTAGGAAGTGATGAACATTTATATTAATGAAATACTTACATCATAAACCATTCTGACTCTTGGGATATCTCCCAGCTAGTTCTTTGTTGCACCAAAAGCATATATTTCTATGCTGGTAGCTACGACACCCTACCAAGGATAAGATAAATTATTGTTCCACAGTTATATTATTCTAAACCTACATGACTATTGAATAAACCATTGCAATATTTCTCAATAGAAAGGGTCATGTCAGGCACCTTTTTGTCACCATGGCAAATACCTGAGTAAACCTATTTAAAGGAGAGAAGTTTTGCATTTTATCTCACCATCAAGAAATGCCAATGATCCTCCTCCCTCTCACTGTACCAATACCATGCAGTTTTTAACACTACTGCTCTGTAGTACTGCTTGAGGTCCGGAATACTGATTCCCCCAGAAGTTCTTTTATTGTTGAGAATAGTTTTAGCTATCCTGGGTTTTTTTGTTATTCCAGATGAATTTGAGAATTGCTCTTTCTAACTCTATTAAGAACTGAGCTGGGATTTTGATGGGGATTGCATTGAATCTGTACATTGTTTTGGCAAGATGGCCATTTTTACTATATAAATCCTGCCAATCCATGAGAATGGAAGGTTTTTTTCCATTTTCTGAGGTCTTCTTCAATTTCCTTCTTCAGAGACCTGAAGTTCTTGTCATACAGATCTTTCACTTGTTTGGTTAGAGTCACACCAAGATCTTTATATTGTTTGTGGCTATTGTGAAATGTGTCATTTCTCTCATTTCGTTCTCAGTCTCCTTATCCTTTGAGTATAGGAAGGGTACTGATTTGCTTGAGTTGATTTTATAATCAGCCAATTTGCTGAGGTTGTTTATCAGGTGTAGGAGTTCTCTGGTGGAGTTTTTTGGGTCACTTAAGTATACTATCATATCATCTGCAAATAGTGATAGTTTGACTTCTTCCTTTCCAATTTGTATCCCTTTGACGTCCTTATGTTGTCGAATTGCTCTAGCTAGAACTTCAATTACTATATTGAAAAGATATGGAGAGGGGGCAGCCTTGCCTAGTCCCTGATTTTAGTGAGATTGCTTCAAGTTTCTCTCCATTTAGTTTGATGTTGACTACTGGTTTGCTGCATATTGCTTTTACTATGTTTAGGTATGGGCCTTGAATTCCTGTTCTTTCCAAGACTTTCAGAATGAAAGGATGCTGAATTTTGTGAAAAGCTTTCTCAGCATCTAATTAAATGACCATGTGGCTTTTTTCTTTGAGTTTGTTTATGTAGTGGATTACATTGATGGATTTCCATATATTGAACCATCCCTGCATCCCTGGGATGAAGCCTACTTGCTCATGGTAAATGATTGTTTTGATGTGTTCTTGGATTCAGCTGTCAAGAATTTTATTGAGTATTTTTGCATTGATATTCATTAGGGAAATTGGTCTGGAGTTCTCTTTCTTTTTGGATCTTTTTGTGGTTTTGGTATCAGCGTACAGTGACAGGCAGGTAGATCAATGGAATAGAATTGAAGACCGAGAAATGAACCCACACACCTATGGTTACTTGATCTTCGACAAAGGAGCTAAAACCATCCAGTGGAAAAAAGATAGCCTTTTCAACAAATGGTGTTGGTTCAACTGGAGGTCAGCATGCAGAAGAATGCAAATTGATCCATTCTTTTCTCCATGTAGTAAGCTCAACTCCAAGTGGATCAAGGATCTCCACATAAAACCAGACACACTGAAACTAATAGAAAAGAAACTGGGGAAGACCCTTGAGAACATGGGCACAGGAAAAAAGTTCCTGAACAGAACACCAACCGCTTATGCTCTAAGATCAAGAATTGACAAATGGGACCTCATAAAATTACAAAGTTTCTGTAAAGCAAAGGACACTGTCAATAGGACAAAGCAGCAAGCAACAAATTGGAAAAAGATCTTCACCTACCCTACATCTGACAGAGGGCTAATATCCAATATATACCAAGAACTCAAGAAGTTAGACTCCAGAGAGCCAAATAACCCTATTAAACAATGGGATACAGAGATAAAGAATTTTCACCTGAAGAATTTCGAATGGCTGAGAAGCACCTTAAGAAATGTTCAACATCATTAATCATTAGGGAAATGCAAGTCAAAAGAAACCTGAGATTTCACCTCACACCTGTCAGAATGTCTAAGATTAAAAACTCAGGAGACAGCAGGTATTGGCAAGCATGTAGAGAAAGAGGAACAGTCCTCCACTGCTGGTGGGATTGCAAAATGGTACAACCACTCTGGAAATCAATCTGGTGGTTCCTCAGAAAACTTGGCATGACCCTTCCAGAGGACCCTTTTATACCACTCCTGGGCATATACCCAGAGGATTCCCGGGCATGCAATAAGGACACATGCTCCACTATGTTCATAGCAGCCTTATTTATAATAGCCAGAAGCTAGAAATAACCCAGATGTCCCTCAACAGAGTAATGGATACAGAAAATGTGGTATATTTACACAATGGTATACTACTCAGCAATTAAAAACAATGAATTCATGAAATTTTTAGGCAAATGGTTGGAACTGGAAAATATCATCCTAAGTGAGGTAACCCAATCACAAAAGAATACACATGGAATGCAGTCACTAATAAGTGGATATTAGTTAGCTCTGAATACTCAAGACACAATTAGCATATCAAATGATTACCAAGAAGAAGGAAGGAGAGGTCCCCACTCATGGAAAGGCTTGATCCATTGTTGTAGGGGAGTACCAGGACAGAGAAATGGGAGCGGGTGATTGGGGAATGGGCAGAGGGAAGGTGGCTTATGGGACTTATGGGAAGGTGGAGTCGGAAAGGGGAAAGCATTTGGAATGTAATCAAAGAATATAGAAAATAAAAAAGAAGCTCCTGTGTGAATAAAATAACTATTTAAATTAAATTGTTCTTGCTTGTGGAAAAAAACAGAAATGCCAATGCCAATGAGTAGATGATCTTCTCACAATATTGTTATGCTTACAATAATGAAGAATTGCCCAGGTTTAGTCTTATATCAGGCTTTCTATTTTTCAATGAGACAGCATTGCCAAAACAATTAAGGAATGAAAGGATTTATTTGGCTTATGTAGTCTGGGGTCACAGTTCTTGAGGAAAGCCAAGGTAGGAATCCACACTTGGGAGGAACCTGGGGGCAGGAGCTGATTCGGAGCCAATGGAGGGATGCTGCTTCTTGGTCATTCATGCATTCCCATTTCTTTAACACAAAGTAACTTTTAGATGGCTTTGAAAATAAAATGATGACACTTTCTCTAAGAATCTGGGAAGGTCAGGTTGGCTAGAATTTGCAAAACAAGATACAAGAGCAGGAGTACATATAGTGAGTAGGCACCAGAAGGTCCTATAGCACACCCTTGAGCCAGGAACAAAGGGATGCAGCAGCTAAGAAAGCTCTTGAAAGTCCAGAAAAACACCAAAACCAAAGAAGCAGAAGGGAAAACAAGAGAAGCTCCCAAAGGACCAAAAGGCATTCTTGCCCCAACCAACAAGACAAGAAAAACCCATCAAATAATGGACTTTCCCAAAGAACCAAAGAAATATTAGTTGCAGCTATAGATTACTGTGGCCTTGTGTGCATAAGTAGAGGAAGACCTAGAAGGATATGTCTCACCCCCAAATGTAAAAAAAGGCATCTGTTTTCTATACAACAAAAACAACAAATTACCGGCAAGCAACTAAGAAACAAGACTAAATAAGCAGAAAGGCCAATTAAAGCATCCTCCAAAAAATTATACAGCAGAGAACATTGATAAACATTTTAAAAATGATCACAAGCTTTCTACGTGCTAAAGGATGATTGACTAGAGACATGGTCATAGAAAAGAACAAAGCAAAACCAATAAAAATACAAATTGCAAGTCAGAGGTAAATACATTCACACATAAATATTTTTCATATATAGGCATAATGTAAGCTTAGCAGAAATGGGGAGAGAAAAGGTTAGTGAATTCCATGCAGTGTACACTATGTAAAATAAAACACAGAGAGGGAAAAAGACACAAGACCAAATTTGTTGTGATCTGCTGGAGCATGAAAAAAATGATTTGATTTCAAATAATTACACATTTCAAAAGAAAGGAAGAGGAGAATAATCAAAATTTAAGGACATAAAGGCCACATTTTTCTGAAAACCAAGCTTAAGCCCAAGACCCTCAATGAAACTAAAAATAAATGTATGAGGATCACATTGTTTAAAATTGTTAATAAACATGATATTTTAAAAATGCAAAGGACACTGGTACTTCAGATACACATAGACTTTGAATCCAGCATACCTAAATTTAAAAATGATTTCTGAGGAGGTCACATTTAGGAATATATAATATATGCATACACATATATGCATGTAACAGCAATTAATGAAACAAGAGGCAAGAACTTGAAAGAGAGCAGAGGGTGGGTATACGGGAGGGCTTGGAGGGAGGAAAGAGAATCAAGTAATGATATCATTATAATTTCAAAAAGAAAAGGAAAGATATGATTCAAGCCAGGAGACAGTAGAACAATAACTTCTGAGCAGCAGTGAAAAAAATGTTAGCCTGGGTTTCAAGGACACATGGACACACACACGGACACACACACACACACACACACACACACACACACACAGAGGAGGAAAAAGATCACATCATCCCTGGAAGCATCCTGATATATTTTGTGAACAAAGGAAGATAAATAGTACACATGTATCTAGATCTACACAGAAGAATAGAGAGAAAAGTGAATTGTTTCTCTGTGGATACATATAATGTAGACAACATCTGCTTGATTATATTAAATGATAAGTAACCATTTGAGTCAATAGTGATAATCTTCTTTGAGAAGGAGCACATGAAAGTAAAATGTGGATGAGGGAGGTGACTAAAGGGGTTAGTGGGGAGTTAATTGCTGAACTAAAGCATGGTGCAATAATTAAATAAAGAGGAATAAGTAAATTTCAATTGGGCCATGCCCATTTTTAAGCGAAATATAAATGAAAAGACAATGAACATTAGAGTGGTTAAGAAATGATGAGCAAACTCCATCTTAAACATGATACACACTTAACATAAAAAGAAACACACCGAGACAGAGGGTTGTTGCTGTCAATTAAATTGATATCTGATGAAGCACATGTTGGACTAAGAAAAGCAGAGATAATGAACGAAGAGAAATGAGTTAATTCCAATACAAAGCACATGGATTCTAAGCAGAGAAACACCTGGAGCAGGACTTCATAACACACAAAGTAAAAACAGAATCGCTAGCAGAGACAGTATGTAAATCCATACACACATTTGGTCTATACAATTACAACAGAGATGCCGTGGCAGCTGTCAGTTTCGATAAATGTGAATGGACTAGAGCCAAAGAAAACACACCCATACTGAGTGGCATTAAATTGAAATTCAAGTTCAGAACTATATCTGAAAATCTTCATGTATAACACACTTACAAATCACCAACAAAAAAATTTTACTAAAATGTAGCAAATAATTGGTCTGAGAGACTTGTAAAATTATATCAAAGTCTGTAGAAAACATTGGATATTTAAGCTTTTCATTCAAATACCAAGGTTTAACTGTCTCTATATTTTAATTCAATTTTATGCCCTCTTATAACAATACTCTGTACTAACAGAGAACATAAATATAGTAGTAATAATGTATTGTTTCCAAGTTGAATAAAATCTTCCATTTTTCACTTACGAATGAATATAATAACATCGATTCTCTGTCTCTTCAGGTCTCTTTCTCTGTTCTCTGTCTCTGGCTTCTCATATTTCTATGAGATGTTTTAATGAAGCTACCACATTGTTTAATTGGGAATTTTGTTTTCTTCATAAGAGCAATAAACTTTCTTGAAAGAAATGCTTTTTATATATGTAAAAATAATTCTTTTGAGAAATGACTGAGATTAGTTTGACTCTGTTGAACTATTTTCAGCTTTTCCCTAAAAGTACCATAAAGACCTGTTTTGGAAAACAGAATTTCAATGTACATAATCAAGATTAATCAGTCAAGAGAGCTTATGATTAAACTTGATAGGTGAGCAGAAATGCTCATTTCTAAACTGTTACAAAACTTAACTCACATTTAATTTGCTATCACAATGAATGTGGTAGGGGAAGGCTACTCATATGTGGACCTTGGGTTATGCTGTTATTTTATAGTGCTGCAGATTCAAAAGCCTACTCCATAGAAACAACTCCATAGAAAGAGGTAGTATTACAATACAATCGTAGGAGATAGACTGACTAATAAAGAAAGACTAAGTAGGCTTTGTCAATATTTCAAAGTCACTTATTTTAAAAAATATACCTACTACTCTTTGTTATTTTACATTTGCTATAAGTCCCAAGACTTTAAACAAATACATTTTGTCATGCAAATTAGTGTATTTGCATGTGTGTGTGTGTGTGTGTGTGTGTATGCATGTGTGTGCATTTGATGTATGTTCCTGTCTGCATACTGTGTATAGATTGGTACACTTTTCTATATACTTCCCTGAATGTGTCCAAGATCAATTTTTGGGTGTCTTCCTCTGTTCTTTATAATTTTATTTTAAGACAATACCTTTTTAATGCTGGAGCTCACCATTGGGCTAGAATGGCTGCTACTGAGTTCGCGCGGTTTCTCTGTCTCCACCCTACCTTCACTTGCCGCAGTAGGATAGCAGATGGTTATTGCCACTGCCGAATGCTATCCTAGTGATCGGGAGGGGGTGGATGCGGGAGCAGGGGGAGGGAAAAGGACATGTGGGACCTTAGGGGGTGGGGAACCAGAAAAAGGGAAATGAATTGTAAATATAGAATATATACAATAAAAAAAATCAAAAAAAAAAAAAGAAAAAAAATTCAATTCCTCGGGTTTGCATAAAAGTTTTCTACACACTGAGACAATTTCTAGCCTCTAATATGTCTTATAAAGGAAAATAATATGCCTAATTTATGGCTCTTCAAAAATCTAGGGTGAACTTTCAAAATGGAATATGAAAAACAGCTGAAAATTTAATATAGGACAAAAACAAAACACAAAAGAGTAAATAAAATATATTGTAGCTATATATTTATGATGTAATTTTGCATTTATTTTTTGAATTGAGATCTTTGGAAGCAAAACAAAACAGAACTGTATTGATTCCAGTTATCACAGAAATATGCTAAGTTTCTTTTTTTTTAATTTTTTTTTATTTTCTATATTCTATGTTTACATTCCAAAGGCTTTCTCCTTTCCCAGTTCCCACCCACCATAGTTCCCATACTTCCTCTCCCCCCCCAACTGTTCCCCAATCATTCCCCCTCCCCCCAAGGTTTCTTTACTAAACTGGATGCAATCTTTACAGGCCCAGGGTCTTCTCCTTTCTTCTTCTTGGGAATCATTTGACTTGCTATTTGTGTCTTGAGTATTTAGGGCTTCTGGGCTCGTTAATATCCACTTATCAGTGATTGCATTTCATGTGCATTCTTTTGTGATTGGGTTAATTCACTCAGGATGATATTTTCCAGGTCTAACCATTTACCTACAAATTGCATGAATTCATTATTTTTAATTGCTGAGTAGTATTCCATTGTATAAATATACCACATTTTCTGTATCCATTCCTCCTTTGAGGGATATTTGGGCTCCTTCCAGTTTCTGGCTATTATAAACAAGGCTGCTATAAACATAGTGGAGCATGTGTCCTTATTGCATGCAGGGGAATCCTCTGGGTATATGCCAAGGAGTGGTATGCAAGGGTCCTCTGGCAGTGACATGCCCAATTTTCTGAGGAACCGCCAAACTGATTTCCAGAGCGGTTTTACCATTTTGCAATCCCACCAACAGTGGAGGAGTGTTCCTCTTTCTCCACATCCTCGCCAGCACTTGTTGTCTCTTGAGTTTTTAATCTTAGCCATTCTGACTGGTGTGAGGTGGAATCTCAGGGTTGTTTTGATTTGCATTTCCCTGATGACTAATGATGTTGAACATCTTTTAAGGTGTTTCTCGGCCATCCGAATTTCTTCTGGTGAAAATTCTTTGTTTAGCTCTGTGCCCCATTTTTTGATAGGGTTATTTGTTTCTTTGCGGTCTAACTTCTTGAGTTCTTTGTATATATTGGATATTAGCCCTCTGTCGGATGTGGGGTTGGTGAAGATCTTTTCCCACTTTGTTGGTTGCCGTTTTGTCCTTCTGACAGTGTCCTTTGCTTTGCAGAAACTTTGTAATATCTCTCTGTAATTAAATTCTTGAATAAATATGTTGCATTCTGCCTTACAAGATAAGAATAATAATTGGCAGTAAAAAAAAACATTATTTTATTAATTTATGTGGCATAATTTAAATGGAGTTTTTGGACAAATCTTTAATCTACTTCTGTTTTATTAACTAACTTCCATGGCCTAGATAAAAGTTACAACTAAATATAAAACATTATATCAGTATAATTGAATACAATAAAAAAATAAAGATGAGTAGACAGGATACACAGTGCTGTACAACCCTTGTTCAAACCTCATAGCTTCCACCTTCTCCTGATGTTTGACCTTTCTCTCCATGCCTAGGAACCTAGCCAGTGCACAGAAGATATCTAATATGTTGCCTCTCATAGGCAACAATCATGTCATTGTCCTTTTGAATAATTTCTTTTGAATTAATGTTTGACACTATAAACACTAATATACATATAAACACTATATGTATATTAGAATATCTAATATGAAGTGTGTAAAGTATAAACATAAAATATTATAGATAGATAACAGATAGAGATAGATAGATAGATAGATAGATAGATAGATAGATAGATAGACCAACATAGATCTTGCAGGTTACTTATTTTCTATACATTTTGTGGAGACTCCATATATATTTTCCCTTCTTTTCTTTTAACATGGACAATACTGTTGTGTGAAAATGTAGATAAATTAAGACAAGGTACTCCAAAGTTCCAAAGGCTAGGTATGGTGTCACACCTTTGCAATCAAGCACTGAGGAGGTAGAGACAAATTGACCTTTGGTGTTCAAGGACCCTCTCCATAATAAGTTTTATGTGTCCTGCTTTACTTTATGTCCTACAAAAGCTACATAGGACATTTTAAAAATCTCAGTCTAGGTGTGAGGAAATGAACAGGGTCAAATCTGCACTCCTGAATATAAGGACTTGAAGAAAAATTATGTGAAGTGAAGTTGGTGGTAAACTTGTCAGAATTAAAAGATATCAGTTAAGACTTTATTAAATTGATTTTATGATACAGACATCAACATAACTAGTGTATAAACTGATAATTAACTGCACATATAAACTAATAAACATTCAGTATAATTTCAAAAGACTGCATTTTTAATTATTTTACCAGTTATTAATAAAAATCACATAAGCTTACAAAAATACAGGAGTTGATTTCTACTCTTTAAATCCCTCTCATGCTATGAAATATTCCTAGGAATTGAAAGATTAATTATCACCCACATTAATCATCTTTCGTTCACATAACATTACATAGGATAGTAAAGTGAAAGGAATATAAAATATCTATAGCATAAATTACAGTTGTGTATGATTTTTAATAATGGAATTAAATTGAAAGACGTGCATAACTCTTCAGTCTCAGTGTCTGAATCTCTCTGTTTCTCTATCTTTTTCCTCTCTCTTTGTCTCTAATCAAAAGACATACGGAAGCCCTAAGAGACTGAAGTGCCACTAGGTGAAAACAGCCTAGAGCCATAGAGAAGAAGCATTTGAACATATGCAAAAAAAAAAAAAAAAAAAAAAAAAGTAGGGCTAGGAAGGAAAGGAAGGGGTGAGGCAATAGAGATGAATTTTACTAAACATGGGTGCTAGATGGAAAAAGAAGAAAAGTTCCCATGAAACTTAATTTCTGTTGTTTGCATAGATTATTGCTTACTTGGCTTTAATAGCGACATGGGCAAGATCATGGTTTAACTGAAAATAGCTTACTCAAGTGTATGAACATTTTAAGCCTTTTCTAGATCAGCGAGTATATGATGATCAGAACATAGGATTAATAAAGCAGTTTGGAAAATTTTACGAAAACCCTGTATTTATCGAAGTATTAAAGTGAAAAAAAATCAAGTTTCACAAAAGAAAGATCATACTATGCTAACTTACAGCACTTGTCTGTGTCAATAATAAAAGAGCCCACAAATGATTCAATATCAAATATATTTAAATTATATAATTAAACTCCCTTCTTGCTACTATGGAGCTACTAAAAATTATGCATGGTGTGTAATATTTTTATTAGTTTGGAATTTGGCCACAGTTCTTACTTTCAAATTTTAACGGCTGCTGTGGTTTAACTCTTTCATAAGAACTAAAGAAGTCACACATTTTGCAACAAAGGGATAGTAGGTCTATGGTTATATTAGGAGAAGTACATTTGTCAAATTCCCTGGAGGATGAGGATTGCTTTATGATAATTTCATCTTCTCTTGGTTTTGATATTAAATTAAAAGAACACAGATGAAATTAAAGAACACAGTTCTCCAGTATTTCTTAACTTTGAAATTATGGAGAAAATGTAACAATTCACTTAAATTTGGAATTGTTCTTAGACAATATAATAATTTAACTTCTATGTGCTAATGGTTAATCTGGATTGTCCACTGGAACGGATTCAGAATAAGCGTAGACATGGCGGTATATATCATTGTCCAGCTGCTTTACCCTGATGTTTTTCAGTCTTGCACTGGCCCAGATAATTCAGTTACAACTCATCCACCCGGCTAAAGCTCAGAATGGTGGCAGGAACAGAAAGACAAGAAAATATGAACTCTGGCAAAGAAAGAAAAAGGGTCTGAGTGAGTTTAAAGAGTCACACAAAGGCAGCTGCAGACTAAGAAGCCATCTATTGTTGAGGGCATGTATGTTACTAGAGAAACCTCTTGTTCCTCACTGGGACAGTAAGAAGGGCACTGCAAAGGCGAGACTCAATCCATTCACCTTACCAATTTCTTTATATGTAAAATCAGTGAGAGAAGAATGACAGAAAGCAGAATATGTCCTTTCTGCTTTGGGGATTCTTGGACCTACTCTTGGGCCCTTTTTCTTCTGATTGGGTGATTTTTCCAATTTTTTGGTAAGTTTTTGTTTTATCATATATTGTTATTTTATTATTATCCCTATGAAGCCTTTTTTTTAAAAAGCTGATTAATTACATCCAAATGTTGCCCCACTCCCAGTACCTCATCACAGAGTTCCACCCTCCATCTTCCATCCCCTTCACCTC
The DNA here is from genome assembly GCA_964023405.1 of Apodemus agrarius. Classification (NCBI taxonomy): domain Eukaryota; kingdom Metazoa; phylum Chordata; class Mammalia; order Rodentia; family Muridae; genus Apodemus; species Apodemus agrarius. The sequence continues at coordinate 120,045,449 of OZ030008.1, read as the reverse complement.
TGGGAGAGCATTACCCCGCCCCCCTGCCTAGGGATTTCCCCAACCTGGTGCATCAAGTCTTTTCAGGATTAGGCACATCCTTTCCCACTGACAATGGTCATGGTAACCCTCTGCTGCATATAACTTGTAGCCTCTGACTAGTCATATATTGGCTAGTCCAAGGCTCCTCTTTAGTTGCTGGCTCAGTCTCTGGAAACTCCGAGGGGTCCAGGTCAGTTGACACTGTTTGTCTTCCCAAGGAGTTGTCATCTCCATGAGGGCCTTCAATCTTTTCTGTAACTCTTCCATGGGGGTTCCTGACCTCTGTCCAATGTTTGCCTGTGGGTATCTGCATCTGTCTCACTCATCTGTTAAGTAGAGCCTCTCAAAGCGCTGCTATGCTCAGCTCCTGTCTGCAAGCACAACACAGCATCATTAATATCATGAGGGGGGTAGTGCCTACCCATGGTATGGGCCTCAAAATGAGCCAATCAGAGGCCAGACATTCTTTCAGTCTCTGCTCCATGCTTTTCCCTGTATTTGTTTTAGACAGGACCAATTTGGGGTCAAAAGTTTTATAGATGGGTTGCTGTCCCCATCCCTCCACTGGGGGTCCTGCCTGGATACGAGAGGTGGTATCTTCAAGTTCTATAGTCCAACTGTTAGACATTTCTGCTAAGATCACCCACAATGACTCCTGGGAATGTCCATCATCCCAGGCCTCTGGGCCTTCTTAGAGAATGCCCCATCACTGACCTCTGGCATCTATGTATTGCCCTTTATTCTCCTAGCCTTCTGGGACTCTCTCCTGTGTGTCCCTGATCTCTCCCTCTATTTGCCTAGCCCTCCCATCACCTACCCAGGTCCCTCCCTCCCTCTGCCTCCCATGTTTGTTTTGTTCCCCCTTCTAAGTGGGATTCAAGTATCCTCACTTGGGCCTTCCCTCTTTAACTTCTTTCGGTCTCTGGGGTATATCAATGTTATTCTGAACTCCTTTGGCTAATAGCTACTTATCAGTGAGTAGACCTTTTGGTTACTGGGTTACCTCACTCAAGATTATATTTTCTAGTTCCATCCATTTGCTTGAAAAAATTCATGATGTCCTTGTTTTTAATAGCTGAATATTATTCCATCATGTAAATGAATCACATTTTCTATATCCATTCTTCTGTTGAAGGACATCTGGGTTGCTTTCGGTTTTGGGCTATGTAAACATGATCATCTCACTAGAAACTGAAAAAAAGTGTTTGACAAAAATACAACACCCCTTCATAGTAAAAGTCTTGGAGAGAGTGAGGATGGAAGAGGCATATCTAAACACAATAAAGACAGTATACAGCAAGTCAATGGACAACATCATGTTAAAGGGAGAGAAATGCTTAGATAGAGCATTTCCACTAAGATAGGGGACAAGACGAAGTTGTTCACTCTAATATAGTACTTGAAGTTCTGGCTAGAGCAATAAGACAACTAGCGAAATCAAAGGGATGCAAAATGGAAAAGAAGACTAAATATCGCTGTTCATGAATTATAGGACAATACACATAAATGACCCAAAAAATTCTACCAGAGAACTCCTACAGCTGATAAGCAACTTCAGCAAAGTGGCTGGATACAAAATTAACTCAGAGGAATCAGTAGTCCTCCTCTACACAAGCAGTAATTGGGCTGAGAAAGAAGTTAGGGAAACAGTACCCTTCACAATAGCCACAAATGAGATAAAATACCTTGGTATAACCCTAACCAAGCAATTGAAGCAACATTATGACAAGAAGTTCAAGTACCTGAAGAAAGAAATTGAGAAAGATATCAGAAGATGTATCTCCCTTGCTCATGGATTGGTAAGATTAACATAGTGAAAATGGTCATCTTATCAGAAGCAATCTATAGATTCAATACAATTCCCATCAAAATTCCAACACAATTGCATTGTCCAATAAGCCCCCTGTTTTTACACACACACACACACACACACACACACACACACACACACATGATGATGATGATGATGCAGATTAAAGGTGGGTCTTTTCTCTTCGAGTGACTTAATCAATAAAAATCCCTTAGAGGTGTGCCCAGCTGCTTGGAGTTTAGTTAACTTCAGATGTATTGAAATTGACAACCAAGGATAACCACCACAGTAGGTCTAGAAAAATGGCTCTATTTGATAGTGACATTAACACCAATAAGGACCTAATTTTATACTTTATACTATAGTCATAGAAAATGTACTGGAAATCAAGTGCTTATCTTGTAAACATTCACATTATTTGAAAGCTTAAGTCAAAGTTCTGCCCAGGGTTCTCCTGCCCAAAACAACTCCTTAGGGAGGTGGTTTCTTGGGTTCAGCCATAAGAGCCTGCTACAGTTGTTTGTTGTGAAAGGAGAAGGGCCAGCTATATCGTACAGTGGTAGCAGAAACAGGTATCATTGTCTATGTGGCACTTATTCTGCAAGCATGAATGTTGAGTAGCCTCAGTAGCTTTCTAGACCCTCAGGTGAGCCTCTATAAAGTTTGTATCTTTTATGCCTGCAAAACAAATACTGCATGGACAAAGGTACTCTTCAAGGAGTCTCACAGGGATCACTGAGTAAATGAAGCTGAACAAGTGATGCCTAAGTTGGAATAGATACAAATATCCACCATGGAAAGCTGCAGGCATGGGGCAGAGGTTGACCAACAGTCAGGATATTTGTACCAATGTGGTTTAACTGGAAAGATGAAACACAAGGCTACTGGAGTATTGATGGTGCCACCAAGAGCTTTATAAATCCAACATGATGTTTAAGAATTTGGTGTTTGTCCTTTTCAGTCTTACAATCATTCAGTCTTTTGGTGTCCTGATTCCTCCTTTTTGGAATGGGAATGCTTTCTCCATGTCATTCTAAATTATAAATATGAAATTTGAGGATTATTATTATTATTATTATTATTATTATTATTTTACAGAAGTCTATAGTTGAGGATTGCTTGATTCTTCATAGAATTTCTACAATTTGAGCTTTTGACCAATGTTAGAACTGTTTAGATACAGAGAACTCTTATAGAGTTCCACAATCATGCCTCCTACTGTTAAGATAAATTGTACCCTTAAGACTGTGAGCCAAGTCCCTTCCTTCCATTGATTCTTTTGTCAAGTTTCTAACAACAATAAGACAAGTAATGAATATATATGTATAGAAAATATGTTAAAATATATGATGTAGAACTGAAGAAGCATATATTCTAAAACTAAAAACAAAAGGAATGTAGCCCATGACTACTACACAACAATGATGTCATGTGAAGAATGTAATCCTCAAGTGGTTTATGTAAAGATAAAGAAACAGAATTACCAAAGGTCTGATAAAATCAGCATTAATTAGAAGCATTTATTAATCTTTTACAATCTGTCTAAAGTATGCAAATTATTGAAATTAAAAGAATAGTATTTAGCCCTTTCCTTCTTAAAAGTCACCTCCTATCCAGAAAACCTAGCAAACAATATACTAAATGCCTTGTAAGAACTTTTTACAAAATCATAAGGATAATGTTCCCATCTTCCCCCCTTTAAACATAAGTACATTCCAACCTTCTATGAATAAAGGCAGTCTTGTTTCTAAAGGATCCCAAAATAGTAGAGTGAGGGTGGGCTGTTCATCATTCTCCTCAGAAATGGTGTTGTCCTACCATGAGTGTGTTCATTGACAAGTTAGTTTCCTTTGTATTCTTGAAGTATCATTTTCTTTCTCAACAGAAAAGTTGATTCAATGATCTAATTAACAGTACATTTTTTATGTTGGAGAGGATAAGTACAATGGTTGCCAACTAAGAGATATAATTTGGCAGCAATGTACAAGAGATCATGATCCTCAAATTATGCTACTTTTTTTGAATTAGTGAAAAGACAATGGTAATAAATGAAGGTCTTCATATAAGGCCCATATGCCACCTTTAAGATTGCAGAATTAAATGCATAGTCTAGGTTGTTATCTTGTCTCAAAGATAGCAAAATTCGGTTAATTGAACAAATTATTTTTATGCTTTTACCACCATAAATAAGTTCCCAAATTAGTTATAGTACAAAATTTACTAATTTGTAGTAAAATTACTCAACACTGAATTTATTTTGAAAGTTTGGAAAACAAATATTTAAGACTATACACTCTCAAGACCTACTAAAAATTTCTCCTGGCTATGAATAGTATTTATCTTACTGCTAATGTCTTTATCTGCATGCCTAATCCAGAGAGTCATTCTCAACTTCCCACACCATACTGCCAAATAAAATCTGATTGGCTAGTGTATCACTTCCTTTACAATAAATGTCTTTCCATGGTTAATGTCTCACTTCTCATCTGAGGACTTCCGTTCAAATATATTAAATGGTGTCAGCAATGTAAAACAATCTTAAATTAAATGTTATCTTTTCTCTTTCATAATATGGTATTGTACAAAATGGCAAAGTGGTAATTCTGAAAATAAAAACATGCCTTTCCTCAGCCAAGCAGATGTTGTGCTGGTTTTATGTAAACAACATGCATTTCATTGATGCCTGCCCTTATCTGAATGTGTTCAATTGTTATTTAATATGCAATAAAAGTTCCCAGCTCCCTAAATAAGAAGCTCTTTGAAGACAGGATTTGTGTATTAGAAGCACAACTACCTTACTCAGATGTTTATGTACAATCAGTACAAAAGCAGATATTCTGTCATGACAATCAGTAGGAAGGAGTGATATTAATGTAACTATTATTCCCTTCTTAGAAGAAAGAGCAGAGGCAGTGGACAGGTCTAGATATGTTTATTATGAACAAAATTGGATTGTTAATCTAAATATATTTAACTAGTAATATTAATTAAGTTTCTAAACATCTTGCTGAAGTATAATTATCCACACTTTATAGAGTAGGGTAAGAGGCAGATGGCAATAATGAACTGGGAACTACTGAGATGTTTTCATTACACCGTAATAAAATGGAAGTCAAGCATCCTGTCTGCAAGAAACTGTTTTCATCAGCTCTTTTGAGTCGCCACACTTACTTGCATGAATAGTCCTGATAAAACATTTCCCCAGGACTGTCTTCTCTTTTCCTCTAATAGAAGATTGGTTAAAATCATGACCAGAGGCAATCAGATTTAGACTAAAAAAGTACCTATCATACTTTCCATTTGTAAGACCTTGAGGACATTGTTCCACCCTTTTGAACTTTCCCTCATCTGTAAAATGGGAGGAGAGAGGAGCCATGGCTGCCTCAATGGGCCTTTACTGTTATCAGAGGAGATCAGGGGTAAACCGTCCCTGGAACATTCTACATAATCGAGAAAATGACAAACCTTGGAAGAACACATCAGATTTCCTCTTTGTACAATAATTTCTAAGCCAGGAACACATCTCTAGCTATCCATGGGCTTTTGAAAAGACCTGCTTCTTCTGCAGATGGTGTGTGCCATCCCTGTCACTGAGTGAACCTTCACATCCAATAACGGACCATAGACACTGCTCATTTCTTTGGTCTGTATTTGTCTTACCTATAAAAAGTGGTCATCAATCTAGACAATCTCAAATATTATGCACCCAGAGTGCCCAAGTTTTATCTTAGTCTCTATTCAGACATTTTTTTATTGAGTATTTACTCTGTTTCATATTGGGGTGGGCATTTTACATAGACATACATTTCATCTTACTAGTTAACTTCTCTCAAGAAACAGGGAGTAGAGGCTCAAGAGCATTATGTATTAACTCACTATCAAAGGTATGTGAGGCTTGCAGATCAGTAAAAGAAATCTAGACTCAAACTCAGTTTGCTTCCTCTTCTTTTCCTTAATGTTCTACTGTCTCATTCCAATGCTATTGGTGTTAGGTTCTGAACATTGTTTCTTCCTGGCTCGCAATTCATGAACATTCTTTCCTCCTCCTAGTACCAATTATAACTTCTTACGAGGATAGTTTACCATTCTCAGATTTGGAACCATAACGATCCACTTCCAATTAGTGGAGAGCAGCATAGCACTAGCTAGCGTCTAATCAACAAAGGCTATTTACAGCACATTAAAAAGCAAAAGTGAGATCCAGTTCAACTGTTAAAGTAGAAGGGACTCCAAAGGTGAGAGATTTGCTTTTTAATAGGATTTGTTTTAGAATTTCACTTTTATTTTTATTTTAACTTTTAGGTATTTTTTTTTTTACACATTTCATTTTTGTTTTTAGGTATGTGAGTTTGCCTTGGTGGATAGTGTACATTTCGGGCAGGAGATCGTCAAAGTCAGAGGTGTCAGAACCCTATTGGAGTTACAGGTATGTGTGAGTAGCTGGACAGATGTGAGAGTACTGAGACCAAAACACAAATGCTCTGGGAGAGCGGCAAGTGCTCTTAACTACGAAGTCATATCTTGAACCCTTGCATTTGATTTGAAAATTCCAAATATGTCTTCTCTCTGCTTTCATTTGTGTGGCAAATATAACATAAGCCTTACATTACAATCAAAACCTATTTTCTGTTTTTTAAATTTTCACTACCAAGTGATACATTCCTTATCTTTCCTCACAAGCCATATTTCAGCTGTTCTTTTTACTTCTTATAAATGTATGCCTCTTAAACTTCAAGGAGGACTACCCCCTTCTCTCCTGCCCTAATTGATGTTGAAGATGCTTCTAGCTAGTCTTAGCTGAGTCTCACCAGACTGTCTCTCTTGACATATTGTAGCAGTTTCCAGTACTACTTCAGCTGATAAAGTACCATGCTCTTAACAGCTGGATCTTTCGTTTTTGCAATGCCCTTCTTATTATAACCAGTGTGCTATTATACCTTTTAATCACAGCAGTACATTTGATTAAAATGTTTTTAACTGTTGTTGGCTAATTTGTTAGTTTTGAGAAAAGGTTTCACTCTATAGATCTGGTTGGCTGGGAACTCACTATGAAGTCCAGGTTGGCCTAGAACCCTCAGCCCTCCAGCCTCAACCTCTCAGGTCCTGGGATTATAGGTACACAAACCCATACCTAAATCAGAATTTTAATAAGTCTTGAGGATCATTAGGAGTCAGAGTCAGGTAATTATGGTATTGATTACTCTTAAAAGTCTCACTTTGCATGTGTTAATATAGAATGCTTTTGCCATCTTAAAGTTTACCTTGACATTCTTGAAAGTCCTAGTAGCCTATCTGATTTCACCTATTGCATAAGATCCTGCTGTCAGATTATATTAAACCATTAATAATACTATTTCATATTTTTATTCTCTGACAATCCCATGCACATATTAAGACTTCCGGTCACTCACCCCTCCGTTCTCTGACTCTCACTATCATTTGAGGTCCTTCTTCCCGGCCATTCCCCCTCCCACTTTCAGATCTTTATTTTGTTTCTGTTCGTGTTTGTGATGGTTGGGGTACAATCTGCTCTCCCACTTGCTGCACTTGCTCTGTTACTGAGGGAAATGACTTCCTCTCCTCCTGCAAGCCTGGACTGTCATCAGCTCCCTGGGCAGAGCAGGCTCCTATGATCTCCCCCACCCCCCAGTCCCTTCTAAGCCTATACTTATGCCTGTCTGACCTATAGATCTTAAATATCAACATATCAATTTCATTAATTTCCCAAGACTTTTGAACACAAGACAAGATGGCCGAGAAAATCAGAGACAAGCTGTTAACACATCCACTTTTTCTGCCTGACCGTTTAGTTTTTGTTTACATACAAATGAAATTTGGAAGCAGAAAGCTTTTGAAACTACCAAACAATTCCCCAACCCAGGCTTGGTCAAGAGCTTGAGAGCATAATATTATTAAAGGGTTGTGAATCAGCTTAGACCTTCTCCAGACTGACCCTTGCTTACCCTCTGCCCTTTATTTCTGGGCAGAGATAAATTCTGTTTTTCACATAACATTTCATTATTTGTAATAACAACAATATTGTCACAAAATATTAAATCATAGTAGCTAGGGTTATTTTCATGTTTGGCCCTACAGCCTATTAGCTGGAAAAAAATTAAAGAGAACCAAACACTGATACTGAAGAATTAATTTGTAATAATTATACTGTTCATTTTAAAAGCTCTTTATATTCTATAAAAACACTTTCACAGAATCTTCGGTGGGACAGAAAACAGGAATCAGGGGCTTCAAGAGGCCCCAGAACTTGGCACGTTGTGGCCCTGGTGAAGTTATATTAGGCTGAAGTTTCCTTGTCTGTGAATTGTCTCTGTTAAAAACTGTACATGGCTCAAAGGGTTATACAACAGATTAAATGAGTTAATGCTTATTAAATGCTTCTGACAGTTTCTGGCATGTGGTGAGTGCTAATGAGTATATTTTTAAACTCAAAGGAATAACACTTTTATTAACACACTTTAAGGCAGAACTTCTCACCTTTGCAGAGCCAAGGTAATGAAGCCCACAGCTGAGGGAGATAAAGGATGAGCCTGCTGGAGATTATCATAACTGATTCAAATCCAGCCCTTGCGCTTCCACAGAAGCCTCCTTTTCTTTTCTTTGCCGGCATTAATGTCTGTAAATTGAGTCTTCAAATTATGTATACCTAATCACTTACTTATGTCCTTTGTACAATATGCAGTCAGTAATTGCGATTTGCCGTGTTCCCGTATAATGAGATACCTCATTCAGCAACCCTCCATAAACACTTTAGCCAGTGTAAGATCCCATACATTTAATGTGTTATAGACCTCACATCCAGGTTCTGAACCCACTTTATCAATGACACTTAAAAACTGTTCTCAGACAAGATTTTCCACTAATGAGAGCCAAGAAGACAGTTAGAAGCCAGCATTATTATAACTGTTCCTATGGTCTAGAAGAAAATGGAGAGTGTCTACTGGTCACTCTGCAATTGTTCCAAAGTGACTTCCACATGGTCCCAATCTAACTTCCAAGGCTTGTAGGTTTGGCGCCATTGCCAAATGGTTGTTTTGCTTTTCCATATGCCGGGCAGGGTGTTAGAAACTGGGAAAACCTCAAAGGCACATCTTACTTTCTAGTTACAAAAGCCATGTCTGTGCAGCATAAGAAGAAACAGCGAGAAGTCTACACAAAGAATACATGCATCTAGCTTGTTCCAGCTTTGAGGAGTTTATGGCACATTTCAAGAATTCTGGAAGGAGATTGGGAACATTGACTCCACAACAACTACTCTTTTACCAATCAGGGCTTTCTCTTCTAATTACCAATGCATCATCGGAAATAGCTATATTTCATAGGACTCATATTTGATAGAAAAAAGAGAATGTGTCCACTCTATTGTAGATAGAACACACAGCATTTAGCTACGTTTCATACAAGATATATTATGGAAAGTAAAGAGAACAAGATACAGTTGATGAGAGTGAAGACTTGAGTAAAATGAAAGCTGTCTGTTTAGAGTCCTGACTTCAGGGTCAGGTAAGCATTGTGTGGCGGTGTGAAAGCAGGATAGGCGGTTGACCTGTTAGGACAGCGGGGCAGCTGCATAGAGGTGGATACAGGAGATGATTTTCATGAGAGAAATGACCAAAATTTGAAAGGGAAAGAGTCCTCTATCTAGGGGTTCTTTATGTGCTACATGAAACTGGAAGTTATTAAGAACAGGGAGCACAATGACATAACCTGTCCATAGTACCTGCTGTATGGTCTGTCACTCAATATTCACACTCTTGGCTCAAGGGTGAACATAGCCTTAACTTTTCCTGAATGGAGGTTTTGCCCTATGACGTTAATAAACTAAAATGCTTGACCTTCATGATTGGCTCACATAATCTGATTCTCATCACCGACCAATCCTCCTAATAAGAAAACGAACAAAGGAGATCAACACTGGCTTCAAGGCACACATGACTCTCTTGAGAGATCTTATACTCCAGGCAGCATGCAGCGATTGCTTCGCCCTCTTTCCCAGACATGTTGCCATCCCCGTAAACTAGAGAGAGCCACTTACATTCTCCCCATGCTGGATAAAACACAAAACTCAGTGTTATGACATAAAGGAAGTAGTATGTCTGTATAGCAGCCTTTTTTACCTCTTCCCAGCAAACTACATCATTGTAAGTTTTTATTTACATACATTGATCTTATAAATGGGAAATTCTTACAAATCATGTTTGTCTGATATTTGGAACAATCTGAAACATCACCATACTAAAGGGGCTGATTTTATATATGTATCTCACAAATAATTTTTAAGGTGTGTGTGTGTGTGTGTGTGTGTGTGTGTATGTGTGTGTGTGTGCCTGAGTGTATGTATGTGTATTCCAGGTACACAAGAATCCACAGAGACCAGAAGAGAGACTTGGAGTTCCTTAAATTGTCTTAAGAGCAGTTACAAGCTGACATGAATGCTGGGAACTGAACCTTGGTTCTCTGTAAGAACAGGGTCTCTGAGTTGCTGAGCCGAATTTCCAGTTCTAGAGATACATCTTAAGCCCAGTAACTGGATGAGTCTTTTTTCATCTGCAAAAAAGATTGAGCTCTGACCACTCAAGAACTCACAGTAAAGATACAGTCAAAAGAAAGGTGGTTTCCCAGAAGCTGCTGTGCACTCACACACAAAGCCAGCATGTTCAGAAAATATCAGCACTGAAATCTGCACAATCAGACAGAGAGAAATCAGATCCTTGGTTCTTACTCTCACTTTCTATGCACCACACCACAGTACTGATAAGAAGAATCAAACATATTATATATAGGAGTAAAATTCTCAAATAATTTTTAAAAAGAAAGGAAACTCAATACAGAAAATAATATCTTGCCTTACAATACAGAAAGGTAATATCTACCTTTCAGGATTAAATGATGCAAAGTATCACCCACCATTCCATCAGTCAGCAGTGTTCTACAAGGGACACAGAAATAAAAATTATCATATTTCTCAAAGACTTCATCTGTGCAGTTATTATATTTAAGGAGCAAACTTATGAAACTATTTAGCACTATCATTCAGTTATAAAAATGTATTTTAATACCTGCAAGACATATCTCTGGGGTTATTCTGTTTTTCTGAGCCTGTGTGGATAAGTTGAATAAATGAGTTACTTTATATCAGTCAATAGTGTATTATTAACAAGCTGAATTTTTATTATTCATCATCTAGTTCCTGGTCTCTCCCGTGTAACATAAGTTCAGTTACTAAAATATAAGTGTGGTTATATTTTTCCAACACAAACAGCACACGGGACTTCTTTGTGAATTCTGCACCATGTAATAAAAAGATGAAATAGTTAACAGAAGTGATTTGGAGACATCTTAAGGTGCAGATTATTGATGGCATGCAACATCAATAGAATGAATATATGCCACTTTCTCTTCACTCTTTTCAATTCTTTGCTAGGTGTAACAGCGATCAATACAGCAACACTCAGCACTTTCCATCAAATTTGTATTTGGCACAAGCACCAAAAAAACAATACCTCTGACTCGTCTAGCATAAAAAAAAAGTACAATGTGAAGGTATTCCAATCATTGTATGGATATGGTTTTCTGAGCATTTGCACATCTGTGAGAAAGATAACATGCTGAAAATAAGTTGTGTTAATTAGGATTTTGTGCGTTGATGCAAAGGAATGTTTCTGCTCATGGATCTTATGATCCTGTGGGCAGATCATAAAGAAAAACAGAAAAACTGAATACTTTCATAGACTCAAGAAGTTACTGGTTAGTTGGTATGGCAAAAAGCCAGAAAGTTGACAAAGTACTTTATATGCACGTTTATTTTTCTTAAATTTACATTAAAATAATTTATACATTACCAAGTGTCACCGAGAACTGGGAGCAGCTTTCATACAAGATATTTTTATCAAAAACAAAAACAAAAACAACTCCATTTAGCCCTAGTTCTGAAAGCAGTATTTGTTGGATATTAGTGTTTCATTTGTTTGTAGTAGAATCTTCAATTAGCAGAAGCTAAAATATTTCCAAAATGAACCCAGACTTCAAATCATTATAAAACCTTATGATTATACAGTCATAGGCTCTTTATCTAAACAGCTACAGCCTAGTAATGGTTAAAATTCATCCATTTAATATCACTAATTATTTTCTCTCTGCAGCTTTGATGGGTTAGTTATAGCCTGGAATAAAAAAACACTGTGGTAAGGACAACTGTACAGCAAGGTTAAGTGCCTTCTTGTCTTCAGTACCAATAATTACCTTTAAACAAAAAAAGGCTGTTTTCAGATTTGACAGTTAATTTACTAATGAGTATGTGGACCCAATTTATAATAAAGTAATATTGACCAGAAATAATCCTGCATTGGTACTCATCTGAATTATTTTATTGTCCATGTCCCCTATTAAATAAATTGGAAAGGATTAATTTTGCAAGATGGGATTGTCAGAGACGGCTGCATAAACTAGATGCATGTCAGCACTAAATTTAATTATTGATCACAATACAATAGTGCTGAGTGTTTCAATCCCCAAACAGCTTCCAGTAACTATCAGCAGAATCCAAATATAGAGACGGAGGGAAACATTTGATTGCAGATGACTACATTTTTAATAAATAAATATTTCATCCACACTAAATAAAAATTTAATTTTACAGGACTATTTAGATCACTGCTTGAACTCTGGAGCAAATGAAGGATGAATGAGGGAGACTTCTGTAAGATACACATTTTATTTTAATGGTTTAATGTCCACATAAAGTAACTTTGATCCCATCATTATGGTATGGAAATGAAATGCATAAAAAGAAAGTCATTTGGACATATGCTTTATGTACAAAAAAAAGCATAAGGTGCCAACTGCCTGTCTGGAAGTCATATCTATGATTTGAGACCATGTTTTCCTGGCATAAATGGTAGATTGGCAAATGATAGAGGTTAATATTTATCTCAAAATTAAACTGTGAAAATTTGGAATTAGTTGAAAATTGGAAACGGAATCACTTAATTAGCTATACAATATGAAATTCACAAGGTTTTCCAATTAAAAATAAGTCTTTGTGCTTGAAGTGGTTGGATTGTTGCACAAACGACTATTCACACTAAACATTAGCTTAGTTGACTGATCATTTGATAAAATGTATAAACTTACTTAAATGTAAGAATCAGATGAATTTATAGTTATTTTCCTAGAATTATAATTACAGTTGATGAGTATAGAGATATAGCTACAATAATCAAATTAGCTGATGAGTTATGCTATCAAGAATACAGAAGTGATTTTAATATCATGACTGTTCTCAAGAAAACTTCACACAGTGAACACATTATTTCTTATATAACCTTAATTTTGAATTAAAAAATTGGAACGCAAATAGGTATGTTCATATTTATATCTGAGTTTGTGAGTTTGAGTAACAAGGAGATAAAATTCATATTTATAGCAGAGCTTGTGAGTTTGTGGTTACTGTTCAAAGAAAAATGTAAAAATAGTTTACATGTAAAATTCATTGTGGGAGTAGAAGTCATTTGCTCTTAAACCCACATAATAAGGAGCAAAATAAATCTTAAGGGAAAAAAATTACTGCTTTTACCAAGAATTTATCAAGTGAATATGGTGCAGATGTTGATTAGATCATCCTGACTTCTTCAACCCATTCTTCATTTGATATGAAACTTTGGAAATGAATATATTGCTTTAATTTTGATAAGCACTGGTTAGGAAGAAAGCTATCATTATTCTAATAAATTTTAGCATGTATCATGACAATTTTCCAATTTCATCTAACCTTTGTAACAATAGTTCTGCACATAATACTTTATTCAAAAATTCATTTTTGGTTCAAAATAGAGCTTATTCTTCTGTATCTTGTATTTGAATTCATTCATCAATATTTTAAATTGCTGTAGTAAATTACTAAATTGAACATTCAAAGACTCAGACCTATTTCAGAGTTTCTAACTAGTTTTGCAACAGCACAGTGAATTAAAGCATCCCAACTTCAGGGTTAAGCAGGCAAGTTCCATTCCAAGTAGGAGTCTCCATCAAGTCACTCAATTTAAATCTCATTTTTTGTATGGTTATTTAAAACTTAAATTTAACAGTCTACTTTGAGATCTTTGTCATTAAAACTGTGGTTAATGTATTAGCCAATTTCACCAGTATGTCAGTTTTCTTCAATCTCAACATATATTCATGACATGCTATTATATCCCAACATGTAGAATGCTTATTGAATGGCTTGCTAATAGATTTTTTTTCTCTCTTGGTGATGCTAAAATAGGCCAGATCAGACCAGATTAAAAGCATGTAAATGCAAGATTGTTATGCACTTCTCCTGGGCAGGTTCAAGGTCCACGTGCATGGAGCCAAGGAAATACTGTGTCAGGATTAAAACAAAGAGGGTTGTAGAGATCTTGGGTGAGGGATGGTTGAAAGAGAACTGTGAGGCCACCTCTACGGAAAAGCCAGATCAGAAAAAATGCATTTATTACCATAATAGACATAAAATACTGCATTGGTTTAATATTTTAAAGAGGCTTAATGTAATGTTTCCCCTTACCTTTTCAAATATGCTTACTTAAACATTGTGTGTGTGTGTGTGTGTGTGTGTGTGTGTGTGTGTGTGTGTATGTGTGTGTCTTTTAATGTTTTAGTTGTTTTTTTGGTCAATCAAAATGTTATCTATAAAAGTAAATATAAAAATGAAAAGATTTACAATTTATAATTTCAGAAATTTCAGACTAAACTCTTCTTCAAGATTTATAAAATATGGCCACATTCTTCACTAAAGAACAATCTGGCTGACACAGCTTAAAAAACATAGGAAAGGGTGTTTATTTTTTCTGTCTAGCCAATGTAATGTGGCAGAAACTGTAAACAGCACATTGCAAAGTAGCTATAACAGGGTATCCCAAAAGAATATTGCTTTCAAAAATGAAATAGATTTACTTCCTGGGACAAAACAGGAAGACCATGATTCGGAGAAGAAGGTTGCTTTTCTCCTACAGTTAATCATTGAATCAATAAATCCTTCCCAAAGCTTTCCTGCCATTCCTCGCATGTCCTGTATCAAGAAAGAGTGACCAATAGCTCCGGCTGCCAACTCTGGCTCCCAGTCTACTCTGCACCAGATGCCATCCCTCAGCGAGTGCACGTCACAGATACTAGTGTCATCCCTTTCTGCAGGGCCAGGTGGACCAGATGATTTCAGCAAGAGCCATTCCTGTCAGTCACTTTGAAACGCTCTAATAATAAGATATTCACTGTCCGAACCTTCCTTCTTTCATTATTTTTTTTCTTTTTTTTTTAAATTTTTTTTATTTTCTATATTCTATGTTTACATTCCAAAGGCTTTCTCCTTTCCCAGTTCCCACCCACCATAGTTCCCATAGTTCCTCTCCCCCCCCCAACTGTTCCCCAATCATTCCCCCCCCCTCGGTTTCTTTACTAAACTGGATGCAATCTTTACAGGCCCAGGGTCTTCTCCTTTCTTCTTCTTGGGAATCATTTGACTTGCTATTTGTGTCTTGAGTATTTAGGGCTTCTGGGCTCGTTAATATCCACTTATCAGTGGTATATTTATACAATGGAATACTACTCAGCAATTAAAAATAATGAATTCATGCAATTTGTAGGTAAATGGTTAGACCTGGAAA
This sequence comes from Apodemus agrarius, assembly GCA_964023405.1. Classification (NCBI taxonomy): domain Eukaryota; kingdom Metazoa; phylum Chordata; class Mammalia; order Rodentia; family Muridae; genus Apodemus; species Apodemus agrarius. The sequence continues at coordinate 120,029,960 of OZ030008.1, read as the reverse complement.
ATATCATCCTGAGTGAATTAACCCAATCACAAAAGAATGCACATGAAATGCAACCTTTCATTATTTTTACAAGCTACAAATTCTCTGGACCTCTGAAGGTGCCACGAATCTACTTTCTACTTTATACATGTATCCTTTGAACCCTCACCCGGAAATCTCTTACATGCACAATCCTACTTTGGTGATTAGTTTTAGGAAGACATATGCTAGCATACCTTTATTCCGTTTCCGTCCTAGCATCTAGTTATATTTGTCTGCCTGATCAAACCCAGGTGATAGAATACTCCACCCACAGTCCAGTCCACAGATGAGTGGGAAGAATAAAAGAGTTTACACACACTCATTGTTTGAAACCTTCACCCAAAAGTCCTAAGATCTCTTCCATTCACTTCCCAGCTGAGTACATACTCACCTGATTGCAAAGAAGCAAAGCGTATATTCTATCGGGGCTATAGCTTCCTAAAAACCAGCAGGATTTTTTTTTAAATAAAACCCCTAAGCAAATCAACTCAGGGTGGAAAAGATTTGTTTTGGCTCATGATGTCAAGGCGCCAGTCCCTTTTCTTGTCTTTTATTTTTTTATTTTTTTATTTTTTTTATTTTTATTTTCTATATTCTATGTTTACATTCCAAAGGCTTTCCCCTTTCCCAGTTCCCACCCACCATAGTTCATATAGTTCCTCTCCCCCCCAACTATTCCCCAATCATTCCCCCTCCCCCCTCGGTTTCTTTACTAAACTGGATGCAATCTTTACAGGCCCAGGGTCCTCTCCTTTCTTCTTCTTGGGAATCATTTGACTTGCTATTTGTGTCTTGAGTATTTAGGGCTTCTGGGCTCATTAATATCCACTTATCAGTGATTGCATTTCATGTGCATTCTTTTGTGATTGGGTTAATTCACTCAGGATGATTTTTCCAGGTCTAACCATTTACCTACAAATTGCATGAATTCATTATTTTTAATTGCTGAGTAGTATTCCATTGTATAAATATACCACATTTTCTGTATCCATTCCTCCTTTGAGGGATATTTGGGCTCCTTTCAATTTCTGGCTATTATAAACAAGGCTGCTATAAACATAGTGGAGCATGTGTCTTTATTGCATGCAGGGGAATCCTCTGGGTATATGCCCAGGAGTGGTATGCCAGGGTCCTCTGGAAGGGACATGCCCAATTTTCTGAGGAACCGCCAAACTGATTTCCAGAGCGGTTTTACCATTTTGCAATCCCACCAACAGTGGAGGAGTGTTCCTCTTTCTCCACATCCTTGCCAGCACTTGTTGTCTCTTGAGTTTTTAATCTTAGCCATTCTGACTGGTATGAGGTGGAATCTCAGGGTTGTTTTGATTTGCATTTCCCTGATCCGAATTTCTTCTGGTGAAAATTCTTTGTTTTGCTCTGTGCCCCATTTTTTGATAGGGTTATTTGGTTCTTTGCGGTCTAACTTCTTGAGTTCTTTGTATATATTGGATATTAGCCCTCTGTCGGATGTGGGGTTGGTGAAGATCTTTTCCCACTTTGTTGGTTGCCGTTTTGTCCTTCTGACAGTGTCCTTTGCCTTACAGAAACTTTGTAATTTTATGAGGTCCCATTTGTCAATTCTTGATCTTAGTGCGTAAGCTATTGGTGTTCTGTTCAGGAACTTTTCCCCTGTGCCCAAGTCCTCCAGGGTCTTCCCAAGTTTCTTTTCTAATAGTTTCAGTGTGTCTGGTTTTATGTGGAGGTCCTTGATCCACTTGGAGTTGATCTTAGTGCAAAGAGATAAGAGTGGGTCAATTCGCATTCTTCTGCATGTTGACCTCCAGTTGAACCAGCACCATTTGTTGAAAAGGCTATCTTTATTCCATCAGATTGTTGTGGCTCCTTTATCAAAGATCAAGTGACCATAAGTCTGTGGGTTAATTTCTGGGTCTTCAATCCTGTTCCATTTATCTGCTTGCCTGTTGCTATACCAATACCATGCAGTTTTTAACACAATTGCTCTGTAGTACTGCTTGAGGTCAGGGATATTGATTCCCCCAGAAGTCTTTTTATTGTTGAGAAGAGTTTTAGCTATCCTGGGTTTTTTGTTGCTCCAGATGAATTTGAGAATTGCTCTTTCTAGATCTATGAAGAATTGAGTTGGGATTTTGATGGGGATTGCATTGAATCTGTATATTGCTTTTGGCAAGATGGCCATTTTTACTATATTGATCCTGCCAATCCAGGAGCAAGAAATATTTTTCCATCTTCTGAGGTCTTCTTCGATTTCTTTCTTCAAGGACTTGAAGTTCCTGTTGTACAGATCTTTCGCTTGTTTGGTTAGATTTATGCCAAGATACTTTATGTTGTTTGTGGCTATTGTGAAGGGTGTTATTTCCCTAATTTCTTTCTCTGCCTGCTTGTCCTTTGAGTACAAGAAGGCCACTGACTTGCTTGAGTTAATTTTATAACCTGCCACTTTGCTGAAGTTGTTTATCAGCTGTAGAAGTTCTCTGGTGGAGTTTTTTGGGTCGCTTAGGTAAACTATCATATCGTCTGCAAATAATGATAGTTTCACTTCTTCCTTTCCAACTTGTATCCCTTTGACTTCCTTATGTTGTCTAATTGCTCTTGCTAGAACTTCAAGTACTACATTGAAAAGATATGGAGAGAGAGGGCAGCCTTTTCTAGTCCCTGATTTTAGTGGGAATGCTTCAAGTTTCTCTCCATTTATTTTGATGTTGGCTACTGGTTTGCTGTAGATTGCTTTTACTATGTTTAGGTATGGGCCTTGAATTCCTGCTCTTTCCAAGACTTTTAGCATGAAAGGATGCTGAATTTTGTCGAATGCTTTTTCAGCATCTAATGAGATGACCATGTGGTTTTTTTCTTTCAGTTTGTTTATGTAGTGGATTACATTGATGGATTTCCGTATATTGAACCATCCCTGCATCCCTGGGATGAAGCCTACTTGATCATGGTGGATGATCTTTTTGATGTGCTCTTGGATTCGGTTAGCAAGAATTTTATTTAGTATTTTTGCATCTATATTCATAAGAGAAATTGGCCTGTAGTTCTCTTTCTTTGTTGGATCTTTTTGTGGTTTAGGTATTAGCGTAATTGTGGCTTCGAAGAATGAGTTGGGCAGTGTCCCTTCTGTCTCTATTTTGTGGAATAGTTTGAAAAGTATTGGTGTTAAGTCTTCTTTGAAGGTCTGGTAGAATTCTGCACTAAAACCATCTGGTCCCATACTTTTTTTGGTTGGGAGGCTTTCTATAACCCCTTCTATTTCTTTAGGGGTTATGGGACTATTTAGCTGGTCTACTTGATGCTGATTTAATTTTAGTATTTGATATCTGTCTAGGAAATTGTCCATTTATTCCAGATTCTCCAGTTGTTTTGAGTATAGACCTTTGTAGTAGGATCTGATGATCTTTTGAATTTCCTCAGTTTCTGTTGTTATGTCTCCCTTTTCATTTCTAATTTTGTTAATTTGTATACTGTCTCTGTGTCCTTTGGTTAGTCTGGCTAAGGGTTTATCTATCTTGTTGATTTTCTCAAAGAACCAGCTCCTGGTCTTGTTGATTCTTTGTAGGGTTCTCTTTGTTTCTATTTGATTGATTTTAGCCCTGAGTTTGATGATTTCTTGCCTTCTACTCCTCCTGGGTGAATTAACTTGTTTTTCTTCCAGGGCTTTAAGGTGTGCCATTAAGCTGCTAGTGTATGCTCTCTCCAGTTTCTTTTTGGATGCACTTAGAGCTATAAGTTTTCCTCTTAGTACTGCTTTCATTGTGTCCCATAGATTTGGGTAGGTTGTACCTTCATTTTCATTGAATTCTAAAAAGTCTTTGATTTCTTTTTTTATTTCTTCCTTGACCAAGGTGTCATTGAGTAGAGTATTGTTCAGTTTCCATGTGTATGTGGGCTTTCTGTTGTTTTTGTTGCTATTGAAGACCACTCTTACTCCATGGTGATCTGATAGGAGGCATGGGATTAGCTCGATCTTCTTGTATTTGTTGACATCTGTCTTGTGACCAATTATATGGTCTATTTTGGAGAAGGTACCATGCAGTGCTGAGAAAAAGGTATATTCTTTAGCTTTAGGATGAAATGTTCTATATATATATATCTGTTAAATCCAATTGGTCCAGAGTTTCAATTAGTTTCACTGTATCCCTGTTTAGTTTCTGCTTTCCTGATCGGTCCATTGAGGAGAGTGGAGTGTTGAAGTCACCCACAATTATTGTGTTACGTGTAATGTGTGCTTTAAGCTTTAGTAAGGTTTCTTTTACGAATGAGGGTGCCCTTGCATTTGGAGCATAGATGTTCAGTATTGAGAGCTCTTCGTGAGCTTCTGAGTCTCTTTTGATGATATTAGGTTGGAAGTCAATTTTATCTGATATTAGAATGGCTACTTTAGCTTGTTTTCTGAGACTATTTGCTTGTAAAATTGTCTTCCAGCCTTTCACTCTAAGGCAGTGTTTGTCTTTAACACTGAGATGTGTTTCCTGTATGCAGCAAAATGTAGGGTCCTGTTTCCATATCCAGTCTGTTAATCTATATCTTTTTATTGGGGAATTGAGTCCATTGATGTTAAGAGATATTAAGGAATAGTAATTATTACCTCCAGACATTTTTGAAATTATATTTATTTATCTTATTTATTTTTTATATTTGAGAGGTTATCTTCTTTTGGGTTTGATGAGAGGAGGTTTCTATCTTGCTTCTTTCCGGGTGTAGTTTCCGTCCTTGTCTTGGTGTTTTCCCCCTATTATCCTTTGTAGGGCTGGATTTGTGGAAAGATATCTTGCAAATTTGGTTTTGTCATGGAATACCTTGATGTCTCCATCAATGGCGATTGAGAGTTTTGCTGGGTAAAGTAGTTTTGGCTGAAGTTTGTGTTCTCTTAGAGTTTGCATGATATCTGCCCAGGATATTCTAGCTTTCATGGTCTCAGGTGAGAAGTCTGGTGTTATTCTGACAGGTCTTCCTTTATATGTTACTCGGCCTTTTTCTCTTGCTGCCTTTAGTATTCTTTCTTTGTTTATTACATTTGGAGTTTTGATTATTATGTGACGGGATGTATTTCTGTTCTGGTCCAGTCTGTTTGGGGTTCTATAGGCTTCTTGTATATTCAAGGGCATCTCTCTCCTTAGGTTGGGGAAGTTTTCTTCCATAATTTTATAGAAGATATTAGCTGGCCCTTTAACTTGTAAATCTTCACTCTCGTCTATACCTATAATCCTTAGGTTTGGTCTTCTCATAGTGTCTTGGATTTCCTGGATGTTTTGGGTTACCACCTTTTTGCATTTAGTATTTTCTTTGACTGTTGAATCAATGGTTCCTATGGTATCTTCGGCTTCTGAGATTCTGTCTTCTATCTCTTGTATTCTATTGTTGATACTTGCATCTATGGCCCCTGATTTCTTCCCAAGGTTTTCTATCTCCAATGTTGTTTCCCTCTGTGATTTCTTAGTTGTTTCTACTTCTGTTTTTAGTATCTGGATGGATGTGCTCAGATCTTTTGCTTGCTTGATTGTGTTTTCATGTATTTCTTTAATAGATTTTTGTGCTTCCTCTTTCATAGCTTCTACTTGTTGGTCCACGTTCTTCTGTATTTCTTTAAGTGATTTTTGTCTTTCTTCCTTATTGTCTTCTTCTTTTTGATCCATCTTCTCCTGAATTTCTTGAAGTGATTTTTGTATTTGCCTCGTAAATGCTTCTAACTTTTGATCCATTTTCTCCTCTATTTCTTTACGAGATTTTTCTATGTGTTCAGCTACCACCATCCTGACCAGTGATTTTATATCCAAGTCTTGTTTTTCTGGTGTTTTGGGGTATCCAGGGATTCCTGTTGTTGGAGAACTGGGTTCAGATGCTGTCATGTTGCCTTGATTTTTGTTAGTAACGTTCCTTCGTTTTCCTTTTGCCATCTGGTTATTTCTGGTTTTAGTTGGCCTTATTGTCAGTGGCTGGTGTTTGAATCTCCTGTGAGGCTGGGCTCATCTGTTGTTTCTCTACTGGTGAATATGTGTGACTGCTGCTTTAAGGGATCATAAGCTGGCTGCCACCCATGCGATTGTAGCCCCTGTTGGAGTCTGTCTACCTGGGCTTCTCCAGCTGTGTCCTGGTTGCAAGGAACTCGGCCTGCTTGGCTCCGAGAGCCTAGCAGATCCCCTGTGAGGGTAGCCCTGGAAGGGGTGTCTACCTGGGCCTTTCCAGCTGTGTCCTGGTTGCAGTATGGAGGCCCGCTGCTGTCGCTGGTCCAGGGGCCGGCGAGCTGGTTGCAGAATGCAGCCTCGGTGCTCGGCCAGAGGGCGCAGGGATGTCCCACAGAGCCTAGGTGGAACTCAGCCTGCTTGGCTCCAAGACCCTAACAGATCCCCCCCATGAGGGTAGCCCTGGAAGGGAAACCAGCAGGATTTTATTCATCTTCTCTTATTAGTTACTAATTCAAATGTCATCCTCACTCAACAAAAAAGAATTACATGCAGACCTGAATCAAAAAATAAATTTAGATTGTAAGAAATTATTTGAAAAGAAGTTAGTAAAGAGCTAATGTGCCCAGAGGCACACAGTCATGTACTGGCATGCACACATGTGTCTATGTGGTTATGACCTCTTGCCTTCTCTATGAAAGAGGAAAGCACAGCCTCACAGAGTCCAGCAGGTGGCTTAGCATTCATTTATCACTAAAGATGATCTGATGACCAGAGCACAGCAGTGACTCCCTCTCACTACATCCTGGAGAATTTCCTATAAAATCTGGCATCATTGGATAAGTTCAGAGCACTCAGATTGTAGACACTGACATTGTATTTTATGTGAATCACATGGGATTCCTAAAATTACTGAAATGTGTGAAGATGCTGACTCAAAACAGTTGAAGATATTAATTGTGAGGTGATGTTTTGATACATTTTGACACAATTCATGAGCAATATTTACATTAGCCTTTCTAAAATTTGTTGAGAATAGTGAATCTATTAAAGAACAGATTTACAGTATTCTTCTTTACTCCTTCAACTCTAGAGGAGGTACCAAATCCCTATCCTTATTAGTCCCTGAACAACTGTAAATATATATCATTCCTTCTTAGTGCATTATATCCACATTCCCAGAAATGCTCTTTACATTAAAACACCATGATCAAATATTCTACCCGGCTATACCATAAGACTCTTGGCTCTTGTCTTGAAGTCGCAGTCCATACTGCAATGGTGCTCAGAGTAGAACTTCTGAGAGCTGAATACGTAGTGAATACTCTGACTTCCTCAGTGGAATAGTCCACCAATGGATCAATACTTTGATGGCATTTCTGGGTGATGAAAAGGAGATTTTAAAAGTTGAAACATAGTTAGATGGAGTAGGTCATCAGTATATATTTCTCTCTGTCTCTCTGTCTCTGTCTCTCTGTCTCTCTCTGTCTCTCTGTCTCTCTCTCTGTCTCTCTCTCTGTCTCTCTCTCTCTCTCTCTCTCTCTCTCTCTTTCCAGCATGAGGTGAACATCTTTCCTTCTCAAAATGATGTACCCCACAACAGCCCACAAATAACCAATCTCAGTGACCAGTGACCATGGGTTTAAACCATGAACTGGGAATTTTGTCACTATGATAGAATATGAAAAACAGAAGGACCTAGAATGAAATGCCTCTCAGTATGTGTGTGTGTGTGTGTGTGTGTGTGTGTGTGCTGGATATATTGTTTCCTCTAAACATGTGTACTCGCTGGATATGTGTATCAAATTGACACAAGCTGGAGTTATCACAAAGAACGGGGTTTCCCTTGAGGAAATGCCTCCCTGAGATCCAGCTGTAAGGCTTTTTCTCAATTAGTGGTCAAGTGGGAAGGGCCCATCCCATTGTGGGTGGTGCCATACCTGGGCTGGTAGTCCTGAGTTTTACAAAAAAGCAGGCTGAACAAGCCAGGGGAAGCAATCCAGTAGGCAGCACCCCTTCATGGCCTCTGCATCAGGTCCTGCCTCCAAGTTCCTGCCCTGTGTGAGTTCCTGTCCTGACTTCCTTTGGTGATGAACAGCAGTGTGAAAGTATAGGCTGACTAAATCCTTTCCTCCCCAACGTGTTTCCTGGTCATGATGTTTTATGCAGGAATACAAACCCTGACTAAGATAACATTTGTACACATATGTGTGTGAATGTATGTAGAGAATAGATGTTGAAAACTCAGGACTACCAGCCCAGGTATGGCACAGCCCACAATGGGCTGGGTCCTTCCCACTTGACCACTAATTGAGAAAAAGCCTTACAGCTGGATCTCAGGGAGGCATTTTCTCAAGAGAAACCCCGTTCTTTGTGATAACTCCAACTTGTGTCAATTTGACACACATATCCAGCGAGTCATTCTCAGTGATTTTGCACCTTATTTTCCTGAGACAGATTCTCTCACAGAGTATGAATTTACTGATCAGCTAGACTGATTCATCAAGAAGCTCCATGGATCTTCCTGTCTGGAGCTTCCAAGCAATGGGATTACAGATGTTCACTGGTGTGGCTGGGTTTCTCATGGGCGAAGGGTGTCCAAACTCAGGTCATCTTGCTAGCAAAACAAGCACTTTAATGACTGAGCAATCTCTCTAGTCCCATGGAGGTATCAGGAGCCAGCCTAGGCAAAGCAGTCCACATACTCTCTGATGGTTGTTTCAGTTCTCTCCTTCCTGGTTTCACTCCAGATTTGAACCTTTATGGACTTTCCCACACTGGATCCTTTTCTCGCTAGGTTTAGTCAGCTTCTGGCTCTGACAGGAAATTGAGAAGGGTGGTTGATGAAAGACATTTCATGGTTCTTTCTTTCTGGCCATATTCTTTCTGACTATGGGATGAGGGGCTTGTGGCAGGTGAACTCCCAACTGAAGATCATAACATCTCTCACATGGCTTCTTCTTTCAGGAGAAGCCATTTCACAAAACATAGTAACCACGTGCCTTATTTATTCCTTTAAGTTGCTGATCATGGCTTCTGATTGTTGCTATGATCCAGTCCTTCTATCTCTGTCCTTACTGAGAGTTTCTCCTTTGCTACCTTTAGAGGTCACCTTGAATGACTGTCTCCTTCAAGGTTTCTAAATGAGAGAACAAAAATTCCGTCTCCTCAAATTAATTTATACAGTGATTACTAACTATATATTAAGAAGTCCACATTTTAATCATTTTAACATGAAAGGCTGAATTCATGATGTGCCTAAAACATATCTTAAAATATTTTAAGTTTTTAAAAAATAATGTTAATAATAAAGGACTTGCATAGGAAAATAAAGCCATAAGACCATCAAAGAAACATGATTCTGAATCAAAAATGCACAGAAGGAAAGCAGAAATCAGCTATGCAATTAACTGTTTTCATAAAAAAAGTCATAAATATAAAAATTGTGCCAAAATAATTAGAAAATAGGAAGAATTCATCAGCAAGGATAATTATTAAACCATTTAAAAATGAAATTTAGGACTTCTTCTGAACACATAAAGACACATAAATTTCACAAACCAAAATAGCTCAAGTTACTCAAAATGATGAAAGCAAGAGTAAGCTCAAAGTGGTGCAAGATACTGCTTCTGACCTCGAGGTTTCCCCAAACCAAGGAAAGCATTTAATTAGCTGAAAGTTATTTGTAATAACCATATGCATAAAGGGGCTTAGAAAACTTCATATTTAAATCAGTAAGAACAAACAATTCGAGTCCCAAACAGTAAGATAAAGCAAAATAATACATATACAAAGAGTAATTTATTATATATATATGAAAATTATCACTGTTTGTACAATGTTTATGCCACAGAAATTCTTGGATACATACATGGGTGCACATGTGTGTCATCACATACACATACACACATATCTACACACACAAACACACCATATGCTGTGTGTATGTATGTGTGTAACAAAAGGACTTTTCTGTACATGAGTGTATTATTCAGACTACTTGTCAGTCATTCCTGTTTGCTATTTTGCTGGTATGGCAGAACAAAGACCAAAAGCAAATTGGTTATTTTGGCTTATACATTACCAGGTACCACTGAAGGAAACCAAGGCAGTAACTGAAGACAAGAAATGAAGTGGAGACCACAGAGGAACATGGTTGGCTCACTTCTGATTTCCTCAACAGATTCTCTCTCTCTCTCTCTCTCTCTCTCTCTCTCTCTCTCTCTCTCTCATTGCCCCCCCTTCCCGGTTGCCCCTACCACAGTCCCTCATCCTGCTTCTCCTCCCCTTTACTGCTGAGAGCTCCTCCCCCTTACCTCTGAGAGGGTGATCCCCCATGACCAGGCCTTCCCCTTCCCTGGGGCCTCATCTCTTAAGAATTAGGTACATCGGAAGTAGGTTTTGGTATATTGTTTATGAAAGCCTTAAATAAAAATAATTAAAACAATGTAAATTTATGCTTTGAAGATTTACAGAAAAACAGTAGCTAGAAGTTAAATAGTAACTGATCATAAAAAAATCATTAGTTTATTCTTGGGAATTTGCCACTAGCCTTAGATGATTTTGGATGTACCAAATGATCTGTTCTACTTGGCTGTTTTTATTAGAAACACCCTTTTTTAAGTTCTAATACTTGGATAATTTTGTAGTTTGTAGTTTGTATTTGGCTGTACCGAATGATTATTGTAATGTCCCTTCTATTGTACTGGTTCACTGAACACAGCTTTTCAGAGTTGTAATACCTGTTTCTCTATGCATAAAAACCCTTGCTCAAAATTCACACTCAGATTCAAACTGCATCTTTGTTTCTGTTTGTCACAGCCGAATCCTTACCCACCTGCCTTGAGAAACTATATCCCAGGGACCCCCATTCCTGGCTGGGGTGGTCCGCGGCAGGACCACCTTTCCTTCAGTCTCTTCCCCATTTTTGTCCCTTCAGTTCTTTTAGACAGGAACAGTTCTGGGTCAGAAATTTTGACTGTGGGTTAGTAACCCCATCCCTCCACTTGAGGCCCTGTCTATTTACTGGAGGTGGACTCTTTGAGTTTCATCTCCCCATTTTTTGAGCATTTTGGCTAAGGTTACCCCTATAAAGTCCTGAGAGTCTTTCACCTCCTGGTTTTCTGGTACTTTATAAAGGTTCCCCCTCCCTCCATGAAGACTGAATATTTCCTTTCTCCTAGTCCTCTAGGCATCTCTCCAATCCCCAATCCCCAATGCCTGATCCTTTCCCCCTTTTCCCCTTGTCTTCCCCTCTCCCATCCAGGTTCTTCCTTCCCTCTGCCTTCTGTGATTATTTTCTTCTCCCTTCTAAGTGGGACTGAAACGACCTCATTTGAGCCTTTCTGTTTTTTATACTTAAGGTATGTAGATTGTATCCTAGATTTTCTGTACTTTCTGGCTAATATCCACTTATCAGTGAGTAAATACCATGTATATCCTTTTGGGTCTGGATTACCTTAGTCAGGATGAAATTTTCTAGTTCCATCAATTTGCCTGAAAAATTCACAATGTCTGTTTTTTATAGCTGAATAATATTCTATTGTGTAAATAAACCACATTTTCAGTATCCATTCTTCAGTTGAGGGACATCTGGGTTATTTATAGCTTTTGACTATTACAAATAAGGCTGCTATGAACACAGTGGAACAAGTATCCTTTTGGTATGGTGAGGCATGTTTTGGGTATAGCTGGGTCTTCAGGTAGAACTATTTCCAATTTTCTGAGGAACAACCAGATTGATTTCCAGAGTGGTTATAACAGTTAGAAATCCCAACAGTTAATCTACAGATTTAATGTAACCCCCATTAAAATTCCAATATAATTCCCCACAGATAAGGAAAGAGAAATTCTCAACTTCATGTGTAAAAACAAACAAACAAACAAACAAACAAAAACCCAGGATAGCCAAAATAATTCTCAACAATAAAAGATCTTCTGGGGAAATCACCATTCCTGACCTCAATTTTTACTACTACAAAGCAATGGTGGTAAAAACTGCATAGTACTGGTACAGAGACAAACAGGTCAATCAATGAAATAGAATCAAAACCCAGAAAGAAACCCATATACCTATGGACCTCAACATAAAACCAGACATACTAAATCTAATATAAGAGAAAGTGGGAAAGAGCCTTGAAGTCATTGGCACAGGGGGAAATTTCCTGAACGGAATAACAATGGCTCTAGCTCTAAGATCAACAATTGATAAATGGGTCCTCATGAAGCTAAAAAACTTCTGTAAGGCAAAAAACACTGTCAATAGGACAAATCAGCAATGTACAGAATGGGAAATATCTTCACTAACCCCACATCCAATAGAGGGCTAATATACAAAATATATAAAGAACTCAAGAAGTTAACCTCTAAGAAACCAAATAACCCGGTTAATAAATTGGGTACAGAGCTAATCAGATAATTCACAGCAGAAAAATCTTGAATTAAGAAGTACTTAAAGAAATGTTCAAATTTCCTAGTCATCAGGGAAATGCAAATCAAAGTGATCCTAAGATTTTACCTCATACCAGTCAGAGTGGCTAACATAAACTAAAACAAAAACAAACATACACACACACACACACACAAACCCTCAAGTGACAGCACATGCTGTTGAGGATGTAGAGAAAGAGGAAGACTCCTCAGCTCTTTCTTATACAACCCAGGCCCATCTCTCTACTGATATTACTTCCAACAGTAGTCAGGACTATATTCATAATAATATTTTGCTAGGTAATTTTGAGTTTATAAAAACCATATTGCTGACTAATAAAAGGAAACAGTAAGAATTGCCAACATTAGATAGGACAATGACCATAGCTGATTAAATATTGATAAGGGAACCGGCCCACTGTGGTTGGTACCAACTAAGTGGTCTTGGGTGCTCTAAGAATATAAGCCTTCGTAATGCTTTTGCTTCAAATTTCTGTTTTGAATACCTGCCTTGACTTCCACTGATGGTGAAATGTGATGCAGAAATGCAAAGAATAAACTGAAATAAAACCTTAAAAAAATCAAAAAGATAAGACCTAGAGATCACTCTATAGGCCAATCTGATGTACACAATTCCTTGAGACTCATTGTTACCAGGAGTGATTAGGTTTTGTCAAGTTGACAATACCCAAACTTAATTTGAAAATAAGTTTATTTCTGACCAACTTGGTTTTTGTAATTATATAAATTAAACTTACTAAAAGCTTTCATGTCTATGACTCGCATTGCCAACATGGTAACAAAAAAGATATGATATTTTCTAATAAAATTATACTAGCATTCCAATTAAAAGGCAGAATGTGTTAATACAAATGAGAGAAGTCAGTATAAGAAGTTCTAAACACATTGGACAAATGGAGCTTCCTAACTTATACACCAATATATTATTACATTATTTAAGAAATAGAAGAAAATACTAAATGTATTTAATTAGCATGTTGCTTGGTTAAAGCTTGAGATGAATTAGTTTTGTTTATCTAAATAGTAAAACTTAAATACAAATCTACCACTTCCTTCTGGTCTGCCTCCCGATCTGGGCCAGTTAAATGGGCCTGCTACCCTTCTACACCCTAGGGCCTATCTGTCTCTCAGGAGGTCCTAGTAACCTGGGACACAGGATTTTACTGTAGTTAGTTAATCCACTATACTCTCCCAAGCAGCAGCATGCATGTTCCTTGCTACCTGCCCCAATGCTCTGGACTCACAAATGAAAGACACACAAATGCAGTTTTGTATTTAATATGCTTTTGTCAGCCCAGTGGTGATCCACTACTAAATTTCCACATTGCTTATGCCTCCCATCCAATACTCCTGAATTATTGCTTACTAAAATCTATATTCCATCTTTACTAATATTCCATCTTCCGGTTTGCACCAGTGCTGGCAGCCTCTGCCATGAATCCTAACTCATTCAACATACACCCCAGTTGCAGCTTGACTTCCCAGGTACTCTGACACATCCAGAATCAAAGGTGAAACCCTAGCCCCACACCAATACCCAGATTAACTGGGACTCCTGAAACACTGGTGTGCAGATACTGTGCCCACCCAGAGACCTGCACTCCTACCTGTTTGCAACTGTACCTGGAGCAGAGCCTCTGCTCTCGATCCCAACCTACTCAGTCAATACCAACCCCAATAGCAGCTCAAAACCCCAGCTGTTCTGACACATTCAGGATCACAGTATCATAGGATCATAGGAGGGACAGGCTCCTCTCAAAGACAGCAAGGCTAGTTAACACCAGAGATAACCAGATGGTGAGAGGCAAGCCCAAGAACATAAGTAACAGAAACCAATACTAAGTGGCCACATGAGAAACCAGTTCTTCCACCACAGAAAAACCTGGATGCCCCAAGACACCTACAAATCAAAATTCATATCTAAATTCTCAGCTCATGAAGATGATAGAGGACTTTAAGGACATAGATAACTCCCTTAAAGAAATACAGGAAAACACAAACAAGTAGAATCCCTTAAAGAGGAAACACTTAAATCCCTTAAAGAAATAAAGGAAAACATAACCAAACAGATGAAGCTATTGAACAAAACCATCCAGGATCTAAAACTGGAAATACAAACGTTAAAGAAAACACAAAGGGAGAGAACCCTGGAGATGGAAAACCTAGGAGAGAGATCAGGAGTCACAGATGCAAGCATCCCAACAGATTATAAGAGATGGAAAAGAGAATCTCAGGTGTAGAAGATACCATAGATGATATAGACGCAACAGTCAAGGAAAATACAAAAAGCAAAAAGCTCCTATCTCAAAACTTTCAAGAAATCTATGACACAATGAAAAGACAGAACCTGAGAATGATAGGTATAGAATAGAGTAAAGATTCCTAACTCAAAGGGCCAGCAAACATCTTCAATAAACTTGTAGAAGAAAATTTCTAACCTAAAGAAAGAGATACACATAAACATACAAGAAGCCTACAGAACGCCAAACAGATAGGACCAGAAAAGAGATTCCTTCCCTGATATAATAATTAAAACATCAAATGCACAGGACAAAGAAAGAATATTGAATGCAGTAAGAGGAAAAGGTCAAGTAAAATATAAAGGCAGACCTATCAGAATTAAACTAGATTTCTTGGGCAGATGTCATACAGACCCTAAGAGAACAACAATGCCAGCTCAGGTTTATATACCCAGCAAAACTCTCAATTATCATAGATGGAGAAACCAAAGTATTCTAAGATAAAACCAAATTTAAACAATATCTTTCCACTAATCCAGCTGTACAGAGGAAAAGTCCCACAAAAGGAGGTAAACTACACTCAAGAAAAAGCAAGAAATTAATCTTTTCACAATAAACTCAAAAGAAGTGAAACACACAAGCATAATTCCTTCTCTAAAAACAAAAATAACAGGAATCAACAATCATTGGTCCCTAATATCTCTCATCATCAATGGACTCAATTCCTTAATAAAAAGACATAGGTTAACAGACTGGATATGTAAATAGAAACCAGCATTTTTATGCATATAAAAAACATACCTCAGTGACCAAGACAGACACTACCTCTGAGTAAAAAGCTGGAAAAATTTTTTCCAAGTAAATGGTCCCAAGAAACAAGCTAGAGTAGTCATTCTGATATCCAATAAAATAGACGTTCAACCAAAAGTTGTCAAAAACAAACAAATAAAAACGAGCAAAAAAGATGGGGAAGGACACTACATATTCATCAAAAGGAAAACCTACCAAGATGAACTCTCAACTCTGAACATCTATGCCCCAAATGCAAGGGCACCCACATTTGTAAAAGAAATTTTATTGAAACTCAAAGTACACAATGAACCTCACACAATAATAGTAGGAGATTTTGACATCCCACTCTCACCAATGGACAGATCATGGAAACAGAAACTAAAGAGAGACAGAGTAAAACTAAAAGACATTATAAGCCAAAGATATTTAACAGATATCTACTGAAAATTTTATCCTAAAACAAAAGAATATACCTTCTCAGCACATCATGGTACCTTTTCAAAAATGAACCATATAATCGGACACAAACCAAACCAAACCTCAACAGACCCAAGAACAGTGAACTAATTCTATGTATTCTATCTGACCACCACAGATTAAGGCTGGCCTTCAATAAACAAACAAAACAGAAAGCCCATAAAAACGTGGAAGATGAACAATTATCTACTCAATGATAACTTGGTCAGGGAAGAAATAAAGAAAGAAATTATAAAGTTTTTAGTATTTAATGAAAATGAAGGCAGAAGCTGCCGAGGATGTGGAGAAAGAGGAACACTCCTCCATTGTTGGTGGGATTGCAAGCTGGTACAAGCACTCTGGAAATCAGTCTGATAGTTCCTCAGAAAATTGGACATAATACTACCTGAGGACCCAGATATTCTACTCCTGGGCATGCTCCAACGTATTACAAGGACACATGCTCCATTATGTTCATAGCATCCTTATTTACAATAGCCAGATTCTAGAAAGAATCCAGATTTCTTTCAATAGAGGAATGGATACAGAAAATGTGATACATTTACACAATGGAGTACTAGTCAGCTATTAAAAACAATGAACTCATGATGTTCCTAGGCAAATAGATGGAATTAGAAAATATCATCCTGAATGAAGTAATCCAGACACAAAAGAAAACACATTGTATGTTCTCACTGATAAGTGGATATTAGTTCAAAATCTCCCAATGCCCATGACACAACCCACAGACCATATGGAGCTTAGGAAGAAGGAAGACCAGGGTATGGATGCTTCAGTAATGTATTGAGAGGGAAACAGGATGATCTAGGGAGGTTGTGGACGTGGGGGCCTGGGAGGAAAAGAGGAGGGGGAGGATATAAGAGGGACAGTATTAGGTACTGGAGGGGACAGCAGAGAGGTACAGAGTGTTAGGAAATCAAATAAAAATATGTAGCAGTGGGGGACGAGGAACTGTAGATAGCTACTGTTGTTTCCCAGATGTCAGGGAAACCAGAGGCTCCCAGAACCCAATGGGGATGATTTTAGCAGAGAGGGGAGCTAGAACCTGTAGAGACCACCTCCAGTAAGTAGGCAGGACCCCTGGTCGTGGGATGAAACCACACACCCATATCAAAGTTTTTAACCCAGAAATGTTCCCATCCAAAGGAAGAACAGAAACAAACAAACAAATAAACAAACAAAAAAGGAACAGAGACTGAGGGCCATTCGAGGACTGCTCCACCTGGGGATCCATCCTGTCTGCAGATACCAAAGCAACACTGCTGCTGTTGCCAAGGGGTGCCTGTTGGCATGAACCTGGTATGACTGATCCTTGAGAGGTTAAGCCAGAAACTGAACAATACAGATGTGGATGCTTGGAGCCAACCATAAGACTGAGTGCAGGGACCATAGGGGGGATCTGCCTGAAGGACTGGAGGAGTGGAGGGGGATTACAACCCCATAGTAAGAACAATATCAGCTGGCAGGACCACCCAAGGCTCCCAGGGACTAGACCACCAACCAAGGAGTGTACAAGGAGGGACCCATGGCTCCAGATACATAATTATCAGAGGGTGCCCTTGTCTAATATCAGTGGGAGGGGATGCCCTTCGTCCTGTGGAGGCTTGATGCCCAGTCATAGGGGGATGCTGGAAAGGTGGGGCGGGAGAAGGTAGGGAGGTGGGGGTGCACCCTCATAGAAGCAAAGGAGAGGGAAGAGAGGGAGGTGGTGAGATGTGGGGGTTGTGGAGGGATAATGAAAGGGGAAGTGGGATATTATTTGAGATCTAAATGAATGGAATGATTAATTTTAAAAAAGAAAAAAATAACATGGAACAGAGACTGAAGGAAAGGCCATCCAGAAACTGCCCCACCTAGGCATCCAGTCTATCTGCAAACACCAAACCCTGACACTATTCCCAATGCCAAGAAGTGCTTGCTGACAGGAGCCTGATTTGGCTGTTCTGTGAGAGGTTCTAACATCACCTGACCAATACAGATGCAGATCTCACACCCATCCATAGAACTGAGCCTAGGACTCCAACAGAAGAGGTAGGGGAACTATCAACTAACCGGACCACCTAGAGCTCCCAGGAATGAAACCACCAACCAAAGAGTACACATAGAAGGATTTATGGCTCCAGATAGATATATAGAAGAGGATGGCCTTATCTGACATTAATGGGAGGGGAGGCCCTTGGTCCTGTGGAGGTTTGATGCCCAAGAGTTGGGGGATGCTAGAGCAGTGAGGCAGGAGGAATGGGTGAGTGGGTGGAGGAGCACCCTCATAGAGGCAAAGGGGACAGGGGAAAGTAGGAATGGGATGTGAGGTTTGTGGAGGGCAACTGGGAAGGGAGATATTTGAAATGTAAATGAATTGAATTATTAATAAAAAAATAAAAAATAGAAATCTACCATCTGGTGATATATATAAGCCCCCTTATATGTCACAATTTTATCTTTAGCAAGTTCTTTAATATATTCAATATGTTTCCAACTGAAGCAGTTTTCAATATAGTGCCTGGTTTTGATTTAAAGCATTTGACTTTTCTGTATTTTTTCACATATTTTGTGAATCTGGGTTTCCTTCAGTCTATCTTTGAGGTGGCTTTCTACTACAAAAAATAAATAATATTTTGTAACTGTAGTAATATCCCTCTATGAATTTGTTTGGTTGACAGTCAGGTTATTACTGAAACAACTTATATTTATGGTAGTGCTGAAAACAAATCACATTCAAGTCTACTCTACCTATAATGTGAGTGGAATCCCATCTCCTAAAACCTCTATACTGCATAGAATTCTGCTACCGTAAGTGTGGTATATTAGAACTGCTGTTACACTAGAATTGGTGGCATCATTTTTATATAGTTCCATTTGTGACGTTTTCACTATTTGTCAATGTAAAAATGAGTATCAGTTTCAACTCTCATTTTAATTTATTCTGGCTCAGAAATTTTTGTTCTTTGTATTACTCTTCATTTTCCCATGGGGACTTTTAAAAAATATTTTTCAATAATTGTACTATTTTTCTTCCCTTATATTTAACTCTAATATATCCAATGCCATTTCAGTAAGTTTTATGTAAAGACATTATTAACAGAAAAGAAAGAAAAGTTAAATTGCTTTTATTTGGCTCTGTCATGTTGAAGAGCCAAAGGAAATTTGAGTCCAGCAGATATTTGCACCCAATCAATGGACAGAAGCTAATGACCCCTGTGGTTGAATTAGGGAAAGCTAGAAGAAGCTGAGGAGGAGGGCAACCCTGTAGGATGACCAGCAGTCTTAATTAACCTGTACCCCCAAGATCCCTCAGACACTGGACCACCAACCAGGCAGCATACACCAGCTGGTACTAGGCCCCCAACATATATATCAGAGGACTTCTGAGTCTGGGTTCAGTCAGAGAAGATGTACCTAACCTTCAAGAGACTGGAGGCCCAGGGTATTTAGAGGTTGACTGGGGTGTGGAGTGTGGGTGGGAGCATGGGGAGAAGTTATGAGATGGGGAATAGTCAGAGCATGGACAGGGAAAGGAATATATTCTAGAGTGAAAAAAAAAGATCAAATCAAATCAAATCAAATCAAATAAATCAAGCCTAATTTCCTGAGCAGAGTCACTGTAAAAAAATTGGTATTTTTCATTACAAATTTTCAAAAATTCATAGGATAATTTCTGCCTTCACTGGCAATCAAGCATCAGGTAACTACACTTAGTGTTTTAAAAAAAAAAAAACGAAAAAGAAAAAGAAACCCACAAGGCAAAAATAAGGCTTAAAAAGCCTCCTGAGCATCAGAGAAAGCCATTGTCCGAAGGATCTGGTAGTATAGATTAGGTGTAGAATTATCCTCCACACAGAACAAATTGATTTAGTGTGTGTGTTTGGGTAAACAGTAAAGGGTGAAGAGTACAATCCGAGGGTCTGCAGACAGATTAGAAAAAGCACTTCTCTCAACAAGAAGCTAACAAAATAGAGGAATCCACAATGGTCTTTATTTACCCACCCACTCACCCTTCTCATATGTATTGTTCATTAGGGATATGCACTGTTTCATGGTCTGAGGATGTTACAGTGACAAAGCAAAGAAGCTTTGACCCAAGGGTCAGATATTCTACTTGTAAGAAGCAAAGCGAGTCCTGTGTTCTGAGGTTGATGTGATGCACAGAAAGCCCTGTCTATCATTTTTAAGAGAGTGGTCAGGGAAGGATACAATTAACTGGTGATATTAGTGAGGGAAAGATAGTGGTGAAGGAAAGGGGCGGGCACACATGGAAGTGAGCTCTGGTAGAAGAGACTTAACCCAAAAGAAAGTTGAATATGATATATATATATATATATATATATATATATATTCATATATATACATGTATATATGTATATATACACATATGTCTATATGTGTATATATACATATATATGTATATATATACATATATATAAAGAATAGCATCAAGGCCTAGATGGTTAAGTCAGAATAGAAATTTATACCTAATAAGCTAATTGATTGTAGGCACCAACACAGTCTCCGCAGCTTTGCAAATCATGCCAAATTTCTTGATTCACCAGTAAAGCACCTAAGAGGACAAAGAGTGAAATGTGATGTAACATGTTTCACTTTTAAAGGATCAGTATTTCTTCTGGAAGGGCAAGTAGAGTGTCAGAGACTAGATAAACTCAGGTGTCTGAGATTTTGGAGAACACAGCATTGTTCTAGCTAAGAGTTACAGATGTCTGAATTAGGAGAAAAAATTAGAGCAATGGAGATATGGTTAGACTTTTACTGTTGTTGTTGTTCATATTTTTAATTGGATATTTTATATATTTTCATTTCAAATGTTATCCCCTTTCCCTGCTTCCCCTCTGTAACCCCCTATCTACTCCCAACTTCCCCTGCTTCTCGGCAAGTGCTCCCCCACCTACCTACCTACTCACATCTCACCCCTCTGACATTCCCTTACACTAGGGGATAGAGCCTTCACAGGACCAAGGGCCTCTCCTCCCACTGATATCCAACAAAGCCATCTTCTGCTACATATGTGACTGGAGCCGTGGGTCCCTCCTTGTGTACTCTGAATGGTGGTTTAGTCCTTGGAAGCTGGGGGGGGGCGTCTGATTGGTTTATATTGTTGTTCTTCCTATGGTTAGACTTTTAAAAATATATTATGATAGTGCTTACTTGAGATAAAAGATTTCTGTCTGAAATAATAAACATTTTCTTAAACAATTTAGAGAGGAACACCTAGAATAATAGCATCATTTTATTCTGAAATGAGGAAGACGGAGTCCACTTCTTGAAGGAAAATATTAAATTTGTTTTAAATCTTATTCAATTTAAAGGTACATTTAAGGCATCCAAACTTAAACAATAAATACTCATTTGATTTTCAGAACAAGAAATACTTAAGAGAAAGATTCAGTAATTCTTGACCTAAAAGTAAGATTTCCATGCACAGTGTACATAAGAACACATGTACCTGGGAAGTCAGTATGAGTAGAAGCCAGGCAATATAATAATACGAAGGACTGGGTGCAGAAGTGAAGCCAGCAATGGAGACTCAAGGAGAATGACCCTTCGGACAGAAAGACTATAAGAACATCATAAGGACTAAGAAGCTAAAAGAAGCACATTGTTTAAAAGAAAAGATCATCAGCTCTGCCATATGCTGTCACCCAGACAAGTTAAGATGAAGACTGAGAATGGGCTGATGGATTCTATTGTCCTACTTAAAATCAGCAGAGGTTTTCATGGAGGCCACCCTGTGTAATTCCTGTGGCTACTGTTGATGAAAAGAAGGAGCTACAAATATAGCTAGGAGGTGGTAGGTGAGCTGAACAGAACAAGGTTAGCTCCCTGTCACTCTGACTAAATATCCAAGATAATCAACTTTAAAGGAGGGTGGGCGTGAATTTGGCTCAGTTTCAGAAGTGTCACCTCATGGCACTTGGCCTATTGCTTTGGGTTTATGGTCCAGTACAGAAAAGCAAGACCATGACAGAGGAGGCTACCTTTTTGGGGTGACTTGGGTGCAAAAGGGAAAATAGCTGGGATGTAGCAAGAGCAACAGTATTCAATCAAGCAGCCCACTGGCCTAACGCTCTTTCAACAGGGCACACATTGAAGATTTCACTATCTCCAAGATAGTATCACAAGCTGGTGACCAAGCTTAGAACACAAGGAGACATTTAAAATCTGAAGCATAGAAAGAATTTAAATATTATCATGACTATCGTATAAGATGAATGTTCAAATAATCTTGAGAAATTTTTACATTGTCTATTATAAATAAAATATATAATATGCAGATTTGAGGAGTCAGAAAGCAGTGTAGAGTCACACATGATGAATATATACAAAGGGAGAGAAAGAGAACAAGCTATCCATAGCACTCAGGAAACAACATGCTGCTAATATTTTTAAAGGGTCAGAGAATCACATTAGATCTTCCCTCTGTGTATTGATATTTGAACCAATATTTTCTATGTAACTTAAGTTCTATTTCCTATTAACTAAATATCTTAGTGTAGCTTTCAAATCAGAATTCTTTCAAAATATAATTGCAATAGATGCTTGGGAAGAGAATTACACCAACTGTTAGAATTCAGCTACCTAGGAGAGTCTACATAACTAATGCATTTGTTCAGATGTACCATATGTAAAACTGTTTTAGTAAATGTGATTGTCTTAATCTTAGCTGCTAATGACAGGTGACAGAAGAAAAGGAATAGAGAACAGAAGACTAAGCAGGGAAAGATAGTAACGTGAGTCAATTTGCTCTCAGGGACAGACTGTTCTGTCTAATTTAACAGTCCCAGAGGCCTATACTGTCTTGCCATAAGCACTATGATTAATGTGTGTTATAATGGGTCTGACTCATCAGGAAATAGTTAAGTTAGTTCAAGCATATTCTCTTATCTACACCACATAATATAATTCTGTAAAGATATTTATCAAATCTACACAAAATAAAGAGTTTTGAGAGAATTGCTTCAGTTCTTTGAGATGTTCATTTAGCTGAAAAGACTCATTTGAAATCAGATATAAAAGACCTTATCCAAAGCTTTCTAGGAGCTATCAAGAATTACAAAACTCTTTAGTAAATAACTACATGAAAAGGCCATTATTTCATACATTAGTAAAATTGTTTAAAACAAAACAGTTGTTAACTACAAATTCAGTTTTCCAGCCCTCCTAGAGGGGGGAGAAATAAGACGCATTCTTTGTTTTGAAGCTTACCATCTAGACCTAAGCAAAGAGCCCGTGCTTTCCTTCAGAAACGAGTCTGATTGATTGTTTCAGACAAATTGTTTCAAGACAATTGTAATGTTTCAAGACAAATTGAGATGGCTTGCTCGCAACATCATAATCAAGATATTAGCAGAAGAGGGGTTCCATTAATATATGCTTGCCAATCAAACAAAGCTAGGAGTTACTAAGAAGTAAACCCGAAGAGCCTATGGAGAATATAGATGCCATTCATTTCTGTAGTTGTTTTCTAAATCAAACCTATTGAGCATGAAGCTCATGGAACTGATCATATTGAACCGATCTGATGGAGATTACACCACCATTTGTCTGGGTCTACTAAAATATGTGTAATTTCTATTAGAGCTGAACAAAGAGCTCTGAGCACCACAGAAGCCTCCAGGTGCTCAAGCCTAATTTCTAGCTGCCTGGGTTTGTCCTATTACTTTAAACTTGTAGTCATTTTCTGTAGTTGAACATTTTCTTTAACTTTGATGAAAATAATAGTGATAACAAAAT
Organism: Apodemus agrarius; assembly: GCA_964023405.1. Classification (NCBI taxonomy): domain Eukaryota; kingdom Metazoa; phylum Chordata; class Mammalia; order Rodentia; family Muridae; genus Apodemus; species Apodemus agrarius. The sequence continues at coordinate 120,006,358 of OZ030008.1, read as the reverse complement.
ACAAGCATTCATAAATTGCATGTACTCGATCTATCTTAATGAAATTCAATTTCTCATCGTCTTCCCATCAATGCTAGAAGATATAGTTGACACATTTTCCTAGCCTCTTAAAGGGACCATAAATAGCTCATGTAAGCATTCATGACATGAATGATCATACTAGAACTGTACATTTGAAATCCCGTTTTCATCATTTCCCAGTATCAACTTTTCATGTTCCTGAAGACCTTCTGTCTGTACATGATTGTTCTGCTCTGTAGTGTGTATGATCTAATTTGTGACCATTACTCTGAAACACCCAGATTCTCCTCATTTTGTGCAAGCCTCAGAGAAGGCTTTTTCTAGATTCTTTAGCAAATGGTGCTGATCAAACTGGATGGCTGCATGTAAAAGAATGTAAATAGACCCAGCTTCTGCTTCTGCTTCTGCTCCTTCTTCTTCTTCTTCTGTCCTGGAACTCACTCTGTAGACCAGGCTGGCCTTGAACTCAGAAATCCTTCTGCCTCTGCCTCCCAAGTGCTGGGATTAAAGGCATGTGCCACCACCGCCTGGCCCAGCTCCTCTTCTTAACTTAGAAAAATATCTAATGAAGTCTTTTTAATATATACACAACCTATATGCAGTAATAGTTAACATAAATCCATGTAGTTACGAGAACCAAAGTTGCTTTATCACAAATGATTAGTATGAGAAATGGACCAGGTAGAAATGGGAACAAATGAGATGACAAGGGCCAGCAAATGAGAAGGCAATTTCTCAGTACATGGTAATAGTTCATGTGGGTGATATGAAGGGTAGTATGATTTAAAGCAAGTACCGGGGACAGGAAGGAAAACAGCTATCCACTAAGAATCTCTTGTGTTTGGGTACCTAGGAATGCCAACACATTTTTTTTTCAAGTTCCATTAAATTCTGGCCAGAGTGCAAACCTCTGTGCCCTAGTACTATTTGTGAAACAGTGACCACCATATTGTCATTGTGGCTTTCCTCTAGGTATGTTAAAAATATTTGTCAACTACATATTGCAAAACAAAAACCCCAGGATAGCTAAAACAATCCCAAATAATAAAAGAACTGCTTGAGGTGTCACCATCCTCAATTTCTAATTGTATTGCATAGCTGTAGTAATAAATGGACTACTGATTTCAAGGGGACTGAGGTCTTTTATATGAGTATCTATGAAATTTCTAGCTCCAAGGAAGCCATAAAAAATGGAGTCCTTTGAGCTCTTGAGACTTCTTCACACTATCTTATTGTTTCAGCGTTCAAGCAAGGACTTTTATTCTTTGTTCTGTATTTCTCAAAGGACAGAAATAAGACTGCCAAAATGTTCAAGGGAGGCCACTCTTATTGTCAGGTCAAACAGCAGACCCACTAATAATACTAGTGAAAGTAAGATATACCATACAATTACACCTGATCATTCTTGTCCACTCTCTTTATGCCAAATGACCATTTCCTCCTATTTCATGTGAGTTTAATTTATGGTTGCTTTAACTGTTTAATAATTTGCTAATGCTTTTCTTTCTTCCTTTCTATTGATATCTTTATGTAACTGATTTCAATGATGGGTAAATTACATATGTTTATATGTTTATTCAGCAGTTTATAGTCTCAGTCTAATGGCTAGTTCATATTGCACATTCTGGTTAATTCTTCAGATTCTATGTTAAAACGATACCCATGTTCTTTATGTTCTGTTATGGGGAACATATGGTAAGAAAAGTCCAGTTTTTCTCATCCCTTTTGCATCCTAGACAAGGAAAAAAATTTTTTTACTTAAAGAAATAGATACTGAATATTTTTAGGCTTTGTGAGTTACAGCCTCTGTTGCAACTACACAACCTTTATGTTGAATTAAAACAGATGCAGGCTGTACTGTTATCCTAGAAGAATTGCCTTGTTAATTGATCAGAGAACACAGTTATGAACTGGAAAATCTAGCAATAATTACTTGCATGGGCAGTCAGCATCCCACATGGGCTCTATTACCTACATCTAAATTAGAATTCACCTCAGTTTTTGTTCCAAAGTGTAACTGCTTGGGCATGGGGTTCATAGAATAGACTGAGTTACAAAATAGACTGAGTTAAATTACAGGCATATGTGTGTCTTTGCAAAGTTACGATCTGAATTATGTCTTCCCATTGTATATAATGAACTTCGAAATCTCTGCAATTATATGACTTCATTTGAAAGTGCAATCATTGCGAATATAAAGAATTAAGAGGAAACCAACTGTTTGAAGTGGGGTGAGCTATTAACTCAATTTGAGCTTATGAATAAAGGAAAGATTACATGGGAAACAGAGAGGAGGACTTCTGAAAAGGCAAGTTTGGAAAAATACTTCAGGTAGCAGAAACATCTAAGAGAGCAGTTCTCAACTTGTGAGTCAAATCCTGTTGGGAGGGGGGGTGTTAAACGATACCTTCACAGGGGCCGCTTAAAACCATCAGAATAAACACAGTTTTGCATTATTATTCATAACAGTAGCAAAATTACAGTTTTGAAGTACAATGAAAATAATTTTATGGTTGGGGGATCACCACAACATAGGAACTGTATTAATGGGTGGCAGTATTAGGAAGGTTGGTCTAGGATTTAGTAGGACCAGAAGGGTTTAATAAATGCCCCCACCAACCCCTTCCCCAAGATATGTGGGTGGACAATTGCTCTTTGACGACATTAAGAATGTAAGACACAAGAGTCAGGAAAGCTTAATTTCTGGTGTTTTACATTGTGTTACTTTGTTATCACAACAGTAAGAACACATACACACTAGGTACCAACTGGCTGAGAAACTCAGACACTTGCCTCTTAATCATTTTGTGTCACAGGATCCTTTGGTTATAATCAAAGCTCTATGAATTTCTTATATGGTGATATTTGTATTTGCATTAAATAAAATAAATAAGACTACAAAGGAAACTAATTTAAAATGAAATTATGGTTTCAGTATGAACTGCCCACCTCAAGGGACTTTTTCTGAGTTCTCACTCCACATCTGCTAATATTATTGTGAAGATTTTGACCATTAAGGATAGGGGATTTCGCTGGGAAGTAGGCATCTCCTGGTGACCATGATTGCTCTGCTTTCTGGTGAACTGTCATTTGAGAAGTATCTACTACATGCTCCTACCAAGGTGGACTCCATCAAGCTTTTTCAGCCTAATGAACTGCCACCTCTCTGAGATCATGAGACAAAGGAATGTTTTATGTCTTAAGTTGTTGTGTATAAGAATTTGGTTACATCAATACAAAAAAAAAAAAACAACCAACCAACCAAATAACTAATATAAGCCAGAAAATACTCACATGCAAACATAATGTTGTGATAAATTTTCCTATTAACATATTAAATGAAAAGTGATTTGATAACAACTACAATGGAAATTATCAGGAAAAAAAGAATTTTGGTATTCTCAAGTATATTTAACTGATGGAGGAACTATGCCTGTAATGCTCAGCTATTTGAGAGCTTTATATGACAGGATCATTTGAATATATAAGTTTGAAGCCATTCTGGACAGCACAATGAGATCTTACCTCAGAAAAAAAGAAAAGAAAATGATATTAATTATTTTTATGAATGAAGAGGCCATACATGGCTAAAAATATAATGCTTTCTTTAAAGCAGTTGAAAGATAAACTTTTTTTAGTTAAAAGCTAATATAAATTTAGATGCATTTCCTTTCTAAACTAGAATGGCTTGTTTGTTTTTTTTTTTTTAACTTCAGATAGAATTCTTCTCAAAGTATTCTTCTCAGCATGGTCAAAAACTCTGCATACATCCTTCACTGTACCCAAGAGAAGGCAAATTAGTGGATATTCCAGGTGAAAAGCTTTGCATTGAATTTGTTATTGTAGAAGCTGTGGCTCTCACCTCTCCATCCTACTGGAATGGGTTCCTCCTTGGAGGCTACAACTAGCTGCAAGAAAGGCTGGAAAGCTGCTACTACCCTTCGTTCCCCTCACCAACCAACGAAAGGAAGTATACAGAGCGAACCTTTGGAACCATTCAGTAGTATCAGATCTAGGAACTGATTTCACCTTTGTCTAGGCTTATTTCTGGACTTCTGGACAGAAAACTGTGAAAAGGAACTTTAAACAGAATTTAAGATACTGGCTGAGAGAAACTGTGGAGCAGGGAGGTGGTTGCGTTAGTGTGGCAGTCTTTAGGCAGAACTGAAAGAAGGAGTTTTATGCCAAAGCTTCAAGAATCTCACAGCCGTTCTCACTGTTTCCACAGTTCCCACCAATCCACACACCTCATTGTATGCCTGTTTCACATGTGGTTGGAAATACCTTCTGTTGTCTGGGTAACAAAGATGGACAGTCAGAGTTGAGGTTCTGGCTTCTCAGTGGACTGACAAGCATCACGGAGATCATGGGGTCCTGCTTTCTTATGAACCTCTAGATACAGACATTCATAAGACATACCCAATTTCCTTTTGCATAAACCAATTAAATCTGCTTTGGGCTATCTCTGTGTAAGTAGTGTATGAATTCCATGCACAGCTTTTGAAACTGACTTTTAATACATTAAAACTCAGAGACTGTGCAAACGTTTGGAAGCCACTGCTGACAAATCCTACATCCTCTGTGTGCTCATCCTCTGAGAATTTATTTTGTGCCACTCTTTTTACTCGATTTTGAGCAACAAATAAAAATAATTCTACAAGAGTTTTGGATGTTTATTAATGCTAAAATTACAAAATAGCTATTTTTACACTGTGAATTTGCTATAATATCATTGGCCTATATTGAGAAATATAAGAAACATTCATAGTATGTTGTTTACTTTCTTTCCTATATGATGCACTTAAAGAAAATACCCTTTAAGGTAGACAGTAACTACTTAAGCAGGTAGTATAGGAGTTTATCTTTACTATAAGTACTACTGTGTTACCAAAGCAAAAAAAGCATTTTTGTATTATGAATATTATTATATATGTAACTCATAAATATTTGTTCTCTAGATTATTTCAAAATTAAAATCCAATATGAAACTAATCTCTGTTTTGTATTTTGTGTGTTAACCATATCTACATATTCATTTTCCATATTATTCTTCTTTCTGCCAATTTATTCGACTTTTATATTACATTATAAAAGTACTTGCACATAACCTTAAATTATTTATTTTTTTTTACTGGATTACAGGTGAACAGTTTTATGTTAGTAATGCAGAAATAAATGATTGCAATAAGTAATATGACTGGGAATTACACCTGACAAGATATCATGTATGCCTCCATTATTACACTTGGATATATTTTTATTTATTTATAAGTATGTGTTGTGAGTTTGTTTCAAACAAAGCTGATATGTTTTACTTTAAGTTGAACAAGGCAGCAGTAATTTTAAATAATAATAAGTGATTATATTCAAGCAATTGTATCTCTATATATAGATAGATATAAATATAGATATAGATAGATATATAGTATATAGACAGATATTTTATATATATATATATATATATATATATATATATATATATATGTAATGTTATTCCCAGCTGGAGAAAGATATATGCAATAAGAGGAACAATTTTAGAATTGCTCTGTACTTAAGGTTTTTAAAAGATTTTCTGTTTTTCTGTTTTGTCTAGTGTTGAAATAAAATGTGCCTTCTGCATGTTAAGGGAATACTAGACCATGCAGCTATGGCCCTATTCTCATTGATAATAAATACTGGGCCAGGAAGGGCTCAGTGACCTATTTTTGGTAGATTGCTGCTAAATAGTTTATTATTTTGCAATGCATATACCACAATGCTTTGCACACTTCTGATATTATAAAACATAAGACCCTATAGCTTCCTGAGGCAAAAGAATCCGGAATAACCTCCATACATTAGCTTTGGTGTACAGAGGCTACAACCTAGCCTAGGGGCTGATGCATGCTAGCTGCCTCAGTGCTTTCTTGCTGCCCTGTACCGTCAGCCCTCGTTTGACTGGTTTTCCCCTTGAGACAGGATGTCACTAAGTTGCCTAGACAGATCTTGAACTTCTTTGTCACTCTGTACTTCTTAGAAGGCATGGTAGTCCTGCCTCAGGTTCCTGAGTAGGGTTTTCACAATCTTGAGCCATTGGGTTCATCTTCCAAATCTTAAGTTACAGTTAGTTTTTTTTATATTTCTTATTTATGTCTTTATGTCTTTATGTATGTATGTATTTATTTATTTATTTATTTATTTATTTATATCCAAAATATTGCACCTTCACTGGTCCCCCTTCCAGATTCTATCACCCATCCCATCCCCTTCTCCTCTGAAAGGGTGTATCCCACTCTTGTGCTTGAAGTCTCTGAGGCTAGACAAGGGGAATGGATTTCACAGTTAGGCTTTAAGGAAGCCCCAGTTCCACTTGTTGGAGGACCCACATGGAGACTGAGCTACGCAACTACTACATATGTGCTGGGGACCTCGGTCCAGCCTGTGTATGTTCTTTGTTGGTGCCTCAGTCTCTGAACCCAAGGAACCAAGTTAGTTGACTTGGTTAGTCTTCCTGTGGCATTTCTATCCACTTCAGGGCCTTCAGTTTTTTTTCCCCCAACTCTTCCATATTTGGAAGATCTCTGTCCAATATTTGTCTGGGGATATCTGCATCTGTTTCTGTCATCTTCTGGGTGAAGCCTCTCAAAGGACAGTCATGCTAGGCTCCTGTCTACAAGAATAACAGAGTATCACTAATAGTGTCAGGGATTGTTGCTTGCCCACACGATGGGTCTCAAGTTGGGCCTCTTATTGGTTAGCTACTCCTTTAGTCTCTACTATGTCTTTGTCCCTGGATTTCTTTTAGATAGGACAAATTTAGGATTAAAAGTCTTTTGGGTGGGTTGATGTCCTTATCCCTCCACTTGGGGTCATGCAGGGCTATAGGTCGTGGCCTCTGCAGGTTACATAGTCCCCATCCCATCTAAGGTCACCAGCATTGACTCCTGGGAACCTCCGCATGCCAGGTTTCTGGGATTTCCTAGAGATTCCTCCCACCCCCAACCCAACCCCTATAGCTTCAGATTTTCATTCATTCTCCTGGCCCACTGGGTCTCTCTCCTGTCTTTCTCCATACTTGATCCTGATGCCCCATTCCCTTCTCTATCCCCTCTACCTCCCAATTTTCTTCCTCCCTGTGCCTCCTATGACTATTTTATTTCCCTTCTAAGTGAGATTCAAGCATACTCACTTGGGCCTTCCTTCTTGTTTAGCTTCTTTGTGTAGAGTATATATCATGGATATCCTGTACTTTATGTCTAATATCCACTTATAAGTGAGTACATACCATATATGTCCTTTAGATTTTATGTGTTGGATAAAAGAGAAGTCACAGTGATGGGGCAGGTGAGGACCCTGCCACCAAACGATTATATTCTTTTTGACAAAATAACATTTTAAAGTATACTTTAAAACTACTTTAAAGTATAAATAATCAGAAAAACAACATTCTGCCTAATTTTCTCAGGAAATTGTAGCTACTGAATGTGACTAGAAGAATAAGATTAAAATAAAGATTAAACACAAATGTGAAAGATAATTTACAATGGAAGAAAAGTAACACCAAAGTGACAAAGATTGTTTGACAATACAGAATAGTAAGTCAGTTCTACCTTATATCATTTTGCTTTTTGATTAACATTGAAACATTATAGAGTATCCAGGGAAAGATAATATACTTTACACCTTAAAAGCAACCAATCAATAATCAATGTTGCTCTTAAATACACATACTATCACAGAGGAAAGATCTAAAGGCTTTTATAGTACATACATTTTTCATTTGGGGGAATAATTTCTTATATAATTTATTCGGAGGTAAGTCCCACAGAATTTGAACACTTTGGCCTATGCTTTTTTCCATTCTTACAATATTATTATTTCCTAAATATCCATAAGCATATCAAAATATATCCAAATATGATCAAAAACATGAACTGATGCATGAAAATTACCTGGAATAAGTGAATTCATTGGTGTCAGGAAAAACAAATACAATCTTGTAAGAGTTTAACTATGTGGCTATTTTAGTGTGACTGAAGAAGGGTAAGAACACCATTCTCTGTCTTCATGAGGTGCTGATCCAGTGCAGATTGGAGGAAATTATGAGATTCCACACATTTAAATAGACATTTTTATATTCATCATCAATATGTAAAATATTAACAGAAGGAGAACCTAAGTAGCATGATGAAGTAATATAAAGAATTAAAAGCCCAAACTAATAAAAAATTCAAGCTCTGTATTTTACATTCCTGTTTTAGCTAATTTTTTTCAAGTTATAAACAAGATCTAAAATCATAAAATAGAACCAGGAGGAAAATGATTTTCAAAATCTCTGATGATGGAAAAAAAAATACAGACAATGACTTGTGTGAAGAAATGACCTTTATTGGCCAAGGTAATCTAAATATATTTCCTACACATTTGTGAGTATTCTATAAGAAAGCAAATTATGTGAGATAAAATTGTTCAGGATAAAAAGTTAAATGAGACAAAATGTCACTTGATTTAAAATGTAATGCTGCAGCAATAAATTAATGCAGTGTAGCCTGCTATAAAAATGCAGAAAGGGTCTTTCTGTATGTCTCTTTTTCTATGGCTATTAAGAAGCAGGTAGAACTGCTTGCTGTAGCACAAGAAGCCCCAGCATCGTCATATCTAAGACCTTCAGATTTAACCTGACCTCCTCAGAATGGATAGCCACACTCCAGTGTGTGGGAAGACCTTTGTGATTCCACTTTGATAATTCTTTGCACACCTCCATTAGAAACAGAGAAAAGCCACTTCAAGACACTGCACTTACAGCTTACTGTTTACCTATACACTCATAAGATCAAAACCCCTGGTCTTACTGTTTTTGTTAACAAGGAGCAGTAAAAGTCTTCCCACATACTGAGTTTGGGTTTCCATTTTACAACCTGAGATGACAGACCGCACAGAAATGATGAGAAAACTGTGGGGAGGCTTCCAGAAGATTGATTCTCTCATCAGCTGATTCCTTTCGAGTTAGTCTTTTATTGACTACAAAGGTATAGCCAATGCAGAAAAGGAAACCCAGACTGCCCTGTTTAATCCTGAGGGCATTGGCAAAAGGTGATCACTTTTTGAGAAAACAGAGGCCTACAAGGAAATCAGCTCACCGTATGAGCCGTTAAGCTGATTTAAACACACAAGGGATACCTGGGGTTGAGCGCAAGATCTCTGAGGTGTGAGATGAGAATGAAACCATTCCACAGACTAATATTACTGGGCTTTAGGAGCAGGCGGTACCGTTGATCAGTCAGGAACCTGTCATTTGGAGAATAGGCCAATATGTCTGAGAGACATGAAAAATCCTTCATTTTCTTTTCTCTCCTCCTCACAAAGAGTAAAAAAATAATTGCAATTTCAAACTCTGACAATTATCAACTCCACGTTACTACCATGCAGGTGCCCATTAGAAGTGAGTGAAAGCAAAAGTTAGATCTATTTTCTGATGCTTGTCTCTAATTGAAAACTGTAACTCATCGGGGCTGAACCACATGTTTATTTTTGATCTCAGTCCATCTGGAATGGACCCTTTGCACACCGTCAGCACAACCTGCGATCCCCATAACCCAGAAAAGAGCCAAGTGGAATGTTCATAGCCAGAGAGACAAATAAAGATGCACACTCTCCACTTTGTTTTGCTGATGTCGTGGCCCAAATGTTATTGCTTAAACAACTGTGGAAGAAAACTTTCATCTTGACAAACCCCACTTGCTGTTTGGAGTCTTAAGGGAGGGTGAATGTGAGTGATATATCTATCCATTATTTTGGTGACAAACGTAATCCTGTCATCTCTGTTCGCTAATTTCTAAAGGAAACCCAGCAGTATTTAATCCTGAAGTAGCAAATGTAATAAAGCATGAAACACCACACGAGAGGCAAATTATCTTCACTACAGCCAGCTCAGCACCATGAAAACTGAAAACCAAAATGCATGTCAAAGTGGGTGTGAATGAAATATTTTATTAAAACAGAGATACAACTAATTGCAAAATACCTTAATATCAAACACAAGGTTCTAGACTGGGAAAATTCTTAGTTGGATTTGACTTGTTTTTAAGGGGCTAATCATGCAAAAATTGGAAGCACAACAGTATTCCGTTGTAATATTTAATATTCTGCTATTCTAAAATGCTTTTCACACAGTTGTGCTGGCATAGGCCACCAATAGTTTTCTTCATCGCTCTGTCATCCACATCAACATTTAACACTTCTTTAAGTGATTTTTGTTGAGCAGACTTGTGAAATTGTTTACTTTGCCTTAAGTTTATTCATTCTAAAATTAGAACCAATGCTACTGAAGAACTTATCAACCTTAGGTAGATCTCTACCAGCTGTTCAATTATACCTAGTGTTTATGCTCCAGCCTCAAGTTATGAACCTTGAAGAACTTCATAGGTCATCTTTTTCTTGATAGTTCTACACATACTCTCAATATTGTAAGAACAACTTTATTTTTTAAGAAATCTGGGGGATACTATGTGGTAGTTTTGTTGGTATTATCTTGCTGTTTTGGGGAGGGGCTGAGTTGAAGGGCTGTTCCTGGTAATAAAAATTAAAAATCAAATGGAAATTTGCTTGCACAACTTTTCTAGCCTCATATTTACCAGAATAATATCAAGAAAAGATTTTAGACATAATACAATAAAATTTACTACAGGGGAATATATATATTAGATGTAACTTTGCAGATGGTAAATGCCAAGTGGGCATTTAACCTATTTTTTGCACAGATTTTCAGAAATGTTACAATATTACAATACAACAACGAAGCTTATTGCAAATTTCGTCATGTTGCTCTAATAATTCCATGAGATTTTCATGAGTTCCATAAAGCTCGGGAAAAGTATGTTCTCAGAAACCAAATTCATTTTCTGTCTACAGACTTTTAAAATTCTTTTAGTCCATTGAACTCTAAATGAACCTCCATGATCACTAACATGTCTTCATAGCTCATATTATCCATCAGCAAGGTCTATTCACTATATTGCCAGTGATGATGAGTGTGGGCTTTTTGTAGTTTATATGTCCAGTCTATTTATGCATTTACCCCTTAGTGATAGAGGCAGCCTCAACTCGGTGAAATAGTAGCAGGCTAAGCCCAGATTCTCTGCCACATGCCTAGAACCACACCTAGACTACTAATCCCTGGGCTGTGAAACTCTGAAACTACCAAATGAAGGAACCACTTCACACACTGACATATTGATGAACCTGCCCACAATCATATGTCCCAGGTATTGACTTGTCTTTTCCTGAAAGTTCTAGTTGCTCTGACATGATCAGGAATACAGAAAACAGCTATGCAAGCAACCTGTTCACAGCAGCTACCGTGCCTCAAACTTCATAGGAGAGGAACTACACATGAACTTTCCATGGAAACTTCACCTTCCTGACTGACTATGCACTGGCTACTTACTTTGGGCAATACAGCTAGGATCTAAGTCGGCTTCTTTTTCTTGAAGTACTGGATGATAATTGGTTTTTACATAGTATTGGCTTTTCTAGATAACTGAGCTGTAGGCATTAAAATGTACATTCATGGTGCTAAAGAGACACATCAGGGGTCAAGAGTACTAACAGCTCTGCCAGAGGACCTGGTTTTGATTCTTGGCACCCACATGGCAACAAACAGCTGTGACTCCAGTTGCAAGGGATCTGATTTCCTCTTGTGGAATCCATAGGCATCATACATGCAGGAGGTGCACAGATACAAAGATACACACACACACACACACACACACACACACACACAAACACCCATATATACAAAATTAAATATCTTTAATTTTATTTTTTGAATCTGTTAACTTTATGTAAGCTTGGCCTAGGCCAGTTTATAAGTGGGTGATAAACCTTGACCCAGAAGAACCACTGTACCTAAAGGCCTGCACCACAACTTGCTATGCAAACAAATAGTACATGTGCCTACACTTGTCATTTGTCACTGGCCATGAGGTCCACATTGGACATGACATGTCAGCTCCAGGCAGCGGCAAGTATTCTAAGTCTGTACAGAGGAGAAATGCTTCCTCACACCGTGTTCATAGACGGCAAATTCTACAGGTGCTCATGTTTTTCGGAATGTCATTTTAGTTGTGTATTCTACTAGTCATTTCTATGACTTCTCATCAATGTTATTTCTCCTTCATTCATGCTCACGTTTTAATGAGAACAAGGGAGTAAACGCCTCTCCTCTTCTTATCTTTGTTTACCCTCCACTTATTGCAACCTTCTCCAAAGAAAATTCTATTTAATTTTTTTAAAAAAAAAACCATTATTTATTCATCCTTTTACACCTGTTAGTCAAGTTTCCCTCCATTGAAAATGCTGTCTCTGAAATTTAGTGGTCACTAATGAGGGTGAGATCTGTTAAGAACTTCACAAATAAGAGCGATCATTTTAACTAAATGTGCTGAGATCTTCAATCTTCTTCCCTGTGATTTCTGTACTAGCTTAACCTTGGCTTTGAACAGTTCTTATATTAATATATATTAGTATGTTGTTAATACACACACATATGTTGTTGCATGACACTCTTTGTGAGACACGTGAACAAATGTCTCTTGACCCCACATAGAGTTAATGACATGTAACAGAAGCAATACCACCAAAGTCCCAGGTAGTGAGCCTACGATTTATTTGGATTCCTTTCTGAAACAGGCATGACTTGAAGTCAGCAGAAGTCTCTCTTGGCATGGGGCATAACTGGTGAAAACTGGAATCCTGAGGTGCTCTGCACAGCTTGTGGGCGTTTTGTAGGTCATAGAGTTTTTCCTCCTCTGTAGCTCTTACTACTTATAACCTCAGGGTAGGAGGGGGCTCATGAGTCTAGGAAGTTGCAAGAACTTCCTAGCACTTGTAAATTTTTTACTTCCTGTGTCTTAAGGAGACTCCCTTTGAGTCCATCCTGAGTTGTAAGGAACCTCTTTCAAGGACTGATGGCTTCAACTTGAAAGAAGTTGCCAGGCAACACGCTTGTCTTATTGTGTTGCGACTGACTCCTGCTGAGTCAAATATTAAAAACATTAATAAGGATATAAGTGAATTATAGTATTTAAAATGACACTTCCTATTGTGGTCACAGAAAAGCAGCATATGGTTATATATGAATTCTGTTATTTTTTTTCTTAAATATTAAGTACTTTCTATGAGATACATAGACTGTGATATTTTATCCATATTCATTTACCTGTTTTGCTACATATAACTAAATAGTTAACAGAACAAGCTCTACCAAGTACAGATTTGCATTACTTTGTGTTATGAATTATTCTTGGCTGGGTTTTTTTTTTTTTTTGGCTGTTTTTCCAAGCACTGTTTTTATATTGTTCCTCTCTGACACTGTAGCAGGTTTTACCTTCAGCTGTGCACATAGCCTATACGACATAATGTAAATCCCTCACACAAAGAGAAAAGAGCTTACAACTTACTTTCAGGGTGACTGAAGTACATTTTATTTCTTAAAAGATTCACCCAGATTAAAGACAAGTGTATTTCTAGTTGTCAAGCCGAATACAATAATAAAGAAAATCCTAGTAAAAAGTACACAAAGAAATTTAAAAATAAGATAAGAAAGCAATAGGTTTTTATGTTTACCATATTAAAAGATAGATTTTAATATTTCCTTGGATGAACAGGTTTAAATGTAAGGAGCAAAAGAATATTTTTATTTATTTGATTCTAAAGATAAAAAGGAAAAAATGATCTGTGTAAGAGTACGTAAATTGTAAATGACACTTAACAGACATCACCCGTGAAAGTGCCTTCAGCACACTGTTTCCAATTTGCTCAGACAACCTCAAAGTAAACCGTCAAGATAAGCGCTTGGAACTTGCCCCAGAATGGCCAGGCTTTAAAGAGAAACAGTATTTTCTGATTTAACTTGTTACTATTGATTCGCAAGGGAGAAGTTGCATTCAAATACATATTTTTCAACATCATACACCATACCATAAGAAATTTCAAAATACATCTAAACAGTGTTTAGATAAAGAAAGAAAATGCGGAGTAAGGCTGTCATAATTCACATGCAAATGTATCTATTTCAGCTCATTTTGACAGCCTAAAATAGTAATAATTTGCTCTTTTAATATATACTTGTTTAAATTCCAATTAAGTCAATCCTGAGAAGAAAAATCCTATCAAATACTGTTTTCATACTCATTTGAAGGATATCACACAAGCATAATTGCAGGTTTGTCATATTCAATCTTTCTTTTCCTGCCCTCCCTCATGTGGCTGGCACTGAACCATAGTGATATGCCAAGAAATGTACCAGCTGGTGGGACTGTGTGTACAGCCCACAGGGGACTTTTTAACAGAGCCCTTATTTTCAATAGCTACAGAAGCGTTGGCAAGCGGGTGCTCTCAGAAACCCAAGATAACTATTCACATTTACACATCTACACTTATATATGAAGATGTATTATTGCTAAAAGAGGTGTCGGCATTTAAAACTGGTACCAATAAAACCCTGGATAAATAACAAAATAAAAACAAATATGTACTATAAATGCAAACATAATTAGATAAGAAATTTAAATAAAAGAAAGCTGGGAGAAGAATACCAGGGACATTTAAACAAAACCTGGGTGGTTATCTGAATATGTGATAGACTTGCATGTAAGACAAAACAGTGCAATCAAAGGAAAAATATTCTGTACATGGTAAAAGGAAAATATAAGGAATAGACAGCATTAAGTACAGAGGACCAGGTATAACTGTATATACATTTATAATAAATCAAGTATACTTAAAACAAATGACAATAAAAGTACTTGGAGATTTTAGAAATTATAAAGCAAGTAGGATCAAACAAACAGACAAAAATATAAAGACTCATAAAATCTTTGAAGAAACTACTAATAAGATTATGAAGAGAAACTATGCAGAATACTGTATTCATAGACTAAGAATGGGGTAGTACTTTGGACTTTTGTATAACATTAATATAAAGAGACCATACTAGTATCTATGCAAAGAACAGCAATAAATCCCAGAGAACAATATAAGACTTTCTCCGCTCACAAGGCACTGTCATTAAAAGAAATATAATTTTGATGTCTTACATATCTATAATTTAAATTTCAGAATATCATTTTGTGAGATCTTAGGAAAATGTATGAGTAATCAGAAAGTACATTATAACTTAGTGATGATGCAAACTACACTTATTTAAATATGCAAGACATTCAAAGCAACAGAGGAAAGTTTACATTTTAAATGGTTATATCGAGAAATAAACACAGGTTCTGGGGACATGGCTAAGTCAGCAAAGAGCTGACATTCATGAAGGCTTGAGTTCCTGTCCCCCAGACAGAAGAGATAAAGGCCAATGATCTCATATACCTGAAGTGCTCCTGTGAAGGTGTGTGTGTAGAGGAGGTAAATGAAGGGGCAGACACATGTGGATCTCCAGAGTCTAGCCAGTCATCGGGGATTTTTAGGCCCAGTGAGAGCACTGGTCTAACACAACAAAGTGAAGAGCACAGAGGACATTCTAACATCAGCCTCTGGCTTCCATGTGTGCACACATACACTATACTCATGCAGAAATAAATAAAATACAGCTAAAAATGGCAATGGCATAGTAAAAGAAATAAGGTCAATTAAACATAAAGACACTTTGATTGAGGACAACTAAATATAAAATTCTGAGGTGCCAGCCAAATGGCTGAATAGGGCAAAGGTGCCCTGCCTTCAAACCTGATGACTAAATTGACTCCCAGATCCATATAATGAAAGGAGAGAACCTATGCCCATACAATATCCTCCGATCTAAACACACACACACACACACACACACACACACGAATGCATATGTACACACACGATAGATAGATAGATAGATAGATAGATAGATAGATATAGATAGATAGTGTGTGTGTGTGTGTGTGTGTGTGTGTGTGTGTGTGTGTGTGTGTTTAGCATGGTACCTAGTACTGGGAAGTCAGGATGCTGAAATTGAAGGAACAGGGCCATCTATTGCCACATGACAAGTCAAAATAACAAAGAAATTACCAACCAGAAGTTATGTCATCTCAAAGATCCACTAAGTAAAAATCTGCTTGCAGATTTGCTCCAGTGGATTTTGATGATGCTGATAAACTTTCAGAATCTGCTTCCAAGGAAATTCTTCTCTAGAAGGCTGTCTTCCCTTGCTCAAAGGAAGACTGAACTCAACACAAACCAACAATTTCACTTTAAGGTGTCATTCCTTTAATTATGAAGAGGCAAACAGCCTAATGTTAGTAATGCTAGGAGACGCACGTTATTGGTTGTCATCCTAGAGACTACTGAAATAGGACATACAAAAGCGACACTAGTGAGAAATGTAATGGAGAAGAAAGCAAACACATGGATTCAATAGATCATAAACAATGAAAAGATGTCTAATGTCTACAGAACATTATTTAAATAATGACTGTGCTCTGAGATAAGAAAATAAAATAAAGTTTACTTGCATGTACAATTGAGAGAAAATATATAAATGGTGAAGGTATGAACATCTTCATTTGGAAAAAAAGAATAGACAATACTTTCATCAAAATTGCCAAAGGATAAAACCATGAACATATAAAATTTAAACTATTTGCTTAAGCTATGACAGGGTTGAAGATATGACTTAGCACTTAAGAGGGACTGATTCTCTTTAGGAGGACCTGGGTTTGATACCTGGCATGCATATGGTGGCTAAAATCCACTTGCACCTTGACTTCAATGTAATCTGGTACCCTCTTCAGGCCCTTGAGGGCAATAGGCACTCAACATGTACAAATATACATGCAAACAAAACACCCACACATAAACTTTAATTAACTAATTAAAAATAAAAATAAAAAAATAATTATATACTAATGCCAAAATGTAATTTAAAATAAGTCGGTATTCGTTAGTTTTTATTTAAATGTTTTTCATATAGGTTCATATAATTGGATCATATTCTTTCCTCTCCCCCAACTTCTCCACCTACCTCCTCAACCAAATTCTCTCTCTCTCTCTCTTTCTCTCTCTCTCTCTCTCTCTCTCTCTCTCTCTCTCTCTATCTCTCTCTCTCTCTCTCTCTCTCTCTCTCTCTCTCTCCAGTCTTTCTTTAAAATACAGGAAAACAAAAAATGGGTCTCAAAATGAATAAAAGAGTTGTATCGTGGGTAGTTGGAGCTTCTTTTTTGGCTAATATTCACTTATCAGTGAGTACATACCAGGTATGTTCTTTTGTGATTGGGTTACCTCACATAGGATGATATTTTCTAGATCCATCCATTTGCCTGAGAATTTCACGAAGTCATTGTTTTTAACAGTTGCATAGTACTCCATTGTGTATATGTACCAATTTTCTGTATCCTCTCCACTGTTGAGGAACATCTGGGTTGTTTCCAGCTTCTGTCTATTATAAATAATGCTGCTATATACATAGTGGAGCAGGTGTGCTTGTTATATGTTGAAGCATCTTTTGGGTATATGCCCATACCCATCATACAACTCATAGATCATATGACGCTCAAGAAGAAGGAGGACCACAGTGTGGATGCTTCAGTACTACTTAGAAGAGGGAACAAAATAATCACAGAATGTAGAGCTAGGGACATAGAATGGAGAGAGGAGGGGAGGAGAAAAAAGAGGGGCAGGATCAGGTATGAGAGGAGACAGGGGAGATGTACAAAGGGTCAAGAAAATGAACGGAGGTGTGTAGCTATGGGGGATGGGGAACTGGGGATAGTTACCAGAAAGCCCCAGATGCCAGGAAAGCAAAAGGCTCCCAGGACCCAACAGGGATGACATTAGCTGAAATATCAAACAAAGGAGTAAGAGAACCTGTAGAGACCATATCCAGAAGGTAGGCATAGCCAGACGGTTGAGGGATGTGGCCACTCACCAATCTCCAAAGTGTTAATCCAGAATTGCCCCTGTCTAAAGGAAATGCAGGGGCAAAGAATGGAGCAGAGACTGAAGGAAAGGCCATCCAGAGACTGCCCCACCTGGAGATCCATCCCACATGCACAAACCAAACCCAGACACTTTTGCTGATGCTAAGAAGTGCTTGCTGACAGGAGCCTGATATAACTTTCTCCTGAGAGGCTTTGCCAGAAACTGACCAATACAGATGTGGATGCCTGCAGCCAACCATCGGACTAAGCACAGCGACCACAATGGAGGAGTTAGGAGAAGGAGTAAAGGAGCTGAAGGGACTAGAGAATAGGAAGAACAACAATATCAATCAGTCAGACCACCCAGTAATCTCAGGGACTAAACCACCAACCAAAGAGTACTCATAGAGGGACCCATGACTGCAGCTGCATATATAGCAGAGGACGGCCTTATCTGGCACCAATGGGAGGGGAGGCCCTTGGTCCTGTGAAGGCTTGATGCTACAGTGTAGGGGAATGCTAAGGCAGTGAGATGGGGAGTGCTAAGGCAGTGTGGCAGGGAGTGGGTGGGTAGTTGAACTCTTGTACAGAAGCAGGGGGAGGAGGGATGGGATAGGATATTTGCGGAGGGGAAACCAGGAAAGGGGATAACATTTAAAATATAAATAAATAACAAATATCCAATTTAAAAAAGATTTTTCTGAGCCAGACCTGGTTGGTCTATTTTGCTATATCATAACAAAAAATAATATAAAAAAACTAATGAGAAAAATATTGATACAAAATAAACAAGCAAAAAAAGGATGCGGGGGGGCACCCATCTAGTATTTTTGAATTTGACCCACTACTAGTGGGCTTGGGGCCAGTGACACTCCATTGGAGTAGTCGTGAGTGAAACTTTATATCCACTTCTCAGTGCTAGGATTTTGTCTGGTTTGAACCTGTTCTGGTATTGTGCATGCTGGTGTATTCTCTGTGCATTTATATGTGCATGCATCTGTCGTGTCTGGAAGAAGCTGTCTCCCTGTAGTCATGTACTACCTTGGCCCTTAAACTCTGTCTTCCTTATCTATGCAGGTATCCCTAACTCTTAAGGGAAGGGGAAAATTCCAAAGTCTGTCACTTTCTGAGACCTTTCAAAACACAATATAAGGTATAACTTACACAAGACAAAACAAAACAAACACTGAAATAAGTAACTATTTTAGGTATTGTGGGATGTGGAAACAAAATACTATCAAGTGGCTTCAAAAGAATCTGTCTATTCCCTGACACACTAGAATCTTGGAAGTCCAAGCAAACTTTTTTGCTGAAGAGGGAAATATATTTGTTCTTGCCACTTCCATGCAAGTATTTATAACTAAAATGCACATCATCTTAGGTAAGCTTTAGTAATATCAAATTTTTTCTTTCATCCAATTTGTTCTAAAATTTATTAACAGGAGATTCTTCATAAAGCTTCTTGTTACCTATAATAATTGTACTGATGTGGTCTCTTTTTATTGGTGTTGGTAACTTATGTCTTATTTTTTGTTTCGTATTCAATCTCTTCTCTGAAGGGTTTTAAATTTTGTTTGGTCCTTGCTATTAACTAAGAGTGTGCTTTTATTTGCTTTTTACCTCTAATTATTGAGCTCCCTTTGCTCTATCTCATTACTTTTATCTGTATCTGCCATAATTAATTTGAGGATTTAGCTCTTTTTCCATTGTAAGGATTGTGATAGTTTGTTTTAATTGACAAAATTTAGAACTCCTAGGGAAAAAAATCTCTGGAAGGGATTGTCTCGATTAGGATGGCTAGTAAGCATGTCTGTAGCAATTCTTCCAGTTGCCTTAATTGACCCAGCCCACTGTGAGTGGCGCCATTTTTCAGGATTGGATCCACACTTTATTAAGACTTATTTATTTATTTATTTATTTATTTATTTATTGTATGCATATGAGTGCTCTATCTGCATGCACACCTCCATGTCAGAAGAGGGTATCCCATTCCCATAGAGATGGTTGTGAGCCACTGTATGGTTGCTGGTAATTGAACTCAGGACCTCTGGAAGAGCAGACATTACTCTTAACTGCTGAGCCATTGCTCCAGCTCCAAGGGATTGAGTCCTTAATTGTGTAAAAGCAGAGAACATGTGTCCAATAAGCACACCAGTGTTGCTTTTCCTCCACTCCTGATGATGAGTGTACATGGCTACTTCAAGTCCCTTGATGTTCCTGCAATGATAACCTGGAATTGCGACCCAAACTAATCCATTTCCTCTTAAAGTTGTTATGTCAACTTCTTTTTAAACAAAAATAACAGAAATGAAACTAAATCCACACTTTATTAATATATATTGACTCGGCACTTTTTAAACACCATATCAAAGTTTTTGAAGTTTTAGTGCCATGCAACTCAATATCTCCCTAATTCCACTCTGAATTTCTTTTTTGGACCCATAACATTATAAGAGCATTTTTCAGTTCTAATTGTTTTCCAGGTACCTTTCTGTTATTAATTTCTAAACTAATGCCACTGCACTTAGAGAATATGTAATATGGCTAAAATTCCTATAAACTAAATGAAACCTACTTTTTGGCCCTAAATTTGGTCTGTCTTTATAAATGGTACATATATGTTTGACATGATAATGTGTGTTGCTACTTTGGGGTTAAAGGCCTTAATTCCAGATTAATTCAAATTAGTTGGTAATAAGAAAAGCATTCACTGATTTCTATTTACCTCTCCCATTTGTTATTGGGCCGGAGAAATTAAATTCTCTAAGTATATATATAATTTATTAATGAAAACAATCTTCTTCATTCAGTTTGGTATATTTCACTGCATGGCTAGTTGATGGAAATGCGCTTGCCCTGACATGTCCTCTGGATGCCTTTCCAGAGGGATTTGTACCTCATAGCATTGAGGGCTTTGAAAGACCGTGTTTTATTCAGTAATAGAGCTGTTCTCATTTAGTTTAAAAAACAAAGGTGGGTTACACATATTATGTCCTAATTTTAATTTGTTTATTTATATTTACCACTTCTTGGAGGCAACATAGAGTTCTTATAAGTTTTCCTAAATAGTCTCAAGATGTAATGATTTAGGTGAGAGAGTCATGCTCTGTGACCAGGCACCTTAGAACTTGTTATCCTCCAGCCTTACATTCCAACTTAGTCTAAAAACAGGTTTGTGTCAATGCCTGGTGTAAGCATTACTTTGGCTGATGAATAGTATTGTATTTCTTTTAACTTACACCACTTAGTTTTAAATATGCATTGATGTCTTTATTTTGTACAATGACTAAGGAAAAACTACCCTGTAATATTTATGAATTTACCATTTAACGTGGTGACAACACATAAAATCTACTCTCGAAAAGAATAGAATATATTTTTATCAACTCTCTTTAGCAGGTTGAACAACAGAGTTTATGATCTTAGTCCTACGAGCTGAAAACGCATCTGTTGATCAACAAGTTCGTAAAGCAGTGCCCAGAGCTTTGTAACCACCATCTTTCTTGTGATTCTCTGAGTCTAACACATATGGATCCTGATATTCTCTTTTTAGATTTATTTAAAAGAATCTCCATTTTTTTATTTGGTATACTTAGGCCATGTATACTTAATGTTATTTGGTAACATAGTTAAGTTTAAATACAAATATCTTTTTATTTAATATTTCTTATCTTTCATGCTTCACGTTTTTCCTTTTTGATGGCTTCAAAGATTGGACACACAGCTATCTGAAAGTAGAGTATATTGAAATTGTCGCCTTTTTATATTAAATAGCTAAGTGAAAAATGAAATTAAATATGAGTACGGAGTTTAATGAAATGATCTAGAACAAGTTAACTTATGAGAAGTAATCTGTACCTTTATCATATTTAAAGCATTGAGGCCGAACCTGGGTGCAATCACTTAGAAAGGACAAAGATAAAGTTCAAGAAAGAGGAACAGGTCACCCTATCATGCCAACTGAAACCGTTTAAATAAATCCTGCAAATGGCTAAAGGAAAGAAGGAAGGGTATGTTTTCAAAGTACATGATTATGTTTTCTTAGATTATGCTTTAGATAGGCGTATGTCTATATCCACAGAGATTAGATAACTAGTAAGAAACCAGTTAGAATGAGGAGTTTTAACATTTAGGAACTAGAATATAGTTTTAGAGGTCATATCACAGCTTTCTTTGTTTTAATGTTGCTTTAGGTCAATAAGAATATAACTTGAAAAGTAATAAATTGTTTTTATATTTATATATATGGAAGAATTTTATCATTTAAGCAAGAATATGTTCAATTTATCTGCTAATTAGTGAAGCACTGTGCAACGAGATCGATGCATCCTAAAATTATTGATTTTAATGAAAGAACATAAAATATTAAAGTCTGTGCATTGACACAAATTCTGGAAAATGAGAACTCAGCTGTATTAGACAACAGATTACTATTTGCTTGTGGATGAAATAGTAAGAAATGTAGATCACAAAGTAACACATGGAGACTGCAGTTGATTCTAGAAATGTTTCTCAGCTTGATGCAATAACTAATCATCATTACCAACTATTGCATCAAAGGGGACAAAAATACAGATAAAACACCCTTCTAATTATGACTGTGTTGATATTTCTGTACATGAATTGTGACCTAGTGAATGCACCAATTACTTGTTACTCCATGTTGCAGTGGCTTCTTCCTGCATTGCCTTTTCCTGCTCCCTGGCTCTCAGGGGGTGCTTTGGTTTTTTTTTTTTTTTTGCCCACCTCTCCACTATTATAACTGACACTTCTGAAAAACTTCCCCTCTTCAGGTTGTTTCTGGCAAGTGTTTTGTCGTATCTACCCCCAAATAACTAATACACTTGATAATAGGAACGATCTTATTTATGGTTGTATATAAATAACAAAACAGAACCAATTAAGCACACTAACTATATTTTTACCTATTTTTGAAAATTTAATGAAAATATCACTGGTGGTTTAGATTTTTATCAAATTGTGAAATACCACTATTTTTTTTTAAAACTCTGGCAAAATTTTCCTAAATCCAAACGATACAGTATTTGTAATTTAATGGTAAATTCCTTTTGTAAAATGTGTCAGTCCTTTACATCTTACAAGGAAAAATAGCAGAAATCCTTAACATGACAGAATTTTGAATACTAGAAATTGCAGTGGCCAGAAATAGAAAATAGCCAGGATTATAAGGTATGGGAACAATGAAAAGACCTCTCATCTTTAAAAAAATCTTTTATAGTATGTTCTTATGTGTGATTATAATTGTCACAGTATATTTATACCTTAGAAATATGTATATTAATACTCTTTCTGGTCCTCACTCTTCTCTTCTTCCTGTTTTGAGCCTGGGCCAAGATCTTTGCTCATTATATATTCAATATGGACCTAGTACAATAGCATTGTTATGATTGTGGGAGTTGATTTTGTAACTCTATCATTTATTAAATGGGTAGGTAGATGCAGACATTCCAAGAGAATTATTCAGTTAAAAGTTATAGAGTATTTTTCTTACAAAGAATTATTTTACTTAGATTGTGCATGATTGGAATCGGGTGGAGTGTGTGGGAGGAGGCATGCACACACGAAAGTCAAAGGACAATTCGTTGGAGTCATTATCTCCTTCTACTATGGGTCCAAATGTTTAAATCTGGGTTGTGAGGTTTTTCTGGGTTGTGAGAGCAAGCATTTTACCCACTGAGGCCCTCGCCAGCTCTCTCACACAGCTCCAACCACTGCTTGCATGCACATCATTAGCATCTTCACAACAAGGAGGATGCTAACCTGCTTGCTTCTTTTCTACTTAACTAAAATTCCTCATCGGCAGCCCAAATTCTCCTCCCACTCCGATTCTGCTTTAAACTATTTCAACAGATTTGGAGTCTATATTTTAAAAATGCATATAAAGAGAAAATGACATTCTCCTCAATAAAAGTTATCCTCCAGTTAGCATCCCTTAAGTAAGTCATTTTTGCAAGAACTTTTACACTAGAAATTGGCAATGAAAAGGGTCTTTAGACAATTGATATGGACAACAGAAAGAAATAAAGGTTGCCTCAGGAGAATCCTTTCTGGCTAACTCTGGTTGATGTCAGTTATGGTCACTGATATTAGAGTTAATATTGTGCTGGTAATAACCTCTGTTTTAATTTTTAGGTATGTCTCACAACTGCTTCATGCATGGATGCTCTTTGTAATATGCTAAACTTCTATTTAATGGCACATTAATGCATGTCTTCTTCAATCTCCTCCAAGTGCTTGTGAAAAATCACTTTGATTTTGCCACTAATCTCCAACCTCCATATGCCATAACACCCTAGATCCTTTCTGCTATTTCTCACAGGTGATTTCTGTTGACATTTTAGTAGATGTATACACAAAAATTATCTTTGTTATCATGCATACAGATGAACACATATTGCTAAAACCCTGTAAGCAGACAGTGTGAACTGAAATTATTATCAGACATGGGTCAAAGATTTAGTTTTGTAGCCCAATAAAGAAGGAAAAAATTTAACAGGAAACGGAAAAGTTTTGATCCTAGAAAATTCACTATCTATTGTTTCCTAACTACGATCTAAAAATCCTTACACCCTGAGAACAGTTATTACTAATCACTGTGATTCCTCTTCTTAATTTCGTGGCCAGAATACTGTTATAAACAGCTCTGTTTGTTTCATGATAAATCTGATGCCTCAAATTGTCACTTGTTGGGAACCATCTGTGCACAGGGCTGGCAGACTTACTTATTATAGGTTAATATGCTTCTCATGCTAATAACTGTTTCAGCCAATAGAACTATGGAGAGAAACATCTGATTCTGTGATATGCCATTAACAAAATGTTGTTTGAGATCCTAACAAAAGCACCTGCTGTCTAGTTCTTGGGATCTGTTAGCTTCCAAGCACATTTCTAGACTCTGTTTTGTGCTAGAGTTGACATTCTCACAGTAGCTCTGTGCCAAAGACCCTGTCTGCCTAAGGATACTTTGGCTATCTGAAAATGCCAATGTATGGTAATGAGATATCATCACAGCAAGTAATAATTAATTATTCAAAAACATATGCCTGCTTGGTAAGACACTTAGTAGAATGGGGTCAATAAAATTAGCAGCTAGTGTAAGCATAGCAATTCAGTTGAACAAACTGTTAATTTCTGAATTAAACTTCACTGAGAATTTTTCTTATTGTCTTCTTTTTCTGTTATGTTTCTGCATGTACTTTGTGACCTTTGCGGGGGAAAAAAAACGTATCTTGCCTCAATTTTATTCTGTATAAAACCTGAATTTGAGTGACTTTCTTCAAGTAGATTTCTTTTCTAAAATTGCTGCGGGGAGAAGAGATGCTTTCACATAGATTAAAAATCATTTTAAAAGACATCACAAAATAATGGTTCTTCTAACACTTACTCGCCTTCAAAAGATAATTTGAGCACATTAACTTATTAGTCCCAACACACCTAGTGTTTAGTTTTAGAGAAAAAAATTGTAGAATCATTCATTGCTTTTTCCAGATTTAAGACTACAATTCAGTGCTTAAGTTATGATGATCAGGTAACGTAGTTTCTAAATAAGTCTTGTACATTAGGATTACCTTTGTGTCTTGGAGTAGACACAAAATGTGACCTACCGTGAGGGTTTGGGTATTCCCTTTGCCCTAATTAAGTTCCTTGTTCACCCAGAGTTGTCAATAACGTTCTCCAAATGCTTGGCTCTGATCTACAGGGATTCTGACCTGGGACAAGGTTCTACTCTCCTTCTGGACATCTTTGTGTTTTCTTTGAGCTTGAACTAATGCTTCCTGGATTCCATTTTGCTTTTTTTTTTTTTTGTCTTTTCTATTTGTTTGGTTCAGTTATTTTGTTTTGTTTTCCTTTGTTGGTATACTTACTCTATTGACTTCTCAAAAAATGTGAGTGAACAATAAATTTTTGTGAAAATGCACACCTGAAACCATCTTATTCAATTTATTCTTAATTAATTGTGATGAAGTTCAAAACTTAGAAAACTTAAAGAACTGTGTCATTCTATTTAAATGAAGGACACAAAAAGCTTTCAGAACCACAAAATTACATGAAAATCTGGATGGTTTCCTCTTTTTTATGTGATATATTTTTATTATTTGCTTGGGTTTTTCTAGGAAGATTTGGGTATTGTTACAATAGTCTCATTCTTTGCTTGATATTTTATATGTTATTCTTTAGGGTCTGTCAACTTTTCTCCATGAACATGGAACCTTTTACCTGACAATTACCTGAAATTGGCAATCATTTATTGGATTTTATCGCCTCCATTTCTGATCACTGTTATATACTTTGGGGGAAGATCTAGTTGTATACTACACGTACTTTTGTCTATTTGTAAACTTTGGCTCCCTTTTTTCATGTCAATGATTTCTAGCTATTAAGGACAGAAAGGTGATCGGAAAGATCTAGATTGCTGAATGATCATGGTTAATCAGGATCCTTGGAGCACATCCCCTGAAGAGTCCATTTCAGGGGCCACTTGGAAGTGGATGACCTCAGGTTCCTAAAATTACAAAGATTGACATTAGCATGTTTTATGCCTAGAAGGCACAAACCTTGCTGTCATCATTCTGGAATAAAATGAGAGGAAGAATAGGGGTATTTCAACATTAGGGAAAATTTTGCTTGAAGGATCAATACCGTACAGAAAGAAGCTTCAAAGTTATTGTCATAAATTTATAGCTACTATATGACAGAATAAACATTTCCAATTATAAGTCCATAAGGTTTTATACTATTTAGCCTACCTTTAATAAATTCAGCTGAGACCTGGGCATGGTGGTCTACTCCTTTGATCCAGGATTCAAGAATTAGAAGCTACTTTGGTCTACATGTGGAGTATCAGGACAACAAGGAATGCATAGTGATACCCTGCCTCAGCAAAATAAAAACAAATAAAAAGACCAAAGTCACCTGAGAAGAAAACCAGGAAAATACTATTAAAAAAGGGAATAGACAAAGAGACTAAGAAGAGAGAGGGAGGAGGGCATAATAGAGGAGTTAATTACCAGTCTCAGTGCTCCTCAGAGTCTTGACCAGTAGAACAAAATGCCCAAAACTTCAGCGCTTTCACTGATTCTGAAAACCTTCAGCAATTTTATTGGCTTAGCAAAAAAATATCTTACTATTTCAAGTGGCCAAAAACATAAGAGATATCCATGAACAGCCAATCAATTTATAGAGGATCAAAAACACTCTTAACAACTATTCTTCCTGTGGCTAATGCCATCCTTCTCTGGAAATACAATAAATGGTATAGTTCTGAAAGCCAGATTCTCAAAGCCATAAGAATAATGTAAATTTAGCTCCAGGGCCATTCCTGAGCCCTTTTAAAGGCCCTGGTCTTTGAATGAGCAGTCAGAGTGCAGACTGGTCTGCTCTGTAAAAGACAGAAGTCACCTGGCACAAAACCACACACCTGAGCAGGGCAGTCAGGAAGCCTGAGAAGTTTCTTTGTTAAAGAGAACAAAGAAATGAGCTTCACAGTTTAAAGTCACCAGGGCTTCTGCAATAAGTGAAACTATTTTTGTTACTATTTTCGTTACAGGATTTTTTTAAAAAAGAAATTCTATTATATCAAAGATATTTACAATCAAAATGGGATATGCACATGCTATCTCAAGCAAAAGTTACTTAGGTTGACAGAAACTAGTTGTAAAAATAGTCTAAGTTGACCTATAACCATTACTGAGTCAATATGGCAAAGCGTATATGTTATACATGCAAGTATGATGAAGGTGTGCATACTGGGTTTTTATGACAATAAACGGCAATTTCTGAGTGTAGGCACATGACACAAGGAAATAAATGTTTAAATTGATGTGCAGCCTCTTTCAAGAACCACTAAGGAACCCCACTAAGACAGAGAAGGAAGGGCAGGGAGCACTGTATGCTTCCTCTGGCATTTCAGTGATCGTTTTACACTATTGCAGACAGTGATTTTCATTCTCCATATTTTGATTTCAATAACAGATTTTATGAGTTACAAGGACCGAGAAGCATTGACTTTTACTCTTATCACAATAACCACTAACTAGGCGTAAGTATCAGCTGCAGAAAGAGCTCTTACCATCTATTGATATTTGCAACTATGCTTTTATGTGTAATATGACTCCGGGATCATGAGAACTTAAACTACCTTTTTCTAAATATTAGTTTTAATGGAACTTCATTGTTCTGGATATGTTATAAAATGACTAACATAATGCCCATTAAGCATTTTTACAAAGAAAAGCAAATCTTGATTGGAAAGTACTACCAGGAGATTGAAGATACAGGGAATGTGGTTTTCTTTGCTTGCTTAACCATCCCTTGTTCTTCTGCTGTTGTTAAAAGATGGTCTTAAAGTAGGGGCATCTGAATTTTGTGGGGCCCTGAAGATGCTATTTTTACTTGGGCAAATCGAAACAAGATATAGAGACTCCACTCAGAGTCTTGTACTTTTGTTGTGCGTAAGAACATGTGTGCCTGATATCTAGTCCAGTCCTGAAACAAATTACTTAAAATCATAATATCTTTTCTCCTGAAGTGTGTTTAAAATAAAGACTGAAATATGGGGTAGCCCTACTATAAAGCTCTTGTAAATTCGACAGCTGTTCATGTAGACTTCATAATTTTGCCAACAAAGTTGTAAATCAGAATGTAAAGTCAAGCATCATACAATAGGAATTAAGATTTCAAAATAAGTTAATTACCATTTGAGATTTTGTGTAAAATCCATCTAAATAGACAAATTAAAATATATTAAATTAAATGATGTGAATGTCTTGGTAACAAATAAATTTAATAACTTGTAAGAAATAAATTTAAATAAGTTGTTTTTGAAAGGTTAAATGTAAAAAGTAATATTATGTCCCTAATGTCTTTGCAATTATTAGTATTATTCCACTCCATTAGAAAAAGATGAAAATATAACAATATGAAAATTCTAATAAACACAAATTAGTCAAAATCAATTTCTGAAATTTATGATAAACACACTGGATCTACTGAGATGTCTCTATGTGTAAACACACTTTCTGCCAAGCCTGATAATGAGTTTGATCCCTGGGATCTATATGGTAGAAAGAAAAAGCTGACTCCCACATAGTGTCCTCAGAATCTGACATGCACAAATTCACAATAAGAAAATAACTATAGTAAAAATGTTAACAATAAAATAAAAGAAACAGAACATTAAACACACATGTGTGTATACAACTAGAAACATGATCCAAACACATCCTGTTCACAAGAAGTGAGTTTAAAAGAAGAAATAGAAAATTTCTAAAATAATAGGTTAGGTAAGACATAGATAGAAAATAATCAATCCAAAAATAATTACAGAAAGGAAGTGAAGGAGAGGGAAGTGACTAGGAGAAGCTAGACAAAGGTAAGTGGTAAAGACAGAGAACTGAAAGGTGAAATAGAAGCAAGAATAATGACAAATATTAACAGTACAGAATTGGCTCACAAGTGAGAATTAAATTAAATTAGAATTTTCTCAGTGAAATTTTATTTCCAACATGGATATATGACATTTATCCATGTAATAAGACAAGAGCCTCAGTGTTGAAATGAATAATGGGAAATTTTCCAGAAATGCAGCTAGTATTAATCAGATCCAAATCATGAGATATCCCACAAAGGCTTTCCTATCTGGGCATCAGATAGGAAAAGCAATGTATAAAATATATTAAACTTCACTTATACATTGAATTTTTATTTTTTTTCTTTTTTTCTTTTATTTTCTATATTCTGTGTTTACATTCCAAAGGCTTTCCCCTTTCCCAGTTCCCACCCACCATAGTTCCCATAGTTCCTCTCCCCCCCATCTGTTCCCCAATAATTCCCCCTCCCCCCTTGGTTTCTTTACTAAACTGGATGCAATCTTTACAGGCCCAGGGTCCTCTCCTTTCTTCTTCTTGGGAATCATTTGACTTGCTATTTGTGTCTCAAGTATTTAGGGCTTCTGGGCTCATTAATATCCACTTATCAGTGATTGCATTTCATGTGCATTCTTTTGTGATTGGGTTAATTCACTCAGGATGATATTTTCCAGGTCTAACCATTTACCTACAAATTGCATGAATTCATTATTTTTAATTGCTGAGTAGTATTCCATTGTATAAATATAACACATTTTCTGTATCCATTCCTCCTTTGAGGGATATTTGGGCTGCTTCCAATTTCTGGCTATTATAAACAAGGCTGCTATAAACATAGTGGAGCATGTGTCCTTATTGCATGCAGGGGAATCCTCTGGGTATATGCCCAGGAGTGGTATGCCAGGGTCCTCTGGAAGTAATATGCCCAATTTTCTGAGGAACCGCCAAACTGATTTCCAGAGCGGTTTTACCATTTTGCAATCCCACCAACAGTGCAGGAGTGTTCCTCTTTCTCCACATCCTCGCCAGCACTTGTTGTCTCTTGAGTTTTTAATCTTAGCCATTCTGACTGGTGTGAGGTGGAATCTCAGGGTTGTTTTGATTTGCATTTCCCTGATGACTAATGATGTTGAACATCTTTTAAGGTGTTTCTCGGCCATCCAAATTTCTTCTGGTGAAAATTCTTTGTTTAGCTCTGTGCTCCATTTTTTGATAGGGTTATTTGTTTCTTTGCGGTCTAACTTCTTGAGTTCTTTGTATATATTGGATATTAGCCCTCTGTCGGATGTGGAGTTGGTGAAGATCTTTTCCCACTTTGTTGGTTGCCGTTTTGTCCTTCTGACAGTGTCCTTTGCTTTGCAGAAACTTTGTAATTTTATGAGGTCCCATTTGTCGATTCTTGATCTTAGAGCATAAGCTATTGGTGTTCTGTTCAGGAACTTTTCCCCTGTGCCCAAGTCCTCCAGGGTCTTCCCAAGTTTCTTTTCTAATAGTTTCAGTGTGTCTGGTTTTATGTGGAGGTCCTTGATCCACTTGGAGTTGATCTTAGTGCAAAGAGATAAGATTGGATCAATTCGCATTCTTCTGCATGTTGACTTCCAGTTGAACCAGCACCATTTGTTAAAAAGGCTATCTTTATTCCACCGGATGGTTGTGGCTCCTTTATCAAAGATCAAGTGACCATAAGTCACTGATAAACAACTTCAGCAAAGTGGCAGGTTATAAAATTAACTCAAGCAAGTCAGTGGCCTTCTTGTACTCAAAGGACAAGCAGGCAGAGAAAGAAATTAGGGAAATAACACCCTTCACAATAGCCACAAACAACATAAAATATCTTGGCGTAACTCTAACCAAACAAGCGAAAGATCTGTACAACAGGAACTTAATAAGATAAGTCTGTGGGTTAACCTCTGGGTCTTCAATCCTGTTCCATTGATCTGCTTGCCTGTTGCTATACCAATACCATGCAGTTTTTAACACAATTGCTCTGTAGTACTGCTTGAGGTCAGGGATATTGATTCCCCCAGAAGTCCTTTTATTGTTGAGAATAGTTTTAGCTATCCTGGGTTTTTTGTTGCTCCAGATGAATTTGAGAATTGCTCTTTCTAGATCTATGAAGAATTGAGTTGGGATTTTGATGGGGATCGCATTGAATCTGTATATTGCTTTTGGCAAGATGGCCATTTTTACTATAGTGATCCTGCCAATCCAGGAGCAAGAAATATTTTTCCATCTTCTGAGGTCTTCTTCGATTTCTTTCTTCAAGGACTTGAAGTTCCTGTTGTACAGATCTTTCGCTTGTTTGGTTAGAGTTACGCCAAGATATTTTATGTTGTTTGTGGCTATTGTGAAGGGTGTTATTTCCCTAATTTCTTTCTCTGCCTGCTTGTCCTTTGAGTACAAGAAGGCCACTGACTTGCTTGAGTTAATTTTATAACCTGCCACTTTGCTGAAGTTGTTTATCAGCTGTAGAAGTTCTCTGGTGGAGTTTTTTGGGTCGCTTAGGTAAACTATCATATCGTCTGCAAATAATGATAGTTTCACTTCTTCCTTTCCAATTTGTATCCCTTTGACTTCCTTATGTTGTCTAATTGCTCTTGCTAGAACTTCAAGTACTATATTGAAAAGATCAAGTAGATCAGCTAAATAGTCCCATAACCCCTAAAGAAATAGAAGGGGTTATAGAAAGCCTCCCAACCAAAAAAAGTACGGGACCAGATGGTTTTAGTGCAAAATTCTACCAGACCTTCAAAGAAGACTTAACACCAATACTCTCCAAACTATTCCACAAAATAGAGACAGAAGGGACACTGCCCAACTCATTCTTCGAAGCCACAATTACGCTAATACCTAAACCACAAAAAGATCCAACAAAGAAAGAGAACTACAGGCCAATTTCTCTTATGAATATAGATGCAAAAATACTAAATAAAATTCTTGCTAACCGAATCCAAGAGCACATCAAAACGATCATCCACCATGATCAAGTAGGCTTCATCCCAGGGATGCAGGGATGGTTCAATATACGGAAATCCATCAATGTAATCCACTACATAAACAAACTGAAAGAAAAAAACCACATGGTCATCTCATTAGATGCCGAAAAAGCATTCGACAAAATTCAGCATCCTTTCATGCTAAAAGTCTTGGAAAGAGCAGGAATTCAAGGCCCATACCTAAACATAGTAAAAGCAATCTACAGCAAACCAGTAGCCAACATCAAAATAAATGGAGAGAAACTTGAAGCATTCCCACTAAAATCAGGGACCAGACAAGGCTGCCCTCTCTCTCCATATCTTTGAATTTTTATTTTTATATTTACTGAATTGTTAAATTTTTCATAAAATGTATTTTGATCATAGTTTTCCTGTCCGAACAACTCTTAGGATTCCCTGACCTGCCTCTTCTCTCTCTCTCTCTCTCTCTCTCTCTCTCTCTCTCTCTCTCTTTCTCTCTCTCTCTGTGTGTGTGTGTGTGTGTCTTTGTGTCCACACCAAAAATAACAAAGAAAACTCAAAACAAGCAAAAAACCAAGGAGACCAAGAACACAAATGAAAGACATGGAATTGATTATTTGTTGGCCCTACTCCTTAGCGTGGGGGTGGCCCTGAAAAATAGTTGATGTACTGTGTTTCCATCTATTATAGAGTCTACTGTATAAAACTGATTTTTCTCTCTCCATGGCTTTAAGACATACAAAAAGCATGTTCATTGAGGTAGGACTTTGTGCCTGTTTCCCCTTCTCCCTGCTGGATATTTTCTGGCTTGAACTTAGAGTGATTTTGCCCATGCTCTCACAGTCTCTGAATTCACACGTATGTTATCCCTATTGTTTGTGGAAGACACTGCTTTCTGAGTCACCTGGCATGTCTGGATCTTAGACTATTTGAACCTCTTCGTCTGCACAAACCCCTGGACCTTGAATGAAAGAGTTTGGAAAAGACATCCCTTTCAGGGCTGGGGTGTTTCAAAGTTTCTCACTCTGCACATTGTCCAGTTGTCTCTGGGTTAATTAGAAAGAAGAATCTTCTCTGGTAACGGTGTAGTGATGTACTGATAGGTATAGGTGTAGCAGTGTGTCATTGTGAGTCATTTTATTGCCATGTTCCTTACTAGAGTACCAGCAGTAGCTTTTCCCTAGGGCTCATGCCATATCTTGTCTCAGGTTCTAGCCCACCTCTCTAGCAGTATCAGGGATGGGTTTTACATCATGGGGTAGGTGTTAAATCTAATCGAAAGGAGTTGATTAGTACATAGCATTTGTGCTGCTATTGAACCAGTATATCTTGCCGGAAGTTTACTATTTGCTATTATAGATCACAAGGCTCATGGGTGTGTATGATATTGATATTGACTTTTCTTCCCTGGTAGAATATGAAATACCTTCCAATAATGTGCACATTAGTCAAGTCAGCAGAAGTGAAGCTTTTAGTTGGGAGCCTGCTCGTTCTCTCATGTTTAATGACCTAAATAAGCAGTATTTTCATAATAGAAATGTACCATCAGGTTGTGAAAGGTAATCAAGGCAATGCTTGAGGAATCTTTTGTATCCCTTTTAGCCAATGACTCAACAAGATGTAACTTGTTCCTGGTACTGGGGGGTTTTGAAGTATTATCTCCCCTCTTATTTAGTGACTCAATTTTAATTCCTTTGATGTATTTACATATTTTAAGAAACTTCTACAGTAGTAGGTTTCCTTGTGGTTTTTCAAAATCCTTTTAGCATGAATAGCTCTTCAAGTATTTCCACCCTCACCCTTCCTTCCCAAATCCCTCCCTACTTAATACTCTATGCCAGTTTTCTCCTCATCTCTTTTTAGCACTACTCTCTAGTTTTCTTCTTTGGAAGATGCCCTTCTTTCTCCTGGTCACTTACTAACTACTTAAACTCTGTGGTTATTTAAATTGAAACACACATATCTAAAACTTAAAAGCTAACATCTACATCTAAAAGAAAAAAATGCAACTGTATGTCTGTCTTTCTAAATCTAGGTTCTCTCACTTGCGATTATTGTCTATAGCTCCATCCAGTTACCTGCAAATTTCATTATTACATTTTCTTAATCGTTGAAAGATAATCCATCATATAAATGAGCAATGTTCTCAGTTATCCATTCATCAGTTGACGGACATCTAGAGTGTATCAAATTTCTATGTATTATTAATAGAATACCAATGAACGTGAGTAAGCACGGGTCTCTAGTAATCTACAGAGCTCTTTGAATATATGCCAATAAGGTATATCATCTACATCTTGTGGTAGATCTCTTCAACATTTTGAGGAACTTCCTCCCCGATTGCCGTGGTGTTTATTCCAGTTTGCACTCTCTCAGCAATGAGTGAGGCTTCGCCTTTTCCAGCATCCCCACAAGCGTCTGCTGTCAAATGTTTTTCTAACCTTAGCAAATATAACTGGTAAAATAAAAATCTCCAAAAGTTTTAATTTGCATATCCCTGGTGGCTTAGGGGCGTTGCACATTTTAAAGTAACTTGGAGCCATTTGAGTTTCAACTTTTACGAATTCTTTGTTTATTTCTGTACCCCACTTCTTAAAATATGGTTATTTGATTTATGGATGCTTTCTAGTCCTTTTCACATTCTGGATACTAATCATCTAGCATATATATATATATAATTGGTAAAATTCCCACTCTATAGGTTGCTATTTCAAAGAATGATGGTGTTCTTTCCTGTGCAGAAGCTTTTCAACTGGATGAAGTAACATTTATTAAATAATAAGTTAATTAATTATGAGGCCAAATTTATTAATTTATGCTTCTAGAAATATTAAAAAGAACAGCAAGTTCCCGCATTTGACCCTGTTGCTCTCTGCCCTGGGGATCTCGCCAGTGGTCAGTTCTTATCTTGTGAAGACTCTCTGATTCAGAACTTCAAAATGTCTCCACAGCTCACTAAGTTCCTACTGGGAGGTCGCTACCAGTCCAGGCCCAGGCTTCAAAACCCCTTTACCTTCGTGGTGCACGTCAGTCAAACCCACGCTGCCATTCCCTTCCCTCTTGAACCCAGACAAGCCTCCGCGTGAAGGAAAACACAAACACAAACTTGGTTCAGAAACAACACTACTTTAGAGCCATTTGAGTTTCCTCAGTTGAGAATTCCCTGTTTAGCTCTGTACCCCACTTTTTCCCTAATGTTTATTATTCTTTGGAAGGGCTGGTTATAAGGAAGTTTATTCTGTGTACATGGACTCGTAAAATGGCATCATTTGAAGTACTGCCTGCTCAGGTCTGGAAGGAATCTTTGCAATTTCAGGAACACAATTGCAAATTTCTTATCATATCATGTCAGCAATATTTCGTCTTCAAATAATTTTACATGCCCAGAATATTTCTTCTTCATCCCACAGTAAGTATTCTGTTGATGATTTCCTTTGAAACCTATTTTTACTAACATTGGGGTAGAAAGAAAACCATAAATATTACAGCATTTTTGCAAACTGAACTGTGCATGCTCTGAATTCTTTTTTATTTATTGAATATTGTCTTCATTTACATTGCCAATGGTAAAACCTTTCCCAATATTCTCTCACCCATAAGATCCTCAAGCCCTCCCCTTCCTCCTTCCCCCTGCCTCCAGGTATATGCCTCTCCCCCCAACACACTCTCTCCTCCCCTCCTAGGTTTCCGTTTGTTCATGTACCCCACTTTTTTTTTTGTTTTTTTTTTTTGTTTTTTTTGTTTGTTTGTTTGTTTTTTGAGACAGGGTTTCTCCGTGTAGTCCTGGCTGTCCTGGAACTCACTCTGTAGACCAGGCTGGCCTCGAACTCAGAAATCCGCCTGCCTCTGCCTCCCAAGTGCTGGGATTACAGGCGTGCGCCACCACGCCCGGCTCTGTACCCCACTTTTTAATAGGGTTATTTGACTCTCTGGAGACTAACTTCTTGAGTTCTTTGTATACATTGAATATTAGTGCTCTATCAGATGTAGTATTAGTAAAGACCTTTTCCCAATTTGTTGGTTTCAGTTTTGTCCTATTGACCATGTCCTTTGCCTTACAGAAGCATTGCAGTTTTATGGGGTCCATTTGTCAATTCTTGTTCTTAGAGCATAAGCCATTGGTGTTCTGTTCTGGAACTTTTCCCGTGTCCATGTGTTCAAGATTCGTCCCCACTTTCTCTTCTATAAGCTTCAGTGTGTCTGGTCTTATGTGTAGATCCTTGATCCACTTGGACTTGAGCTTTGTACAAGGAGATAAGAATGGTTCAATTTGCATTTTTCTGCATGCAGACCTCCAGTTGATTTAGCACCATTTGTTAAAAATGCTATCTTTTTTCCACTGGATGTTTTTAGCCCCTTTGTCAAATATCAAGTGACCTTACGTGTATGGGTTCTTTTCTGGTTCTTCAATTCTATTCCATTCATCTTCCTGCCTGACTGCATACCAATACCAAACAGTTTTTTATTATTATTGCTCTGTAGTATAGCTTGAGGTCAGGGATGGTGATTCCCCCAGAAGATCCTTTGTAGCGGAGGATAGTTTTTGCTATCCTGGGTTTTTGTTATTCCAGATGAATTTGAGAATTGCTCTTTCTAGATCTTTAAAGAATCGATTTGAGATTTTGATGGGAATTGCATTGAATCTGTAGATTGCTTTCAGCAAGATGGTCATTTTTACAATATTGATCCTGCCAATCCATGAACATGGGAGATCTTTCCATCTTCTGAGACCTTCTTCGATTTCTTTCTTCAGAGGCTTGAAGTTCTTGTCATATAGATCTTTCACTTGCTTCATTAGGGTCACAACTAGGTATGAAGCACCTAAAGAAATGTTCAGCATCCTTAGTTATCAGGGAAATGCAAATCAAAACAACACTGAGATTCCACCTTACACCAGTCAGAATGGCTAAGATGAAAAACTCAGGGGACAGCAGTTGCTGGAGAGGATGTGGGAAAAAAGGAACACTTCTCCATTGTTGGTAGGAATGCAAACTGGCAAAACCACTCTGGAGATCAGTTTGGCGATTCCTCAGAAAATTAGACATAGTACTACCTGTGGACCCAGCTATACCACTCCTGGGCATATATGCAGAAGATGATCCTAGATGTAATAAGGATACATACTCCATTATGTTCATAGCTGCCATATTTATAATAGCCAGAAGCTGGAAAGAACCCAGATGTCCCTCAACAGAGGAATGGATACAGAAACTGTGGTATATATACACAATAGAGTACTATTCAGCTATTAAAAACAATGAATTCGTGAAATTCTTAGGCAAATGGATAGAACTAGAAAGTGTCATCCCAATCACAAAAGAACACACATAGTATGCACTCACTAATAAGCAGATGTTAGCCCAAAAGCTCAAAATATGTTACAATTCACCTAGCAAAGGAAGCTCAAGATGAAGGAGGACTTAAGTAAGGGTACTTTGGTTCCTCTGAGAAAAGGAACAAAATACTCACAGGAGCAATAAGGGAGACAATGTATGGAGCAGAGACCGAAGTAAAGGCCACCCAGAGACTGCCCTACCTGGGGATTCATCCTATAAACAGTCACCAACTCGCCCCTCCCCCTGCACCTTTATGGATGATAAGAAGTACATACTAAAAGGAGCATGCCATGGTTGTCTCTGGAGGGACCCTGCCAGAGCCTTACAAATACAAACATAGATGCTAGCAACCAACTATTGGACCTGGTGTGGGGTCCCCAATGGAGGATCTGGAGGGTGGTCTGGAGGAGAGAAGGGGTTTACAGCCCCATGGGAAGAACATGGGAAGTACAATGATTTCGACCACCCAGATGCCCCAATACTCCCAGAGACTGAACCATCAACCAAGGGGTACATATGGTTCCAGCCAAAAATGTGGCAGACAAAGGCCCTGTTGGGCATCAGTGGGAGGAGTGGTCCTTGCCAGGTAAAGGCTCAATAGAGGCCCCAAAAAGGGAAACTGAGGTGGGGAGGAGGTGGGAGTGTGTGAAATGAAGGGGCATATAGGTGGAGGCTAGGCGAGGGTGGGAGGAGGGGTTGGGGGTCTTTGGGGAGGGGGGAAATCGGGAAAGGTTTTATCATTGGCAATGTAAATGAAGATGAAGTTTTAAATTAAAAAAAAAAAAGAAACAACAGTAACTCAATTAATGGGAGCAACAACTAAAATCCTAATCTTGTAAGCCTTATTAAATTTAAATCTTCAGTGGAGAATCCTGATGGATTACATCTTATCCTCATGCTATCCCTGTCTAAAAGGGCCCCCTCTCTCTCTCTCTCCTGCTTCCTCTCTTCCCCAACCAAAGCAGAAGTCCCACCTACTCACCCAGTGATTGACTCCTTTATTCATTAGGATGGTTCACAAGAAGTCACCTGAATATGACTCATTCTTAGTTCACAGCCCCTCCCAGGAAAGCAGAATTAGCATCAAAATACAAGCAACCCCGGGGCTATCCACAACAAATTTATTAAATGTTTGTATTAGGCATCCTATTCAGAAAGTTCTTTCTTGTGCTTTCCCTTCTATTGGATTGAGGATACCTGGTCCTATACTATGATCATTTATTCATTTAGAGTTTAGTTTTGTACATGGTGTTAATTAAAATTTTATTTGAATTCTTCACTTTACAAGTCTTTCATTTTTTGGTTAAGGTTATTCCAAGACAATTTCTTTTCATTTTTTTAATTACATTTATTACTCATTTACATTTCAAATGATTTCCCCTTTCCTGGTCTCCCCTCCCAAAAGTCCCATAAGCCATCTCCTCTCCCCCTGCTCCCCAATCAGCTCCCTCCTGCTTCCCTGTCCTGGTATTCCCCTATACTGCTGCATCAAGCCTTACCAGGACCAGGAGCCTCTCCTCCCTTTGATGTCCAACAAAGCCATCCTCTGCTGCCTATGCATCTGGAGCCATGGGTAACACCATGTGTATTATCTGGTTGATGTCTTTGTCCCTGGGAGCTCTGGAAGTACTGGGTGGCTCATATCCTGTTGTTCCTATGGCTCTGCAAATCCCTTCAGCTCCTTGAGTCCTTTCTCTAGCTCCCCATTGGGGAGCCTGTGCTCAGTTCAATGGCTGGGTGAGAGTGTCTCCCTCTGTATTTGTCATGCACTAGCAGAGCCCCCCAGGTGTCAGCTATATGCTGCTCCAGTCAGCAAGTACTTGTGTATATCAATAATAGTATCTGGGTTTTGTAACTATATATGGGATGGGTCACTAGGTGGGGTAGTCTCTGGATGGTCTTTTCCCTCAGTCTCTGCTCCACACTTTGTATCTCCATCTGTGGGTATTTTGTTCCCACTTCTAAGAAGGACCAGAGTATCCATACTTTGTTCTTCCTTCTTCTTTGGGCATCATTTGATATGTGAATTGTGTCTTGGGTATTCCAAACTTCTGGACTAATATCCACTTATCAGTGAGTGCATACCATGTGTGTTCTTTTGCGATTGGGTTACCTCACTTAGGATGATATTTTCCAGTTCCACCCATTTGCCTAAGAGTTTCATGAATTCATTGTTTTAAGTAGCTGAGTAGTACTCCATTGTATAAATATACCACATTTTCTGTATCCAGTCCTGCTTTGAGGAACATCTGAGTTCTTTCCAGCTTCTGGCTATTATAAATAGGGCTGCTATGAACATAGTGGAGCATGGATTAAAGACCTCCACATAAAACCAGACACACTGAAACTAGTAGAAAAGAAACTGGGGAAGACCCTTGAGCACATGGGCACAGGGGAAATGTTCCTGAACAGAACACTAATAGCTTATGCTCTAAGATCAAGAATTGACAAATGGGAACTCATAAAATTGCAAAGTTTCTGTAAGGCAAAGGACACTGTCAATAGAACAAAACGGCAACCAACAAATTGTGAAAAGATCTTTACCAACCCTACAGAGGACTAATATCCAATATATACAAAGAACTCAAGAAGTTAGACTCCCGAGAGCCAAATAATCCTATTTAAAAAAAAAATGGAGTACAGAGTTAAATAATTTTCACCTGAGGAATAGCGAATGGCTGAGAAGAACCTATAGAAATGTTCAACATCCTTAGTCATAAGGGAAATGCAAATCAAAACAACCCTACGATTTCACCTCACACCAGTAAGAATGGCTAAGATCAAAAACTCAGGAGACAGCATGTGCTGGTGAGCATATGGAGAAAGAGGAACACTCCTCCACTGCTGGTGGGATTGCAAGCTGGTACAACCACTCTGGAAATCAGTCTGGCAGTTCCTCAGAAAACTGGGCGTGATACTACCAGAGGATCCTGTTATATCACTCCTGGTCATTTATCCAGAGGATTCCCCAGCATGTAATAAGGACACATGCTCCAAGACAATTTTCAAAGCTATTATGAGAGACACTATTTCCCTGTTTTCATTCTCAATCTGTTTATTATTTGCATTTAGAAAAGCCTGATTTTTGAGTGTTAATGCTGTATTCAGCTATTTTGCTAAAAGTGTTTATCAGCTGTTGAAGTTTCATGATGGAGTCTTTGGGGCCATTTACATATAAAGTCATGTGATCTGAAAATGAAGATACTTTTGAATTTTTCTTTTCCTAATTACATCATCCATCTCTTTTACTTGTCTTAATGCTCTAGTGAAGACTTCAAGTACTGTACTGAATAGATATGGAGAAAGTAGACAACTTTGTCTTGTTTTTTATTTGGGTGGAATTGCTTTGAGATTCTCTCCATTTAATTTGAAGTTGGTCATAGACTTGCTGTAAATTTCCTGTATAATGTTGAGATATGTCTCTTATATCCCTAGTCTCTCTAGGACTAATATCATAAAGGGATGTTGTACTTTGTCAAAGGTGTTATCTCAATTAAATAAAATCATCA
The DNA here is from genome assembly GCA_964023405.1 of Apodemus agrarius. NCBI lineage: Eukaryota > Metazoa > Chordata > Mammalia > Rodentia > Muridae > Apodemus > Apodemus agrarius. Next base: position 119,965,272 of record OZ030008.1, on the reverse strand, counting down.
TATGTTTTATTATCATCTTTTAGTCTGTATTTGTGGAAGATTGTGTTTATTGATTTACATATTAAAACAACCCTGCAACTCTGGGATGAACTCAAGTTGATCGTGGTGAGATACTCATTAATGTGTTAATGTGTTTTTGAATTCTGTTTGCAATATCCCTTATAAAATCCTTTTATAACAATTTAAACAGACCTGAAATTATTAGTGAAATAAAAGCAATGATTAAAAATGCTCCAACCAAAAAATTAAAACAGCTCAGGGCCAGACATTTTTAAGATGAAAACTCTACCAGATTTTCAAAGAATAATTTTATGATAATACTCCTGAAATTATTCTTCCAAATAGACAATGAATACTATTTAAAATACTTTTTATGGAGCCATTATTACCCTGATACAAAAACTATACAAGGATTCGATTTAAAAAATGAAAATTATAGACAAATATCCCTTATCAAAGGATTTTTATATATTGGTTAATTTGGGGAAAGGCCTGTCAAATTTGTTGATTTTCTCAAAAACTAAATCAAAAAAATTTTCATTTCATCAGCTTTTTTCCATTTTATTAATTTAATCTCTGAGTTCAATTAGTTTACCCAGCCTAGTGTTTGTGGATGTTATTACTTCTTATTTTTATAGAGTTTTCAAGTGTGTTATAAAATTTTAAGTTAATAAAATTTGATTTATCCAATTTTTTTGGTTTTGTTTGTTGTTTGTTTATACAGTGCTGTGAACTTGCCTCTTAGACCTGTTTTCATTGGGTCGCACAGATATTGGTATTTTGTGTTTTCATTTTTATTCAATCCCAAAAAAGTTTTTTTTTATTTCCTCCTTGATATCTTCAATGACCCTACTTTCATTCAGCAGGGGGCTGTTGGACTTCCAGTGCTTTCTGCTGCTTCTATGGTTGGTGATTTCCAATTTAAGCCATGGTGGGCACACAAAGGGCATGTTATTTCTATTTTGCAATATCTGTTAAGACTTGCTTTGGGTCTTAATATGTGATAAATCTTGGCATAGGTTTTATGTGCTGCTGAAAAGAAAATTTGGTTTGGTTTGGTTTGGTTTGGTTTGGTTTGGTTTGGTTTGGTTTGGTTTGGTTTGGTTTGGTTTTTGGTTCGTTTGTTTTTTAATGTTTGAGTGGAATATTTAATAGAATTCTACAAATTTCATTTGATTTATGATGTGTTTTAACTCAGCCTTTATCTGTCTACTTTCTGTCTGGATGATCTATTGGTAAGAACCATGTATTGAAGTCACCCACAATCTCTGTGATAGTGTCAATATATGATTTTTGCTACAGTAGTGTTTCTTTGATAAAATAAAAATACCTTTATGTTTGGTGCTTAAATGTTTAAAATTGGAGTATTCTCTTGGTGGACTTTTCCTTTTCTGTCTCTTGCATATAGTTTTGGTTTGATGTCCATTTGTCAGATATTATAATATCCTTGCTTCATTCTTTGTTCAGGTTGCTTAGAATATGTTTTTCTATCATTTTACTGAATGTGATGTCTATCATTTATAGTAAGGTATTTTTTTGGATGCAGCAGAAAAATTCCTATTCTTATCTGTCTGTATGTATTTCATTAGAAAATTGAGACAATAATATTCAGAATTATTGCTGAAAAACTCAGTGGTATTTGTTAATTTCTGTTATTTTGTTTTATTAGTGTGGTTTTCCCCTCTTTTTATTAGGTGTTCTGGGATTGTTTATTAATTGTACTGTTTGTATGTAGTTAACCTCTTTATACCCATGTTTTCCTTCTAGTGTCTTCTGTTGATACACTGCGAGACAACAATTGTTCAAATTTGTTTTAGTCATGAGATGTATTTGCCAATCAGATGTGATTTATGGTGTGTTATGTTTAGAAGCCTAGCTGTCATCTGTGGTCCTTAAAAGCTTGTAGAAGCTTGGTCTTCTGGCTTTCAGAGTTTCCACTGAAAGTCAGCTATTATTCTAATGGGCCTGTCTTTATGTGAGTTGTTCTTTTTCTCTTGTAGATTTTAGCCTTTCTTTGTTCTATATATTTGGTTGTTTGGTTATTGTGTTTCATAAGGAGTTTCATTTCTGGTCCTGACTATTTGTGTTATTATGCCTCCTTTACCTTGATAAAACATTGCTTTCTGTGTGCTGGTGAGGAGACATAAGTAATGGAGATAGTATTGTGGTGTGTGGCTCAGTGCTCAGGAGGGTAGGGAGTGATAAATCCTGCAGTACTCTGAGCAGTCCAATATGGAAGAGATCACAGGGAGACTACCTATGTCCCAGACAGCTGTGTATATCTATATATTTTTAATGGTATACCTTGAAAAACAAATTTTATTTTACTAAAATCTTATGAAGTATTTACTAAATATACTTTTAATTTCATTATAAAAATGTACAGTTAGTAATATTAATTAATATATATTCATATACAAGTTAATTACATTATTTTCTCTTTCCTTTTTTCCTCTAACCCCTTCTATGTCCCCTTCCCCTTGCTCCCTCTTAAAACCATGGTTTCTTTATTTTTTATTTTTACATACTATTGGTACATATATAAATGTGTGTATATGTGTGTACAAATATACATCCATATATGTGTAACAACACATATATGTAATATTAAATATATAAATCCCATAAATGTGTAAGAACAGCTTTTGAGGTAGTTCTGATGCTATTCCAAAATCATATTTATCTAGGCAGTTTTAAATTAATATAGACTATGTATGCACCACATAATGGTATTACAAAGTTCATATATCCTGTTTAAATATAAATGCTCATTTTTTCCAAAACATTTTATTGATTCTTAGTGAGTTTCTTATTATGCAACCCAGTTTCACTCATCTCTCAATCCTCTCATATTCGCCATTCACTCTTGTAACTCCTCCCCCAAATAAAACAAGTACAAACAGACAACATCAGAAACAAAGCATAGAAAACATCTCATCATGGCAGCTCTAGTATGTCAGAGAATATCCCATAGTATATCCAATTGACCAACCATCTTCACTTGCAGATATTCATTGCAATGAGTCATTGGTCTGGTTTGAGATCTCTGACTTCTGGGCCTCCATGTGTACTGACTGGATCCTCGGTGAAACTCCTCTAGATAATCCTTGTTTTGCCCTGTGACATATACGTCCTGAAGCCTTGGAGCAAAGAAACAGAACTGGCCCCATCACACATTTCAACAGCCACATATGATGTAGATTTATGGGTGGACAAATTTAGAATCCTGGATATGATCCTGTGTGTTAGCCAAGCTGGATGTGTGGGAAGACCCTGTTGAAATTGAGAACTTTGAATCTTCAGATTTTCAAGGATTTTCTCCACCTGAAGAAGTAGTACCCTCAGCCCCACCCCTTGAAATAATGCCTTCTCCACTTGAGGAAAGTAATCCCTCAGTGCCTGATAATCCAGCAGTGACTTTTACTGACAATACTGATGTTTCTCAGGGCCCACCAATAGTTTCTTCTAGACCTATAACCAGACTCAAGGCAAAACAGGCCCCTAAAGGGGAGGTAGAAAGTGTAGTCCATGAGGAAATACACTATACTACTAAGGAGCTTAATGAGTTTGCTAATTCATTCAAGCAGAAGTCTGGGGAGTTGGACTACAGACTGTAAGTCATCAACAAATTCCCTAACTACATAGAGACTGCCCATACGTTCTGTGACTCTAGAGAAACCAGACTAATACAGTGGACAAATTTAGAATCCTGGATATGATCCTGTGTGTTAGCCAAGCTGGTCAGGCCACCAGCTGTCCCTTATAGGCACCACCAGGGAGAGTTCTCAACACTTCCAGCTAGGTCATCCAGTGCCACCATTGGCAGGCAGCAGAGTTAGCTCTCCTGCTCTCATGTCCTTGGGCTGGTGAGTTGGTACCCACATATCCAAAGCCAGCTCCACTGTGCTGCTCAGTCAAGGTGCAGGCCCCACTCTCCCAAGTGCTACAATCAGCAGCTCCCATGACCCCAGGGCCAACTTTCCTGGCTACTGCAGGTGGCAAGAGGAGTAGGAGAGGGTATCACCCCAAGTACCTACTCCACTTCATGCCAGACAAGTGGCAGCCAGATCTCCTGCACCGTCAGGGGGTAGCTTACCTGTGACGCTCCACCAAAGCCAGTTCTACTGTGCTGCCCAGATGAGGTACAGGGCCTGCAGTTCTAAGTGCTGCAGCTGCTCAGGGGCAAGGAGAGCTCTCTGGCAAGCCTGGGAGTCATGATAGCCAGTGAACTAGCCCTGCCCCTCACTGCCTTCTGGTCTCTGTCTGTCTTCCTCCTTCTGAGCTGCATTGCTTGGATTTGATTTAATTTTATTTGACTTGACTTGATTTGATTTTTATGAGTCCTAGGCATCTGACAGATTTGGCCACCAAATCAGACATCAAGCTAGGATGATCAGGAACTGCTGTCTGCTCTGCTCCTGACTAATACAAGAACAACATCACCAACAAGGTGTCTCTTTGCCTATTGCCGGGGGGGGGGTGTCACATGCTTCTTCTTTAAAGACTAAAAAAACTCTGCAAGACATTCTGCTTTTCATAAACAGTTCTATTCCTTCTTAACTGAGCTAATAAACTTTGACATAAAACTCATAAACACTGAAAATAAAGCTATTAAAAAGTAGGTGTTCAGTGTGTTTTATTAAAGTAATGAGTAAAGGAAAACCATTATAGCAACATGTGTTACACCTCAGCTAACTGAAATATAGCCCTTTCTCGAGTGGCAAATATACCTTTTTATATGTCAGGCAGCATGGAGTTACTCCCTCATTTCAGAAGGAGCCATAGCACAGAGTCTGATTGGCAACCTCATTTATAAAGAATACTAAAGCTTTTCCAGCTGACTCAAACACTCCTTTAAGAATTATTAAGGAAGAGAGGAATTGGGAGCAATAAGGACACAGTAATGAAAGAAGGAAAGAAGGAAGGAAGGAAGGAAGGAAGGAAGGAAGGGAGGGAGGGAGGGAGGGAGGGAGGGAGGGAAGGAGGGAGGAAGGGAGGGAGGAAGGGAAGGAGGGAGAGTAGGAGGGAGGAAGAGAAGCAAATGGAAACATGCTAAAGCAGATGTGGATCTGTGCCCTCTGTCATCTGTTTACTGACTGCACCACCATATGTTAGCCACTCTACTTAAGATGTTTGGGACACAGAATTCATTAGCAAGACCGTTGACAGGATAATTGTGAGAAATGGAAGTCAGTTGAATACTGAGATTCCATTCCCATTAATCCTTTAAAATGTCCAGCTGCTACAAGGTAAACTCAACGTGGTTATGGGAGAAATAGTTTTGTTTTCATTCTTCTTGAGGGATATTGCATGAGAAGAGAAAAATCTGTTCATACTAACAATTTAATATGAAAACCATGTTAATTCTAAATAGCCTAAATTTGAATAGGTAGTGACTGAACTTAAAATTAAGCAGAAATTATATACATAAAAATGTAAGCAATTGCATTGTTCATCTGCATAATGGCTTGGCTCCCTTTTAGCTTAACTATGCAGGAGTAATTATAATCTGGGGACAGAAGTTAAACCTTTCTGAACACTCAAACTTAGAGTTGCTAGAATGGAGTTACCAAGGAGCCGTTTCCATCTCTGTTTGTGTAAGAGAGGGGTAATAATACTCATCTTCCACATGGTACTGCATATTTATTTTGGTTGTTCCCACAAGCTGAGTTTTACCAGGATTTTAGCCTAATGATCTTGTATATCATGAAGAAAACTTGAAATTCTCCATCCTGCAAATCTGAAAAGTAAACACTTTGTGCATCTGTGTAATTGTCAGCCTTCTCTCATAATACCGTAGCTGTTTTCAAGCCGTTTATGGTGAAAAAAAATCAGTATATGCCAAAAGGCAATAACATCTCTTACAATAAAAGGGGGGTGATGTGCTCTGGGGGAGATAACCCTTCTGCATACTTGTGTTGGATTCTTCAATCTCCAAAGGAGGCCGTTCGTATAAATTCTGTAAAGACAGTAATGTGTGAATCTGATAGTACCCTGACCCTATCCACCTCAGAAAGCAACTCTAACATCTCAAATAGTAAAACCTAGACCAAAAGTAACCTCTCCTGCTGCCAAACAGATAGATAGCCTATGTCTGAACTCAATTTACAAAACAGGGACATCACTGTGTCTTAGCCACTTTAATAGATTCAAGTTTATTTTCAGTATAGACATCCACCTGCAGCAGAGAGTAAAGCAATTCAAGACGAAGGGGGGAAAGTGCTGACAGGCCAATAAGACAAAGAGAAGGTGTCAATTAACCCACAGTGACAGACTCTTGAAAAAAAAGAAGAAGAGTAGAGAATCTATTTATTCATCTTCAAATATCGTTTCTCTGGAACTTTTTCCTCTTCCTTCAAAAATTTCTAGATGTGGTAGACATATTCACACGCGGCATGTGGTAGAAAGCTGTCAGTAGTTTTGACATCATCACCCCCAAGGTCTAATCCTATTATACTAGATGAAAAAGTACAGGGATGCACACAAGACCAGACCTTAAGAAATACATGAAGTATTTTAGGTGCTTGGCCCCTAAGTGTTGCTAGAACACTAACAGGCAGCAATCTATGAATCCAGAGATGGCAGCAAACAGGATTGCTTCCAGTTTATGAGCTGTTAAGCCTGTTTCGTAAAGCAGTTCATGGTGACTGACAGTTAAAACATTGGGTCACTCACTAGTTTCTGTGTTATGTGCCATGTGGCACAAGGCTATGAAAAATGATGGAATAAGGAGGAAAATCTTCAAACAAATGGCCTTCTTGTGCAGTCACCTATAGGAGGGATGTACAAAAGGTGGAAAAAGAGTTCAAAGCTATAAACAGCCCCCAAAACGGAAGTCTGAGACTATAGCTAGCAAAGTAAATAGCCACATATAAAACAGTTTCCAGTGACAACCCAGCATTTTCAATATTATAGTGTGACCTAGAGTAGTGCAGGTGGAGGAAATGAGGAAAGAGTAAAGATACATTTATTCTAAATGAGCTCACATTCACAATGGTGACAGTCTACACCAATCAACTGAATATTTGTAAGGATCCATTCCATGTGTTGATAGGGTTTCATAAACTATTATGCACTTTTATGACCACAAGTGTCTATGTTAAGAGAACAACACAATGTATTCAGAACTTCTCAGTCCAAATTGTTGACTGAGCATAGAGGACAGTCTCTAATTTCCCACACTCAAGACAACTAAAATAACTTGAGAAAATGGCAGTGGATTAATATATAGGAAATAAATTTCCAAATACCAGAATGAGAAAGAGCACTCACAGAAATAAGAACTGGATTTGAATAGCCTCAGTACTAGGCAGAGGCATAGAGTGCAGGTTTCCAATGCCAATGCAGAAAAGTCAAGAAGCTACAGTCCTGACAGGCAAGGAAGCAGACGTGAAGAGCTGCGTCTGTCTGCAAAGCAGGGCAAGTAGCATCATCCTTGTCTATGGGAGAAAAAGCCCTCCTGCAGAAACCAAAGGATATATATATATATATATATATATATATATATATATGTGTGTGTGTGTGTGTGTGTGTGTGTGTGTGTGTGTATAGTACTGAGTATGAACTTATCGTATGTGCAGAATACAAATCAAAGAGAAAAAAAAATCAACCTGAAGGTGCCAAAAAGTAGTGATTAGCAAACCATAACCAGGAAAGCCTTCCTGTCTTATGATAGTAACTTTTCAATTGTAGTCACTCCCCAAAATGTATATGTATGAACTAAAGACTACTGGGGTTAAGAAAGTGATATAATATTGAAATGATGGAAACTACCATCTATGGAATTGAATTGAGAGCAGAAATAGACTCACATTAGTGTTAATTGATATATAAAACACAAAGGCAATGTAAGAGCTTAGTTTATCCTTTCACTCAGTACAAAACAAAATTTTCTTAAAACACAAGACGGCATAGTCTTCGGTTGAGTTGTGAATTTTCTAATTTCAAACAATGACCCACAAAAAGAAAAAAACAAATTAAACAAAATGAAAATATATAGAATGAGTCTATATAGATTTAGGAAATCACTCAATGGCATAGCACTCATCTAGCTTGTATTGTCTTCAGGTATAACGTGCAGCACTGCACAAACAGAGAAAAGTGTGAACTTAAACTCCTCTAAGAGAGAGGGGAAAAAACCACTGATGTTCCCCAGATATGTATGGTAAATTAGTAGAAATAATTATAGTCAAGAAGTCAGGAGTCCGGAAGTACAGACCATAGTAAACAAACAAAATAGATAAAAGAAACTACAAGATAACCTTAAGTTTTATTTAACAGATAGACTTGAGTGGGCTGACCCTCTTAGAATGTACCAGAGTCCTAGGAGGTGAAAGACTTGCAAGATTCAAAGGGGGGATGATTTTAGATGAAATGCCCTACAGTAGGGTACTCGTAGAGTCCACCTCCAATAGAAACACAGCACATCAAGTAGAGGGATGGGGTTGCCATCCTACAGTCAAAAACTGACGCAGAATTGTTCCTGCCTAAAAGAACTACAGGGACAAAAATGGATAAAAGACTGAGGGAAATAAGGTCCTATGATAGGCCCAAATTGAGATCCATCTCAAGGGAAGGTGCTAAGACCTGACATTATTACTGATGCTATGGTGTGCTTATGGACAGGAGTTTAGCATGGTTGCTATCCGAGAGACCCAGGAAGCAGCTGACTGAGACAGATGGAGATACTTAGACCCACCAAATGGACAGAAGCCTGGGACCTCTGAGGTTGAATTAGGGAAAGGCTGCAAGGAGCTGTGGAGGAGGGCGACCCCATAAGAAGACCAGCAGTCTCCAATAAGCTAGATCCCCAAGATCTCTCAGACACTGAGCCACCAACCAGGCAGCATGCCCTAGCTGATATAAGGCCTCAAGCACATGAACAGCAGAGGACTGCCTGGTTTGGCCTCAGTGAGAGAGGATGCACCTAATACTTGAGAGACTTGAGACCCCAGAGAGTAGGGAGCCCAGGCAGGGGTGGAGACAACATCCTCTTGGAGACAGGGGAGGAACTATCAGAGGGTAGAATGGGGGGAGAATAACAATTGGACTGCAAAATGATTAAAGATAATTGTAAAAAAAAAAAAAGCTAAATAAAAAGGGCTTTCTCCCCCATTAAAAAAAAAGACTTGAATAATTGCAAATAAGGGGTATATGATGTCTGAGTAAGCAAATTAAGTATGAGGACAGCTCAGTCAATAGAGAATATCTGTAAAGGATAGACGTTCCTTTGAAAGGAAAAGAAATGGGAGTTTTAGAAGTGAAAGCAGTCTCTTTGAAATGAAGAATTGCATTGGGATTCACAAGAGATAAATTAGCTTAAGAATATATCAATAAACATTATGGAATTTGAGGGAAAGAGAAAAATACCTAAACATTGAAGCTAGGAAGAATTAGCTGTGTTGTTGGCAGAAGTTTGCCCTGCTAGCACAAGGAAATGTGGTGTGAATGTGCAATGGAAGTTCTCCTGGAAACAAAATTAAAGCCCCAAATGTAAAGGTAAATGGACAGATTATTCATGGTAATGGGTGGTAAATGGATGAGATAACTCAGAACCATTAAGCCAAAGTTTCTTTTTATTGAAAATAGATGTTTTTCCTCAAATAATATAGTTTTCCCTCCCTCTATTTCTCCCAATCCCCCCCTCATTCTTTGTGTCCACTACCATCTAGATCCACCAGGGATAATAATAAAGAACAACAAAATAAAATATAGTAAGATTAAAAAAAACTATCACATCACAGTTGCACAAGACAAATAAAAGAAAAGGAAAAAAAAAACTGAATGTTCTCTTTCCAAATAGTTAGACATGAACATAGACAATGTGGAATGCCTAAAGATACCTGCAAAAAAAAGTGACCATAGGTGGGAACTCTGGAAAAATTGTAGGACATTGGTGCCATGAATGACAAAGTGGAAACCAAGGAATCAGCAGGGAGGACATAACTCAGAAAGGGAAGATAGGCAAGACAGAGGGAGAGGGACAGATGAAAAATAAGTAAGATGAGCGTTGGGGGGATGCGCGCGCGCGTGCGTGCGTGTGTGTGTGTGTGTGTGTGTGTGTGTGTGTCAGAGTGAAGCTATACCACTTGAGGAGATAAAGTTTTTCCTAGAGAGCTATAAACTCCCTAACAACAACAACAACAAATGCTGATCACAGAATGGAGAATAGGGCAGGATGTCAGCCAACCAGAGGAAGGGAGAGAGAGAGAGAGAGAGAGAGTGAGAGAGAGAGAGAGAGAGAGAGAGAGAGAGAGAGAGAGAGAGAGAGATTATGAGGATTGGGAGTCATGAAGAAGGGGTCCAGAGAGGTATCAGGGAAATACATCTGAAGCCCAAAAAGAAAGTTCAATAATAGAATGCAAGTGTCATGGGATGGAGCGGGATGTAGCCAGATTGTCATAGAAGGCTAAGGTAGATCATTCAATTGCTCAGCTATGGAGATGCAGTTTTAAATAAATATTAATGTATCTGTGTGATTATTGAGAACGAATATAAAGTAAATAAATTAAATAAATGCACTCAGCTGATTAATTTACTGTTTGCATGTATATGAAGAATAATTCTTTTGCACTACACAATTTTAAATCTTACTGAGCACAAAGACCAACACACAAAACATTCCAATGAGTGCTGTTGTAAGCCAGGCATGCCTTTAATCCCAGCACTCCAGCAGCAGAACAAGGCAGATCTCTGGGAGTTCCTGGACAGCCAGGACTGTTACACAGAGAAACCCCACTTCAAAAAAGGTGCTGTCATGGCAGGGGTAACTGGCACCTACATAATTATACATAATTCCTGTTAAATAGGAGGAAATCCATGCCTGGAGCTGTAAACCTAGCCAACTTCTTGTGCTTCGTATGGACCCTAGAGGGGAACCTTCTACTGACTCATTCCTAAACTAGTATAATCCTGAATGCAAAATGCATAGTTATGTTCCCAGATCAATGTAGTTATCATCCTTCATCAAAGAAGATTTTTTTTTATCAGAAGGAAAAAATTATGACAGAATATCACAACTGGTCAAATGCAGAGACCAACTCTCCTTGGAGTGCCTGTTCCCAGGCAACACATCTACAAGACAACTCTGAGACCTGAGGCTCAAGCAAATACCAGACTGTGGAGCCAGAAAGAGTGTTCCATCCAGAAGACTAGCTTGTTAGCTGTGAAATGGAGTCTTCTATATATGACAGGGAAGTTGTACCTGTGAAACCTCAAAATTATGGTCAGCCCAACAAGATTGGCACAGTGACAATGTGGTTAATATGCAACTGTAAATGGAGAATTCTAAAAAGGTCCCAACCTTGATGAAGAGCCATAGCAAATTAATGGCCCCTGACAGAGGGAGATTTGTCCTCATCAAGGGATAAGTCCCATGATACATCATCTAATCCCAAGTTGTCAGCCTTTAACACATATACATATGAACAATAATCAGTAGACTCAGGAGCTGTGTTCACATATACATATGTTTGTATGTGTGTGTGTATAAAACAGTAACTGAAAAGCAGTAGAAATTATGTAAAGACATTCCTGATTAATGAAATTCACTAAACCTTAAATTAAAAACAATGTAAAGCTAGGTGTCAAATGGAATAGTTGTAAGCCCAGCTCTGGAAAGGTAGGCTGGGAGATTCCTGGAGTTTGCGATCCAGCCAGTCTAGAGTAGTGGTTCTCAACCTGTGGGTCGTTACTCCTTTGGGGGCAGTAGAACAATTCTTTCACCGCAATAGCCTAAGACCATCCTGTATGCCAGATGCCAGGTTAGAGATAGGTCCTGGAAGATGTAATGAGACAGAACCATGGCAACTGAACACAAGTAACCAGCCACAGGGCAAAAATGTAGATTAGAATAAATGGGATATTTTAAGTTATGATCTAATCAGATAAGAGCCTCCAGTCCTGGGGTTGCAAAGACACTGTTAATAACGTGACAAAAGGGGGCTGTAGAGATGGCTCAGTGGATAAAGGAACACACCTCTGAGGATGAACCTGAATTTGAACCTGAGTTTAATTACCAAAACCCACATAATAGAAGGAGAGAACGGTCCCTACAAAAGTTATTCTCTGATTACTGTACACATAAAATGGTATGAACATAGGCCCATTCATTTGTGTGTGTGCATACACACAGACATACATACACACTGTATATCTAACACAGAACTTGTACATAAACTAAATAAAGAACTCCCTGAACTCAAAAGTAAAACTAGAAACAATTTCATTTCAAAATGGATAAAGGTCTACAATATTCTAAGGGAGATTTACAAAGAGCCAATAATATCTGAAAAGGTGTTCAATTCTTAGCCATCTCTGAAGTACAAATCAATAAATCAATGTTATTTGACATGAATGAATTGCTGATGTGTGTTACAGCATGGAGGAACTTTGAAAACAATGTATTAAGTGAACGAAGTCATTCACAAAGATCACATACTCTGTGGTTCCATTCATCTGCAATTTCTGGAACAGATAGCTCTGGGGAGACAAAACAAGAGTCAATGAGCTACCCCAGAACCAGGCAGTTAAAAGGAAATGCTGATTGACTGCTAAAATGTATGGAGTGTGTTTCTAGAATGTAAAAAAGCTTTGAAATGGACTATGCAAATAGTTTGAAAGGTGAAGTTGTACCCAACCCCACTGAATTGAATGTTTTAAATGGGTATAGTATGTGAATTATATCTCAATAAAGGTTTTTTTTTATGTTTTTGAGATTTCAGTCTTTATTAATTGATTTGGGAGGGAGTCAGCATTTGAGACTGTGCACTGTGGATATTGTTCCAAGATCATAGCCCCGGCCCCTGCATAATATACCCTTTCCTCGTCTCAGTCACTCTTTCACATTTTCAAAAAAGATTCTCTGTCCTTTTGAGATATATTGTAAGACCCGAAAGAAAAACGGGGGTACCCCAGCACCCCATGCCTCGGAAGCCGGAACCCCAATCACTCACGAGAAACAGTCTTGATGCATTTGCCTCTCTTGCCTTGAATTGTGCCCCTTTAAAATTACTAGCACTTTTAAAACTCTATAAGCAATGGTTTCGTTTATTGCTGAACAAAACATGAAAGAAGACCAAATGAATATAACCATGTCCTCTTATGAGGTCTCTGATGAATCTCCAATAAGTGTACCCTATAAATACATCTTCACAAGGACACACACAATTTGTTAAGTTTTGGATTGATTTTTTTAAACAATCTACTTTGTTTTCATTTATATATTTTATTTTTCTTTAACTTTAGATTTTTTTATTTTTTATTTTATATATTCTTTGTTTACAATCCAAAGGCTTTCCCCTTTCCCAGTTCCCCCCCACTATATGTCTCATAAGTCCTCTCCCCACCAACTATTCCCCAATCATCCCCCCCCACATGATTTCTCTGTTCTGGGTCTAATTTATCTCTTTCAAGCAACATGGTGGTCCTTATTTTAAAGGTATTTTTCCAATGAGAATGCTGTAAATGTATTAAGTCATGCATCAACGTTGTCACATTTAAAACCAAACCAGGGTCTAAAAACATATTTCAATATGTATGCATCAGGTAACAGATTCTAGTCTTATACGTTAAAAGAAACCAATATCATAGTGAGAAAATGAGCAAAGTAGCTAAAGAGTTAGCACACTACAGACAGTGTCCACACAGCCTTGTACACAAATTATACAGCTTCAGCAATCAGTAAAACTGAAATGAAATTCATAATAAAAGAGCATTGCACAGCCTTGAAAGCAGTGGCTCCCCTTTCTTTCTTTATTAATGTTTAGTCAGTGTGTTGTCCTAGTGAAATTATACAGAAACATAAGCCACTGAGTAATGATGGTGTATAGATTAGCACAGCTTCTTTAGAAATGCCATGAAGTCATCTTTGGGGGGGGCAGTCAAAGTAGGTAATAAAATTTATTTTGAAAGAAAAATAATCATATTTTGGGGGGTTGCTGAAAACTCACGTGGCTTGATTTTTTTTTTCTTTTTTCCCCCTTTTATAGGATATTTTCTTTATTTACATTTCAAATGTTATCCCCTTTTCAGGTTCCCCCCACCCTGGAAATCTCCCATTCCATCTCCCCTCCCCTGCTTCTATGAGGGTGCTCCAATACCCGCCCACCCACTCTGATCCCACCACCCTGGCATTCCCCTACACTGGGCCATTGAACCCCCTCAGGACCAAGGGCCACTCCTCCCACTGATGTCCAACTAGGCCATCCTCTGCCACATGTGTGGCCAGAGCCATAGATCCTTCCATGTGTACTCTTTGGTTAACTAGCTACCAAAAAATCAAATAAACAAATAAAAAATGAGGTATAGAACTAAACAGAGAATTCACAACAGAGGAATCTCAAATGGCTGAGAAGCACTTAAAGAAATGTTCAAAGTCCTTATTGATCAGGGAAATGGAAATCAAAACGACCCTGTGATTCTACCTTACAGCAATCAGAATGGCTAAGATCAAAAACTCAGGTGACAGCACATGCTGGCAAGGATGTGGAGAAAGAGGAACACTCCTCCATTGCTGGTGGGATTGCAAGCTGGTACAACTACTCTGAAAATCAATCTGTCAGTTCCTTGGAAAATTGGAAATAGATATACCTGAACATCCAGCTATGCCACTCTGGGGCATATATTCAGAAGATACCCCACCATGCCACAGGATTACGTGTTCCACTATGTTCATAGCAAGCCCAAATAAAACTCTTTTATAATAAAAAATAAAAATAAAAAATCAATGCCTTGAAAACCTAAGTGAATATGTGGGTGTTAATACCCTAGAAAATCAGCTACTTGTTACATGGCCTGGACATATCTGTAGGCACTCCAGAGGGAGAGTAGAGCTGAATTTTCATTGTTTCATTGATAATCATAAAAAAAAAAATCTAAGGCAAAACCATCTGGAATCATCTGTCCATCATCATATGTATATGGGTAAAGGAGACAGAGCTTGAATTGTTTTTTTTGAAAAGACATCAAAATGAATCAATGCACAAATATAGAAAAAAGTCACTGAAAATAAAAATAAATCACAGAAGCATCACAATCATGTGCATTTGGAAGTATCCAAAAACAATCAGGTATACTGTTTAAAGATGTATATGTTACACAGCATGGAAAGACGTGCACGTCAGCTTGAGAAGTCTCAAACCAGGGCTTAGTAACTGTGAATTAAGTCAGGCCTTAGTTATAACCACAGGGCTTTACAGATTTTTCAAGAAAAGGAACACATCAAGAAAAATATAACAAAAGCAGTTTTAAATATGAATGATTCAAAATACTTATTTTATTTACCTTATGGATATCTGAAGTAATTAGAGTCAAGATATCTTTAGAGTTTAAGAATGAAGTGTGTGTATAATTAAGGAGACATAATTGCACAGAAAAATGTGAGTGTTAGGTGTGGACTGAATTTTCTATAGTAAAAATGAATTGCAAGATTTCTGAATTCTTTGTTTAACTTCAATGCTGTTCTAGAGACAGTTGGTGAAATTTAATTAATACGTAAATATGCCATGTAATATAAGGAAGCCAAACAAATAAAACTGAACAAAAGTGCTTAACGTGAAAGGAGGGAATTTAGGAATTAAAGGTGAAGAATTATTTTGGCTAAAAAGCACATTTAAAAATATTTTTAGCTAGTGATAAATTTTTAGAAACAGCACTCAATTGGCCTTCTGTTAGGAAACAGGAAACTCTGAAAGTCTAAACTTTCAGAGAAACAAAATCCTCCATAGGATTACATGCAGTTTTCCTTTATCTCATACTCTTAATGAGAATCACTGCATACTCTAACAGTGTTTTAAAGTAACTTTTGAGTTACACACCTTTCTCTCTATATATTTACTCTATAGATTTTTCTACCTTATAACTAAGGTCAATGTAATTACAAAGGATTTTTTTCCTTCCTGTGATATTCCTCTCATTTTTATCTGCTGGTCAGGTAAATCCTGCAGTTTTTCAAGAGGGAACCCAGCATTTTCCTTAGGGTGCCTGTGGCATGCTCGAGGTTTCTGACAACCGCATTCACCTCACTTTGGCTCCTTGTTTATTTGTGGCTGTTGGCAATGATCTAGGATCATACATTGGTCACTTCCCGGTCCCAGTGGCCAACACGCTGCCAGCCATGCATTTGGT
Source organism: Apodemus agrarius (assembly GCA_964023405.1). NCBI lineage: Eukaryota > Metazoa > Chordata > Mammalia > Rodentia > Muridae > Apodemus > Apodemus agrarius. The sequence continues at coordinate 119,949,147 of OZ030008.1, read as the reverse complement.
GTGCAAGGTCCATGGGTCTGATTGCTCTCGTCCATCTGCTCGTCCATTGCCTGTACGCTGTTTTTTTTTTTTTTTCAGTCCCATTTCCTTAGCTTATTCTGTCCCAGGAAAGAGTTATATATTACAGAGACACTTTTTTTAAGAACCATAAAAATGTAGATTTATGGTTCAAACGGCCTCCTTCTTTACCTTCATCCTTTTGGCCAGTTTATATTTCACATGGTGCAGAATAACGAACAGAACTCATGCCCCAAGTCCAAGCAATATTAAAGGACTACACACCTGGGGACTCCCCAAAGCACTTACATCATTACATATTTAGGTTTATATCAAAAGGAAAAGATGATTAATTTTCTTCCTAGAAACCACACAAAACCATTTCTCCTTGGAATATCCCTACTGTTAGTGAGGAAAGGTTTTTTTATTTGATTGAGTTACCTGGAATGGAGCCACGGCCATTTGCCATTTCAAATGCATAGCCAAGATCGGTGCTTATGATCCCTGCACGTTTCTGGAGGGGTACTTTCAGGTCCCTGTGACAGAAGTTGCTGAGATGGCAGAAACCACAGGGAGTTTCTGCAAAGTCATCAGGCACAAGCCAGGGGAGTGTGATCTCCATGAGACACCAGGAGACACGGCTTGAGCAGTCAGTGTACACTTTCATATAGGCAGGAGCGTGAACTGTTGTAAAACCTTGTCAGGCAAGTGCTCTTGGGTCTCACAGCGTTGTGCCGATCGCAGCAAGATTCAGACTCAGCAACAATGTGAGGGGAAAAAAGAACTCCCCACCCCACCCCCCCTTTATTTGGGCTCTGGTGTCAAAACCTGAATGGTCCTTTAGGATTAAGACAGCAATTTCAGTGGCATATGTCTAAGCTAATTCTGATCTTTTCAAATACCACTTAAAGTTATGGGGCAATATCTGTAGAATTCTAACCTCTCAAGGACGCATGCATAGGAAAGCAGATGGCTGGCAACTGACTGTTTAATCCCAAATCAAATATCAGAATCAGCACTTCAGGATGACTGCTTATATAGACACTTTTGTCAAATAATGTGGCCAAGAGCTACACTTCCAACACAGTAAGCTCTATAAAGAGTTTGCAGTGTGATGATTGATCAATGGCCAATTCTTTAAGCTGACACAGCAAATAATTACTGCTGAGAGCATAGTAGCATTCATCCCTGACTAGCATGCATCTACAGGATGATATCACGGCTTTTAAGCTTTTCGAACCCAAAGTCTTAATGTTTATTTTCCTCCTGTTAGAAGTTTCAAGGTGAAGCTTGAAGATGGAGAATGTCTTGATTTAGCATAATTGAGGAAGGGTTCGACAGAGATAGCAGTGAAGATGTTTCCACATTAATTGCTACTGGAAAGATCACGTGATTTAGTTGTTCCTCAGAGGTGAGCCGTTTGTATGGTGGTTGTCATTTGTTGGAAATTTCATCTTTAAAGTTCAGCACCTAAGACTGCCTTCTTTTCCAAGGCACATCTCTAAAACAGAAATGAGGAGGGATGGCAGCATAGAATAATTTTCCCCAAAATGTGTTCATCATCATATCCTGAAAAAGAATAAAAAACAAAAATGGATTTCATGGGTCAAAGAAGTGCCAGAAACAGAGTGTTTGGAGTGTTTAAGAAGATCTATGTTCCCACTGGGCTGGTGGAACTTGAAGAAGCTGATGTGAATCTGACTCTCTAAGAGGGTAGCATATGCACTAGATGCTGTACTTTGCAAAGATTGCCTGGGCACAGAACTGTATGCACATGTATGAAACATGTCACGATACTGAAATACCATGAATGAACTCTTTTGAAGTATTAGTGATCACTTGTACACTTAACACGGTGCTTTCTGTTTCTTCTGTATGTTCGTTTTTTGAGTTAAAGCCTTTTCCACCCCTGTCAGGCTGAGACATACTCCAAGATACGTGGGCTTTACAGAAGCTTAGTAGTCGAGATGGAAGAAGAAAGATACAGAGGCAAGAATGTGGAAGATTGCGGCAGCTGAAGCAGAAATAAAAGAAAGTAGATTGAGGTCTTGGTGGTAGGAACCAAAAAAGAAGAAACTAGCTTTTCAAACATTATAAAAGAAAGAAATGGCAGGACACAGAAAGGTCCTAGACACAAGGTAGAAAGAGAGATAATCAAAGATGGACTCAAGGTTGTAACCCAGGGTGATAGGAGACTTGTCATGCTGCTAGCAATAATGGAGACGAGAAGGAGAAAGAATGATAAGCCTGGCCTATTACTATGGTATTTTTAACTGGAGAGACATAGCGAGTTAGATTTTTATATGTGAAGCAAAATTCAAACTCCAGTAAGGCTCTACACAACATAAAATTACGAAGCGTTCCTCCTCACTCAAGTGTCCACAATCTCTCTCAAATAGGTTTTTAAATTTAGTGGATATGTGTATGGCTAATAGTTTTAATAAAGCTACAGAATAATATGGGTTCTTTTCACCTTCATTACCATCCATTGACAGTTAATTTTCAAAGTTACAAAAAATACACAAGCAATACTTAATAAATGAATATATGCTTATAATTGTATATATGTAAATATATGGTTTTGATATTTTAAAAAAATGTGTATGTGATCCACAAATGCCACTCATCCTAACCTGCAAAGCAAAAAATAGTGTGGGGGTGGAGAATCTGAAAATTGAACACTGTTAAGGAGTTCTGATTCAATTTGCTAGGCGAATACAGATGAGAATCACAAATAAAAAGTCTTTATTTGCTTGAAGAGCCTCTGAGGTTTATCAGTGCCATTGAAATGCTGTTCTCAACTCAAGTACTTCTCATGTGTCAGAGAAGTGTCAGCTTTAACAAAGCCTGCATTAGTGTTTTGTATTTCTATTCTCAGTAAAATTCTTCAGTGAGTAAACATGAGTATTCAATAATACTGCAATGGGAGACAATGGAAACTGTTCCCATTTCACAGTGTAATGATAAATAAATCATTTTTAAAGAAGTGAATTGTATTGTTGAACACTGAAAGGCTATCCCAGACTTCATAAAGAGACGATTTAAGTACCTTTGTTTATTTTCTATGACAATTCAGAAAAAAAAATTGTTGGCAGACATACATTTTTAAGCCATGGGTATTTTGTGTAAATAATGTAATATTCAAACACACATGAGTATCAAATTCAAACTGTTGCTACTGAAGCAATTTTTAACAATGTCTAGAGCAATAACCCCAAATAACAAAAGGAAATTAGAGTTACAATCTTAAATATAATTTCCCAGAACTTAGAGAACTCCAATAAGAACACACTAAAAATGATTATTTTAAAGAAATGGAAAATTTATAATCTGTGCATTATTAAATTAAAAGAAAAGAGAACATGAAGTTTAGGCAAGGGGGCATGGGGTAAATATGAGAGGACTTCAGGAGAGGAGTTGGGGTGAGTATGATCAAATGCATTGTGGGAATATCTAAAGAATCAATAAAGTATGTATTACCAATAAAAATAAAATATGTAAATAAATAAAAATAAAAGTTATATCTTTGTAACTTTATAGCTGAATTTGCATGAGTGACTTGTAACTTAGCAATGTTCTGTGGAAGATCCATTTTGCTCTGGAACAATGAATAGAATCATAATTTCACAACTGACATGGGTTTCCATGCTCATTCTGCCTTATACTAGGAAAGAGGATATTGGTATCCCCTTCTATCTCTAATTTAGTTCTCAGTTCTTTTCCCTCCAAACATTTTTTAAAAGGAAGATATATTGAATCAATCTTAATTTTGCATTATTAAAATAAATTTTCATTTATCTTAATAACTGCTTGTGTTGTGGTCACATTTAATAAAAATTAAATATTTTGTCAAATTATTACTTTCAGAAAATGGCTTTCTATGTCTTTGGCCCTGGTACGAAGACCATTCTTCCTGACCTCTCCAACATTCTGTGTCCTGGAAATGTCTTGAAACCCCATATAATGGCATGATTTTATCTGGAACTTTCAGGAAGCATTTAAGTTTAGAGGGTAAATGTAGTGTTAAGCTAGTTGGTATGAAAGAAATTTTCTGTATAGTTTACATGGTGATTTCAGGAACTGTAAGTAGATGACTGTCCATTCTTGTTTCTAATGCATGTTCTTATTAGGAAAGGATATCATCTTTGGCCATTTAGCTGGAGAGCGATTTTTTAAAAAAATGTTCTCTGTCTCTTCAGGAAGAGAATAAAGAGAGGGTTGTGTTTACTCTCATCTTACCGAGTCCTTTCTGTTAATCATTTCATGTTATGCACCCTAAAACTCTTAGCAATATATTGTACTCATGGCCCCCATAAGATACTCTTTTATAGCTAAGAACTCTGAAAATATGAACATGAAAGATCACTGCTTCACCCCCCAAGAGCTGTGCAAGGCTTAATAAAGCTGTGGAGAGTAACAGAATCACAAGGCTTACACTGTATTATTGAAAGACCATTTGCTCAGGATGTTGCTACGCAGTTCAATTGGTGAATTCATTAAGGAATTCACAGCTGAGAGGCTATTAATACATGAGCCCTATTTTAGGAAGTAGTTTACAAGTATAATACCCTTGAAGGAACTATGTCTTCTGTGTCTGCAGAAGGTAAGTCTCTGCTCTGCCTGGCCACTTGACCAGTTCAGTCCCCTCCTGCCACATGCCCAAAACAATGGACCCAGCTAGTCATGGTCTGAGTTCATTGAAACTGTAAACTAATCTATACCTTTTCACCTTTCTTCTTACTGCTTATCTCAGGTATTTATTACTGCAACAGAAAGCTAACTAATGCGATGACCTAAGCAATTGGACCAGACTACTTTCGTTTGCATACAGGCTCTGACGTTTGTGATCTTCAGAATGCTAGCCTCACATGAGCCAGGGGAAATAATACAATGGTTCTCTAAACTCTGTGTGTACATGTGAATGCAGGAAATAAATTAATCCACAATAAAGAATTTAAAACACTGTCCAGACCCAGTGAGTTAACAGAATATTAACATTTAGGCACTCTTGAACATCACTTGCTGAGTCATTCTGTTTGGAAGTATTGGAGTTAAAGTCCAAACTACATTCACAATGTGTTGTCTTGCCAATGTCATCAGTGTTCTAACTTGGTTATTTTCCACATCCACAGTTTTGCTGGACTCCAGTTGCTTTGTGCATACACAGAGAGGATTATATCAACAGATGCAGTAAATTCATGGCTTTTCATGTCTTCCCAAAAAATATTAACGACTGGGTTTAATCTGTCAGCATCTTTGCAAATCTTGATGGGGGTACTGAAATATTAAAAAGCTCGGCTTAATATGCAGCAACTAGCTACCAACTCAACACAGACTGAACAAAGTTATCTAGTATCTTTTATCTTTAAAGCTTTTATGATAATTTATGATTAATAGAAAAATGTAAAGGTCACAAGCAATGCTTCCATGACCAATACCTCATTCCCTTTGTTAATATGGTACATTATGTGATTGATTTGTTACAGTCATGACCCACTCTTGGCACAGCATTGTTGACTATTCATAAATTATTTCCTATATATTTGCTGTTAAACCTTTACTACTCCAAGACTCAATTCTAAGATAGCACATTGCATTTAGTTTTCATAGTATCACTGTCAGTTCCCATTGTCTGAGACTCTTTTAAGCCTACTTGGTTAATTGTCCTTGAAGGAATTTTTGTGGCACGTGTTTCAGGTACTATGAAGAACAGAGTTAAGATTTATACCAAACCTTCCTCATGACTACATTGGAGTTTGTATTTAAGGGGAAAACTCCAAAACGTGTTATGTGTATCATATCAACAATACCTAGTATCAATTTGATTTTCAGATGTTGATATTAATCCTGATTAATTGGCTGATGTTCTCTGTAGTACTACTGTGGCAAGTTTGCACAAACATTTATCGCATAAATAAAGGTTTGAATTGCGGATGTTTATTTTACTCTTTGGGTTATAGGCCTTTGTATTGTGATAGTCTCAACTGTCAACTTGATAAGTTCTGTGATAAGCTTCTGTAGCCTCTGGGCAGATCCATAAAGTCATTTCCTAGAACTTAGGGAGAGGGAAAGACTGTCCCCTAGAGGAGGCATCATCTTTTTTTTTCTTTTCTTTTCTTTTATTTTCTATATTCTATATTTACATTCCAAAGGCTTTCCCCTTTCTCAGTTCTCCCCCCATATGTCCCATAATTCCTCTCCCCCCAACTATTCCCCAATCATCCCCCACCCCACGATTTCTCTGTTCTGGGTCTATAAAACTGGATCCAATCTTTACAGGCCCAGGGTCCTCTCCTTTCTTCTTCTTGGGAATCATTTGACTTGCTAATTGTGCCTTGAGCATTCAGGGCTTCTGGGCTCATTAATATCCACTTATCAGTGATTGCATTTCATGTGTATTCTTTTGTGATTGGGTTAGCTCACTTAGGATGATATTTTACAGATCTAACCATTTAGCTACAAATTGCATGAGTTCATTATTTTTAATTGCTGAGTAGTACTTCATTGTATAAATATACCACATTTTCTGTATCCACTCCTCTTTTGAGGGATATCTGGGCTCCTTCCAATTTCTGGCTATTATAAACAAGGCTGCTATAAACATAGTGGAGCATATGTCTTTATTGTATGCAGGGGAATCCTCTGGGTATATGCCCAGGAGTGGTATGCCAGGGTCCTCTGGAAGTGACATGCCCAATTTTCTGAGGAACCGAGGAGGCATCATCTTCCATTATTATCCCAGGCATAAGAAATATAATGGAAAGCCTTTGCGTTTGGGGTGTTCACAGTTGTCCCTTGCTAATCATCTACTCCATGCCAGCCACTGCTGTTGCCACCTAGCACTAATGTAAGAAGCTACCTTGTTTGGACTTCTAACATGAACTGAATACTAGTAGCTCTCCAGTAATCTTCTAGTTCTTCAGCACTAGACTGAGGCTGCTGAGTCATTTCATCTTGTAGCCACTTGAGTAGTTCCTCTTTAGAAATATGTTTGTTCTATCAGTTCTGCCTGTTCCTATAGACTAAACCCTGAGCAGTATATCCATACATATCTACTGCAGAAATTTGGCCAACTTTGACTTTTGGGAGTGCTTTCATGGGTTCCTGTGTTCTTTGTGTGGATTGGGGTAGGAGTTGATTTCATGTACAGATTTGGTATTTTTTATTTATGTTTTAATCACCCCCATTCATTTAATACAAGGTCTTCTAGATTCAGATTGCATGAATCACATTCCAGGCCCAGAATTTGTAGCTGTTGAATACCACAATGTCCACACTACAGTTACTCTTAGATATGGATATGTTATCAACTGCAGTCCCTCTCAAATAGAGCAAGGAGTTGATGATCCTAGATAGTAGGGCACAGCTCATTGCCACAGAATTTGGTGAAGAAGAATATGAGTTACACGTGATAACCATTAATCATAATTTATCATCAGAGTCTTTAGAAGTTGCCATTCCTTTGCAGATTCCAGAATTCAGTTAAGCCAACTGTTTCTGCCAAAAAAAAACCAAAAAACAAAAAACCAACCAAACAAACAAAACAAAAACAAAAAACAAAAAAACAAAAACAAACAAACAAAAAAACAAAAACAAAAAACCTGTTGTCTATATAGGAGAAGATTCATGGTACTTTGTCCTTTCTGGTCCATCCATAATACACCTCAATGTTTCTAGTGGCTTTTGCCAGTCTTATGGTCTCTATTTATTTGCTTGAATGTCCCTACTAGGACAATTAAAACATTTTCAAATACAAACAGACTAATATCATTCTTAGCACTATTCATATATCTTTTTCTGGTTTGTTTTTGCTACTGCATAACAATAATTAAAGAAGTGATTATAAATTTGAAGGGGAATTAGAAGGTCGTGATAGGAATTGCAAGGGGATAAAAGAGTAGAAATTATATAACTTCAATATATATATATATATATATATATATATATATATATATATATAAACCTCAAAATATAACTAGTTTTGTTGAAGAATGGAAAAAAGCCTTGATCAAGGAATATATTTTTGCACATGACAAAACCACAGGCTAAGTCTTGTTAATCCAATAATCTACTAAATTGAACAATGTATTGGAAAATAATGTTGAATGGGAATGGTAATAGCCTTCCTGCTTCACCAAAGAGTAAATCATACTGTATCTCACTAGTAAGTATGATACTAAAAGTGAGTTTTTAATACATTTGCTTATCAAGTTCAAGAAGTTCTTTTCTTACTTTTATTGGAGTTTTAATATGAATGACAAATTATAATTTTCAAATCCCTTTTTTCTAATCAATTAACATGATTATATAGGTCATTTTCCCATTAGGTTATTAATGTTATGGATTCCAAATATTGAACAAATCTCCAAAAGTTGAATGAAGTCAAGATGAGCATGGTGCATAACTCCTGACATTAAATGGCAGTGGGCTTTGCACAGAGGCTATGAAACTTTTGTGTCTGTATCTATGAGGGAAAATTTTGTGCAATTTTTCTTTCTTCTAATATCTTTCTACAACTTTGGTATTAGAGCAATGCTAGACTAATAAAATAAGTTAGAAAGTACTCCTCATATTTTTCTACAAAAGCATATAAATAATTGATACAATTTCTTTTTAAAATATTTGCTAGACAACCTATTGATATTTTCTGGACCTAGTGTTTTTCCTTTCAGTAAGAACATTATGAAACACTGATTTAATTTCTTTACTGTACCTTCTATGATTTATAATATATATTAAGCTTGTGTGATACTGGGAAGTTTGTTCCTTAGGGTCCATTTAATCGAGATATCCATACAGCAATCGTAGAATTGTTACGCACATTTTGCTATTAGCCTTTAATACACTTAGAATAGATAGTAATAACACCATTTTCATTGTGAGCTTCGTAAATTATGTGCTTTTGTCTCAATTAGTTAGCTATTAACTTAGTTTTTAAAGGACATGTTTTTAAAGCCAAAACCTTTTATTTTGTTGACTGTGATTTTCCTCTTTTCAGTGTCATTGACTGTTATTATAGTTTTCACTATGGTTTTTTTTGTCAACTTGATTTAGATTTCAATTATTCTACTTAGCCCAGTTTTCAAAGGAAGGAATATAACTTACTACTTTTATATTAGTGTATTTTCCTTTCATTTCTCAGTTTTAATTCATCAGTTGTGATGCTTTACTGTAAGGTAGATATGCATGAAAGATTATAGTCTTTTTGGAGAACTAACCCTTTTCTGATCATGTGCTTTACCCAATATTCTGATTTTGAGACTGTCTTTCTTTAACATAAACATAGCAACCCCTGGTTAATTTTGCTTGGTTACACCATCACAGATTTCATCTATCCCTTTACTCTAACGGTTTTAAATTTTTCTGTTGTTAGTAGACATCATGGCATTAATTTTATTTCATCCTTCATTCTGGCGATCCAAGTCACTCAACACTCTTTAAATGGCTGTTTGTATTGAAAGAAATCAATGGAGTTCATTTAATAATTGCATGATTTAGAAATGTTTTCTTTGCTTTTTCCCATTTATCTTCTTCCTTCTTTGATTTTCATGTAACATTTTAGATTTAGTTTAACGTTTAAATTCTTAAAATGTAAGATTTATATTTCATATTTAATTTTTGCCATATCAAGTACTTTTCTAAGTTCTTTTAACAATTGCCCAAATCTTTAATAACTATTTTAAATTAATGTAAATCTTTCTTCATATAATATAATACCATACCATGAAATATATAGTATAAATATTCTATACACAGTATTTTTAATTCTTCCTTTTTATTCTATATAACTGTAATATACTTTACTAATTTCACCTATATTTATGCTATAATCACCCAATATGTTGGTTGTGGGTTTTTTTAACCAACATAAATATTTTAATATCGAGCCTTTTAAATATTCTTTTTATTGAAAATAGATTTTTTTCTCATTCAGTGTATCCTGATTATGGTTTTTCTTCCCTTTACTCCTCCCAGTTCCTCCCCACATTTCTTCCCCTCCATATTTCCCTCCAGATTGCTCCCCCTCTGTTACTCATTAGAACAATCCAAACAAACAAGAAAAGTCTTCTAAAAGATAACAACCAAAGGACAAAATAAAATGTAATAAAATGAAGCAAAAACATTTGTATCAAAATTAGACATGGCAATTCAATAAGAGGAAATGGCTCCCAAGAGCAGCCAAAAGAATCAGAGACTCTGGGTATGGACCTGGTTAGTATGCATTGTCCCGGGTAATACTTAATAAATCCTGTTTCAAAAATTATGGTAGTATTACTATTCTCATCTGGAATTAACACTTTATCTGTCAGAAACACATAAGTTCTTGCCAATAACAGCTCTCCCACTTATTAGCTCTATGACTTTCAGCCAAGTTTTGAAGTCTCTGTGTTGTATCTTTGTCCTCTGTAGAATAGTGGATACCTTACTATCTGAGCAATTTAAATGTGCTGGTGTTGAAATGCAGTCCAAGAATGGAGCTGTGTGAGGAGAATTGTGAGTGCTTTTGAAAAAACTCAAAAAAATAAAACAAAAAAGACACAAGTCCTGTGAAATAAGTTCTTCAAAAAAGAGTCTTGAGACCTCAGTGTCTTTAAAAGTATCGAACTGTTCTTGGAATGTGCTTCTGTCTTCCTCTTAAGCATAGTGTAATGGAGTGGAGTCACATCAAACTGTTCATTGCAATTGACTATTGTTACTCATTTATATGCCTCTATGCAAGAACGTGGTTTTTCCATGTGCAGCTTGTCTGCTACATGTGACTTGTCCTTGTGGTCATATGATTCTTCTTAACCCTCAGAGTATAAATTGTCTGATGCTCTGAAAAAAGTTGGCTATTGCATGAAAAAATCAGAGACCCACTTGTTCTCACACTCAGTCAGTCTTTAGTTCAACTGAGACTTGAGAAAATAAAAAAAGAATTAAAAAAACCCAATGGGGCCAGTGAGATGAGTCAAGTAACACCTGATGACTAGCGATTGATACTAGGATCCCATTGTAAAAACACTACATGGGGTAGAGACATCTGTCATCCCAGCACTCATACTCCCAAGGTGACAGAGCAATCACATGGAAGCTTACAGACTTACTACTGTCAATGGGTAAAAAGAAACAACTCACAAAAATTACCCTATCTTCTGACCTCCACATACATCCCTGAACTCACATACACACCCACTCACACCCACCCAACCCTACTCACACACACACATACACAGCTGTGCATGTTCACATGTACACATAAATAATAACCATAAATATAAGTAGAATAACAACAATAACCAGCTTTATGAAAGAGGCTAAGTAAAATGACTTATTAAAATAATTAAATATTGTAGGGCATTCACTTATTCATTTCTTTTTGCCTTTCTTTACATGGTTCTGAGTTTCTGACTTACATTGTTTTCAGTCTTCCCCAAGAACTTTCACCTTTCGTGTCTAACAGCACTGCTTGTCATGAATTTCACTGGTTTTTCTTAGAAAATAAAAGTCTTTTATTTAGTTTGTAAGACTCATTTTGCTGGTTAGAAAATTCAAGGTCATTGGGTTTTCTATTTCAGCACATAAATATTGCAATTTACTTTCTCTTTGTATTGTTGGCTTCTTATAAGGACTCATTCAAATTTTTTGTACTTTTTTCTTTATAAATAAGATGGTTTTACTGTAGCTCATTGTATAGTGTTCTCTTTGTATTTGGATTTGTCTAGTTTTAATACTAGGTGCATATATATATATATATATATATATATATATATATATTTGAGGAGTAGTTATTCCTTGGTAATCTCAGCACATTGAATCTATACTTTTATACATTAATTTTATAAATACCTTAATCATATCCCTTCAAATATTTCTTCTGCTTTGTTTTTCATTTTGTTCTTAGAGGTATTAAAATTTTAAATATTTTATACTCTTAATGATTATCTCATCACCCTTGAAGATTCTGTTTATTCTTTCTTCACTCTTCAGTTTTTGATTCTGATGTCTGAAATGTTTCTTTTAGCTTACCTTTGGGGAGGATAATGTCTTTTACTCAATATTCCTATTCTATTTATGAAGCCATCAAACAAAATTTTCAATTCTGCTCCAGGTTTTGTTTGTAATATGTGCCCTTTTAGGGCCTGTTAGATGTTTCTCAGTGTGCTTTTCTAACCTTTCCTTATGTACTGGTTCTGCCATTTTCTCCAGATTTTCCATATTAATCATAATAATTTAAAATTGCTGTACATATCATTTACACTACTTTCTGTAACTCCAGTCACTTGGCTTAGGTCTTCCGCACATATTTCTTCTCAAAGACTATCCACAATTTGAAGTTGTTTGTAATCTAATTAAATTACTCTGGGCTTTTTGTCATATCACTATGCAGTGTGCATTTCTGAGCAATACTCTATTGTTCTAAAGAAACTTTAGGCTTTTAATTGAGCTGCAGCTAGCAATTTTGACCCTTCTTCTAATATTGTAGTTTATTTTTCCTAATTGTAACTTATTCTCTTGAATCCTGGCACTAACTCTGTTGGTTGCCTCCTTCTTTGGTAAAGAAATGAAACATAGTTGAGTAAGGAAGCTCAAAGTATGAGAGAAAATGTATTTAGAAGAAACGTAAAAGAAGAAAACATTCTACTCTTCTGAGAGATTTAGACTTACAAAGCTGCACAGTTGTGCCCACCCCCACCCCCACCCTACCCACCACCCCTCCTTAACATACTTCATGAGAAGGTAGAAAGTCTATAAAGGAAAACTACAATATTTCATTAAAGAGATAATTATTCTGCCTATCTCTTTGGCTTACAAAAGCTGAACCCACTTTTCTAGAGGTAATCTTGACTTCATGACCAGGTCATTGATTCTGCCAAACTGGAATGTTAAGGTACCATAGATTTCATTTTCTGGACAAAAGGAAACACTTTGCCTATAAAAGACCCTCCCTCCCTGCTACTGTTTCTTCATTCATTAGATTAACAACAACTACCACAAAAAAACATGCAAAAATATATACATTGATACACTAATGTTAAGTAATGAAAAGAAAGACTATGAGGAAGAAATATAAGACTATAGTTTCTGAGGAATTAAATATTCTTGAGATCTAAGGAATTTACAGAACTTAAAAAGCCCCTGAGAGGAATGAGAATAAAATTCAACTCACAGCCTAACATGTGACTGGAGTTTAGTGAGCAAGGGTGAAGTAGTCCAGATAGCTAGCCTCGCTGGCACATATGAAAGTGTTGGGATCTCTAAGGGACCAACAGAGTTTTTCAAGACCCAAGTGGTGACGATAGAGTCACAGTATGACAAACTACACTTACTATGATGTGAAAGCTTTATTACAGCAAATCAAACAGAAGTGAAACTAATAGGAAGTCGTGGTATTAATCATGATTGGTGATGATGGTGGCTCAATTCAAATTCATGACAGACTATGAGGCAAATAAATGAACCAAAGTAAGATCCATCTCTGCATATATAAAAAAGACTTCCTTGCATGTTGGCCATGAGCAAAATGTCTAGTATGACTCTTAGACTTCTATATTAATCAGCATCAGGAATTGTAGTAATTTTTCCCTGAAATATCATATCTTCAGGAAGCTCATATGGAGGGGGTATTTGGCAAGATGAGGAATCAAAACTTAGTGGGTTGCCTTTGAATATGCTAACATTGTTAATTAATATGTTCAATAGACCTATCGAATATACTAATATTCATGGGTAAAAGAGAAAGCCAATTGAGACAGAATTATGGTAGCTGGAATTTTAAAACAATGGTATGGAATCTCTGTAAGTGGAGAATGTAGAATAAAAAGAAAAATAAAACTTGGTTCTAAGGAGATGTCAGTTGATTTAAAGTCCTTTGGGGATTAAAAAATTGTTTTGTGTCATTTTGTTTTATTTCTCTGATCTAAATGATTCCTAGATTATAACTCATACATAGTACTGTGCCTATGAATAATGATCTGATAGAAGTGTGGAGGCAATACTACATATTTTGATGGGTTTTTAACTACACAGAATTTGCCAAACTTTAGACATTGATCCTTTGAATCTCAAGAAAATGATAAGACATGATTTTGTTGGTTTTGTTTATAAAAACAATTGTATCAAAACAAGAATAAACTTTATAGGTGTGTGATTGTGATAATGACCATTGTCCTCTGGTAGCAGTTAAGTAACTTCCAGCACCAAGAATGCTAGTCAGAAGCATTTAAGCTTCTATTTTGCATCAGTTACTCTCCCTATTCATGACATAAGCGAGTGTTTTCTTCAATAATCAGAAATAATCATGGGGTTGTGGAGAGTAATCCATAACCATGGCAGTAAATAGCCTGAGATGTTTAGGTTGTGTTTCTCAAATGGAATGTCCCTGGGTGCAGCAATTACTCTCTAGGACAGGTCCCATGTTTCCTGTTACTGGTCATGGTGGTGGTAGAGGAGGAGAGAGTGTGTTTGTGTAGGGGAGAGTTTCAGCTCATTATTTTTTTGCTTTGGAATTCTTTTATCCTACTCATTTTTGTTTGTATGTATGTTCATTTTTTGGATTTTCATGTTTTTGCCTTTGTTTTGTTTTTTCACTTCCTGGTGTTTGCTTTTGTTTTTGTTTTTTTGTTTTTTTGTTTTTTTTTTTGAGGGAGAGAGGGAAGAATGAACATGAAGTTGAGTGGAGAGAAACTTGTGCAGGATCTGGGAAGAGTTGTTTAATAATAAACATTATTAAAATACATTGTATAAAATGTTTTAAATTGCACATATATGAAAACAGTAAAAGATGTAAAAATAAAATGAAAGAAATTCCTCCAAAGAAGGGGAAAAACACTGATGAAGACAAGAGAGATTAGAAATCCATGGAGCTGATTAAGGCTATTTCAGCCAATGTCAAATCAAATAATTCAGTGTAGAATAATGCATTCACATCTGAGTTCAATTATTGTCATTTTCAATTATCAGCTATGTAACAAGATACACAAGACAAATTTCTGATGCTTTAAGGCTTATAAAAATAGTGCATATAAATGTGACCCTCTGCTCTAAGAGATTCCTCTGAAAGAGATGCTGAGGTAGGTGTAAACTTGCCTTTACAGATGCAAAATGAAGTGGGAAGTGATGATAGTTTTGTTGTCAATTGATAGAGATACAAAGAAGAGAATAAAAACATGCTCATGAGAACTTACCAACAAATCTATACAAAATCATTAACAATGAACTTTGTTAGTGAATACCCATTACATACAGCTTTTATACAAAGCAAATACTGAACATGTACTTGAATAAATATATAGTCATGTTCAAAGTGTTTTTAATATATTCACGGTAGAAGGGACAAGGATTGTGGTCAGAATCATGGGTGGTTTCATAATAAGGGAGATTCTCATTCTCTTGAATTGCTTAGATGTGAACCATCCTTCACTTTGCTGATATGGTGCTCACAGAAGCATTTGACAGTCCTGTGAAGTGTAGACACTTGATATAATATCAGAGAAAATGTTTCAATGGGCAGTGCATAAAGGGAGAGGTAACTTTACCATTTTGTTGAGCAAATTAGGTTCTATTGTGTTCTTAAGTATGCAGTAGTTGTTAACATATAAATCACAATCAATATACAGAGAACTGTAAGATTTTAAGAACGGTAAACTTCAATCCCCTTTCATGCTATAAAAAACATTTGCCCCATAAGGCACTCCAGGATAATCATAGAAAGTTCCTCAGTGCTTGGATATCTGTCAGTCCTGAGCTCATTATGGAGGTCTATTCTAACACAGACAAAACTTGAGTCACTTGAAATTGACCATGTGGCAATTTTTTTATATTGCACGGATGTAACACCTATGCTTATATTTAATACAAGACATCTCATAAACTATTATGAGCAAATTGCCCCAAATCTATACATAGGGTTCCAACATCCTGAATTAGCTGGGTCTGTAATGATGGTCATGATTACACAGCTTCTTTAACATACAACCCTCCATATGAGGACTGACAGGTCTGGCCTCAATGAGAGAAGATGTGCTTAACCCTTGAGAGACTTGAGGCCCCAGGGAATGGAGAAGCCAGGCAGAGTTTTAGGGTATGTGGTGATGTGGGGACATCCTCTTGGAGATGGGAAAGGAGGAGTGGGATGACGAATTGTCAGAGGGCAAAAAGGAAGGGAGATAATTTTTAAAATGGGAAATATTAAGCTGTAATAGTTGAATGAGTGAAAATATATAAACCATTCCACTCACAACTAAAAGTTACAATATCTGACCAGCTACTCTACAGTGCCTGGTTGGTGGTTCAGTGTCTTCGAGATCTTGGGGAGTCCAGGATTGTTGAGACTGCTGATCTTCCTATAGGGTCACTCTCCTCCTCAACTTCTTCCAGATCTTCCCTAATTTAACCTCAGGGTCTGACTTCGGACTATTGGTTGGGTATTAGTATCTGCTTACCTTTTTGGGTTTTTGTTTTGTTCTGTTTTGTTTTGTTTTGTTTTGTTTTTAGACTCTTAGGGCTTCTGGTTTCCATCTGCACACAGAGTTGATCCTGTGCCACAGCATTTCATCCCCAAATACCTGGGAGAGAGTTGTTCTCCCAGGAATGCAGACAAGCCTGTAAGCACAGATAAGACTACCACTTCTGCTCAGAGGGACCCTCCCAGAACCATCCAGGACACAGGAAGGGAGAAGCAGGTACAGACAGGATCTTTCCAATTTCCATCTGCACCCTGAGCTAATCCTGTACCATAGCACTCCATATTTAAATATCACCTGGAAAGAGCTGATCTCCCAGGAGTGCCAACACAGCTGTGAGCACAGGTAACACCACCACTTCTGTTCAAATTCCTTACCAAAGAGGGGTCTGCCAAGAGCCATAAGGACACAGAAACCAAACAACAGCCAGGGACAGGATGCTTCTGGTTTCAATTTTCACCCCAGAGCAGACAATGTACAACAGCTCTCCATACTAAAATTTCTCCCCAGAGAGAACTGGTCTCTGAGTAATACAGACACACAGGCTTGCAGGAGGGACAAGTCACAGTGACAGACAACAAAACCAGCTAATACCAGAGATAACCAGATGTCAGAGGTGAGGGCAAGAAAATAAACAACAGAAACCAAGGCTATTTGGAATCATAAGAGCCTAATTCTCACACCACAGCAAGCCCTGGATACCCCAAAATGCCAGTACAGCAAGACTCTGATTTAAAATCACATCTCATGATGATGATAGAGGATTTTAAGAAGGACATAAATAACTATGTTAGAAAAATACAAGAGAACACAGGTACACAGCTAGAAGCCCTTAAAGAGGAAACACAAAAATCCTTTAAAGAATTACAGGAAAACACAACCAAACAGGAGAAGGAATTGAACAAAACCATCCAGGATCTAAAAATGGAAATAAAAACAATAAAGAAATCACAAAGGGAGACAACCCTGGAGATTGAAAACCTAGGAAAGAGATCAGGAATCCTAAATGTAAACATCACCAAAAGAATACAAGAGATAGTAGAGAGAATCTCAGGGGCAGAAGATACCATAGAAAACACTGACACCACAATCAAAGAAAATGGAAAAAGACCTAAGCCAAAACATCCAAGAAATCCAGGACATAATAAGAAGATGAAATCTAAGGAAAGCAGATATAGAAGAGAGTGAAGATTCCAAATGTAAAGAGTCAGCAAGAATCTAAAACAAAATTATAGATGAAAACTTCCCTAACCTAAAGAAAAAAATGTGCATAAACATATAAGAACCTACAGAACTCCAAATAGATTGGACCAGAAAAGAAATTCCCCATGTCACATAATAGTCAAAACACCAAATGCACAAAACAAAGAAAGAACATTAAAAATGGTAAGGGAAAAAGGTCAAGTAACATATAAAGGGAGACCTATCAGAATTACACCACACTTCTCACAAGAGACTATGAAAGCTAGAAGGTCCTGAGCAGATGTCATACAGACACAAATACCAGCCCAGGCTACTATACCCTGCAAAACTCTCAATTACCATAGATGGAGAAACCAAAATATTCCATGACAAAACCAAATTTACACAGTATCTTCCCACAAATCCAGGCCAATAAAGGATAATAGATAGAAAACGCCAATACAAAGAGGGAAACTACACCCTAGAAAAAGCAAGAAGGTCATCTTTTAAGAAACCGAAAAGAAGAGAGTCAAAGTTAAAGATAACATCAAAAGTAACAGGAAGCTACAATATTACTTAATGCTCTTAGCATCAATAGACTCAATTCCCCAATAGTGACATGGACTAAATGACTGGTTATGAAAACAGGACCAGGCATTTTGCTGCATACAGGAAACACACCTCAGTGCCAAAGGTAGTCACTACCTCAGAGTAAAGGTGTTGAAAACAATTTTCCAACCAAATGGTCCCAAGAAACAAGCTGGAGTAGCTATTCTAATATTGGATAAAATCGACTTTCAACCAAAAGTTATTAAAAAAGATAAGAGAGGACACTTCATATTCAACAAAGGAAAAAAATCTACTGAGAAGTACTCTCAATTCTGAACATCTATGCTCCAAATACAAGGGTACCCACATCCAAAAAAGAAACTTTACTAAAGCTCAAAGCACACATAGCACTTCACACAATAATAGTGGGAAACTTCAACACCCCACTCTCATCAATGGACAGATAAGGGAAACACAAAATAAACAGAGACAAATTGAAACTAACAGAAGTTAATGATCAAATGGATTTAACAGATACCTATAGGACATTTCATCCTAAAACAAAAGAATATATCTTTTCCTCAACACTTCATGGTACTTTCTCCAAAACTGACCATATAATCCATCACTAAACAAGCCTCAAGAGATAAAAGAAAATTGAAATAATCCCATGCATCCTATCAGATCAGCCAAGGACTAAGGCTTCTTTCTGTTCTTTTTTAATAACAAAAACAACAGAAAGCCTACATACACATGGAAGCTGAACAAACCCTACTCAATGATAACTTGATCAAGGAAGAAATAAAGAAATTAAAGAATTTTTAGAATTCAATAAGAATAAAGCCACAACATACTCAAACTCATGGGACACGGTGAAAGCAGTGCTAAAAGGAATACTCATAGCTCTGAGTGCCTCCAAAAGGAAAATACAGAGAGCACAATCGAAATTGAAAGCTCTAGAACAAAAAGAAGTAAATACAACCAAGTGTAGTAGACAGCAGAAAATAATCGAACTTGGGTGGAAATCAGCCAAGTAGAAACAAAAAGAACTATACAAAGTATCACCAAAATCAAGAGCTGTTTGGTTGGGTTTTTTTTGTTGTTTGTTTTTTGTTTTTTTGTTTTGTTTTGTTTTGTTTTGTTTTGAGAAGCTCAACAAGAGAGATAAGCCCTTAGCCAGACTAACTAGAGGGCACAGAGAGAATATCCAGATTAACAAAATCAGAAATGAAAAGAGAGACATAACAACAGAAACTATGGAAATTCAAAAAATCATCAGATCCTACTGCAAAAGAATATACTCAAAAAAATTTTTAAATCTGAATGAAATGGACAATTTTCTAGAAAGATACCAAATATCCAAGTTAAATCAGGATCAGATAAACCATGTGAACAGTCCAGTAACCCCTAAAAGAACAGAAGCAGTAATTAAAAGTCTCCCAACTAAAAAAAGCTCAGGACCAGATGGGTTTAGTGCAGAATTCTACTAGACCTTCAAGGAGACCTAATACCAATACTCTTCAAACTATTCCACAAAATAGGAACAGAAGGAACACTACCCAATTCATACTATGAAGCCACAGTTACACTGATACCAAAACTACAAAAAGACACAATAAAGAAAGACTACTTCAATTTCCCTTATGAATATCTATGCAGAAATACTCAATAAAATTCTCAAAAACCAAATAAAAGGATGGACAGATCAAAATGATCATTCACCATGATCAAGTAGGCTTCATCCCAGGGATGCAGGAATGTTTCAATATGGAAATCCATCAATGTAATTCATTATATAAACAAACTCAAACAAAAAAAGCATGTGATCACTTCACTAGATGCCGAAAAAGCATTTGACAAAATTCAACATCCCTTCGTGTTAAAAGTCTTGGAAAGATCAGGAATTCACGGCCCTTACCTTAACATATTAAAAGCAATATACACCAAATCATTAGCCAACATTAAACTAAGTGGAAAAAAAATTGAATCACACTAAAATCAGGGACTAGACAAGGCTGCCCTCTCTGTATCTATTCACTATAGTACTTGAAGTTCTAGCCAGAGAAATCAGACAACAAAAGGAGGTCAAAGGTTACAAACTGGAAAGGAAGAAGTCAAACTATCACTATTTGCAGATGATACCACTCAAGATGGTATACTTGAGTGACCCCAAAAATTCAACCAGAGAACTTCTAAACCTGAGAAACAACTTCAGCAAAGTGTCTGGATATAAAATTAACTCAAACAAATAAGTATAGCCTTCCTCTACTCAAAGGATAGGCTGAGTAAGAAAGTAGGGAAACGACACCCTTCACAAGAGTCAAAAACAATACAAAATATCTTGGTTTGACTCTAACCAAACAAGTGAAAGATCTGTACAAGAACTTCAAGTCTCCGAAGAAAGAAACCGAAGATCTCAGAAGATGGAAAGATCTCCCATGCTCCTGGATTGGCAAGATTAATATAGTAATAATGGCAATCTTGCTAAAAGCGATCTACTGATTCTATGCAATCCCCATCAAAATTCCAACTCAATTCTTCATAAAGTTAGAAAGAGCAGTTCTCAAATTCATTTGGAATAACTAACAACCCAGGATAACAAAAAATATTCTCAATAATAAAAGAACTTCTGTGGGAGTCATTGTCCCTGCCCTCAAGTTGTACTACAGAGCAGTAGTAAATAAAAACTGCATGGTATTGATATAGTGATAGGCAGGTAGACTAATGGAAGAGAATTGAAGACCCAGAAATGAACCTATACACCTATGTTCACTTGATCTTTGAAAAAGGAGCTAAAACCATCCAGTGGGGGGAGGGGGTATCATTATCAACAAATGATGCTGGCCCAACTGGAGGTCAACATGTAGAAGAATGCAAATTGATCCATTCCTTTTTTAATTGTATATATTCTTTATTAACATTGCAAATGTTATCCCCTTTCCCAGTATACCTCCTCCTGGGAAGACTCTATCCCATCTTCCCTCCCCCTGCTTTTATGAAGGTGTCCCTCCACCCACCACACTCCCACCTCCCTGCCCTTGATTCCCCTACACTGGGGCATGTATCAAGCCTTCATAGGACCAAAGGCCTCTCCTCCCATTGATGCCTGACAAGGCAGTCCTCTGCTACCTATGCAGCTGGAGACATGTATACCCCTTAGTTGATGTCTTAGTCCCTGGGAGCTCTGGGGTGTCTAGTTGGTTGATATCATTGTTCTTCCTATTAAGTTGCAAACCCCTTTAGCTCTGTTAGTCCGTTCTCTAATTCCTCCATTGGGGTCCCACGCTTAGTCTAATGGTTGGTTGTTAGCATCTGCCTCTGTATTTGTAAGGCTCTGACATGGCATCTCAGGAGACAGCCATATCAGGCTCCTTTCACTGGGGATTCTTCCCATATAGTCATCAAACCTTGACATTATTGTGAATGCCAAGAAATTGATGCATTCTTATCCCCCTATACAAAGTTCAAGTGGATCAAGGACATCCACATAAAACCAGATATATTTAATCTAATAAAAGAGAAATCAGTGAACACATGGGCACAGGGGAAAATATCCTGAAGAGAGCTCCAGTGGTTTATGTTCTAAGATCAAGAATTGACAAATGGGACCTCATAAAATTGCAAGCTTCTGTAAGGCAAAGGACACCGTCAATAGGACAAAACCACAATCAATAGATTGGGAAAAGATCTTTACCAGGCCTACATCTGATAGACAGCTAATATCCAACACATACAAAGAACCTGAGATGTTAGACTCCAAAGAACCAAATAAGCTTATTAAAAAATGAGGAAATCACAACTGAGGAAGCATGAATGGCTAAGAAGCACCTTCCACATCCTTAGTCATCAGGGAAATGCAATTCAAAACAACCCTGAGTTTCCACCTCACACCAGTCAGAATGGCTAAGATCAAAATCTCATGTAACAGCAGATGCTGGAGAGGATGTGGAGAAAGAGGAACACTCCTCCATTGCTGATGAGATTACAATCTGGTACAACCACTCTGGAAATCAGTCAGGTGGTTCCTCAGAAATTTGGACAGAGTACTTCTTGAGAACACAGCTATACCACTCCTGGCCACATACCCAGAAGATGCTCCAACATGTAAAAAGGACACAGGCTCTACTATGTTCATAGCAGCCATATTCATAATAGCCAAAATCTGGAAAGAACCCACATGGCCTTCAACAGAGGAATGGATATAGAAGATGTGGTATGTTATTCAGGTATTAAAAACAATGACTTCATGAAATTCACACACAAATGGATGAAATTTGAAAATATCATCTTGAGTGAGGTGACTCAGTCACAAAAGAACACATATAGTATGTGCTCACTGATAAGTGCATATTAGCCCAAAAGTTCTGGAATACCCATGATTCAATTCACAGAACAAATGAAACCCAAGAAGATGGAATACCAAAATATGGATGCTTCAGGGCTTCTTAGAAGTGTGAACAAAATACTCACAGGAGGAAATATGGAATCAAACTGTAGAGACTGAAGGAAAGGCCATCCAGAGACTGCCCCACCTAGGGATCCATCCCAGTTATAGTCACCAAACCCAGACACTATTGTGGATACCTGGAAGTGCTTTTTGATGGCAGCCTGAGATGCCTGTCTCCTGAGAGGCTATGCCAGAACCTGACAAATATAGAGGTGGAAGCACACAGCCAACCACTGAACTGAGCATGGAGTGGGGGCGGGAAATGGAGGTGTTAAAAAAAGGGACTGAAGGAGCTGAGGGAGTTTGCAGCCCCCATGGAGGGAGTAACAGTGTCAACAGGCCAGATCCCCTGGAGCTCCCAGGGACTGGACCACCAACCAAAGAATACACATGGAAGGACCCATGGCTCTGGCAGCATATGTGGCAGAGGATGGACTTGGACATCAGTGGGTGGAGCAGCCCTTGGGTCTGAGGGTGTTTGATGCCCCAGTGTATTCCCAGAGGAATGTTATGGCAGGAAGATGACTGAGCATGGGTGGGTAGGTGGGGGAGCACACTCATAGAGGCAGGGGTAGGGGGATGTGATAGGGAGTTTCTGAAGGGGAGACCTAGAAAGGGGAAAATATATGAAATGTAAATAAAGAAAATATCCAATTTAAAAATAAAACAGTATCAAAAAGAGCACAATGATGACATTTTAAAAAGTGTTAGGGCTAAAGATAGAATTATTTTTGTTTGAATCAGTTTACTATTTTTCTTTGAATAAAAAATGCAATTTTTAAAATTCAAAAAAAGCTAAATTAACATCAGGCAACACATATGAACAATTTAAAAATTTTAAATAATTTCAGTACCTGGAAAACATTTTGGAACCAAATCTTGACTCAAGACACATAGATACATTCTAATGATATTATAATAGGGCTCTTTCAGTGCCTTCCACTAATAAAGCCAACTAAGCCCTAACACAATTTTCAGCATTCTGATTAAGTATAAAGTACTTGCTCCCTATAGTTAAACAAAAGTACCTTGTGTTTGTACATGAAATGAATGTAAAAAAAGAAAGAAAGAAAAGAAAAGAAAATGGAGAACTGAAGTTAAACATTACATAAAGATATCACAAAACATGGAAGAAAGCATTTTCTTCTTCAGCTACCTATTTCCAAGAGGAAACATTTTTACTGTTTGTAAATTCTGAGAATATGGTGATTTTATTGTTTGAGTTGTTTTTCTGTTACTTCGCCCTGCACTGCATCTTTTATACCCAAAGTAACAACTTACATTTTCCTTATCTCCTCATTTCTGCATAGGAGACTTTGAATACATGGCACCTTTCATGTGCCAAGAAATGAGCAAGGTTCCTTATTATTTACCTTTCTTACTGTATAGATGGGATGAACCTTACACAAGCTGAAATGGTCCAAGGCACAACTATAGATGACAATATTTCCTTTTAATTTCATGTTTTTTAGGACATTCCAGACAAGCAAATAATTCTATACTTAACAATTTTCTTAACATTTTGGAATGATTCTATGTTTTTGACTCTCTCTCTTTAATAAAACATGTATTTTAGTTCCTTAATATGAAATCAAGGTTTCTTTTCTTCTACCTATATTTTAATAATCTACTTGCAGCATTACATTCTGAAGTATCATTTTAGTGAGTCTAAGAATAAGTTTGGCTTAGTTTTTATTTAGTTATTGGGTGAACTTAATTTGGAGATTGGTTCAGCATTTGAAAATTACCTGAGACATTCTTTCAAATGTTACTCTCTTGCTTATAAAACACATGATTATGAATTCTCAAAGTTTAATGAACAAAATCATTTAAGCAAAACAGAAAATAAAAGAAACTAGAACAAATGTGGAGAAACAAAATAAAAAGAAAACTCAAATGAATATGCACATCTCGTGAAAGGAGTTCAAATGACCGAGAAAGGGTTATATAGACTCAAGACAAAAGAAATGAACAGAAAAGACTGTTTCTAGAAAATAAGAAAAAAGAAATATGTCAATGCTTGATCTTAGAGAATAAGACGTTGGTGCTCTGTTCAGGAAATTTTCCCCTGTGCCCATGTACTCAAGGTTCTTCCCACATTCTTTTCTATTAGTTTCAGTGTGTCTAGTTTTATGGGAGGTCCTTGATCTACTTAGACTTGAGCTTTGCACAAAAAGATAAGAATGTACAAAAAGATATGTTTTTCTACTTTTTTCTACAATTTTATCAGAAATGTTTTCCACGTAAATCTTCAATTCTATCATAAAATATTTCTATTCCATATTTCAATTAATTTAGCAGTGTTTTACATGTCTACCACTTTATTCTTTAATTTTCCATGAAAACTGTCAATTTTAAGAATGGATTGATTTACAGTCTTCTACATGCTGACCACCAGTTGAACCAGCACCATATGCTGAAAATGCTGTCTTTTTTTCCACTGGATAGTTTTAGCTCCTTTATCGAATATCAAGCGACTACAGGTATGTGGGTTCATTTCTGGATTTTTAAGTTTGTTTCATTGATATACCTCCCTGTCTCTGTACCAATACCATGCAATGTTTATCACTATTGCTCTATAGTACAACTTGATGTCAAGTATGGTGATTCTCCCAGAAGTTCTTTTATTGTTGAGAATAGTTTTCGCTATCCTGTTTTTTGTTGTTGTTGTTTTTGTATTTTTGTTATTACAGATGAATTTTCAAATTGCTCTTTCTAACTCAATGAAGAACTGAGTTGGAATTTTAATGGGGATTGCATTGAATCTGTAGATTGCTTTCGGCAAGATGACCATTTTTACTATGTTAAACTTGCCAATCCACAAGCATGGGAGATCTTTCCATCTTCTGAGATCTTCTTTGATTTCTCTCTTCAGAGACTTGAACTTTTTTTCATATAATCTTTTTCACTTGCTAGGTTAGAATCACACTGAGGTATTTTATATTATTTGTGAATATTGTGAAGTATGGAGCAGAGATTGAAGGAAAGGCCAGCCAGAGGCTGCCCCACCTGGACATCCATCCCATATATAGTTACCAAATTCAGACCCTATCATGGATGCCAACAAGTGCTTGCTGACAGGAGCCTGATACAGCTGCTTCCTGAGGGGCTCTGCCAGTACTTGACAAATACAGAAGGGGATGCTTTCAGCCAAACAGTGGACTGAACACAGGGTCCCCAATGGAGAAGCTAGTGAAAGGACTGAAGGAGATGAAGGGGTTTACAGCCCCGTAGGAGGAATAACAATGTGAATCAAGCACTACCCTCAGAGCTCCAAGAGACTAAACCATCAACCAAAGAGTACACATGGAGGGACCCATGGCTCCAGCTGCATATGTAGTAGGGGATGGCCTTGTTGAACATCAATGGGAGGAGAAGCTCTTGGTCCTGAGAAGGTTTGATGCCCCAGTGTAGGGGAATGCCAGAACAAGGAGGCAATAGTTTTTGAGCAGGAGGGGAGGAGGTGTGATAGGGGGTTTTGGAAACCAGGGAAGAGGATAACATTTGAAATGTAAATAAAGAAAATATTTAATAAAAACTTTTAAAAAAGAAAAGAAAAAGATATATTAAAAAATCTAATATACATGCCCCAAAATATGTGTAATTGACTAATTAAACTAGCTTCCAGACCCCTGATATTTGACCTAGATACAGAAGTGCACATTGAGAATTTTTATTAGATATTTATTATTAGATATTCAAATGTTAACCCCTTTCCATGTTATTCCACTGAAAAGACCTTATGGCATCTCCTCTCCCCCTACTCACCCTCCCCCAACTTCCTGGCTTACATTCCCCTATTCTGGGGAATCCAGCCTTCAGAAGACCAATGGTCTTTTCTCTCATTGATGTCTGAAATGGTCATCTTCTGCTATAAATGCGGCTGGAGCTGTGGGACCTTCCATAAGTACTCTGGTTCTGGTTCGTGTTTCAGTCCCTGGGAGCTCTGGGGGTACTGGTTGGTACATATTATTGTTCCTCCTGTAGGGCTGCAAACCTCTTCAGCTCCTTGGGTCCTTTCTCTAGCTGTTCCATTGGAGACCCTATTCTCATTCTAGTGGTTGGCTGTGAGCCATGAGTGTTTTGATCCACTTTCCAATAAGGATCAAAGTCTCCACACTTTGGTCTTCTTTCATCTTGAGCTTCATGTGATCTGTGAGTTGTATCATGGGTATTACAAGTTTTGGGCTAATATCCACTTATCAGTGATTGGATACTGTGTGTTATCTTTTGTGATTGGGTTACCTCACTCAGGATGATATTTTCTAACTCCATCCATTTGCCTAAGAATTTCATGAAGTCATTGTTTTTAATAGCTGAGTAGTACTCCATTGTGTAAATGTGCCACATTTTCTGTATCCATTCCTCTTTTGAGGGACATCTGGATTCTTTCCAGCTTTAGGCTATTATAAATAAGGCTGCTATGAACATAGTGGAGCATGTGTCCTTATTACATGTTGAAGCATCTTCTGGGTATATTCCCAGGAGTGGTATAGCTGGCTTCTCAGGTAGTGCCATGTCCAGTTTTCTGAGGAACTGCCAAACTGATTTCCAGAGTGGTTTTACCAGCTTGCAATCCCACCAGCAATGGAGGAGTGTTCCTCTTTCTCCAAATCCTTCCCAACATTTGCTGTTCCCTGAGTTTTTAATCCTAGCCATTCTGACTGGTGTGAGGAAGTTGTTGTGATTTGCATTTCCCTGATGATTAAGGAAGTTTAACATTTCTTTAGGTGTTTCTCAGCCATCAGTATTCCTCAGTTAAGAATTCTTTGTTTAGATCTGTACCCCATTTTTTTGTTTCTGTTTTGGGGGATTTTTTGTTTTCTTTTGTTTTTGTTTTTTGTTTTTTGGGTTGTTGTTGTTTTTTTTTTTTTTTTTTTTTTTTTTTTTTTTTTTTTTTTTTTTTTTTTTTGAGACAGAGTTTCTCTGTATAGCCCTGGCTGTCCTAGAACTCACTCTGTAGGCTGGCCTTGAACTCAGAAATCTGCCTGCCTCTGCCTCCCAAGTGCTGGGATTAAAGGCATGTACCACCACTGCCCAGCTTCTGTACCCCATTTTTTAATAAGGTTATTTGGTACCCTGGAGTCATGCTCATAGATTAGCAGCATTAATATAGTAAAAATGGCTATCTTGCCTAAAGCAATACACAGATTCAATGCAATCCACATTCAACTTAATTCTTCATAGAGTTAGAAAGAGCAATTTCCAAATTTATCTGGAATAACAATGACAAAAAAACAGGATAGCAAAAACTATTCTCAGCAATAAAAGAACTTCTGGCAGAATCACCATCTCTGACCTCAAGCTATACTACAGAGCAATAGTGATAAAAACTGTATGGTACTGGTACAGAGACAGGCAGAAAGATCAATGGAATAGAATTGAAGACCCAGAAATGAACCCACACACCTATGTATGGTTACTTGATCTTTGACAAAGGAGCTAAAACCATCCAGTGGAAAAAAGACAGCATTTTCCAGAAACAATGCTGGGTCAACTGGCAGTCAATGTGTAGAAGGATGCAAATTGATCCATTCTTATCTTCCTATACAAAGCCCAATTTCAAGTGGATCAAGGACCTCCGCATAAAACCAGATACACTGAATCTAATAGAAGAGAAAGTGGGGAAGAACCTGGAGCACATGGGCACAAGGGAAAATTTCCTGAATAGAACATCAATAGCTTATTCTCTAAGATCAAGAATTGACAAATGGGACCTCATAAAATTACAAAGCTTCTGTAAGGTAAAAGACACTGTCAATAGGACAAAATGCCAACCTACATATTGTGAAAAGATCTTTACCAATCCTACATCCAATAGAGGGCTAATATCCAATAAATACAAAGAACTCGAGAATTTTTTTATTCTGTTTTGTTTTCATCAAACTTCATTAGTACATGGAGTGGGCACGGGAACGCTGTTAGAATTCACATCCAAGAATACTGTGCCATATTCATTTCATCTAATTGGGGATGGGATAGCCCTTCTCAAAGAGGGATGGGATAGACCTTCTCAAAGAGGAAAACTAGTTCTTTATACATATTGCTGTGTATTTCAGGTTGGCTTTGCAGTGGAATGATGAACTAGTTTATTGTTTAGGCTCACCCTGATTAATTCAAAATATTGATCATATTTTTCTCCCTGAATCATCCTTAATCAATCATCAATTTTATTTCCAAATATCCTTGAAAGCATTAAATACTACTTGATTCATTCATATGGCCTATGATGGATCTTCCATAAATCTTGTGTCAATTTGAGAGGCTTCCCAGTATGAAGGATTCAAAGTAAAACTGAAAACTATGCAAGGAGATTGAGGGTATCCTCCTTATACTTCATTGCTACCTGAGGATGAGAAGCAGAGTTCATTAATTCAATGTATGGGCCTATGGGTGTCGATGGTGGTTTCAATGGGAATGACCCCCATGGTTTTGTGTGTTTGGACGCTAGGTCCACAGAGTAGCACTATTAGGATGGGTGACCTTCTTACAGTAGGTTCGGCCTTGTTGGAGGAACTGTACCACTTTGTGGGTGAGCTTTGAGGTCTTATATCTTCAATTTATACCCAATATGGAACACAGACTTCCTCCTCGTGCCTTCAGATCAAGATGTGGAAATCTCAGCTCCTTCACAAGCATCATGTCTATCTGCACACTGCTATGTTTCCTGCCTTGATGGTAATGGACTAAACCTCTGAAACCATAAAGCAACCACAATTAATTATTTTCCTTTATACAAATTGTCTTGGTAATGATGTCTCTTCACAGTAATAAAACCCTAAATAAGACAGGAAGTATTTTTTCCAAAATATTAAAATTAAGAAAGCTTTGAAATTACAAAAAAGGGTTTTGCATGCATTGTAAATGCATTCACTCATGATTATTGGAACAAAATACAGAATATACTCAATGTCCAGTTTGATAGCTTGTTAAATGTATTTGATATTGATTATTAAAGTAAGCTATCAAAAATGAAGGTAAAATATAGAGATTATTAGACACAAAATCAAGGTCACCTCATACTTTCCCGAAGAAACTCCACAGTTAGAAACCAGTAAACATCTACAAATAGCCTGAAATTGTAGAAGACACACAGCCAATGCTGCATCCAGGTAAGATGAACTCACATAAGAGCATGCTTTTAATGTGTTAGAATTCTATGCAAGATTCAAACTTATGAATAGGATTTATAAAACTAGAACCTTCTGGAAATATAAAGTGCTCTCACTGGGAGAAGATAATCCAATAGATAAAGAAAGTATTACCGTCTTGTCCTTTCCAGAAGTTAGTAGTCAAATGAGACAACAATAAATCAAATAAGAGGAGTGTACATATAAATTTGCCTTTCCTTTGAAAGCCAATCCCTTTTTATATGCTGAATGCAAGTGGACAGATTAACATAGCCACTTTAAATATAATTTTGAACTTTGCTTGAGACAAAATCTTGCTTGGTAGTAAAACCTTGCCTTGAACTGAAGTTTAATAAGATTAAATATTATTATTAAAATAGTATTAAATTATCATGATTAAATATTACTAAAATAGTATTATTTAAACTTAGAATGCAAAATATTTCTAAATATGTGGACCTAAGGACAGTATGAAACCATCCCTGCCCTAAACTAATATATTACAGATGCCCATATTAGGGATTCTGTACTCAGTCAGGACTGTTGGCAAACACCTCCAATCCCAGCATTAGGGAGGCTAGGGAGGAGAAACTTGAGTTCAAGGCCAGTTTGCACTACCAAGCGAGATTCTGTCTCAAAGCACAGACTTAATGTTAAAATAACTTTCCTAGCCTCTCCACTTACATGTGTGCATACTTCTTTATTCACTATATAGATGTGTAAATGTTTTCAAATCTCTAAAGAAGAGAAGATAAAGCACACAAACATACATTGAACTGCTCATTTTCACGGCTTTCATTTAAAAGGTACTGTTACAAACACATAAAACATCTCTATCAAAGCAAAGAGGATATGAAGATGTGTGTTGAGGCTTCAATGAGATTGTCTGTGGGTGACAAAGTGAAGGAAGTGTGGTTATGCCACTCCTCTCATCCTGTGCATCAGTGTATTTCTTCAGTGGTACCATGCTATAGTGATAGCATGAGCTCAGAATAAAACTACTGTGAATTCAGAGACAGCTCTCATTAGCTGTGCCAATTTTGACAAATGGCTTAACTTTTCTGACCTGTCTTTCATTCTTAAAACAGAAAGAGGAGGATGTCACTCTCATTTATTTAGGTAATTTATTTAAAAAATGTACTTATGCATGATTAAGTATGTTAATGTTTGCCTCCATGTCTGTGCATTATATACATGTCTGGTACTAGAGGACTTCAGAAGAGGGAACTAGAGACCCTGAAACTGGAGTTGCAGACAATTGTAAGGTACCATCTAGGTGCTGGAATAGAACCCTGGTCCCTTGGAAGACCACCAATGCTCTCACACTGAGCCAGCTCTTCTTAACACCTCAAATACAAATTTTAAGAATGATGCCCTGTGAGTTCTTTCTTCACTGCTCATTCTTTTTGTAGACTGTATTGAAAAGTTCAGTTTAGAATCTCTTGGTGTTTCTTTTATTCTTCCAATATTTAGTTCAAATTTTGTACCTATTATGGGTATTTTTGTCCATTAAAAGTTATGTAAATATATGTTCATATTCATATCTACAAAAAGGAAAAATCAGCAAATTCTAAAAAGGCATTACTAAATATTCTCCTAAAATCACCACGACTATTACTTCATGTCAGCTACAATTCAAGAGTTGAGAGCAGCCTATTTGTTCATGCTAAATTCTATAATTAAATTGTTCAAAAATCAGTAAAATACTCAAAGCAAGACAGTAGTTCAAGTATAAGTTATTTCGCAAAATGCACATAAAATCTTGATAGTAGTTTACAAAAACATAACAATTAATATTTTATTAATTGTTCAACTTAATCCTCTTTTATTCTAATCATGCTTTATTTGTCCTATGATGAAAAGGTAAGTTTTCTTACTTTCCCCTGAATAAACAGTAGCAATAATAAAAATAGTTATACTACCTTATTAAATGGCTCTCAAGAATTTCTCTGTTGAGTCCTCAATCCCACGGGAGAGGAAGAAGAATGCAATCACAGGAGGTGGGGGGGGACCTATGTGGGAAAGGGGACAGGGAGAGGAAGAGGGGAACATGACCATGTATTGAAGGGGAACAGGACTGAAGCCCAGAAGGCCAACAGAAAAAAATGGAAATAGGTAATCTTCTCAAGAGATAGGGGGCAAGGGTACACTGTAGAATCTACCAGAGACCCGGAAGGTGACAGACTCTCAATACTCAAAAGGAAGGGCCTTAGATGAAAGGCTCTAAAGTGGGGAGAGAGAACTAAAAAAGAAAAAGAAAGAAAAATTCTCTGTTGATGGTCTTCCTTACAAACTACTAACTACAAAGTTGAAGTTATCAACAAACTCATGTTTATTCTAGAGGTTATAAACTTGGAACAACTTGGAAATTTGCATTCTCATCCAACACCAGAGAATCTACTGTTGCTTTCCTGTACTTTCTACTCCAGACTTTCCACAAAGAATCTTCCCTAAGTGCATTTGATAATGTGTCTCTCTAGTCCTGAGTTCTGTTGGAAACCTGTGGTTATTATCATTCTTAACACTGAGATAAATTGTTCTGTATTGACCTTAGAACTTGAAGGCTCATCTTTAAATAATATTAATTATTCTTTAAAAATGTGAGAAACATGGGAGAAAAATAGAATCTACCCCTTGGCAATATAGCAGAAAGGCTATTTTCAAGGCAAGAGCAAGCAAAAACATAGCACTTTGTAGCTCATAAGCTGAAATGATGGTATAAGGTATGTTGTGGACAGGAGCATTTGGTAGACAGGGCATAGTTTTAGAAAATGGAGCCACATGAATTTTTTCCTACGAAAGCAGTATTTCTAGAAATACTGTATGGTATATTTTCAAGTGCAATCTCCAAGCTGTAGGCAGAATGAAATAGACTTTAAAAATAGTTCCACCTTAATAGAACTAGTTTGATAGCTTAAGGTATCAAAATGTGAAGTGAAATATAGAGTCCTTTGGCATTAGAGCAGTCACATGGCTATTTCATTGATTTTTATCACTTCATCATGCACAGCAAATCTATGTCAACACAAGAGGCAAATCTCAGAGGAAAAACAGACAAGTCAAGGCCATAAAACAGAGGATCTACTTCGGAAACTGTCTACTGTGACTAGAGACAGAGGGATTATTGTTTTTCAGTACAGTATTCACACCAGTCCCTATCCAGAGACATGTTCAAGACCATTCTGTTCATTGAGAATAGATGATTTCATCAGCAATAACATACTTTTTAAATAAAATAAAATATATCAATACCTTTACAGAATTATTAATTGTGTTTTCCTTATAAAGAATTACATTTTACTATTGCTTCAATTTGATGATACAGTGAATAAAGCACTAAAGTCTCAATAGCTTTTACAACCAGACCTTTTACACATGACCTCATGCTTTGGTCAGCTCAGATTCTGATGGCAGGAAAAAGGATCTTCAGGCCTTTACTCTGGTATCTTCATGTCTGCTCCTTGGTCTTTAAATACCAATTGTCTTTAAATACTAATAACATCATCGCCTTGATTTAGAGGTACACTCTGTAGTATAATGATGACATCTAACTCATTATACCTGGAATAACACTAGTTCCAAGCCAAGTCACATGTGAGGGACTGAAGACTAGGACTTTAGCATATGAAGTCTGAGAGAGCATAATTGAACACTTAATTCCAATGACAGCTTACCATGTCCATTGTCTCTAAACATCATGGATGATGTGAAAAACCACCATCAATTGTTTCATATCAGAAAATAAGACCATAAAAAAACCGTCCTTACACTCAAGGAGCTAATGAATAGGAATAGGAAATACTCAGTAGATACATAAAGAATTGTCTGATCATGTAATGGAAGGCATGATACAGCCAAATAAATGCTACTCCACACGTATTATAAGAACATTTTCTAAAACAAGTATAGTAAGTATAGAAATCAGTTTAGACATGCCTCAAAACAATAAAAAGGGAGCTATTACATGATTCAACTCTAATACAACTCCTGAGACTGTAATCAAAGTCAGTATTCTACAGAGGGATCTACAGTTATTGCACACAGTCTACTACTGTGAAAACGAGGATTCCACAAAGTAGGAAAGATCATAAAAGAGGGCAATGAGAGAGATCTGGTTAAAGCACATAGAATTCTTATGTGACAATTTCCTAATGAAACCCCTTTTTGTAAAATTTACCCTAATATATTTTTTAATTAAGGTGCAGTTCAAGACTCTTAACATGCCTGATGACAATTAAAACAGTAACATATGAGGTGCTAAAATAATTCTTTACTAGGATGGCAAAGTTGAGCACAGAAGCAAATTTTGCACTGAGTAGAATTTATTGTACAAAAATGTGGAAGGGTTATAAACACACACACACTCACACACACACACACACACACACACACACACATTCAGATGACAGTTGGTATTCTAAACCAGGGGAAAGTGTCACAACTCATCTTGGGATGTTTTTAACAGCCATCTATTAGTTGTGGAGTATAGCATATAAACAAGAACAATACACAGACTTTTTCAAGTAGGTGCATAATATTCTAGAATGAAATTTCAGGAATATTAATTAAAACACTATTATAAATGGTATAAGAGGAATATCATCGAAATACCTCACATAATTTAAACCCAGTAGAGGCTAAACCAAAGGAAAGATCTTCCTTCCATAGTGCGAATTCCCCATATCTCTGCTACAAGCCTTCAGTTTGCCAGTGAGCCTCCTCCCTGACATTTCATCAATTATGAAGCAATCGAAAGCTGGGAGTGCCAAAGAAGTGAACGCACTGCTATACCTGATTAGGGTGTGTTGGATCACCATGAAACAGAATGACACTAATTTGGAAGTCTGGGCCTCAAAGAACCAGAGAGATTTCCCCTGTCTACCAAACACCTGTAGTCATAAGGTGAAGGATGAGTTTGTGTTTATGAAACATTTTCTCTTTTCTGAAGGTGATTGTGAGCAGATTCATACTGAAATTTGATAAAGAGGTCATTGTTATTCCTGGACTGTATATGCAAAAACTTATTTTTTAAACAAAAAATGTTTCAGAACAGAGGAAAGAGTCCCCTCTATGAGATTCAGGAGAGACTGAAGCAAGAATATGCTTCCAGTTTGGGGATCTCATTATGAGAAAAAGGAGAGACATTCTGCAGGAAGTTCAGAGGAAATCAACAGGAATAATTAGGGAAACACAGTATTTACTCTAGAGGAAATATTAAAAGAATAAATAATGCACATCCACTTGGCTAACTAAGGGAACATGAGAATTGTCTCTGCGCGCCTAATACGTGTAAGCACTCGAACCTGAAAGTCAATATAAAGACTAGGGGAAGAAGGTAAAATTAAAGATTAGACAAATAAAAAGAAAATTCTAGCACATTACAAAACAAAATAAAGCAAATTATGTACTAAAAGTTGGCTTAACTTTTCACAGAATAATTAAAAACAAACTAATCAAGCTATTCTGCAGAAGCAAGGAAAGAATAGTGAAGTTTACCTCACAGGTTATCTTCTGTTTTCTAAATAATAATAATAATAATAATAATAATAATAATAATAATAGAAGTAAATTGATATCACTAAGAGAGACATAATATGAGAAAATTATTTGAGCTTATCAATGTGTTCATATGAAATATTTAAAGAAAAATATTGTGTCTGAGTTGAAGTAGTGCATCCCATCTCTTTTTCTTTAAGAAGTGATTTCATATTCGAATGAGAGAAGTGAGCAGAACATCTTTATGCCCCTCTCCTCATCTTCACTTCTCTCCTAGATATAGGAAAGAGCACTTCTAGGATACTGCACAAAAGAGCAATGGCCTCCTCCCAGACACTGCTCATCAGGCTACATCATCAAGAAATCACCCACGCACGATACTTTCTCTGTTTCATAGCACACAGTCCCTCATTGTGAGTTGGTGTTTCCTACAAGTGTCTCTAGAGCAGAGAGAAGGCCAACCAGAGAAAGCTGTTACCACCAGAGGTAGGACCCCTTTGTTCAGCATTTCCAGCACCCTAACTCGAACAAGCTAAGTGAAAGTTTCCTGAGCTTCACTTTTTCCAGTTTAAAAAAGAAAGAAGAAAGAGAGAGAGAGAGAGAGAGAGAGAGAGAGAGAGAGAAAGGAAGGAAGGAAGGAAGGAAGGAAGGAAGAAAGAAAGAAAGAAAGAAAGAAAGAAAGAAAGAAATCAGCTCCATCAATGTCCTGATGAAAATAAAAATTACTCTGATAGTTTTTTGAAATTATGATTTTATCTTTTTTGTTTATTTCTTCAATCATGACTACTCTATATTCACGAATAGAAGTAGAAAGTTTCATTCAAAATGGTTTAATGTAAAACACCATTTCTGGCAGTTAAAAAGAAAAATCAGAGTACCAAGCCAATGTTACCTTCAAATTACACTTCAAATAAACAAGCATGTCTGAAGATTGGTGATACAGCCTAAGACTGGGGGTAATTCCCCATGAGAAATCCCTCTGTACAGAAGATCCTCTCCTTCTCTTGGCTTGTGCTCATGGATGCTCCAGGTCACCTCAGGGTGTCATTTGTGAATGGAAATAGAAATACCTTCACAAGACCTGTACAGAAGTTCACAGCATTTATAAACCACTCGTGGGTTAAAGAACCCAACTGAGAGAACACTGTCTCCCTCAATTCATAACCACACTGAAAAGTGCTCTCATCTTCATGGCCTACTTTTACTTTTAGTAAAAAATAATCTGTTAATGTGGCTCTTACTTTAGTAAAAGTAAAAGCCACATCTATTGTTACCATAGTACGGCCTGTGATTATTTTGGAACCATATCTTTATCTCTAATAAAACAATGCCTTAATTCTATATGAATTTTACAGACAGTTTGTTCAGACACTCTAAGTTTCAGGTCATTGCATAAAACCAATAGATATTACTTTCTAAAGTTTTATATTCCAAACAATAAAAATTATCACTTATTCTCTGACACTAAGTAAAGACTGATTCTGTTAAAAAAAAAAAAAACCTTACATATTACATTATGTGTTCTTGTAGCACTCTTTTATTGCTCTGTACATCTCCTTCCATTTAAATTTTAAGAAAGCCATGGTGCAGTCTGGTGGGTAGTAAACTAATCACAAGTCTGTAGCCAATGAATTTGAAGACATATGGTGCCACTTGGAGCTGGGTAACGGATGTTCTCTTGCTCTAACACAGTTCATGAAATGAAGTGTAAAATAGGACACAAGTGGCTTGGGTACAGTCGTTTAGCACCTGTTCCAGTCCTGTTAATTCAGGTTGGACATCATATGAAGGCAGGAACGTAACATGATACAGAAATACTTTCAGATATAATTGCCAGTTTAATAGCTTGGCAAGAAACGAGTGTTTAACCTCTGAGGCACAAAACCGTGTTTGCTTGAACAGAAAGATTTACAATCACTCTGAAACCATGACAACATATTGTGAGACAAAGATGACATTCACTGTAACAGGCAATGATTATCACAATCCTATCATTCATTCATTCCTTCAATCAATCAATCAATCATTCATTTAAGTTTCAACTCAAATGCACTCCCAACCCCACAGGTGAGTTTTAAAGAGATGTATATTAAAAATAGATTCCTATCAATTTGTAAGGAGTAACCAGAATAATAATCAAGAAACTTAAAATAAGATTTATCTGTAAGACTAGAAATGTACATAAATGTAGACTGGAGATCAAAGGCTCTGGAGGTGGACTCTGAAAGACTAACTTCACTTCATACTGAACTGTATGGTAAGACTGTGTTAGCATGAAATCTACATAGCTATATGTTCTAAATGTTTGACCCTTAGCTGGTGGTGCTTTTTTGGATGTCTGGGAAACTTTAGGAGGTGGGACTAGTTGAAAAAAATGTGTTACTGGATATTTTCCCCTGGACTCCCTCTTAGTATTTGAATTGAAGATTAACTGTTTAGGATTTTAAAAATAGATGTCCACCTGTGTCTATGTGATAGAATTGTCTGTGCCTCAATATGAACATATGTAAAGAGGCCAGAAGAGGGAGTTGGATCCCCCAGAACTGGAGTTAAGAATATTATGATCCAACCCACCTTAAAAGGGTAAAGGAAAGCAAAATAAGCATTCTCTATATTCATTGCATTTTACAGGCAAATGGATGGAACTAAAATATATCATCCTGAGTGAGGCAACCCTAAAGGATAGGCATGGTATATACTCACTAGATATTAGCCATAATGTACAGGATAATCATGCTACACTCCACAGACTCTAAGAAGTTAAACAAGAAGGAAGGACCAAGTGAGGATGCTTCAATCCTACTTAGAAGAGGGGACAAAATAATCATGGGAGGAAGAGAGAGAGGGTGGGACCTGGATGAGGAGAGAGCAGGGAGTGAAAACGGACAAGATCAGATATGGAGGGAGACAGGAAAGATGCCCAGAGGACCAGGAGAATGAATGGAAATATGCAGTTGCTGGGGTTCGGAGATGAACTGTCTTAGTTAGGGTTTTACTGCCATGAACAGACCCCAGGACAGAGGCAACTCTTATAAGGATAACATTTAATTGTGGCTGGTTTACAGGTTCAGAGGTTCAGTCCATTATCATCAAGTGGGGAAACATGGCAGCATCTAGGTAAGCATGGTGTAGAAGGAACTGAGAGTTCTACATCTTAATGGAATGCCACTAGGAGAAGAATAGCTTCCAGGCAGCAGAACAAGGATCTTAAAGCCCAAACTTACAATGACATACCTACTCCAACAAGGCCACAACCTCCATTACATGGAGGGAACCTCTAGGAAGTTCCAGACATCTGGGGATATGGGACTTGAAGAAGCCACTTCCCGTAGTCATACAGGACCACATGTGGAGGGATGGGGACACCAACCCACCTACAAAACTTTTGCCCCAAAATTGTTCCTGTCTAAAAGAAATGGAGGGACAAAATGGAGCAGAGACTGAACAAATAGCTAACCAGTGGCCAGCCCAGTTTGGGATCCATTCCCTGTGCTATGTTGTGCTTACAGACAGGAGCCTAGTATGGCTGTTCTCTGAGAACCCCTACCAGTAGTCGACTGAGACAGATGCAAGTGCTCACAGCCAAGCTTTGAACAAAGGTTGAGTCCCCTAAGGAAGAGTTAGGGGAAGAATTAAAGGAACTGAAGGGGACAGCAACCCCATAGCAAGACCAACAGAGTCAACTAACCTGGACCCTTGAAACATCCCAGATAATGAGCCACCAACCAAAGAGCACATATGAGCTGGTCTGAGGCCCCAGGCATGTATGTAGCAGAGGGCTGCCTTGTCTGGCCTCAGTGGGAGAAGATGCACACAATCCTGTAGAGATTGAAGTCTAGGGTGGGAGCTGCAACTTCACAGAGGTGAAGGGAAGGGGGAGGGAAAAAACTTTGTGAGGCAGGACGGGGGCCAACATTTGGGATTTAAATAAATTAAATAATCATTTAATTTAAAAAATCCTAAAACAAACAAACAATAAAGGCAGCCTCCCTTAAGTGCTTAGACATCTCTCCAGGGCCTCTCTCTTGTCTGACTCTGCTGCCAATCTGGTTGAAAAAACTCTTTCCACACACTCTATGACCATATTGTTTTTTTCCAGGATCGTGAAGCTAGATAACTTCAGACTGAATCCTCTAAACATAAGCCCAAGTCATTTTTTTCCTCCTTTGAGTACTCTTTCTAGGGTATTTCATTACAGTGTTGGGAAGTCACTAAACAAACAAAAGCAAACAAAAACAACAAAACTCTCGTTGGAATAAAAAGTATACATGTGATACATCTTGGTTAGGAATTTTAGTGCTCCATATATTTTGGCCGATGTCTTATTTCTTGAAGTACTGAGGTATGAGAACTGACTATGGTATGGCTCTCTTAGAAAACAGGAAATGTCAGCTTTAAGATGTTGAAGCTACAATCAAAATTTCAGTTGAACTACTTAAAACAGGTCAGTGTAACCAGTAGAATTCAAATAAATAAGCTAGATTCATCAGCATTAGGTTTCAGTGGCAATTCAGTAGCATTTAAGGTCATTTGGAGGACCACTTGCTAATCACTTAAAATGACAGCTTTCAGTCATTCATATACAAAGCTTGGTGACAGGAAAGGATATGACAGGTAACATGAGAGTCAAGAAATGTGGCTCCCGTTGATAGGCATTTGGTGATGTCCAGTGAGTCCTCTTCTGGACTATAGCATCTATACCTTTAGAACGAATGGGTTGTTTGCATATATTCATATGTTATTATCTAGGCTCTACAAATGGAAAAGAATGGATGATATCTGTTTTGGAACAGTATAACATGTACAAGAGAGACCAAAAGGGACTACATATTATGGACTGAGGAAAAGTGAATGCAGGTGAGGAGAATATGATGGGGATTGTTTTTTCTGGTTCTAATTTTCTGCCATGGACTTTTAATTTTTGGTGGTAGATAACTATATAGAAATATATGCAATAATTAAAGTGTAAAATCAAATGAATAGCTCCACAGCATTAGCGTGGGCTATTCTATATAGAAGTTCATTAACTGTTTTGACTCAAGATCCTGCTAATTTTGGTATGTGATTTTTTTTATTTGAAAGGGTTTTCTTTTCAATAAGATTTATTTTTAAATTAATAAATTGTGCTACATGATCTCTATGATGTGTTCCATCTGTAAGATCTGTTTTAGATTTATGATCAGAGATCATCATTAACAAACTTGTTGACTGGGCTTTCATTCCTACACAAATTTCACTGTTGAGCAAACTTTAGCATATGCTGAATTATACACGGTGTTTATGAGTCACCATTAACCTTAATACTGTCTATTTACAAGACAGTTTGGTGACAGAGATCCTGAGGAGAGAAAACAGCCTGTTCTCTGGAGTACATTTTGGAAAATTATACTCACAACTTCATTAGTTTATTTAGTTCTTTAAAAGCCATTTTACTGCATGCCTGTTGCATACTAAGAAATTTGTTGGTTATTGAAAAACAAGATAGTTGCAAAAATGTTTTGTGTAGATGTGTTTGCTATTTTTAATACTGACATGCCTTTTATGGCCCTTTTGTATTATGAGTTTTCCTTGGTATTTTCAAAGCCTATTTTTCACCACCAAATGTAAAACATTTTAAAAACTCTGATGGCACCATGGAGAGGCATCCCCTATGTATCATATTTGGCTTCCACATGGATGCCTTTAACCTTTGAAAATCCATTTTGTCAGTGGTGATTTTTAGGGCAGGACATGCAATATTTAATCAGCCAACGATGTTAATATAGGAAAATAGAAAGGCATAAAACAGAACCCATGTGCCCAAAGCTTTGGAACTAAGTACTCAGTGGAATTTTTTCCCAGCTGCTGCTTTATTTTTAAGAAAAACTGGATTTTTGATACATCAACTTTTATCACTCATTATTTTAGTATATTCTAATAAATATCAATATAAACATGGTGAAAATAGTTTGCAGTAACTAGCTGCAAATTTTTTGAATAAAATGAAAGTGCATAAAATAACATATTTTATGTAGTATATATAATACATATGTATACAAAGACAGACAGACAGACAGACATATAGATAGATAGACAGATAAATGATCCAAAAATACCCAACCATTATTATTGTACTTTACTGATTCAACCATGTCCATGGCCTCTA
The DNA here is from genome assembly GCA_964023405.1 of Apodemus agrarius. Classification (NCBI taxonomy): domain Eukaryota; kingdom Metazoa; phylum Chordata; class Mammalia; order Rodentia; family Muridae; genus Apodemus; species Apodemus agrarius. The sequence continues at coordinate 119,907,756 of OZ030008.1, read as the reverse complement.
CTTTAGTCTGACTACTCCAAAGTTGGTTCCATTTCTTCTTTCTATCACCCCTGTTTTCTCAAGCCATTCCTACCCAGAGAAGGCTTGGTGTCTCTCTGAAACACAATAAGATATTTCACTTTATAGAGAACAATATGGTAGAATAGGAAGGTATAGAAGTATCTTTCATAAAAAGAAATTTTTAATACTTAAAGGTTTTTAGGGTACTCTTCTAAAATATTAATTTTAGGTTTTTTTTGGAAATCAGTAATTTCTCTACAAAATACCAACTAGTTTGTAATTTCCTAGATTATAAAGCATTCTCTATTCTCTATAGTGCACAATGAGCAAATACACATTTCCTCATTATAATATGTAATAAATAACATGTAGCAAAATATTAAGCATATACTAAAAATATGTAAATTAGAAACATTTCCTGGGAATCACACTTATGACTATGATATAGCAACTGTATTACACGTAAGAAAAGTGACTACAACCTTACGCACCTTCCTCTGAGCTCCAGAGTAACACTAATCATAGTAAGTATTGGTGAATGCAATGGCGAATTCACACTGAATTCTATATGCCATGACTTGTTCTAAGCCACCCACATATTCATTATATATTGGATTAAAAACATAGTGAACAAATAATTATTATCTCAAATCAAAAGATTAGAAAAGTTAAGAAATTGGTGCCTTAAATGAAGAAATTTATTCATTTCTTTTAGGTTTTCGAATTTGGGAGCGTACAGGTTTTTCAAGCCTGCTCTGGTGATTGTTGGGATTTCCTTTGTCTATCTCTCTCCCTTTTCATCCCTAATTTTATAAATTTTTATACTCTCTCTATCTTTTAGTTAATTTGGCTAAGAGTTTTTCAATATCCTTTGATTTTTCTCAAAGAACAAACTCTTTGTTTCCTTGATTCTTTGTATTATTTTTGTCACTGCTTTTATTTTATTGATTTTAGCCCCGAGCTTGATTGTTTCTATTGGTAAGGACAACAGCTATATATCTCACTGAACACATAGAAGTCAAGTTGGTGCCTAATTAGTGCCTTCACCCCTACTGATTAGTGTTCAGGATCCTGGAAAGCACTCTGCATACTACCAGAAGACAAAGGCAAACACCAAACTAACTATAAACCCTGCAGTCTACAATGGTGACCTGCTTTCAAGACACGCTGGAATAATACTGACACAAAAGGTGTGGGAGCAGCCAATCATTATCTGATTGGAGTTAAGACCACCCCATAAGGTGGATCCTATCACCAACACTGGTCAGTGGCCAAAAGCCTGAGACTTGATAGGCCATAGACCTAGAGGACAAAACCAAATACTATGTTCAGTTAAGGGAACATAGCAATAAAATGATTTCTAACAATATTCTGTTTTACTCATAGATCAATATATTTCCTGTTCATCCATCATGAAAGCAGCTCTCTCCTACAGAAGACAGAACAAATACAGAGACCCATAGCCAGAGAGTGATATATGCACAGTGAGAGACTTTGGAACACTAAGTCCTAAAGGAGATTGTCTCCAACAAACATTTCTTTGGGGTTCAGGTAACTGCAAAATATGGGGAAGGATGATTATAAAAGCCAGTGAGAGAGAGACACAAAGAAAACAAAAAGCCTTCTAGATACAACAGGACTAACACACATAATAGGAACTCATAGAGACTGTGGCAGCATGCATAGGGTCTGCACAGGTATAGGCCAGATGGGGTTCCAGCACAGATAAGAGAAACAGAGAGGAGCCTCCACCCCTAACCCAGAAGCAACCTACAATTCATAGCTGCTTACAAAGGAAAAACCAGTTTTTTCCAATGGAGTCTCACAGGGTATACAAATGTCAATAGAATGACAAAGATAAAATTAACTTAATGGTATTTTGGGAGAATTTTTTTTCTCACAGTTCTTTGTCAAGGCATTTTTTTTCTTCCCCTTACATATCTTTGGTTTATACATATGGTTTCTGATTTGGGCTTTTGAGTTTTCTCTGTGATGTATATACATTTGCCTTGTGTATGTTCCTTACATTTTTTATTTTGCTTTTTCTTTCCTGTTTATTTTTGGGCTTTTATTTTGGGGTGTTGTTGTCCTATTCAGGTTTGTATGTTTTATTTTATCTTATTTATTTTATTTTATTATCAGTATATTTTATTGTATACCTGTTTGCATTGAAAGTGGGTGCATTTGAGTGTTGGAGAAGTAGAGCAGACCCAGGAGCAGTTAGAGTTAAAGTAACCATAATCAGAATATTTTGTATGAAAACTGTTTATTTTCAACAAAGGAAATATTTTTAAGACTATATATAACAGAACCGGACCTGCTACTATGTGTATGATACAATGCTAAACATTTTTGCAGACATGGCCATATCATTGCCTCAATTTTCAGAGCTTCACATTGAGGTGAGACACATTTCCTGAACAGAAAACTAACTAATATTCAAAAGAAGCCAACACCATAAAATGCCAATGAATTTCAAGTTGCTTTGAAGGTTTTGTTCTTTATTCTGTAATGGACAGACAGTCCAAAGACACAACCAATGTGAGGAAGGACCTGATAGTTCCTGACTTGTAGACTTGAATCGTGACCATCTTCCCTAGTTTTGGAAAAGTATGTCATGAGGGAGGAATGTGTTCGTTAGGATGAAGCAAACAGAAGAATGCTCTATAGAGAATGCAGTCAGATTTAAGTTTCATACAAAACGGTGGAATACATAATAGATGCTTCTTTAAATTGGCTTTCTGTGCTAACATTGACTCTTATATGATTAGGAATAAAACAGAACCCTAAAAATGTGAACAGTATTCATCCTGACAATTGAAATAGAATAGCACACAGTTTAATATAATTCCTCAACTCCTTTTTTCCACTGAGATGGCTGCACACCTTTAGGAAACTAAGAGAGCAAGAAACTTGATTGATGCATCTCTCCGCAAAGAAATAAATCCTTCTTATTTTTCCACAATAATATATTGGAAAGAAACATTTTTTGATGATCAACATTTTAGTACACTCCAGCAGTGCTATTTTTCTCTTAAATGTGTATATGGGGGTTTTCTTGACACTAAGTGTGAAATATGACATTATTTTATATGTAAAAGTTAATGTTTCTATTAAACCACATTTCAAAAGAATGCCAAGAATCCAGGTATTGGAGAAATGCACGTACCAGTTCCCTTTCTTATAAGGAACACAGTGTGTGATAACACAAAAGAAACATGTATTGTTGCTTTAGTTACCAAACCTTCCTGTCAAAGGTCTCCCCCAGCCCCGCCTGACTGTTGTTGCCAGCATTCTCTGTCTCTCCATTATCTTTTGCTTGCTAAAGTAGCTTGCTCAGTCCACAATAAAGGCAACAGAGTGCCGGCTTCAGACTGCTGGCACATCCATATAAAACACTTTTTTTTTTGCCACTTTTGTTAAGCTTCTTATCACGCACACAAAAGAAAGAACACTCTCTCCTTCCCTCTCCACGCCCCCCACCCCTCTCTGCCCTTTTTAAATGATGGTTCTAATTTTACTGAGACTTTCTAGCTAGGGTACCACACTGCGGTTCACTCTCCGTAGGAAAGCGAACCCCAAAGAGGCGGCTGGCAAACCATTTCCACTTCTTGTGTTAACATTTCATCTCAGAGGCCTCTTTTCTCTCTCTGCCAGTTGCAAGGCTACTCTTTGTCTCTGTTTGACCGACTGTGTGAAGACGCTTCGTTGACTACAGTGAAGAGAGCTTGAAAATACCAACTTAAAGCTGGCGCACGGATTTTAAATTTCTGTTGAAGTTGACGCCCCTATGAGACTTCTATTGCCCTTGTCAGCAGTTTGTTCTTTCATGGATTTCCCTTCTGAGATGCTTCAGGTGGAGCTATATTGCTACCTTCCCCCTTCAGGGAGTTGGAAGAGCAACTGATTTGGCGACACTCGTTTAATTACACATGCTCTCTTTTCTTTTCCATTCTAGAGATCCTTACCCATGGTTCTCTCTCCTCCCTTCGGAACACTCTTGGTCTAGTAAAGCAAAAGTCTCATGGGCTGAGGGAGCCCTCTCAAGAGGAGAAATTCCCAGCAACAGAAAATTCAAGATAGTCTGTCCACTGATTAAAGCAAATTTCTGTTCTCAAAGCAATTTTTTTATTAAAATAACGAAAAGGTTTTCAAAATATTTGGTGAATGCTATGGGTGGAGGTGCATGCCTATAATCTAAACACAAATGAGGCAGAGGCAAGTGTATCTCTTGAGTTCAAGGGCAGCATGTTCTACATAGTGAGTTCTAGACCAGTCCAATGAATTAAAAACTTCAACCATGTACAAAGGAGGCAAGCTAATATTACTGGAAGGAAATATGTCAAAAAAAAAAAAACCTTTAAAGTATTTATCCTATTGAATCTAGTAATTTTATACTTGAAACATTCGATTACAGAAGAAACCCATAAACACATTTTAGGTTTTATGTATGAGTAATCATTAAATCTAAATTTAATTTGAATATTCAGATATAGTAGGTAGAATAAATAACGACATCCCATCACATTAAGGGATGCTCTACCATCAGAAATACCACATTAGAGAATAATATGCATCCCTGTGAAAGCCTATATGGCATATTGTTAGGTGACACAAAAGCAAGTCACAAACCTGTGCTTGCAATCCTGATCTTTTTACAATTGTGGAAAGGTGGACAAAAGAATAATGAGTCCTAGTCTTATCCATGGCTAGTGCTCACTATTGAGCTGTGGCTTAGTTTTCTACTCCTGTAGCTTTTAGTCCCTAATAAACTCAGAATCAAGTTTGTTCCTTACCGTGACGATGGTTTCTGACTTTGTGACCTCCTTTCAGATTTCTCTCTCTCTCTCTCCCTGTTTTATCTTGAGATCCTCTGATTTTTTTGATCCTCAAATATACCAAATACAGTTTGGTCCTGAAACGGCTCCTATACCTTTTCCAGCTTTTGGTGCTCTTCCCAAGCTCCCTCCAGGGTGAATCCTTCAGGTCACCCCTCTCAACTTCACCCAGCCTCGGGGAAACCTTCCAAACTTTCCTGCCCCAGAACCCTCCTTGCCTCGTCCTTACATCCCTCTCCTTATCTAAGCAGTTTGAGATTTTTTTTTCCTTTTCATCTCCCGAGTTTCTCTATCATATGTGGACCTTGAGAACTTGTCTGCCCTGTGTATCCTGAATATCCCTGTAGGTACCAATGGAGTAGAATGACAGACAGAACGAATTCATTGCACTATAGCTTGAATTTTAAAGAGCTGAAAACGTAGGTTCTAGACTAGATCCAGAACTTCCTGCACCTTACCTAGAACCTTCCTTTTTCAGTCTACTTGAATTTTCACACTCAAAGATTTCTGTCCTAATAGAACCCAGTGTCTGCATGTCTGCAAGAAGTGGGAACAAGCAAAATATGGCGGTCACGTGATCACATGTTCAGACTACTGTACAATTCAGACTGTACAAGTGAAGTGCTGGTACAAGGTGAGTTGAATCAGAAGGTTTCCTTAGAAGAGGTGAGCCTTGGGTTTCTTAAGGAACTTAAGAGGATACAGTTTGCTAGGATAAATGAGTGGGAAAGCACCATGGACACTGAGTGACAGCATCAAATGGAATGAAGTAAACATGGCTTACTTTAGTAAAATGGCTTTAATTTTCCTGTAAGAAGGACATAGAATTTGGATATAAAATGACCCCAGCGTTTCTTGTCTTGAAGCTTTATTCTTCCATTACTGGCATCATTGAGGGGTGATTGGATCACGGATGTGATTGCCTCACTAATGGATTAAGCTATTGGTGAGTTTATAACAGAGTGATCTACTAGGAGGTAAATCCCAGTTGGAGGAAGTATATCATTAGGCACGTGCCTTTGAAAGATAGAGCTTGACAGGAGCCTGATATGGCTGTCTCCTGACAGCCTGAGGGGCCCTGCCAGACCTGGACAAATACAGAGAGGGATGATGTCGGCCAACCATTGGACTGACCATGGGGGTCCCCGATGGAGGAGTCAGAGAAAGAACTGAAGGAGCTGAAGGAGTTTGCAACCCCTTAGGAAAAAAACAATATCAACCAATCAGACTCCCCCAAGAGCTCCCAGGGACTAAACCACCAGCCAAAGAGTATACATGAAGCGACCCATGGCTCCAGCTGCATATGTATCAGAGAATGGCCTTTGTGGGGCATCAATGGTAGTAGAGGCCCTTGTTTCTGGGAAGGCTTGATGCCCTAGTGTGTAGGAAGGGTGGGAAGGAGGGAGTGGGGGGGAGCATACTCATAGAAGCAGGGGGAGAGGGGATAGGATAGGGGGTTTCTGGAGGGGAAATCTGAGAAAGGGGATAACATTTGAAACATAAATAAAGAAAATATCCAATAAACGAAAATTTTTAAAAAGGAAGACAGAGCTTGCCCCTCGTTCTCTATCTCTCTGTTTCCTGGTGCAATAAGCAATTTCTTCCTCTGTGCCATTCTGTTATGAGGTTTGCTTTGTGCCACAAGCCTAAATATCAATGGAGCCAAACTACCATGGATGGGAACCTCTAAACTCAAACAAAATAGACCTTTCTTCTTTCAATTGATTTTCTCAGACATTTTATCAGAGCAAAATAAAGATGGACCAACTCAGAAGCATGCTGACTAACAATGTATTTTTGTTCAATACAATAAATAGAATGTATACAATACAAACCACAGTCCTTAATTTTTTTTTAAATTTTGTAGAATAAAGAATTTATCAGGTCTTAGATCTTTGAGTCATAGTGTAGGTTGTATTTGTTATTAATGGTTGACATGGGATATCACACATAGCAAAGTTGTTCAAAGTGAGCTTTTAAATATATTTTCTGGATGACAGATGGACATAAACAAAATAGAAACTATTAATAGATTGAGACTCTTGAGTCTCCTTCAGGGGAGAGACAAAGCTAGGCTCAGTTTAATTCAATTCAGTGGCCAGTGAAATCAATTTGCTCTACATTGTGAAATCCCAATAAAACTCTATACATTGAAGCTCAGGTAGGCATTGAGGATAGTGGCATATGCTGAGGTACCAGATGGTGGCACTTCCCAAGCTCACAGGGGCCTCACAGCTGAGCATTCTTAAATACCTCTCCATATGTCTTCATCTAACATTCTTTATTTTAATATCATAATCATAAATTGAATAATGTTTATGTCCTATTAGCCATCCTAGTGAATTATTAGGCCTCAGGAAGTAGTCAGAACACTAGAATGTATAGGCAGTTGGCTAGAAATACAGATAACCTGAGAATTCAGAACATGTAGCCAGACATTGAAACAAGGAAAATCTGACAGCAGATTCTAACTTTGAGCTAAAAAGTTTCTCCTAACTCCACATAGTTATGGTGAGATCTGCACTGTGCTCTGTGCAGAAAGTCTTGGGTCTGCTTGGCCTTAGAGAAGATCTCATAACTCACTAGCCTACCAGAAATTGTAAGAATAGTTTCATTTCCAAGATGCTAATCAATCAAAATTTATACCATGAAGAGATCTATCACTAGTAAGATAGAATTAAACCCATAAGATGGGGTTTAACCACAAAGTTAACTTGGTCTTATATCACTCAGAAGCATAGAAAATAAATACAATGCATCACTATGGTCTGTCTGAAGAAATAAAAGCTGTCATCCTTCAGAAGCTCTGCATGTCCTGGGGTGTTATTTCACAAATTCAGAATTTATCCAGAAAAGCCTTTCTTCTTAATAGTGTATAAGTTGGATAATATTAAAATCTACATGATGCTTACTTGTGTCAAGCTATCGACAAAGATAATGATAATCTGAACTATGTATATTAAAGAGGTGACTTTTCATATTTTTAATGCTTTTGTTCATTCATTGACGTGCTGCCTGTACTAAAAATATATGGTAATATCAGGTAGTTTAAAGAGGAATACAGAGAAAAGTTGTAATAAGGCAGCAATTGACTACAGGACTCTTTTTTCCTCATGTTGCTTATTTCAATGAAAGTACAAATATTTTCTTAATGTGAAAAAAATTCAGGGAGTTTGCCTGAATCTCCTGAAGAAAGGAGGATTAATGTTCACATCAAAGAATTCCTGCTTTTATCGAAAATGCCACAACTGCACCTTTAAAAAAACTCAATTTATTTTCACTTTCTCTTTGTAATATGCCAAAGTTAAGAAATACATAGCTCAAAATATAGCTATGAATTTAAAACATAGCATAGCATGGCAAGGAGTGCAAGGGCTACGATCAAGGTAGAAGTTTTGATCCTTATAAGAGTACAGGAAGTCGATCAAACAATATTATTGTCATTTTTTTAATCTAATGGTGTGGAATGTTTACTTTTATAAAAACTGAAAATAGATGAGGAATAATCAAATCTTCAAAAAATCCCGTATTCTCTGTGTAGCAGCACAGCATTAACTATACGGATGCCCCAACCACAAGGGTGCCAAAGACACCAAGCAAAGGGATCTCACAGAGAGAACACAGCTCACATTGATAGCCAAGGTGCAAGGTGGATTCCACATGATGACGAAGGCCCACGCCAAGGACTTTGTCCCCAGCTGTTTCACTGGCCAAAGAAGAATCACACTTTTCTTTCACTTAAGTCTTTAAAAGTGAGTCAGACCTCCTGACCCCATGACAATAAGTTATAACAAAGACTCTATCCTATCTCTGCAGTTCATAAAAATTATATTTAAAATAATGGCTATGTATTGTCAAAGTCTACATGATGAACATATTCATACCTTGTTTTATTTAACCTTAATTAAGAATAGAGCTATGAGGCAAGAAGCATCCATTCTATTTTTTAAAAAAAAAAAATGAGGAACAATTGTTCGTTCAAGATTGTTGAGCATTGATAAAATAATTAATCAGAATTGATCAGCCGGCAAGTGTAGCCCACTGGTAGAGGATTTATTTGTTTGTAAGAGCCTGGGCTTGACTCCTAGCTGAGCAGAGACATCAGAAGGATCGCTCAGATCATTAACAATCACTAAGGGGCACAGCAGAGATGTTAACCTAGGTGGTTCTTCTGCAGCCCAACCTCATATCCATTCCAATACCTGTGGGTAGAAAACATGATAGCAATCTATCTCTTGACGATGCTATTTCCTGCTCTCTTATGCTTATCTGATGTAGAAAATGGAGTGTGAGTTTAGAGAACTCAATATAAATGTACAAATCTTTAAAATCACTCAAGTTGGTGGTTTTTAGAATACAAGCAACTCCCAACTAAAGCTAGCACTACTTATATGCAGTCCCTTGCCTTTGTTCATATAGTATCTGGGGGGGAAAGTGAAAATCTAAACATCAGAACAGTGAATGATAAAAATAAAATAAAAACATAAATAAACTATAAATCTACTACTGTTGGGAAGAATCTTTGATGTTATGTTTCCAACATCTCTTTTATATTCTATAATTATATATGCTAGAATTCAATTTGCTTCCAAATGAGGTTGAATAGTTATCCTTTGCAGCACTTAATTACTTAATTATTTAATTCTTAGTTTGTTTAATGAATATACAGTTTGTATAATGTCAGTACATTCATTTCCTATCATACTAATTTTCCTCATCTTATGACGAAACACTTTTTCTTGAAGAACAAATGACATGTTATAGTAAGCAAAATTTTCTTATACAGCAAGGCCTCAGTGAACATGAGTCATTCTCTTGTGATTTTAATTGCCATGGAACTGTACTTTACCTTCCCAGGGATCAACAACACTAAGACTTATTCATCATATGGTCCTCTAGCATCCAGATAAATGTGTCCAGCAATTGATTTGAACCCAAACCACATAGCAAGATGATAATGTTAGCTAGGTTAACCAATAATACTGTTACTCCACTACTGGTTAGAATAACCAAAGCTTTCCCATACTAAGAAAGAGAAATCTGGGGTCTGGGAAGATATAGTTCAGGCAGGAAAGTGCTGAACATGCAAAAATGAGGACCAGAATTTATTATCCAGAACCCATATAAGTATCTAGGTGTAAATAAAAAATATTGTTTTAATCCAGACATAGTAGTACATACTTGTAATCCCTGCCCTGGAGTATAAACAGGTGGATCCCTACAGCTCAATAACCATTCAGCCTAACCTAAGCAGTGAGCCCTGGGCCAGTGGAAGGTTCTTCTGTGCAAAGAACAAGGTAGGCTAGACAGATAACTTAGTGAGTCAGAGTGCATGCTGGGCAAACCTGACCTGAGTTAGAATAACCAAAATCCAAACAAAAAGCTTGACATGTCTACTTCTGTAATTAATTAGTTAGTTAACTAATTTCAACATAGAAGAACAGAAATAGGCAGATCCCAGAGATTAGGCCATCTTGGTTAAACAAAGTTTCAAGTTCTGTAAGAGACTGTTTCTAGGCAGTATGACAGGAAACCATAGCAAAAGATACATGATGTTCTTCTCTGGCCTCCACATGCATGCACATACATGGGTAACCCCATAATCCATGTGTTTACACCACACAATGCACCTGCACACACACAAAATCATGGTGGGAGGCACTTGAGGAATGATAGTGGAAATTGACATCTGGTTTCTAAACACATGCACCTGTGTAGTTCTGAACAACCATTCACAGAAACATGTAAATATACTTGCATGTGTGTACATGCATGATTATTTAACATTTCATATTAATTTTAATTGTAAAACAGTGGTCAAGTTTAACATATTAATAGTGTTTCATGGAACACTGCCTTATACAAAGTTCTTAGTAACTGCCAAAGGAAGAACTCTACAAAGGAGATTGGGAGCTCCACTTGGTGTTTCCAAGGAATAGAATAATGGGCAGGAACTAGCTAATCTAGGTAAGTAAGAGTAAAAGCGAGTTTCCTATAGAGGGGGAAATCACAACCTACCATGTCAGCTGGCAACAATATCCCTGCAAATGCTTCGAGAATGTGATGCCACTTTCTGCAGAAGACAAGCATGCAGATTAGTCTAGAGTATAGTAGAATGACCAGAAGAGATTGGGGATGAGGTACAGAAAGGACATCCTGTAAACCTCCACTAAGGGCTGTGGATTGGTGCCTTGAGGTGAGAAGAAACAGGGAATTCTCTTCTTTACAGTTTGTGGATGTAATTGCAAGGCCAAATCTCCTTTAGATTCCTAGAGAACAAGAACAGGATTGATCCAGGTGGTAAGTGACTGTCATTATAATTGGAGTATTTTTTTTTCAAAGAGCAAAAGCAATGGGGTTGTAAATTTGCAAATAAGAACTTTGCTACAAGTAATCCAACACAAATTCAAAGTAAATTGCCCAACCCTTACCTAGAACTTTAGCAAATTGAAAGAGATGCATCTGGTTATTTCTTTGGTACTCTGAAATGAATGCCCGAGCACACCACAAGCATTTTGCAGGGGCTCAAGAGTCTTGGTAAATATGCTGTAAGCTGTGGAAATTCAGTATTATTCCTGGTCACAATCATCCCAGAGTTACACATCCAACTCTCATTCTCAGGTACATAGTAGATATAAAAGGAAAAGCATCTTTCTATTTATGAAAATAAGGGCAAAGAAGGTAACTGCTCTGACAGACTATCATTTCAAAGATGGCAGGCCGAATAGTTTTCCAGTGAAGAAAAGTGCATTAAAATGGCAAATAATGGCAGTGTGAATTGATCATATTCTGATTTTCCCACACTCAGCTAAACTTGAATTCCACTTCATTCACAATTTCAGGGGAAAACTGAGAGATATAACCTCTACGGTAGTTAGTGGCAACTTTCCATGCAATTGGAAATGTATTCACTGTTAAAATATTGAGTCAGTAAGCCTTCCAACTGCATTCCAAAAGTCTGCCAGGGACATTTCAATCAAGGGTGTGGGAATGGGACAGCCGAGGCCATTTCAGCTAAAAAGCTTCTTACAGAATTATGTTGGTGAGCATGGTGCCCTCTAAATGACCTCACATGTGGCCACGGGATTAAGTTGTGAGGAAACCTACTCATAGTTGATTCGTTTCCAGAAAAACAACAAAAAAGAAAGGAAGGAAGGAAGAAAAAGAATAACTCTCAAGTTCCCAGAAAGAATGCTAAATTACCCCATCTCCCAATGGAATGATTCACTTTCATTTCTGATATGAGTAATTCCTATTGACCCCCATGGTGTTATCCTTTTTGCTGTTCATGCAGTATTTTCTTCAATCTCTCAGATCAAAGATTGGTCAATAAAAATCATCTCTGCTTTTGAGAGGAGCAAACAAACTGTACTCAGTCCTAAGATAATTGTAAGTTTTTGCTAGGAAAAGTATCCTCCTGTGCTGTTATTAAATTGCTAATGGAAGTGGGTTGGGGGGAAGTAAAGTGTTTTCTATTCAGTGATTCCATTTAAATCATACTGGGTTTTCCAAGTCAAAAACATATTTCTTTTTCCTAGGCTGATTTTTTGTTGTTTATTTTCCCCGCTTCTTCCTAAAAATTTTAAATGAATTTTGAATCAGTGAAAGATCTCTTACCAATGACCCTGAACACTGAAGTCCACTTTTTCTCCCGAAAAAAAATTACATGGAGGTGTCATTTTGAAAAAAGAACATCAATATAAATGACAGCCTCAATATGAACTGCCCTTTGCAATAAAGGAAACATGCCTCAATCCCAAACGAAAAGGACAACTTCTTTGGTGAAAGTGTAGACCAGTTGTTTTCTCTATTAAAGTTTGGTCAACTTTGCTAAGTGTAAGTAGTAAGTTTCAATATTAGGTGGGATAACATCTACGTTTTTGGTAACAATTAGTTGTAACTAGATCCCCATTCCCTGACTTAATACACAATGCTTAAGAGTCACTCCTGGGAAGTCATGATTCTTCGTGGATGGTAGGCAAATTGGCAAAGTACAAGGGCATAGTTTGCCAAACCCAAACCCATCATTTTTCACATTTTATTTCAATTTCTTGGTTGCTTCTTCTTAGAGAAACATAGCCTTTTCTGCTACATTTCTTTGAAGTTTGTTTACATATTTAAAAAGTTAAAAAAAAAAAGAAAAGAAAAAGAAAAAAAGAACTTACTCTTAGCAGAAGGAATCCTTTGAGCCCAGAGACGGAGGGAAGGCATGATAATTCTCCAGGGAATACCATTGTGTTGAGCACAGTTTATAGAAACTGGTCAAGTGCGCTAGGGACCTCAAAGCAACAGCTCCAAGGATATTTTTGCTCAAGGCCAGAAAAGCAACAAGATTTCTGCTTCTTTTTTCACTGTTATCTCTTACTATCTACTTGAAGCTGCATCTAAGGACCTGAGAAGAGGTATCTGGCTGGCCCAATAGGGCTGACTAAAACTTTCCCTTCCCCACTGTTTATCCCAATTTCTGCCAGTCCTATAAAAATCCCCCAGACTAGCACCTCAGTGTTATGTGTCCTGGCACTAAGCCTGCTATGCAGGAGCTCTGTCCTTTCTCTCTTGAACCTATAATAAACTTCTTTCTAAACTCGGCCTCTTTGACCACTGAATTTTATTTTGAGACAAGAACGGAAAACTTCAGAGCAATGTTCAGAGCAGAGTTGGTGGATGTTAAGTTTTCCGGGACCCTAGGTTCTCCCACTAAGTTCATCAAGAACCAACAAAAGCTCCGTCAAACTCAGACACCCCCAAATCTCCTATATCAAATAGGAGGAAAGTAAAACTCCATTTCAGTGTTATCGTAGGAAAGGCCAGTTATTGGCAACAGCTATTCTAAATATTCCCAGATATTCTATAGAATGCCTCAGAAGAAAATAAGTAATTGAAGTAATGGCAATCTATTAGTCTATTAAATCTAAAGTCTATTAAATAGAAATTTATAAGGATCAGTTCCCAAAGATGCAATACAATCTCCATCCAGCTTTACATTTTCACATATTTAACTTTCCATGAAAATGGTACTACTTCTGATTCTTATTTCATATACTTATTATCAATAACATTTTAGTGTTACATGATAGTGTTGCCTATTATCTTATAGGGCTATTAGAAAACCAAATGAAGGGCTGGTAAGACGCTCAGGGAGTGCTTATTGTACATTTATGAAGAGCTGAGTATGAGTCCTGCCAGAAACCCACCTGAAAATCCAGGTATGTCAGTGCACTTCTCTGACCCAGTGCTGGAGAGATAGAGGACAATAGAGCAGTGGAGTTCACTCACTGACCACTACAACCTTTCCACAAGCTTCAAACTCAGTGACAGACACGTCTCCAAAAAACAAAGACTCAAAGTTGACACATTATTTAGAAAAACATCAGCAGTCCACCTCCAGTCTACATACACACCCAGATGTGTGTTCAGACACCCAAACACATAAATAGCATGCACTTACTCACAATTTATTAAATGAGAATATACTTTTTAAAAATAGCCAGAGGAGTAAGATTCTCAACTTTCTCCACCCTCAGGAATTATCTTTACTTACCTGCGAATTGAGAAAATAATTAATCAAATATTCTCCATTCTTTTTTTTAATTACTTTCTTTTTTTTTCTTTTTTACAGTCCAGTCATTACCCCTCTTCTGGTCTGCCCTCCCACAGTTCCTCATCCTACTCCTCCTTCCCCCAACCCCAACTCCAAGGTGATGCCCCCCCTACCAAGCTACAAAATATGATTTTTTTAACATAAATATAACTTGAGAGGGATTTGAACTATGTGAGACTTGAGTTTAAATAATATCCCTGATTCATGACATATTTTTACACATTTCTTATATTTGCTGAGTTTTTGGTTTCCTTTTTCTACAAAATTGGAACTTCAAAAACCTGTTTCTTCATGGTATTAGTAGAAATTAGTGGTGCACATGAAATTCCTAGATTATTCCAGGCTTAAGGTAAGCTCTCTAAACTGATTGCTTACTATCGTCAGGCCTGTTGTGAGTGCTTTTCCCACAGCTACGCTTTTGAACTTCAAGTTAATCTATGAGGTAGACATTAAACAACCATATTTACCCAGAACCAACAGAGAGTTTGAGTGTTCCAATCTAATAAGTGGCAGAGGCAGGTTTGGAAGACAGAATGTCAAGGGCTTGACCTCTTGATCATCATACAATATTGCCCCGTTAGTTAACAATGACTTCCACCTTGCCAGCTATTTGTGCTAATGTGTATAGTCCTGTTGAATAGAAAGTACTTGAGGTTTGCACCCTCTTAGCTAAGGGTCAAAGGCTGGTTTGGGCCTTCTCTATTGACGGGCATATGGGCAGGCCTTTCAGTGTCTTTTTCCCTTTTGTTTTAATATGAGTAACTACCTCTAAATGCTACAGAGAAAATCATGAAAATAATACATGTGAATATATTACATGGAGGTGATATTTTAGTGGGACATGTACTGTGAGAAAAATATATATCACAGTTTTGCTCAGACTGCAGATTGCTTCATGACCACAAAACAAATGTGCGGTTTGCAGGCTGACTCCCAAACACAGAGCCCTTCAGATGCTTCCAGACATCTGAACTATGCCACCTAAAACAATCAGAGCTTATTATTGCTGCTTATACTTTATTTGACTACAAAGAATTAATTTTATAAAGTATCAAAACGTAAGAATACTTAAAACTTTTTAACTTTATAGTCTCTATGTTCTAGTCAAAGCTCAGATATTTGATGAGCTTAAATGGACCCATCAAATGTTGAAAATGTTTGGAGATGTCCATTAATTTCAAAGTAACTTCATCTGTGAAATTATAGACAAACAATACATTTAAGTTTTTTACATTGTTTAGTTAAAGAGTTCCTATACAAAATGTTGGATGGATAGAAATATTTACCTATTATAATTCACTAATTTGGCCTGATCACAGAGCTACAAATTACCCATTAGAAGCAATCACTGTGGATGGCAGCAGCATCTCAAGATACATATTGCAGGTACTTCTCTAGAAGAGACAGAGATATAAAGACAGAGAGACAGAGACAGAAATGAAGAAGGGGAAAAGGAGGGGAGAGAGAAAAAGAGAGGGAAAGAGAGATACAGCAGCATTGTTAAGGATTCTATAAGTCTAAATAACTGGCCCTCAAGACTAATGCTGTAGAGCAGACACAAACTATCTTGGGCTATGTTCAGTGGCTTTGAAAGCCATACATTCTGCCTAGCTGTGCTGTCCTAACATCTTTGTGTCTGTCAATACTTTGTGATATATTCTTAACAGACCACTAGCTTTCATCAAACCTAAAGCTAAGAATGCTATTGAGCAGCTTTGAAAAGGCACAGGGGCAGAGAGTTGTTCCGGCTTTGCACTGTCCTGCCTATCTGTGGTCTCCAACAGTGTATTTTGGAATTACATGGATTTATGACTTTCTTTTTTTCTGTAGGTAAGACAACCCGTATGTAATCACATCTGCAGTCAAATACAGTATATGGAAAAAGATGGATCTATGTTCTAGGACCATGGTTGCTCATGTTTGGCACCAGGAAAAAAACTTTCTTTTTTGAGATGAGAAATATGCTTTCTATCAACACACTTTCCTCACCCAGCCAAGGATTCCATCAAAACACTTGTGAACATTGGTTGAGGCCCTGTGACAACTCCTTTAGAAAAATCATATTCAGTATATAACAAAATCTAATAATGCAGGAAAGTACA
This sequence comes from Apodemus agrarius, assembly GCA_964023405.1. Taxonomy (NCBI): domain Eukaryota; kingdom Metazoa; phylum Chordata; class Mammalia; order Rodentia; family Muridae; genus Apodemus; species Apodemus agrarius. The sequence continues at coordinate 119,891,215 of OZ030008.1, read as the reverse complement.
GGGAATAGTTTAACATACCTTGGGACTTTCAAACATTTTCAATACTTTCATTTCAATGTATGAACAAGACTCTTCAAGTTATGCTTTGAAAAATATGATTTTCTGACTATAAAGCTGGCACATACTTTACTACAGAAATATGGGTTCATACCGAAATGAAAAGAAAGCAAAATGTTTAATCCAGAATCTGGGTTGAATACCTTAATTAGTAATTGGTAGACTTTCTTAAAATGATGTCTGCTCAACTCTTAAAAATGTTAAAGTTATTTCTAAGGTTCTACTTGTGAAATGTAGCTAACTAGTCCTTTAGGTAACTGAAACAATGTTGATAGGCACATGCACAGTAAACACTGAGCTCTTGAGGGGAACAAAAACAATATAAGGGATTTGTTTGTAGCCATTTGTATCATATTTAAGAAAAGAATTTTGTGCAGCAGGGAAGTGGTGGCACATGCCTTTAATCTCAGCACTTGGAAGGCAGAGGCAGGCAGATTTCTGAGTCCAAGACCAGTCTGGTCTACAGAGTGAGTTCCAGGACAGCCATGGCTATACAGAGAAAGCCTGTCTGGTAAAGCGAAAGAAAGAAAGAAAGAAAGAAAGAAAGAAAGAAAGAGAGAGAGAGAGAGAGGGAGGGAGGGAGGGAGGGAGGGAGGGAGGGAGGGAGGGAGGGAGGGAGGGAGGGAGGGAGGGAGGGAGGGAAAGGAAGGAAGGAAGAAAGATAGGAAGGAGGAAGAAAAAGAAAGGAAGGAAGGAAGAAAAAGAAAGGAAGGAAGGAAGGAAGGAAGAATGAAAGAAAGAAAGAAAGAAAGAAAGAGAGAGAAAGAAAGAAAGAAAGAAAGAAAGAAAGAAAGAAAGAAAGAAAGAAAGAAAGAAAAAAAGAAAGAAAGAAAGAAAGAAAGAGGACTATTTTTTCCCTGGGTCCTGAAAACTCTAGTGGGGATGAATTCAAACATGATTGACTCATTTATCTGGTAGAGAATTTTTCAGGACAGCATCACAGTGAGGCTGTGGCACGGTTATTAGTGAGTACTGTTTTGAGTCCAGACACTGAAACATCAGAAGAGAAAGCAGAGCAAAATGATATGAAGAGCATAGAGTTTAACAAGGACATCCCAAGGCTGTCCTAGCCAGTTTTGTGTCAACTTGACATGAGCTAGAGTCATCTGAATGGAGGGTGCCTCAACTAAGGAAATGCCTCCAGGTTCATGACATGGAGTTCCTGTTCTGATATCCTTTGTTCGTGACCTGTGACCTGGAAGCCCAAGCAGACTAAATCCACTCTTCCCCCAGTTGCTTTGTTCATGGAGTTTCATCACAGAAATGGTAACCCTAAAACAAGAGCAGACAAGGAGGGCAGAAACAAAGAACCTGTAATTATCAAATGGCACCTCTATTGAAGAAAACCCATACACTTTCCACAGAAACATCAGAAAGGGGACCTTGTTGACGAGACCCCTCCCACCTACTGTTCCAGGGTACAGATCTGATCTTTTCATTTAAAACCAATGTGTCTCTCTGGCACACCGCTGGGGAAGTGTTTGTCCTGGTTCAGCGGCTCAAACATCCAAAAGAAGCTGCTGCCCCAATGGTCCCAGTATGTTACATCTTGAACTATCAGCAGAATATATTATCATCTAACATGGCACTAATTATGCAGGCATGCATAGTGAAGAATAAAAGCATATAACTAAGCTTGTGCCCTCCAAAAAGCTTATGCCATGGAAGTTTACACCAAAATTCCAGGTTGAAACTAATGAAGCCTGCCAATTTGTAATGATGCTAATAGTCCCTACAGAGTCCTATAAATCCAAGTGCACAGAGCAGTGTGGGTGAAGCCTAAGCCACAGAGGAAACCCTGGGGTGTTGGTAATTTCCAAGTCTGATTTCTCCTCAAAGGACCGAGTTTTTTCCATTTTGGACCTGAAAATTTTCATCCTGCCATTTTGATATGGGAATTTTCTAACCTTTTTTTTTTGTTGTTGTTGTTGTTTTTGTTTTGTTTTTTTCAGGGACCACAGTTTAGAGTTTACCTTTTGTCTCGGAAAAGTCTTTAGGCTTATTCACCAGTGTCAGGACTGTTAAGAATTTGTGAACTCTAGCAGTTGGACTAAAGGAATTTTATATTCAGAGATGGCTGTGAAACATGGGGCAATGGGCGAACCATTATAGTCTGTATATGAAATATCTTTCACAGACTAAAGTTTGAACACCTGTTCTGTAGCTCTTGGCTTTGGAGCTCTGCTTTTTGGAGACTGTGGGGCCCAACTGATGGAAGCAAGTGGAACATTATCATTGGGTCTCTCAAGGCTGTAGTCTGTTTTTTTTTTTTTTTAATTTTTATTTTCTATATTCTATGTTTACATTCCAAAGGCTTTCCCCTTTCCCAGTTCCCCCCCACCATATGTCCCATAATTCCTCTCCCCCCCTGCTATTCTCCACTCATCCCCCCCCACACACACGATTTCTCTGTTCTGGGTCTACAATACTGGATCCAATCTTTACAGGCCCAGGGTCCTCTCCTTTCTTCTTCTTGGGGAGTCATTTGACTTGCTAATTGTGCCTTGAGTATTTAGGGCTTCTGGGCTCATTAATATCCACTTATCAGTGATTGCATTTCATGTGTATTCTTTTGTGATTGGGTTAGCTCACTCAGGATGATAGTTTCCAGATCTAACCATTTACTTACAAATTGCATGAGTTCATTATTTTTAATTGCTGAGTAGTACTCCATTGTATAAATATACCACATTTTCTGTATCCATTCCTCCTTTGAGGGATATTTGGGCTCCTTCCAATTTCTGGCTATTATAAACAAGGCTGCTATAAACATAGTGGAGCATGTGTCTTTATTGTATGCAGAGGAATCCTCTGGGTATATGCCTAGGAGTGGTATGCCAGGGTCCTCTGGAAGTGACATGCCCAATTTTCTGAGGAACCGCCACACTGATTTCCAGAGCAGTTTTACCATTTTGCAATCCCACCAACAGTGGAGGAGTGTTCCCTCTTTCTCCACATCCTCACCAGCACCTGTTGTCTCTTGAGTTTTTAATCTTAGCCATTCTGACTGGTGTGAGGTGGAATCTCAGGGTTGTTTTGATTTGCATTTCCCTGATGACTAATGATGTTGAACATCTCTTAAGGTGTTTCTTGGCCATCCGAATTTCTTCTGGTGAAAATTCTTTGTTTAGCTCTGTACCCCATTTTTGATAGGGTTATTTGGTTCTTTGGGGTCTAACTTCTTGAGTTCTTTGTATATATTGGATATTAGCCCTCTGTTGGATGTGGGGTTGGTGAAGATCATTTCCCACTTTGTTGGTTGCCGTTTTGTCCTTCTGACAGTGTCCTTTGCCTTACAGAAACTTTGTAATTTTATGAGGTCCCATTTGTCAATTCTTGATCTTAGAGCATAAGCTATTGGTGTTCTGTTCAGGTATTTCCTGGTCTACAGTCATGATGTGAAGGAGCTTCAACTTTGCCACCTAACAACAAAATGGTGCTCTCTACTGTGTCCTGAAATCACTTCATACTGCATGCCTAAATAAACTCTTCCTCCTTTAAACTGATTTTGTCATATACTGTACAGAGAAAAGTAACAATGGTGTCTTCATAGGAAGGTTAGTGGGGAGTTACAAGACGCACCAACAAGGATGATAAACTCTTTATTGCTTCAACCAGACGTTGAAAACAGAATGGAGTACAAGAGTTGTCCATATTAAATATTATGTAAGTTGTAAAAGAGAACTGTCCCCAAAATTTTAAGAATAATGACTCTCAAGCTGTGTGCAAAGCTAACTTTTTTACTGCTCTTTGATTTAATTCGAAGTTTTCAAATGAGATTAGCAACTTAAAACTGGGCTTCAGACAGGTGTGTAGGCATTTCCTGGGAGAGCCCATGCCTGGGGCCAGGCCCAGATGGTTGTCAGTGATCCTGGTCAGCACTAAAACTCCAGCTGCATGAGAAGGAAGCCAGAGTACAATTTATACTGCATAGCAAATAAAGTAATCGGGAAGGAGATTCATTTCTAAATGTGCAATGGCCAAAACTAAAAATAAATAAAAACAAAAACAACCTAGCAGCCTAGGATGAGGTCCCCCTGAGGCAGGTGATTGCGTCTTGCATCATCAATTGGTTTCTGGACTAGCTCTGCTCTGTAAGCCAACATAATTAACATCCTGTTCTGTCTAGAATCAACAGCGGTGGGTAAAATGACCCCTGAAGCCCCAATTGTGGCCATGTAGAAGCTGGTATTGACTCCCTTCAGTACAACCACAGAATTGGTGATTGATACCTTGAGTCAGCAGGTGTCATTCTTGAATCCTTAGACATGAAGGACTGCTAAGAAATGCTCAAGATTTCCATCAGGTAGCTAGCTATAGGCATTAAGACACTCCTGCAGTTGTTTTCAACCTGTGGGTCATGACCCCTTTGGAAGAATCGAATAACCCATTCACAGGGGTAAACTGAGACAGGGGTAAACTAATACTCATAACAGTAGCAAAATTAGTTATGAAGTAGCAATGAAATTAATTTTATGTTTGGGGTCATCACAACATCTATATTAAAGGGCCACAGCATTAGGAAGGTTGAGAGCCACTGATCTAGGGCATATTTGAACCACTATGGGATATGGTATTGATTGTACACTGACACCATCTTTTAACTTGTAATTTTTAAACAAGATATACAGACTCAGAGATCTTAAACACTTTCACAAGTAGCTCAGTCTTAATGACTGATCAAATTAAGTAAAACTCTAATTTTGAATTAATTTTAAATCTCTAAAATGGCATCCAGTGAGTGTTATTTTAATCATATTATATATTGTAAGATTGGATAAATTATCCTCTATGCAGTTGATGACTTTTAAGCAGTCCCGATCCCTATCCTGAACACCACTTCTGATCATAGCTCACAGTTGTGGAAATATGCTATGACAGCTAGTCTGAAAGAGAGACTGGGTGGTTTTCTAAATCTAACATGAGGTACTGAAAAATAGCAATTTGTGATGAGCTGATAGGAATTTCAGAGGCCTTTATTCTTTCGAAGGAGGGATACTTGGACATTAGAGCTATGTGTGACTTGGACCAGTCAACTTGGGGTCAAAATCTGAAACAACGCTGCTACAGACCCTTATACAGACCCCTCGGCTTTCCTGGATATGATTTAACAGCTTCTGGTTTTTCCTTTGTGAATCAGTGGGTGACTTCTCTTGTTTCATTCTACAATTGACGGAGTGATTACTCGCCGAGAGAAATCAGTTTTCAGTCTCTCAGGAATCCACCCCACTTTTAAACTTAGATATCACAAGAAGTTAGATCTGAGTATACTTATAGGATATATTTTAAATAAATTTTTGTGCTTTATGACTTTGATCACTGACCCTTTGAAAGACTGAACACCGTCTAAGTAGATTTTTGAGTAGAGTTCCTCTTAATTTTAGAAATAGTGTATTTAACTATTCACACTTTTCAGTGAACTCTAGGCTTTGTCTGTGGCACTGATTTCTCATTGTCCTACTACCTTAAGCCAAACAAGCAAATTGGTCCCAGGATATGAGTGGTGAGAGCGGAATAAAGATTCCCGATTAGTAAAATTAATATCCTGGATGAAAAGAATGAAAGCCAGATATATAATCAGGTACTTAAAATATTCTATTACCTGTTCAACCACAAAATGCAGCTCCCTCAATTACTAACAGAGTCCATCCATTAGCTCAACAATTATATTAATGGAAGCCTGATTTAAGGCATATGAATGCTTAATGACTTATTTGTGTGTGTGAGTGTGTGTGTATATGCTTATGTATATGTATATGTATATGTATATGCATATTATCATATGATGTGAGTGCCTATATACACCATCAGTAAATGGTACCTAAATTTTTTTATTTTATATTTTTTCCAAAAAAAAAAAATAGAAGCAACTATGAGAGGATATCAAGGTTTATTTTTTAAACAAAGCACTCAGATACTAAAAAACTGAATTCTTCATAAAGAAAATAGGTTGCTCGCTCCTAAAATTGCCTCTAATGTTAGCTGAATATTAATAAAATCCATAAACCATTAGTACATTATAGCTGCTTTGTTCTGAATTACATAGACCTTTTATGTTTATTCCTCAGTGAAAATGCATAAAAAAAAAATGAAATCTACTCTAATTGTACTCTCTGAAGATAGCTGGTAAAATCATTTCTAGCAGCTATAAATCAATTGTAGTATTAAAATGACCTGCCAGGTGCATCTTCTGGGTATCAGACTAATTAAGGGAATGTATTAATTGCAACTATTCATCAACACCACCAACGTAGTTAGGTAACCCTTACAATGAATCTTCTTACCGTATTCTAGCAATAAAACTGCACTTTTATAAAATGCAAAGAAAAAAGGGAGAGAGGGGAAAGCTGGAAGAATGCTTTTTGCTTCTGATTCACAAAAGTCTGACACAATAGAAAGGTATCACATGGAGAGATTATAAAATTCTTGAACTTACCCTCATACTGTTTCTAGTATACTTTGTTTGGTAAAGTAACTGTATTTCTTAATAAATTCTAGGCTTTCTGAAACCTGATTGTTTCATACCCTTTTATTAAATCCTAATGCATCTCCATCTTTAGGCATGTACATTAGAGATAGATAAGTATATATCCATAATATTATGAGTAAAGCACTACACTTACTTGTGTGTGTGTTTGTGTGTGTGTCTCCTTCCATGATGAAAGTCAATTAAGCTGTAATTGTAATTAGCATCAAAAGAATGTCAGAAAATGTAGGTTTTGATCTTAACTAGTAAAGTGAGTAGGCTTCTGAAATTAATTTCAAATGACAGCCGTATCATTATTACGTTTTCCATTCCTCAATGGAAAAAGGAAATGTAAAACCTTGGAAATTGTTACAATGCATCAACTGTTTTCCTCCATCTTTGCAATCCAAATTCTTGGGGAGCAGTAAGGGGCTCACACATTCTACAGTCAACATTGATTTCCTCAATAAATCATTCTTTTCCTTATGGTAGGAGTTTTTTGTTTTGTTTTGTTTTTTTCAAATTTGGCTCTCTTCAGTATACTAAATAATATGAGTCACAAGATGACAGATTCTAAGCAAAAGAAACACTTTTTTCAGATGCGTATAAATCACTGGGAGATTCTAAATGGCCCTGATTTCCTGAATAATCAGTCACTCAAACTGGGTGTGAGCCCCTAAAGATGTGGCTCCTTTCAGACAGGACCCTGACAAACTGTCCTCCAAAAAGATATCCAATGTTAATATTATTCCAAGTGTGTAAGAAAGGCCACAGTTGGGGTTTTAAAAAGCAAGCCTTGCTACTCGTAGGTGACCTGGTCTCCCTGTGCTGTGGATAGAGAACAATTAAATCACTGGAGAGAGGCGAAAAGCAATGTTCTGAACAGCACTAAGAAAGAGGGACCGCCATTCCCAGCCCATTGCCCCACAGGAAATGCATGGGAGATAAGAAACTGATGGACTGTGCTTGGAACTTTGGTTTGTGTGAGTAAACTCTTTAACACAGGCATGGAGAAGCACAGTTAGAACCTGCACATAGGGACCTGTAGCTGTGAATTCTCATACCTGTTCTCCATTACACCAGTAGCTAAGACAGCAACACAGAAAGGAGCTGACCTCAAAATCTCAGAGCCACTGGTCCACAGTCTCTGTCTGGAGGGCAATCACTGCAAATGGAAGCAGATTTCTCTCAGCTGCCCTGCCTTCCCTGGGCAGCTGTGAGGCACATGCAAAGATGTCTTTTAAGCCGGGTGGTGGTGGTGCACGCCTTTAATCCCAGCACTTGGGAGGCAGAGGCAGGCGGATTTCTGAGTTCGAGGCCAGCCTGGTCTACAAAGTGAGTTCCAGGATAGCCAGGGCTACACAGAGAAACCCTGTCTCGAAAAACCAAAAATAAATAAATAAATAAATAAATACATACATACATACATACATAAATACATAAATAAATAAATAAAAAGATGTCTTTTAAAAGTCTGTCAATCATATACATGGCAGAGGATGGCCTTGTTGGACATCAGAGGAAGGGGGATGGGAGAGGGGGTTTCTGGAAGTGAGACCTGGAAAGGGGATAACATTTGCAATGTAAATAAAGAAAATATCCAATTTTTAAAAGGGCTCTCTCTCTCTCTCTCTCTCTCTCTCTCTCTCTCACATACACACACACACACACACACACACACACAAACACACACACACACACACACACACACACACACACAAGTCCATCAACCCTCTGAGGTTTGAAGAGTGTGCAGAACACTTATCTATTTCTTTTTTTTATTTTCTATATTCTTTGTTTACACTCCAAATGCCGTCCCCTTTCCTGGTTCCCCCCTCCCCATAAGTCCCATAAGCCCTCTTCAGTCCTCCCATTCCCCAATCATCCCCCTCCCATTTCTCTGTCCTGGAACTCCCCTACAATGCTGGATCAAGCTTTTCCAGGACCAGGGCCCTCTCTTTCCTTCTTCTTGGGAATCATTTGATATGTTAATTGTGTCTTGAGTATTCAGAGCTTCTGGGCTAATTAATATCCACTTATCAGTGACTGCATTTCATGTGTATGCTTTTGTGATTGGGTTACCTCACTTAGGATGATATTTTCCAGTTCCAATCATTTGCCTGAAAATTTCATGAATTCATTGTTTTTAATTGCTGAGAAGTATTCCATTGTATTAAGTTTGTTACAGGAAATATTTAAGGCTGTTGATCTCTAGTGCTATTAAAAACCACAGAGAAAAACAAAAATAGAACAAAACTAAATCTCCTGCTCAGGATCCTGGAATGTTTCATTTGGATTGACCTCTCAATGTTGGCTCAGAAGAGTGAAATTCACAATCTCAACGTCAGTAGCATGTTATTACTGACCTGTCACGGTGCCAGGAAGCAGGTTCAGGGGCTTGAAAATGAACCCCACTCTGCTTCACCCTCGTCACCACCTCAGATGAAGGAACCGATGATGTTCTGCAGAAATGATCCTTTTCACAAAATTCCAAAACTCTCCAGTAAACAAGAAATGGAATCCAAATCTGTTTGCTGGTCAGCCAGTGACCTTTACCAGTAAGCCCTGGGTTCCAGATATCCCCCATAGGGTCTGGAACTGACTGAGCTCATCAGGAACAAACACGCTCAGCTCCAAGTAGTCTGGCTATACTGCGGTGATTTGGTTATCTGTGCTCTGCCCACCCTGTGCTGTGAAGGGTTGTCTGAGCTTCCTTGGTATTTCTAGGAATGCATTCTTCATGCCAAAAACTTAAAACTTTTATGCCTCTCCAAGGTATAGCCGGGAAAATTGACATTTCCCTTAAACAAAAGTTAAAATTCCCTGTGAATGCCCTGTTCCATCAGGTCTTTGTTTATGTACTTGTGTATTTATTTCATGTAATTTTAGGGATAATGTATTCTCTTTCACTAAAACAAGGGATTAAAAAGGAACTATTAACAATCATCAAATGTTGTTCTACAACAATCTTGATATCAACAAAGACACCTCTCTCTCTCTTCCAAAGGTCCTGGTATAACTAATATTGATGAATTAAAAATCAAACCAGAATATATGAAGCTATCCCTATGAAAGCTATAGCTACACCATACCTCATGTATACTATGGATACCTCAGTACAACAACCCTGGCTAAGGTTTCACATTCACATTAAAGAAACAATGGAATGCATTGTTCAGAGAACTTCCCAAACATGATCTCAATTCACATATTGATACTAATCTTGGAAGACAGGGGGGTACAGGGGGGGATAAACACAAGACCATTTCAAGCTGAGAAGTGTGTTTGCATGTTGTCTTTAAAAAATACAGGGCTATTGTTTAGATTTCCCTTTTCTTGACAAACTGAAAAAGAGAAAACATTCTTGCCTTCACAATCCCTGCGTCTTCATAGACAATATTCCTGTGCGTACTATGCAAAAAGGAAGCAGACTCAATTCAGAAAATGCTTATAAACTATTCAGTTTTACCAGTCTGCTCTATTTCTTGACAACTTAGAATTCTCTATGCTGGGAATAATTAAGTCACTCAAGCTGACATTTTGCATGGCTCTTCATCTCTCTGTGTACACATCAAAGACACAATTATCTCTGACAACATTCAGGCTTATAAATATATTTACTATGTCTCTTCGTTTACCTTTGACACAGTGCCCATCATCCATTATTGTTTCCAAATTCACCCACAGTCAGTCCTATCCTTCACTTCGATGATGTGAAATGGCTTTGTTTTGATTTTTTCAGATATGTCTGCTATTCCACGCTCCACTCCATCCTATAGGTAAAAGAATTTCTTTGCCTTACATTGATCCTTCAGTTCTATAAGAAGGCTCTTGGGCCATAATCATCTGAAATTCAGAGACTTCAGTTCCAGAGGGAAGTGGAGTTTTAAACCACACCTTTTAGAGGATGCTTTCCCTGGGCTTATCAGGAAACCGAGCTCCTTGCTCACCGCCACCACCGTCCCTTGCACACAGCTCTATTTTACAACACCTTGCCATCCAAAGAGCATTGGTACATTATGTGATGCCTCATTAACCGTGAGCTCCCCGAGTGCAGGAAGCATGGTTTATAAATCTTATCAATCCAACACCTTCTACCTTGCTTGGCATAAAGTGGCACTAATTAAATGTTTGCTGAGTAAATGGTCACCATTGTTTATGCCCACTCCTCCCCTTCCCCCAGTCCTATCTAGGGAGTCCTGTTAAGTCTCAACCAATTTAAAGTAAATGCTTTGGCTCCAACGTAGTCTCTTTCTCTTCTCTCTCTCTCTCTCTCTCTCTCTCTCTCTCTCTCTCTCTCCCTCTCTCTCTCTCATATGGAGTAGAACCCTTTTAAAGTGCTGGTCAGTCTTTTCCTTGTCGTTTTTCTTAAGGGTCGTAAATTAATTTCATATGTCACACTGCAGTTCTAGTTGGGGATAATGACGATTGCAATGATAAAGAAGATCAGCAGAAAGTTTACAATAGTAATTTATTTTCTTTTTTAGACTTATTTATAATATTTGTGTGTGTGTGTGTGTGTGTGTGTGTGTGTGTGCGCGCGCGCGCGCGCGCGCGCGCGCGCGCACACACACACACACACACACACACACACACTTCAACCTGCCTGGGAGATTAGAAGAAAAGTCACAGGAGTCAATTCTCTCCTTCCCACCATGTAGTTCCCAGGCACAGAACTCAGGTCTTTGGGCTTGGCAGGAAATGCCTCTCCCTGCTAAGCCACCCCACTGGTTCTACAGTAGTCATTCCTTTATATCTACCATCACTTGTTCTTTACAAGAGTCTGGATGAAATAATTGAGGCAAGGACCAGTGATAATCTGTGAGCTTCAACCTTTGCCATCACATCACTGCCCAGAAAGCAGCGTTGTGTTGAAGAGGGCACAGAGTATGGGGACTTCAGAGTCTGGTAGGTCTCATTTTAGCTTCTATCTTGACCATTTATAACCTACAGAACTACTTATGGAGTTTGGATTTCAAGGTTCTAACTTGTGTAAGTGACAAGAAATTCAAGTTTTCTTTCCACGTAGCCCAGCCATTGCTTTCTACAGTCACGAATTCGTGCCTTTGTTAAGGGAGGTGTGGGTAACAGTGTGTCTGTCTTCTAGACTTTTTGTGCCCAGTTCAAGGGAGAGGAGTCTGTGTTTCTTCACCACCAGACTTCCAGGTATCACCTGAGCATCTTATGTCTTATATAAACACCAATACAGTGGCTTCTATTTGGTCTTCTTCTGAGCAATCACTCTATCGAGATTTTTTTTTTTTTAATTAGCGAATGAACTGTTGGAATTCCAAGTCTTGGAACTGACTATCTAGTTGGAATAACTACTAATACCTACCCCCAAAATAAGCTAAGCTGAAGCTGGAGAGATGGCTCAGCAGTTAAGAACCCTGGTTGCTTTTGAAAGAGACCTGAGTTCAGTTCATTGCCCTCTTTAGGTTCTGTTCCGGGGCATCCAATGGCAGCTTCAGCCTCTGCAGGCACCAGGCACATGTGTGGTGCACAGACATGCCTGCAGGCAAAACAGCCATAGACCTAAAATAAAATAATTAAATAAGCTAAGAGTGGTGGAATTGTACTACATCAAATAAAAAACTTATCTAGCTGAAGTGAGCAAAAAGTGTTCAAAAGTAAAGGTGCTGCTTCTGTTTCCCAAGGAAGGGGTCGGTGCCTTTACCAGGCTCAGAACATCGAAAATAGTTTTCTAATGGAACATTTTAGTATATACCTGGATGATTGTTCTTCCTCTCATGGGTAGATTTGACAACTTCAATTTCTTAATGTAGCTGTTAGAAACCCACGTTCATCACACTCCTGCCTCTATGTTTAGTTAAAGCCCTTCACAGCCTTAAAATGGGAACCAAATGTCTCCTGTCAAGAACGAGTCTTAGCACATAGTAATATAACCAAATGTTACAATTTATCTTTTGACTGCCCTGGAATTTTCCTGTCAGGGTGCTATTTCTAACTGGGTAGGTGCTATTCCTTAGGGTTTGCCTCTGACAGTCCTAGAAATTATTGATCTGCCATTGCCCTGCTGTGACTGTGTGAATGGCACTCCGTGACACCTCTGGCTGGGAACGAGGCAGCGGTCCACAAGCTGCCCCAACATTCCCATCATGTTGAGGTAAGTTCACTAATGCCTCCAAAAGAAGTTTATACAACAGAAACTGGACTGAAAGGGCTGGAGAGAGAAGAGATGCAGTCAGTACTTAAGGGTAAAACCAATAAAGTATTTTTGAGAAAACAAGAAACCCTCCCATAGTGCTCCAGGGCACTCTTGCCAGCATGGCTGACTTCCACAGCACCGGCTCCCCTGCAGCCCTTTATCCCGAGGTCTTCTCAAAGGGCTAGTGAGCCTTAAGCAACAGCACAACAGGGAGTACTTATGTCAAGCCCCGTACCCGTTCCTGCTCACTGAAAAATGAGGTGTGGCTAAGGAGACCTCGGATGGGCAGGCTCTACATACTTTATCCGCACACTCCATAGAACTGTTTTTCTATTACGGACCTGATTGTGTAGCAACAACAATAAATGAAAATATGCTGAAAGATGAGAGTCTTAAGTCATAATGGAAATTACAGGCACATAAAGTAACAGCAAAGCGCCTACATGGTCATTTGACTCGGAGCATAGATGTTCTCCCCAGAGGAGCCGCAGCGTCCAGGGTCCAAGTCCTCCTCCTCTTTGCTATGGAACTGAGAGCTTGCAGGAGAAAATCCCGAAAAAACCTTTTCTTTCCATCTTTTTCTTTGTTCTCTCTCTCTCTCTCTCTCTCTCTCTCTCTCTCTCTCTCTCTCTCTCGTGTGTGTGTGTGTGTGTGTGTGTGTGTGTGTGTGTATTCCTCTTCCTCTCTCCTCTCTCTCTCCCTCTCTCTGTCTCTCTGTCTCTGTCTCTTTTCCCTCTCTTCTTACTCTCTGTCTCTCTGTGTCTGTTTCTCTCTCCGTCTCTCCCTCTCTGTCTGTCTCTCTCTTTCTCTCCCTCTCCCTCTCTCCTCTTCTCTGTGTGTGTCTCTTTCTCTCCCTCTTCCTCTCTCCTCCTCTCTCTGTCTCTTTCCCTCTCTCTGTCTCTCGTTCCCTTTCTTCTCCTCACTCTCTATCTCCCTCTCTGTCTCTCTCTTTCTCTCCCTCTTCCTCTCTCCTCTTCTCTGTCTCTCTTTCCCTCACTCCCTTCCTGTCTCTATTTTTTTTTAGTTTTTTTTTTAAAATTGGATATATTCTATATTTACATTTCATTTCCCTTTTCCTGGTTCCCTGCCCCCCCAAAGGTCCCACATGCCCTTTTCCCTCCCCCTGCTCTCCCATCCACCCCTTCCCACTTCCCTGTTCTGGTATTCCCCTACACTGATGCTTTTTGTTTTAAAAACAACTTATGCTGTAGAGTACAGGCTGACTGAACTCTCTCATCTTCTGCCTCAGTCCCCAAGGGCTAGAATGACCGACGTGTACCCCAACCACGCAGCCGAAGCTAGGGAACCCTTATCCATTATGCCTGGAATGCACTTCTGTGTACTAGTCTATAAATGATAAGTTGAAAATCAGTGTTTGTTCATTTGAGACAGAAAATCTTGTGGATCTCAGGAAATTCTTGGGCTATCCATTTTTATCCTCTTTTATAAACTTATCTCCATTTTATTGTATTGCCAAACCAATATGCTAAAGTCAAGTCAAACTTGGACTCTACCAGGTGATACTGAGAGCTATTATTTCTAAGATCAGCAGTAGACTGTCTACCAGGGTTATCTTTAGAGTTTGCAATCTATGAAACAGCTCATTTAAAGTTCTCAAACCTGAAAAGCTATATCCCTATACTAGATAATGCTAGTCCAGCTTAAACCATATGCTATTTTTATTCTACGACTTGTATGTCTTTGGGGATAGTGGAACACTAATTTTAAAATTTATTTTTGTTGAGAGAGAGAGAGAGAGAGAGAGAGAGAGAGAGAGAGAGAGAGAACTGAGTATCCCATCTTACTGTGCATATCTGTATTCCCAAATTCTACCAAGTGTTCCTTAAGTAGTACAGTCTCTGCTTTATGTATGGATAGCGGGTGAGACTGAGTTATATCCTGGTCTCCAAAAGCCTTCCATGGAATACAATGATTCCTCATGTTGTTGTTGTTGTTGTTTCCTAGCCCACCGAATCTAAAATACTTAGCACCAGTTGGTGAATTTCAAATGCTTTGAAGAGCTGGGGATGTGGCTCAGTGGTTTAACAGAGACAGGTGCCAGGCCCTGTTGTTCAAGCACCAGCAGTGTTAAAAACAAAATAAAAATAGCAAAGCAAGTTGCCTTGGGTGTTTAGTTTTCCATCCGTAAACTAAACAGAAATTCCTCGTTCCTCTTCTCTTCTTACACCTTCTGGCATTCTTGCCTTTGTCCTCTCTCTCTCTCTCTCTCTCTCTCTCTCTCTCTCTCTCTCTCTCTCTCTCTCTCTCTCTCTCTCTCTCTCTCTCCTTCTTATCCTCTTCACCTTTCTCCTACCTGCTTCCCCCTCTTGATCCACAGGACGAAACCCAGCCCTCTCCTCTCTCTTCTTTAAAGTAATTTGGAACAGAAGCAAAGGCCCTGGAATCCTCGGTAATCCGCCCCAGATCCAGCCACTGAGCGCTGGTTAGGCTCCAGTACAGCTGACCGTCTTCTCCGGCAGCTCCCTTAGAAATTGAAAAACCTGTTAGAGTATCAGCGGGATAACGTGAGCCCTGAAACAAAAATCATACAAATAGAAAAGAAAATGTCCTTTCAGTGCTAAGTTAAGGTTGGAAAGGAAACGGGCTCTGGGTGATCTCTATTGATGAGCCCCGAAGTGGCTGGTGCTTAAAGGACTGGTTATTTTGCCTGCCTTTCTGGTGTCATTAAGCCTCTGCCCCACAGGCCAAACAGCTTACTTGACTGCACACAGCTTCCCCTTTGAGAGTGAATAGCAAACCTGAGATAATGCATATTTGAAAGAAGAAACCCAGCCATAGAACAGCCCAGCCCAACAAGGGCTGCCACTTTCTGAGAGAGATGGCTCCTCAGGCACATCCCTTACCACTTTGCCTTCTTCCCTCTCCTGACACAAATGTCCTTGGGGGCAAAAAAGGAAGCTGTGTGTCCTTGCCCTTCCCCCTCTAGGACATGGATCCTGCTGTCTCCTGAATGACTTTCTTTTCCCAGTTCATTCTCTCTTTTCTGTCTCTTCCTTTCCCAGATGGCACCATGCCAAACGGTGAGACATTAACATTTTTTTTAAAAAAAAAAATTATAAACGTGATGTGCCAGGTAAATATTTCTGCTGAGGAAAAGTTTACAATAATGGCTCCCTTATGGGTGGAGATCACCTTGGAAATTATTCCCATGCATAATGTTTTCACTGCTACCGGTGCACAGTATATTTTAGAGCAGTTTTTTTTTTCTATCATAGTCTTCCAGCATTAAAGGCTTCTGACATGATGAAAGTAGAGCATCCTGAGAATGAAAGTCATGCCCGGACTGTTCTTCTTGTCTCTTTGGTAACTCTTCATCTCTGTTTCTCACCCAGTTCTCACCATTCACACCAGTTCCTTGCCTTTCAGTTTTCAAGCCGCCCCTCCCCCCCATTTCTGAGCTCCCCAACTGAGATGCCCTCTTTTCTCTCTGAGCTCCTCTTGCCTCCTTACAGGCACACCATCTTGTCTTTCTATTTTCCAGCTATTCTTCACCCAGACTCGTCCTCTGGTCCCAGCACAACCAAACTCTTGCAAAGACTGGGGACACAGATCGGGAGCAGGAAATTTAACAATGGCAGAGCTGTGACACGTTAATTCAACTCCCGCTGTTAAATTAACCAGCGTTCCAGCCGAGTTAGCGCGTCACCCAGTTTCAAAAGGTTAAGCTCCAAGCTTAATCTTATTCATCATTATGAACTCTTCAAATTGGCTGAAATATTTAAAATTCAGTGAAATGAAAGGATTGCAGGAAACATTTAAGAGCCAACTGCCCAGTCTTTAAAAAAAAAATGGAGAAATAATCTACAAAGATTAGCAAAAGAAGGGTTCTGAATGGGTGAACGGAGCCACCCGAGAACCAGGTTAGAGCGAACAATGAAGGGCGCCGAGGACAAGGACATCTTATCTACCCGCTATCGAGGAGAGATTCTGGCGTTAGGAAGAAATTTAATAGAAGACCCTGAAAACGCAAGTCCTCCCTCATCATAAGCAACAGACCACAGCTGAATGCTAATGAAATGAACTTGTTCAGTGATACCCGTTGCCCCTCCTGGATTGCAGACACAGATGGAAGGTGGATCACAGGCAGCTCCCCACTCCAGAGTCTCCAGTATGCTCTGACCTGCGTTTTATGACCATAGAGGACTCCTCTGAGTCTCGCAAAAAGAAGCCTGTGATTCAGCAAATACCACTAGGGGCAGTGAACCTAACATTTCTTTTCCTTCCATTTTATTTTAGCTTTTAGTTTTTAGTTTTTAGTTTTTAGGTTTCGTTTTGTTTTGTTTTGTTTTTTCTGAAACAGTTTCTGTCACAAACAACGCTGTACAATCAAGGATGACCTTGAACTTCCGATCCTTCTGCTTTGCTTAAACCTCCCAAAAACTGTGAAAGAAGGTGGAAACCGCCATGTCTGGTTTCCTGTAATGCTGTGGATTTCGTCTAGAGATCTATGCATTTGGGGGGGAAAACACTCACATCGTCCAGCCCAGCAGTTAAATTTTCTTTTTTTCCTCAACACAGTGTTTAGCACACAGTAGCCTTGAAATAGGATGATTCTGTTAATGTTCCTCTAACATGCCGGTCAGCACACATCTCTTGAGACTTTGGAACGGTGTAATAATTGGGGATGTCAGGAAAAGATGCCCTTCTTGAAAGTCTACCTCAATCTCTCATTCCATCTTGGGTCCATCCTGGACCCATTTAAAATGTTCTCACATGTGCATGAGCTCTGGCTTCCATACACACCACAGGCCTCTTGCAAACTTAGTCTCATGACCAAGTCTCTTTCCTCTCCTGCTGGCAAATTAATGTGTGGTTTTCCAAACTCCTTCATCTTCCACCTCCTTCTCGGAAGCCTGTTATCCCCGGGGTGTCTTTAATCACATTTCACATATTTTCCTTTGAAAGAGGTTGTTTTGGGTTTTATGATATTGCTTTGTCAATGGTATATTTTGTATATTTTACTGTAGGATAGGTATCTGTTGTAGGGCAAAGACTAAGCCTATTTTTATTACATACTCTGCATGTCTAGAAGAATATTGCTGCAATGTTGTACATGTCTAGCAATCCTAATAAATAAAAACAGGTCCATGAACATCTGTATGCCCTCTGTATTAATATATGATATATCTTTGTGCCAGATTTACCTAATTCTCTTCCCCCTCCCTCTCTTCTTTCGTTCATCTCTCCTTTTCCCTCTCCCTTTTTCTCTCCTCATTTCTTTTTCTCTGTCTTAGTCTCTCTCTCTCTCTCTCTCTCTCTCTCTCTCTCTCTCTCTCTCTCTCTCTCCTCTCTCTGATTTCTCTTTCTGCCTTTCTATCTCTGTATGAATGTGTATCTCATAGATTCATAAGAAAATACTTTCTGATTCGTGTGCTATATAACCTATTATTTGCTCCTTCTAATTATGCTGGCAGAGATTCTCAATCTGTAGTTAAAGAATAATGAAGAAAATGAACATCTTGTCTTGACTCTGGCAGGCAGACCTTTCATGTCTACATATTGAACAAAATACTGAAATGGCTCTAACCATCATCATCATCATCATCATCATCATCATCATCATCATCACAACACACTCACCTATCCAGACTTGTCTGTACTGTGATGTGGTTAGTTTCTCAAGGAGAGCAGTTATTCACATCTTCCTCAAATCTGTACCTGCCTTGTGTAAAAGGAGACTAAGGTAAAGCTGTATGACTTCTGAAGCAGGATCAAGAAGAGCCTTTGAGTTAGCTCTTTATGGTACCCACATAAGTATGCACACTGCTAAACTGAAAACAGGGCTCTAAGAAGCTCAAACCCAATAGAGTGGATGTTCATGGGTATTCTGGAAATGATCCTAAGTGAGTCCAGCCTTGATCTATCTTAGTACAGATGCCAAGCATTTGAGAACAAATCACAACGATGCCTCTAACACACAGCCTCTGGCCACCCCTTGCCATTTTACTCCCCAGGTGAGGTCCAGAAATGAAATGTCCATGACAAGCTATCAATACTAAGAAGTCCTAAGCCACAGCACTGGGTATATAAGAAAACAAAATAATATTGATGTGCTCGCTAAATCAGAAAGATTAGAGTTTGCAAAGGGGCTTCAAAATTTCCATGAAACATAGGTTTTTATTTTCCTTCTTGGAGAAGTAATATGTTGACTCTGTGGATAAACTGACTTAACATCAAGTCAGTTTTGCATTTATGAATAAATCTTAGTCACAATGTATTAGATTAGTCTAGATTTTGTTTGCTACCATTTCATCTGGAGTGTTTGCACCCACAGTTGCCAGTGACATAGGACTTTGGTGATTTTCTGGTTTTCCAGATTCAACAACGTACTTGTTTTATATGAAGACCTAAACACTCCTCTGGCTTTACCTAATCCACTTAGGTTTTCTGGGATACTTTCAAGTATCTCCTAGGATTATTGTTTGAGGGAGATGCAAATGTGTGAGCCTGATGCTTTTCCCCAGAAGATGCATTGACTATTTAAAGACTTTTTAAAATATTCTAATTCTGTTAAAATAAAATTTGATAACATATCTATCTGGGAAATTAGCCATTCTAACATAATGATGAAATTCAGATGTGAGTGAGAATGGCTAATTTCCCAGATAGATATAAACACCGACTTTGCTCAATCTCCTTTCTCCTTTTTACACTTTAAATTTGATGTTTTCCTTTCTTTTGTCTAATTCTTGTCACTGTTTTCATAGGCTCTCAAAGACTGCCATGTTGTGTTTCCATTATCTTCATTTTTTAATCCTTTTTTGGCTTGATCCGAGACTCATTGTTTCAACAGTGGCTTTAGCAGAACCCAAACAATGGTTATAAAGTATGTAATTAGCTGCATATTTATATGCATGTTTATTTCATTTGACCACAGAATTCCTTATGTATCTTCTGTTTTATAACACTTACTGGCATTTGTATAGTTTCTTTATTTTCTTTCTTTCTTTATTTGGGATATAGAG
The DNA here is from genome assembly GCA_964023405.1 of Apodemus agrarius. Lineage (NCBI taxonomy): Eukaryota > Metazoa > Chordata > Mammalia > Rodentia > Muridae > Apodemus > Apodemus agrarius. The sequence continues at coordinate 119,871,537 of OZ030008.1, read as the reverse complement.
TCAAATTTGATGCATAGTTAAAGTTTATGTGCACCTACAAAAATAATATTTTCTTAATTTGAAGAATCTTTACTTATAGAATACTGAAAAATTAAGTAGAATAATCTGTGCTAGAAATTTTGTACATATATATTTATTTAATATTAAAATGGATTTGTATAGCATACTTAAGAACTCAAACATAGTGACTTATATGTGTAGTCTGTTGTAACTATGCTATTTGGCACCTAGTGTTGTATAACAGTTCCCTCTGAGACAGAAAGATTCCATCGTATAGGGAAGCTCCTTGAACAGAATGGTACTCTACTCAAAACAGCTTCAGGAAGTACCTGACACTGACCAAATTCACTAGGCCTCTCTCTCCCAGAATCAACAAACAAAGCTGCTAAGAGTGCCTTTCAGACAAGTCAAATTGCAAAGAAGATTCTCAGATCCAGTCAAAATGCTAAAGAAGACTCTAAGCACAAACCAGCTTCCTAGAAGAAGCATAAACTACCTGAGTTGCCTAGAAGAGGTTTGGACCAACTGAGGCACAGGAGAGCTGGTCTCCAACCTGTTGGGCTACGTGCAGGGCATTCAGTGTGCTCTAGGTTCTGAACTTTCCTGAACTGTCACACCTCCAGGGATAGGTCTTGGTAATATAGCAATCTCTGAATCATTTATACCCCTGTAAGTACCTCTCACTCATATTCCTATAAGTAACCCCTCGCCTATATCTCTGCAAGTAACCTCTCACCCATATTTCTGTAAGTAACCCCTCACCTATATTTATTAAGTAACCCTAATAAATTGGTTCACCAACTTGGACTTTGGTGTTATACGTGCTTTGGTCTGTTGTGGGCTCTCTGGGAGCATGGACGTGTGAAACATCTCCACTGAAAGAGGTTTGTCACCCAACACGCATGCAATCCTTATAGTTACACGTGCAGATTGTAGCTTCTGGTTTTATAAAAGCTCTTTCAGTTCTTGTTTAGTGATTTGAATCTTGAACATTAGGTCGGTTGTAAAGGCCACACAATCACGTTATATTGGCTTTGTGGATTGGCTACAACTGTGAATAACGAGTCACAGAACTTCAGAATGTCCTTGGACAGTTTCTAAAATACTTCTCATAATTACTGACCCCCTGTGAACATCAGTAGAGTCCAAGAAAGGATTAACAAGTGTTAATGCCCTATATGTTGTAGTAGAATATGATCTCTGGGCAGATTGACTTATCTAGTCTATCTCATGTAACCACACATGTTCTCATGTTAGAAGCAGAGCAAATGGCATGTTCACAATGCAAAGCACCACTGGGCTCACATAGGTGCATCCCTTACATGGCATCCCTTATGTGGTTGAAGTCAGAAGAGGAACAGAAAAGATTAACAGTGGGGTACTAAGGTTTCTTTACTATTTTCCCTCTTTTGATTAGTTGTTTTCTTTATTTACATTTCAAATGTTATCCCTTTTCCTGGTTTCCCCTCCTAAAACCTCCTAACCCATCCTCTTCCCCCTGCTCATCAAATGACCCATTCCAGCTTCCCTGTCCTGGCATTCCCCTATACTGGGGCATTGAGCCTTCTCAGGACCAAGGGCCTCTCCTCCCTTTGATGTCCAACAAGATCATCCTCTGCTACGTATGCAGTTGGAGCCATGTGCCCTTTCATGTGTACTCTTTGGTTGGTGATTTAGTCCCTGGGAGCACTAAGGTTTCAATACATAATATACTGTCAAGAATTTCTGTAGTGCATTGACAATCATGTTTCTGTCACATAATCTACTGCTAACTCTCATTAGAATACCTGAGTCACTCTTAAACCTATGTCACTTGCATACACTGGGATTTTTCTTTCTAATTCAATCTGAAAATCTGTTTCCAGAGCTGGAGATATATTTTAATCAACTTTTGTTTTACTTATTTTGATGTACGATTTACTTATTTTGATGTCCACTTTCTTGGAAATGTGTGACCATCCTTTTTAATATTGGCAATGGATAAAATTCACAGTTGAGCATTTTCTTCTTTGTGTTACCTCTGTTTCAACAACAAGGGTTTTGTTTGGTTTTGTTTATTTGTGTTTCTTTTTGTTTTGTCTCTCCAACTAGATAGTACTTGGTTGCTTCACTTCAGGACTTGCCCTAGCTATAATATCACCTCAAGATTGACTCAGCTTCTGTTCCTTTATTTTCTAAGCTAATTCTTTAATGACTACTGATGTCAGCTGTGGTCATTACCTTCCCACAGTAAGTTACAGTTCTCTTCCAAAGTTAAAGACTGGATGGTATGGTTTGAGTCATATACATTATAGGTCTCCCATCTGAATCCATTGTTCATTTCCTCTTTGATGAATTTCTACTTTTGTGGAGGTTCTGGTCTAGTTTCTTACTCTGAAAGTCTTTTTTTTCTATATTCTTTGTTTCCATTACAAATTATTTCCCCTTTCCCACTTCCCCCCTCCCCATAAGTCGAATAAGCCCTCTTCCCTCCACCAGTTCCCCAATCAGCCCCCTTCCCCTTCCCTGTCCTGGTAATCCTCTACATTGCTGCATCAAGCCTTTCCAGGACCAGGGCCCTCTCCTTCCTTCTTTTTGGGAATGATTTGATATGTGAATTGTGTCTTGGGTATTCAGAGCTTCTGGGCTAATATCCACTTATCAGTGACTACATTCCATGTTTTCTTTCTCTTTTTTTGTGATTGGGTTATCTCACTTAGGATGATATCTTCAAGTTCCAATCATTTGCCTCAGATTTTATGAATTCATTGTTTTTAATTGCTGAGTAGTATTCCATTGTGTAAATATACCACATTTTCTGTATTCATTCCTCCATTGAGGGGCATTTGGGTTCTTTCCAGCTTCTGGCTACTATAAATAAGGCTGCTATGAACATAGTAGAACATGTGTTCTTATTGCATGCTAGGGAATCCTCTGGGTATATGCCCAGGAGTGGTATGACAGGGTCCTCCGGAAGTGTCCTTTTACTTGGCTACAAATTGTCATTTTCTCTCCTTGCTGCTAATATCCATGAACATGGGCCATGTCTCCTCCTCTCCTCTTACTGCACAATCTTTGCAGGATTATATTATCAAAGCCCTGACATTTTAGACTGCTTTGAAGGAAGCATAATAACCCAGTAAGACTAGCAAGCACTTTATCAGTTAATGGAAAAACTTGTGAGTAAAGGATTATCTAACTTAGAAATGATACTAGGACTCAAAATTAATAAAAGTAATTAAATAAAAATAGTATATAGTATGCTCTTATACATTAATATTTGGTTTCTACTGATGCAATTTCTCTGAGGCTATAATGTTAGGTATATATTATTTCTCCTACTATGTAGAAATATAGATATAAATATTCTATTAATACAATGACTTTATGTATTTTAGACAAGGTATCTACATTCTAAAATATAATATCTAAACTATAATTTAAAACGCAGGTGTATTTCTTTCCTTTTATATTTTTTATTTTTTATTTAACTTTATTAGCTATATGCTTTATTTACATTTCAAATGTTAACCCCTTTCCACATCACCCCACTGAAAACCCCCTATCCCATCTCCTCTCCCCTTGCTCAGCACCCCTCCCTGCCCAATTTCCTGACTTGCATTCCCCTGTTCTGGGGAATTGAGCCTTCAAAGGACCAATGGCTTCTCCTCCCATTGATGTCTGAAATGATCATCTTCTGCTACATAAGTAGCTGAAGTCCTGGGTCCCTCCATGTGTACTCTTTGGTTGGTGGATTAGTCCCTGGGAGCACTGGGGGTAATGGTTGGTACATATTATTGTTCCTCCTGTAGGGCTGCAAACCTCCTCAGCTCCTTGGGTCCTTTCTCTAGCTGCTCCATAGGGGACCCTATTCTCATTCTATTGGTTGGCTGTGAACCATGGGTGTTTTTATCCCCTTTCCAATAAGGATCAAAGTATCCACACTTTGCTCTTCCTTCATCTTGAGCTTCATGTGGTTTGTGAGTTGTATCTTGGGTATTCCGAGCTTTTGGGCTAATAGCCACTTATCAGTGATTGCATACTATGTGTGTTCTTTTGTGATTGGGTTACCTCACTCAGGATGATATTTTCTAGCTCTATCCAGTTGCCTAAGAATTTCATTAAGTCATTGTTTTTAATAGCTGAGTAGTACTCCATTGTGTAAATGTACCACATTTTCTGTATCCATTCCTCTGTTGTGTTGAGGGACATCTGGGTTCTTTCCAGCTTCTGGCTACTATAAGGTTGCTATGAACATAGTGGAACATGTATCCTTATTATGTGTTGGAGCATCTTCTGGGTATATGCCCAGGAGTGATATAGCTGGGTCCACAGATAGTGCTATGTCCAGTTTTCTGAGGAACCACCAGACTGATTGCCAGAGTGGTTTTACCAGCTTGCAATCCTCTGACTGCCTCCAAAATGAAACTGGAAAGAGCTTACACTAACAGCTTAACAGCACAGTTGAAGGCTCTAGAACAAAAAGAAGCAAGTACACCCAAGAGGAGTACACTGAAGAAAATAGTCAAACTCAACCAAGTAGAAATCAACCAAGTAGAAGCAAAAAGAACTGTACAAAGAATCAACCAAACCAGGAGCTGGTTCTTTGAAAAAACCAAAAAGATAGATAAACCCTTGGCCAAACTAACCATAGGGCACAGAGACAGTACCGAAATCAGCAAAATCAGAAATGAAAAGGGAGGCATATCAACAGATCATGAGAAAATCCAAAAAAATCATCAGATCCTACTACAAAAGCCTATACTCAACAAAAGTGGAAAATCTAGAGGAAATGGACAATTTTCTAGACAGATACCAGGTACCAAAGTTAAGTCAGGATCAGATAAATATTCTAAACAAACTCATAACCCCTAAAGAAATAGAAGCAGTCATTAATAATTTCCCAGCCAAAAAAGCCAGGACCAGGTGGGTTAAATGCAGAGTCCTTTTATATATTTTAAAGCAGAGGACAAGCATAGACGGACTGTGGATGTGTCCTGGGTAGTGTTGCTGAAGACTTACAGTTCCCACCCTGGATCTCTCCTTTAACATGCGTCAACATCATTCCTTTCTTTCATTTTTCAAGACTCTGTATCTACAAGTGCACTTTCCTTAGTGTCCTGTTTCATTCTTGATTTCTTAGTTAAATATCACTCATTCCTGCAATGGTTTCTTATTGTTTTTCATTTGGAATATGTTCCATATCTGACTACCCATAAAAATCACTGTACTAGACAGACATCACTATCTGAAATTTGAATATTTTAGGTACACATCTGCTTTAGCCATAAAGAAAGGAAAGGTAGGGATAGCCAGTCCAAAAGCTTTTCATACCAGAGTGCTTCACCCTCTGCACAATGGGAACAGTGAAGTCCAGCTTTACATATTATAGCTACTTTAAAATAAGTGATCCTTATGATTAAAATTACTGGCAGGGAACTTTTTTAAAACAACATACTATGTAACAAATATAGGCACAAAACCATACAGTGTGGAAATATTTAATTATCATTTCTTGTGTGGGAAAAGCAGTTCAACTCTACCCTTGAAAACAAGGGCACAGATATTTCTAGTGACTCTAAGTCTAATGTCAATGGTAACAGTGACATTTCTCAGGATCATTAAGAAGTTTCTTGTCCACATTATGTAAAACACTGTCATTTCTCCCATTCCAAACGATGTCCCTTAAGCAAACACAACTGATCATTTTTTGGGTTTTTTGGTTTTCTTTTTCTTTTTTTTTTTCTCGAGACAGGGTTTCTCTGTGTAGCCCTGGCTGTACTGGAACTCACTTTGTACACCAGGCTGGCCTCAAACTCAGAAATCCACCTGCCTCTGCCTCCCAAGTGCTGGGATTAAAGGCATGCACCACCATGCCCAGCTTTCATTTTGTTTTTGTTTTATCTGATGGAAAACATTTGAGATCCATAGCTATAAAAGTGTACTGTAGATCTAAGGGAAGCAACACTTAGAAGCAAGTTCCATGCAGTATAAATCTAACATAGCATCAAATGACCAATGACATGGGTGTGCCACACCTAGGAAGGGAAGAATTTATGCCATGATTTTTAAATATCATCTTAAAGAAGGCATCCAGAAAGCCCCAAATGCTTCTCCTGTCTTCATTTGTCAATGCCAATAGTTATGGAAATCACAGGAACCTGGAAAAGAGAGTAACGGTAAACAAAGACACAAGACTCTGGGTTCACTTAAAGAATGAACAATGTTTCTCCCACTGGTATTTATATACTGTTTAGCGGGATAACAGAGATAGCACTGAAATAGAGATTGATCAAATATCATCTGTGACCCCTTTATCTGAATTCTTCCTTCTGCACTTTCCTACCCTAGTGGCCTTGTTTGGCCCCAGTGGGCAAAGTAGTTTTTATTTCATGCCTGCAGTTTTCTGAGGTCACAGGGTCACATCAGGAATTGTGCTCGTAAAAGGAATTGTACACCATCTGGACCCCAACATGTATCCCTCCATAGTACCAGAGTCCCAGGCACATATAAGACTAAGCCTAGCCTTTTAAATGAATGCTGGAATATGAGCTTAGGACATCATGTTGTAGCAGCAAGTGTTCTTACCTGCTGAATTACTCCTCCAGACTTCATGAAAACACTGAGAAATAGAAGGACACATGGGTTCTAATTCTTAAGGAAGATCTGCTCTTAATGGGATACATTCTAGTTCAATTCTTAGTAATATCCTTAACTATTTAGACTAAATTATGTGGATACCATACACATAATATCCCATTTTTACAATTGTAGAAATCAAGATGCTTACTGAGATTATAATATGAGTAGACACAATATTTATAGGAAGCCTCTGTTCATTCTCTTTTAAAGTTATATTTTCTCAAGGAATAAAGGTAGATTTTTCTTAGGGCTTGTTTCAGATTATAAGAGAGGTTTTTCCCCATAAAAAAAAAATGAGTCCTCATTGGTAACCAAAAGTGCAGGTTTAGAAATGTTTCCATTTACTGCAAGACAATTCTGTTGGTGGATAGGAGACAGATTACTTCAGTTTGTTGAGAAGTAAATCGACAATTCCTCTCTTGATCCTCTCCTCTCAGTGAAGCACTCCTACATTCACCAGCTTGGATCTGGATAAACCCCGGCTATTCTATTAGGATATATTGGAAATGGTCCCAGATCAGTTTCTAGCCCAAGGCCTTGGAAGACTGCATCTTTAATGCCTTGTCTCTCAGATAACTTTGAGCTCTTATGTTGAGTCCTTCAACTCTGAGACCTGGATGCTAACATGTAGGTAATATATTCAAGGTGTTAAGAAGGGGCAAGCCAGTCAGCCACCTCTGCTTAGGCACCAGATGTGTTTGTGAAGTGTCTTAATCCTCCCATCCATTCCATTCACTATCAAATTGTACTGTTCGATATTATATAGAGAAGTATAGTCTGGCTAAGTCACCTACAGTCTTAAGCATCTAAGTTTTGGAGTGATTTCTTTTATAACAAATAACCAGGGTAGAGTTTGGCACTGGAAAGTAAATGTTTAAGGTAACAAAGCTTCTAAACACCAAAGCATTAAGACTACATGATAAGTAGAGCTGGCAGAACCAGTGTGTGAATCCAGGAATGAATCCCAGAGACTGTTAAGCATTAAGAGCCTAAGGAAATATTAGAGGCCAATAAAAAGGCCCATCAAATTATGTACACAGCTAACAAAACTATTGTTTATAGTTCTAAAGGACTAGAAGAGCAAACTTTCTGAAATCATGATAAGGAGATTTCAAGGCAGAGATTCTTCTATCTGCTGGTGACAAAAATGAAAGATGAGACCAAAAGAAGAGGGAAATCCTTCTGTGTCTGCACCATACTGTAGAGGAAATAGGAAGAGCTCAGGACAGACAGTCTTTCTTAACCAACAAAAACTGCTACCTGTAAGAAATAGCCTCAGAGAAAAGATCAAATTCATGGCCCGCTCCGCAACGCATAGGTTAGAAGGAAAGATGAAGTAGAGGGCGAAAGTGTAAAACCCTTTTCACAACCTCAGAGAGACCAAAGTCTGTGCTTCATGGGTCCTTTCATCTGGACAAAATGACTACTAAGGACAAAAGGCCTTCTTAGACAAACCCTGTCCTCTCTTTAAAAATATTTGGCTTCTGAAATTTTTAGTCCATTATTCTAGGTTCACAGAGTACCCCAGGTGAAGGAGAAACATTTTGAAGGAATTGCTTGCTGTCTACAGAAAAAGATTATAAACTAATACACACCAAGATCACAGTACTTTTAAAAGAACTAAACAAGTAGGATGGAAAGCAGTCATACCATGAAATGGGACAGATGTGGTAGGGATTTTTTTTAAAACTTTTCCTGTAGTCAAAAATTAAATCTAAGATAATTATGTGGCTCCAATAATGGGCTGGATTTTATAAAAATGGAAACTATGTTCAACATCAAAACTAAAGAACTAAAAAGGTGAATCAAATGGACCTAGAGAATCACCGCCAAGCAGCAGTGTTGGCCTCTCAATCACTGAAATAGTTGCCTGTTTGACCTGGTCAGCTTTAGGTGTCAATTTAACATATCCTAGACTCATGAGAAGAGAGCTTCAGTTGAGGAATTGCCTAGGTCAGATTGGCCTGTGGGGCTATCTGTGGGATACTGTCTTCACTGTGGATTGATATAGGGCTGTCCAGTCCACTCTGGATAGTATCATTTCCTAGGTAGGTAATCCAACCATATAAAAACTAGCTGAGTAAAACCATGTTAATAAGCCAGAAACCAGTACTTTCTATGGTTCCCGCTACCTCTTTGGCTACTCAGTGAGTTCCTCACTTGAAGGCCATATTGAGTGGGCTAGGAAACAGGCCTGCTTTCAAGTTCTTGTTGTAAATTCCAGCTCTGACTTCCTTCAGTGAGGGACTTTGACCTGTAGTCATAAACTAAACTAAACCTGTCCTTCCCAAGATTTTGCTCACCACAACAGAAAGGACCAAAACAATATGCCTTGGCTAGATTTCAGAATTGCCATTGATCAGAAATTAGTTAGTTATGTACCACTTCTGGATCTTAAAATTTTTCCACCATCTTTTCCATATAGATCCATGAGGCCAGAGGGGAGGGATTTGATGAAGGCATCCCATTTAGGATTGAGTTCTCCAATCTCTCTCTCTCTCTCTCTCTCTCTCTCTCTCTCTCTCTCTCTCTCTCTCTCTCTCTCTGCATATTATCCAGTTGTGCGTCTCTGTGTTAATTCCCATCTACTCCAAGAACACTCTGTTGAGGGCTGGGCAACACAATAGGATAACACACATGAGCTCATAGAAAAGGTGGCAGTATGCACAAAACCAGCAAAAGTACAAAACACACAAAAGCTGACCACTGAGAAGAGGAAGTGGACACAAAGTGCCACCCCTAACCAAGATGCAATCTGTAACTGATACTTCTTGGGAAGAGAAAAGCAATACTACCTTGCCCAGTGTGGTTGGGCAACACAAAATTAACTCCATGGTTCTTTGGTGAGCTTGTTTCATTCTGGTTTTGTTTTTTGTTTTTATTTTGGCATGTTTTCTTTAATTGGTTTTTCTGTTTGTTTTGACTTTCAATTTGGAGAGTTTTGCTTAAGAAACAGACAGAGAATGAGAACATGAACTTGAACAAGTATGGACATGGTAGGGATCTGAGATGAGTCATGGAGGAAAATCATTATTAAACCATATTAAATGGAAAAATTAAAAACATTATTTAAAATTTTAAAATGAGATTGACACACAGTTCCTTTATTCTTTTTAAAGAAATGTATATCAATGTTATAACAAAACTTTCGTACCATTGTCCGTTGAAGGCAGGAAGAGAGGAGGGTAACTTGGCTCCTATTCATAGGTAAAGTAAAAGAACAAAACACACCTAAATCAAAGAAGACTTGCACTGTAATTAGAGGGGAACTTGTGGCAACATTGCATGTGCCACATGCATGTGCAAGATGCAGTAATGAATGCATTTTTACATTTTCCATGTAAATGGAATAAGAACTACTTAAGGTTCAAGTTAAACATGATAGATTAAATATAGCTGCACATTCTTTAAATCCCTCTCACTGAGTGGACCTGCCCATTTCCTCCTTGTGTCTACTACTGTGTTCGCTGAAAGGATTCAATTGAAGGGACACTAGAACTATTTGACTTGTTAGGTTTCTGCAATTCAATAAAGACCATCTATAAAAACCCACAGTAAGCACTGTACCTATTAATGAAAGGTTGCATACTTTTCTCCTAATACCAAGCACAGTATCTACCTTGTACTTCTATGCAAACTCTAAACGTTTTAACTGCTATAATTATATATGTATATATTTTAAAATTCAAACATGATTTATATAAAGAAAACTGTCAAAGTATATAGGAAGCAGGTCAGAACCAACCAGGAAGTGTATAAGATATAATGTCAAAAATTACAGAATGATTAAATTGTTAGAAATTGTGGGACAATATAATTTGTAAATATCAAATCATTTAAAAATGTACACATTGAGTAAAAGAATATTCAACATCTCAGTAATCATTCTAAACTGAAGTAGGGCTGACCAGGTTGCTCAGAGATTAGTAGTATACCCTGTTCCGAAAGAGGGTGTGTGTTCAATTGCCACCATTCATGTAGGGAGGCTAACAACCAACCCTCTAGATACCAGCACCTGAATGCACACATGTACACACACACACACACACACACACACACACACACAAAATTAAACGTAAAAATAAAATTTAAAAAGGATTTAAAACAAAATTAACACTTCTAAAAGAATTCTGTATATATGCTTAAATAAAGTAACAGAGCATACACCTTCCACTAAAGCAATCTCCAAGTTTTGGTCTTGTAGAATTCTTTAAGGAAAAAAAAAGGCAAGTAAAAACAGATAAAAGAAATATAAGAAAACTCTGCTGCCCTTCAGTTAGCAATAAATTCATAAATGCAGTGCCAAATCCATGAGTCTAAAGAGGGCAGGAAGGCAGAGCCTGCGAGTTAGGAGTGGAGCACTTGCCCTGCATTGTACTAGCACTCACGTTCCATACTCAACACCATAAAATGTGAGGGAAAAGTGGGAGAAGGGAGGGGTAGAAGATAGAAGGATGAAAAAAGTAAATATTCCCTGTGTTCATGTCCTAAAAACACATACTTTCAATCTGACCATGAGACGAGCATTAGCGAAGACTCACTGTCTGCTGCACGTGATGAGAGCTATGCAACACTGTCAAGGTCATGGCCAAGAAGGAAGACTGAGGGACCGCCAGTTATAGCTCAGTGTCATGTGGTTTCCTGTAAGGGATCCTGCAACAGAAAAAAAAATGACATTGAGAAACACCCAAGGAATCAGGATAATTGTGCATTCAATAATAAAATTACATATTTAATGACAATATGCCAATATTATTTTATTAACTGCAACAAAGGTCACACTATTTTCTGAGACTAAGATAAGAAAACTGAGTGTGGAGTTTATGGGAACATCTGCACTGTGCTCTCAGTAATTCAGAAATCTAAAATTGGTCTAAGTAGGAAGGAAAATTTTTTTAAGAGAGTGAGTTTAGAAAATTTATCGAATGAGATTTATATGTGAATACAGTTATTAGCTATAATAGTTAAGACTGACACTGGTGTATTGTGAAGAATACACAAAATGATAAAGTACAGTTTTTTAAAATGCACTAATACTAATATATTCAATTGATTTGAAGCAAGAATAATAAAAAATTCAAATGTAAGAGATGTTTCCAATATACGAAGATGGAAAATATGGACATGCATGCCTATGAGATGAACTATAACCTTTGTCTCTCACTGATGTTAACTCACAGTGTGGGATAATCTCGGTTGTTAACTTGACAAACCCGAGAAGAAGCCCCAGCCTCAACTGATTAACCGTTTCCATTAGATTGCCCTCAGCACAGGTTTGTGGATCATTTTCTTGATTCCTAGTTTAGCTGGAAGGCCCAGCCCACTATCTACACTCCCAGCCCTAGGAAGGTGGACCTGGGCTATGTAAGAAAGTCAGATGAGCAAATCAGTAGGCACCGTTCTCTGCTTGAGTTTCTGTCTCCAGGTTCCTGCCTTGGCTTCTCTTGATGATGGACTATAAAGTGTAATATGAATTATACCCTTTCTTCCCTTCCTTCCTTCCTTCCTTCCTTCCTTCCTTCCTTCCTTCCTTCCTCAAGTTGATTTGGTTAGTGTTTCATTAAAGCAATAGAGAAGTAAAGTAGAAAACGTGAATTGTAGATCTAGATATAGAACCTATAGGATAATAAAAAATGTGTGTATATAAACATAGATTGATGTTAGAATGTATAAAATACCTTAGATTTAGAGGAAACAGATATCAAATGCTAAAAATGGAAAACTAAGTAAGAAATACATGAGTGATCCCTTCATTATTCTTAATTTTTCTATAGGTCTGAAATTTTCAAAACTTAGCATTTAGGGAGGTAAAATTATGTTCCGAATTGCCTGGAATAACCAAATTTAAGAATATCCTGGCTATAGAAGAAAGACAGTCAAAAAAAAAAACGCAGTAAACAAGAGACTAGAGTAAGGTACACAAGGGACTAAGATTCATGAATTTAACACCATAAGGGTCATTAGTGGCCTAGATAAAAGTAGTTTCATGCAATACATGAAAAAAGGAAGGATTAGACTGTGGTGGGAGGGTGCAGATTATGCATCAGTTCATTTCTATTCTTTCAGTGGCGAGTTAAAGGTCTTTAAGTGAAGCTTAGTCCAGGGAAATTTGAATTTGCATAATGTCCATGGTTGTACACAAATTATTGTTATTATACAGCAGCATCGCATTAAGTGCCTTTCTCTGAGAGAAATTAAAAGTATGCTCACTCAAAGTGCTGTGCAGAAATCAGGAGCACAGATTTATTCTTAGTCACTTAAAACAACTCAGCCACCCTTCAGCTGCTTGTGCGATGAGCCTCATTTTCAATGAAAGTGAATCCCTAATATGCACGTGCGCACACACACACACACACACACACACACACACACACACGCGCGCGCGCATATGCACACGCACATGCACACACACCTATTTGCAGGAATATGAACGTTTAAAGGCATCATGAAGCTGGGAGCCAGATGCCAATGAGTAGATAGTATGTAGTTCTACTCTGGAAGATCCAAAGAATGAGGACAGAAAGAGTACTGGCAATAGCTTGTTGGAGTACAGTGTTAATATAGGAATAATCTAAAGTCCATTGTTGGGAATTTCATGAACTGCAGACACGTTCTGCCACTCAGTTGTGAGGGAAGCTACCGGATTCTGAATTTATGAAATCTCAAAAACTTAACACACCCATTAGAAAGGATTTTATTATATGCAAATTGAACTGAGTTTTTTTCTATATTCTTTGTTTACATTCCAAACACTTTCCCCTTTCCCAGCCCCCCTTCACCATATGTCCCATAAGTCCTCTTCCCTCCCCCCATTCCCCTCACCCCTTCTCTGTTCTGGTACTCTCCTACAACACTGGATCAACTCTTTTCAGGACCAGGGCCCTCTCCTTCCTTCTTCTTGGGAATCTTTTGATTTGATAATTGTGCCTTGAATATTCAGAGCTTCTGGGCTAATTAATATCCACTTATCAGTGATTGCATTTCATGTGTATTCTTCTGGGATTGGGTTAGCTTACTTAGGATGATAATTTCCAGTTCCAACCATTTGCCTACAAATTTCATGAATTCATTGTTTTTAACTGCTGAGTAGTATTCCATTGTGTAAATATACCACATTTTCTGTATCCATTCCTCCATTGAGGGACATCTGGGTTCTTTCCAGCTTCTGGCTATTATAAATAAGGCTGCTATAAACATAGTGGAGCATATGCCTTTGTTGCATGCAGGGGAATCCTCTGGGTATATGCCCAGGAGTGGTATGACAGGGTCCTCTGGAAGTGTCATGCCTAAGTTTCTGAGGAACCGCCAGACTGATTTCCAGAGTGGTTGTACCAGCTTGCAATCCCACCGGCAGTGGAGGAGTACTCCTCTTTCTCCACATCCTCGCCAACACCTGCTCTCTCTTGAGTTTTTAATCTTAGCCATTCTTACTGGTGTGAAGTGGAATCTCAGGGTTGTTTTGATTTGCATTTCCCTGATGACTAATGATGTTGAACATCTCTTAAGGTGATTCTCAGCCATCCAAATTTCTTCAGGTGAAAATTCTTTGTTTAGCTCTGTACCCCATTTTTAATAGGGTTATTTGGTTCTCTGGGGTCTAACTTCTTGTGTTAAAAACTGCATGTATTGGTACAGTGACAGGCAAGTGGATCAATGGAATAGAATTGAAGACCCGGAAATGAACCCACAGAATTATGGTCACTTTATCTTTGATAAAGGAGCAATAACCATCCAGTGGAAAAAAGGTAGCCTCTTCAACAAATGGTTCTGGTTCAACTGGAGGTCAACATGCAGAAGAATGCGAATTGATCCACTCTTATCTCCTTGTACTAAGTTCAACTCCAAGTGGATCAAAGACCTCCACATAAAACCAGACACGCTGAAACTAATAGAAAAGAAACTGGGGAAGACCCTGGAGGACATGGGCACAGGGGAAAGGTCCTGAACAGAACACCAGTAGCTCATGCACTAAGATCAAGAATTGACAAATGGAACCTCATAAAATGACAAAGTTTCTGTAAGGCAAAGGACACCTTCAGAAGGACAAAACAGCAACCAACTAATTGGGAAAAGATCTTCACCAACCCCACATCTGACAGAGGGCTAAAGCGGTGGTAAATATGGAGACTTGACTTCTGACACTGCCTGATTTGGAAAGTATGTAACCATGTGAGCTATGACAAAAGTGGCCTTGACTGGTTCTCAAAGTAGAAATCCCCAACTGTTCTGCCACAAACAGGACACAAGTGAGTCAAGACATTTATCTTGTTCAGGCCCAGAGCTAATCTGGCAGGCCCTGGACCCAGCACTCCTGAAGTAAGAACATTAGTTAGAAGCAGCCTTAACAGTTGGCGCATAGGATTTAAGTACCTATTGTTGTCGCTTGGGTTGACTGCTGAGTCACCAGAGCACCATCATAGGACAGTGGCCACCATAAAAGAACATGCTGTATTTCCTCTATGACTCTTCATTCTGAAAGTTCCTGACTGTGGAGGGTTGTAGTGAGGAGTGGAATACCTACTTTTATTACTTTGAAATCTTGTCAAGACAACAGAAGAATGCACAGGTCTTAATTAATGTGAACAAATAACCAAGGTTCTCAACCTTCCTAATTCTGTGACCCTTTGATACAATTCCTCAGGCCATGGTGACCCCAAACCATAAAATTATTTTCATTGCTACCCTGTAACTGTAATTTTGCTACAGTTATGATTTGTAAAGTAAATACCTGTGTTTTCTAATAGCCTTAGGTGGCCCTTGTGATAGGATTACTAGGCCCCAAAGCAGTTACATCTCACAGTATGAGAACCACTGGCCTAAGAGAAGCAATATGAAAAAAGCATGAAGTGGCCAATACTGTCTGTGTTTGGAGAATATAAATAGCCCTAAAATACCTTCATGATGTAATAAGGAAAAATAAAAAGTCAACAAACTTAGCATTTTATTCAGTAGCTGTATGTGAGAGGTTGAGAAATAAAATATAATTTAGCATAAATGAAAGGAAGAACTAAATTAAAAGCAGAGAGTAATATATTTTAAAATAAAATAGATACTGAGGATTTTGCTTGCACACAAATGAATATGCAACTAAGGAAATTTTTTCAAATAGAAGTGAAACATTTTAAAATCAGATTTCTAAGTATGTTTAATCACTAAATGGAGCCAAGACCTTAAAATGTAAACAAATTTTTAATCTCCAAAGAAATGAAAGAGGGGATCCACAATTGAACTCAAATTCCTGTTCTACTAGGACATCCGGTGAGAGGAGGCAATTTTCATCTTTATTTCCTAAGTATTGAAGTCAACATCTTGCTCTTGGAGTCAAAACTAAAACACTGAACTTTATTTGGCAAAGCTATTATCTCAACTCAGCTCCTGTTACTATTACCAATGAATTCTGAATTTGGGTTTTGCAGCCATCCTACCCAACAAACTGTAATGGCAGCCGAAGGCTATTACATTGTTTTCATTTTTAAACAAATTTTGTATCCAGTCAAGGACTCTATCTCACAGTCGGTTAACAGAAAAGAAAGCTAGAGCTTTGGAGTCGAGAAGACATTGTGAGCATTATAAAAGTAAACAAGATTGCAGAGGCTTGAGGACTGCATGTGACCATGAACCCCAGGAACTGTCAAATGAGTCTGTTCACAAAAAGCCTGTCCACATCCTGGCCCATCACTTCACTGCTCCCAAGCAACTGAGAAGCAGAACTGTCAGATGACAAGACGTGTTGAAATACAAACGCCTTCTGAAACCTAGGTTGCATTTTTGCCAGATCTAAGTAGTTTTCACAACTCTGACAAAGTAAGAGGAAAGTTATTTTTTCTGTAAACAATGAAAGTGTAAAGGGGAGATGCCGCTACACTTGCCCTATGCACACGCTGACAGACAAGCTCCCACTTGTCATCAAGGCAGCGGGTACAGGACAAACAAGACAGAAACTGCTTGTACAAAGTCTGTCCGGTGACTGTGAAGGGGTGAGGCAAGATCACTTTTCCTAGTGGGACAGGAATGAAGGGTGGAGGAGTAACATAAGAGACAGAAAAACAGTGATATTGTTGGAGCACATCTCAGGTCCTTATTTCCTTTTACCCCTATTAAAGACTTTAAAACTTAATGGCAAATTTCAAAATTATCTAGGGCAATAAACATGCTACATTAGAGACAGACAGAAGAAGATACCTACATTGACTGTAGGTATCAAATCAGGAGTATGAAACCCATGACAAAGTGGTGTCAATCTAGGAGAAAGGCTCACCTCTTGTACTGGCTGGTTTTGTATGTTAACTTGACACAGGCTGGAGTTATCACAGAAAAAGGAGCTTCAGTTGGGGAAGTGCCTCCTTGAGACCCAGCTGTGGGGAATTTTCTCGGTTTAATGATCAAAGGGGAAGAGCCCATTGTGGTTGGTGCCATCCCTGGGCTGGTAGTCTTAGGTTCTATAAGAGAGCAAGCTGAGCAAGCCAGGGGAAGCAAGCCAGTAAGTAACACCCCTCCATGGCCTCTGCATCAGCTCCTGCTTCCTGACCTGCTTTAGTTCCAGTCCTAACTTCCTTTGGTGATGAACAGCAGTGTGGAAGTGTAAGCTGAATAAACCCTTTCCTCCCCAACTTGCTTCTTGGTCATGATGTTTGTGCAGGAATAGAAACCCTAACTAAGACATCTCTTAAGCAATTATAGGTGATCTAAGAGTCATTCTGAAGAATGATATTTCGGGGCATGAAGGATTTCAGCACTGGTTGCAACATAATGCACCAGACAAGGTTTATGTACATACAGTTCTTTCCTGTGAAGGAGAATTGTGCCAGAAAAGATGCTGTCAACACCTGGCTGCTATCTCTCAGCTACCTCTAGCAGTGTGAAGAGTCTGGGCTGGGACCAGAGAAATCAGGAAGGGAAAATGTACCCAGATGCTCAGAATCAGGATAGGTGAAGAGAGTTGGATTTATTTTTATCAAATATGTAATTTTGTATATGTACTAAGGATAAATTGCAATTTGAACAAAAATCAATAGGAGTGCATCCATTCATCACATGCAGAAGAAGACCATTTTAAAGTGGACTTTGTCCATAAGTTGGCAGTAAGTTCTTCATGAGATAGGATTCAGTCACACTCAAGGACAATACTAAATAGGGGGTGTGGTTTTAGTGATCATAGAATGAAATCATCAAATACAGAGATGTAGCAAATACAGATGCCTAATTTCTAAGTCAAGGAATAATATGGATGTACTTAGTAACCAAACAATTTCTAAACATGGGATATATGTCAGCTTCTAGGACAGATGTGACAAACACACACTGACAGGAAAACCACATTCTCATTCACATACTCAACAGAAAAGACCAGCAAAGACAAATGGTCTTAGATAAAGAAGAATTCACTATGGTTGGAAATAAAATATTAGAACTTCCTTTAGTGTCTTTTACCCTATAAGTTATAAAGCCTTGAAGCTATTCCAATATGGAATATGCAAATTGGCATTGATGTCGTCACTGAACCCAAATGTGAGCCCATCACGTGCTAGTTCACATGATGTCCGCATACAACAGTGACAGTTCAATAAGACAAGTGGCCTTTGATCCTGTTGGAACTGTTGTAATTTAAGTGCAGCCGTTTAGCAGATTGAGGGCTTTAATGAAATTCACTCACCCCGTGTGAAAAAGAAAATTTAAAAGACTTTTGCAAAAAAAAAAAAAAAAGCTCATATAGAGAAAGCAGTTCTCTGAATGCACATACAGCTGAGACAGTGCTGGTGCTGTTAGTCCTTAGGGACCAAAACACTGGGGAGTTAGAAGGACAATAACAATTTCATCAGTGCTAGAACAGTCATGTCACTTTTACCTAAATATTCCAGGCCATGATGGTGTTAATATTGTCTACAAGATACATATTAAAATCCAATAAGAAAAAGTATTGCACTAAAATCTATTCAACCCCTCATTCCATTTCGATTCCTATGACTGGCTGTTTCATAATATATCTATTATAGTCATAGTTGGTTACATTTGTATTTTAATACAAGTACATGATTTATACATAATGTTACATACATTAGAATGTAAACTAATAAAAGCATTTTACTTTATGTCATGCACCATCAAAAACATTTGCAAGTCATTGATCTGTGAGGTATAAATTTTTGAAATAATAATTTTATGAAATTAATATCAAGAATCAAGAATATGTTAAAAGGTTTTTTGAACATTTGAATAGAAATGCATATACAATAAAAAAAAGAATGCTGTGGCAATCAGAAAGAAGTGTTATTTCCTGAAAATACGACACACCTGAATTCAATATCTTTGAAATGAACTTCTCAAGTTCTGGAACACAGAAAATATTATTCTATCCTAAGCAAAATGCAGGATGTGATGCAAGTTGCAAAATCCAGGAGACACTTCAGATACCATCAGACCGTGGCTCTTTGCCTCCTTTATGAATGAGATCCACGATCAGCCTGTTCTCTCATCATTCATCCAGACACAGTTGGTCCCTTCCCGTCCTTCCTGCTGCTGGCAATTCCATCACCGTTGTAACCATCCCCTCACCAGGCTTGGCTCACTCTCCTTTTCCTGGCTTCCACTGCTCAATTTTCACACTCCAACACCAAGTCTATGCTTGAATCTAAAAACAACTTCAGCTGAATTACCCCCAGCAACGTACTTTACTATCTCTTTACACTCACAAGCATGTGGTTCCTAATATGTGGTTCCTAAAATGGTCTTTGATTTTCTAGGTTAATCCTCATTCTTTCTCCTTAGTCATTGCTTCACACTTTTACATATCTTACGGCATGAATAATTTCTCTTCTATCTTTGCTATATTGTCATGACCTTGTTTCCCGGTTAAGTAAGATAACTGAATTAATAACAGCCAACCACCTGCGCCTATGCCCACAAGTCCTATTTACAGGTATGACCAGAAGAAACATGTCCAAAGCACCTAAATAGGATCTATTAAAATTAGGAAGATATGAAAAGGTAGCTTATAAACACTGCAAGAGACCTGAGTTCTACAGAACAGAACACTGGCCCTAAAAGTGGTATAGTTTGAATATGGTTATTTCCCCAATGGCTCTGGGAATGGTTAATTTATTGTGTCAACTTGGTGAGGCCACAAGGCACTCAAATACTTTCTGGGCAGGTCTATAATGGTGTTTCTTTTTTTTAATTTTATTTTCTATATTCTTTGTTTACATTCCAAAGGCCTTCCCCTTTCCCAGTTCCCCCCACCATATGTCCCATAAGTCCTCTTCCCCCCCCCCAACTATTCCCCAATCACACCACCACCACCACCACCATTTCTCTGTTCTGGATCTACAAAACTGGATCCAATCTTTTCAGGCCCAGGGTCCTCTCCTTTCTTCTTCTTGGGAATCATTTGACTTGCTAATTGTGCCTTGAGTATTTAGGGCTTCTGGGCTCATTAATATCCACTTATCAGTGATTGCATTTCATGTGTATTCTTTTGTGATTGGGTTAACTCGCTTAGGATGATATTTTCCAGATCTAACCATTTGCCTACAAATTGCATGAATTCATTATTTTTAATTGCTGAGTAGTATTCCATTGTATAAATATACCCCATTTTCTGTATCCATTCCTCCTTTGAGGGATATCTGGGCTCCTTCCAACTTCTGGCTATTATAAACAAGGCTACTATGAACATAGTGGAGCATGTGTCTTTATTGTATGCAGGGGAATCCTCTGGGAATATGCCCAGGAGCGGTATGCCAGGGTCCTCTGGAAGTGACATGTCCAATTTCTGAGGAACCTCCGGAGAGATGACTGCTGGCATCTGGGACTAACTGATGCCTGCTCTCCTCCCCGTGCAGGTGGGCCTTGGACAGTCTGTTCAATGCTTGACTAAAAGGATGGATTAGAAAGCATTCTCTTCCTCTGCTTAACTGCCTTCCAGCTTGAATCCTGATCTTCAGGCTTCAGTTGTCAGCTTCATATTGGCTCTCTTGGTTCTGCAGCCTTTCACTTGTACTTCTCGGACAGAATTCCCAACCTCCATAATTATGAGAATCAATGTCAGGGAACGATTGAAGAGATGACAGACAGACACACAGATGGCGACATAACCAGTTCTTCTGCTCAGTTAGCGTTCATGCACTCACATGACACCCTAAGCCCCCATTCCCATTGGACAGTGTTTTGAGGACCAAGTGACACCGGTGTTTGCAGTAGGTTGCTTTTCATGAGAGGAATTTTGAATGTGGGGAACCTGAATATTTTATAATGGGTGGTAAAAGCAAACTCCCCTGACCTTCCCTCAGAAGGAGACATTTTCTTTATTATACTGAACAGTAAGCAAACCTGTCTTCTCTCCGAAGGGAGACAGATACTATCTAATATCAGATGCTCTCCGCTGTACAAACATCCCTGGAAAATAGTCCAGTTCAAAAGGGCAATGAGTGGCGGCTCTCAAGACAAACAGAGATTGGCGAAATATATGGAGAATTATCTCCTGACATGGCTGACCCCTTCTACCTACACATAGGCCTTAGGGCTCTCTACTCAAAAATCCGTTCTTAGGAACTTCTTCTTTTCTCACCTTAACAGCCTCGTTTTTACTTACATACATTTTCCCATCTCACGAAAAGAAGAAAATCAAAAGGCTTCTTCTACATCTCATCACACCCTACCTCTTTTGTGGCAAACCTCATGAGCATAAAGACCCTCTACACAATGTACTGGCTCCCAAGCTTTCTTCCCCCACTCATTTCATAACTCATTTTGCTTGAGCTTCTCTTTCCTGTCACTCTAACAAACTCTAGTTATCAAAGACCACTGCCAATGTGTGCTGAGGGAAAGTGTCCTCTTTCCTACTTACAGAGTTCTGTTGGCATGCCCTGTCTTCAAACCATGAAAGGAGTGAGCTAGCCTTAAGTAGCCTTTCATGAGAGTGGTAACATTCCTCAAGACCTAATGACCTTTTAAAAAGCTCAATTTCCTGGGTAGAGAGATGGTTCAGTGGTTAAGAGTACTTGTTCCCCTATCATGAGGACTGGAGTTTGAATCCCAGCACCTACATCAGACAGCACACAGATACCTGGAACTTCAGTTCCAGGTGCTCTTTCTTGGCCTCTACTGGTCCCAAATACATATATGTACTGATGCCCATACATTTAGAGGTTAGAATTTCAAAATATGAATTAGGAGTTGATATAAGGATCCAAACCATAGCAATCACAAACAACTTTTATGTAGCCAAAACTCTATGGTTCATTGAGTTCTTACTTTGATCAGCTACATTTGATGAGTGATATTCCTTATCTCTTGACCGTATGATTCACTGAACCTTCTAGAAATAATTTCTCCCACATGGTCACTACTCTGTACACAGTCACTCAAGTCTTCATTCTGAGCTCCACATCCTCACTCTAACCTGTGAATGTTGAAGGGTACCTGAACCCCGTGGATCTGTTTTCTGACTATACTCATTTTCTGATAGTTCATCTGGCTTCCTTGTTTTAAATAGCATCTAATATCTGCTATTGACTCAAAAGTTATATTTATCATCCTATCTCTGTTCTATACCATGCAATTTGTTGTAGAAAACAGTAGTATCTTGTCCACAGTCATACAGCATGTTACAGAAAGCTTAGACGTGCTATTTCCTTATTTTTGCTCTATTGTTCTTGCATTTAAAGATTCCTCATCTAACTTGAAAGGTTACTTGATATATGAGTATTTTTTTCAGGATTTCCACATATATATTTAGAACAAAAAACCCTGTTTTGTTTTCTTTAATTAGGTAAAATATCTACTGTATGTCTATCTAATATTCTAATATTTCTAGCTTGCTTTTTACCCAAGTGCCAGAATAGACTTCTAGAACTTATAAAATATTCTGGGCTTGACTTTTAGTATCAACTGGTACCCTCTCTTTTCATTTTTCCTCAGTCACCACTCATCTCCAGAAGGTACCTTCAAACATGAATTTCCATCCATGAGGATGTTTTTCCTGTTCCTGATTTTAAGGACTCTGGCGCATTTTAAGCCATTCAAATTGGATGATTTAAATAGAAAGTTAGTCAAAATCTGCAGTAAATCCCCTTGCTCAAGTGACCTAAATAATTTCATAATCAAACCACGTTTATATTTAAGAACCTCCATTTGTGTCTAAATATCACATTTTTGTTCATATATTCATTTGGTCATTAGAGCTGAAGAACAGTACTATTTTTGCATGTTTATATGGTTGATGTATCAAGTTAGCACAGTATGCAAAGCACAATTTTCTCTAAATTTTGAGTGACTTAATATGGTCACCTACATAAAACATAACCACATTCAAAACTCACTGAGCTTTAAACGTTTCTCAGATTTTCTACTAATCTCAGAACGTGAATATATCAAACATGCAACACAAATCACGCACGGCACTGTCACTTGACTCCAGAGACACAGGATGTGGACGGCACACATCTTTTTAAGTAAATGAGGAAAAGGAATCTAGATCATAACGGTTCTCGTTTGTTGTCTCAATAACAATGACAAAAAGGAGGGATGCATCCGTCCATTCCTTGGATATGTTAGCTCAACAAAACACACTATACTGAGGTGCCCCGTGGCTTCCTGTACATCTCACCGATTTCTCCAGCTTTTATGGGTCCCCTGACATTTCTTTTGCACCTGTACCCTCCCCCCAAACCCACCTCCTCCACATGCCTTTCCCCCTCCCCTTCTTCCTTTCCCTCTCTTCTAATTAGGCTGGCTCTTTCTTCCATCCATTCTTGTTCTAAATAGATCAGCTTAGTCTATCTGGCTGCTAACGCCTCTCTTCTACCTTACCTTTTTTTTTTTTTTAGGCACAATGCCAGCTCTGCTTTTC
Organism: Apodemus agrarius; assembly: GCA_964023405.1. Classification (NCBI taxonomy): domain Eukaryota; kingdom Metazoa; phylum Chordata; class Mammalia; order Rodentia; family Muridae; genus Apodemus; species Apodemus agrarius. The sequence continues at coordinate 119,848,070 of OZ030008.1, read as the reverse complement.
TTGTGATTTGTGAAAGTCTTTCTTTCCTCTGTCCCTGCCCAGGCCTCCTACCCCCTGCCTAAGCTTTTCCTTTCTCCTCTATTATCTAGTATGCTCTCTGTTATATTTCTAGCCCTTAAAGTTCACAGGGCTCCTAAGAAAGGAAAGCTACAGCTGTGGAGAAACAACAGAAGTTTGCCCAAAAACCAGTCCTGGTGATTTGTATCTAGTTTACTGTGTTGCTTCTAGACAAGAGCTTAGTAGCTCAGAAGTCAGGGGAAAAGCCCTCTAAACCTCAAGCAAAATTCCTCATGAAAGTACTTGTAATCTGTTTCCTCTTAAGTCTCAGGGGCCTTCTCCTATTTCCATATGATAAAAAAAGACATTTAGATTTTTCCCTTCTCTGCTGTAGAACTAACTGGTTGCACGTAACTCACAATAAAAATACAGTTCCAAATGCGTCCCATCCCATCTCCAACTTGTAATCTCCAAGTTGTAATTAGGAGAAAGAAGTGTATTTCATTTGGATGAGATGTTTGTAGTCATTTGCAGACCTGGGGAAAGGTACTCAAATGCCTACTGTGTAGGCATAGTGACTTGCAGAGACTCTTACAAACAAGATATTCCCAGAGGAGAATTCTGCAACAGAAGAGTCAGTTTGGATTTCTACATTTGACCCACTCCTTTCTTCGATTTTCAGCAATCTGAATATCTTAATTGTTCCAGTCTTGATTGTTGTTATGTATTTTTGTGTTCCTATTACATCTTTTATGTTTATTTTTATGGCTGGGTTAGTTGCGTAGAAGCATTTTCTTTACGGTGCAAACACAAGATGCCAGGTGACTTCGCCTCGATACTGATCAGCACTGTTGTTTCCATTGCACAGAAAATTAATTTCTTCACGTGACTTGAAATCAGCATGAATATATTCAAACCTTAATAGGGAAATTGCCCATCACAAACTTAATTGGGTCCCACCTTCCTTCTGAATTCCAAATGCATCTGCAATATTCTACTCTCCTTCGGACCTGCAGAGGAGACAAAAAAATCTTCCTGATCATAATGGGGAATGATTTTAGTCTGATATTTTCAAAATCAAAATTACAAAAAAGAAGGAAGAAGGTGAGAAGAAGAAGGAGGAGAAGGAGGAGGAGGAGGAAGAGGAGGAGGAGGAGGAGGAGGAGGAGGAGGAGAAGAAGAAGAAGAAGAAGAAGAAGAAGAAGAAGAAGAAGAAGAAGAAGAAGAACAAGAAGAAGAAGAACAAGAAGAAGAAGAACAAGAACAAGAACAAGAACAAGAAGAACAAGAACAAGAACAAGAACAAGAACAAGAAGAACAAGAACAAGAAGAACAAGAAGAACAAGAACAAGAAGAACAAGAACATGAACAAGAAACAAAATGAACAAAGCAAACAAAACAACACCAATCACAGTGAAGTGACATGGGGAATGCCAAACTGAGTAGCCTTCTTGGTCTAGCCAGGAGTCATCAGTACAGAGACCGTCAAGGAAACCAAACTTTTCAGACAAGTGCTTTCAGTAAACCACACTTGAATTAGTCTTATAAGAAAGGAAGGATACAGAAATTACGTAAATTCAAATTAGGACACAGGGCAGCAGAAGATGAACAGAGCAGAGAATAAAGAAACAGAGAAAACAAACTACAGGAGCCCTGCTATCTAAAAAGGAAGCCCAAGACCCAAAACAGTAAAGGCAAAAATTTATACTTCAAGAATTTGTTGAAGAGAAATATCGACAGGACGATGTGGTTCCTTAATGCTGGACAGCTTCTGCACAGCTATATTTTGCCCCGTGAAATTCTGTAAAGACTGCACTGTACCAGTAATATTTAATTGTAGCATAAAAACTCAAACATCATTTACTTGATATAGAATAGGGATAGTATGTAAATTAAGTAAGTTTCTATTCATGTCTTCTTACTCACATCTGTTGGCAGTTTAAATAGTTTTAGTGTCATTAATTGTTATAAAAGTGCAAGATTTGCTGTATGCTTGCCACTTAGGACCAAAGGCACAAAAGTCTAATTGAACTAAGTAATTAGTAATTTGTCATTTCCTATTGTCAGCAATTACTTTCCATTAGAAATCCTCACTGAAAATTCTAATTTGAAGTGAGCTTTGCATTTTATTGCTGTCCATCCAAATTAGTTTAAAATTGACAGCTCCATTTTCATTTTAAAAATTTAAAGATATTAAATATGCTTGAAGAAGCTGGGCAGAGAAGGGCGTGTGCCGCCTGTGTACACACTCCGATGCACGCGTGCGCATACACAGACCCACATCCTCATACACACGCAAACACATAGATACAAGCACACACATATAGAGACAGAGCTAACGCCAAGGAGAGGCCTTTTATTATAAAGAAGGAAGTTGCTCTAGAAGCCTAGAAGCCCTCACATTCTCCGTGCCTCTGTAACACTACAGGTTACATTTTTTTTTTTTTTTTTTTTTTTTTTTACATTTGCACACAGCCCCCAGCTGAGCTGATCTCTCTCACCTGCCTGCCGAGGGCAAGGGAACAGCGTACTATTAGGCTTCTTTCTGGGGTTCCAGTCTCCCTCTGGGACAGGGCTGTTGAACGGTTTTTCATTTGTTCTTTCTTCATGCTCCACTGGCCAATCAACACTCCCTTCCTTCAGTTCTGAGCACTGCGTAGAGCTAAGGGGGAACTCGCATCAGCCCTCAAAAGTAACGCCAAGCAGGTGATTTATCATTAGCGCCTGCCCACTGATTTGCTTTCAACTAAGGGTGCCTCAGTGAGCTCGGCTGATGGTGGGTGTCTTTGGAAAGGTTAGAGCCACGTGTGTTCTCTCTCGATGGTCTTCCTCAGCTAACACAGACACCAATTTTCTTTACAGTCCAGCTGGGTTTCTTGAATAAGTAAATCAGGTGTCTGTCCAGGTGGCAAAAATTTTAAAGGAAGGAGTGGAATGCACATGTTTCCTGCTCATCCCATTAAAGTCCTCAACGATAGAGCAGGTATTTAATTAAGAGGCTTGCATAAGTATCCAAGTACACAAAGGCCCACACCCTTCGGTGAAACAGAAGTTACTTGAAGAAAACCATATTCAGGTATTTATTATAAAGTTGTTCATGTCCACATAAGAACAGATCACAATTATTTTCCTAGTGTTAAAATTACATTAAAAGGGAAAAGACAATGAAATTTCACAATTACATTTCTAAAAAGTCATTAGTTGGAGTAGTGTTGACTGTCTATATTAATTTAAATGATCCGGCTTGCTAATTTATGTTTGTCTAAATCTAAAAAAAATGACTCATAACCCTGGAAACTGTTAGGAATTTCTCTGCTCTGTACTGCAGTTATTAGTCTTAGTTCAGACCCTTTACTTTCTCAGAACTACTCTTACATAGTGACTCCTTTGTTAACAGACTAGCTATATCACACATCTGTAACATTTAAATGAACATTGATTAATGCTAACTTACAATCAAAGCCAATGTAGAAGCAAATTTTGCTCTCTTGAGCACTGAAAGCCCTTATCTTGGCCATTTTGTTGCAGATACATCTTAATTACCTGCCTGTAAATAATATTTCCCACAAATCTTCAAAATACACAGAAAACTCTAGAAAGAAACAGAATACCAGTCTCATTATAATTTGACTTTACTTGTAATAATCTAATGTGTATCCTGTTTGCTTTGGTCATTGTGCTAAAAGTCAAGATCAAGTCTTCCCATGGGATCTACTGAAATGAATTTAAATTTTTTTTCACTGTTCTGCTGTAAGACTTTCTCACATAAATCCAGGATTATCCATAATGTCTCAGTTTGACATAAACTTCGATTATTCAAATTATAAAATTGTTGCCCCCTCCCCCATACGTCACGTGTCAATACACCTACCTAGTTCTAAAGCAATGGGATTCATAGAAGAAAAATAAGCCACAGACTCTAATTCCTTTCATTCTAAAATTGTATGTAATTGCCAATAAGGCACTGAAGAGAAGAGAGAATTAAATTAAAAGTTCAATAAACACTGATCAATATGCTTGTAAATACCAAGTCTATAAAATGATCTTCCCTTTAGATGCAATTCTATCACATGAACACATTCCATGTTTTGAAAATTGGGCTGATTGCTTTGAAATCTAGTTAAATTTGTTTCTAATAGGAATAAGCCAGAAACCTAGGAAGACTGCCAGGGAGGGAGGGAGGGAGGGAGAGAGGGAGAGAGAGAGAGAGAGAGAGAGAGAGAGAGAGAGAGAGAGAAGCCTGGTTTGTCAAACTGTCGCTGCCTCCTGCTTCAGCATTAGCTCACAATCAGCTGAATAAAGAACTCATCTGTGTCTGAGGTGTAAATAAATCACAGGCCTCAGTTACTTCACCACTGGCTGTTTGTCATTGAGGAAAATAATGGTTAATCAATGTCTAATCAATGAAGATGTGTAACATATTAGTTTGCAGTCCTTCATCATCCTATTTTCTTCAATTGCCTGGGGGTTTGTGTTCAGTACTTACACAATCGATTACAATTGAGAGTGATCACTCAGCTCGTGTTGAGAGCTGTCAGCTGTGCTTTCTAAGAGGCGGCTTTACCCTGGCGTTTAATATGAGATGCTAATATTTAGCTGCAGCTGACAAACCAGGTTCCACCGTGGAAGGTTTTATGAGAAGCGCTTAAGTAACTAATTGTATCACTACATGTCACTTGATGAAACTAAACTTTTCCTGACTTCACAATAATCATAAGCATTACTGGCTTGCTGTGGAAAATTAAGGGAAATAGCCGTCTGCTTGAGTCTGATCATGCCTGCAGGGAAGGTCTACGAAAGGCAACTACCAATGATGCCTTTATAAATAACTGCGGGGGCTGGCGGAGGGGACCAGAGTCTTCCATTTTCATAGAAAAACAACATTTTTCAACACAAGAATCCTTTACAAGTATCTTTGAACTCTCTCCTTCGTCTCTTAAACACCATAGCCTGTCTGCACGTTTAAATAATAATAATGAAAAAAAAAAAACATTTGTGACCATGTGACTTTAAATTAAAACGAGGATGTTAATTGTCAGATGCACCCATTTTCCTTACCCCTTGCAAAAAGGCGTCCCCAGTGTGCATATGCAGAGGGGAGGGGTATTAAAAGGTACAGGAAGAGGGGGGTATCTTGATCATTACCAACAAATTGTCAAGCCGTGAAGCCTTAGCTTGAATTACTGTTTGGGAGATTTGTTTTGGAAGTTGTGCTGATGACAATCATAGAGACCAATGTCACAAACTAATAACAATATAGTGTTTCACTCGAAGCCTTTTTGAATCCTGATAGTACCGATTTAAAAGAATAAGTTTAGCTACCTTTTTGTTAGTATCAGTGCTAAGAGCGCCCTCTAGTGCCCACTGCTTTACAACATCCTGGACAGGAGGATGAGCTGCTTGCGCGCAGTTGAAGCTCATTGACACTTGCTTTAGAGCCAACATTAAGGAACTTTAAAACGTATATCTATCATTGCAAATGACCTAAATGTGCTCTTAAACTTGGAAATGCTTTAATATCATCCCGTGACCAACCGTACCAGAAAATTGTTAAGTGATCTGCAATTTTTTTAAAGTTATAATAGAGCATTAATTTTATTACAGTATTACTACAGTGGTACATTGTCAAATTTTATGGATATTTCGGGATATATTTTCATTGTCTGAATTTCTGGAATACCTAGGGAAATATTAACCAATGACAGCATCTTAAGGAGGAAGGTCATTGCCCATTTGGTACCTTAATGTACAAGGAGTGTGGAATTTACATTGTTTCCAGTAACAGTGGAAGAAAAAAAAAACCCTTTATCTTGTATCCAAATGTTTAATGAATATCATATGATTTAATAAAGAACCAATTGTAAAGGCAATCAAAGAGCAGTCTACCAAATGATGCATTTATCACTTTTGATTTCACTTGATCCTCTTCATTTCACAAATAAAGACAAACTTTTGACTAAAGTAAGCCTGACCCCAAGGGAAAAAAATAAGAGAATAAGAAAGGAAATATACAATGCAATGGACTTGGTTGCATTTTGATGAAGAATCTTAAAGAAGAGATCAGCGGGCACGGAGAAGGCGTCCATTCCATTTTAAACGGGAAGTGTTATCTTCCTGAGTTTGGTGGGCTCATTGTGCAATGAAGGAATCAGAAACCACAAATTTATACTATAAACAACTGTAAACTATGTTTGTAATTGAAACACTATTTAGCTCATCTAGCCTAAGGAGGGAAAAAAAAGAGGAAGAAAAATCAGTCTTCAAATGAAGCAAAGCTGTCAGACTCAGGAACTCTTGAACTTAGAGCACCAAAAGGAAGTAATAAAAACCAAGTGACTACAGGTCCCCACCAGATCCAGGAGAGAGATGCGACCTACCAAAATGCTAGGATTTCATCAACATACATTTTCCTACTTTACACCCAAATTTTTTCAAGGAAAAAAAAAAAACAGTCCCTATCACTGCATCCTGAGGTGTCCCCCAAAGTTTACTAGATTATTTCTTATATATCTTTCTAGCAAAAAAAAATCAAAAGATAATAAAAATTATGCATTTATAAATGGTCATTCTCTAGGAAAGTCAACCCTTCTGTATTGTCTCACACAGAATTAGATCAAGCATTGAAAAAGCATTGGTCAATATTCCCTAGGGGTTTCTCTTTTTCCTATCAGACAAGCTGTGAGCTGGATGTCTGATAAGTTAGCTCGCATATCGGTGAGCTAATACTTACAGTCATCTTAAATGACATTTTTATACCATCAGTGGTTCTGAAATCAAGCACAAACACTAAAAAAGGCAAACCAACAAAGGGGTATGTAAAAGATCTTCATCTGCCTTGGCACGACCCCAGGGGATGCTAGCTCACCCCATGGACATTTGTACTTTGATACACCCGCTGTGATAACGATGAAAAGTTAATGGATCCTTATCTATATCAACCTGACGATCATAGACTTTGTTATTTTTTTTATTATTTTTAAGGAAGGGATTTGTGCTGCATGAATATGAAGGCATATATTCACAGAATTTCTTAGATTTACGAGTACGGGCGCTACAAAGCCTTCTCCTCTCTGAGTAGATAAAGTGAGTTCCATGCAGTTACCATGTAGGGGTCTTTCAAATGAGACCACAAAATGGCAAATGGTTCCCCTTCTGTGTGGACATTAAAGATGCCTGAACCATTTCCAGAAGAGCAAGGTTTTACGACCGTGCCGCTGTGCGTGTTCCTGGGACCTACCTTCAAGTCTAGCAGGCAGTGTCTCTCCACAGGCTGCTTAGTGCTTCAGATAACCTGAAAAGTTCAATATATTTACTGAATTTATTTTAAAAATGTTCTACTGATGGTTCTGAAAAATCTTTTTAGGACAAAAAGCAAACAAAAGGTCTCTTTAGGTAAAGTTATATGAAATCCAACTTGCTTCCAAAATATTCGATTATCCCTTTTTGAACATAAATGGCTTGCTATTAATTCTATTTTGAAAAACAAAAACAAACCAATATGTAATAAAAAAAAATCTTATAATCCATGATTCATGCTTTCCGATACAGGTAATGTAAAATAAATGATATAATCTACAAAACAATGACAAATGAGAGACTTGGGAAAGGTTATGGTTTGACAAGGTAACATTTTTGAGATCTGGACACCGATCAAATTGATGCACGTATTGGTGATGCGGCACTCCCTGACAGTAAAGTCTTTACCAGTGTCTACAACATATAGAAGAGCCCATTGTGATTGCTTAACGTCAGCTTTTGTTCATAAGCTCTTTCATAACTCTGAAACCAGGAAAATGATTTAAAGCAGTCCAATTTGTCTATTTACCTTAATCTTTAACTATTCCCATACGTCTGGCTACATGATGTATGACTCTTCATAAACCAATTTTTCAAAGATGTATACGACAGGAAAAAAAAAAAAGGCAGGCTCCTAACCTTTTATGTGTTGAACTTTATAAAGCTCTAGAAAACAAAATGCTTTCAGCTTTCAGAAAAGGGGGGAAAGTGTATTGGGAAGAAAAAAAAGGTTATTTTCTTTTTCCTTCTCATTTTTTTTTATTTTAGCAAATATTTACAATCAGTAAAAGCAGAAAAATGAGTAATTTCTAGGTGAGAAGGCGATTTCTGCTGTCCAACACAATTACCTTTTTGAATTTAAAAAAAAGGCATTTCAAAGCAATAGAATTTAAAATGAATGTCTATAAATTAAAACCTTAAGCTGGTATGAGTCCACAGCCAAGGAATGAGTATTGAGTAAGGGATGAAAACCAGCCTGCAAGGCTGAGTAGATGGGACGGAGTACAGATTAGAGGGTCTTCAATCTAAAGAACCCAAATCTTTACTTTCTGTTATAGAGGAGGGGGGTAATCAAAGAATTCATTCATTTTTGTCTACTTGAAACTGAATGCTCTGATATTTAAATCATGCCATATCCAGACTGAGTGGTGGAAGCCTGTACTCCCAGACTCCTCATGAAGCTGAGGCAGAAGGATTGCCTCCAACACTTCCTAAGTCATTTAGTGAGACCCTGTCTGGAAGCAAAACATTTTGAAAAGTCTAAGGGTGCAGCTCTTTGCTACAGTACATGACTTACATGAACAAGACACAAGATACAAGGCCCAGCACTAAGAAACAGCAATTAAAAGGCATTTAAATTAATGCTTAATTAACTAACACTATTGTAAAGAGTTTGAAACGAAGCATATATCTCTTTATGCATGAATGTAGCACATATTTGCAGGGCAGGCACCTATTGTGTGCTTGAAGCTGGATAAACAACTCTAAACAAGATAAAGTCACGCCCTCTCCTCTTGGAGCCTGTATAATTTTAACTGAAAATTCAGCTTTAGGACAATTACTACCAGGTTACAATTATGAGCTAGTCAACAAGCAATTTTTTCCCCTCGTACTTTTAGTCCTTAAACCCTTGTGAGCTCGGTCCTTATGCAAATTTTGTTCTGTGCCTTGTGCTATTTTTAAGGTACATTCTAATTTCCCAGCTGGTTTGGCCAAATTAGAAAATGGAGCCTTCGTTCATGAAAAGACACAAAATATTAGAATCCCTGTGATGAATATAGAATGCAGAGTAGACTTAGCAGCTTTCTCGCATCTAATGAGGTGCCTAGCCCAGTTCCTGGCACTTTGCATATGTCCAACACAAATGAGTTCACTATATGCAAGCATCATTGTGTTTACTGCTAATATCCACAATGTCCCTGAGCAGATTCATATCAGATAAATTATTTTATAGCATAGTATATCTTAAAATAAAGAGGGTGCAAGGTGGGAGAGACCCAATGGGATATTGAAGTCACAGCTTTTCTGTTGTCTATTAGTTAACTCTTATTGTCCCAGAATATATCCTACCACAGACAGATAAGCACTATTTTCTTATCTTATGAATGGGTCTTAATAGATTAATATAATAATTAATAAGCTATGATGCTTAATGCAATTTCCCTAAGAAGTAGCTCCTACATGAAAAAATCACAAAAGAGCAAACCTGTCAGCCAGTATGGAAAATTTTATCATTTATTACCATTTCCAGGCACTGGTGAAGTCTAACATATGAACATTGCCTTAAAAAAAAGTCATCAGATGTCTGGGGCTGAGAAACGTGAGCTGAGAAGAACTTGTCTGAAAACTAATTAATCAATTAAAATAAATAAATAAAAATCAGCAAGCTGCAGTGTGTGGAAAGCACATCACTGTAGAATGGCTCTCTGATTTTCTTTCCACACTATTAGACCAAATTATCATAAATGTCAAACCAATATCTTAGCTTTTGGCTTCTCACCACAGAGCCAATTTATGTCTCGTGTTTCATTCAGCAAAGGAAACATTGAAATTACGTCTCTCAGTATGCTTGCATGTCCACACAGGAATTATGTACATATGTGTAACACTTACTACAGTAATGCGATACAAGTTATTCTTCAAATGAAATCATTTTACAAGCCAGAGATCTAACATGTGCAAAGTCAGGGCCACAGTTTATCAGCTATGAAACCGTTTTAACGTGTGTTTGTAATTTATGAGACTGTAAGGACAAAAGTCACAAGATATGTCTACTTCCCCAAGCTAAGAGTATTCCAATTGGTGTTGCTTTTTATTGCTGGGGATTCTAATTTTTAGCTTTAGTCCCACAGTGGGCTAACGAAGTTGTCCTCTTCCGGAGGTTTGGAATATGATAGAAGTGATGTGCGTTTTAACTAAAATCAGCTGGCAGTTCTCAGAATAAAATACAAAACAAACACACTTACATGGCATTTGGTAAGCAGCTATAATCTGTTTACTTGGAAATCTTACCCCTTATCATTTCTAATCCACTGACAACTATTTTTAAAAATCAGCATAATAAGAAATTTTGTCCCTAGTTATGTGCTTACAGTTGAATGTTTATTTTGTAATAAGAGTTTGGGGAAGTAATATAGATAGCATTCATTTATATTTATATAAATATAAATATCAGTTAATGTTAATTCTAATTATTTGGTACCTTTACATATTTTATACAATTATTTTAAAAATTAAAAAATTTGAAAAACACTTCACCTATAAGAAAAAAAATTGCATTTTGTGATGCAGTTCATTTGAACTAACAATAAAATTATTTCAAAGAAAAAGCAAGTTTGAAATGTCTTCTTAAAATTTGTATATTTTTAATCATTCTTTTTTAAAACTTCCCATACAGTTGAGAAACTGATTGTGGATCCTGTCTACCATGCAGGGTCAATGCTGTATCGAATTTCCAGACCATTTTCAGACTACCTTCTGGCAATGGAAGCATTTTGACCACTGACACTCCCTATGGGTATATCTGACTATCCTGGTACAATACACCATTCCCCATTATTGAATCTACAACAAACTGCTGTAGGTTATTCATTGATTGAGTGTTTAAGGATATTCTTTAAGAGCAAATAGAGAACTAATCTGTAAGCAATCACATAAAATAAAAAAAATCAGCAGAATTCTGACTTCAAAGATGCTTTGAGCTACAGCACTTAATTATGCTCGTTCTTTGATTAGACTGTGTCACAGTCAATAAACACATGCAGAACCCTCTGTCTTTATATCACAGGAGATTCCTCCCAGCATTGCATTGTGTCTTCCAGAGATACCATGAAAGCACCTGCCAAATGTGCTGTGCAGGTTAAGACAGCACTAGCTCCTTGTTAGAATCCGATTTGCTGCCCTGTTTGCAGAGAGTAGTTCTAATTTCTCTAACATACATGAAACTAAATAACAGATGAATTGTTTCCAGTCTGAAGGCATGCAGGCTGGTCAGCCCACGAGTCTCTATTTAAGCACCAGCTCAAAGAACTCTTGCGGGGTCTTCTTAACAATGCAGAACCTGGGAGTGTATGTGGTAGCATGAGGGAAAGCAGACAGCCCTGTGTCCCTTCTGCCTGTGTGCAGCTAGGGCAGCTTTCTGCCATGACATCAGCCCAGCTGCAGTGCGGATGACAGGGTTTCTGAGAGCCAGAGCAAGACAGAATGCTCCTTAAGAGCATCTGCTATCCCTCTTTCTTGAAAACAAGGCTGAATGTTCTGCCTTCTTGGAGCAAAAAATGATGTTTGGGGGGCAGGGAGGAGTATCTCTGCCATTATCAGAATGTGTTGGATTTTTTTTATTTTAATTAAATTGATTGGGTTTTAAATATTTTAACAAAATAGGCTTTAAGAAATATAAAAAATAAAGTTTTAAAGTTCTATTCTTATCTTTAATAAAAAAAAGCAATATAGAATGATGTGTGTGTGTGTGTGTGTGTGTGTGTGTGTGTGTGTGTGCCAAATACACAGTCTTTAAAAAGCAGGATGGGAGGAACGTGCACACATCACTGATTTGGGTTTGTTGTTGTTTATTTTCTTGCCTTTCGCAAAGTGTCTGGTTGGTAGTAAGGTCTTATTTGTGTGTTCTTGTCTGTTGCAATGAAGTCATTATGAAATCCCTGCTCAGTTGGCATCAAAGAGAATAGAAGCCCAAAATGTTACTAGCAATAAGCATTAAAACACACACACACACACACACACACACACACACACACATATAACTTCTCGTTTGTTTTTTTTCTGAAATGCAACTGCAACACGGTTAAATGTTAGTGCTTTTTACTTAATTATTTTCATGTTAATAGCTGCATGGAAGCACGAGGAGGAGGGCCCTCATCTGCCTGCCGCCTTCCTAATGCAAGAAGCAGTAAAGCCTAACAATCATTCCAATTAGTGACATGCTTGTTTATTTTGAGAGATCACTGAATACAGAAGTAGATTTTGCCTAAGACAACGTTTCCATAATATTGCTGTTTAAGGAAGTAAATAATCAGGGGATAGAAAACAAATTTTAAACTACAAGGAAAAAAGAAACAGAAAAGAAAATGTCACAGTCAATGTCACACTACTCACCTCTCCTGGAAACTTTTTTGAGTTCTTTCGATGTGTTAATTAATGACCTAGGTCAGTTATTCTGTGTGAGTGATTCCTCTGCTGAAATCTGTATCTGTGCCTATTCACAAAGCACATTGCACTATGGGACACAGGCATACGAAATGGAATTAAGTTGTTTATAAAATAGTGGCGGAGGCATACGGGTTGGAAAACCAAAACATGCAGCTGGTGTAGAGCGGAGGACGAATGGTATGCTCTGCTCATCCAGAGATCTGCTTCTGATTAATTCTGGAAATCTCGGAAAATGAAAATGAGGAAGACATGCTATCAGAACATTTTTATAATCTTTTGACAACATCATAAAATGTCATCTTATTCTTTTGTAAATTGTAGTTTTGGTTGGTTAGATTTTGCAAAGCTTTGAGCAGTACTTTCCAGCTTGAAGTGAGTGAGGCTGTCACTACTGTGTATGTGTGTGTGTGTGTGTGTGTGTGTGTGTGTGAGAGAGAGAGAGAGAGAGAGAGAGAGAGAGAGGAATGAGTCTGTGCACATAATATTTTATTGTATGCAATTTATTAACTATATGTTTATATTCTTTTAAATGAGCATATTAATAAATCTGCTCACTGAGAGGGGCACTAAAGAATTATAATAGTTTTAATTGTATAGCTTTGATTCTGCCGGGAAATTTCTTCCTTCAATTAAAGGAAAGTCCAAGCTCAAGGTTAACACATGTGTAGAAATGACCACATCAAATGAAGTTTTACAAATTCAAGCCACTGCTTTTAGCACATTGGAGTATTTTCATATATGTATGTGAATTAGTGTCCAGGATGACAACTTTTCCAGTATCAAGAATTTCAGCATGGAGGGGTAGCCTGGCATGTGTTGATCCCTAGGTCCAGTCTCCAGGTTCACAAAAAAGTTCACCAAGGAGTTCTATGACATGTTATGAAGGTGAGCATCTGTTCTCATTCCCGTGAAGAAACCGTGCTCCACCTGCCACTGCCTAGCTTCTGGCCGATGTTGTCAGAGCCTCCTTTCACAGCAATGATGAGGCACTGTGTAGGATGTGTTGGATTGCATCAGCATCCGGAACTACAGCTGAGCTCAGAGCCCTTCCGCATGGGCAAAGCCCTGCCACATCAGCGGGACCCTTTCATATGGGCAGACTCCTCAGTCTAGAACCTCGGGCTGCATGTTCACCCTACAAGAGAAGCTGAAAACACAGCCTGTGTCTGTTAACAGTGGGTGCACGGAAGAATCAGCACATGCGCACACCATTGGAAGGACATCTCCTTGACCACTTCACAGAAAGCTATCGTTTTTCTCTCTGAAATGCTAAAAAAACAGTAGCATTTGTGTGAAGCGCTTTCAAACTCTGAGCACACTTAAATTTCATTCAGAGACTAAAGTTCTATGTGCTATACTTACTATTGTGACAGTAAGCAGCACATTTGCTTCTCAAAGCTACACTGGACTCAATGCTGCCAGACAACCTCCTAGAGCCTTTGGTGGCCATCTTTGATTTGGTGTGGGAATGAACACATTGTCAAGAATTACACGATGCATCTGTCAACTGTAAAACAAAATGAAATAAATTCCCGGTTACCAATGTATAGTTGATATATTTAAAAAGTAAAGGTGCTACAAATACAGAAGTTTCAGAAAATACATTTAGAATAACCCTATAGGCACATAGGGAAGAAGAGAAACCTAATGGAATTACATTCTATGAAAGGAAGAGCAAAACAGAACTTACCCCTGAAAAGAAAATTATATATTAACTTGTTTTGAGTCTTCTTAGTTTTATTATGTTTAGACAATTCAGATAATTTCTAATATCCAATCATTTACTTTTACCTACTATTTATGTAGGTAAATCTTGAAATAAGTAGGCCCCTGTTCTTCAGTATTACAGCTTAATGCTGTATACACACACACACACACACACACACACACACACACACTTCCTGATGATCTTGTTGAAGATCATTTGAATCCAGTAAGGCACTCTGTAACTTTCATCTGTTTTACAGGCAGTGATCATGCAAGTTGAAAACAGTGAGCAAGATTGTGAGAATTTGTGTGTGAAAAAGAGAGCGTGGTTGAAAGAAAATCATTAATCAGATAAGCTTGAAGCTTAGCAGGGAGAAGCTTGCTAGAAGGTTCCACTGGGGTTTATTTGCTATTGACATATACATGTATTTCCCTCTCCGCTGGAACGACTCCAAAAGGGCTGTCATGGTTGGTTGAGTAAATAATACATGCTTTAAAAAACAATTATAAATCTGTATTCACCTGATGGACTTTGTATTCATTCCAGTCAATTGGGCATATAATACTCGTTTAAAAAATAAGTACATATAATGCATTAAAAACTGCTTAAACGCCCATTTAACCGGAGGGGCCAAAACAGTTCTAAAATGGAGCATGTGATTAACACTAATGGAACTTATGCATATGTAATGAAAGGAGAACCCCAAACCCTTTTAAATGGGGCTGTGACAGGAGAGTGACAGCTAGGAAATACTAAGGTTTAAGGCTCCCATTGTTTGTACAGGCATCTCTGCCCTACCATAACCAATAATTCCCACGGTGGTGAAGCTTGGGGTCCCAGGCAATCAGTGCCCTGATACTGAAGGTAAAACAGTGCTAAAGGAAAGGCAGTAACAGCCTGATGATAAGCATTGCCGTACCCTAATTGGGTGGCTCCCCCTTGGAAGCTGCTATCTACTTATGATAGGTCCTGTTTTACATGAAGGTCTTACTCAAGATTACTTTTTATTATACCTGTGTGTTGGGGGCGTATAGATATCTGTGTGTGTTGGTGCATGCATGTTTGTGTGTGTAGGTGAGTGAGTGTGTGTGTGTGTGTGTGTGTGTGCACGCACACACACACACATTGGAATATGGAGGATCGAGGTTAGCATCAAGTGTCTTCCTCAGTCTTTCTTTGATTACCTTTCTCTCACTGCACACAGAGTTAACTAGTTCTAGTTAGTCTATCTAGACAGCTTGCCCTGAGGATCTTCTGTATCTGCCTCCTGGTGCTGGAATTGCAAGCAGATACTCTATCTACCTCTTTTCCTTCAGTTCCAGTGAGTTTGAGCATCTGTCTGAATATTTTACACTGGGAATACTTTATCCACTGAGTCATTCTCTCTGGTGTAAAAGACTGTGTTTTTAATGTTGTCAAGCAAAAGAAAATCCTGCACAGTTCTTTAAGTTATTCGTGGTCACAGTTTGGAAAATAATCTCAAATTCTTTAAGATTTGGGGTACATTCTCTTTAAATATAACAAAGAATAAAAGCATCAGTCAACATAAAAACAGACATGATTTTGGATTACCTGTTTTTTGGTTGCAGTTTCAATGAAGTATTCCTTAATGACTTTGTAGGTGATAGGATTTAAAAACTAATTTTAAAATGTACTGGTGACCAAAAGACTTCTCCATTATCCTGAAACGCAGAATTGGAATTATCAATAGAGGTGCTTTGTAGTGAGATTGATTAGTGTGATGGGAATTCACTACTGAAAGCAAGCACGTCTGTGGTGTGGACATTACTGCATGCCCTCTCTCTTTGTATTATTCACTTCTGAGAGAAAATATTGCTGAGCTATAATGACTGGTTGGTTCTTGATGAGGAACGGATGAAGAAGAGAGGAGTTCTGATGGAAGCCAAAGCAGAGGATGCCGGTGCACCTTCAGATATGAGAAAGAAGATTCTGGACAATCAATGGGTAAATGGAGAGCATGAGACTCTCAAAGAACTTCTCAAGACAATATTTCTATGCATTTTATGGATAAACACTCTAGATGTTTTGAATAAATAAACACTTTACAAGATTTTAAAAAGGAAATAGAGAGTACAGAATAATCAAGTGGGTTGGTTAGAATAAAGTGGAACAGATGAAAACAGACAAGAAACTTTGATACCTCCGAGCGCCATTAACAAAACACACAAAAAATGTACATAAAATCCCTTAAACATCTTCAAAGGTAGTTCTTGTCTCTGCAAAGCTCGCATGTTCCTGGTACCACTTTTTTATTCCCATGAGACAATTGCTGCCTCTCTATCTGCCAGTTGTAGCCTTAACAATAAAGCCCTATAAATTGAGCATTGCAAACTCAAGGTCCCAATCTGCTGAGGGTAATAAAATATGGACTACTAGAAAGAGGGCAAGGAAATCTCCTTTCAAACTTTGTGCTGCCTTTCTTGTCCAGGGACAGTCCCTTGTTGAAGTGCCATCACCTTCTGCATTTCACTCTAGTCCTAGACATATGAATTAGATAGGTGGCTGGAAGGATGGCTGTGCTTAATTCTCCTTTCATTCTTGCCCCCAGGTATCATCTAAGTATAGTTCTGAGCAAGGGCAAAACAGCGGAACTCCCGTGTAAAAGAAAACAAAGATTGAGGGAAGTTTGTTGAGAGGATGTGTAAGCAAGAGTAGGCTGCCAGAAAGTCCTGTTGCAAAGGTACTGTGTGAAGCTTACCACGTCCTCCTATTATCCTCATCTCTGTTCTGTGCAAACAGAAATTAACTTGAAAAATTGTGTAACTTGCCCAAACACACACTGAGAATACTTCACACTTTCCAACCGGAGGTCTGAGGTTCGGCCAGAAGTACTAAGTCCTTACCACTATGTAGCATAACGAATAAAAGATCTGAACAGGCAACAGTAAGATTGAATTAAATGAGCTACAGAGTACCTGGAGGTAAGTTGCTAGAGAAAGCTCAAAGGTAGATTGGAAGCAGCCAAACAAAGAGGCAGTGGGGACAATTCTTGTGCAGAAAATAACACACACAAAAGACGAGAAGACATGCAAAGTTGCAAGGTTAATAGCTGGAGAGAGAGAGAGAGAGAGAGAGAGAGAGAGAGAGAGAGAGAGAGAGAGAGAGAGAGAGAGAAGAGAGAGAGAGAGAGAGAGAGAGAGAGAGAGAGAGAGAGAGAGAGAGAGAGATTAAAAAGCTCAATAGAGAACTCTCCAGAAGGAATTTGTATATTACCTTAGGTTTGGAAACAACATTAAAGACAGTTAAAAGATCAAAATATAATTATATTTGCATTATTCAGGTATATCTAACTTCAATGAATAACCATTTTAAAAAGAAATAATTTAGGTTTTACCAAAAGATCAGTACGTGCATCTTTATCTAGAAGAAGTGCCAGATATACAGGGCTCTGCGTCAGCTGTTAACACTGTTGTTACCATTAAAGCAACAGGAAGAGGATGCTGCCTATGCCTTTGGTAGGTTATGTGGGGACAAAACCTAAAGAATAAGTGGATACAGCTAAAGGAAAGAAGGATAGACTTGGGTTCCTCTTTCTAAGTTTCAAAAAAAAGGAATTGAGTTCATGCCCATGTTGAAAATAATAAGAAACAGAGAAAAGGTGAAGACAAGAGAAAATCACAAAGGGTTATGTTACTCAATGACTTATCACAGGAAGTGAATTGAGAAATATGGTTTAAAATGATAATTCTGATTTAACAAGCTGATAATGAATATTTTTTAAAGATCTAACAAGTCTTCATATTTAAAAATGGCCATCCTACCTAAAGCAATCTGCAGATTCAACACAATTTCCATCAAAATTCTAACACAATTCTTCACAGACATCTCAAATTTCATCTGGAAAAAAAAACAAAAAACCAAGGATAGTGAATACAATCCTTAAGAACAAAAGAATTTCTGGAGGAATCACAGTCGCTGACCTCAAGCTATACTACAGAACAATAGTAATAAAAACTGCCTATCATTGGTACAGAGACCGACAGATCGATAAATGAAATAGAACTGAAGACCCAAAAATAAACCCACACACTATGAACACTTGATCTTTGACAAAGAATCCAAAAATATACAATGGAAAAAAGAAAACATCTTCAACACATGGTGCTGGTCTAACTGACAGTCTGTATGTAGAAAAATGAGAATAGATCCAAATTTATTTGTCACATTGCTAAAAGCTCAAGTCCAAGTGGATTAAAGACTTCAACATAAAACCATCAGATACACTAAATCTAATAGAAGAGAAAGTGGGAAATAGCCTGGAACTCATTTGCACTGGGGGAATTTTCCTAAACAGAACTCCAATGGCTCAGAATCTAATACCAAAAATTGATAAATGGGACCTCATGAAACTGAAAAGCTTCTGTAAGGCAAAGGACATAGTCAATAGGACAAATCAGCAATCTACAGATTGGGAAAAAATCTTCCCTAACCCTATGTCTGATAGAGGGCTAATATCCAAAATATATAAAGAACTCAAAAAGCTAACCTCCAAAACCAAACAACTCAAATGAAATATGGAGTATAGAGCTAAACAGAATTCACAACAGAGGAATCTTGAATGGCCAAAAAACACTTAAAGAAATGTTCAAAGTCCTTAATCATCAGGGAAATGCAAATCAAAATGATCCTGAGATTCCATCTTATACCAATCAGAATGGCTAAGATCAATTACTCAGGTGGCAACATATGTTATGGAGGATGTGGAGAAAGAGGAGCGCTTCTCCATTGCTGGTGGGATGGCAAACTGGTACAACCACTCTGGAAATCAATCTGGAGAGTCCTCAGAAAATTGGAAATAGATCTACCTGAAGACACAGCTATAGACCGAGAAGACCCACACGCGAGGTGCCTGATCATATACCACAGGGGCACATGTTCCACTATGTTCACAGCAGCCTTGTTTGCGATAGCCAGAAGCTGGAAACAACCCAGATGTCCCACAATAGAAAATAGATACAGAAAATATGGTTTATTGACACAATCGAACACTATTCAGCTATTAAGAATGAGGACATACTGAGTTTTGCAGGCAAATGGATGGAACTAGAAAATATAATCCTGAGTGAGGTAACTCAGACCCAAAAGAATATACATGGTATGTACTCACTAATAAGTGAATGTTAGCCAAGAAAACTAGAGAATACCTAGGATATAATCCACAGAACTCAAGGTTATCAAGCAGAAGAGCCCACATGAGGATGCTTCAATCCCACTTAGGAGGGAGAAGAAAACAAACAAGGGAGGCAGAGGGAATCCTGGGTGGAAGAGGGGACAAGGAGGTGGGGAGACCCTCTAGAAAGTACCAGAGACATGGGAGATGAGAGATTCTCAGGACTCAAAGGGAGGGACATTAAATGAAATGCCCAACAGTCGGGAGAGGGAACTCATAGAGTCCACTCCAGTAGAAAGACAGGGCATCAAGTGGAGGGATGGGGTTGCCATCCCACAGTCAAAATCTCTGACCCAGAACTATTCCTGTCTAAAAGAACTAAAGGGACAAAAATTTAGAAGAGACTGAGGAAAAGGCAGTCCAGTGAACAGCCAAACTTGGGATCCATCTCAAGGGGGAGGCTCAAAGGCCTGACACTGTTAGTGATGCTATGGTGTGCTTACAAACAGGAGCCTGGCATGGTTGTCCTCTGAGAGGCCCAAGAAGCAGCTGACTGAGACAGACACAGATACTTATACCCACCCATTGGACTGAAGTTGGGGACCCCTGTGGTTGAATTAGGGAATGGCTGGAAGAAGCTGAGGAGGAGGAATACTCCATAGGAAGACCAGCAGTCTCAACTAACCCGGACTCCTGAGATTGCTCAGACACTGAGACACCAACCAGGCAGCATACAGGAGCTGGTCCGAGGCCCCTGACACATACACAGCAGAGGACTGTCTAGTCTGGCCTCAGTGGGAGAAGATGCATTTAACCCTGGAGACCCTTGAGGCCCCAGGGAATATGGAAACCTGGCAGGGGCAGCGTCCTCTTGGAAACAGGGGGGAGGAGGTGTGTGATGAGTAACTGTGGGAGGGTGGACCAGGGAGGAGCCAATGAATGGACTTTAAAACAATTAAAGTAATAATAGTAATAATAACAACAACAACAACAACAATAATAATAGCAAGCACTGAAGCTAAATTGTGAATTCTGGCTTTTTTATAAAGTAGATTTCCCCTTCTACTCAGAAAATACAAGCTTTTATTTTTGTCTAGATTCATAATCTGACCTTCTCCAGGTTGCCAATGTCTAAGAAATAGCTTCAAGACTGTAGATTAACCTGTATTGGGTGTACTTGACATGAATTTTTAAGAGAAATAGTGTCCTCAAATAAATGATCCCAACACAAATTTAAGATTCAATCAGCATTAATGGTGGTATTAGCAATGATAACTTCAATTATAAGCATAATGCATTTTCCTTTCAGAGATTAATTTATGTAGAGTAGGTACTTGGAGTTTGCCCTGCCAGAGACACTCTTCAAATCTGCTCATGATCAAAGGAGAAGCATTTGTGCTAGCTTGATTTCAGAAAAAGGAAAATGTTCTTTAAATTTATGTAAGTCAATTTCCAGAAATAGTTTCTTCAGTCACTAGACAAAAGGAGTGTAAGTAGAAATTAAACCAAATAAGATAAGACATTAATAAAAAGAAATCTATAACATACACGAATATGCATTTTGTATTCTGTTCAATCTGTAGATTAAGGTAGCTATAAAAATAATGTGCTGTACAATAATAAAAATATACAGTTGTCTTCAGCATTATTTTGTATCATTTTACTTTCTAAAACAAAAGTTCTTTGAGCAGATATATTACTAAAATGATAAGGTAATTTTAGGAACACTGACAGCTGTTTTTAAATGAAGGTCATGAGTGCTCAAAAATGAAAACAAAAAAATCTGTAGCATTGAAATTATCTAAGATAAAAGCTCAGAAGAATTGTATTCTCTAAGTAATTTGCAAATAAAATTAAATTTTCCTGTGGACTTTGACAAAATGGAGTAGAAATTCTTAACAATACCCTTTCAAATATGTAGGTTGCCATCTATATATATAATCTGTAAAACTATATTGAGTTAAATAATTAAGAATTCTTTATCAACCACGAGGTTCTAGCATGATAGTAATGGCAGGCAACATTTAGTAAGATATTTTTTTCTATGCTATACAATGTATGTCTGATCTGTTAAGTCTCTTGGCATAGCTAAAATAACTAGACCATTTTACTATATGAATAAACAAAGCTTAGAATTCACTCTTCATATGAATTTTCCCAGTTACAGCATGGCAATTAGATCTTGATCCCCAAGGACATGCCTCTCAGTATGACCTTCAGCCTAGCATACTATCCCTTGCTGCTCTAGTATTTCCTGGTCCTTTGGGAATGGGTGTAATCTATGTAGCAGCTTCACAAGAATCTAGGCTGATCTGTGTGTTTAGATTGAATGAATGTCTTATTGGCAATACCTTAACTACTGGTGAAAAAGCTATCAAATAGAGCTCTGGCTTGGTCATTGAGGTTATACCAAGTGCAACACTTATGCATTTAGTTTCCAGTGTGGAAAATAGCTCTGGACTAAACAGATTCTATATTAGCAGGATTTCTAGTAGTGGTATCTGTTACTACATGGACCATCATATAGTTTTTAAAACTAAAAAAAAAATCCTTCATAAAGCCTTGTTCTTAAATATTTGAATTTCATAAACATTAAGTGGTTCAACAGATACTTGTTATACAGTCAAAAAACCCTTAGTAGGAAGCTCAAAGAAAAAAAAGTCAAAGACAGTCTATGATGGCCTTGAAACAACCATCTTCTTCGAAAGATTTTTAAAACTCATCATTAAAATGCTAAGTGTATAGACCAGTATGAGAATTTAATGAGAGGTTAAAGAAGAATACCATAAACACTGTGTGGTGCTAGGAAAAAAAAGAGTGATGTAGACAACACCAAGAAAGCAACAAGAGGCAGGGGAGTGGAAGAACTTGCTGCATACGAGTGAGAAGCTCAGTTCAAATCACCAATACAAACAGGAAAACCATAAGCATAGCGTGAGCATCTGTAATCCCAGCATTCCTCCAGGTAGATGGAAGCAGAGACAGGAAAATCCCAGGAAGCACCTGGTCTACGAGTCTGGAATACACATCAGAAAAGAAATGAAACAAACAAACAAAACAAAGAGGTCCTCAAACAAGGTAGAAGCTGAGGACTGACACCCAACATGGCGCGCACGCGCGCGCGCACACACACACACACACACACACACACACATCAATATCCAAACAGAAAAGACAGCAAAGCATTAAGATTTATACTACAGCTGATTAAAAGGACAAAAGAGCTGGAAGGTTGATGGAAGGAAACTTATAGATGAGATTTAAGGTCATAAAATACAGATTTAAGCAAAATAAAATAAAACCTTTTTGATCTGGTTCTTTTTAATATTTTACTGGATATTTTCTTTATTTACATTTCAAATGTTATACCTTTCCCACCCACAAGAAACCCCTATCTCATCCTCTATCCCCCTGCTCCTGCCTCCCCACCCTCACATTCCCCTACACTGGGGCATCAAGCCTTCACAGGACCAAGGATTTTAACTTGGTTTCAGAAGACAAAACAAAACAAAAAAGTCCTAATATGGTACACCTTTACTCTAGGCATATTCAGTAAGAAAAGTAAAAATGAAACACACACACACACATACACACACACACACAACGTGTGTGTGTGTGTGTGTGTGTGTGTGTGTGTATAGATATGTAGGAGTTCAAACCGCAAACACCCACAGAAAAGCCAGAAGCATAGCATGAGCTTCTGTAATCTCAGCATCCTTCCAGAAATATGGAGGCAGAGACAGGAGAATTCCAAGAAGATACCTTTACCTATACCTATACCTATACCTATACCTATACCTATACCTATACCTATACCTATACCTATATCTATACCTATACACACATATATACATATATATGCATACATACATACATATGGAATCAACAGTTTTCATTTACCCAGAATTATGTGTGTGTGTGTGTGTGTGTGTGTGTGTGTGTGTGTGTGTGAAAATATATGTGAATGCATATACAAGTACAGTCCAAATGAAGTTGTGCCACTTGGGATGATGATGTCAAATGTTTCTAGTGTAAGTTGAAAGTTTCCTAACCAAAAATCGTAAAATAGAAATACATATACTTAAATGCACACATACATATGTGAATGCATCTTTAGATTTTTAAAGTATGCAATACGAATGTGTTCCCTCAGTCATTTTAATGCCACATAGTGGCAAGTTGGGTCTTATATTAAAATTTAATCTTCCTTGTGCAACAGCTTTCATTGATTTTTTTTGTTTTGTTTTGCAAAATGCAACAGTTCAATTTGAATAAAAAAAAGAAAGAAAAAAAGAAAAGAAAATAGAGCTTCAATGACGGCTGAAGAGTTTCCGATTAATGCAGGAAGAAATTACCTCTGTTAGCCCTGCCTGTTCTCATTAGTATCTTGAAGTTTGACTTTGCTGAAGAATTTGTGGGAATTTGATGGAAAGCCAAACTCAGTACATCGGGTTGTACAGTTTGAATTTTAATTACTGGATTGAAGGAGATGCTGGAAATGCCTTCTAAGTGATTATGTTGTTCAAGCAGCTGACTAGTTGCAAACCAGGTAAAATATTAATGCTTGTGTGAGTCACAGAAATGAAAACCATCATACCTATTTAGATAATGTCAACAAAACAAACACTGTGTTATTCAAAAGCAGTATAAAAGATTTGTTAGTGGAAGCCTGCATGGACATGCCATGATTTTTTTTTCCTAAGAGGAGAATGTTGTGGACAGCTAGTCCAACATCAGCATTATATGGAGGGAAGTCGTGATTGTTCTCAAAGAATATTCTATGAACCCTTCCATGTTTAATCAATTAATCATGTAGCTACTGTTATGCAAAGCCTCTACAAGGTGTGCTATGAATACACACTCACAGTGCTCAAAACCTGAGACAGAGAATAAAGGAAAAACAGCAATGAAGGTTTTCCTCAAAACCTATTTCTTCTTCAAATCAAAACAGAGTAAGGCTAGCTGAAAACCTGAACTAGGAATGTTCACGCATTGGTGGTGATCGACGGAAGCTAGAGTCAACCCTATTCAATATCTAATAACATTGCTCAGATTTTTACTAGTGGTATAAGTATACAACTATTTACTGAGAACTATTACATGGGAGATGTAATCCTAAGTACTTCATGTGGAGTATCATCATTCCTTCCAGAACACCACTGTAGTCTTTAGCTAGAACCTTCTTCTCCAGGAAACATGTGAGATTGTCAGAATGTGAGTTGGAGACATGGTATTACTATATAAGAGGTACAGTCCAGGGGCAATGCTAAAATTCCTCAGTGCACATATCAGCCCCAAACAAAGATTTATCCAACTGTCATCCTCACTTAACAGACAAGAAGAGTGAGGTTTGAAGCAGAAGTACCCTGCCTTAGCTCTCACTAGAAACAAGGGACTGATCTGGGTCTCAGACACAGCCCTGTACAGTTCCAAAACCAACTCAATTCTATCAGACTTGCTGTTTGGCACCTCTCGGTAAATTCATTACCTCCCCTATGTACCATCATCATACGATGTAGCAATCCCAAAACTTTTATTCAGAATTCCTCACTTTAGTGATGCAGCTGACTTTTACCTTATCATGGGCAATTCAGATTCTTACCAGCAAGTGTCTCACAAATACCTATGATTCTCACCATGCGCACGTTGTGTCCCCACTCCTTTTCTCCTGGTTAGAGTTTGCGTCACTAGGACATTTTCCCTTATTCTATTTTTACATCTCAACAAGCAACAGGGAATTCTCTGGAGAACCCCCCTGTTGGTTTTCCTTGCCTCCTCTGTAGAATGGAATTCTGAGTGTCCCAAGTACCTTCCAAGGAACGCAAGGATCTGCACTCTGTTCTTTCTCTGCCAGTGCCTGTATAGTATCAGACATTCCTCTAAGAGTTGACTTTCCCACTCTGTGATAATGAAGGTTTCAAGGGAAGGAGATCCACAACCTAACTTTCTGATTGGGCTAAGGGCCCAACAAACACCTTTATTTCCTACATGAATCCCATAGAATCATATAAAGTAGCCTAAATAAAAATAGCAACCAACTTGATACAAGATTTTCCACACTCTGAGTCACATTAGTTTTATACCTGTTACAGAATTAACAAACATATCTCCAAGCTGGCTGCTTGTTAAACTATAGCATCAGTGGCTAAAATGTGTCTCTAAGTGTAGACTTGGAACTAAAACTATAGTTTTCCTCTTCTGCATCTCTTTGAGAGTCTTTATTCCTGAAAAGCTAGGATGGACCTTGAGATGTTTGGAGATTCTAGAACAGGGCTAACAACTACTCATATAACTTTGACTGAAGACTGTTCCTCCTCTAGTCAGAGAAGGTCTTCCTCTTTGTACAAGCAGGGAGCTTCCGGAGGGATGCACAGGAAGCAGTTAGGTTGGATGAGGACATCTGCCTAGCCAATCAGATCATCTGAATCAATACTGGTGACCAATGGGGTGACATACTATAGCCAGATTCCTGAAAGTGTGTAAAAACCTTGAACTTGTTGGTACAGGAGACAACATCCTGAACAGAACACCAATGGTTGAGGTTCTATGATCAACAATTGATAATAGGACCCCATGAGATTGTAAAGCTTCTGTAAGGCAAAAGACACTGTTAATAGGACAAAATGAGAGCCTACATATTAGGAAAGGAAGTTCATCAACCCTACATCTGAAATAGGGCTAATACCCAAAATTTACAAAGAACTAAAGAAATTAGACACCAACTATCCAAGTAACCCAAATAAAAATGGGGTACAGGGATAAACAGATAATTCTCAACATAGAAATCTCAAATGGCCAAGAAGCACTTAAAGAAATATTCAATGTCTTTAGTCATTGGGAAAATGCAAATCAAAACAACCCTGAAATTCCATCTTACACCTGTCATAATGGCTAAGATAAAAAACTCAAAGTATAGCACATGTAAGCAAAGATGTGGAGCAAGGGAAATGCTCCCCCATTGCTGGTGGGAGTGCAAATTTTTAAACCACATTGGAAATAAATTTCCCAGTTTCTCAGAAAATTGAGAATAGTTCTACCTCAAGACTCATACATACTTCTCCTGGACATATACCCAAAAGATGATCCACCAAACAAGGACACATACTCCACTATGTTCATATCAGCCTTATTAATAATAGCCAGAAGATGTAAACAACCCAGATGCTCCTCAATCAAACAATGGATGTAGAAAATGTGGTTCAATTACACAGTAATAATACTCAGCTTTTAAAAACAAGAACATCATGAAATTTGAAGGTAAATAGATGGAACTACAAAATATCATCTTGAGTGAGGTGACCCAGACCAAAAAGGATGTGCATGGTATATAATCACTTATAAGTGTATATTAGCCATAAAGTATGAGATATCCATGTAATACTTCACAGACCCAAAGAAGCCAAACAAGAAGAAACACCAAAGAAAGGATGCTTGAAGGAACTTGCAAAGGGAAATAAAATAGTCATAGGAGGCAGATGAAGGAAAGGAACTGTATAGAAAAGGGTATGGGAAATGGAGGGGCATGTTCAGGGGCAAGTGAGAGTCAGGAGAGAGGGCCAGATGACCTGAAGAATGAATAGAAATTAGCAGCTGGAAGGGATAGGGGCTATCTCTAGGATGTTTTAGACACCTGGGATGGAGGATTCCCAGGAGTCTATGGGACTGACCTTAGCTGAAACTCCTAGAACTGGGGCTATCAAATCTGAAATGGCTACCTTCTGTAGGCAGGCAGGAGCCCAGTAGAGGGATAAGGACACGAACCCACCCACAAAACTTTTGACCAAAAATTTGTCCTATCCACATGAAATGCAGGGACAATGATGGAGCACAGACTGAAGAAATGGTCAACCAATGACTGGCTAAACTTGAGACCCATACCATGGGCAAGCACCAATGTCTAACACTATTAATAATACTCTGCTATGTTTGCAGACAGGAGTCGAGAAAAATTGTCCTCTGAGAGGCTCCCCCCAGCAGTTGACAGAAAGAGTTGCAGATACCTACAACCAAACATTGAGCAGAGCTCTGGGAGTCTTAAGGAAGAGCTGAGGGAAGGATTGAAGGCGCAGGGGATGGGAACTCTACAAGAAGATGAACAGAGTCAACTAACCTGGACCTTTGAAGAATCTCAGAGAGGAAACCATCAACCAAAGAATATTCAAAGGCTGGACATGGGGCCACCACACATATATCTTCATGTGGGTCCCCAGCAACTAGAGGGGGGTTGTCCCTAAAACTGCTGCCTGTCTATGGATCCTATTTCCCTAACTGGACTGCCTTGTCTGGCCTCAGTCAGAGGGGCTGTGCCTTTCCCTACAGAGACTTGGTGTGCCCGTGTGGGGGAATACTGGAAGGGGGTGCTCCACCCTGTCAGAGGAGAGAGGAGATGGGGGGAGGGACTCAGAGGGAGGGAAGGAGGAGGAAGCAATCAGAATGTAAAGTGAAGAAATGTATAATGGAAGAAAAAATGAAGTTGTAATTGGAAAGAACCTTCAAGAAGGAACAAATGCATTACCTAAGTGAGACCAATCCCAATCATGTGGATTCTGTTCACAGCATGTGCAGATTTCTGCCTCTTGACATCTGTCTACATAACCATGGGTATTGGATCCTTCCATCCTGGTTGAAGCACAACACTGACGCACGGTTCCAACTATATACAGCCATACACAAAACAGACAAGTGATCACAACTGAGCACTTGAAATGCTCCAATGGCTTCAGGTCCAAACTAACAGATAGCTTCTTTAAACCTCTCTAAGTAATTTCTGTAGATTGCCACAGATCAGAATTATCCACTGGTGACTGAAAGGCCTTCATCTCCACCAATCCAGTTTCTCCTTGGTGATCAGGCGTGAAATGGGAATCCTGTGGCATTCAGAAACTTCAAACTTCTATGAAGAAGGGAAAATGAGCCCTGTTTGAGTTTGCCACACCATGATATCATCCTTACCTACCTCTGTTTCCACTGTCACATACCCCTCTTGGCAGGCTGGTTCTACTGCTTCCTTTAATTCCTCCCGAGGGAAGCAGAGGGATGATCATTGAAAAGACCAGAATTGTTCAGAAATTCAGGCATACTTCCTATCATACAGGCTCTCAAAAAAAAATGACTAGAGCCTATCTAGGGAACCACTAGAAGCAGCTGAGTACCCAGAATCCCAAAGGGGAGCAGATGAGTGAGACACTGAGTAAAGTACCACAAGCTTCCAGAGAGTTTCTTCATCATCTGCCAGCCAATCAAATTTTTAGGAATAAAATTATAGTACCTTTCCAACAGAAATCAGGTGTTTCTAAAGGATCCTTGTGCCAACTTGACTTAAAATTACCAGTTGTTATTTTCTGCAAACCTCACCCAGCATCTAGCCTAAAACCTAAACACCACAGAGAGAGAGAGAGAGAGAGAGAGAGACAGAGACAGAGACAGAGACAGAGACAGAGACAGAGACAGAGAGAGACAGACAGAGAGACAGAGACAAAGAGAGACAGAGACAGCACGACAGAGAGATATGCATTCAAACACACACATACATGGGAGAGGCATGCACACACGCATACATGGGAGAGGCATGCACACACACATACACAAACATGCACAGATAAACACCATTTATCCATTCATTCACCATATTTCTCAGTGTTTAGATAAAATGATAGCAAACTGGCTGAACCTGGCTTGTGTTGCTGAAGCATTCTGGAAGCTTCTCTCCCAACACATGTCTGCCACATTGCCATAATCATCTAGAACTCACTTATCTTTTCATTTGTCACTTGAAAGCAGGGACTGATGTGCAGGGTAGCTGTAGAAGGTGGACAGAAGTCTTCACATCCAGGGGAACTCATCTGAGGAG
The DNA here is from genome assembly GCA_964023405.1 of Apodemus agrarius. Classification (NCBI taxonomy): domain Eukaryota; kingdom Metazoa; phylum Chordata; class Mammalia; order Rodentia; family Muridae; genus Apodemus; species Apodemus agrarius. The sequence goes on along the minus strand of OZ030008.1, from coordinate 119,818,922 downwards.
CCCCTCTGTCCTCCCCAAAAGCTCTATTCGATGCTCATGAGTCCTGGAAGGCTGGAGCATGTGTCTTCAGAGGTGCAAGGAGCATAGATTACCCCACTCCACTTCTTTGCCCAGGGTGTGGTATAATATTAATTAGTCACCTTCTTGATTATTCAGTCAAAATACGCCAGACTGAAATAAATTACATTCTTAGCACATATTTCCCACCCCTGGATCAAGTCTTGCAAGGGTTTTCTTTTATTATTTATAAGATCATGTGCTGTCTTCCTGCAGAAAATGAGATGGTCTGCATCGAGGAAAAGGTAAAAGAAATGCAGAGAAATGAAACAATCACATATTCCCTAATGATATTTAAAAATAGAAAACTTGCTACTGTTACATGCGGCATGTTCCATCTTTTGAGATTTAATGGCTCTCTTGTGGTTTAATGGAGAATTACTTTCGGTAATTGATTATTAAAATTTAAAATTGCTAACCATCTTCATTATTAGATGAGCGAACATGTTATCCTTGTAATTAAAAAAGCCCGAGACTCCCTTTCATCCTGTTGACAGAGCGGCCAGACTGTCTCCACACTCAGACTTGATGGTTTCGGGCTTCTTGTTTGACAAAAATAGCCAGCCAGTCATTTGATGATGAAAATGCAGAACATCCACAGAGACTGAGCAGAAAACATAATGAACAAAAATAAATAAATAAAATAACAAAAAGCCCTACAAGCTAATTAAAGTTTTCAGTCCCGACTCATTAAATGCTGTGCATCTCTTATGTGATATTTCAATGTACTGCACTCAGGTAACGGGGGCCACTGATCTCTTCTCTTCAGCCTTCCTCAGTGTGACCTCAGAAGACAGTCCAGCAGTCCCTCCCCCACGAGCGAGAGTGTGTGACATTTCACCTCAGATGTTTACTATTACAAAATTGTTGGCTTCCAGGAGCCAGCTCTGCAAAGAGGACACAGGAAAACTCCATTGTCATATTTTGTTGAGTTGCATTTGCACACGGTATCTTGCATACAGCGATTCCAAGGCTCAAGCCTTCCACTGAGAAAAAGGGGGTACCCCTCCCCCCGCCAGTCCTCAAGGAAGTTCCGCTCCAGAGTTACAGAGAACCGACAACCAGCTTCCCATGCCCTGGGAATAGGGATCTGCCTGCGTAGGAGCCTGCATCTCCTTACAAGGACTTGTCATGTGAGAGTGTCCGTTCTGTGCTGGCAGCACTCAGTGACTTCCAAACAGAGATTTTATGACTGTCACTCGAAAAGCCTATCCAAAAAGACACCATCGCCCCTCAGCAGTTAGACAGATGTCAGCCTCTAGGATAGAAAAATCAGCAGTCTTAAAAATGTAGAAACGTGACTGAAGCAAGAATTTCTGTTCGTGCAGATTAATGCTGGAAACCAAGGAAAGACATGTAGCCTCAGCCACTTAGCTCAGGAAACCATTGCTTTGAGTACCGACATCAATGCCTTACTGGTGCTTTTTCTGAGCCCGTGTCACAGGCTGTCCTCACTGTCTCAATCCGGCCATCGCTGATTATTCCCGAACACAAGTCAATATGGTACCCTTGGCCCACATTCTGAGACTGCCGAATGGATGGGTAGTGTGATGATCCAGCTGTGGAACTGTGCTCCCGTGTTTGTCCTCATGTTTATCTTCCAGATTAGATTACGGACCCCGCAAGACTGAGAGCAATTGCTTTTGCTGTGTTCACTTAGCCAGAGCCTCGCCCTGAACATTGGGCTCGCCTGACGTCAGGCTGCGCCATCACCACATCTTGTTTGTTTACAGGATTAAGCATGGACGTTTGACAAGAATGGGGGCTCCTCTAATTAAATATAATCTTAAACTTAGATTCTATATAAACATGCTCTTGAATTGAGGACCTGTTCTGACTGGAGGTAATTTTTCAACCACAGAATTTTCCCCTCATACTCCAAAGCAAAGAAAATAGCTAATTATTTCTCCAGTGCACGTGAGATAAAGAAAAGCATTACGTGAAAGAGTGTCTGGGAGTAATGCTCCCAGCTTTTCACGGCTGTTCTGGATAGTTCCTTCAGATCGCTTTCAACAATTTCACAAAGTCATTAACAAATAAGAAGATGCCTTCCACCTCCCACAGCCTCCCTGCTTTTGATGATGTGGCCGTTTATCTGAATGTAAAATGCCAACCTGCTTTTAAGGCTAGCACATGTTACCCCTGCATAATCACTTTCCTATGCCCAAACATCGTGGCACTCCATCCACTGTAATGAATCACACTTCAGGTGCCACTATTAAATTATATGTGTGCTAATAGCATAATTCCCATTTGATCATTTCCCTACCTTTTGCAGCACCTAGCAGAGTGCTTTTAATGTATAAGAGGTTACAGTATATATTACCTGAATGTTAAATGAACTGGAGAAAATGGCCTCACCCTGGACTTTTATCCGCTTTTCAATTTCCTTTCTTAAATTTAAGTGTGAATGAGAGGAATTAGTCAATACACGTACACCAGTAGCTAAAAATTTTAAAAATACTTTCTTTGTCATAGAGGATTGGAAAATTCGCTCTTAGATAAATTCTTCATCTTCCCATCCTAGCCAATGGCTGGTGTGTAGGTTAAGTTTCTCAAGCACAAGCTCTCTCTCTCTCTCTCTCTCTCTCTCTCTCTCTCTCTCTCCCTCCCCCATCTCTCTCTGTCTCTGTCTCTGTCTCTCTCTGTCTCTCTCTCTGTGTGTGCGCGTGCGCGCGCACCTGGTTGGTGTGTCTTCCTCTTTCTCTACCCAGTTCAAAACACATCTACAGACTAGGCCTCATCATGTCCATTACCTTCTTCTGAAGCATCACCTTCCATCTGCCCAGTTTTAATCATCTCTAAACAGCTTCCCCCATTCATCATTAGACACCTCTAATATCTAAAAGCTCTGCACTGCAACACCAATGCTCAAAGTCATTCCTTTGCACAAACCCTCCAGAGACCCCCCTCTCCATTCAGTACAACCACCTGTGGAGTCCTACAGACTCTTGCCTACTTCAGGAGGACTACACACACACACACACACACACACACACACACACACACACCCTGCCCCATTGGTCTTTCTAACAGTGCTGTACTATGCAAGAAGTGTTCAAGGCTTTTGTACCTCCTCATTCCTCAGCCCTGATACTGGGGTTAGAAACTGTTCAACGGTCTCCTTATCACTACAATCTTCAGAGATATATAATATACACCTATATATTTTCCCTACAACTAGTTGATTGATTTAATTTATGAAGTCAGTTTTTAAATGGAGGAATAAATAAAACTGTAAACTATTTGCTAAAACAGCACTATGTGAGAGGAAACTCCAAGGGTCTATATAATAAGGGTACTAACTATGGGCACATAATTTCAGAATACTATGGCTTCCTCAAAGACAAATGAAAATACATTATATTTTTATAGTGCAAATAATTTAAGTTTATCCTTGACTAGCTTACAAACACATAAGACTCAGACTATGGTTATTTTATTTGGCTTCAACAATTCCTGGGGATCACCTCTAATCTACTCTTCTAAGTGCAGTCCTGGCTACCTCCCCAGTGGTGTTCTCCATATAGTTGATCTTTCTCCTGGACATGTGTTCATGGCTCCTCTCCCCTCAAGGTGGCTTTCTCCTCCTTCTCTTTCTTTCCCTTTCCTGCCAATCTCTCTCCTCCTCCAACCAGGTCACTCCTCACCCACCTACTCTAATCCCTCCAGTAATTGGCTGTAAGCCATTTCTTTTAACCAATAGTTGTAAATCAAGGAAAAAGGTTTGCACAACAAAAGCTTTTAGCCATGAGGTGAGTAGTCACTGGAAGGCCTAGACCTTCAGGTTTAGCATTCAGCATTACAATACACAGCAACAGACCAAACCTCAGCCCATTTTATTTTCCTTTCATCTTTTTCATCATCCATTTCTGATAGCACATAAGACAGATTCTTGGGAAGTTGCTAGCAACTGATATAGTTTGCCATTCTAAATTAGATTCTGGGATTGTTTGATTTTTCTATTTTCCTATAAGGAATTGGGCTAGAAAAAATGGAAGGAAGAGGGGGAGACATTGAGGAAGGAAGAGAGGGACATAAGGAGGGAGCCTGAAAGGGAGGGAAGGAGGGAGGAAATTAAAAGAAAAGAAAACTTTTATTTATGTATTTATGCATTTATTTACACATGCGTGATTGCACAACTCAGAATGAGTGAAACCATCATCAAACTGAGAATGTTTTCCCTCAGCTTCTGCTTTTATTTCCATCCTGACTTTTTTCTAGCTCAACCCAGGCTTTGTAATACCCTGTCAGCAGTGAGACTGACAGCAGTCTCCTGACACTGAACTCATTCCTAGAAAATATTTCAGTTTCCCCAATTTCTTATAAAGTACCATATTAAGGGGTTGAAACTAAAGCAATGTGTGTGTGTATGTGTGTGGGTTTGAAATAAATATTCTAGCTATAGAAAAATTCTCAAAGAGAAATTTCATGTACATTAAAATGCACAAATTTCTAAATATTGCAATGGATTTGCTAACTTACCTTCACTTTATAGATGAAATATCAAAGATCTTCTGAGATGGAGCATTTGCCCAGTGTACATGATTTGTTAACAACAGAGTTGGCAATAAAACCCACACTACTTAATAACAAGTCATTTCCCTTCCTCACAGTGATATGCACCTTGGTCTTGACTGCCATGTTGGTAGTAATGTTGAAAATCCAACTCATGTCAGCCCCTACTTCCCAGGAAGATAAGATCTAAATCTTGAATCCAAACCATAGCATGAAGACAATCATAATCATAATTAATATAAAACTCATCCTCTCACCTCTGAGTTATAAGCTTTACCTTCATATGTGCCGCCTAATTTTATCCTCAGAAGAGAGCTCTGCAAATTGTATGATAGGAAACATTGCATAAATATTAATGGTAGCATTTAAATAATCCAGCATCTCCCTGGAGGGTGCTCAGGATAAAAAGTCACAGAGGTTTCTTACACATATGACTGAGATATCACCTCTGCTGGAAACCAGAAATCTAGTGTGGTAGCTCACTTTTACCTATGTAAGTATTTATATTCGTATGTGTGGTTTTAAATATCTAACTTTTCCTCTTTGTTCTTGTGTTTATATTTGGAATCCATGAATGCTCCTTGCTATATTCCATGTGTCAGCAGAGACGAAAGCCATCTCAGGGCTCTGGAAATGGCAGAGAGTGAATAATTAAGATCAGGCATCAAGACATTGACATGTCATTCACGGGTAACACGGAGGGACGGGATGCCAATAGTACTTTCTAAATATGCCACCAAGGGAGGGATCTCCCAGATCCTTAATAAAATTGGCCCCCATACATAATGGATACTACCAGTCAGGGCCTGCTTGCCACTGCACAGCTTGTGTCAAAATTATGGAGGGGAGAAAAAGTAGAAAATGATATTGTCCACTTGCTTATGGAGTAGACAACTATCTATTCTGTGAAAATTGAAGGGAGTGAGGCAGGGCCTCTGGCCAAAAGCACATCCCTCAAAACTTGTCACATTGCCTGAAATCATCCCATTATTGATTCAGTCCTTTGAGTCATTTTTTTAGGTCCTAGTCAAGCCTATTAAAATACACACACCTTTAGAAGGTGCACATCTTCTCTCAGGCCCTTAATAATTGGTCCCCAAAATGACTGGGGACCATGGAGAGTAAACAAAGAGATGCTTTAAAGATTGTATAAAATAAATAAATATATTTCTGTACATAAGATATTTTCTTATGTCCATCATACATATCAGAATGTTGACTGGGCCTTTTCCAGTTGTTTCCAAATGAGCAGGGACTATATTTGAAAATAACTGACAAAATAAAATGCCAAGTTCCAAAGAACATCACACCAGGCAAGGCAGACTGGTCCCAGGACTGTGGAAGCCTGGCAGCCCTGAGGAATGACTAGAGTCTGGCTCTAGAAAGGATGCAGAGTAGATCCATCCTAAAATGCTAATCTCGTCTACCCTCTTGGATAGGAGGAAACCTCAATAATTTTTTTTAACTGACCCGAGTCCCTGTTTGAATTCCTACATATCTACCAGTAAGCTTTAAGTGTCAATTATGTAATTACATATGCATTGTTTTTTTCTCATTGAAGCAAAATGTATTTGTTTTTGAATAAAATTCCATGTGTATATACTACTTTTTATTTATCCATTCACCTCTTGATGATTGTTCCGTATCATAACTAGGCAATAGGGTTTGGGGTGGTCTAATATCCTAAAGAGCTCATCAACTGGGAAAACCTGACTCTAGTCAAATCAATATAATGAATACGTTCCTAAAATCTGTTAGGTATAATGTGTGAATACAAGAGAGGTCAAACCATTTAGTGTGAGAATAAGATAGGAAGGCAGAAAAGGGTACTAGGAGGGAAATGTTGTTGAGGTGGAGACAGCATGGCATCACAATGCTGGGACGGGCAGTGACAACTGACACCTCCCACTGCCCTGTCATCTCTTTGCATTTACTTTTTCTAAATGAAAAAATTATTTTAGTTCAATATATTTTCATCACACTTTTTCTCCTCTCCCAACCTCTCCCAGATCCTCCCTACCAAACTCCACACCCTCTCTCTTTCTCTTTGAAAAACAAATGAGTGACCAAACAAAACAAACAAACAAACAAACCAAAACCAATAACACACACACACACACACACACACACACACACACACCATGGAAGCAAGGCCCAATCAAAACAATAAGAGACAAAATGTCTACAAAAATAAAGTTCCTTTTTTGGGGTGGGTGGTGGGGGCAGAGATCAACCAACTCTTTTTAGGCATGGTGCTTACCCTGAAAGTACATACTCAGTGAGATTCCATTTGAAAGGAATATTTTTTGTCTCCCAGCAGGTACAGATTGCAGATAGCTCCTTGCTTGGGAATGGGAACCCATGTCCACATCCCCTTCCTAGAACTTATTCCAGCATGCATGACTCAGGCTTCACAGCTGTAATTTAAGGGCCTCATACAAGGAACCTACAGAGGACTGAGGGATTAAAACAGCCATTGGTACAAACCGTCAGAGAGCAGAAATTCTTTCATCTTTTTACCCATGATAATTTGACCACTAGTAAGTGGGGGAGGGGGCTTACCCCCAAAATCTCTATGAGAATTATTTTTCTTAAGATTAGAGAAGATACTGGATGGTTTAAACCAACTTGCAATATTTTAGAGAAAAGAAAAGGTGTTTAAAAATCCAAAATATAATGGAGCCTAGTATATATTCTTTCTGGCAAACCCACTTCAGTTAAACCACAGTGTGATGACTCTCAGAAAGCAGTGCCTTCTCCTTTACAGAGAAGACACTCTATGGCCCCCAAGAGGATAATGCTGTGACCAGGGAGCGATTCCACAAACCAGGACAGAGTGGGGAAAAAGTCTATCACTTCCATAAATGTCAATAAACACTGGTCTAGGGGCCATAGGATGTCCCAATATATTTTCATATAAAAGCTGTAACCAGAAGGGTCTTAAAATAAAAGTACTGGAGGGAAACCCAAAGGTCTGGTTGGGAAGGATAGGCTGGCTATTCTGCAGCCTGAACATAACAGCAGAGGAGACTCCTATGCCCCTGAGCCAATTGAATAATCTGTTTCATTGACACAATTATTAAATCATTGATTAGTGTGCTGAGTGGTCCTGTATCTGTCGTCTTTAATGCAGGTGAATTGTAGCTATCGCCAGCTGTTTCTGTGGCAAGTTCTTCAGCTGCTCAGGAGCTGGCATCGTGCCCAGATGCAGCCTGGGTGCCCCCACAGCTTCAAAGTGTTTTCTTTCCCCCAGTGAGTGCTTCTCTCTGTCATTACACGGTTTCCCTGCGCTCTCGTCAGTACAACAATAGAATTCATAAAACTGAACTCAGAAACAAAGAGATAACTTATTGGCAAGTAATGAAACACAGAGAGATTGTTCAAGCAGTGTAAATGCAAAAGGGCTTTGAACCAGCTTAAACGATCTACTCCTACCCCATCGCCCCATTGTCAAACATGGCATGAAATAGGCAAGAGCCCAAAACCCCTAAAACATACACTATCTTTGCCTTAAAGTTTGCTCATCTGTTGCCTCCAGACTTATACTCAGTTCTAACCACTGGTTTACATTCTGCCCAGTTGTCCAAGTTATGTTTACAAAGGCTGGCTCAACCCCAAATTTCCCTGAGGAGTATTTCCCAAATAATGCAGTTTCTACTGAGCTGCCCTTCCCTTTCCTTTCAGAATAATTCCATCACTTCTGAACGACGTGCCAATCACTCAGCTGTCAGATGCTAGGACAAGTGTGCGAACAGTGAAAAGCCACCACACTAGTCCACAAATGGTGAGAGGCACTTCCTCTGCTGCCAGAGGAACTCTGGGAAACTTACTCCATGACTTGCATTGCTGGACTGATGAAGTCTGCCGCCATCTCTGGTGGAAAGGACATGGTGTGGGTATTGATTATCAGATTCACGAGGATTCAAAGTCCAGATCAAAAGCTTGTTGGCTATGCATTTTAGTCCCCTGAGACTTAGAGTCTTAATTCCTCTTGTTTTATTTGGGGGATGTGTGGCACACGTATGTGGTGCATGAATGTGAATGTAAAGCTATGAATGCCTATGGGCAAGCATGTAAATGGCAGAGGGGTGCACCGAGTGACTTCCTGTATGGCTTGCCACCTTACTGCTTTGATATAGGGTCTTTCACTGAAATAGAGCTCTGCTGTTTCTAAGTTGTTGGCTAGTCAGTGAGCTCTTAGGATATGCCTGCCTTCACTTACCAGTGTTGGGAGCACAGCTGTTGGGGACCGGAACAACAGGGTAGACCACCTCCCTCAAAACGCCAATTAAAAATCCAAATCAATACTAATCCCTTCGGCTTAAACATCATTCTCTTTGTCTGTCTTGAAATCAAGCTTGCGACTCAATAAGAGAAGGCTTCAAAATTTCCAAGTACAGCTCCCTTTGTTCCTTTTTCTCACAAAAATAGATGGGAAAGCTTCAAGATTAAGACATAGATTGAATAATCACAAGAAACGTGGAAGCTTCAGCATAAAGGGGACCTAGGAGAGCATTGACTTTGTCCACTCCCTCACTTTTAAAAATGGGGAGACTGGTGTCGGTAGAGGGGTAGAGCCCAGGCACAAACCAGAGTTCGTTAGCTAAGCACAGATAGGGCTTGCTTTTGTTTGTTAGAATAAGGGATTAAATGATTCCAATTCGTGCTGTCTCCTTTATTCAGAAAGTTTACCATTCCTCATCTCCTTTTGTCTGTGTAACCATGACAATTACTGGGAATAATATAGTTATCAGTGTAAAAATAGCCTCATTAGAACCAACAAGGAGCTCACCAATCAGCTTAGACCTATTGAAGGGCTGATAACCACTTTCTAGCCTTCTAGTTTGCCACGCGCACTCTCTCTGGACTCCTCCCTTAGGCTAGCTCTTTCCTTGTCCGGGCTGTCTCTGTCAATCAGTTTGACAGCTGGGATTTACAAGTGGAATCCTGCCTGAGAAAGCTCCGCTCTCGAGCAGGCTCAACTGGATCTTGCCCTGGGATTTGTGACCCGCTGCCACTTTTGAAAAACCCTGATGTCATGTCTGAGGCAAACGTGAACATATCCCTCTGTGTATCCAGCAAAGGAGAGAGGAAGAACTGGGCATCGTTTGAAAATTGACACACTTATTAGCAAGATTCCTTCAGAGAGCATTGATTGGGGTTTGGTTTGTTTGCTGGTAGGCAGTTTAGCCTACCCCTCCGTGATGATAGAGTACTGATCTTTGTAGCTTTGCACACAGCAGACAACAGTTCATAAAAGGACATTTGTGATGTACTCACATTCCTCTCAGAACAAATACAAGCCGGGAAACGTGAAAACTCAGAACTAGAGAAAAGCAGAAAGATCCTATAATAAGGTTGCAATCATTGGATAACTTCACTTTGACCAGTCAAAAGATGTTATACTGAACTCTCTGGTTGAGCTACATGAAGTAATGGGAAGAAATGATGGAGCAGAGCTCAACAAATTGTCTCAAATTAATGTTTTATTTCAAGTTAGACCTGGTTTTAAAAATAAGCAGATCCAATAACAAAACAGATTGGAGAAAAGTCTCGATCTGCCCATGAATGAGAAGTAAATCTGGGCTGGGTCAGATGCAAAGAAAATTCAGAAAATGCAAACAAAATAGGATTTCTTAACATAGCACTACTGCAATTGAAGATCCCTAATCAGAACAGATCACAAATCTATAGGTGCAATGAAAACTCACAAGATATCCCCCAAAAGACACCAAAATATAAGACCATTTATGACTGAGTTAGAGAAAGACCCATGAAAGATAAAATTGAATTGAAATTTCTCCTAGCTAAGCATGTCTGCTCAAAAGATACCTACCATAAAAAGAATGGAAATACAGACACAGATGGGGTGAAAATATTTACAAATCACATTTCGATAAAAGTTTTTTTCCTTAGCACAAACATGAGTAAATCTTATATACTCTCTTGTGGTAATTCAAACAATTTCAGTAATACTAGTAAAGCAAATTCAATAATAGTAAGACACAAGTATTTCAAATTTAAAATAATTTTGGAGGGAGCTAAATATTTGCATAGGCAGACCACCAGACAGGATGTGTCAATAGGGAAGAAGGGTGTGGTCAGATTTAGGGAAAGGAAAAGGAAAACAAGATGCCATTTCAGAACATGCTTTTCTCTCTTTTTATTGGTTATTTTATTTATTTACATTTCAAATGTTACCCTCTTCCCGGTTGGTTTTCTCTCCACAAATTTCCCCAACAGAAATAAAAATCATCATTTCAAAAGCTTGCATTTGAATGCTTATAGTAAAGATATGTTCCAAAAACAGAAAATAACCCAAAAAGTCAATCAATTAGACAATTGGTATTTGAATTAAAAAAAAACATAAGTGATATTTTTGTCAAGAAACTGTTAGCCAGCAAGAAACAAGAATAAATTACTAGAACAAAAAATAATTCTTTGCTGGGGTCAAAATATTTTCCTTAAAACCACATTTCCAATAATCATAACAACTGAAACAAAGTAGACTGAGCCAATAATAAATAAAATCGTGCACATGCGTGGCTTCCTTTATCCCAAGTCTGAGAACACGCAAACTCATTGTAGAGATGGACAGCAGATTCCTCACTGTCTGGCGATGGGGTAATAGAAATGGGGCCACAGGAAGAAAGGACTAAAGACACCAGGAACCCTTCCCAAGTGATGAGTAAGTGCCTAATTTGATTGTGATACAAGGCTTGGCATACACATGTGTTAAATACATCAGATTTCACAGATATAAAAAACTAGGAGAGAAATAAAAATGAGGGTATCATGACTCCTTTATTGACAAGGTGCCCTGGTGACAACTTGTCACTTTGTGAGGCTGTAGGTGAAGGAAAAAAAATCACATATGCAGGAAGGTTGTTCACTTCTTCGACTTGTTCTCATCTTTTCAGACACTACTCACCACTGAGCATTTACTCTGTGACTAATCTTCCCAAGTGTTCCTGTACCCATTGTACAGGTGGGAAAACTGGGGCTGTGAAAAATTAAGTAGAACACCTGCTATCATAACTAATATGTGTCCAGTGAAGCCAGACTCCAAAGTAGGTCATAGCATAGAACTCTGTGGCCCCAGATGAGCTGGACCGGCTGGCTTGTTCAGAAGATAGGAGCAACCTACTAGGTGTAAAGACAGCATAGAGCTGTTTGGACTTCATGAATCTACAACCTGAGTGAACTGTCCTGCTCAAGATAGGGCCTAGAACTCTCAAGAAATTTTTTTCTGTTCCAGAACTCTAATAAGAACTTCCTTCTTCAGTGTTCTGACTTAGAAAACTTGCCTCTCCCTGATAACATAATGTAATCATGTGTGAAAGCATAAAGAAAAACAGGTGGAGGTTACTAAATACGGAGGTGTGAAAGAGGGAAGTGGGCCACTGGGCGTTGACTTGCTTGAGTACCTGCTGGTACAGAAGCGTCCGGTTGAGGGACAAATGAAGATTTGTGCCCTAACTCTAGATGACACTTCCATACTAAGGCCCCGGCCCACAGGTTTCCCCAAAACAGGGCAGACAGTCTAAACATCTGCACCAAGTTACCCAGCAGCTAGGAGTGGCCAGGAGGAATCTATTCCCTTTGTTTTCATCTTTTGTTCTTCCTCTGTTTTTCAAAATTCTGGCCTGTCCCTCTCACCCTGGATTCTATATTATTCATGCCAAACCGTCCTGCTAAATAACAGAGTTTAGAAGGTCCAATATGAAACACACGGAAGCTCACGTTTGAAAAGAGAAAAAAAAAAGTAATGGCATAAATGATAAATGAAATAAAGAATTTTTTTTAAAAAAAGAAATTTTATGGTAATTAATTAATCTACCAGTTTTCCTAAGTTGCTTTCAAGTGAAATGGCTCCTTACCAGTGCCTTTTCAAAAGGTTAGAAGTGAATTCCCTGAGCTACAATCATTAGCATATAGATGTCTCTAAGTGTTAATTTCTGTTTTCACTGAATGAATGTAATTTAAAATGAGGCCCTTTCAAATCAGTTAACTTCGGCCATTTGAGAAAGATAAGAAAAATGGACTCCAGCATGAACCCCCAGCCTAACCTGCTTCTTTCTGGATAAGTAGGATCTGCCGCAGCCACGCACTACTTTGGGAAATTACAGATCTGTTCAAAAAGAGAAATTGGGTTTGAGGTGAGCAGGTTAAAAGGACCCCAAACATTTGATTTTGATTTAGCTAATCATGAGAAGGAAATTGAAAATGAATGAAGAAATCAATTTCAAAAAAAAATATGGCAGTTCCATCCATTTGGAAAACCCGGGAGCATTGTTGATGAAATCCAACAGCTCCAGCTTGGGCTCCCTCTGGCACACTGTTTGGCCCACACCATCGCTGGGCACCTTTTTGGCTGAAATGTGTCATATAAAGGGAAAGTGGCATCAAGTAGCAATCCCAAATACGGTTAGGACTGTATGAGGTGTGTTAAAGCCCGAGGTCTCTTTCTCAGTTTGGGGGTCTGGGGAAGGCTGGGAAATAAAGGCTTGCAAGTGCGATGTCTTTTTCACACACTGTGGATACCCTACTGCTGACGAGCAAAGAGCAAAAGGAGATCTATGGCAGCTCCTCCCGCTAGTTCTCAGGCACTTACCCATCCAGGAGGACAGAGTCTCCCTAACTTAGTCACTTCTCAGAAGGCCTTGGTCCTTAAGACCACCAGGGACATTTTCAGACTGCAGAGCGACATCTCGTTGATTTTAGTAGTCCTTTAACAACACATTTTTGACCCCTGCCACCTTCCTCCGGGAAGCCTCTCCTGTCTACCTGAAGTGACTCCCACTCCCGTGCCTCTAATCTCCCCACTTTCCATACTCTGACACTGCCCTTTTCCAGGACCGTCCCCTCACAGACAGACATAATAGCACAGTGAGAGCAGATCCCACCTATCTCCTTCACAACCAACTCCTCTGCCTAGCACAGGTGGCCCAGCTCTTGACCCCTGGAGAAAATCAGAAATGTTTTCCTGGCTTAAGGAATAAACGAAAGGCAAATCCACCAGTTCTAGGTGAGATTTGGTAATAGCATCTAGATCTGATAAGTACATAGAGCCCATTGCTTGTAGAGAACAGAGTAAATGAGAGAAGATGAAATCACAAACTCCCCAGTGTTATGTGAAAAAACTTAGGAAGCATCTTTGTCCCCACATCAAAATTATACACACACAGTAGCAAAATAGTAGTTAGTATAGAGTATGGATTGGTCTATCACACTCATTTATACTTACCTGTTTACAGGACTACTCCCACGCCTAAATTGGAAGATTTACTAGGAAAAATGTCACGTCACGCTCAAATTTGGATCCCCCAGAGTCCCTTACATATAACAAAAGCACATTAAATATTCAATTAGCCGTCACCTTCAGCAGAATTCAGACACACTGTCATTTGCGGCCCTTTTCTAAATTGGCTTCATACTCACCATTAACTGAGCCATTAATGGATGACCCTCATAAACACACAAAGCTATTGGCTTGGGGCTCCAATCCAAGTGACTGATTCTCCTAATAGAACTCCAGGAGAGCAGCCTCAGTTCATCCACTCATTCTTCGTCTGTCAGTGGCTGCTGAACACGTCCCCACACAGTAAGTTCTAGGTAGTAAGGTACGTGCTGGCTGCACAGAGCATCAAAAGACGCTAAGGTTCTCCTTATGCCCAGCAGCCTAAATAGAGAAAAGCCCGTAGCAGTACCAACTTGATTTCTCCATGGACTGGGTCCAGAGTCTCTTCAGCAATAAGGTCTTACCACAAAGCCTTCAAGGGCAGCTAGGAGCAATGACAATATCCTGTGTTGTTTGGGGATTATCTGGGACAATCCTGACAAACAAATCAAGGAGGGCGTCCATATCTGGCAACCTATGGCTCCTAGGAGTAGCAGTTACCCCTGTGCACATGACTTTGATTAAATACTTTCATTTGGTTTTTTTCCAGACAGGGTTTCTCTGTGTAGCACTGGCTGTCCTGAACTCACTTTGTAGACCAGGCTGGCCTCGAACTCAGAAATCTTCCTGCCTCTGCTTCCCAAGTGCTGGGATTAAAGGCGTGAGCCACCACCGCCCTGCAAATACTTTTTATATAAATACATACCTGTATGTATGTTTGCAAATATATAGCAGGCTTCCATATAGATATAACAACCACCCATCCCTATCCTCCATCCCACTCTCTGCATAAATCCTCCTCTTTCATAGTATTCTCCTTTTCGTCTTAGTATCACCTGTGCTCTACCATAACTCTTCCCTTAAGATCTTTCTTGCCACTGATGGTATCCTTATAATATGTGAACTATAAATTAATTTAAAGGTGTGGGGAGATGGCTCAGTCAGTAAGGTATATGTCACATGATCATGAGGACTTGAGTTTTTAATCCTTCTACCTCACATAAAAGCCAGGCACAGCACCATGCCTCTGTGAGCACAGCTTAGGGATACAGAGATAGGAAGATTCAGAGAGCTCAATAGTCAGCAGTCCCAGCTGACTCAATGAGTTCTAGGTTCAGTGAGAGAACGCTTGTCTCACAAAATAAGCATATCTGAACTGGATTGGAAAGGAAGGTAGACGCTGGATCTAGGAGAGCCTTGCGGGTCACAGTGGCAGCTTCCAGTTGTACTCACAGTGTAATAGATGGTAGTATAGATGTGGGACACTCTCCTTGATTGATGTTCAGGAGTGTCCTGGACACTCCCCAAACAGTACAGGCTCTCACCATTGCTCCCGGTTATCCACCAAAAACTTGGTGATTACGACTTTATTGCTGAAGAAACTGTGGACTCAGTCCACAGAGAAATCAAGTTGGTACCGCTTATGGAGTTCTGTCTGTTTCAGGTTCTGGGCTATAAGAAGGACCTTAGCCTCTTTTGATACTCGAAGGACTGTGAAGCAACGTTAGAGTAAGTCACTCTGTCATCTGCAGAGGTTCTGGCTGAGATGCGGAGAATGTTTGAGGCTGGAGACTCTTAGGTGTTGTTCTTCAGCCTCGCACTCACACTATGCTCGACGTTAGCAAACCTTTCCTTATGAAGAGGACCGCTCCCAACTCTCTCAGGGAACGCCACGGGAGTCCTTCCCACATATGTGTGTTTGATGACACCATCCTTTGTGCTCATCATCACATCTAAGTGCACAGGCACATCGATGCCGGGGACGATGATGAATCCCTTCTGCTCTGACCTGGATGCAAGAAGAACATCATGGAGTTCTTTATCCTTTGGAGAAGTGCCCATTTCTCTTTGGGTTCCCTTGCTTCCCATTTATATTTTATTTGTTTAGTGAAGTTTTGGACTTTTAGCTGTCAGGTCATATGTTTAAAGGCCGAAACTTCAGACATGCTGTTTCCTCCCTCTCTCTGTAGAGCTCAGCTCATTCTCCCAGTTCTTATTGACAAAAATAATGTGGGGCTGCACTTGTGTGCACACAGACATAGCACATACACACTCGGGACGGTGATGAAGGAAACCAAGAGTTTTATAGTTTTGTTTTCCTTTTTTTTGAAGGGGAACTAGAATGAAACCTTGAAGGTCACACAGCAACCCTATGGCTTAGATCGCTCATCTACAATAGCGCCTTCCATCTGCTTGAAGATCTATTTAAAGGACTCAATTCTCCCAATGTCCGTCCCTCCTTCAGTTCAGAAAACACCAGTATAAAAAAAAATCTACTCTCTGTGTCCTAAATAATATCCTTGGCAGCTTGCTTTAATGTGTCAGATAAGATGACAAAGGTATCTTTGGAGGATACAGGAGGACCCTATGCTCAGGACAGCACAATTAAAGAAGGGTTACTTCTCTATATCAGAGGCTAAAGTTTCAAGGCTCATAAAACAGATGTGTCACTAGCTTGACAATTTACAGTACAATCTTCTCATCTCTGTCCCTTCATATCCTGTTTTCTGCAATAAATATGTTATTTACCACTAGACCAGCACTAAACTTAGAGGATACAAATGATAATTTTTATTACAGTTAGTTTGTATTAAGTAATGTATCTAATGCTTCTCAAATGACATGATGATAAAGCAACTATTATTTCCATTTTATGAGTAACTCAAACTGAGCTTATGAAGTTATTTGTCATAGTGAGGTTTCAAAAAGCTGTAAGACTTGGTATTTTATATGCAGACCAGTCTAACCCCAAGTCAAAATTGTGAGTTTTATATAGTACTTTTTGTTGCCTTTAAGAGTCTCATGAGTGGGGGAGACATAAAGAAGATTCAATATTCACTGCAGGTCAGGGTATGTATAGTGACCTGGTACATGCTCAGAAAAGGTGCACCTGCTGATCCTGTGCTATCAATGTAACACAGAGCTCATGGTGTTCCACAGATATCCATCTGAGCTTTAATACCATATAGTCATCTTGGAAAAGTCTACTTATTGTCTCATCATTTTGCATTTCCCACCTATTAAACGAGATTGATAAGTGCACTTTACCAGGTCAGCCTGAGGACTTCATAAGTTAAGTGTACTAGGTCACTGCTTAGCATGCAACAAACATACAACATGTTTCACTACTTCTAAGTTTTCAACCAAGAAATTATAGGAAGTTATCGGTGTAGATGAGGCAAGAGGGAAAATGGCGCTATAAAGTAAAGGGACAAAGGGACACTTCTGAACGCCAATAATGGAAAGAGTGTGACAAAGAAGAGGATCTTGAGAAATTACGGACCTAGTCATTTTAGGGGTCTCCTGTGGTGAGGCAGGAGGTGCTATTCTATGATGAAGTAGAGGGAGACAGTACCATGACATCAAAATGATCTCATAGGTAACTGTCAGATTAAGAAAAGAATTTGTATTGGGTGGTGCCCTCAACACAATGGCAGGATATGTCACTCTTTGCAGCTCTCATAATTACCCAAAACTGTAATTCCTGTACTCTGCTGGAAAGTGCCACTGCAAGATTTCTTTGACTCTGTTTTTAATCTACCTGGCCACTGGCAGTTTTTTTTTAATTACGGAATTCTTAATTAGCTAATGTAAATACTTGACTTCACAAGTCATCAAGTTCATATATTTCCTAGAAGATAACCTTGAAGTTGTGAGCTTTCCCCTGGCCTCCTTTCTTCATTTCGGTCAAATTTCTGCTCATCAAAATTTTTTTCTCACCACAATACTGCCAGTTTTGAAATATCACAGTATATAATCAAGCTTGCGGGTGACCATAAGTATCCTTCAAAAATAGTAGTACAGAGGTACCTTTGGGAAATAAAATACAAACACTGGTTAATGCCAAATAGCAATGTTTACCTAACAAACATGCAAAACGTGCTTAACATTTTCTCTAGTATCAATTTATTTTTATTTAGTTTTGTTCACTTATGGCTGCACAACTGCATTTAAATAGCAAATTTGCTTCACACCCAAAACATTCATACCCAATCTAAATTCATATATATCTTGTTTTAATTCCACATTGACACATTTATTAGAGATAGATCAAATTCCCTCTATTCTTTCAAAGACTGGCTCTTAGGGAAATCATTTGTTTCCAGAAGTTCCAATCCCTGCAAACATAGGAATTGCCATTGTGCTGTAGATGGCACATTATGTGATTTATAAAGTGCTGCACTGGAACAGAATAATGCCATCCATCAGTATCCAATCAGCAGTGAAGTTGGCAGAGGAAAGCACGGTGTACAAGAATGCATTGGCACAGACCATTTAAACAGGCGGATTCTCGAGTTGGAACTTGGCAATGGCTTGCAAAACTAATTTATTTGTTATTTGCGGGAAAAGGTTGCCACTTTGAAACACACTCAAAAGTTTCCAATTTCAGAGCCCTGTAGTCAAACAATGCAACTGGCATTCTCTCTCCCGTGAGAGCATCCTAACACCCCCTCACACCGTCCACATACCTGATAACATTTCATTTCATTCTCTGCCATGGTTATGATGATTTTTTTTTCTCATTCTCTATTTCTGTTTTTAAAATTGAATCCTCTCCAAATTCTTTCCCATTTTTAAACACCACCTGCTCTTCTTGCTACCACACCTCCAACACAGGTTCACATTTCTTGAGAGTCCCATTAGGTTTGAAAGTGATGTATACATGCCAGTTGTTGCTTAGCATTAGAGGCAAAGATTCTTTTGTCAAATATGTTAATGGAGTGCAGACACGTGAAATTTCCATGGGCACCTGCACTCAGTGGGGTTGGGATGAAAAGCACATTGGGGAATTTCCATATATTGGCGAACTTATTCATTTTAAATTATTTATTTGTTTTTATGAATGTGGGCATTGTGCCCATGAATGTGTGCACACACATATAAGCAGTGCCCATGGAGGGCAGAAGAGGGTATCAGATCCCTTAAGACTGGAGATACAGATAGTTGTGAGTAGCTATTTGTGTGCTGGGAATCTAGCACAGATCCTCTGGAAGAGCATCCGGTACCCTTAATCACTGAACCATCGCTCCAGCCGTCAGTGTTCTCCAAAACTGATTCTTAACCCCATCACAGAGTATAAAGTTTCAAGACTAGCCAATTCTGGAAGAACAGCAAGGTACATACAGATCTTGTTTCACCAGAAAAAAATTGTCTATAGTTTAGTTATTTTATATCATGTGTTCATAGACTACAAAAGACAAGTTGAATCAAATGAGACACAAATGAGAACCCGAACACAGAATCAGGGATTGCAAATTGGGAAGTGGTAAAGAAGGCATTTAACTGTGTCCTCTATAAACTACTTCAGAAAGGGCTTCTGAGCAGGTGTGGTGTGGCACATGCCTTTAATCCGAGGACTGGGGACCAATCTTCAATGAACCTGCCAGGAGAAGAAATTTAATGTCCTCAGAGAGGACAGAAAGCACAGAGAGAGCAAGGTACCAAATCTCTTTCTGAAATATGTGTTCACAGAACCAGCATTTGACTAGGGGGCGGGAATTAAGGAACGAAATGCATGACTGCAGTTGTTAGTGTGGAACATTAGTGGAGATGTGCAAGGTGCCCCAGCCCAAAAACAGGTCATCGATTCTTAGAACGTTTCTCTCAAACCATTCCAATCCAGGGCTGCCAACAGTAAGCAGGTAGCAGGTCTCTCCTAATTTCTTATGCTCAAATGGAAACACCAAAATCAAATAAAGGTAATTCCTTCTTATTCCTTCTCTTTATTGGACTCAGTATAAGGAATGAAAATTTGTTCAAATTCTAAGGATGCTTTATACAGATTTTCTTTTTTAATCTTTTAAGGGGATTTTATGTTGTTTATCTTCATTGACGCCTAGGTTTGTGCAATTAAATCTAAAATTAATCTCATTAGGGTGAGTCTCTTTACAAAATTCATTAATCCCCTGCCTTCTGTAATGGATTTGATTCTCTCCTGGCCCAGCTAAACTGTAGTCATCTGTGCTGGCAATTTCCTATGAGAAGTTGCATGCTGGTTATTTTTAAATCAAAGGCAATTTAATGCCAATGTGTACACGTGTTCTGAAACAAGCAAATGTAAGCAAGCATGTCTGTTTCTTTATCTTATGTCAAAGGAAATATTTTTAAGCTAATGGGAATTGTAAAATTAACCTGTTCTCAGGCATATTTACCTGTTGGATTTAACTGTATTAAGTTCAATACAGTAGCTATGAGTGTGTATTAAATTCTGTGTTCAAAATGAAGCTCTCTGGATTAAGTAATTTTACATTGCTATGCATGACTGTAATCCAGGACTTAATTATTAGACCCCAAAACTTTTCTACCTTAACTTTGGTAGCAGAGATCCAACATAACTCTCCAGGAATTTTTGTTTCTTGCAGTTCATAAAGATTTTGTGAATGTTTCAGACACGTCTTGATGAGAAATTGAAAGAACCCCTTCTTCCTCACCCCTTTTAGTCAGAGCAAGAAAACAGTGGAATGAGCAATCCTTTCTTCTAGAACAAGACTAGTGGTTCTCCTGGCTGACCTTCATTATTTCATGTGGTTAAGTGTTCACAGCTCTAAAATGTATTGGTACAGCGATCAACACAAACATTCAGGTTGATAATAATGCTCCGGTTTAAAGAGGTCTCTTGAAATTATTTATTATTAAGTTTCATTACTTCCTGCAAATGATCCTGCTGATTAGGACCACCCTTTCAGGCTCACCACACCTAGGCTAATCACAACATGTCGATGAAATTTGAGCTGACTTGCTTTCCGCGGCACCTATCTCATCAAATCTTTAAGTATAATTTAATGAAATGTCTGTTGATATAACTATAAAAGTGGAAAAACTCATTTATAGAATCAGCCAACCATATCTGAAGTGCATTTGCAATCTTTGACAAGTCAAGGATCACGTAAACATTTTGAATTGTCTTTGTGCTGAAGAGGTAACACTATACTCAGCTCCTGGCGGTAACAAACATGGTCTCTCTCTTCTGGGAAACCCAAGTCCTCAGATGCAGACCTTTAAAAATATAGTTTGAAAAGTATCAAGTAATATGGGCATATAAAATGCTATAGTCTGTATGGATATTCAAAGACCTTGTCTAAATTGTTATTCTTGTAAAACAGTAAGTGCATGCCATATAAATTTATTACAAATGTTATCTTATAATGGAAACTTGAAGATAACTTCATACATATAGGATGGAGGTTAATTAATACAATTCATAAGTACAAAAGTATATACATATACATATATCTGGTAAATTCTGTAGAACATGAAAGTTGAGACGTTGAGATTCTATGAACTCATGAAAGCAATAGTATGAATGAAGTTAAAAGGTTTAGACCACTCCCATTAAAATCTGCATAGATAAGATACAAGATAAGAACATACAGAGTGCAGTTACCCTTCTGGAGGTGAAGTTACCCATTTGAAGTCATTACATTTGTGATCTATTTATCTATATGCATAGCATATTTTCATAATTACATATTTATATCTTTATCTCTTCTTTTTTAGCAAGTTCTTTGAGGACAAAGATCTTGTCTCTTTTTATAGTTTGGTTCCTTAGCACACATGATAGTTCCTGAGATATAAGAAATGATCAGTAAATGTCAAATAGATATATTACAGGAAGAAAAATGTAGCCATAACCAATTTCAGAAACTACCTTATGCACAAACAACATTATTTTCATATATAATGCAAAGATGCTACCAAAGGAGAAAAGAAATATTCAAAATTAATTTTTATACTATTTATATTTATTTTATTTGTATGAGAGTTTTGCCAGAATGTATATATGTGCACCACATATATGCCATGTGTAGAGAACAAATAGGATGACAGGTCTTCTGCAACTGGAGTTATAAACACCATAAAGGTGCTGGGAATTGAAACCAGATCCTATGCAAGAGCACCCAATGCTCTTAACCACGGAGCCAACATTCCAGTCATCAAAGTTATTTCTTTAAATGCTGAGGAAGGATTATGTTCTATTTTTATATGTTATGGTAGGAGATGTATCTATTATTCAAATCAGACCGTATTTGCCTCCTTATCTTGGCAGACAGCTTGGAGAGACTAGACAGTAGCATATGAAGTGCATTCCTTGCTCAAGAGACCCTTACAGTCTGTTCCAAACATGCTAATTGGACAAAGTACATTCATCAATGTGTTCTCATAAATGTAAACTTTTGAAAGAACAATTTGCTGTATGAATCTAACTTTTTTTTTCTTGGATGGTTTCAAAAGAAAGATATTTTTTATGTTGCTCACTGAAGTACAGTCAGACTATGAATAGCAAAAGAAATGCTGGGTGGAAAAAAAGTCTACTTATAGGAGAATAGATACATAAAGAGGGCAGAGGAAGCTACTCAGAACAAACACAATAAGCAGCAAAAGCATAGCCCAGAAGTGTTGCCGAGAACTCAGGCTATTCATGTGTCTGTATTCTTTTTTGAGTGTAATATTGGTACTGAATACGAACCAAGGCTCATGCATGCAAGACAAGAGTTCTCCTACTACATCCCTACAGCCACCTTAAAAAAAAACTAGAGAGAAAAAAATTAGAATATAAGACACTGAAAACGTTTAGTTAGAATAGATACAATAATCTTGACATGAGTTTAAAAGCTGTGTGGTTACAGTAGTGACTATTTTATCCTTTTAACCAAAATTTATGAGATGCTTGTTATATTCACAAGGAGAAAAGACAAAAAAATGACATAGAAAATAATATTGAAAGTTTATTCTGTTATTGAGGTCTTCTGATTTGTGTCTATCATCTGGATACATATGACAATTCTCTTTGTAAATGTAAAATGAAGTGAAGAGAAGTTATTCACCTCAAGTCAGAGAGTTAATAAGCAGGTTTGGTTCCACAGTCTTTTTCTACTTGAGATGTAAGGTCTTCTTACCCCTTCCTCAATACATATCGACCACCCCCTCCCAAATCCTATACAGCTAAAGTACCTAGAGACAAGATTCCTCTACTGAAAGGCTTTATTAGCCAGGTTTAAAAGAAAAGATAAATAAATAAAGATAATCTCCATTGGGCCACTGAAAATCAGCACATTTGAGCAACTAAAAGATGATAGCTTTAAAAAACAATCCTTCTGGACTGGAGAGATTGCTCAGTGGCTAAGAGTACTTCTGCTCTTCAGAGGTCCTGAGCTCAATTTCCAGCAATCACTTGTTGGCTCACAGTCAAAAAGTTGGGACAGTCAAGAAGATGTCCTCTTCTGGAATACAGGTGTACATACAGATAGAGTACTCACATAATAAAATCAATAAATAAATCCAAGAAAATCCTTCCAATATACAAATAAATCCTAAGCTACCAACATGTTTTTTCTTTTGGTAAATATAAAATTTTCATTCCTTAGATTTAAAAGCATTTAATTGTTATGTGGTGTCTTAATCAGGGTTTCTAGTCTTGCACAAACATCATGACCAAGAAGCAAGTTGGGGAGAAAAGGGTTTATTCAGCTTACACTTCCAAATTGCTGTTTATCACCAAAGGAGGTCAGGACTGGAACTCAAGCAGGTCAGGAAGCAGGAGCTGATGCAGAGGCCATGAAGGAATGTTTCTTACTGGCTTGCTTCCCCTGGGTTGCTCATCCTGCTCTCTTATAGAACCCAGAGATGGTACCACCTACAAGGGACTATCCCTGATCAATCACTAATTGAGAAAATGCCCCATAGTTGGATCTCCTGGAAGCAGTTCCCCAACTGAAACTCCTTTCTCTATGATAACCCCAGCCTATTGTCAAGTTGACACACAAAACCAGCCAGTACATGTGGTTTACCCATAGTGGCTTTTCCACAATTCAAATCATGTTATGCCATTAGAACACATAGCTACTGATGACCTAACAAACCCTTTAGCTTGAAAGCAGTCTGTCATTCCTTGATATTGACTACAACAGCACATTTCTTTCTGTAGCAGAAGTGACGTTAATATACAGCTGCATACAAGTTGCATCCATAGATTAGCAGGAGAAGAGTTGATCGACCCTAGAGCTAAGTTCAGATTGGCCCGAAGTTAGGAGAGTATTAATCATATTCATTTGCTGTTGTTGTTTCTTTCATGTTTAAGATTGAGAACATTTCCCCCTGTCTTCTAATTGTGCTTCAAAGATTAACCAACAAACATTAATGCTCCATCCATTGTGGTAACTAGATCAAATCTTGTGGATCGAGACAGAAAAGGCTCATATCAGAAGGCTCAGGAAGAGACTTAACAGGTACTTCCCATCCCATAATATCAAACTTGGGTAACAATGATGCTCACACACACGGCCAGCCCCTAGTGCATGCACTACCCATAGAGGGTATTCAAGTGCAATGCACCTTGGAAATCATGACAACAGTATTGTCTACTAAACTGATCCCTTTTGAAATATAAGGTTAATGAATCAGACACCTCGAAACTTGAAAGCAAGCTTGAGCCCTTCTGTTTTCTTCCTTCTGGTGTCTGAACAGCAAAACTACACTTAAAGAACTTTTTCTTCAATAAAAGTTACCTAATCAAAGAACCAGTGATAGGACTGAAAACGTAGCTGAGAAATCCATGGATGGTTACCCCTGCCCTTTTTTTATTTGCACAGTAACACAGGGGGAAGAAACCAGCATCAGCAGTTTAAATGGCTTGTATACTAGGGACAGTGGCAAGACACGGGTAGAATCTTAACTCTTTCCTACAGAGGAGAGGCAGCCACAATCTGGAGAGGCATACATTTTAAAACCTAAAAGCTGACTCTCAGAGTTTCTTAGGGAGATGTCTTAACTCCATTGTCAGCTAAAATATAGCTGCATTGTAAGCTAAGGGCATGGGTTCTCAACAGTGGTCTCAATGTGATGGGGATGGGCATGTCTTACTGCAAACAGCACATCAGACCTCTGCTTTGCAAAATATATTGCATTCACTGAGATTTTGAATTAAAGCAAAAGTATATCATTTACAAAATGTGCTTAATTAGCCCTCAGATCATTCGATGGTTGAACATGAAGTTTCCATAACCATTGCAGCATTCAAAAATGCACAATTTTCTGGGAAGGAAATCATTTCTTAAAGTACCTATAGCTATCTCACACAGTGTCTTAAGACACTATTCTTATTTCTTGACATTTACCCCGTTTCTCTCAAAAGACTCACGCCGTCTTACATGCTTTCCAGCTTTTTTTATTAATTAGACAAATTATTAGTATTAAAAGACAACATAATAGTTTCAAGAAGTAACTTCACAGACTAACTGCATATTTAATCAACTGCTTCTAAATTTTTAATCATCTGGGTCCAGGTTCTTGTCTTGAAGCTTAACTTGATAACAAACCTACCAACTGGTAGGACTAATTGGCGCAGAGTCAGTCAATAATTTATAAGGAAAGGGAAAAACATATTGGATGTTATGAGGTACAAGACCATCAGCCAGCTAATCCTGAGAGGTAACAGGGAAAACAACAGTTGATTTCACAAATCCATGGCGCGCTGGTGACATCCACTGGTGGTCCGCTAGCATCACCTGGATTCCTCGGTATTTTTCTCCCTGGATTCTTAAAGGAGAACTGGTAGGTTTTATGTGTTGTGTTTTTATGTCTTTCCTTGATGTTAACCATATTTGTACCACCTATATAATCATTGCATTTAATACCCCAAATGTATCATTTCAAAGTGATAATTCAGTCATAGATGGGAACTGTTCTGTGTAAAGTAGATCTGATAAAATTTCTTACTGTTCAGAAATAAGACTTCAGTAAGCAGAGAAAGTATTTTCCGAGTTACACAGTGAACATTGCTTCTTAAGGATCTTACACTGCTGAGAACTGGGTGGATTTTCTTGTAATATAATTTGGAAAGAGGGGAGAAGACCGTTGTGTCAAGAAACATCAGATAAATTAAGATTTGCAAAGTTAAGGAATGGTTTCCAGATTTAGTTTGATTGTTGAATGAATCGAAATGATCTGGAAGGCTTTACACCCCTGTAAATTTGAGGGCACCCCTGCAGAAGTATAGCAGAAATGCTGAGAGAATTTCTCATCCATTTAGTTCACGAAACACACTTCAGGGAACACTGCATTAACATTGATACTTCTGCCGTCACTGCTCCAAGACCAACATCAGAGATCAGAACACAAATTCCCCATTAAAAACTGCACAGAACAGAGATGCAACTTCATCTGTGGGACCAGATTCTTACATAGTGACATACTTTATATTGTGCAATTTCCTAAAACTTCGTCACCAAATCAATCAAAACTTATTAAAGGAGTTGAGGAGACAGCCTAGTAGATAAACTGCTTGCTGCAGAAGCATGAGGATCTGAGCCCCAATCCCCAGGACCCACATAAAAAACCAGTATTATGGTCTGTGTATGCAATAGCACTTGAAGAGCAGAGAGAAGGGGAGAGTTGAGACCGGATGTTTAATAACCAGCTAGTCTAGGGAAATCAGTGAACTCCAGGTTCGGTGTGAAACCTTGTCTACACATGAGATGGACAGCTACGGAGGGAGAAAGCCTAACTGTGACCTCAGACTTCCACAGGTATGCACACACATGTGCACCTGCACATCCATGAACATGTGCACACATAAAATCCGCAGGCATACACACATGCATAATCTTCTAAAACTACTTCCAGATCTTCCAGGCAGTTCATAAAGCACATATGTCACAAGAATCATTTGTGACAACTTGTGAAAACAGAACAAGGGTTACAAATGAATTTAGCTTAGCTAGGTGAGGGGAAACTAATCGGAAATGTTTAGACCACAGTGCCTGGGGCATTCTCATTGTAAATAACAGTATTTGCAGTCTTGTGTCTGGAGTTATAAAACTCCAGGTGGGTTTTGTTTGTTTGTTTCTCTACTGTTACCTATTTTTTCACTCATGAAGATATTTCTTCTTGTGTAAATTGTTTTAAATACACACCTTCCAGCTTCCAGGGAGTAGATGGATACTGAAGAGCCCTTGATGGGACATTCGACAGCCTTAATAATAGTCAATGAGTCGTAGCAGCATTCTCTCTATAAATCTAGTGACTAAGCTTCCAGTTCTTCAGACATGTCACAGGTGATTTTGGTTAATGTGCAGGGTTGCAGAACTTTCACAAAAGCACTGCAGTAATGAATTTAAGTTTGTAATAATAGCATGGAGGAAAGGAGAATTTTGAAAGGCACCAAGAAGATAAGACACACTAAGGGAAGGTATTAGAAGAACAAGTGTTACAATATGAGCAGAGGAGACTACATTGTTTTCTCTAAAGGAACTGGATATTAGCCCCATAGATTACAACTCCAGATGAGTTACTTTCCTGTATGGTGACTGAAACATTCTAACAGTGTGATGTGCATCAACAAGACATCAATGTCATTTCAGAAGATGTGCTCAAACAACCTTGAGACTCCCTGGATCTCATTCTTCTGTGCTCAGGGTGTGGCAGGTAAAGGAAGCAGGGGGGGGGGAAAGCTTCCTGTTGAAGCACTTTGTAGTCTTTACCAGATAATGAAAAGCTGGGAGCTAAACTGAATTCAGGAGTTAAAAGCAAGCCCTTGTAATGAAAATTCTCTAGCTCCTCTCAGTAATAGAGACTAAGGAGAGAAGGTAAGTTTTGACTTCCTTTCTTTTGTTGAGGAGCATACCATACATGTTAGGCAGTCATGACAATTATTGGGAATTAATGAGCCTATGCTTCATAAGAGTCCAGAATGAAAAACTAGACTTGGTGAAAGAATACTCAAAAGGTGTGCTTTAGAGAAAACAGTACAAGATCAAATCTAGTAATGACAAACATAAAATATTGTCGAATTTAGAAAGGTATCAAGAATGTTATGTGAAGGACCGGAGAGATGGCTCAGCGGTTAAGAGCACTAACTACTCTTCTAGAGGTCATGAGTTCAAATCCCAGCAACCACATGGTGGCTCACAACCATCTGTAATGAGATCTGATGCCCTCTTCTGGTGTGTCTGAAGACAGCTACAGTGTACTTATAATAAATAAATAAATAAATAAATAAATAAATAAATAAATAAAATGTTATTTGAATAGTATTTTCCTGAACAACATATTTACCTAATATGAAGAGAAATTTAGATTTGTGAAAGTATAATCATTCATTTTTAAACTATAGAAAATGATAAAAACAAAATATAAAGATACCTTACCATCTCACAGCTTTCTGTTACAGGGCTATCAGGTTCAATTGTTTCTGATACCATGTTCATGAACATGCTGACACACAGAGACAAATCTTTCTTCAAGGGTCGAAAACATTTTTTTTTCACAACAGCATAAGCATACACAGGATTATCCATTATGATTACAGCCAGTCCCATTTGCATGGTTTAATTTTTTCACTGTTAGGAATGATGCTGTTAACGGTATCCACGCTTGCCTGCTTCCTGTGCATGTTTTGGGAAGCACTAAGAGGGCCCCTACCCCAATGTAAAGCTAATCTTTGTTCTTTCCATTCCCACACATAGCCTTTCTCTTTCTCTCAGAATGAAGCCCAAACCACACTCCACGGTCTAGAAGATTCCATGTGATCTAGCATCACCTGTAACTTCTCTGTCATTCTTGTGGTTCCCTCACATACCATGGCTATTGGTGCTGGCCTTAATTTATTCCTCAAGTATATTTTGCCATCTTTTGCCATAGACCTCCCTCTACAATCCTAGAACACCCGCCACTCCACTGCTTAGTTCTTCACTCACAGAGCTCTACTTTCTGAACAGCTATGTTTCTCCTTATGGACCAACTTCCCCGCCATTGTGCCCCAACTCTTTTATTCCTGTCTCCCTTCTTCATTGTGGGCTCTAATTCTAATCTTCCTGTGAGAAACAAATTTCCTACATGTCACTATTCCCAATAGCATCTGCCCTAAGACCTTAAGATGTCACCTTCCTATGTGAAGAGATCTCTAGGAAATCAATTTTGTTTCAAGAATTTTGGTGCCCTCTGTTAAAATTGCTTATTTTTCATCACCATCAACAAATTATTCTCCTGGTGTCCTTAGTTCTTTCTTCATCCCTCATCTCACTGACCGACCCTTTCCCTGTCCCCTCCATACAAGTCTCTTTTTATGCCCTGGCTCTTGATTGTGCTTTTCTCATTATACACCTATCATATATGCAATATATCATAAAATACGTTTCAAAGGCTTCTATCTTCCATCATCCTCCCCATTTTCTTCTCCAAATTTGGTCACCATATCAACAACTCCTTTGCTAACTCTGCACCATTAATTCAACTCTAAGATAGATATAGAATGAGCTCAACCATTCATTTAATTTTGGAGATGTATAAATAAAAAGATAAAGGGATAGATCATATTTATGATGTCTAATAGGTAAAAATAAAACCAAAACTTGAAACATCTTACTATGGTTTTACCTAACGGAGCCAAAAACTTGCTTTGCCTCACAGTGAAATGCCCTAATACAGAAGGAACTGGCTGCCAAGTTCTATTTTCCATAAGTCTATTAGGTGTTTTCATAGCCCATGCACTAAAGTTGCAAGGAAGCTATTATCATTTGCTAAAAAAAATTCTTAACTTCTATCTATAGCATGTCTATGCTGCCAGGCACTGTGCTTGAGCCCTCTGATGACATCATTGAGTTCTTTACCAGGGGCTTTGCATGCCCAACTCCTTCCAGCCTTCCAATAGCACTGCTATTTAGAGTACAGCACTCAGTCTGCTTTTTAGGACAGACACTTATAACTCAATACTCACCTTTGCATGTCTAAAAGTAACTCTCACATAACAGTCAGGGCTTCCAGGCATGAATGTAGCAAGCACATAAGGCAATGACAGCATCTTCTGCTCCTAATTGAGCTTCTGAGGGTGTCAAGTGCAATATGAGCATAGAACCAGGCAGAGGATAGGCACTCGTATGCAGTTTTCTAATCACTGAGCATCGAACGAAGCAGCTGAGAAAAGCTCTTTCAACCTCCCCATCTAGCCTGGTGTTCCCTCCATCTTCACACTGCCCGTGCAGTAAGTTCCCCTTCTGTCTTTCCCCTGTGTCAGTCATTGTGACTTGGAAATAGGATTCAACTACTGAGAATGCCAAATCCAGTGCAGTAGGTGAAAGCAGTTATTGATTTCTGTAGGATCTGGTAAAAGTGGACACAGTCTAGCTATCCACCCTGGCCCTATAGAAAGGTGGGACTAGCAGCAGTGTTCATGACTACTTCTAAGATACAGCCTTGACTCAGGTGTAGACCAAATGTTGAGGCCATGCAAAGTGCAATGTATCACTCCTGACATGAAGGGAAAAAGAAGTAAGCAAAGGAATGGTACTACACAGCTAATAATGCAGTACAAATTCTATGTGTTAAGAGTACAAATAATTGGCTAAGCATTTTGCACGAGTGCTTATAATTGACAGTCAAGACAAATTTGGTGGTAGTGGTGATAAGGGTGATGGAGCTGGTAGTAGAGGGGGTATATTCTACAGAGTTGACAAATATCACGCGGTTAGTGCTTCATAGCTACTAGAAATGGTTTGGAATTCAAACCTACAAAATGTGAAACCTGTACTATCATCTTAACCCTGGTTCCTACCACAGTGAACATTGAGTGAGGTTAAATTAGAAAGTTTGGAATTCTGTAAACTTAGTTCTCTGCAAAAAACAAACAAACAAACAAACAAACAAAACTGATCATATGGTGTTACAACTACACAAATGCTCATTTATGCTGGTGAAAAACCCACTTATGGAATTTCTGCGATATATTTTAAGGTGATTATTGAGACATGCTCAGCCAAGATTTTGGCTTTTCTTTTATGCAAATACCACACTTGTAGCCCAAGGAACACTGAGTTAGAGACACTACTAGCAATGTCCCAGTTATGTGCCTACCTCAACGTCACAGATGGTGAAAGTGGGAGCCAACATTGGCAAAGATGATGCACCCCAAAGAGTAGGCAGGGAGCTGTCGGTGAGCGTTCAGCAATTGTTATAGGGACCTTCCTCTTAAAGAAAACTATTCTATGCCACTGGTAGTGAATCAACCACTGAGCATCCATGGAACACAAGATAGAAACCCAGAGGACTTACATAAGAAATAGACGCTATTCCAGAAGTAGACAAAGCAAGAAACCATACATCAGGGTTTGCAGTAGGGTCATCTCAATGGAGAAGTAGACAGAATACTATCTCTGTGTAACCAGCTCAATATCTATTTAATTTACCCATTTCATGGCATTCTATGAAAGTTTTCCAAGAGCTTCACCTGGATGCTGGATGAATCCACAACCCCTTGAAGGTTAAAAATGAACAGCAATAGGGAGAACAGGTTTTGAAATAGTGAAGCCAGCTCTGAGAACTGTTCTGTATCTTGACCAGTAACATCCTTTCTATTACAAGAATACTATAATCTGAGGACTAGACATAAAAATAAAATGTCTGAAGTTGTTATTGTTGGTGTTCGAAAGTCAGAGGCCGTGGAGTACTCTGATTAACAAATAATAAGCACCACGAAAGGGAGCTAAACCGAAACACCCGTCTAGTCTAGTCACATGAGCTGAGGCCTAGACTCTAACACAAACAATCAATGAATTTTAAACAAAACACTCTTAATAATTTTTAACTTGTTATCTTGGATACTTAAATATTTCATAGTAATATCCTTATCCTTCAGTTTCAGGGGATACAAAAGAACAGAGAACAGATGGTCCATCCCATCCCTTCCTTTCTGGGAGAGTGGAACACTCTTCAGCAAGTGAACAGACAGAAAAGAATGGAACAGATTGGTCCTCATCCTTATCCAAAACTGCACTCATCAAATGAAAAGAGCTAAATCAAAGTGGAAGAAAATCCAAAAGTAATTCATATTTTCTAGGGAATATGTTGAAATTACCTGACAAGTGGTTTTGTCTGGCATCATCAGATTTAACATCACATTAAATCCATAACACACACACACACACACACACACACACACACACACACATACACACACACACACACACACACACACACACTTTCAGAAGGAATGAAAACTAATGATTTCTCTTCACCAATCTTTCCTCGGTAATTTTCTCTGTAGATTGTGAGTACAGTCAGAAACATAAATAACAAAGGCAAATGCAAATTGGCCAATTGATTAGAGTTTAGCATTGTGAGCAGCGTATTTTATATTATCTTATATCATCTATTTGTGTACAAAATGAACAAACGTGCTCTAACTCAAAACACAAAGGGTTTTTATAAATTGAAAATAAATCAGATCTCCTCAGACCTGTTTTGGAAGGTAAAGAGGGACTGATATACTTGAAGAACCTGTATCTTTAAGTCTTCATAGAGACTTGACAGTATTCTTTAACAGAAGAATGGTCTGTTTTAGGTACTTGAGGAGTTAAGTTTGTAATGCTAAAGTAAGTTGGACATTTTAAAATCCAACCAATAGTTATTTCTTAGGGATGACTGATTTTATTAGCATCTTGGGAATATATTCCATGATCCTTTACCAAAATACATCACTGTTATCTAAGATTAAATTATGTACTTCTGAAATATTTTTAAAGAAATCTTTAACTTTCCCACGATGTTGTTTCAAAGGTCAGTTAGAAAAATGAAAGATATATTAATGTTTGCTGGTATTTTTGTTTTTCATCATTTCTTTATGAACAACTATTATCATCCCCAGAAAAAGGGAACAAAACTTATAAAAACAGAAAGAAACAAAGTAGAAGGAGGGGGAGAGTAGGAGAGGCTGAAGGAGGAAGGGCAAGGAGGAGGAAGAAAAGGAAAGGGAGGAGGAAGAGGAGGCTTCTCAGAAGGTTCTCAAGATGATGAGGAAGGCTAGTGTCTCAGTTCCTTAAGCCTGCAAACTGATTAGCTACCACAGTGAGAAGCTAAAAGAAGACATAAAGAGAATGAAATCCTTTACCTGCTCTGATTGGGATAATTGTATATTATTAGTAAAAGGATCTAGGGTATTCTGTAAACTAGAACACAAGATAAGTGTGAAATACTGACCAGCCACAGAACCACAGGTTGTATGTCATAATTATTAATACATTTAAGTAGCATCGTTGAAATCAAGTGTTTGAAGGATCTTTCTGAACCGGTTTATGTCTTTCACTTTTGGCTGTGTTGAGGATCAAACCCAGGATTTCAAGCAGACAGAACCACTTGTTCTTTGAGTCAGGGTCTCCCTACAGGGCACAGTCTGGTTTATAGCTCATCAGCACTGAAGCTTTAAGTATGTGCCCCCAACCCTGCATATCCACCCCAGCATCCTTTCGTAATTCATGAGGAGGATGAAGTGCTTAAAGTTCTACATTTAACAAAACCCCAAAGTCGTGTAAAATCACACAAGACCACAAGTCTAATTTTTAATAAGGTTTAATTTTAACTAATAAATTTAAAGTCATGAGTGTAATACGAATCCAAGTTTTCACTAATTTGCAACGTGTGACCTATTTTTTTTTTTTTTTTTGTAACCCGCAGGTGAAATCTTCTTTTCACCGTGATTTGTTTTCAGCCTTGTGATCCCTGTCTCTCTCTTTAATCTTTCTTTGCATCCTTCTCCTTCCGTAGTTTAACGAGTCACATACGGTTTGGCTAAACGGCCATCCTAGCACAGTAATGCTTCAGCTTACAAGGAAGGACCCCCTTGTTGAGCTGGTAGAACTCCACCAGCTGGATGAGATCTGTGAACTTCGTGTGGCCATCATCCAGGGTATGGAACAGCTCACCTTCATCTTCCACCTTCAAGAGAAGAAGCAACAGACTAATAAAAGGAAATCCCAATGAACAAATACGCAAAAACGTTAAAATATAACAAAGAAGAGCATCAACTACCCAGAAGACCAAGTGCAGTCCTCTGTGATACTGTGTTCGTAAGCCTAAATCAACAAGTATATAACACCGAGGCCAATGAGAACAGCATCGTGTCTACTTTCCCTGGCATCACTTGCATTCCAAAGTAGTGTCTGCTCTTTGGCTAAGCAGTCTGCTTCTTTCTTCATCTTTTTTTTTGGAAGATTTATTTATTTATTTTATATGAGCACACTGTCACTTTCTTCAAACACACCAGAAGAGGGCATCAGATCCCATTACAGATGGTGGTGAGCCTCCATGTGGTTACTGGGAATTGAACTCAGGACCTCTGGAAGAGCAGTCAGTGCTCTTAAATGCTGAGCCATCTCTCCAGCCCTAGGCATCTGTTTCTTTCTCAGTTCTTGCACTGTTCTTTTGCCTGTGCTCGGAGAGTATTCTGTACTCTTTACTAAGCAGAAAGCTGAAAATGATTTCACTTGAGGTTCTTTTCTCCTTTTAAATTTGTCATACTCTCTGGCATGAATCACTTCATAAATATTTGCTAGGGTTGCTGATCATATAATTTAAAAAAACGAAGAATCATGGAGGACACTTTAGAAAACTATTGGAAAAATTCAGAAAGAGGCATCTAGAGAGGAATTGCCAGCATTCAATTAGTCTTACAAAACAAATCTCTGCAACTTCACAAGCTATTAGTAGGCACTACACATACACACACACACACACACACACACACACACACACACACACACAGAGAGAGAGAGAGAGAGAGAGAGAGACAGAGACAGAGACAGAGACAGAGACAGAGACAGAGACAGAGACAGAGACAGAGAGAAGCAATGCAAGAGAAACACGAAAGAGGGCTATGCCAAAGATGTTTCTTAATGTTCTAAGAATAATGTAAATGTGCACCCGCTATACAGCACCTGTGATTTCATCTGGCTAAGAAGTTAGCAGGAAATTTCAACAAAAGCATATATCTTTGAGAGGAGGAAGGAGGCAAAAGCGGCTTTCAAGCACTGCTTTTTTAAAAATCTGTTAGTGACATTCATGGAAGAACTTCTTAGTGGCCTTTTAACAATAGGTGGCATGAGGTCTATACAATATTGCTAAATCATATTTCATGGAAAAGGGGAAAATTTAATTTTTTGCAATTCCTGTATTTCTTATATTAATTCAGGCTCATAAAACCATTTCTGCCAAACTTAACTTCGGTCAAAGCACAAGCTTCCAAATTATATTTAATAAAAGGAACAAAAGAAAACCCAAGTTTCCCAAAGCATATGCATTAAGAACATCTC
Organism: Apodemus agrarius; assembly: GCA_964023405.1. Taxonomy (NCBI): domain Eukaryota; kingdom Metazoa; phylum Chordata; class Mammalia; order Rodentia; family Muridae; genus Apodemus; species Apodemus agrarius. The sequence goes on along the minus strand of OZ030008.1, from coordinate 119,783,873 downwards.
CAATACAAGAACCTGAAGTCACAATTACTTACGGCTATAATTTGAAAGTGTTTTATCTTTTGTCCATGACTCATTGACAGTACAAAAGTTCTGGGGTTGCTCTGACTATCCCGTACCAAGAAAACTCTGAAGAGAGAAAAGGAATTCCATTAAGTGTCTCTGCACACTCAGATTTCATAGAAATATTTTTATGTAGAAATGCAGGAAAGTGTACATCTAAATGGTATAGCCCTGGCCTCCTTTACCAGGTGGTCAATGGGTAAGATTATCCAACTTGGCAAACAACAGGTAAAAACGCTGTAAAACTATCATTATACTAATGGAATATAGCAGGGTAAATACACAAATCTTTTGTCAGATTGTGTGATCACAGCTGCCAATATAATGTTAAAGTGGCATCAATAATTACCGTTATGTCCCTTTCTCACTGAGAAACTAGGTACTCTCTCGTAACCATTCATCACAGAGAATGGACATTGCTATTTTAACTGACAGGGCATGACAGGCCCCTGAAAGGAGGAAATTATTTGGAATTAAATAGGTTTTACCCTTCTTCTGCAGTGGATCCTCTTGTTTTTACCACTATGGACTCATTAGTAAGAAATGAATATATTCTAACAAATTAATCTTGAAATTGTTTGCGAAATGTTTAGGTAGCAGTGTTTTAAGTAAAAGAAATCACCCAAACAATATGCACTTTAACCTTGAAGAGTCCAGTAGAAAACCTTTATAATGTCAGGCTAGACAAGCAAGATATGACCTAATGGCCTAGGGAAAAAAGACTACCAGGCAGGGATTCGTATTTACTGGCAGTGCTGTACAAAACCCGTTTTGTATTAATTATTGGCAAGCACACTGTGTAAATGTCCCTATGCTGACTCCAATACTAATCTCACTGTGCCTGGGCAAAGAGGCAGCCAATGTCTGAGGAAAGCATCCATTTCATCCGTACTGTGTGAGGCTCAGAGATTACATCACTGGAGGACAGGACAAAAGGGCATTTCAGTGGTAAAGAAAGCTGTAAATTCTCTTCCCTTCCCAAGAAGACCAGCACTACCACCTAGTGGGCCACTTGGCAGCATCACATCTTTCCAAAGAAATAAAAAAGAAAGAAATGTTTAAAGAAACATACTCATATGTTACTCATTACTCAATTATTTTCTTTTTTAATTAGATATTTTCTTTATCTACATTTCAAATGCTATCCCCTTTCCTTGTTTTCCCTCCAAAACCCCTCTGTCCCATCCTCTCAACCCCTGCTCACAACCCACCACTCCCCCTTCCCTGACCTGGCATTTGCCTACACAGGGGCATCGAGCTTTCATACAACCAAGGGCCTCTCCTCCCACTGATGTCTCACAAGGCCATCTTCTGCTACATATGCAGCTGGAGCCATGGCTCCCTCCATGTGTACTCTCTGGTTGGTGGTTTAGTCCTTGGGAGCTCTGGGGGAGTACTGGTTGGTCAATTACTTTCTTTAATCTACAAATACTTGACTCCGAAGTTAAGGAAATTGTAATCTTCTATTATATAAATACTTATTTTTTCTCTTGGTCTGTTCTCTGTAAGACTATAGTTGATTAAATCTATAGCCACAAAAGGTGTGCTGCATCTAGAGAGGCATAGTCACGTCTCTTCTTAGAGTCTAGTGAAATGTGCAAATATGCGTCTTTATCTGAACGTCAGCATCAAACAGCTCAATGTGATCTCATCACCATTGATTATTTAAATGGATCCTGCTTTCTCCCTTCTTCAAACAACAACACAACCCCCGATTTGCTCTGCAGTTGTGAAAGATATCTGGCTAGAATTATACAAAGTGGATGAAATATACTAAACAAAACAGATTTGAATGCTCCATAACTCACTTTATCCTCCTCTCTTATACTCTATAAGAGCCATTAAAAATAATGAGATATCACCAAAAAGTAATTTTATTGTTGCACACTATTTTAACAAAATGGCAATAAAGATATTAAAATATTTATTAAAATAATCAAGGTAAGAATTCAAAATATATAAGAACAAGCATTTCAATTAATGTATTTTGCACCATACCCATGAAACCCAATTCAGGACAACCTCATGCTATGAAATCTATTTGGCATCGTACCATATATGTACAAACCAAAATGTTGACATCTCAAACAAACTTGGCTGCCCCCACTCATACATTAGTGTCTGAGATGATAGAATTCACACAAATAAAGTGAATATTAATGCTAACTGGTCAAGGATAAAGCATCCTGTTATTTGGTCATTTATGTACAAATATTAAACACTGAAAGAATACAGTGACAAAAATGCTTCTGCTTTGTGATAAGGCACAGTTAAATTTCATAGCATGTGCTAAGTAAGTATCATTCATAGGTAGAAAAAAAATCCAAGCATGGTGACTCAGACTGCAAATATCAGACTTACCCATCCACAGACCCCTGACGAATAATCAGCTGCTGAGCCTCATCTCGAGAAATTCTGTGGTGAAACCATGGCTGGGACCGATGGAGAACTGGAGGAAGACAAAGGTTTGTCTGACGCGATCACGATTTCACTGCATGCGATCCCCCGTCCCATCCCACGGGACCGTATCTAAAGGAACATCGATCTGACTGAGAGCAGACATACCCATGTTCACAGCAGAGCTCTGGGAGGGGGCAGTGGGGCTCCCGTGATTCCCTAGGCGTAGACATCCTTTTTTCTGAGCAAGAAACAAAACAAAAGTAAAACTCAACATCTTGGATAAAATGACTCATATCAGGAACATTTGAGGTAAAAAAATGAAGCTACTGGTACCTTCCAAGCGAGTCCTTCCTCAACAGCAACTGAAAGAGCCTCAGTGGGGTTGTCTATGACCCTGCTCTTCTGACCTGAGAAGTCCATTGCTACTAGGGAATTCTCTGATATGCTTCTCTGAAAAATACAATCAAACATAAACATTTGAACTATCTATATATAGTTCATCATTAAACTTTAATGTTGAACTTGGCCGTATGTGTCCATTCTGGACTAGGATGCTGTCAGGGACCCTGTACGTGCAGGGAAATGATCCGTAGTAGGTGAAGAATGAAACTCTAGTTAGCACCACTTTAGCAGACACTGGGACAAACTGACAGAATCCTGACCTAATGGTTTTATTTATCTTACACATTTAAGCACAATAGAACTTTGGAAAGAGTTTTCCATGTGGCACGCATCACAACAAAGCTCTGGGGATAGCTACGTGGAAACTCCTGTGTGAAGTAGCAAATCACCTGAGACCTGTACAACAAGGATCAATTCTGTTGACTGACAAAAAGTGCTCAGGGTAAGGGCCTAAAGAGGAAGCATCAGGAGAGATTCTCTTGATAGAGGATGCAAAATACATGGTGCCCTTTCTTGGGTTCTAGTCGCCTAGGAACTAAGCTCGAGATATTGGGGGATTCGTGAAAGCTAGCTCCATAGGACAGCAAGATGATGATGGGTTGCTAGGCAACATCCAGTCCAGCCTTGGGTGGCCAGGCATCAGTCATTGTCTCCTTTGGAGAAAATAGGCCCCTGTGTTTAACAAATCTGGTTTCTCCAATACTTTCTCCAAGCTGGGCCTCTTAAAGGATTCCAGATGGGGCCAATCCAAAATTTAAAAGTTAAAATATACAGAAGAGGCAAAATGGTGATCTCACATCCATTCACTCGTCCAGTGGTTATCTGTCAAGACAACCAAAGGGGGATGCTGAATGCATTGGCTTAGGAAAACATTGGAAAGGAACTAGCTCTTTGTATTTCCTAGGAAGACAGCAAAATGTCTACTGATCCATTACTTCATCTTTCTAAGCATTAGCATTTGCCAATTAAATGTCAAGTGCAACTACTTAGGAAATATCCTTTTATTTTATGTGTTTTGTCTGCATGTATGTCTCCGCAATACATGTGTAGTGACTAGGAAGGTCAAAAGAGGAGATTGGATTCCCCAGAACTGGTATTACAGAGGATTTGTGAGTCATGGTGTGGGTGCTAAGAATCAAACCCAGATCCTATGGAAAAGCAGTCAGTGTGCTTAACAGCTGAACCATCTCTCTAGCCTGGAATAGTTTATTTTAACTCTCATAGCTAACCCAAAGTGTACCCGTTACTCCATCCATGTTGATGTGCAAATCTGTTCATTACAATGAGTCAATGGTCTGATTTGAAATGAAGCCTCTGGCTTCTTCCGCTATCAAAACTGGGTCCTCACCAGGACTCCTCTCAGTTATCCTGTTGTTGCCCTGTGTCGTGTAAGTCTTACAACTTTGGATCTGAAAAAGATTGGCCCTATCACACGTTCTTGCAGTTCAAAGATGAGGTAGATTTTGGGATGGGCCAACTCAAAGCCCTGGATCTGGGCCTGCGTGGTAGCTGAGTTGGTCACCCTGCCAGCTCCCCTGCACCTACACCACCAAGGCAAGCTCTCCAGAACTGCCCTGGCTAGTCCACTGCATGTGCAGCTGGAAAGTAGCAAGGCCAGCTCTCCTCGTCTCATGCCTTCAGGGCCAGCTCACCCATACCCACACCACCAGAATCAGCTCTGCTCTGCTGATTCTGCTGATTCTCTGAGCTCTGCTTAGCTCAGCTCTGTGGGCCCATTGGAGATGTGTGGCCCACAAAAAGATATACTATGGACCTTGCTGTGACCCACTATAGCTCCCACGATGAGATGTTTTCTGTGCTTTGTTCTGGTTTGTTTTTCTACACTTATTTTCTTTTTTCTCTTAGTTCAGAGGTTGCAAGGGCAGAGGACAGATAGGAGGAGATGGGGGAGATAAGTGGAATTAGGGTACATGAGGTGAAGCTCACAAAGAATCAATAATTAAAGAAAATAAAACTCATAGCAATGGGAGGTATCTATCAGTATACATCTATAGAATTTGTATTCATGTCTTGTTTTTATTCTTAATTTGCAATATACATATTCTTTCCTTAAACATGAATTTTAGCTATTGAAATATAATAGTGTCGAGATTATTAGAAATATCCTTAAAATACATTCAATTTTGAAGTTTCTGAGAATTCCAGGAAATGGTGATTTTTTTGTCTCTGAAACTCAAAGAGTACGATATCAAGAGTTTGAAAGTACTGAGAAACTTGCCCTTTTCACTGTGTGTTGTGCTTCTAAATTGTATCATTGTGGCTGAATAAAAGTGCCCGCGTTTTATAATGGAAAAAAAAACCTTGAACGCCTTTGTTTTTGAACATCGAAGATCTAGTGCATCAATTCTGGTTTTATTCAGAAAGCAAAATTCAGTAGAGTGATAGTTCAGATCTGTCCATAATTTTAAAGTGTCTGAGTCCTAGGCCCCAGCAGCTTCCTCCGTGGAGAGACATGTGGGAACCAGGGAAGCTCAGCTGCAAGCCTGAACCCGGCTGGCACCACAGAACAAGGATGTCCTAGAGACAAAAGGCATAGTTTCTCTGCTGATATTTTTTTAAACATATCCTCTAAAAATAAATCAACTAATGCCTGGATTGTAGTTTCATTCATCGGGTTGGGGGCATTTTTATCTCACAACTACCACTATTATACTTATATAAAATTTTCATGATAATCTTCAATTTTAACATGTTTTTCTATATTTTTCTACAACTTTATCAGAAATATTTTCCACATAAATCTTCAATTCTATCATGAAATGTTTCTACTTCCTTTTTTCAATTAATTTAGCAGTGTTTTTTGTTTTGTTTTTATGTCTACCACTTTACCCCTAAATTTTCCATGAAAATTGTAAATTTTAACGTGTTTTTCTGTATATCTCTTCTATTTTATCAGAAATATTTTCCGTGTAAATCTTCAATTTTATCATAAAATGTTTTTACTTCCTTTTTCAATAGAACAGGCTTTTTGAAAAATTAAAAATTAAAAAAAATAAATCTCTTTAAAAGAAAAAAAAAGTATTTCACCTTTCCTCAAGAATCTCAAAAAGAGAGATGATTGTCAAACTCTCCAGTCAAGAGCCTTGCTGCCTTCAGAAGTCAGGGAAACGATATAAAAATGTTTGTAAAGAAAATGGCACACAATGGAAACATTTAAGTTATTCTCCACTAATTTAAGAATAGAAACCAAAATGGGGTGATGGTGGTAAAGACAAGCCGGGGTGCACGTGGGGCCTGTCGGAGGGTATCATGCCCTGCCTCTCTGCGATTCAGCCAACAGACTGTGGTCCCGTGTGAACTTCAAACGAAACGTTATCCACAAGAAAAACATTTGGGGTTTCTTTATCACTGCATCACACACCCCTGTTTATTAGCATCTGATATTTTCTCTGCAAAGCACGAGAGAGGAGCGGCAGTCTTATTACGGCTCACCTCCATCCCTGAGACCCGCATGCAATCTCCTGTTTGTTGCGGGAGTTTTTATTACTGACAGCTGCTCTTTCCTGGAAGATGCTGTCTCTGTAATCTCTATTTGCTGTCACACTTTCGTTTGCCCTTCTCACCCCGTGATCTTCTGTGCCGGGCTGGGGACCAGTCAGATATGCCTTTGCTTTGCCGACCTTAATGAAAATCATCTACCTGCCCCAACCACAGAGTAACTGGTCTCGATCCTAATGATAGCTTGATCCTTATAATATCTCTACCTCCACATGCCAAGATAGGTTCTGTACTCTCAAGTTCCTGATAACATAAAAATGATGTTAGGAAAGAGACACAAATCCAATCTTTTTTTTTCTTCCCCGAAATCTGCAAGGCAAGGATGTGAAACAAGATCCCATGTTCATAATTATCTGGCTGATGCAAGGAGATTACAAGACAAACAGAGAACATTTGTATTTGCTAGGGAAGCTATGCCGTGGGAAAACAGGACTACAGCAAATGTTTTCTACTGAATGGCAGGTGGTGGATGAAAAATTAATAGTTTACCTTTAGTGGACAAAGAAAAAGAAGCGAAGCAGAGTTTGACAGACCGGAAAGGTCATTTTCAGCTCAATTTCCTTCACATCGGAAAGCAATGCTGATAACATTCAGAACTGGTTGGATTTCACAAATATTTGCCTCAAATTCTCACCCATTCTTCTAGAGATGAATGAGCCTTTTCCTCAAGAAATACAGTCCATGATTGTAATAGCCATGCCTTCTTTCCAAAGAAGAAGGGCTCTGGGACCAGCTTGGGTTTACAACTCACACTTTGAAATCAGATCCACCCCTTCCTTCGTGCAGTTTGCATAATATCTGTCACTCTGGGTGTTTAACTCCAAGGCACATAGCAGCCACGGCCCACCATTCCCATCTGAAGGAGCTGGATGCCTATGTAGCCTCCTCATTACAAAGAAGCCGTGGAATTCCTCCTGGCTTGTCATTTCAGCTCATTCCTACAGAGCCACAGGACAGTTGGAGATATGCTTGTCCTCAAAGACTGTACAGTAATCCCTTTATCACGCACAGTAGGAAGACAGTGGCTAGCCAGAGTCATGCAGTCAGCTTATGGTAACAGGGGAAACTGACTTGCTGTGTCTTGTCTAGGGTTCTTTTATTCACCACAAAGTAGGAGGTACAGGGATGGACTTTGGTTTAGAATGTGCAGGTCAGGGTCGGATGTGGAGAATAGAAGGAACACGGGTGAATTAGCCCTGTCTCCTCAGCCCTACTTCACAAGAATCCTAACTTCACCCTGTATAGAGCCAGGTACGTCTGGCCTCCTGAAATGACTACGGCTGATTCTCATCTCAGGGCCAATGAAGCGGGACCGCTTTATGCAGTTTTATAGCTAGGATGTTCATTATGGTATATGAAATTTTCCATCGTTTCTCTTCTCATAATGTATATGTGGAAAAAGGATAGAGCGTGCCTTTGGATGTGTAACTAAGTATTCTGTCCTTTATATGCGACTTCCTCTCAGTAGCTCCTGATTGAAAAGCAGCTAAGGTAGGGGACAGATAGGGCCTGGCATCTACTAAGCCTCTGATGTTTGCACAATAATGTAGAAAAGTGGGATGAATCACGGGCACCAAAACAAACAAAATGCTCTAAGTCTCCATCACAGAAATTATGACCCACAAAGATAAAAGTGATAAACACCTCCCCCCCTTTTTTTTTTCCGAGACAGGGTTTCTCTGTGTAGTCCTGGCTGTCCTGGAACTCACTTTGTAGACCAGGCTGGCCTCGAACTCAGAAATCTGCCTGCCTCTGCCTCCCAAGTGCTGGGATTACAGGCGTGTGCCACCACCGCCTGGCCAACACCTCCCTTTCTGATCACAACCCCTGCCTCCTGGACAGGTGTTTCTCACACAGACATGTGACCCTCTCTCCCTCTTTAGTCTCCATACCCAACTACAGAGTTTGTCCTCCTATACATAGTGATCAGTTAGCACGGTAACTAAACCCTCACACACACCTTAACTGCCAGCATATCCCACATTACACAATTTCAATAGACAAAGGTAACAGTGACCCCCCCATACTTGAATGTTAATGACAGCGATGAAAATGGAAAGGAGTTTGATTATAACATTTTCCTATGATTAAAAGGACATTAGACAATAATTGCCTCCAAATGCTTAGTTGCTGTTAACACATTCATCCTAATAACTTCAGACTCTGAAATAAATTTGCAGGGATTTAGGGAAGGATTAAGATAATAAAATTCTATATATATATATATATATATATATATATATATATATATATATATATATATATATATATGAAGATAAAAGCTGACAAACTTTAAAAACATCCACCTTACAGAAATTGCTAGTATAAAATCCATTACGTTCTTTAGTCTCTTAAGGCTTATAAGAATATGATACAAAGACGAAAAGTTATCTTTCTCCAACTTAAGGGAACATAACTACAAAGTTGGAGAGCTTTCCCTCTACGGTCCTATCAGGCTCCACAGTCAGCATCATTTCATGCTTCTTTCCTAGAGCGGGGCACTTCATCTGCTACCTGACATGTGGGACACGTGTGCCTTCCTCGGGCACAGCCATGAAGAATATACTTTAACCTCAGTGGAAACACATATTTCACACTCCGTAATTTGTACCACAGGCACATAGGTCTGAATTTTGAAAGCACTCAATAACAGGGACTCCAGCAACAGAAGGAGCACAATGCAAACTTTATGTGAGAAATGTATTTTTGTGTGAATGTACAGGAAATTGGAGTTTTAGAGAGAGCACAATATGTGTGTCTGTGTGTCTTTCTGTGTGTATGTCTGTGTGCATGTGTAGCTGTCTGCATGTGTCTGTGTGTATCTGCAAATGAATATTCAAGATAGAGTTGGAGAAGCCGTTCTTTACTGATGTCATGCGTGACCTAGATTTTGGCTTCCTGTTTTGTGATTTTTCTGGAAAGCAGCTATTTTTTTAAGGGCCTAGAACGTAAAAAATTATCATTATTAAAAAGTCAGAATGGAGCCGGATAGTGGTGGCGCACGCCTTTAATCCCAGCACTTGGGAGGCAGAGGCAGGCGGATTTCTGGGTTCAAGGCCAGCCTGATCTACAGAGTGAGTTCCAAGACAGCCAGAGCTACACAGAAAAACCCTGTCTCGAAAAACAAACAACAACAACAACAACAAAAGTCAGAATGGAGAAAAACCTAGATATTTATAATGTACTTTTAGAACTCTAAATAATTCTATGTTATGCGGCAATAACAAAACTAAATTAATATTGAAAGTCTATAACTCTACAATCCAAACCAATGGTTTTTAAGTCATAATCCACAAAGCCAAAACAATATTCTGCAAAGTATCCTATTATGGCCTAATCATCAAATGTCATAATGGCACAGAATGGCTTACAGAAGTCTTTCAATTTATTTTACTTTAACACATAAAATTATTGGCTTTTGTTGAATGTTTTCTATTTTTCTGTGTTTTATTTTTAATTACAAGGACTGAACATATACAAAATGCAAAAACAAAACTTTATAACATAATTTGAGAATGTTACAGAATTACTATATTTGACAACAAGTCAAAGTGTAAAGACATTATATGTTTAGTGGAATATAGCAGCAAATAACGTATTTACAAAGTTCAGATTCAAAACCTTGATCCTTACCATGGGTGATATGCTCTGAGAATTGCAGGCGCTTCTACCTTGGTATGGGTGCATATAATTCTCGTACAGCTGCATGCCATGCTACAGAACAGACAGAAAAAAACAATGGTTCTCAAGATATCAACTCATTGAATGTCAACACCTTCATTAGTGATACATTATCAATACAAAAAAGAACTAAAATATTTTCTTTTTTATTTTTATTCATTTTTCCCTCACACATATATCCCAACCACAGCTTTCCCTGCCCCCACTCCTCCAAGTTCCCCACCATTTCCTCCAAATCTATACCCTCATTTAGCCCCAGAAAAGAGCAGGCGTCCCGGGAACATCTTCCAAACACAGCACAAGATACAACAAGACCAGCCACAAACCCTTACATTGATGCTCATCAAGGAAGCCCAGTAGGAAGAAAGGGTCCTTAGAGAAAAGAGTCAGAGACTCACACACACACACACACACACACACACACACACACACACACTCCCACTGTCCTAAGTCCCACACACACCAAGTCAACAACCATAACACATAACCTGGGGACCCGGTGCAGAGCCGTGCAGGCACCACAGTTGCTGCTTCAGTCTCTGTGAGCCCCCGTGAGCGCTGCTAAGTTGACTCCCTGGAACATGCTCTCTCAGTGTCCATGACACCACTGGCTCCCACAGACCCACCTGCCTGCTTCCTCCCGTTTCATTTCTTCATTGCTGGTCTAAGTACAAACGTGTACAGCCACTATGGACATCAAAATGGCAGTTCTTCAGAAAACTGGGAAGCTATCTCCTATAAATCCCAGCTATACCACTCTTAGGAACAGAGCCATAGGACACTCCATTCTACCGCAAGGACACTTGGTCAAAGATGTGCATAGCAGCTTTACTCCCAATAGCAAGAACCTGGGATCAACGCATAGAGCCCTTAACCAAAGAATGGAAAAAGAAAGTGTGGTACATTTATGCAATGGTGTATTACTCAGCAGGTAAAAAAAAAAAGTCATCATGAAATTTGCAGGCAAATAGATGGAACTAGAAGAAAAAATATCTGAGTGAGATGACCTAGACCCAGAAAGACAAACATGGTATGTCCTCACTTATAAGTGGATATCAGCTGTAAAGTTAGGAATAATAAAGCTACAAGCCACAGACCCAGAGAAGCTAACAGGGAGGGTTCTAGGGGAAATACAGGGATAATATTTCCTTGAAACAAGTAAGCAACCAATTTTTAGAAATATTAATTTCAGAACCATAAGAGGATACATTTTAAAAGGCAGTGTTTTCACTTAGACCTGAAGCCTTTAGTTTACCAGAACAAAGCTCTAAAATTCACAGTTCACCTTGGTGCCAAACTGTTGTATAACCATGTTGACTGATACACTGCCTGGTGATGATGCTGACCTGGGAAAGGTGTTATCTTTTGGGAGACAATGATATTCTTAAAATCTTACACATCTTAAATATCACTGAGAAATACATTGAGACATTGCATTGTTGATTAATTAAATTATAAATTTGGTCTTATATGGAAGAACCCTTAGTAGTAAGTACATTATCCTCCCACAAATATTTATATGTATGTACATGCAGGCTTATGTCTGCCCTGCTCCCCAGTGCGTGTGTGTGTGTGTGTGTGTGTGTGTGGTCCAGAGATCAACCGTCAATGTCCTTCCTCGGGTACTGTCTTTTCTTCTTTTTCCTTTTAGAAAATGGTCACATTCTGAGAACTTGTGAGGTGGGCACACAGCCTCGAGCCTGCCTCTGCCTTCCCAGCACTGCTATTACAAATGCGTGGCCTTTTGCAGGAGGGTTCTGGGGATTCCACATGTCTAGAGACTGTGGTCCTCCCACTTGTAAAATCACTTCATTGGTTGAAGTATCCCCCCCCCCACAGCCCATTTTTAAATTAGGTATTCTTATGACATTTGGTTTTTACTTCATGCATCTAATTAGTGGGGAATCACTTGCATTTCAGGCAGAGAGGTTCAATTTCGCAAGAAATAAAGGACGGCAGTGTCTTTACTTTCAGGAGACAGAATCATGGAGGATGGACTAGAAGGCTACGGTGGGGAGGTGGGCCAGGATCATCAGTGTAAGAGGCAAGCGTGCCAACATGGCTGCTTTCCCCATGAACTTGCCTCTTTGCTAAAGGATAGAAAGCAATGGGATGGACAGTTTTACTAATTTATTTCATCACGTTCTTCAAATATTAGCATTGCACGGAGTTGCAATGAACCCTGATTAGGTCCTAGCCACTGGATTCTAACATAGACCTCTGCCTCTTTCCTAGCACCAGCTTATGTCACCACAATCACCACTGAATGGCTCTTGCAGCACCTGAGGCAGCAGTGCTAAGAAACAGTGCGGATCTGGACAGGAAAGCTTAGGCAGGCATGGACTCTATGGACAACAGCATTGGGGAAGTATATTCGACCATCAACTCTAAGCTGAAGATCATCACTTCTCATCTTTTCCACTCTGGAGAGCAGAGGGACCAATGCCATATCCACCTCCTGGAGTAGTTGATGTCCAATCATCAGATACATGATACCTGCCTCTTTGGCTTGGGAAGCCTTGACCTGACCAGAATAGAGCTTGGGTCTCCCTACCTGGCTCAGACCGCTGGGTGGGTTTTCCAGTCTGGGCTACCTCCTATCAAATACTTTACCTGCCCAGGCCAAGCCTTGTGCCTTGTGCCTTGCACTGTCACCTATGGGCAAGTGTGGGCTTATGACACACTTGTCTGCCTGCCTGCACAAAACTGTTTCCTGAACTGACAGAAGAACTGAAGGTGGGGTGTCATGTCCAATATGGAAACTGAATAGAAAAGTTGAAATCAAAGAATATTACCCCCACAATGAATACTATTTAAACATTCCAGAACCGCTATTTTTCTCGTGAAGACTATATCCTTAAAGTAATTCCCACAAAGTGAATATTTTTGGTAATTTAAAAGAAAAAAATGTCAGAGGAGTAGGAGAATTACTGCTCTCAAGATTTTGATTTTAACATGAATCCTAACCCACACCCGTTTTTAAAATCCCCTATGCCGACCACGTTATCCAATTATGACTCTACTTCTAAAAATTACTTTAATTTAAAGTTTGAGTGACATTAATGGGGCCTAATGAAATTTAACTTTAAGCCAACAATAACTTCATAGACGCAGAGGAGCTTAATTCCTAGATAACGTTCATTTTAGAGAACAGATGGTAACCTCAAACCAACACTTTCACAAGAAACATGCTGCCTGGCCACCTTTTATTTATCAGCCTTGAAAAGCCAGCTACCTACTAATAAGACGGTTTTCTTCAAAGATGCATTGTCCCGAGTCCTGGCAGTGCCTCGGTGCTGCTGGGGGTCTTTAGAAAGCGTTTAACTCTGGCCGAGGGGTAGGGCATGGGTCACCTCAACATTTGCCCGTCTCACAGAGGGGCAGATAGGCACCAAACTAGGCTAGAGAGAAGCTGGCCGAGTTCTAATTGATGGGAACGGAAAGAGCTGACATTTAACCAGGACACAGCGCAACACAGAAGCAATGATTCTCTTTGCTAAGCCTCGGATTTTCTATACTTCGTTATATAACTACAGTAGTTTGCAAAGGAAAAAAAGAACTTTTCCTGTGAAGCTTAGGTCGGTATGTACGTGTGATTTTGCTTATAGATGAGTACACACGTATGGGCACGCATGTATTTGGAAGCCAGGGGTTCACATTCTGAGTCTTCCTCGATTAGTTTCTGTTTTGTTTTTAGACATGTCTCTCTCACGTAACCGCAAGCTTGTAGATTTGGTAGGCCAGTCAGCCACCACATTCTTGAGACTGTTGTGCCCCTGACTTGGCAGTGATAGAATTGCAAGCATACCACCAGTCAAAATATAGAAACAGCCAAAATGGTCCATCAGGGGATAAACAAATGCCAGTGTAGAGGGCTTCATTTATCTTTCCAGTCACAGGGTAGGTGAACTCATAAAGACAGCTCAGATCAGAGGCTACCAAGGCCTGGGAGACACTACTTATTGAGAACGCTACCTTCTTCTGAACCTGAATGGAGGTTATGGTTGAACTACATACTGAAACATAAATTGATCATATTAAGATAACTCGATGAACTCAATGAAAACCTTGAAAACTACAAAATAAAGCTTCTCTCAGCACCTAGCACGACACGATCCAGTTCTCTCTACTCTGCTGTCTTTGCTCCTATCTCACTTCCATACAGGCTGTCCGGAAAGGGTTAACACATTAAAGATAGAAAGAATACCATAACAAAGACAGGAAGGAACACAGGTCCCAGAACCTAGTCCAAGTGTAAACCAAGAGGGAAGCCCGTCGGCTTCCTCTGCCTCTTCCTTGTCTGCCTCAGCTGAAAGAAAATGAGGGACACTGAACATTCCGAACAGGACAAAGTTTTTTTTTTTTTTTTCTAATTTTCATTTCTGAAAGCAGCAAAAGGCTAGTTTTAATATATGCTTAGTTATCTAAATCTTTCTCTGCAAATATATGAAGTGATGTGAAACATGATAATTAGTATAACATGTGCTATGTGATATGATATAATTAATATATACACATGATTTACACATTGGCAAATCATTCCAGTTCTCAAGTATGAATTATGAAGAATGTATCAGAATATGCTGAAACTTCCATTTTATAAGAAAGTTTTAAGGACAGTAATAACCCACATATTTGTGGACCTCACTAGCAATAGAGATTGACTATATGGACAGGCCTATTCTGTAGGCTGTGCCTTTTTCAATGAACAGATTTTTTTTTGTAATTTCCACAATTTTTTTATTTTTTTTATTTTCTATATTCTTTGTTTACATTCCGAAGGCTTTCCCCTTTCCCAGTTCCCCCCTCACCATATGTCCCATATGTCCTCTTCCACCCCACCCCACCCCCTGCCTATTCCCCAATCACCACCCCACCATTTCTCTGCTCTATTCTGGTACTCTCCTACAAAACTGGATCCAGTCCTTTCAGGACCAGGGTCCTCTCCTTCCTTCTTCTTGGGAATCTTTTGATTTGCTAATTGTGCCTTGAGTATTCAGAGCTTCTGGGCTCATTAATATCCACTTATCAGTGATTGCATTTCATGTGTATTCTTTTGTGATTGGGTTAATTCACTTAGGATAATATTTTCCAGATCCAACCATTTGCCTACAAATTGCATGAATTCATTATTTTTAATTGCTGAGTAGTATTCCATTGTATAAATATACCACATTTTCTGTATCCATTCTTCCTTTGAGGGACATATGGGCTCCTTCCAACTTCTGGCTATTATAAATAAGGCTGCTATGAACATAGTGGAGCATGTGTCTTTATTGTATGCAGGGGAATTCTCTGGGTATATGCCCAGGAGTGGTATGACAGGGATCTATGGAAGTGTCATGCCCAATTTTCTGAGGAACCACCAGACTGATTTCCAGAGCGGTTGTACCATCTTGCAGTCCCACCAACAGTGTAGGAGTGTTCCTCTTTCTCCACAATTATTACTAACAAAGCAGTATTTTCAGAAGGAAATGGTTGATCATTTTCATAATTAGAAAATTAAAGCTGTAACAAATTTACTGCCAAAAACATTTTAAAAATAAATGTGCTCTTGAAAATTTGTATTTTCATCTATTTATTTATTTATTGTGTATTTGCTCATGAAAATATGTATTTTCATCTATTTATTTATTTATTTATTGTGTATTTGCTCATGCATGAGTTCTCAGATGCGTATGGAGATAAAAGAGAACTTTTTGGGTCTCTGACGTCAAACTCAGGCCGTTATGTTTGGAACAAGTTCCTTTACTTTCGAATCATTTGAATGGCTCCTAACTATGTGTTTTCAACACAATTTGGAAGACACCAGTCTGTGTCCTCCCTATGTTTATCTACCTTTGGAACATTCTAACCCTCCTCAAAAGTTCCATCAACAAATTATAATAACAAGATTTTAATTTCAACATGGCATATAAGATATGCTTCAAAAACATATTCAAAATTAAACGTGTGCACCAATTTTCAGTAGGACTCATTAAATTACAAAGCAGTTAATAAAGCAGTCTCTGCTGGAATGGGGGGGTCAGTGCTGTTTAAGAGCGCTGACTGTGCTCCAGGGTAAAACCACACATCTAAGAACCCTCGCAGAGCAGAAACTGGGCTTTAAGGAGGGGGGAGGGCGGGTGGGAGAACACAGCCAGGGGTTGGAAGGGAAGCAGGGTGGAACCAGGAAGAGTTAGAGGAGGGATGACGGATCAAAAGATATAGGAAATTCTCAAGGAACACACACACAAATATAATGTAAAATAATTACCATTAGCAATATCCAAGAGGAAAATTTTTTAAAATACAATTCCCTGTGGGTTTAGGGCAATTTCGCAAACACAAGCTAAGTTGTATACAGGAGCCTTGTCAGTCAGCTACACCCCCTGTCTATATGAGACCAACAGCAAAAAGTCACTTCTATCAACAGAATACCTACTTCACACACACAAGACTCACAGATTAGGGTAGTCACTCTATTCCGTATGCTCATCTCTTGGACTAAAGACAGACATGATTAGTTTTCTTTTTCCCTTACAGCCACACGGATGAGCGGAACACCCTCACATTGGGACGTAGATGGGTCTTTAAACGGTCACAGATGTCAGAGCATGTCACAAGCCCCCACCCGTCCTGAGAGATTACCTTAAGCAATCTAATGGCGGTCACCCAGCACGTTCTGCTCGCCTCGTCTGCCGCGCAGAGCATTTTCAGGTCCCGGGACCCTCCTGCTTTGTTAGGCTAGAAGGCCACAGCACATTATTTATTGTTAATGCATAGCTCGAAGGTAACACCTGTTGAAATAAAAGCCACTACAATTCTCCTATACATAGGAGAACTCTCTCTTTTCAAAAGAAATAAAAAGAAACTCAGGCTTACCTAAGAGGCTGAGGCTTGCTTTACTCATCTATCAAAACATTAAGCCTGTACCTTTAAACAGAATCCATAGGGGGTGGGCGCTCCTCCGTATTTTTTTTTGCCCGCCACTGACATGTACACATTACTAGCGCTGAATTCACTGAAAAGCTGCAAATGCCGCGGTTCCTTTAAAATAATAATAATATATATATGTGAACATTAACTTGGATCCACAGTTCCACGATATCTTTTGCATTTCTCATATTGCACAATTTATACTTTGGCCAAAATAACATGACTGCAAGCAAAATTCCACACTGATGTCACACACACACACACACACACACACACACACAAAACAGTTAAAGGGGTTGCCCTTTTCTTAAATAACCAAGAGCTGCACACAATTTCATTTACATTGATGAGGGGTAGTTTATAATTTTACTTCTTGTGATAGACAAATTCCTATTTTAAGTTTCCGGTTCTCACTGACCACGCGTCAACCGAAAACAGAAAAGCAGAAGCCTGCAAGGCCTGTGAAAGTGTTTCTGTCACCTCAGCGTCGAGTGGTCAGTTCTGCCACAGGAGGGAACTTGACTTCCTGAGAAGATGGGGAAAAGAGAGAAAGAAAATCCTGCTTCTTTCAGAGACACCCATCCCTCACACGTGTGTGTGCCGACAGCTGGCTGCGCGGCCATTTTGCTCGCCCAGAGGCCTGCACGGAAGAGCTCAGGGAAATGACCTGGGCAGCAATGTGTCTGATTGTCAGGGCTAAGGGGAATCATGAGCAGCTATTTCTTCTCTGGAAACCCTGAGAGATTTGGAGCTGGCCATAGGAAATTCCTGGGTCATAGTACTCTGTGATAGGTTAATAACTTGGAGAAGTGCTTAATTCTGAGGTTGACTATATAATCAAAACTGGTCAAAATGCATTTGTTCTCCAAAACGCTGAGACAGACTAGCAGTGTGGGCACGGACCCACAGAACTAGTCTCACCTGGAGCTTGTTAGAAAGGTAAAATCTCATTGCCCACACCAAGCCCATGGTTCAATATCTGCATTTTAACATGATCGCAGCTGGTCTCATATACAGAGTGTTTATTAGCAGTGCACACACACACATACACACACACACACACACACACACACACACACACACACACAGTACATTCAGCAGTGTTAACCCTGTCCAAATTGGAAAACATGTTATTATCATTTACCAGAAAGCTATTACAAGTGAAAAGATGTCATTGTGTGCCATTGTTCCTAAGTATGAACTTCGTGACTTCTTTGGAAAATAAAGCAGAATATTTTTTTATATTTATTTACTTACTTAGTTTGGGTTTTTGAGACAGGGTCTCTATGTAGTCTTAGATATCCTGGAACTCTCTAGGTAGACCAGGCTAGCCTCAAATTCACTGAGATCTTTTTGACTCTGCCTCAAAGATCTGGGATTAAAGGCATGTGCCACTATGCCTGGCCAGAATAGACTTTTTTTTTTTTTTAAGAAAACTATTTCTTTAAGAAAAAAATGAGGAACTGAAACATAGAAAGGCTTCCTTACTGTTGTGACTCTTTAAACTATAATGTATTGTTCACTGACAGAAACTGATTTGATAATAAAAAATACATACTAAAGTCTATATTGATTTAGTTGTCAAAATCTATTAGTAAATTGTATATATATTCATGTAAGAGAGAAGAAGGAAATATGGTATTTAGGACTTTCACTAACTAGTAATTTTCAGTCATACCTCTAAGCCTTTAGTGGTGCTTAATCACTCCCACACAACATTTACTTGACTGGGAGTGAAAATATTCAACTAAGACCTCCTCATAGAAAAAATAAGACACAAAACCAAGAAACCTATAGTTTTTCAGGTAGCAGATATATTAAGGTCTAAAAGAATCAAAGTATTCTTTTGTCCTCAATTTTTTTTCTTAGTAGGCTAAATATCTCCTTGTGTAAATTACATTGTGCGTTCATTCATGCGCGCGCGTGTGTGTGTGTGTGTGTGTGTGTGTGTGCGCGCACACACCACAGTGTGCTTGTGACGTTCAAAGAGAAAGTGGGAATCAGCTCTTTCCTTCCAGCATGTGAGTTCAAACGATCTTGAACTCTGGTTGTTAGACTTAGCAGTGAGTGCTGAGCCAATTCACCTGACTGATCTGCGGATTAAAATATTGTTACTCCAGGTCTTAAAATAGATTTTCCTGCCTTTGAAGTCCAGTTATATGAAAGAGAGGTTTTTTTTGTATTGTTTTGTTTTGTTTTGTTTTAAGGTGTAGGGGCTGCAGAGATACTTCAGTGGTTGAGAGCACTTACTGCTCTTGTAGAGGACCAGTAACCTCTGGTGCTAGGTTCCTAGCACCCATTCAGCTGCCTAAAACTCTAAGTTCAGGAGATCCGACACATCTTCTGACCTCTACAACGTCCCACATGCATGTAGTTCATAGACATTCACACTCGTGCACGCAACATAACATACACATAAAGTGTATTATGTGAAATTAATATTTTTTGAAAAGAAGAAGTGTAAATTACATTAGGTTTCAAATCTAAAGCCTTTGATGAGAAAGAACCAAGAAAACCCAGGTTGGAGGGGGAGGAATGGATGCCTCTGATATATGAGTAAGAGCAGTCAGAGTCATAAATGCTGTAGAGTAGAAAAGATTCAACGTAAAGCAAATCTGAAGACCTATAAAACCTATTATAACAGATGAGTAGGATTCAAACACTTTCCAACTCTTGACATCAGTTAGGAGAGTAATCACCATAACAAAATTGAACCTGATATCATAGAGCTAGTAGATAGTTCATAATATACCCCAAATACCATGGCTTACCTTGGATGTGCCTTTAGTAGAAAAATATAAACCAGATCTTCTGAGAAAAAAGTAAGCTTTTTTCCAAGACTTCTTTGGCTGTTCCTTGGCATGTAAGAAGCCATGGATTTCAGGATATGTGCTTGAGCTTAAAAACACCTGGAAGACACATTAGATGCAGTCCTAAACTATGCGAACAACGAGCCCAACAGTCTCTTCCCTATCAGACACAACCATGAAAACCGAAACGTAGCAATGGCATTTGCACTGCACCGAGATTATGATGCATGTTTGATGGAACTCAGTCAAAAAACCTGGCACAAGTTTCAATTTAAGGTTGTTCAGAAACTGTACATTCAAATAATCAATAAAATGGGTGAAAAACCAACATCGCACCTATTTGAATTCATAGTTGAAGGTGGACATTATTTAGAGAATTGACTCCTGATGTGTTTCATCTTCTACAGATTCCCATGTAAGTATTTGGCCTGTAAAGTTCATTATGTAATGCAGTCTACTGTAAGACTGCCATCCTGACTTCAGTCGTTAGACAGTTAGACAGACAATCTCACCTCCCTAGTGAGGATAAAGCATGCACTCTCTCTTTGTCTCCTGTGGCTTGGGTTTAGGTGGGCATAGCAGACTGGGCTTTAAAGGGGAATTTTTATAGCATCTTCTATCCCACATGGGCTTCAGTAATGTGATCATGGCATTGAGTCATGAAGAGGTGGAGTCGGTTTTCTATGCCCTAGAATCTGTATAAGTCTGTTACCCTTAGAATTTGATTGGAGAAACAAGAAATTGCACCAGTTCTAAATGGGTGTCCTAGCTTAATGGTTTCCATGAACTGATTCATAGAAGCTATCTGTCAGATTAAAAAGAAAATGTAGTTACCTAAGACCACCATGGGCAAAAGGCCTAACAGAAAAAGTGGGAAAGGCCTGGAGGATGAGACACCATGTAGAGACACAAAGTTCACTTTGTATTTCCAAAGCCAGCACCATCTGGCCACTAAGCCAAAGGCATCAGAAATGTGACCCCAGCAGCAAATTCCACCCCAACTCATACCCCAGAAAATCATTGGTAAGATGGGAGCAGGTACTTTAAGCCATTAAGATTTGGAAGAGTTTGTTACAGAGCAGTAATTAGTAGAGACACTGGGCATGTGATGGTGGGAAAATTGAAAGGGAAAAGGACAGTCATATATAAGTGGCTATGCCAGGCTCTTATTACGATAGTAAAAATACATTAGTGTCTTCTGAGAGAAAACAGAAATCCCTATGAGATGCAAATGCAAAAATGGAAAAATTTAAAGTAGCAGAAATCATTAACTAAAATGGGGTAAAATATCCTAAAGACCTATACTACATCCAGGGAAATGCTGAGAGGAGATATTTACATTTTTAAGTAAATCACTAAAAAATTTTGATGCAAAGAGCCATTAATTAATTGATATGCAAAACAGGCAAGTGGGTTCTTAGTTTGAGTGCTTTCCAAGTTATTAAACCAAACCAATTAAATTTTTAAAGAAGAGTCAGAGGGGTCACGCTAGAAAGAGACGAAACCTTTTAAAAAGTAGAAACATTGCCTCAGTGGAGAGGAGAGGTCAGGGCACATGCTGGACTATCTGATTCTAAAGCCTGTGATTTCCCTTTTTATTATAATTTAACATTAAAGCAAGGGAATCATAGGAGAAGACAATTTAGGATGAAAAACCACAACCACATCACACAAAGCATCCTCTGGCAAGGCTTTAGGGGTCTACTCGACTACTCCAGGGGATGCCTCTACGGACCCTTCAGCACAGAAGCTGCTTGTAAAAAAATAATTTATCTTAAAACTAATGATATTTATCAAATATTCTGAAAGATAAAAAGTAGGGTATATCCTGTTTTAAAATGCACAAGAAATAAATCTGGGATAAGTACCTTTGTCTACTGTATAAAAAGGCATGTTATACTGGGCCAGACAACATTACTATTAATTGGATTTGTGAACTCCCAGGTTTAGCTTCCATAGCACTAATGAACCTGTGAAAAACAACCATGTTTGCCAGATCTGTTAATCTATTGAAAATAAAATTACCCAAGCACTATCCCAAAGAACAGCCCAAGCAACAGGAAGAAAAAAAAAAAAAACCAGTAGTCATACGGTGGATTCTCTGTGGATTCTCTGGAGATGCTACAACTGTTTCAGGATTGCTCGTGTTTCCCTCACTGCCACTGTAAGTGCTGGCTCACAGGATGTGTTGAGGTTTTGTATTTTGCTGTTCACTGTAATGAATGCTAAGTGCTAGTCGTCAAGATCTGGAGTCTGCACTGAGCTTCGGGGGACCTGCCCCCAGTTAATTCTGATTGATAAAGAAAGATGCCAGCAGCCAATAGGCTGGGGAGAAGAGCCATTGGCAGCAACTGAGCATTCCCAGGCTAGAGACTCTGAGGAAGGAGCAGCAGGGACAGAGCCACCATGGAAGAAGAATGTGCAGGAGGGAGAAGGAGGCCGCCATGTTAAAGGGCCAAGAGAATGGGGCCAGAGGGCTGCTCCGTTGGGTCAAGAGCAGCAAAGATGGAACAGAGACATTAGTAAATAGTAATTCAGGTTATCAGTAAGAAAGTGGCTTCTAACAGCCTGGAGGTTAGGCAGTTGCCCATCTATTGTGCTGCCTAAGGCATATTAAAATATAAGGCTGTGTGTGTCTTTCATTCAGGAACATAAATGGTCAAAAGAGGGAAGGAACTCTACGCAGGGATTTAAAGGAATGGGTGTATTGTATACACCTACACTTCCAATCATTTCACTGGTAGGCATTTTCTCTCAAATAGCATTGAAGTTATTCATTACAGAAGCTATACTAAGTCTCTACCAGTATCAGGGCCTGCAGTTCCCTAGGAAATTGGAGTTTTCCAAAAGATGTGTACTTATTTTAAAGAAATACAAATCACATGAAAGTTTTCTTTAAACACTGAAAATTCTTTCCAATGAGGAAGAAATTGTTATTGAGTAATTTTGTAAATTATTTATTTATACGATTTCTTTTTTTTTAAATGTTCATCTTGTGGGAAAAATATATTACATAGGCTACAACATTTCAAACTCTGGTTTTAAAAAAAACTTACAGCAAAAAATTCAGTTTTCATTTTTGTGTTCTTACATATTTTAATGAAAACATTTTACCTGCAGTATCTGTGTAGGGGATCTGTCACCGTTCATTTCAGTTGCAAAAGATACCATCTTCTCTGGAAAGAAATACTGACCAAAGATAAGTTAAATTAATCTCAAACCTAGTCCAGGCAAGGTTCCATGATAACCAATATAGTAACCTAAGCAAAACATCTATAAAGCAACATGTCTTAAATCCCTACAAAATCATTTGGAAAATGCCATTTCTAAACCTAAATTAGATGGCCTCTTTATGAACCCTGGTGGCTACGCTTACAAAGATCAGCAGACACAGCAATGATATTCATGGAGAAATCTTGCCCCTTGAGTTTCAAGTGAGTTTGCTCTCATCTCTTCCTTCGGTCCTGCAACCACCCTACCAGGTGCTGCAGGAGTCCTGACCCATTGCACAAAGTCACGACTCATAGACGTAAGGGGCAAAGGCTGTGTCAAAGGTCGTAGCCCAGAACACTGACTAGCCAGGACTCAACCGAGAAGCTAAAAGGCCACTCATTTCTAACTACTGTTTTTCCAATCTTGTTTAATCATAAAATTCACCCCCAGGAAGTTGTTTAAAATAGATATCCCCAAGCTTCATTCTTGACTTTTCTGATTCAGTAGGTTTGGACAGGTCTTGAAGTATGTGTGTTTTTAATAAGTTCTGGGGCTCTCTAAAGGTAAAGTTCATGATAAGAAAAGTTTGGAAATATATATTCTACTGTATTTCCTCCAGGAGAGGATTTGTCAACAACCATCTCCTAACACTACGGTGGGAAAACTACATTGTTGGGGCTGAACTGTGTGTGAGAATGTTGAACAGTTAGCTTCCTAACCTCACCCCACAGCTGCTCTCCGATTCATCCTGTGTTAATTACAAAACAAGCAGCCACACACACATCATCACATCGCCCCCAAGTCAAGAACAACTACGCAGATCTACAGAAATGAATGTCAAGCCTTATTTAAGCAAAAATAAATAAGATAAAAATTGTACACTAAGCCATCATAGTTCCTTAAACATAACTTCTAAATGGATTTCTTAATAAAGGCTCTCAGGAAGAATATACGCTTCCTTCAAATCTAATTCTATTTCATTTTTATTAGAACTCTCATTTTCTTTGTCAAAGATCAACCCATTATGTTTCTATTAATAAGTTACAATAAAAGAGAACATAAGAGGTCTTCTAGGGTTTGAAAATATTCTATTATGGTGTGTATCATATATTTTTCATAAAGGATCATTTCAATCCAATTATCCAAAACTTACTATAAAAATACACCACAGCTGCAGAGACAAAAACAATTTAAAATAATGAGCCCAGAGGCAATTCTGACTTCTCTGGATCCGCAGACTTCATTAGGAGAACATGCTTACTTTCTTTTAAAGAGAACTGTAATGGAGGGAGTGTTTAGGAGGTGGTGTGCTGTGCCTTACCTCATATCTACCTAGTTTAGCAGTTACTGCACTGAAAATAAAATAATTTAAAGAAAAATACATATCCGTCTCAAATGCCTGACAAAGCTATACTGCTCACAACCATTGCCAATTTACTTTAGAAAATGCCTTATTTGCCTTAATTCTAGGAAATGTACTGAACAGTAATGTTGTGGAAAACACTCGGGGACCAATACAATTCATTTTCTGAAGCAAATACAGATTTTCTTTGACTTTGTGTCCTAAACGACAGGAAAGAGAAGAAATAATAAATCTCCACATTGGTTTTCCCAATATTTAGAAATTAAATAACCAAGTTCATCTCCATTCAGAGTTTGCCAATAATGTTAAAGTGTTTTATCTGTGAATGTAAACTACTAGGCATCATGTTAGCTCATCACCATTAAAATAGGACCTCAGAGGACAAATCCAAAGCAACTAGCTCTGTTTTATTTATAACAATGTTCTTCTGCACATTAAACCAACTGACTCATTTAATTCCATAACTGTTAACAGAGTCCACTCACCATTGGGTTCTTAAAAAATTCATATTTGGCGTAATTCTTTCTAAGATACAGCTTATTGTCTTCTTCCATCCCCCAGTGAGACAGCACTTCCATCAGCAACTCGTGGTCCTCCACAGTTCTTTCTGTGAAAACATTTCAATGAATATGTTGACAGACACATAAATAGTTCAACAGACGAACATGAAAGTACACACAAATGCATCAGCATGCAAACATATAAAGCAAATGATGTATTGTTCACAATGTATTATTAAACAGCAAGTTTCATCTCAATTCTTAAATATCTACACTAGCAAGGTTTCTGTTCATTTTAGAATTATAATGTCGACTTTTATACCAAAGCAGTCATCTAAAAGGAAAATTACATAAAATATCACAAATGCCATTTTTGCTAATTCTCATACTCCTTTTATTGCTATGCAAATTACAGTATAAGTTTGATAACAAATCTGTATTAAGACATGAGAGCTATTCTTCCTTTAACTCATTATGGTGCCAAAATTAAAATATTTGCTCCAGGTTTGAACAATTCACCTCATTAAGAGATGAAGAATTTTGACAGGTTCACTATGCATTTAAGACACATAATCTGGGTAGCTGAAAAATTAAAATAGATGCTTTAAAGAAGAAATTTCCACTCAAGTGGATACAGTTTTATACGAAGCTCAATTCCTTATGGCCCTTTATACTTTCAAATCTAATGTAAGAAAAATAGATCCTGTATTAACAATGGAGATAATTAAGTAAGGTAGAAAGATACTTAGTAGACAAGAATTTCAGTGAACCAAGCAACAGCAACATTAAAGAATTTAAACATAGCCTGCAAAGTTTCTATTGTAATGCAAACAGTGACAGTGGTTGTGATTGCATAATTTATAATAGCCCCAAACTAGAAACTACCTATATATTCCTTGACATGAGAATGATTTTTATAAGAGTACACAGCACACATATTCTATAATAATTTCAAACAGAAATCCCTTAAGAACAAAGATGTTTATTGCATCATTCTTCTCACATAAGGTTCAATGTAGGAAAAATCCATCCAGGTGGCTAGGAAGTGGGACAAATGCGAAGCAACTGGGTGAGGTCACAATTCTGTTTATTCATTCATGTAGGTGTTAGTTACTCAGGAACATGCACTATCTGAAAAGTCACCAAGATGTCCCCATGGGAAGTGCTGAGCTTTCTTAGTGTATCTTATTCTTCAGTAAAAGGTCAGGAAAATTTAATAATGACATTGCCAGTGCAGGAAAGAAACTACAGAATAGCTAAGAAAGGAATATGAACTTCTCTGTTCTTAACATGTTCTTAGGTCCTTTTTCAAAAAATAAAATCAGCATCTCAGAAATTTAACACACAGACATGAATGACCTGTGACATACTACAGGGAACCCTTGTAAGCAATCACACTTAAATTCTTCAGAAAGGAATTCATCTCAATGAATATAGGTGAGTTGTAGTGAGCACTCATTCTGGCCTTAACTGGATTAGAGACCATTGTTTCTGTCTCACTGACCAATTCCTTTCAGTACTTACCTTTCCTAAAATTCAGACCTTGGCTTTCTCTTCGCTGACTACTCTACAGGAAGTCACTCTTTTTACCACATGCACCCAGTTCCCTGAAGGGAAACCTCTGCCTAAAATGGTTTTCTCAAGTGCTAACAAATCTCCACTTTCTTGAATACAATTTGTTGAAAGCCAAGGCTCACAGCCTAATTTTTCAAACCAGTAAGCATAGAATGATCATTCAATGATTCTCTCTATGCCATATCTGGCTCTAAGTCCCAAAGACGAGAAAGTAGAGATTCCAGAAGATATTTGTACCTAAAAGCAAAACCAATTCCACATCCATGGGGTGGGTAGTGAAAATATACACAAAATAGAAAATCAACCGCGAAAGAAATGAAATTATGATATACACTAAACTGGGAGTAAATCCTAAGACTCTGTGCTAAGTGAAATCAGTCAGACACAAAAAGACAAATACTACATGACCCATAGAAGGTACCAAGAACACTCTGATCTGCAGTAACAGAGTATAGAGTGGTCGTTTCCAAGGCTAGATATAAGTAGGGAAGAGTTTCACTGTGAAAAGAGAGGGTTCTGCAGAGAAATGTTGGTTCTATGGGGCTATAGTTCCATGGGGCATATGCTGTATATAATCCCACTGAACTACATAGTTACATTGATTAAGATGGTCAATTTTACTACCTCAATGTCATGATATGCCTACTATGCTTACAGTTATCTTCCTTTCAAACCTAGAAGTACTCGTTCTTCTGGAAATCTTTTTATTGTGACTGTTAATATCATTTTGACCATAATCTTTCAAAGAAATGTAAAGTTACTAGTCCCCTCTGCATCTTTTTCTGTGTCCCACTCTGTATCCTTTACTCCTGATATTCCCAACTATCAGTTGTGTGGTCTCCATGTGCCCCTCAAAAACAACAAACCACCCAAGGCCATTCCCAATGTCATCATTGAAATGGACCCCATCTTCTCTCACAGAACCTCTTTACTAATCCCTAAACTTCCTGCTGCTCTTTGAACTCTTACCTCCAGCCTCAACACTGGTGCCAGGGCAGTTGCCCTAAACCATCTGCACTCATGGGTATCATGCCCAAGAGGCGTATCAATTTCTACTTCACATGAGCTAAACCTACAAGATCTGTCCATTATACCTTCTCCATTCAGCTCTCCCTTCTAATTGTCACCAAAGGCCTGCATGGGTTCAGTGCTTCTCTTGGACCTGGGAGTTTTGAAATGGACAAAACCAGTTTTAAAAAAAAAATTTAATCAAATGTGATCCTTTTAAAGATGGCAGAAAACTCGACAGAAAAACATGGAACAAGGAAGACATAATATGCTAAGACATAATGAGCATGAGGGAAAGAGTCCATTTCCAGTGGCTTTACAGAGAAGTGCTTGATTTTCCAGCAAATATGCTTAGGAAACGGCCAGAGCCAAACACATGCAGAAGAGTAAGAAGGGAGCCCCTGGAGAGAGGACAAGGCTGGGATGTTTGAAGCACAACCCCCAAGTTACTGTGACTGATGGTGAGTGAATGACAGGGCCCCACCAGTAGAAGAGCTTCTAGAGGTAGGAGAGACAGTAGAGGTTGGGGTTGAAGCCCTTACCTCCAGAGACTTGCAGAACTTACAGGAGACTGTATAATGACAGGTTTGAATTGCATCACATATGCTCTTAAGTGTAGAACTGATTTTTAACACAAAGTCCACTTAGAAGGTTAATTGGAGTTAACCAGGGCAGAGATGATGTAGAGGAGATTAACATGGTAATAGTGGGTTTGTTTTAAAAAAAATAAAAGAATGAAGAAGGAGGAGGAGGAGGAGGAGGAGGAGGAGGAGGAGGAGGAGAGAGAGAGAGAGAGAGAGAGAGAGAGAGAGAGAGAGAGAGAGAGGAAGGAAGGACGAAAGAAAGAAAGAAAGAAAGAAAGAAAGAAAGGAAGGAAGGAAGGAAGGAAGGAAGGAAGGAAGGAAGGAAGAAAGAAAGAAAGAAAGAAAGAAAGAAAGAAAGAAAGAAAGAAAGAAAGAAAGCACAATTTCAATACATCCCAAAGGACTAAGAAGTGGGATTGGAAGGAATACTCCAAAAGTGTGAAAAAGGAAGACCAGTTATGGAAGACAGCGAGCTTCTCTGTCTACAACTGGAAGGATTGTATAGTAAGATGGAACTGGTAAGCTGAGTGACAAGCGGGTGAGACCCAGAGATCAATGAACTACAGTGTAAAGTTGTACTGTTAGCAGTCTCCGAATACTACTGACCTCTGTTTATCTTTCTCACAAACCATAGCTGATGCTTCCAAGCTAAAATGAGTACACGTACTATGTCCTGACTGTGTTTCTATATTCTTTGTAACTGCCAGAAAAATATTCTGCCAGGAAAAGAAATTCAGGGTGACAATAATGATTCCTTTGCTGGCTTTCAGCAACCTGTGTTTCTCCATAGAGTTCCCTTTCCCTAAAAACAAGGAAGGAAGGAGCTTATGCCATGCCCTGAATGAATATCAATTCAGAGAGGGAAAAGCAACAGACATTTTCTTGATGGTTAAACTTCAATATACATTTAATCAATCTTTTGCAGATATAATTGCTTAGAAAGAAGCATGGTCCTCTGCTGCCCCATAGAGGGACCCATCTTTTTATGAGATTGGAGTTAGAGGGAAGAGAGTAATGAAGGAGAGAGGGTAAAGTCAGACCCTGGATCATGACCAGTGACCCTATCTGGCCCTGTTCAGGAGCAGGAACACTTTCAGGGTATCAGGTTCCCCAAAAGTTGAAATGTGCTGAGTAGGTTGAACCATTCATTGGCTTGCTTTAAAAAAATTCCTCAAGAAGTCATGAATCAAACAGAAGCAAGGACAATGCAAGCTCACAGCCCCCACCCCACCCCACCCCCGCCCAGTATGGAGAAAGGGTGGGAGAGCATCAAGTCCCCACAGGGAAGACGGGAGAGCTAGCCTTATACTTTTCAGAAAGAAACAAGTAGGAGTATCCAGAACATGAAGAAAACAGTGAATAAGACAAATACCTTAGTTGAGAATGAAGTGCCCCACCAGGATGCTGAAAAGGTAAACATGGTCTCAGTTGTCTAATGAGCATTTCAAACCAAATGCAACTCACCAGCAGAATCTGAATTATTGACCACCAAAAGAACAATCTGGACAACACACAAACACTATAAGGTTAAATTCTCTGCTTTTCTGAAGGCAGGAGATACCGGATCCAAATTTTATTTCAGTTTCAGAAATTACGACTCTTCAAGTCTCAATCTGGGAGCATGCTACTGTATTTAATTTTTATAATACCTCAAGAAGACTGAATAGTGTCCCTAAAGATATCAGGGCCTAACTCCAAAAATCTGCAAATGTTATCTTACATGAGAAAGCATTTGCAGATGTCTAATGACAAACATATGGAGCTGAGAAACAAAGAGTTAGGCTCTCAATCCTTCTGAAAGCATCCTTGAAACCACAGACAGAAAGGGATTTGAAACAGACAGCATAGGGTATCATGCATGTCTGTGATATAGACATGAAAAACAATTAATTGCTAATTAAGCAATAGGACCACAAGCCAAGAAACATCAGTAGCATTCAGTGCCTAGAAGGATCAAGAGTCAGGTTCCCGGGCTGGAGAGATGACTCAGGGGATAAGAGCACTGACTGCTCTTCTGAAGGACCTGAGTTCAAATCACAGCAAACACTTGGTGGCTCACAACCATCCGTAATGAGATCTAACTCCTCATCTGGAGTGTCTGAAGACAGCTACAGTATACTTAGAGCCAGAGTGAGCGGGCCCTGAGCAAGCAGGACATGAGTGAGCAGAGGACCTGAGTTCAATTCCCAGAAACCACATGAGGGCTCACCACCATCTCTACAGCTACAGTGAACTCATATACATAAAATAAATAATTAAATCTTAAAAAAAAAGAAAGAATCGGGTTCCCTGAGCCATCTTTCCTGATCCAAGCAGATGGCCTCTCTCCTTCCTGCATAAAAGTTCTTACAATAGGCACGCTCCCTTCACCTCACCAGCTCCTGATTCTATAACCAGGAAAAGTATATGTCACTCTCTCATTTGATACTTTCTATAGTTTTATTATCATTTTTTTACTTTCAAATGTGTCCAGTAAATATTTGCTAATCTTTTGAAAATATGCAATCATGTTCTGAATATAAAGAAAATAAAAATAAAAGTCAGATTTCGGGTTATCCAATTTTAACCTTCCATGAAAGTAGTTTAGGTCCTTTGTATTTGGGGTGCGTTCAAGTTAAATACAAAACTGATTAGAAAAAAGCCAAGCTGTATTTGAGCAACCACCATGAATAAGAAACTAAAGAATATAGGATGGTGGGTATAGTCACTAAGTAGAATGTAGTCTGTGGTTGTATTGTCAGTGAGCATGTGTGCATACACATACACACATATACACACACATACATATACATACACACACACACACACACACACACATACACACACACATTCACACCCCACAGCCAAGAATATAAATTTGCAAAGAAAAGATAAGCAAAAAAAATACTTCAGAAAATTTCACAGATCTATACTACTGAATATTTCAATAATGCAAACAATAAAGTTAGACAAAATATCCTCACAATATTAAGAAAAAATGCTATAAAAGGGCAATCAAAGTTTAATCCTGTAATTAAGAAAGCAAAATATATTTGTTCTATTCATTTAAAGAAATGATTTGGTTCTAGATCATGTAAACAAAGCCAGTAAAATTCCATGGGGCTGAACCCAGCTAAGATTTTTTACCTCATGTACAAGTCTGACGATGAAGTTTTCTCCCCATGGAATTTGGCTCTTAAAAAATATGCCACATTAGATATTCTTTATATATTCATAATTCATCATCCCAACTTAGATGCACTGCTGCGTACCATCCCCCAGCCAATTTCATTCCACTAAGGACAACTTGAGCTCCAGATATCTAAATAACCCTGGCACGGACCACTGATGATCAGCTAATTACAGCTTACAGAATTTGTTTTCTCTTAGTGAGGTAGCTGAAACTCACTGAACACAGGTGCCAATAGGCATTACATCCAACAGAGAGATACAAGACGCTGAAGTGGAACCCTGAAAGAAGACAGGTCATGTGTAAAGAACGGGAACCACTCAGAACACCAGTGTAAAAGCAGAGACACAGCCATATCCATGCCACCTAGACCTAACAATGCAAAGAGACAAATGGTTCTTTGGGCACCTAATGAATTCTTCTCACAGCTGTCCTCCTTCATATTCTAAAACCAAACCAATTTTAGCCAACTAAGTAATCCATCTAAGTAACCCCAGATTTGAAATACAAAAAGAGAACCCATTAATTCTCTAAAATCCTAGAATGAACTCTGACCTTTGAGTCGCCATTCCAGAAACAGCCATAAGTGCTGTTCACACAGATCCATCTCTATTATTTTAAAGGCCTTGTTTTCTGGGTTTTGGTGGTTTTCTTTTTTTTTTTTTTTGTTACTTCACAAAAATCCATTTAAATACTCTGTTAAAATGGTACTAAAAGCTGACAGTTGTAGCCGCGGTTTGAATCATGAAATGATCCATACTGGCTCATGATCTTCCAGTTGGTGGTGTTATTCTGGGAGACTTTGGAAGTAAGTTTTAGAAAGTGGCACAAAGCTGGATTGAGCGAGCTGTTAGAGCCAGGAACACAGAGAACACCCCAGTGTAAGATCACCTGGGACTCGGACCTCCAGGGCCCGACCTGCACCCATGAGCTGGGCAGTCCCACAACACGCTGAGCCAGGGGAAAGCTGGTCACCCAGGGGTGCTGTGATAGACTTGCAAGCACACAGGAGGGACAAGCACCAGCCAGTGACAAGAGGACCAACAGACACCTGAGATAACCAGATGGTGCAGGTCGGTTATTATAAAGGTGAGTTATGCCGGCCAGTGGTGGCGCACGCCTGTAATCCCAACACTTGGGAGGCAGAGGCAGTCGGATTTCTGAGTTCGAGGCCAGCCTGGTCTACAGAGAGAGTTCCAGGACAGCCAGGGCTACACAGAGAAACCCTGTCTCAAAAAACCAAAAAAAAAGGTGAGTTATAAAATATGTATGAGGCAACTAATGTGAAACACATTTGAGTGTTAATATGCGAAGAACTAATACAAAATGAAAAAGGTTATGTTTTCTTGTAAGAAACTACCCAGTTCAATGATCTTAGTTTATAATATTTTTGTTCCATTTACTATATTGTAGGTAATTTTCCAACCTGAACATGTCTTCAACTATGTTATTCATCACTATGAACAGTGTGGTGTGAGCACTAGGAGAGAGGAAACAGGTCTGGGTATAGGCTTATGATATAAAACTTCTGGGTCAGTCTTTATATCAAGGTCCATCATTGAGCTAGCTGATTTTAAGTAAATAAATGGTAACCTGCTCTTGGAGTTAACAACTTGAGAAGTAGAAGGACTCTGTCTTGTGTTTGTGTTACCATTATCTAAAGCATTGTGTGGCATGTACAACATTTAAGTACTCAAGTTCTGGATTTACCATGTTTTCTATGTTCAAAAAAGCATTCAATAAATGAATTTTGATTGGAAAAAAAAGACTTTTTAGAATTTAATGAAAATGAAGGCACAACATAACCAAATCTATGGGACACAATGAAAGCAGTGCTAAGAGGAAAACTCATAGCTCTGAGTGCCTCCAAAATGAAGCTGGAAAGAGCATACACTAGCAGGTTAACAGCACACCTGAAAGCTTTAGAACAGAAAGAAGCTAATACACCTAAGAGGAGTAGAAGGTAGGAAATCATCAAACTCAGGACTGAAATCAACCAAGTAGAAACAAAAAGAACTATACAAAGAATCAACAAAACCAGGAACTGGTTCTTTGAGAAAATCAACAGGATAGATAAACCTTTAGCCAGACTAACTAGAGGGCACAGAGACAGTATCCTAATTAACAAAATCAGAAATGAAAAGGGAGATATAACAACAGAAACTGAGAAAAATCAAAAAAAGTCATCATATCCTACCATAAAAGCCTATACTCATCAGAACTGGAAAATGTGCATGAAATGGACAATTTCCTAGACAGATACAAAATACGAAAATTAAATCAGGATCAGACAAACCATCTAAACGGTCCCATAACCCCTAAAGAAATAGAAGTGGTCGTTGACAGTCTCCCAAAAAGCACAGGATCAGATAGTGCAGAATTCTATCAGACCTTCAACAAGACCTAACACCAATACTGTTCAAACTATTCCACAAAGTAGAAACAGAAGGAACACTACCCAACTCATTCTATGAAGCAATAATTTCATTGATACCAAAACCACACAAAGATGCAATAAAGAAAGAGAACTTCAGACCAATTTCCCTTATGAATATCGATGCAAAGTACTCAATAAAATTCTTGCCAACTGAATCCAAGAACACATCAAAACAAATTTTCCTGGACAGAACACCAATAGCTTATTCACTAAAGATCAAGAATTGACAAATGGAACCTCATAAAATTACAAAGTTTCTGTAAGGCAAAGGGCACTATCAATAGGACAAAATGGCAACCAACAAATTGGGAAAAGATCTTTATCAACCCTACATCTGACAGAGAACTAATATCCAATATATACAAAGAACTCAAGAAGTTAGACTCCAGAGAGCCAAATAACCCTATTAAAAAATGGGGTACAGCGCTAAACAAAATTTTCACCTAAGAAATATCAAATGGCTGAGAAGCACCTAAAGAAATGTTTAATATCCTTAGTTATCAGGGAAATGCAAATCAAAATAACCCTGAGATTTTACCTCACACCAGTCAGAATGGCTAAGATCAAAAATTCAGGAGACAGCAGGTGCTGGTGAGGATGTGGAGAAAGAGGAACACTCCTCCACTGCTGTAGGAGTTACGAGCTGGTAAAACCACTCTGGAAATCAGTTTTTCGGTTCCTCAGAAAACTGGGCATGACACTTCCAGAGGACCCTGTTATGGTAACTCCTGGGCATATACCCAGAGGATTCCCCAGCATGTAATAAGTACACATACTCCACTATGTTCATAGCAGCCCTTTTTACAATAGCCAGAAGCTGGAAAGAACCCAGATGTCCCTCAACAGAGGAATGGATACAGAAAATGTGGTATATTTACACTGTGGAATACTACTCAGCCATAAAAACAATGAATTCATGAAATTCTTAAGCAAATTGGTAGAACTGTAAAATATCATCCTAACTGAGGTAACCATGGTATACACTCACTGATAAGTGAATATTAGCCCAGAAGCGTGGAATATCCAAGACACAATTCACATATCAAATGATGCCCAAGAAGAAGAAAGGAGAGGACCCTGATCCTGGAAAGGCTAGATGTAGCAGTGTAAGGGATTACCAGGACAGGGATTTGGGAGGGTGTTGACTGGGGAACAGGGGGAGGGGAGAGGGTTTATGGGACTTTTGGGGGGGACCAGGAAAGGGTAAATCATTGGAAATGTAAATAAAGAATATATCTAATAAAAAATTTTAAAAAGCAAAAAGAAAGAAAGAAATTGGAAAGTGATTGTAATCACCAAGCATCATTCATATGTAAGTTAAAAAAAAAAAACCAGCAGGACTGCCTCCTTAAGTTACTTCAAAACAACCAGTAATAATGTGAAAAGGGAAGAAAAGAAAATCTTCGAAGAGTTTTAAATGTTTACAACAAAAATGAGAACTCAGTGTTGTTTTACACTTTATTTTTGTTTCTTACTTATCTGCAGGATCTTGCAGGAAGAAAAAAATGTTACCAAGTAATTCTGTTTTCTGTTTAATTTTTGAGAACTTTTTCTTTAAGAGAAAAAGAAGAAAAGTGTCTCCTGAAACTGTTGATTTAAGTTCAAAGTCTTTTAAGAAACTTCAATCCGCCAAGAATGGAAGAGCTCACCTGTGACCTCCTGCCTGGATTTGTTCCCTGAATCCACTAAAAGCGATGCATTTGGGCTCAAATAGAAGCTGAGCCCCTGTTCTTCTCATCACTTGATAAGAGAAGAAACAAAGTGCCTTTTACCTCTAATGCACCCAGAAACTTTCTTCCTACACCATTGTTGCAGAAAATTCCAGGCCACAAATGTCCCTCGTGCTTCCCAGAGCTGGGCTGAAACCACCTATATCTTGCCAATCTTATTTCCAGATCAAAAATGAACAGCCTCTGACCAAGCAAAACAAAACCTAAATCTAAGAAGAATAAACTGGACCTCAATTTCTTCCTTTCTTCTTTTTATTTCTTTTGTTTTATTTCTTTTTTTGTTTTGTTTTGTGTTTTGTTTTTGTTTTTTGGTTTTTGTTTTTTTTTTTTTTTTTTTTGCAGGGGAGGTGGGGAGCTCAATTTCTAAAGGATTTCTTAACCCAGGAATGCTACTTAAGACTACCAAGAATCCCCCAGAAAATCCCCAATTATATTAACTCCCTAAGGAAAATCAGAGGAAAATTAAGGCACTTTATCTTGAAGGTTCACAGGCCTTTAAATTCAAGTTTCAACAAATCAAAATTATCTGTGCATTAATTCAGATCCACAATGGCAACTTATACCCACATAAGACTCATTTTTCTTTCAAGGGTTGGATGCATGCTAGTGGACCAGGAAAGCACATGGAGCAGTTACTAACAGGCAACCTCGGGAGGTAGGAGATGAGGGGGCCCTCCAGAATGTAATGGGAGGTGAGAGACTCTCAGGACTCAAAGGAAGGGGCCTTAGATGAAATGCCCAACAATGGGGAGAGGGAACTTGTAGAGCCGACCTCCAGGGTTGCCATCCCACAGTCAAAATTCTGACCCATAATTGTTCCTGTCTGAAAGAACTGCAAGAACAGAAATGGAGAGAAGCCCGAGGAAAAGAAGGTCCAGAAGAGACAAGCCCAAAATGGGGTCCAGCCCAAGGTGAGGCCCCAAGGCCTGACACTATTACTGAGGCTATGGAATGCTCACAAAAATGGACCTATCATGACTACCCTTGGAAAGACCCAACAAACAGCTCAGTCAGATGGAGATATTTACATCCAACCAATGGACAAAAGTGGGTGACCCCTGTGATTGAATTAGGGGGAAAAATGGAAGAAGCTGAAGAGGAGGAGGGCAACCTTTTGGGGGACCAGCAGTCTCAATCAACCTGGATCCCTGAGATCACTCAGACACTGAACCACCAATCAGGCAGCATATACCAGCTGATATGATGCCCCCAGCACATATACAGCAGAGGACTGCCAGGTTGGGTTCAATCAGAAGATGCACCTAACCCTCAAGGGACTGGAGACCCCAGGGAAGTTAGAGATCTGGTCTGGTGGGGGTTTGGGGGGTTGGGGACATCCTCAGGGAGACAGGAGCTGGGGAGGAGGTATGGGATGGGGAACAGTCAGAGGGTGGACCAAGAGGGGAATAAAATCTGGAGTGTTAAAAAAAGATTAAATAAAATTTAAACAAACAAAAAACAATAAAGACTCAAATCCACACCCAGATGGATAAACTTGGTACACAATCCGGAGAGGGCCAGCTGTGAGGTTACCATAATACCTGAAGTGGGAGACAGCAGGAATTCAGACAGCTCTGGGAACCTGTCAAAGAACCCGGATGCAGTTTTATTCACATGTTGTCCCTACTTTTTTTCCAGTAAAATATTTTCACATTTGGGGACTGTACCTACCAGCAAGACACCGCATCTGAGAGCACAGGATGTCAAAGCACATGAAGCTATATAGGACCAGAACATGTTCAATAACAAGGGTGGTTAGAACTCTGGGAAACTGCTAACATAATCAGCACAGAATGTGCAACTGTAAAGGCTGAGCCTCTTTTGTTTGAAACAAAAGGGGGAAAAAAGAAAAACGTTCAGTCTTAGAGCAGGTAGCAAGAAGCTGCCCACGCGCCACAACTCGTCCTGGCTTCGAGAGATGCTGTAGACATGACTGCACATTGTAAAATGGTTTCATTAAAAGCCTCTGGTCATTCATTCTGCTTATTAAAGCCACTCCACACTGGTATCCACAATGGAAGTCTCAGCCGCCGGAGCAACGATACTAAAACACAATTAATCCTTCCTATTCCTGAAGACTGTGTAGGTATGCGCTCGAGGTATTGTATTAATTGCTGCTGCCTTCCACCACGGCTTCAATTAGGAATCCAAATGGGAGCAAGACAAACACAGATCCCATTAAGTTCCAGAGGAATTGAAACTGATGCCACACCCAACACACACACACACACACACACACACACACACACTCCACTGTGGCAGCAGAAGGCTCCATCTGGGGGACTATAGTGACATCCAGTGGCTGTCAAGGAAAGTACAGAGCTGGACTGTTACAGTATGGTGATACAGTGACATTTTAAACTTGGTGTCTGTAAACCAGCATTATCAGAACCCTGTCATACTATACTTCACTAGTGGACAGTTCAAAGACCAGATGAGAACATGTGCCTGATCTCAATGATTTAGCCAATTAAAAATCCATACACACACACACACACACACACACACACATATATATATATATATGTATGTATGTATGTATATATACATATATATGTATATATACATACACACACACACACACACACACACACACACACACACATATATATATATATATATATATATATATATATATATATACACTAGGCACAGGATATTGAGGCATGGGCTTTGAGGTGGGAGAAGCCATCCCAGCAACACGTAGTATATCTCTTTCTTTGTGGTGTGGCTTTTTTCTCCCCAGGATGAGTTTCTGTTCCTCCTGAGCAAAGCTCTTTCCCCCTGCATGCGGTGGGTCTCTCTGTAACTGTTACCTGCCAAGAGCAGAAATCAAGAGAGCATCCAGTCTCAGCACAGCCAATCAGCAGCTGCAGAGACAGAGACTCACCCCCTGCCTCACAATGGTGCCCCCAGACAATGTGAAATGTTAGAGAAAGGGCTGGGGAACCAGGTAGTAGGCCCACCCTAAGTCTGGATAAAAACCTAAAGCCCTGTAGACTCGGTGGTCCCCAGCTCTGTCTTTTAATCCTTTAACGGACAGAAAAAGAACCCACTAGTGAGCTGGCGCCAGAATGAAGCATTGATACCAGGTTCAAAGTTACAAGGCGCGCGCACACACACACACACACACACACACACACACACACACACACAAAAGCTATCTATGAATAGCTGCGGGAGGGTTCAGGAGAGGCAACCAGGGGAGGGAGGAGATTTCCTAATTTACAAGTGAAAAGGGAGGCCTAAAAACTCCACAGACCACATTTCAGTAGGCTAAAACGGTTTATTCAACTGAAACAGTTTATTTAATAGCTTATTCAACAAGACACAAACTCAAGTGTACAGGAAGACACCTGTAATCCCAGGCCTAGGGGTGCCAAGGGAGGATGATAGCAAATTTGGGGTTAGCCTGGGTTACATAGTCAAGATGATGGAGTAGGCAGAGAAAATCTCTAGAGTCTTAAAATGCTAGCAGAAGTCATCTCAATGTTGCAAAACTATATTTGATTTGGAATTTCTGTTTCTCAATTATGTACAGGAAGCTGCTTATTCTTGTGTTTAGAAATATTTTTTCATGATAGGGAATACCTGTTCTTGGTACAGGACTTGCCTAGTGGGTACCAGATTCTGGTTTCTGAAATAGAATCATAGCCTTTCTTTCGTGTGTGCGTGCGTGCGTGTGTGCGTGCATGTGTGCGTGCATGTGTGCGTGCATGCGTGCGTGCGTGTGCGTCATGTGTGTGTGTGTGTGTGTGTGTGTGTGTGTGTGTGTGTGTGTATAATGAGAAATACAACCTCCTTCCTTTTATAGCCTATTCAGGGAACAAGCGCAAACTCCTTGCACTAACCATGGTTAGATGCAGGGAAGACAGATAAGGGTCTCCAATGCAAGCATGACCAATATACACTTGTCTGCATCCAATGCTGAGGGAGACCACAGACAACATCCCCAAAGGCTATTCCAACCTCTTCATCTATTGCCAAATCATTAAGGGCTCAGGTAAAATTAGTGTTTACAATCACTTCGCTTAGATATGTAGCCTGGCTAATAATAAAGCCGAAAGACAATCAACACAGTGAAGGTCCTAAAGAAAATGCCTTTCGTATAGCCTTCAACCTGACATGTGACTCATCATCAGGAGGGGATGCTCAGGTATTATGACTTTATGTCAGTAAGATCTAGCAAATGCATGAAGTCGGGAAGAAGCACATTCACAGCAATGCCTAAAAGTTTACATCTAGTGTGGAGCTCACGATTATTTCAAAGGCTCTATTTTAAGATTTTGGATTCAAAAGTGCATTCCATTCCTTACTATAAATACTCGGCAGGTTTTCTGTGAGCATGGTGACTTTGTTTACAGAATAGATTTTTGTTTCTGAATTTTGAAGCTTTTTCCCAGACATAAATTATATTGACTAGAATACAAATTTCTTCAAAGTACCCTAAGATGAAAGAAAAATGATAATGTATAAGATACAGTATTTATATATTATGTTAATTAAGAGATGAGTAGGTAATGAAAATATTTGGAATATGGCAAGTATCTACTGTGAATTAACCTTCTTGGAAATTAATTATCAGGAGTAGACGTGAAGCTCATCATAAGTGGCAATGGAGAAAGCCATTGTTTAGTGGAGGCAGAAGATGCCACTGGCAACTCTAGCCCACCTTCAGAATTCAGGTATCCTCAGAGGGAATTTTGTTTCATACTCCATTGTCACAATGATCAAAACCAGAATGCAACAATATAAGTGTCTGTCCCCGGGGGTCTTCAGGACACACTCTGTCTGTGCCAGTGTGCTGTATAGCAGTTTCTTCCAAACTCCTTCTGGAAAGGGGTTCTGGAAACAGGAAATAAACAACTCACAAGTCTGGGGAAGTTCCCAAAACTTTCAAGACTCACAGCCTACCCATACCCCATACCTTGCCCCAAGTTCCGATAAGCAGTTTGCAACTGAGAGGAGCCTGAGTAGGGAGGATGACAGGAAGATACCGACCAGCTTTGCTGCCTGGACCAGACTCTCTGATCTGCCAAGCTCCTTGCAAGCCACAGAGTGGATGCCATGCTTTGCAGCTTTTCCAGTATGCATCTGACCACACTTCTGCCCCTGCAAGTAACCCTCACCCATACTTCAGTGAGTGAGCACAACTCTTTAGACCTCCCAGTGTAACTTTGGGGAAACTGATGCTTTGTCTGTGGCCAGCTCCCTTTCTGGGGTGAGGAGAAACTTGTGACTGTCTACCCAGGAAAAGTCACACAACAGTGTCTGTGTATAAGCACACCGCATACATATGGAGGTGAGAGTAGGGAATTAATCTGTCAGGATTTTTGTTTGTTTGCTTGTTTAATTTTACTAGCTGTTATGTTACTGACTGAGCCATTGCCCCAACCCCAGAATCTTTTCAATGCAAGTTAACCAAAGACCTCTGTTGTCTTCATCATATTTCTCAATTCCATCTCATGAGGAAAAGGCAGAGCTTTCATCGGAACTGGACCTGGCTTTGGAATGCTTCTTTGGCATATAAACCCAGAACAAATGAAGTAAAGGTAAAATTTTACGCTTCAGTAATTATGTCAGAAAGGGAAAACTGTCCTGAGTAGTATAAAACTCCCCTACAGTTCTCTAAAGTAAACATTAGAAGTAACTTGGATGTCAGTCGTAAGCTATGGGAAATCATTCTGATGATAGCTTAGTAAGCGTTATATGATCAAAAGAGGCGCAGTTTGTGGCACTTGAACATCTTCCCTCAAAAGATAACCAGGAGACTTTGCAGGTATGATTAATCCAGGGATCTGAAAGAGCAGCCCTGCTTCAGGTGATATAGGAAGCCCCAAACATTGCTTGGCCAAAACCAGGGGACTCAACATAGACAGAAGAGAACTAGGATATCTGACCAAAGACAATGATCAGAATAATGTACCTTCAAGCCAAGGAATGTGGGTAGCCTGTGAGAAGCTGGAAAGAAGCAGGGAGTGGAAAGGAGAATATTCTATCCTAGAGCCTCCAAGGGAAGCATGCAAACCCTGATTTCAACCAAAAGTATTGCTTTCATGCTTTCATACGTCCAGAAGTATGAAATGGTAAACTGAATTGTTTTGTGGGGTTTTTTGGTGGGGGGGGGGATTTTCCTTTTTATTGAATATATTCTTCATTTAAATTTCAAATGTTATACCATCCCCAGTTTCCCCCCTCCAAGAAAACCCCCAACACACCCCCTGCCTCCAAGAATATGCTCCTCCACCCAACCCACTCCCACAACACCCCCCCTGGATTTCCCTACACTGGGGCCTCTATTGAGCCTTCACAGGACCAAGGACCTCTCCTCCCACTGATGCCCGAATTGCTTTAAGCAACCAACTTCACGGTAACTTGTCATGGCAACCATGTGAAACACAAAATTGAATGAGATAGCTCATTGTAATTCACTCCTTCCTTCCTTGGCTACTCAACCAGAAAAGCATTCCTTCCCACCTGAGCACCTACAAGAAGAAGAAAGTAGAAAATAAAATTGTTACCAATCCCTGTTCTCACTCTAGGGGGGGTGGGGAGCAATAAATTGTTAATATTTAATTAAAAAAAATAAATGTATCCCATTAAATATTTGAAAAAAGATTACTATTTTAAAATCTTGAATGTAAAAATGCTATTTATTTCTCTGAGGATAAAAAGTTATAGCATACACACCCAACCAACTCACAAGGAGACCAAACAAAATCTTTTTCTACTGGCTTCTTGAAAGGCTTTCCTGTTTTTATGGTATTTGCCTATGAAACTTAACCCCATGTTTTGGTTCCAAAATGGCTGTATCTCCATCATGATTTAAGATGGTCTTTTATTAGT
Organism: Apodemus agrarius; assembly: GCA_964023405.1. Lineage (NCBI taxonomy): Eukaryota > Metazoa > Chordata > Mammalia > Rodentia > Muridae > Apodemus > Apodemus agrarius. Next base: position 119,741,658 of record OZ030008.1, on the reverse strand, counting down.
ACCATCAGTCTTTAAATAGAGATGACAAATTTACAGCATTTCTACCTTTGCTACTATTTTTGTGCCTTCTTTGTCCACAAACTAATGGCCCTAAATAACGAGGACTGGACTCCTCAACCTAATTTGTCGTTTATCTGCATGGGAAGAAAGGCTTCGCCATGTGGCAGGTTGTGTATCCAGCAGGAAAACCATTAGACAGACAACCCGTGTCCTTACCTACGCCTGTCTGAGGCAGGTGCTCAAAGAGGGTCCAACTGTTGTCATCCACATAGTGGTTCTTCAGGATCAAGAGCTGGCAAACATCGCGGGCTGTGATGTCACTGGGCACCTCTAACGCCCGGCTGGTTTCATCCTCGCTGTAAACTTTAATCACCTGTGTTTGTGAGAAACAAGAGAATGAGCTGAGATAGTCGCGCTTATTGTCTTGGCTAGTCTTTTTATGATAAAACAACCTGTCAAAAGCAACCTGAAGAAGGACGGGTTCACTTTTGGTCCATAGTCCCAAGAGATTTGCACTATCCTGGTGGGATGTCATGACAACAGGAGCTGGAAGTAGCTGGTCACACTGCATCCTCACTCAGGAAGCAGAGAAACAGAGAGGGGAGGGAGGGAGGGAGGTGGGGAGGGAGGGAGGGAGGGAGGGAGGGCGGGAGAGAGGGAGGGCAGGAGATGAATGCTCATGCCCAATCCACATCTTCTTAGTAACTCAATTCAGGGTTCACACAGCCTGTGGAATAGTGCCACCTACTTTCTCACGGATCTTACCATGCCTATTGTCACAACCTTAATAATTCTTCCAATATATCAAAACTTTTGTTTCCATGGTGATTCTAAACATTCTTTAAAAAACAAAACAAACAAAACAAACAAAAAACAGCCTTTCAAATGATGAGATTACAAAGTTACTACACTCAAGATTCCTCTCCTTTTAAATGATTAATAATATTCCATTATGACTATATATAGATATACAGATATAGATATAAACACATACATACATACATACATACATTAACAGCATAGCTTTTTTTTTTTCACTTCTGCTCCCATCAATAGGACATAGGCAGTTTCCACATCATTGCATCATTACACTGTGAAAGAAACTATACATTTCTATAAGAGACAGTGATTTCAGCTCCTTTGAATATCTGTCCACTTGGTCACGTGGCAGTTCTGTGTTTAATTTCTTTAGAAACAGCACCGTCGTTCATAATGCTTATTAATATGCCCTTCTTCCTGCGTCAGAATGGAGGCCTTTCTCCCTTTGTCTACATCACCTCCAGAGCAACAATTTCTGGTTTCTGGGAGACGCCGCCTAACAGAGCTTTTGATGTCTACTTTTCACTGCTCGGTACCTTCCTACACATCTATCAGCTGACCGTGTGTCTCTAGAGACTTTGTGCAGTTCATTTCTTACTCTGATTGCTTCCTTTTATTGAGTTGCAAAAAATAGATAGTAGTCAGGTGGTGATGGCACACTACTTTAATCCCAGCACTCGGGAGACAGCGGCAGGTTGATCTTTGAGTTCAAAGCCAGCATGGTCTACAGAGTGGGTTTTAGAATTGCTAGGATTACACAGAGAAACCCCGCCTTGAAAAAAGAACAACAGTGAAGAAAGAAAGAGACAGACAGACAGACAGACAGACGGACAGACAGAGACGGGGGAGGGAAAGGGGGAGGGGAGGGAAAGAGAGGGACGGGCAGAGAGGGAGGGGCAGAAGGGAGGGAGAGAGAGGGGGGAGAGAGGGAGGGAGGGAGGGAGGGAAGGAGGGAGGGAGGGAGGGAAGGAGGGAGGGAGAGAGAGTTGAAAGAAACCATATAATGTATATGGCTTTCAAATATTTTCTATTCTATAGGTAAAGTTTTTATTAGCTGTTCCATTCAAACATCCTTCTTGAATGTGTTGACTGGGCATGTGTTGACTGTATAATCCTTTGTGCATTTCATTTTCCTACATGCTGACTGAATGTTGTGCATCCACACCTTCCTTAGGTGCCAAAGTCTCTTTATTCAACAACTTCTATCCCTTCTGTATCACATAAACTAGGTTCCATTCAATCACTACTCTTTCATTTCTTTACCTTTCTGGTCTATTAAAGCTATGAGCCTCTTACCAATATTCTACATTTCATGTCTATATTTAGATTTTGTAAATAAGCCAAGAAATTTGGGTTATTCTACATTAAAATATGACCATGAAACCCAGAATATAATCTGGCTCTCTGGAAAGATATTCCCAGTTCAGGCTCAGAGGCTTGGGCAAGGGCTGGCTACGTATGTGCATAGCCTTCATCCCTTTCCTCTCTTCCCATCAGTGTGGCCATGGAATTGCATTTTAGCCAGCAGAACACAAGCCTGTGCAACAGTGAGCCTCCTGATCTGTCCCATAAAATTCTACCACATGCCCTGACTGTCTTTCACCACCCTCCCATGGAATGAAAACAACTACACAGGCCTTGAGGAGAGGAAGGCCATGGGCACAAGGAGTCCTTGTCCCCAAATGACCTCAAGGACAATGCCCCACTAGGAGTATCCCTGTGAACAAGAAGCAACTTACACTCTGTGAACACTCTGTGAATCAGAAGTAAGATATTAGAACACAGAATGTCCAACTTGGGTAACATAATATTCGCCAGGCTGTGTTCTGTATTAGAATTCCCAGGATCAATTATTATCCATATTAAGTTAATAAGATAAGCAGGCACATGGAAATGGAGCAATAATGTAGCTGGGGAAACATACCAAAGTGAAAAAGCAGAAAATGCAGTACAGAAAACATTCCTATCACAGGAATATTCACATCCACACATGGCCAGTAATTCAAGCAAATGCAGTAGAAAACATAGGCCAGTTCTGTCCCATCATTTTTTAAAGTACACACTTTATTATATCCCAATAAGGTAAGCTCTCTCTCCCAGTGGAGAGGTGACATAAGAAGAAAAAGTATTCTGTGTATTAGTGGGAGGATATTTATTGAAAGGATTAAAAGGCTAACTCCTTTCACCCAACAATTTCACATCAAAGCAAAAGTTATCAAATGTATTTTTTGCTAACATTAGAAAATGGCTTTTAGGAATTGACGTGGTCCACAAAGCATTATTCATAATTCTAATGGCATGTGTTTGACAATAAAACTATAGTATCTCCACAGAATAAACAGTTTTTGTGAGCCTTGAAAACTTTATCTGAAAAGATTATATAAGAATATTTAAAGCCAGGCATAGTAGCCCATGGCTGTAATCTCAGGACGTGAGAGGTAGGGTCCAGAATGCAAGGCCAGCTTTGGATACAAAGTGTGTTTGAGGCCAGCCTGAGATAAGAGAGACAGAGAGACAGAAAGAGAAAGAGAGACATATGAAGCTCCACCTGGAATTCACATCTGTGTTCTACACACACACACACACACACACACACACACACATTTATTTTGGAAAATCCCTACTTAATGTTCCACCTGAATTCCAATGAACTCCTTTTCAGGTTATTTGAATGCTCAGGGCTTTGTGGTATGTCCTTCTCATCTGCTTTTGCAAACATCCCCCCTGCCTAGGAAAACTTTCTATTTATTCCCTGTTTATACTTGTATTTCAGCATCCAAGGGTAAGTCATCCTGACTTAAGCCCTGTTGAGCATATTCATCAATTGCAAAGCCTATGAGCATTCTGCACACTAAATATTCGATGTACTTTCCTGGCATTCAATCTGAAACTATTTACCACTATTGTCAATATAATTACTCAAAAGTGTCTCTGTTCAGGAGAGTTGCATGCACATACAAACTTTTCACTGGGGGAAAAAATTCCAAGTACGAACTGATTCAATATGGCAGTCTCAAGATACAAAGTCACTGACTGATGTCTGAAAGCATGTGTTCAAAGCCAGTCATGATTGTCACTGAACTTTCCTTCTTATCGTATGGTTTTTAGCAGCTCCATACATATATAGTGCTTTTTGTGTCATCTCATTGGGCCATGTTATCTAATTAGGCTGTTGTTCATAAGGGCATGCCCTCTACATCTGGGTCTGGAGTAGGCCAGGGCTGACTTTCTAAGGATGCTTCCACTGCTCCCCATGCTGCTGTGCTTACAGTGGACTGGATCAAACTCTAGAGGGTGTTCCTGCCAACATCCATTTGAGTATGACCACTGGCTGAGCATCAGTGCACCTGATTCAGTGGAGCAATGGTGTGTCCTGGAGCAAAGACCAGGCAGGGTGACTGAAGAAGAAAGGGCAAGCAGGAAAGGTCTCCTCAGCCTCCTGACGACCCCTCAGCCTCCCGACGACCCCATGTGCTTTCTTACAGCACACTCTCATCCCCTGAGTCAGAGAAGCCTGCTTCCCATTTTCCAACTCCATCTATGATTTCAAGGAAAGTATGAAAATGCAAAAGTTAGAGACACGAGAGAGCTATGCAAGGTTGAAAATGAGGGCAAGGAAAGTCCAGAGCGGGCACAGGGCTGAGAAGAGAAAATGTTAACGAGCCATCCAGACAACGCCATTGCTTCGTGCAACCTGCAGTGTGACAGATTCTAAAGACTGGAACATGTAAGCTAAGAGCCTCATTATTTTATTACATGTGATCAATTATATCTATCACTAGCATATAGGTGCCAGAAAATTAAATCTCAGGAGCGATGTCAACAGAACTTTTCCTGGAACAAGGCTTTAAAGCCAGTTTAAATTTATGGAATATGCATTATTAGTTTTAATAAAGATCAAATACTTTGGTTTGAACTACATTTCAAAGACAGATTTTGCAAAAAACTTTATTTTAATGCTGATATTTTTCAAACATACACTTTGTGTATAGGTATTTATGTGCATATATGTATGTGTGTGGTATGTGTGGACACATGTATATATGGGTGCTATATATGTGTGTGTACATGCATATGTGCAAGGTGTGTGTATGTAAGGTGTGTGCTGTGTGAGCTAGCTGTAGTATGTGTTTATGTGTGTATGTGTGTGTATTTGTGTGTATATATACAGGGTGTATATTAGTATATGTGTATATATGTTTGGGTAGTATGTATGCAGAGTGTGTGGTGTGTGTGTGTGTGTGTGTGTGTGTGTGTGTGTGTGTGTGTGTGAGAGAGAGAGAGAGAGAGAGAGAGAGAGAGAGAGAGAGAGAGGCGAGATTTCACCTAGATTAGCTTTCCTCTGCAGCACATCCCTGGGGTCTCTGGAACCCACTTGCTTATAGAAACTTTTTTTTAATGTCGCTAGTGCAGAAAGGCTGTTGAGAATTCTGTTCTATGTCTACTTATCTCCTTTAAATATGTGACAAAAGAAAAGATAACATAAGCTTCGCCTCTCAAGTGGAGTTAGGCCTCTTGCAAAGAGCATTAGTACACTAAAGCCTTCCTATCTAAGAAAAGGAAATCAGTTCCTCACAGAAGATACTGGATTCATGTGTGCAGACCTCAAGCTGGGACTGTTAAGGATCATGGGAAAACCAACAGCATGCTGCTCTTCAGAACCCTTAGAACAGAATATTAGTATCCTGTTTCCATTGCAGCCTGAAAGATAAAAAGGGCTAAGCGTTTGTATGATTGCACTACTTAATAAAGGTATATATCCATTTCTAGTTAATTCCCCCGAATTCCGAGCATGCTTTATAGCATGAAGAAAATAGGATGAGAAGACTAATATCATTTGAAACTACACACCAAAAGAAATTCTGCTTGGATCCATAGAATAGGAACAGACTTTGCTTCCCAATGGATTAGAGTTGAGTAACAAGAGAAACACAGCTCTGATGGGCTCTGTTTATAACATCTCCCTAGCCTAAACAGACTGCCCAAAGGATGCCACCAGATACACAATGGCATGATGGGAAATCCTTCCCTGCGGATGGATGATTGACAAACTGAACTGTCTCTGCCTTAGAAGCATTTTTCAGCTTCAAATCTGGCCTAACAGCGCATCCTTGAAGCAGAATCACTGATCACAGTGGTGTAGTCCTTACACAGACTGGAGTGTCGGTGAGTGTATCCATTTACAGGGATAGACCAGAACGTCTTTTGACTCTTGGTCCAGCAGCTCCTGTTCTTCCATACAACGTGAGTAGCAGAAAGAGATTTCAAAACCCGCCTACTTTTTTTTTCTTTTTTAAATAAAAGACACAACAATAGAGAAGAAACAAAAAAAATTGGTTAACTTCAGAAAAACATGTGAGGGCCTTACAACCTCTAGACTTAAAGACAAAATACTTCAAATATAAGCTGAAGGTTATGTCTGAAAGAACCAAAATAAAAAGAGTCTGAGAGTGAGAGCAATGCGCACTGCCTTGCTCTCCGAGCACTCTGGATTTCTGTGATATCGCCTAGAATTTGATTCTGAGAGACGATTATTATATGGAGAAGCCCAGGAAGACGGAACAGACACTAAGGATGCTCTCTCTCTCTCTCTCTCTCTCTCTCTCTCTCTCTCTCTCTCTCTCTCTCTCTCTCTCTCTCTTCCTCCCTCCTCCCCTCCCTCCCTTTCTCTCTCTCTCTCCACAGCTGACCACACCAATGGATGCCAAGGGGATCCCCAGTTCCTTCCAAGCTGGATGCACTCACCCCCAATCCCGGGGATGAGTCAGGATTGTCCAGTGAGTATTTGCCAAGGGCTTTCCAACACTGCTACGCTGGAGCACTGAGAAATGCTCCATAGTCCTGCCCTCACTGTCCTCAGCTTCTTCAGTGGATAACAGAGAGGACACAGCATGTCACCGTAGGGGAGTGTGTTATGAGATGGATCATTAAAACCAAAACCATATAGAATGGAGTGAGAGAAAGAAAAGAGAGCAAACATAGAGCAATGGTGTGCGGAGCGTGGCTGGACTCCCCTGGCTCCTGCGCTCGAGTGCCTAGTTGTGGAAAAGCTGGGCTCAGTTAATATTAACCAGTACTGAGCTTAAAATCATGTGATAAACATTTTAAATGGATCCTAATGCAATTACAATTATAAAAATGTTTAAGTCTCATTCTTTAATCCTGTGTACCTTTCCATTATTTCTATCAGGAAGGTATCATTACTAGAGGATTAAAGTTAAAACGGAAAGTCCACAGAAGAGTTCCCTGAACTCCGACCCAAAGTGGAGCTTATTTTATTCTATAACTCTTCCAAAGCTATCGCCAACTAAAGAAAGATTCTAAAACGTTTTCTGATGCTTCAAGATTTCTGGCTGTTTGTTTGTTTTGTTTTGTTTTGTTTTTAACAGATAGCAAATGTACTGAAATCATATGAATGTTTTTACAGCAAGGTCAGAGCAGCCTTGGCTCTCCACATTCTTCTAAATAAGGAATGCTGTGGCCAGAGATAAGAGGAGACAGTGCAGGGATTTTGAATTAAACAAGCCCCTGTGTTTGTTTAAGGGGATGGAAATAATGCATTCATTAGTTCTTATTCCATATCTCTGCCTTTCAAACAATGACTCTCAAAAACAGCTCTGCTCCAGCAGCCCCCAGTTCATGGGCCCTTACCATACTTTTTCTAGGTCTAAAATACTGAGAGCAAAGGAGGACATAGCTTTGAGACACCGTGTAACCAAGTCTTACATTTGAAAGAAATAGTCAACGATAGAATTCTGCACTAAAACCATCTGGTCCTGTGCTTATGTTGGTTGGAAGACTCTATGACCCCTTCAGTCTGGCGGTTCATCAGAAAGCTGGGCATGACACTTCCCGAAGACCCTGCTATACCACTCCTGGGCATATACCCAGAGGATTCCCCAGCATGTAATAAGGACACATGCTCCACTGTGTTCATAGCAGCCCTATTTATAATAGCCAGAAGCTGGAAAGAACCCAGATGTCCCTCAATGGAGGAATGGATACAGAAAATGTAGTATATTTACACAATGGAATACTACTCAGCAATTAAAAACAATGAATTCAGGAAATTCTTAGGCAAATAGTTGGAACTGGGAAATATCATCCTAAGTGAGGTAACTCATTCACAAAAGTACACATATGGAATGCAGTCACTGATAAGTGGATATTAGCCCAGAAGCTCGAATACCCAAGACACAACTCACATATCAAATCATTCCCAAGAAGAAGGAAGGAGAGGGCCCTAGTCCTGGAAAGGCTTGATGCATCATTGTAGGGGAGTACCAGGACAGAGAAGTAGGAGGGGGTTGATTGGGGAAGAGGGCTTATGGGACTCAGGGGGAGGAGGGAACCGGGAAAGGGAAAAATCATTTGGAATGTAAACAAAGAATATAGAAAATAATAATAATAAAAAAAGAAAGAAACATTCAAAGATCATTATCCCTGAGCAGAAACTATGCATTTTTAATAAGTTACAATAGTTCCAAACATGCAAATGTCACTAATGTTGACTCGGGAACTGACACCAACAAAGACCATTCCTTATCCCTTTTCTGCTTTTCAACTTTATTCTACACAACCTGCTCCTTCCTCCCTGATCTCACCACCACCACCCTCCCACTCACACTCAGTTTCTTACAAGTCCCTAGCTCCTTCCAGAACACAGTACCCTTTGACATAGTGCGCTTACTTCTGGTACTATCTGAACTGCCTCCCTGAAACACACTTTCCTTCCCGAAAGTCTCAGATACACCATTATTTCTATGGGGGAGATTTCAATGACTTTTCCAGCTTACGGTCAAAATGTCTATTCCACATGTGGCGTACGTGTGGCCATCAAATTCCAAAGCCATCGCTACCCAGAACACCACACAACATCGGCCATAGCTGCTTCCCGTGTTCCCTCCAGAAGCCAGCAGAACACGGGGCTCACGGTGGACAAATGAAGCAGTTATTCTGATGTGAGTGGAGTCATTGTCTGCAGCCCCATGTGAGACGTTAGGGATTCCACAGCAACATTATTCAGCCCTCAAGTTTGAAATCACACATGCAGACCAAAGAGAAGATATGAGCAAGTTTTCATAGAATTTCTCACCTCGACAAAGCCCGATCTGGGACTTAAAGTGACCTGTTGTCATAGTTGAGGTTATGTAAAAAGTTAAAACACACAGGGAAAGACATCAGTAAGAACAAGACCGGGTTTGTTTTAGCAGAACTAGTGAAGTGTCACAGTTGCCAGCAGACCAAGGAGAAGGCTGATCTCACCCAGACCTGCTGAGCACCTGTTTCCCTTTGGACCATTAAAACGGAGAACGAAGTCCACCACACCCAAATTAGAAAGCACCTCTCAAAACCCATCTGGGAATACAGTAATAAGGTTTAAAAGAGAAGCTTTGCATGGTTCTGCTCAATACAAGAAACAGACCGCTCAAGAGCTGACGGTCGTAGAACCATCACGGAAAGGGGGTACAGCTACTAATAGCAGATCTGCCCCAGATCTCCTTTTCTCACATTTGGAGGATCGGGGTTTAAATAGTCAGGTCCCTCAGGCTCCTAGTAACTCACGATCTTTAAGTTCATCCCAATTGTTATTTGCTTTTAAGACTGCAGGTTGCCAGGCTTTCTGTGTAGGAGCCTTGGCTAGGCTGTCATTTGCTTGCTGTTCTGCTTCATTTCGATAGTTCTAAAGAGTGCCTCGCCAAAGCAAACAAACTCAAGACTCAAGAACCCGAGTAGCCAGGGATCTAGTTCTGCATACTAGGCCCGGAATGCAATAGGAAAAGATTTAGAACATTGCAAATTAGTTTGCATTCCTGCACTGGGCAAAAGCAGCCCCGCAAAGCCTCACTAGTGGGCATGTCCTAAAATTGACCTGGAAAGAGATTCCAAATGGCCACATATGAAAATCTGGCTTATCTATATAGACTTCCACCCAAAGCCACCCCCACATACATGTGGGGTATGCATGCACAAACACACACACACACACACACACACACACACACACACAGAGGCTTCTATCCTAAGCTATGCCCCCATACATATATGCATGTTCATGTACAAATGCATATACAGAGAGAGAGAGAGAGAGAGAGAGAGAGAGAGAGAGACTACATTTCTGTGCATTTGAATCCAATGTGTATTATTAGAAGGTCAAGTCAAAAACCCCATGCTAACTTCCCAATGACTTCATCCAGGACGTGTCTCCGAATAGTCAGTGTTTTAAGACACATGTAATCATTTACGGTTGAGTCCTCTTTACAAGACACCAGCCTTCTCAAATGCTAACACTTACCCACACTTAAGGCAGAAACCACTGGCTAGGCTTACATGGGGCACAATGTTATCCTGGTGTCTCCTTTCAGTTTTTAAGTAATCATTTATTCCCAGAATAACGACTATCCATGTCTAAGCGAAAAGGTTCAAATCAGTTCACAACAGTGAGAAAGAAGGACAAATGGAGAGGGGTGGCGGGGGAAACGTGTAGAGATAAGGAGACAAACAAGAAGAATACAGAGGTGGTGCATCTGACAGCACCGCATTTGTGGAGACAAATGGGATCCTCCATTCATACATTGTTAAGAACCATTTGTCTGCATCAATTTTTTTAAGTTTTTTTCCCACAACTTAATGTATTGGAAACCCACATGAATCTTACCATAAAAGGTCTTTTGGAGTTTAATTGGAGGTGTATTGAATGACATTATTATGTACTATATAGTGCCAAACAGCAGATGGTATACGCTATGTACAGTCTCTCTGTGATATTTACGTGTTACTCTATAGACTTTCAATCGCACCTCCCCCCCCCAAAAAATCACTTTCCAAATCCTAACTTATCCATACTGTGACAGCTCCAGGGGACAATCAATTTATATCCAGGCTTTAATTCTGTTTCTTTTAAAAGTTCCCATGAATCAGTGTGAAAAGTGGGTGTGCATATACCTATTTAAAAAAAAAAAAAAACCACAATGTTGTCAGAATAATAAGATAATAAAAGTTAGCAGAATTCAGGCTGGACGACTGACAAACACCCTCATCTTAGGAAGGAGGAAGTCAAGGCTAGGGAAGACACGACTTGCTCGGGCACTTGCTCCCTGACAGAGCTATGGACCCTGTATAGGCTCCACCGAGACACTGTCTGAATTGCTCCCCTACTGCTGTCCAGTGTCCGTGCCTTTTTAAGCTGTGACTGCTTTATGACACGTTCTATAAAAGTATTAGTGAGCTTAGCATTACACCAGATTATATAAATGAGATATATGTCACAAAGCGCCTAGCTTTTGAACGCCAACGTGTGGTTTGCTTTTTTCATCCTTTTCTGGAGTGTCACGGAGCATGCAACTATAGAAACAGCCAGCAGAGGGAGGCTTTATTCTGCGTTGGTACAAATACAGACCACCACGACCACCACGATCACCACCACCAAATATGTTTCTCTGCCTGGGGCAATGGCTCAGCTTGTTGCCAAGTCTGCACACTTCAATGAAATCCTTGGGAACATACAGAGGATGCCTTCAGCGAGGAAGGAAAGAATTGGGCCCCCACGTTATTCACTGACCTCCTCACACTACCCCCAGCACACATAGACAGCAAATAAATAAATGTAAAACAAAAAAGCAAATACATATCTTGAAAGTTACAACCAAAAGACTGTTAATCGCATGAAGTTCCTTCTCGATGTATTTATAATCTTGTATCAAAGTATATTATTTTTTAGTTCTTAAACATTTTAACGTTTAAGATTAGTTGCTTCTATAGTAAGATTGAGAAGCGTCCTGTGAGCACATATATTAGGCGTACATACACATGTGTGAGAGAGAGATAAACCATGTCTAAGATACTGTGATTTAGAATACTGATGTCAAAATTTCTCTTCAAATATTAATTTGACTGCTGGACTTAATTTGACTTCAAGTACTATTGTCAATATTTTCCAAAATATAGAGACATGGGACTGATCGTGGGGCCACAATCACTTTCTGACAATGTTTTGATTGCCAACATAATATTTTAATTTCTTTTTTTTGGAACTGTATGAAGACTGAGCATTTTTAATACCCTACCAGGGTGGAAATCTTTATATTTTCAGAGGGAGGCAGTATCTGAAATTATCAAAAGTCCTACTTCTCTCCTTGCCAACAGGAGATTATTATTTTTAAATTCTGGCTCAGGAGACTGGCCACAGCCAAGACAGCCAGACCTTCAGACTGCCCCAGGCAGGAGTCTGAGACTGTCCATCACTCCAGCTATTTTTAATCAGCCGTGTGTGCCAGGCATGGACCAGGCATTGTGGTTTACAAAATAACGTGAGGCTCGGTGCCTGTTCCCATGGAGTTACAGCCCAGGTGTCCACAGTGCTGGGAAGACTGGAATTTGATCTGGGTCAGACTGGTGGTGTCCATCAACGGATCATCTTCTAAACCTTCGACTTCTCACACTTTAAAACGTATGAAGAGCTAACAGCACTCGGCGTTATGTGTGGCATAGCCATCATAATCTACCATGATCAGGTGCCATGATATCCTTATATCCCCAGTGTATTCTCAGGGTAGCTTAGTCACTGGCTTAGAAGTAAGGCTGAGGACACAGCAAGGAACACTAAGTCAGAGGGTAAAAGTAGATTGGAAAAAGAGGTGAGAAGTACCCCACGTGAAGCACACAGGTAAGAGAAGAAAGTAACACAGCTGTTCTGTGGGGCAGGGCACGCAGTGTGTGTCCAGGCTGTGATTCTGTAGAGCAGGGCATGGAGTGTGTGTCCAGCCTGTTCTGTAGAGCAGGGCACGCAGTGTGTGTCCAGCCTGTTCTGTAGAGCAGGGCACACAGTGTGTGTCCAGCCTGTTCTGTAGAGCATGCAGTCTGTGGAACAGGGCCATGCACAGGACGTCCCATGAAGCAGGGTGTACAGTGTCTCTCTCGAGCGCTGTGCAGAGCACGGGTATATAGTATGTGTGCCCAGGCTGTTTTGAGAAGCATGACCATGTGGCATGTGTTCCTCAGCTGGGGCGTGCAGCACGTGTACCCCCATTGTGCTATGACAGTTGTCTTTCTGGGAGGACAGGTCTAGCCTACAACCCTGCAATCTGCCATGTATTAGTAGGAGCTTTGAGGATGATCTTTCTCCAACCAATCTCCCTCACCCAAAATGGGTTCGACCAGTTGCCTCGTGAGGCTCTTGTGAAGACTAAAAAGAATCTGGACTCAGTGCTAAGCAGATCACAGCTCCTTTGATATTTTTTTCTCCTTTGATTTCTACTGGTCTATGGGGATAGCAGAAAGTCTTCCATCTTGCCAAAAGCCACAAGTTGGAACTGGATAAAGATAATGAAAAGGCCTGGGACTGTGGTTTTTCACCCTAAGGGATAAAACTCTAAAAGGAATAAAGAGAAACAACATTGAGAAATACCAATTGTAGGTCAGTATCTTGTTTTTCACAAAAACCACACTTACACACAAATAATAGTAATTTCCAGCTGAGTAGGCCTTGTTTGAAGTGCTTGAGTGGAAAGTGTATTGGATTTTGTTCTCTCTCTCTCTCTCATTCTCTCTCTCTCTCTCTCTCTCTCTCTCTCTCTCTCTCCCCCTTTCTCTCTTTCTCTCTCCCTCTTCTCTCACCCCCTGGAATATTGCATACACAATGAGCTATCCTAAAAAAAAATCCCACTGTAAACATGGAGTTCATTTATATTTCATTAATATACAGAGCCTGTGGGCAATTTTATTCAGTGTCTTTGATACACATTGTTTTTCCTGGTGACAACATGCGACCTCATAAGAAATCTTTAAATTTAGGAGTATTTTATATTTGGGTTTTCAAATTAAGAATATTCAGCTTGCCTAGAATATGAAGGCCCTTACCCGCTTGGAGGAGAAGGAGGGGGGATGGGAAAAGGATTGTAGGTGGGAGAGGGTGACAAGGATGTCTACGGTTACATGTACTCATGTTTGGGTCTTCTTTTCTGCTCTATTCATCTTCATGTCTGTTTCTGTGCCAGTGCCTTACTGGCTTTGTTGCAACAGCTCTGTAACAGATCTTGAAATATAAAATGGTCATCCTTCCAGGATTGTTCTTTTTGCTCAGGACTGCTTTGGAATCTTTGTTATTACATATGCCTTTTAGGATGGTTTGGCATTTCTGTGAAGAATATTATATTTTAGTAGTATTGCGCTGAATCCGTAAATTACTTCTGGTGATGTATAGTCCCAACTGATCAGGAACATCACAAAAGAAGGACCAGAAAGATAGTATGAGCTGAAGGACCAGGATATCTGCTGTGAGACAGTGACATCTATATATAAAAAGAAATTGTACCCACAAAATGTCAACAATATGATCGCCTAAATAAATCCTAAACAATCTCACCATCGGTTAACAAACCAAAACAGATGGGGGCGGGAGGATCTCACAGGTGCCCGTCTCTCGATGAAGAGCTATAGAAAATGAATGACTTCTGAAAGAAAAAGGTAGAAGACCCCTAAATAGTCCAATACCAAGGGGTCAGCCCTGTTCATATACACACCACTAAATGCCTCAACAGAATGATGTGTGTGTATGTATGTGTGTATGTATGTGTGTATGTATGTGTGTATGACAATAATAATTAAAGAAAAGGAGTCCATGAATTTGAGATGGAACAGGAGAGGGGGAAGGATATATCAGGGGGTGGAGGAAGGGAGGGAGGAAAAATTATGTGAATACAGGATACACTATGAAATTATCAAATTTAATTTCGAAAGCATCCTGATACTACTGATGTAGTGTTGAGCTCTGAGTTCAGTTACCCACAGGGTCCAGGCACAACCAGTAAGCTTAAGCTCCTGTTTGTTCCTGAGTCTCGCATTAACACGAGCTAGCACTGGCCAGCTAGCCTGCCTGCCTGCCTGCCTGCCTGCCTGCCTGCCTTGTGCATCGATCCTCAGTGCCAAGCCTGTGAGCAGGATGCCTGGGGAGTCACATTTATCACTCCATAAAAGGGAAGCGGACCCACATCAGGGAGCATATAATAAGCAAGAGAGAATTTGGTTGCCCGAGGACATTGCAGCACCACAGGACTGATCTTTACTGCAAAGCTAAGAAAGCAAATCCCTCTGTTCGATCCATGTCTTTGTTCCTTTCTCATTACTTAAAGCTAGATTATACTTATCAGCAGCAAAATTCTAAATTAAAATTGCAAGATAAAATATGAATTGCAACAGAAAGAATTCTGAAAACAAATAGTGCAAAAAAGAAAAAACAAAAAATAATAAGCAAAACACAGAGAGAAAATGAAAAACTCTAAAAATTTCAGAAGCATGGGATAAATACACATTTTTGGGTACTAAGATTTCAGTATTGTAAAAGGCAACCGTAAAATGATGTCACAGGGAGTGGTTGCTGAATAACAACAAATCCCTACCTTTTCATTCAGAATTAAGACACTGAAGAGAAAAGGAAAGAGAGATTTTTTTTCTTTTTTTTTCTATATTCTATGTTTACATTCCAAAGGCTTTCCCCTTTCCCAGTTCCCACCCACCATAGTTCCCAGAGAACTAGAATACGTCTTAACAGTTTGGGCAGAAAATTAGACAATAGCATTTGCGAAAGAAAGCAACAGGCACTGCAGACCAGAGAGCCAACCTGGGAGCTAGAACAGAGAGTCCTTGGGATTCGTCTCAAGAGGATGGGGCATAGCAGGGCAGTGGTGGGGCATAGCAGGGCAGTGGTAGCACACGCCTGTAATCCCAGCACTTGGGAGGCAGAGGCAGGTGGATTTCTGAGTTCGACCCAGCCTGGTCTACAGAGTGAGTTCCAGGATAGCCAGGACTATACAGAGAAACCCTGTCTCAAAAAAAAAAAAAAAACCAAAAAAATAAAAAAATAAAAAAAGAGGGAGGGGCAAAGGCTCCCTTGCAGGCTACTGTGAAGATAGCTCCAGGGCCAGCCAGGTCTGGGCATGTGTTTACTGAGCAACTCTGGGTCCACTCAGAACTTTCTGGGAAAAACTGCAGTATGATAATATGTGCTCACATAAATGTCTGGTTGTGTGAGAAATATGGTCAGGGCATGATACTATCTTGTATCAATGTAAAATTCCCACTTACTAACGACCTTAGGTCATAAGAAAAAGTATAGTGTACAAATTGGGTTTTCCCCTCCTCTTTCATTTCTGAAATTACTTTAGGAATCTGTGTGCTTATTAAGAATGCTTTCTACAAAGGGAGGATGCATAAAAATGAGAAATTATTTGCAAGCCTCATCTGACAAGCAGTATGAATCAAACGGAGGCATCAAATACTGCACCTTGCAGAATTAAAATATGGTGTCAGGTCTTCTAATCTTGCAGACATTTTACATTTTATTTATTTTGTACATCATAATATTCAACTGTTAATTCTGTGACCTTAAAATGTTCTTCTTGGTGTAATTAATATGCCAGGCTAGGCTAGAGTTTCAGTTCAGGTGCCCTACCCCACCGTGTGTGTGTGTGTGTGTGTGTGTGTGTGTGTGTGTGCGCGCGCGCGCGCGCACCTCTGTCTTTCTCCTCTTTTGCTTTCTCTCTCTTACATACACAGGGAGAGAGACAGACAGACAATCAGACAGACAGACAGACAAAGGGGGCACAACAGCCACTTTCTACATAAAGCATACTCTACACTAGAACACATAGGAGTTGATGGGTGTGCAGAGAAAAATGAAAGAATTTGCCTTCACTAAACCCAGAGCTGAGGTTAATGCTAACTGTACACACCGTAAGCCAATTTCATTTACAGACTGGCTTCAGGACACAACACACACCTAGGAAAAACACCACGGAACTCACCAAGCCTGGATTCTATTTCTAGTGTTGTCATTGACCTTCTGGGTGACCTTGCAGAAGATACTCGACATCCAAGAGACTCAGACAAGGGAAGGGAAAATGAAGGAGGTAGAGCTTGGAAGGGATGGGGGGAGAACCACCTAGTAGATAATCTGGAAAAAAAATGCTAAGGTGAAAGATTCAGAAATCTGATGAGACGTTAAAATTTTGACTTACTGAAATCCATGATCTTCAATCCTTACAGAATCAGAGAAAGTCCAAGTTTTCTCTTTAGTCTACTAGACAGAATTTACCGGACCTCTCTCAGGCTCAGCTCTGTGTAAATAATTACATTTCAAATTCAGCCACTAATCACTCCAACAGAGTCCCAGGGCCACACCAGAAGGACACACTGTCTGATAAGAGCCCCTTCCTCAGGCGCCTTTGAGCATTTTCAGAAATGTTCCTGCCCTTTTGAGTGATAGGGATTCCAGCTGCTCAACTGTCTGGCAAGGACCACTCATCCAGACCTTGAGCTCGATGCAGACTGTGTGAGCGGAGCCTTCTGGGAAAGCGGAGAAACCACACTCCCTGGCAATACTCTAAAGTGCTTGTGTTTATCTGTAAGGTCTGTTGGGGAGGTGGTGCTAAGAACCAAATTGAGACTTAATGAAAATCATCTAAAATTTTAGGGCATATGAAAAAATGGAGAGTATATTAAAAAAAAAAAACTTGTATCTTCAAAGAAGAAGCAAAAAACAAAAACAAAAACAAAAACAAAACAAAACAAAACATAATTTTGTGACTATCACAGGTGGATGACTTTTAATCCCAAAAGGGGAATTTTCTAAAATTAAGGAAATTAAAAAAAAAAAAACAAAACAAAAAACAAAAAACAAGGTTTTTCAAATCAACTGAGTAAACAAATAGATCCTTTGTGGGTAAAGTAGCAGTAGAAATGGCCTAAATATGTTCAGGAAACAAGGGTGTACTAGGTTGTATACATATACACTCACAGAACTGGCCTTTGGAAACCTTTATGTACAATGCTATAATGGCAATCTGATAAGATATTTATTACAAAGAAAGCAGAAGAAATTACAGCTTTCTGAAGCCGCCTTGTTTTTCGCTTTTGTAGACTGTTAGAAACTGTTTTCCAGCCACATTTTGCTCCTACCCATTACACCTTTGCTAATCGGTTGAGGTCCTTGAAAATGGTGGCATGTTTTTGCATTGTTCCATACTGGCTGTTGAAAAATCGGCAACTTAAAATCTCAGCTAGAACCAAGGCAATGTGAAACCTACCCTTAGGGCCACAGACTACCATCCCCCCAATCCTGCCCCAGACATCAAATACCTACACCTCAGCCGTCCCCCCACAGGTCAGAATGGGAACCAGGGTGATGTGCCAACATGACTCCAATAGTAAGAGTCCAGACAGTAAGCAACCAATCCCATTAACGGACCATAAAACAAAGTACACGGTAGAAGTTTGGTGATCCTGGGCAGTACCGTTAACTGGGTAAAGAAGTCAAACAGATTGGATAAACATTAACGTGCTGTTCCCATGTGCCTATCCCTCAGAGAAGCAACAAGGACATTAAATGTAAGTGAAGATAAAGACTCAAGCTCAGAGCAAAATGCTTTAATTAAATTTGCTTAAAGCAAAAGAAAGGCATGAAGGAAAATAAAGAAAATTAAAGAACACACATTGACCACAGTGGAGCCACACCAGTACTAAGTAAGGTGGGCTTAGCAACTAGTAACTGACTGACTGAAAAAAATACGCTGAAAGCGAAAGTTAAAAGCAGCAACAACAACAACCACCACGAAGGAAAAACAATTTTCTTGTTTTTTTTTTTTTTTTAATTTGTTTTGGTTGCTCAACCTGTTCTGTTTCAAGTAAGTTAAAACATGACCTTTGGCTTAATGGAATCCACTAATAGTTAACAGTTAACTTTTAAACGATTGAGTAGAGAAACACTACACTGTCTTGTGTCACTAGACCCACTCGGAAAGGGTATTTTTGCAGTAACATGTCTCCATGACTTTGTTCCTCACGACACAACTGTGGTTCTGTATTGGCAAGAGAAGCTTACTGTAGTTACATTGCACTGTACAGATACAGTCTTACCAAATGAAATGTCCCAAGTTAGACATGAAAGTAATCTTCAAAAAAAAAAAAAACCTACTATTTTCATACATGGGCTTCACTAGATTAATAATTAATAGAAATCCCTTTTCTAGGAGAATGCAATGGGAAAATTTTTCCTGAGCAAACAGAAACTCTATAGAAATGGGTCAACACACATGAAGATAATCAGTTAAACTCTTACATAGTTCTCCCAACAGTGATGAGGTGGTTGCGTTATGAGTTACAAACAAAGAAGTCACCCCTTCACAAATGGAGAACACAGTAGGAGGCAGATTTCCTGCTTAACTAAAGGCAGAAATGCCTGAATTTCCAGAAGACAAGAATGAAAGGGAGAAGCTCAGTGTGTGCACGGTGTCACATCGGACGGTAACTGAGATCAGCGGCTTTTACATGGAGGTATTTTTACCACGGAGATGTTCTGGCAGCATTTTTCCCCTGACTTTGAGTCCAATAATATGTCTTTTTAAGTACCTCTAGCCTCAATGTATTCCACTCTTTTCTCACAGTTAGGCAAGCTTCAAAGTTGTTAGTATATACACAGTAGCAGGAAAATAAAGGCAGGAAAAAAAATCGCAAGGTTGGAAGAAGCAAAGCAAGCCACCTACCCTCTTTTGCAGAACGATTGGTGTTATTGCAGGCAGGGTGACTCTTCTCGCACTCAGACTCATGCTTGTCCTTCTAGAATGATCCCTCTCAGAGATCACAGACAAAATGAAAGGAGCCCTTGATGGTTACCCCTCGGGAATCTCAAGGCTCAGTGCAAAGAAACTCTAGGGAAGTAATAAATGTCACCCTGCTTCTGTGATGCCAGGCTACCCAAAGCCAATTAAGGATGGCTGCGGACGGGACAGGGCTGCAGCCAATCACAGCTCCCAGAACCCCGCCTTTGTCCTTGGAGACTCATTCGGATACTTTTGTTTATGATATTTAAAGAACCAGATTAACAGGCATCTAGTTCCCTTCTTTTTTTTTTTTTCCAAAACAGTGCAATTCAATGCCATCTTTGTTGACTAAGCAGCTGTTTCGCTAAAGTGTTTCAACGAAAGGCAGAGGAGACCCTCTTCACATTATTTACATACACTACATTAGTTATATACATTAAAGTATATCAGTATGTAAGGGAAACAAACTTACTTATGCTACTCACAAAATTCATGAATGCCTCAACTATAACATCAGGTATGAGGCACAGAGAGAAATCCTCGCTTAAATCAGGCAAAGCAGTTTAACTTATGCCATGAGTTTCAATGCTAGATTTAACATAACTGATGTATATCATGTCCTATGCAGCTAAAATATTTCTACCATGAACCTTCCTGACATTCTCGAGGTCATATCCTATTGCCTATTAAGCACAAATCTGGCAAACAATATAAATAATGTTAAACAGAAAAAAGAATTCATGATGTCTGCTCTGATCTTCTCACATTTGAGAAAAACAGAGGTTTGCATAACTTAGCATACTTCAGCATATTAAAACACTTTTAAAAAACAGCTGCTGCTCAAAGTGATCTTAAACCTTCCGTGACTTTTTTTTTTGCATTTTTTTAAATAACTGTCATTTTTATTCTGGTATTTTAGGGGTTAGAGGAAGTTGGAGAGTAAAACACAAAACAAAAAGACTAATCCTTAACCAGGAAGTTTCCAATAAAGAATGAAACACTCAAAAATATCCCCCCAAAAAAAAGGAAGGAAGAAGGAAGAAAGGAGAGAGAGAGAGAGAGAGAGAGAGAGAGAGAGAGAGAGAAAGGGAGAGAGAGAGAGATAAAGGGAGGGAGGAAGAGAGAGAGGAGAGAGGGAGGGAGGGAGGGAGGGAGGGAAGGAAGAAAGAAAGAAAGAAAGAAAGAAAGAAAGAAAGAAAGAAAGAAAGAAAGAAAGAAAGAGAAGCCGGGCGGAGGTGGCACATGCCTTTAATCCCAGCACTTGGGAGGCAGAGGCAGGCGGATTTCTGAGTTCAAAGCCAGCCTGGTCTACAGAGTGAGTTCCAGGACAGCCTGAACTACACAGAGAAACCCTGTCTCGGAGAAAGACAGAAAGAAAGAAAGAAAGAAAGAAAGAAAGAAAGAAAGAAAGAAAGAAAGAAAGAAAGAAGGAAGGAAGGAAGGAAGGAAGGAAGGAAGGAAGGAAGGAAGGAAGAAAGAAAGAAAGAAAGAAAGAAAGAAAGAAAGAAAGAAAGAAAGAAAGAAAGAAAGAAACTCTGCATATAAAACCTAAACTGAGATGTCACAGTGGTAAAATCAGTTTGGGCTCTCACACTAGCAAAGCCCTCTGCACCATGGTGTTTCTCAGCAGTGACCCACAGATCAGACACTGACCCCAGTGTGGAGGTTCTGTCCTCTGCAGGGCAGGGGGAGGGGCGGGCAGCCGCATCAACAGGGCAGATGGGAGCAGGGATGGCTCTGCAGACACACCCCTTTCTTGTCACCATGCCAACTGCATCCACAGGGGGAGCGCCTCACTGCCTCACCTGGGTCTGATTTCTGCACAGGCTGAGTTCATATTCCTCGAAAGGACTCCCTACTCCAAATTCCAAAGCCCAGTGCCTCCTCAGCTCAGCGTCTAGGAGAAGGGTCATTACATGTGCTTAAGGTAGGTGGTCTCAGACAGGTTTAGTTTGGGATTATCAGTTTTATCCTTATCTAGTTAGGTTTATCATGCTAAAAGCTGTCAGCATATAGTCACTATGCAAGGGAGTAGCTTCATGATAATATTTTCATTCAATTATAGCCTGCACATTTACCACTTTCAGCCGCATGAGACTCGTCTGCCCCCCCTTTCCCACTAGACTCTTCTTCCTCTCAAATACCCCACTTCTAATTTCATGACATTACTCATTGCACATATGTGCATATGTATGATTGCATACATATGACAGCACATGTGTAGTGGTCAGAAAACAGCTTGTAGAAATCAGTTGCCTTCTGCGGCTGACTGGGGCTGACTGAGTGGGTCCCAGGAATTGAACTCAGAACCTCAGGCCTGCCAGGAAGTACATTTGCCCCTACTTCAAACCCTCACGTTGTGTGTGTGTGTGTGTGTGTGTGTGTGTGTGTGTGAGAGAGAGAGAGAGAGAGAGAGAGAGAGAGAGAGAGAGAGAAAGAAAGAAAGAAAGAAAGAAAGAGAAAGGAAGGAAGGAAGGAAGGAAGGAAGGAAGGAAGGAAGGAAGAAAAAAAGAAATAGAGACAGAGGGTCTTTTTAAAAGAAAATTACTAACAAAATTACTACAGCGAGAGAGACTACCATCTGTGAAATAAAAGGTTCTTGTATAATCTTAAGCTAATATTGACAAAGCCTTCAGCATAGACATAACCTCAAGAATATTAACCATGTTATACCTTGCTGCCTCCTCAGTTTCAGTATAAATAATATATAGTATTATTTTTTAGTGTTAAATATCTTTAATGGTTCAAATGATTCCCAAGAAGAAGAAAGGATAGGACCCTGGGCCTGTATAGATTGGATCCAGTTTTGTAGAGAAACTGTGGGGGGAGGGGGAATGATTGGGGAATAGTTGGGGGGAGAGGAATTATGGGACGTATGGTGGGGGGGGGACTGAGAAAGGGGAAAGCCTTTGGAATGTAAACATAGAATATAGAAAATAAAAATTTAAAAAAAAGATATATGTTTGAAGCTTTGGAAATATATAAAAAAAATAAGCAAAATGTCCTAAAAACCATAATAAAGAAACCATATAGGCATTCTGGAAACAAACAGAAAAAAAAAATCTTTAATGGTATTTCATCAAAACCAAAATATTTATTTTACTATATCACTTAAGAAAAAAACATATTGTGTGCTAACATTGTTAAATAGTAGGTAAATTATTAAATAATTATGTATATTAGTAAATAATAAATATTTAATTAGATATATTATTAAATAATAAATTAAATAAGACATTGTGTGTCTGCATTGCTAAATAACAGGCATATTATTAAATATTAGGTATATTGTTAAATAATGAATACCTAAATATTAAATTAAGTATAATATTAAATAATATATTTCACTGACTCAGTGATATACAAACATCAGCTTTTAAATTAAAAAATTGTACTCTCAAGTACCAGAGATGCACCAAGGGAGAAGAAACTGCATAGCAGGATAAAGCAGACTCTGAGAAGGAAGCCACATTTGCTTTCAGAAATTAAGAGAAAAGAGCACAGAGCTTGAGAACTGATGTGAATGTCTCAGTCTCACTTGCAGGTTTGAAGTCTGGGTACCTCCAGACTAGCATTGCTTCATATCACACCTTTGAGCCTGCTAAACCATAATGTGGCTCCTTTCTGTCAAGACAGAATCTAGGTCTTGACTTTACCATTATCCAACATATCAACCCTGTATGGATATTTAAAATCATTGACAGAGAGCTAATTGCTCAAGTGTGAGTGACAGACCCCATCTTTGGAACATGTGGAAATTACAGTTTCTAAATACTCAGTGAAAAAATAAAAGACATTTTGCAACTCTCTGATGCTGGAAAGGTGACTGTCTGAAAAGTTAAACATACAAACACTTTTGCTATCCAACACACTAAAAGAAACTCAGATGGCGTGCACACTTAAGCCAGGTAATGTCCATTTTCAGTAATTTCCTTTAGGTGCCTATGTTGAGTGTGTTCCATTGGGATTTTTAGATATTTTAGACATAGATTAAATCATAACTTTAGCATACTCTTTTTATCAGTATGAATTTCCAATGATTTTTATTATTCACTACCCTGTCACCTGAACTTTAAAGTCTTCACAGGCTATAAGTCAGGACCCATGACTGATGCTTTCAGAAATGTACTGAAGATCAACGAATCCTCGCTTGTATTTTCACTCAAAAGAGACCACGATTAAGGAAACCCTTCTTCAGTTCTTCTTAGAGACAGAGTAGCCACTTCTCTTCACAACTGCAATTTTGACTTGCAAAGATTTTCCTAATATAACAGGGTCAATGGGCATCATGCAATCACCCTGTATATCTTCTTACTAATATTTTGGCAGAGCATGAGAAACTTTTTTTCCACCCAGAACATATCAGATTAGGGTTGCAGCGCAGCAGTAGAGTACTTGTTTAGCATGGGTAAAACTTTAGCTTCAAATCCCCCTGCCCCCCTGTACTTTCAAAAGTAATGTGCATATCGGCGTTTCAACTGAAAATATCAAAACAATTATTACCATGGTTATTAATATTAATAGTCAGTATGTTTCAGGTACTATGCTACTTTTAATATTTAAGTGTTCCTCCTACAAGGTAGCACTGGTTATTTATTGGGACAATTAAGCTGGAAAAATAGCAGGTAGGAAACCGTGTCAGAGATGAGTACACGCTTAAGCCAGTTTATGAGTTCTGCAAGCCCATGTGCCAATAAACCAGAACAGAGCCCCACCTGGACCTCTCCAAGAGACCCAGACTGTCACTGTGCGTGTTCGTTCCCATTCTGAACAACATAACTCAATACAGATTAGCAAAAAGAATCCTCTTCACACCACAATTGCTTCTGATGGACTTATTCATCCCTTTCATTAACTTGCTTAGGAAATATATTTACTGTGGCCCTTACAATATGTAAAGAAAGGTCTTTCGATAGGAAACTTCAAGTTGATCGAATCCCAGTCATCATTTGCCAAAGGAACTGACAAGTTAGCAAGTAGTCACAATAGTTCAAGGGGAACGCTGGCAGAGCAGGATGCTGGCGGAGTCTCAGCTGACTAGTAGTGTGTCCACGCACACACTTTCTCCCTCTGTACACTCAACAGCAACAGCTGCTCCCAGAACTCCATACAGTCTACGCCCCGCCTCTGTCCATGGGCTCATTATGTCACCAACCCTCACAAATCTTTCACAGCCTGAGCAAAGGCACACACTTTCCAAAAGTTTCCTTTCTCACACATCCATTAAGGGTCTCTCCTTTTGTTCAGCACGAATCGTCTCAGAGCCAAGTGGTAGTGGTGTATGAGAGAAAATTGCCACGTGTCAGCTCCTCATGAATCTCTCGGGCATTATAGATATTTTATTTTATTCTAACAAGTCTGCAAAGTAGGTATGATTTAATCCCACTTCACAGATTCAAGTCTTGTCTGGCCTCTCTATACTTGTCTTTAGCACACACTGGTTCATCAGAAGTTCAGCTCATGTCTTCTATGTATGTGTGCTTCATTCATGTTGAGTACAGCTACACAAAAAGAGGGTCATGTCCAACTTCTAACTATTCCAGTCTACAGACTGTCTATCCACAGGGCAACAGCTCTAAGGAAGGAAAGTACTTTTCCTTTACCAAGTCCTACATGTACCTCTTAGCCAAATAAGGTCTCGGTCTTACCAGAAACAGATTTCTCTGTCCCTTCACCTATTTTTATACCCTGTGCTACTGTGCTACCCACAATGCTCTCATCTGTAGCATGAAGATATACAGTATGGTATAGATTTTATTTTGGTGTGAAAGATGATCTATATTTTTATCTAAGAATGCTATATAGAAAGATTAATGACATAAAATATCTAAAAGAAAAAAATGAAAATTGCCAGATTAGAAAAAGGCCAACTTTCAGAGAGACCAGGAAAGTAGAGACAGTAGAATGAAGGTGTCTCACAGATACAAAGCCATCAGTGATATTTTTTGCACACGAGCTTGGGGCCTAAATTGTAATACATAGAGCGTAGTCCAGAAAGACATAAATATCTTGTCTATACATCTTCAATTTTCATTTTCCTGAAGGCTTTTCTTTAAAAAAAAAAGTAGACTGCATGTGCAAAGCAAGTACTCACCTTTCTTCCCATCCCTTCAAAACAGCAAATGATCTGAGGAGAACGAAACACAGAAGGAGCAAAAGAGCAGAGGGAATGACATCCTTGCTGAGAAAGAAGACACATCTCATCCTTTGTTTACAGTATGGGATAAAAATGATGCTTTACGGAGAAATGAAATTAAAAGAACTTCTAAACCTAGAAGATTCTTGCAGTTGCATTAGTTAAAAAAAAAAACAGAATTGAGTGAACGCTTTCACATAAAAAGTGACAGGAAAGATTCAGAGAGGCTCAGGAGAGATAAAGAAGGATTTGAGGAAGGGGGAGGAATGCTGGGAGGGGGACCAGAGAGTTGAAAGGAAGAAGTCCTCAAGCCTCTCCTAGCCTCAGGACAAAAATCCTGCAAAGACTCTTCACAACCAGTCCCAGTGCCTGAAGTAAAGACTTAATGTAACAGGAATGCAGCAGAGGCAACCAACAAAGGTGTTGCCTCCAACAAAGGTGTGCCTTAAAGATGCCTACGTAGGTGCCAGCAGGCTGGAAAAATAGTAGAAAGGAACATGGAATCTGCACAGGAAGAATGTGGACATTTAATTTCAGTATTGCAATCATAGGCAACGAGAGGACAGAAATAAAAAGTAGCCAAAGTGAGAAGAAAAATTATGTTGTTTATTTTTGAAAAACTTTCAAATGTGAGAGCTGGGCTGATAAGACGTCTCAGTGAGTAAAGGGCTTGCCAACAAAACTGACACCAAGTTCGACCACAGGACCCATAAAGTGGAGAAAAAGAAGACACTACAAGCTATTCACTGACTTCTTCATGCATACCATAGCAATGCCCCGCCACCAAAACCAAAAACCTTAAAAGACAAATCTTCACAAAAGGACATAAGAACAATGGGAAAGGACAAACATAAAAGTTAAACATAAGAACATTTTCATAATATAATCTTAGCATAAACTTTGAGCACTTGGTCAAGGAGGCTCCTGAGGACCCCCAAAAACAATTCAGGCAATTGCTACTGCTGTGGGTTACATACAAAACTATATGAAAGAAAAACCCTACAGTTAAAGAAATCATATAGAGGACAATATAGTGAAATCATGCTGTGACTGAGAAGTGCCTTGTCTGCTGGCTATACCTCATAGCACCAGAAGGAGTTGTACAAGCTGCAGGCAGGTAATTGGCATCAGCCATCTTCCTCAGCTATGGACTCTTGGCACAACATTACTGACTAGTCAGGCAAGATATGCTCATACAGCAATAGTGGCAAATATGCTAAGGATGTAATCACTCCCTTTCCCTTAGGTTCAACACCAGCTGAACAAGAGGGGAACCCTGCGGAAGTCACTGGCTACAGTAGGGTCACTGTTGATTTGATAGATGACCCTGATATCCCTGTCAAATTACTTTCTAAATCACTGTGTATGTCTGTGCCTTGGTGTGTGTCTATTCACAGTGGTTAGCAGTTACTGGTAAGACTCAGAACTGGTCAAAGGGGTGAAAAGATACAACTTTTGAATGTTCATGTACAAATGGGACATCTATGTCATGCCCTCCAATGTTCGGTGAATAGAGAAGGAACACAAAAGAAAATCACAGAAAGAGGAAGGGGATAGAAGTATGATGTGAAGCACTGACTTCTGTACATGCCACGGCATGTAAAGTCATTCCTGAATTTACAGCACCTCCGATTACCTGCAAGAGCTATGTAAGACAGAGACCTGCGTTATTCTGTCAAGGGGCAGAGGTGATTCATGGGTCCCATCCTTCACTGAGGAGTCAAACCCAGTTAACAGCTTATGAGTTTAAGGATATAGCCATTGGTAAGGTTCCTATCGCCTATAAATGAACCCTCACCCATGTTGCTAGCAACTCAAATGAAATGTATTTCATTATAAAACAAAGCAACAAATAAAAACAGAGAGAAATTAAAGTAGAGGGGGCTTGTTTGGGAAGAAGAGGAGATCAGCGGGGGTAAGTATAGGACAAGAGGAGAGTAAGAGTAAAAATTATATATACACACACACATATATATACATACAATATATATATATATATACACACACATATATACACACACATAAATTTATATACCCTATACACACACACACACATATATATATATATATGTATATATATACACTTACACACACACACACACACACATACACTTTCTAATAAAACAAAAAGCATTAAGAAAAAAAAAGACTTTTCCAGAAAAACTTTACACTACAACCCTTCCTCCAAAAGTTAAACTCTTTGATAAGCAGCACGAAAGTTCTGATAGCCACTCAGGGGGATGGAGAAAGCTATCCCTTGCATATTTTAGTGGATTCAGCTTGATATCCTTGAAAGTGTCATTCTCATGAAACACTTGAAGAAAAAGAAATGAGGAGGTTTATAAACAGAACGACTCCGACTCATTAGTGATAAATGTAACAATGTTTAGAAGTTTACAAGCTAGAGAGCCTTACTCTCCTGGGATCTTGAGTTTGCTAAAAGGTAAAGTGCAGCAACCAAGACATGGGCAGAATACCCAAGAAAGAGCCCACAGGTCTGGAATAAACAATAAAATTAGCTTGAGTACTAAGGTTCACTCAACTGTGTGACTGTACTGTCATAATAAAATGCAAATAACACAGGCCACAGCTGTATGGAAATGGAAAAAACAAACTTTCTGAAAGAAAAAAGAAAGGATTGAAGTTTAAAGGGGAAGGGCATGTCCTGTAGCACACAGCTGAGTCCCTTGGAATATAAGATCAAAAAGGGGTAAAGGGCTAACTCACAAGGGAACTGTACATAATTTATTTCAGAATGCTAACATCACCTGGCAGAAAAGGGAGGTGTACAGAAAAAAAATAAGCTTTAGGATTGATCTTTGGAGAAAGTGAGGATTTTAAAGGTTATTTAAGAATATCTCTATAATTATCTTATAATTGCTAATATAACTGTTATAAAGCACCAAATAGTTTCTAATAAAAAATAAGCACAAAGTTCAGAGACAATAGAAAAGGCAATAATAATACCAGGCTTCCATGTTGTTTCAGAAACGTTACACAGTTAAACCTGCCTACCAAAAGGAAACATATTTTCACTTTAATTATAAATCACTTTTGCTTTATTCTATGGAAAAGAGAAGCTCTCTATGAACCAGTGATGCACAAAGTCAGAAAACAAAAGTATAGGGAGACTTGTAGGACAAGGAAGAGAGGAACAAAGGAAGGAGGGGCAGGACACAGGCATGAATCTCAGGTCACAGTGAACCCGGGGTGAATAGCACTCAAGAGGAAAACAAGAAAACACCACAGTGCAGACGGGTGTAATCCACCCGGAGGGGAAAGCAGGGATGAATATGCAGCACACACTTGTACAGCAAATGAATGCAGGTAACGGAGAATCAGATTGCAACAATATATTATTAATAGACTCTTATCCAACCCTCTCAAAGTGTGAATCACAAGGGAGTTAACGGCAGATATAAATACAAACAGACATCATCAGGATAACATAATAAACTAGAATGAATTGCTCTGTATTAAACTTCAAGGTAAATGTATATATTTTCTCTTCAAGAAACTGACTTGAGAAAAAAAAAGAAGTTCTCATATGGTATCCAGAATGGTACTCTGGTCATTTAACCATGGAAAGAATCCATCCATCTCTTCCTATACACAAATTAATAAGAGGAAAACTCACTTTTAAAAAATGAGCTATAAGAATGGCTCCTGGCATCTGAAAAGTCTGATTCTGATCATAACATAATTAAAATGCAATACATTATATCATGAATTATATATTGACAAAACTGTTCTATGACTATAACTCATAGTCATAAACCATGTCTATGGAACAAGAATGAGAATAGCTATATACCAGTCAAATACAGTGTACTCAGACTACAGAATGCCGGGCAGCAATAAAGAGAACTGAGAGTCGGCCCAACAAGGAAAGAAAGAAAGAAAGAAAGAAAGAAAGAAAGAAAGAAAGGAAGGAAGGAAGGAAGGAAGGAAGGAAGGAAGGAAGGAAGGAAAAAGAAATGCCGAAGTATCCTATTAAAACAAAAGGAACAGCCGGGTGGTGGTGGTGCACACTTGTAATCCCAGCTCTCTGGGAGGCAGAGGCAGGCAGATTTCTGAGATCAAGACTAGCCTGGTCTACAGAATGAGTTGCAGGACAGCCAGGACTATACAGAGAAACCCTATCTCGAAAAAACCAAATCCAAAAACAAAAACAAACAAACAAACAAACAAACAAAAGGAACTAATTAATAGGAGTTGTTTAGTATTATCCCCATTTGCATAAAATAAAGCAAAACAGATATGTTGAATGTATACATTATAAATAGGCCAGTTTTAAAGGTCTGGGAAAACAGAGCCAGCTTTTTCTTTAGCAGTCTTATACTCTAGGGAAGACAGGAAGACTGGAGGAAGGTATCATCACATCACAGCAGGGCTATATCTTTATTTATTGGCATATATTAGCACATATTATACAAAATAATAGGGATCATTATAAAATTTCCCTTTGTGGCTATTTTAATGTATTTTTTTTGTGTCCATGCTTTTATGTCATACATAGGGCTCCTTAAGCTGAGGGGTAAGTACTCAATAAAAACCGCGAGCCATGGGCTCGGACAGCTGGAAAACCCCAGCCAGCAGTGGCTTATGTTTCCTTTCTATCTCCCTCACTTTTCTTTTATTTCTATTTTTTTCTTTTGAAATGGTCTTTCAGTGTAGCACTGGCTGGTCTGAAACTCACAGAAATCTACCCGCCTCTGCCTGCTGGGTGCTAGGATTAAGGACGTGTGGCACCATGCCTAGCTGGCCGATCTCTTCTTATTAAGCCACCCACACAGCATTTGCAAGTGGACAGTTGCCTCTGCTATTTACATGCTGTGCATCCCATACCTTCAACGTGCATCCTACCTAGAAGGGAGTCATCGCATCACCAAGAGATTTCAGAGGTGTTTATGACGTCATCTCATTTATCTTTGGACCCAGGTACCTAATGGCAGAAAGATAAGCATCATCCTGTAATGGGAATCCCTGTGTCCCTGTACCACTGGGATCTTGGCTCACAGCAGGCTTGTGGTATACACTATATGAAGAGTCCTCCCTGAGGCTCCTCCTTCAAATGAGTAAAATGGACTCTTCTTGACTGAGCAAGAACAGAAGACACATTTTCCTCCTTCCAGATAGCAAACACCTAAGGAGACCATGTATGATAAGAAACACACAAGTAGCTTGTGGGCTCTGGCTCACAGAGAAATGGAAGCTGGAGTTACAGAGACTGGCAAAAGCTTTGTGGGGAAAGAAGCCTCTGAGCCTAATTGAAAGAGATTGATCTCCTTGGTAGAAGTGGGAGGGAGTATTTCAGAGGAAGGCAATAGAGAAGCAAAACTGACCCAGGAAACAAAGTAAAGCATTGGGTGTGACAGCAGGGCTCTGGAGAGAAGAAGAGACACAAAACAAGAACATTATACTAGTGCCAGTGTTCTGCATAGCTTGAAGACTCAGATGAGGGGTCATATTACCATTATCAACAGGTGACAATCTAATGAAGACTCTTAAGAAGGAACAGAACATGACCAAAGCTGTGCTTCTGAAAATGCTAGGTGAATCTATGTGAGAATCTCGTAGATCCCACTATTTATTTTAGAGACATCTACCTTAAAGCAAGTGCTAAGGGTAACCTTGTCAGTCAACATTCTTCTCCTGCTTACATATACACACTTTTATCCTCTCCTTGGGATTGACCTCTGTATTTGCCACATAACCCCCAGCTACACTATTCAAAGGGCTTTCACAAACAAGCCAGTGCTACCTTGAAGACCTGAGTCATGTCCAATAATCTTCGTGCTAAAAACAACCTAGACATCACTGCAGGAGCCCGAGGTCTATATTTAGATTTGAGTGGCTTGACTAAAAGAATAGGCTCAGAGCTGCACAGCATCTGCAGGGGGAAAATGATTGACACGGTGAGTCCTGACCCCTCCTCCCAGGGATTATAATCTCTGCTTTATAATGGTGCAATTGATGGCCATAGATGCTAGAGGTTAATGCTTTCAAAATCCCAAGCATAGTGGCTGGCAAAACTTGGACCCAGAAGGGGAAAACAGAAAAGAATAAAAATAACAAAACACATCATGTTCTCTGCGCTGAATCAAAGACTATGGGCTTGAGTTTCAGTGAGTTTACCAAGGACAAAGCAGGAATCACTTTGGGTTTTTTTTCTAAACACAATAATTTTAGCAAATTGAATGGAAATATCATAATCCCCAAAAGTGAAATCTACAAGGCTTCCAGAGAAACATTTAAGAACCGGTAAATAAATCAAAACAAAGAGTCTTAGACACAAACAGGGCTCACATTGCAAGTGTTCTGTTTTGCTTTAAAATCCACAAAAGTCAATATCAGATGACAAAAGATTCATAACTTCAATGCTTTGGGAGCAAAATTATTTTGAACTTGAAATTCTATACTCAGTGAAGACTAGGAAATAAGAGGAACCATCATACAAAGGCATCTTGTAGAAGATGCATCTAGCTACTGAACACTCGTTCATTCTGTATCAGGTACCCCGGCAAGCAGGCCTTACTTCAGGGAGATAATCAAGTCAGTTTTTCTGTCTCTATATAAAAGAAGGGTACTTTAGCTGATCATAATAATGATAAAGTAGTTTATTGGAATACCATATTCCCCAGTGTTTGGCTGCAACATCTCCTCAGTAATTGTCTTTAAAATATATTGGCATAATTATGTTGTATTGCTTGCTGATGCTAAACTATAAACGAATATGTCATACTATAACCAGTGAAAGAGAAAGGGGAAGCTGGAGTCTGTTAGTCTCTATTAATTAGTTTGAACTCAAATAAGATATTCAGCACAAATAAAAAAAAATCTTCACTAATTTTTATTTGAAAGATCAGAGAGTGATACTTAGTTTTACTTCCCATGGGAAATGTTTATTCTAGGTATCAGGACCAGTGAAGAGAGGAACTCATGAGGCATAAAATGTTTTTTCACAGAAATAAAAGACCCAAGCAGAGTATCTACCATGGCAGCTTCTGCAGTAGATGCCCAGTCCCAAAGAGAACCTTGAATTCTTTCCTACCCTTCTATAACACAGGCATGATGATTCTATCAGTTATTTTCTTCCATCACTATAAAAAAATCCTTGATAAGAATAACTCAAAGAAGGCTCAATAGAGGCCCCAGTGTGGGGACATCAAGTGGGGGTTGTGGGAGTGGGTTGGATGGAGGAGCATATTCTTGGAGACAGGGGGTGGGAGGATGGGTTGGGGGCTTTGGGGAAGGGGGCAAACCGAGAAGGGGTATAACATTTGAAATGTAAATGAAGAATATATTCAATAAAAAAAGTTTTAAAAAGAGAATAACTCAAAGAAGGAGGGTTTCTTTTGCCACTGTGTAGAGGAGAGATATAGCTTCTGGGAAGACACAGTCAACTGCAATGGAAGCAAGAAACACAATCTCCTCAACACATCATAGTGTGTCAGGAATCCCAGAAGACTGGAAGCAGTGTTTGGTTACCATCAAGGCGGAACCCTCCTGGCCTGTGGGCTGAGATTGTCAGCTAAACTCTTCTCAAAGATTCCTCAGCCTCTTCAACAATGCCACCACTGGGGATCAAGTGTCTGAACACACGAGTCTCTGAGCAACATTTCACTTACAAACCTTGATGCTGGATCTGAAAATTAAGCCAAATGTGATTAATGATTCACTTGCACCATCATCCGTTAAAGGATGCATCTATTTCTGGTCTTCTGAAACTCTACAGGCCATAGGCTTTATGCCTGCAGACATCTCTCTAAAATATTATGCTATGTGGGGAAAATGTGGCTTTATTACTCAAATGATTCATTTAGAGGTCCTACTAAGACAAGGAAATTAGAATCAATGCCAAATCAAGGAAGGGTAGGAAATGTAGAAATGCTGCCAAAGAACTTTGTCTTCTCAGCAGTATCCTTATGCTCTCCTGTTAGATGCTCCCGGGCAGATAGAGGTGAACTACTAAATTAAAACAAGGGCCAAGGAATTGCTCTACTCAAAGCAGCAGACCATATGGTCTTCTAAGCTGCTTCTGCCAGTAGACACAGCAGAAGCCTTGAAAAAGCAAATATGGACATCATTATAGACCCGTGCAAGACTAGAGAGAAGAAAGTGTTCTCAGTGGTGATTGTGGGAATTTATGCAATGTTTTGACCTCAAGTTCAAATATTGATGAGGCGTGACTTTGTGATAATGATGCTGATTTAAGAAATATGCCAGAAGATCTGAAACTAGAAAACGAGTGAAATGCGTCAAAGATGATTATCGCAGATATAATTCACATGTCATCATAGGAAGTTTTACACAAAATTGTTTAAAATGTACCTAGATTTTTATTTCCAGCCTCCCTTTTTCCACTCCACTGATCATTTACAAAGTAAAAGCCACTATTTTTTTTTTGCCATGGACAAAGAGAAATTGCTAACTCTTTTTAGTAAAAAGGCTCTGAAATCAGTGCAATAATTTTTGAATGCTCAGCTTGCTGCAAGGAAAGCTATTTTAAGAAAACAATGACTTCTGTTTAAATATCCAAGATTCTTGTTAGAATTCCTTATGTGAAAAAAAATCATTCCAGAGACTTCTTTGGGATAATGACCAGTTGGTAGTAGTCCTGACATTATTTGCAAGTGAAGACT
Source organism: Apodemus agrarius (assembly GCA_964023405.1). Taxonomy (NCBI): domain Eukaryota; kingdom Metazoa; phylum Chordata; class Mammalia; order Rodentia; family Muridae; genus Apodemus; species Apodemus agrarius. The sequence goes on along the minus strand of OZ030008.1, from coordinate 119,707,465 downwards.
GATTGACATTTATAGTTTCTATATGTCAATTTACTCATCACAGTACAAAGAGCCTTCCCATCATTCAGGCAAACATCCACAAAGTTACAATGTAACATTAGTATTCAATTGCTATTCATAGAGCTGTATGGTTTTTAAAATTTTACTTACAGGAACCCATCCAGCTAGGAAGTATTGAGTACAAACCACAGAATACTAATGTTTTGAAGAAATCCTATTAGAGATAAAGTATCTACAGAAAGATTAAGCAGAGAACTACGTATATTATTATTCTGTAATGGTTTTTATATTAATCAGTTGCATTGTAACCAGAGATAAACAACTGATAAATAGCAAAAAATGTTTTTCTCATGGTTCTGAGGCAAAAGGCAAAGCATTCAAACTGAAGACATTACCAGAGTAAGTTTTCACAAGAGCCTTCATCTTTTTCCTGGGTCCTCATTTAGCTCACTCCCTAGGGTGCTAATTCCATTCATGAAGCTTCAGCCCTCCCATCTTCTGACCTAATGACCTTCCATAGCCCTCACCTCCTAACTCCATCACAGGGGAGTACAGATTTTCACACAGAAAGTTGGGAGAGACCATACATGCAGCTCATAGTTTGCCTTTGCACATGTATGTTATTGTTCCCTATTGAAGATACTGATCTCTACAAGGCCAAGAAGGACTTCAGAGTGTCAACACCTTCTTTCCCAGTAGATCACTCATCTTCTTCCCCCGAACTGGCTCTCCACAACTCTATATTTTCTCTAAAGCAGATACTCACCCGGCATCAATATTGATCATCAATGAGAAGTTTGAAAGTTAGTCAGAAATCTCTAAAATTCAATTACCTATTCCAGGTTAGGTAATTACAAGGCAATAATACTGCTACTAGAACCAAAGCCCTTTCCCACTCATTAGCTTAAATGGGACTGTCTTTATCCAAATGTCTTTTCTGACATTAAAAAATTTAGTACATCACAGACTTTAAGTTGCACTAAAACAAAGCAAGTCCAACAGTTTAGAAAGGAGAAAGCAACCAGATCATTGTCTTTATGTAAAAAAGTAACACAAATTGTCATTCAGTTACTGCTGCAGAGAGCATATAGCCAGCTGTCCACTACAGGACCAGCCATGTCTACTGTATTAAGATTTCACTTGTTTGGTTTTGATAGCACTTGGTTCTACAACCAAGACCCAGTCACATTCTTTGCATAAACAGAAAATATTATCTCCACTGTTTTGATTTAATGTTCTAAGTACACAGCTGCACAATCCTGCTTCCTAATCCATATTTGCAAACCTCCACTTGATTTATTTCAAAAAATAGCTACATGGCATGTGGAAAAGCACTCAATACATGGCTATAATCCTATACCGATTACATAGTCTGTTAACACAACAAGATTTCTTGACCAAATGTATATCTATGGAAACAGAGAAATTGCTTTCAGGGCTAATATAAGCTTTTTGAAGATAATAATGCTTTCTATATATTTAATTGAGAATTCCTACCAACCCTAGTAGTAAGATACTCTGGTCATTACAATTCCCTTCTACCACTAAATTTCTAAGGAAATCTACAGATGGAGGAAGAGCACAAGGAACCCTGACACTTATCTCCTGTGCCATTGAAACACATGGTATTCCACTTCTGTTCTAACACACCAATGAACTACCCAATAAGTAGAAAAGGCCTTCCAAAGCTACAAGGCCATAGAGAACAACAATCTCTAACCCTCTTTGATCTTCCAGTGAAGAACATCTCTCTGAGCCTCAGCTTCAGTACTACAACTGTTTTTGCCCTTATTTTTTCTTTACTTTGCCAATAAAAAAGTGTGACATGAGCTGAGAGATGGCTCAGCAAGTTAAGTACCGTGGATATTCTTCTGCAAGACCTGAGTTTTTTTTACCAGCCCTCATAGTCAACTCACAACCATCCATAAACTCCAATTCCAGAAAGTCTAAATCCCCTTTTAGCCTCCAAGAGCACCAGGCCTAAACATGTACAAAGGCAAAGCATCCACAGCATAAAATAAAATTATGAAACAAACAAAAAAACCAGCATGTTTGGCCAGGCATTGTGATGCACTACGTTAATTTCAGAACTCGGCACAGAGGAAGCAGAGGCAGGTGGGGCTTTGTGAGTTCCAGGATAGCTGGGATGATACTGAGAAAGCCTAGGAAACTGAGACTGTGGAACCAGGAGTGGCTGAAGGACTTTACAATGCCCCATCTCAAAATCAAACAGAAGAAGTCAAAGGTCCTGCCCTGTTCAACAACAACACCAGTTGTTTTGTAATTCTCAGAGAGCAGACACAGGAAAAGTCAGTCTCCTCCAAGCTCCAGGACTGTTGATTTGCAAAGGCCTCACACCACTGAATTGTTAATCTTAGAGAACATTTTTACCAATTTTGTGAGTCATAGTGTCGACTTTCTGAGAGTCTGAGCAGACATGTTTTGTATACTTTCTGATAAACTCTCACTCTGCTTCATACCAGCTCATCTTGAAATTCTCTTCCGCAGTGAAGTAAAAGATCTGGCTCTAAGTGGGGAGGTCTCTCAAAATAACTCATGGTGCTCCAGTGCAATCTAGTCTCTGACTCTGCCCTCTATGGCCTCTGTAATAGGATACTGGTCCCCGAATCTGAGCATTATATTATGGGCTCATTTTAAAATAAAAACAGGTAGTCACGTTTTTGATAACTCCACCGGAGAAGAAAAGGACCACAGCAACTGGCGGAAGAATTGAAACCAATAAATGCGACAGAGGTAACTTCAAAGAAACCCCAACTCCTGAGAGACTTGGCAGAAATAATACAAGAGATTATATGAATAAAAGATAACACTTAGAAATGAGGAGAAATATTTCTTAGATATTAGAGACATAATTGCTGAAAACAAAAACTTTATCTCAAAGTAAAAATGAGAACTAATACCTACAAAACAGAAAAAAAAAAGATTAAGGGAGGAAAATGGTAAGATTAAGTCAAAAGACCCAACATCTGATCCACACAATTTCACAAAATAGAAGGAAAAAACAAAAACATGGGGTAGGAATATGCTGCACAAAAACACAAGAAAAAATAGAAAAACAGAAAGATAAACTCTGGATTTAAAAGGTCATAAAGTTCCCAACACACTAAATCCTTGAACAAAATCTCACTCTAAGCCACCAAATACCAAGATAAACAGATGGCCCTAAGAGGAATAACCAGGTCCCAAAGGAAGCACTCATAACAATATGTTAAGAATGAGAGGGAGACACACATACACACACACACACACACAGAGAGAGAGAGAGAGAGACAGAGAGACAGAGAGAGACAGAGAGAGACAGAGAGAGACAGAGAGAGAGACAGAGACGCAAAGAGACAGAGACAGAGACACAAAGAGACAGAGACAGACAGACACACACACACATGCAGAGAGAGAGAGAGAGAGAGAGAGAGAGAGAGAGAGAGAGAGACCTCCAAAGGGGACCAATTCTAAACTTAAGCAAAATTATTGCTTACTTCAAACTGATAAACACTCAGACCAACAAAGAAAAACCAAATTACTTCTTCTTGGTTTCCTCTCAGCAAGATACTCCAACACAAAAAGAGAAATATGAAAAGATCATAAGCCTGGGGTAGGGGTGGGGTAGGGGGGATCTAGCACAGGAAAGAGAAAAGAGGGATTCAAAGAATAAACACAAAGCAGACATCCAAGGAGAGCAGCTCTGGAGAGGGTAGACTGCAGGAGAAGAGTGTATATTCTGAGAAAAATTCTACGATAGAAAAAAAAAACTTGACAAACTGCCTGCACTCTGCCCCTCAGAAGGTTGCATTGAGTTTAATCCTTGGAAGGATTTAGAGATCAGTTGAAAGAAAAAGAAACAGAAAAAAACAAGTATGCAACTATTAACACTAGAAAAACCAGAAAGTTTCATCATGAAAGCAACACAATTATAATTACTGTGCAATAGAGATTGATATGTGCACACTTAGCATAGATGGAATTACAAAAAGAAAAACGAAGTGAACACATAAAAAGAGAGATGTTAAAAAAGCAAGCCCCTCAGTCACCATGATGTCATGGTCCCAAAGACAGTCTTAGGGAAGGACTGTCTATTTATTCTTCCCAATGTAACCCCATTAAATATATCTTTCTCTGCTTTCCACTCCTATATATCTCTTTCCTTGACTGATTGAGAGGTCAGGCATAGCTTGTTCCAGATGCCAGGACCCAGGTTCTGCCTCTAAGAGCTCCAGTGACTTTCCAACATACAGCACAACATTAGGTATATAGTGATTGAAGCACTCCCAGTCCTGTGGTTTGTGCATAGTTATAATCCCAGAATCTGGGAGGCTGGGAAAAGGAAGGGAGGGAGAAAGGAAGAAAGGAAGGGAGAGAGGGAGGGAGGGAGGGATGGAGAAAAAAGACAAAATATGAAATTCTTATATAGCAGGAGAAAGGGTTAAGTCATTGGCAGCATCTTTCCTATGAAGTAAGAAGATAAAAAGAGTTTTTCATTTCTATAAGACTTTATTTATGAACTTTTGAACCATAGATTATTTAAATAAATCAATTTCATGTATGCACAGAAATACATTATATTTAATTTTCATGGCACAGGAGAAGATAAGCACCTTAGTGTCATCTGCCTACCGTGGTTACAGAGGCACAGGTGTCTGCTGGCTTTCACGATGATGTCCAGTTAACAAGCATGAGAGCTTTTGGAAAAGCTAACTTTCTTCCTTCTTGTTCACTGGATGCATCATTCTACTGTGGTTTCCCCTGTAAAGCACACTAATTGCACGGGATTGTTTACTCAAGAATTTTAAATAACAACTGTTATCAACTTTAGGAACCCAGACAATTTTTGAGTCATCTGTAACAGACAGGCTTCATATTAAACACCAAAATTAGTTCCTGCCAGGCCTCAAATGATGGGTCTTCATGAAAATAGTTGTATTCCTCAGCTGCCATATTAAAATATCGGACACTTTAATAGTTGCACTCACTATAGCTCAGCTCAGTGTTTGTATACTGAGGAAACAAAGCATTTTTAGACAGGTCAATGAAACAAGAGAGAAGGCCCTCAAGACCAGGTATCTCCAGAATCTGAGATGGAGTTTATAATAAACCATGTTTGTGAAGTCAAACAGATATTATGGGTTTTCAGTTTGGGGGGACTAAAAACACTCTTTTATTCAAGAGATTCTTTTAAGTTAGGGACTAGGTCTATGGATGGCTGGAGATATAATACTGTTCTTAGACTGATGGTCTGCTGGAGTAGACACATCTTAAGGGCACAGATATTGCAAACACTGAGAAAAATAAAGGCAATGGTTGCCACAGAGAATGAGTTCGATTTTCCTTGAAGCTATCGAGATAATGCTTTTTAGGAAGGCCAGTAAGTCATTCTGGGGTGCCAAACTATACTTAAACTGGGAAGAAAGATGTGGGTAAAATGGGACAATACGCAACAGTAGGCTATTTAGACTAGATCACAGGGCCCTGGCAAGCAATAAAAACCTTGAGTTCTACCGGACACACCATGAAGACACCAAAGTGTTGTGGTTGTTTTTTGTCAACATGACACAACCCAGGACATATCTAGGAAGAGGGAACCTCAAATGAGAAAGTGCTCCATCATATTGCCTGTAGCAGGGTCCAGACTACTGACAGCAGTGCCGTCCATGGGCTGACGATCCTGGGATTACAAAAGCAAACTTGGCAACCAAGAGGAGCAAGAGAGTAAACAGCTCTCCTCTATGGCGTATGCTTTCATTTCTGCCTCGATGTTCGTTCCTTGAGTTCTCATAATGATGAATTGTTGTACATGGAAGTACAAGATGAAATAAACACTTTCCTCCCCAAATTGTTTTTAGCCATGGTCTTTATCAAGTCAAAAGAACCCTAAGACACCAGGAATCCACACAGATAATGGTGCATTAAAAACTAAGTATTCAGAAAAAAGAGAGAGAGAGAGAGAGAGAGAGAGAGAGAGAGAGAGAGAGAGAGGAACTGCATCTTAGGTAAGAAGGCACAGACAGGATCTAAGAACAGTTGAGCAGTGCCTGGCACTAGAGACTACAGCAGCAATGCAGAAGGCTCTTAAGTCTACCTCTAACTGAAATTTGTCTGGTGAGGTAAACATGGGCTGAATTCTCTATACCTTGATAGTAACTTCTGATTTCAAATGTCTATATGCGCAAATGCAAATTAGCTTTTCTCAGAGGCAAGATTTTCTGCTGTGTGTGCCACAAAGAATATAAGTTTCTGTTTGGATGTGTAACAAACACATGCAAAGTACAATTGGGTTATTTCATGTTTTTAAATACTTAGCTCCTAAGTAATTTGTGCCTTAATGAAAATATGAACGATCCCAAAGTCAAATCACATATGAAGAAAGTAATGAGTACCCCTTGTGACATTAAAATGCAAATCTCCTTTAAAGTGGGAGCAAGGGAAACAAAACTATAATCCTTGACACACATTTTTCTTGCATAATCTAAACATCTCCTAAAATTAGTATGTAGGATTCTCTCATCACCACATTTCCCTTCTTGGTTACTTGAATTATTTGAAGCATATTTAGTCTAAGAAGATAAAAATAGCAAATACTTTAGAATGGCTAGAGCAAAATCCCTGATAAATGCAAAGGAAGATAACAAGGTAGAATGATTTATTCTCCACTTAGGACCCTTTGGAATCTTATTTTTATACTTTAATCAGGCTCAAGGCAACATCAAATTCAAAACTTACCTTGAACTTCTCCAGCAATAATTTTCTTATCCCTGGCAAAACCTAAAACTGTCACATTGTGCCTTATTCTACTTGAGGAAACAACTGTTTGTTATTTTTTCTTTTCTTTTTAATTATTACATCCCCATCAGTATCACCCCTCCCATTCCCCCCTCCCAAAGCCCCCCCATCTGCTCCTCTGAGAGGGTGGCGCGCCCCATGTATATCTCCCCCAACCCCAGCACATCAAGTCTCTGCAGGGCTAGATGCTCCCACTGAGGACAGATAAGAAAATGGAGTTAGGGGAAAAGATTAAACAGACAGGCAACAGGATAGCCCCCACTCCATTTGTTCTGGACCCACATCAAGACTGAGCTGGATATCTGCTACTTTTGCGTACCTAGACTATCAGAAGAAAAAGATCCCTATATGGAGTCTTAATGCTCAAAATCACATGCAAACTCTTCCTTTACTTCTTCTTATTCTGATGAGTGCTTAGTGTCACATGTTCCCTTGACATTAATGAACTGACCACCAACCTGTAGCACATCACAGTTCCAAGGCCTGAGGACAGTCTAACAAGAGAACGAAGCAGCATCCTTGAAGCAAGGTGAGTGAAAGGGAAAATAAAGGGAACGCTAAATACAAAGTTTAATCTGGCAACCTTGCACGTTCTTGCTCCGTGCAGCCCACAGGCTGGAAACAGGCCAGTCTGCAAGTGCCTATGAGATGTCAAGATAATGCCCAGTCCAGTGCATTTCATATAACAGATATATAGTTACTTGCACACAGGAGTTATTGCTCTCATCTTTGTTCACTTAACTACCCAGTATAGATAAGTATTAGTGGTTATATTGACAAGTTAACTTCAGTCCCTCTTTGTAAGTGGAGGTTGCCTAATTGTCTCTTGATTGTGTAAATAAAGACAGCAGAAACCAATCATTGGGCTTAGATATAGAGGTAGGTTTTCCAGGTCCCAGGAGGAAGAAGAGGAGGTGAGTTAAAGAAAGGGCTTTTGGAGCCAGTCTTTGGAAAAAGATAGACACCATGTAGAACTAGGGGCTATTAGAACCAGTCGTGGCCCCTGCCACCAGATGAACTCTAATATAGAGTAGCTGCTGAGTTTAGGACGATAGATTCCAAGCCCGGCAGTTGTGTCATCTGGCTTATTTTAAAATATTAAGATTGTCTAGTGTTTTCTATCCACCACAACTCAGGTGAGCAGAAGAAAGGGCACAACCACGGGCTGGTCATTGGCGGTTGGCACTCTCAGGAATACAGGTGGAGGTTGTTCTCAGAGCATAGCTGAGATCTTGGGAAAGTGTTAGCTAGCCGTGGTGGCTGACTAGACAGTAGGTGTGTGGTTGATAGTCTCAGAGCTTAGCCAGAGCAAGCGTGCATTTTTAAAATTGCATGCAACACCTCTTCTTATAAGTTTGCAATCTAGTAGAATCTGTTTAAGCTATGAGCTAGGTACAGGCCAGCAGAAGAATGAGCATGAGAAAGACCCTATGATCCATCCTCAAAAGGAGAGAGAGAGAGAGAGAGAGAGAGAGAGAGAGAGAGAGAGAGAGAGAGAAAGAGAAGAGACAAAGACAGACACAGACACAGACACAGACACAGACACAGACACAGACACAGACACAGAGAGATTTGGTTTTGTCTTAGTATTTAAATTATTTGCCATAAGCAGTGAAGATATATAATGATACCGCTCACATTCCCTAAATCTAAAAGAAAATTGAGGAATATATCAGCCAACAATTCCCAAGGCATATAAGAAACTAGAATGCTTTAAGAAAAATAAAGGACAGTGAGTGGGGAGAAGGGAGAAAAAGAGAAAAGAAGAGATGAAAAGAAGGTGGAGAGAAAGGACAGGGTTAGAGAAAAGGGGAGGATGAGGAGAGAGGAGGTAAAAGAGACAAGAAGGGGAGGAGAAGAATTAAAGAAAAGAATAAAAAGAAAAAATAAAATGGGTTTTCCTTCTAAAAACATCAATACAGAAAGTAATAACCTGCGTTCTATTTCCCTTAAGAAGAAGAGAAAAAGAACAGAAAAACAAATAAAGGAAGGAAGGAAAAGGAAAGAAGAAAAAAGGAAAGAAAGGCCCAGGAAAATGCATGAAAAAGAGTTCTTACAAGTCTGAAAACAAGAGAGGAGAGACGTGTGTCAGATGTTTACTTGAAGCAATAGTGCTCTTTTCCCTCATCATGAAGTAGTAGAGCACACTTCTCCACACAGAGCATGAAGAACATTCCTTCCTGCTGCTGGACATGGTATTTGGATACCAAGGTGCAATTTAGAAGGTATCCCACTTGAGAGCTGATAAAGACAGGTCATAATGGCTAGTGTCATAACTTAAGTATAACATGTGCTAAATCCAATTCTGAATCGATGTTTCTATGGGAAAGTACATGCAAAGTTGTCAAAGGGATGTCCAGAATATAAACTGCACAAATGCATGCAATTGCCTAAGTAGGAGCACATCTATCACGAGCATACATTATTTCTGTGTGTTGCTCTTGTTTCTTGTGTGTTTCTGTAGCTGAATGTCAAACAAAACCAATACTGGAAGATATCTATCTACAATAGCTTATAAGAAACACAAAACGATTGGGTTGCTCATGCCTATGGTAAAGTCTTTTTGGTGACCCGTCTAAGACTAGCCAAGTTCTTCCTGACAGGGTGCTTGCTCTGTAGGTATCCCTAAGCCATATATTCTGTTGATTCATTCTCTGGCAATGGCAGGCAAAGTTTATGGACTTATGGACTCTCCAGCACAGCACGTGTGATGTCGGAAGGCTCAGATAACATAGCTCAAAGTTCCAGAGGCTGTTCTAAAGAGCAAAAGAGAAAGATGTCAGCCTCCCAAAGTGTCACACTAGAAACTCACACTGGTACTTCCAAAGGGTTACACTGTTCAATAATTAGCCCTCCAAGGTTCCAGCAGTGATGTAGGGTCCTCCTCGCAATGGCAAGTTGAACAAAGGGTCCCTAATCATTGTTCATCCACCAAAGCCTGAATCTAAGGGTTGATACCTACAGTGACGTTTGCTACTCTGTGCAATGTTTCACAGGAACGGCAAAGACTGTAAATACATGTGCAGCAGCCCCTTCCCCATCCAAAACATTGTGAACTAAAAAGTTCACAGTTCAAAAAGAGGGTGACTAAAATCAGTTTTCATTTTATAATCAACTTAGCACAAGGCTTTCATTTCATTATAGTTAACAGAGAGTTGATCTTTTAAAGCATATATGAAATGGTGTTATATAAAATAGGCCACTAAATTATAAATAAAATATCTGCATATGCAGCAAGTCTAGAAGAAAAAGTAATGCTCATGGCCTAATGATATAGGTCAATTCTCAGGCAAAACGCCATAAAGTTTTCACTCAAGTAATAATCTATAGGAGATATCTGCTAATTATGGTTTCAACTCAATGAGGCCTCTGGCATATAAAATTTAAACTCTCACAATTAAAAACAAAACAAAACAACAGCAACAACAAAACCCACCAGCTTAAAACAGATGCTATCTGGGGCCAGTGCTCATTATTACAATGTGAAACCATGACAAGAATCAGAATTATTTAAATATGAAATTAAAATACTTTTTTTAAATAATTAAATTATAAGAACTTTGTATAGTCCTTTATTCAACAGACCATTTGTTTTAACAAATTATATTGCTCTAATAATCCAAACAAAATGAATTAATAATGTGATTTAGAAAAGTTCACACTGGAAAAAGTGAAATTATATCAGGCAATAGACGCCCTGTATCATTTAAAGCATGCCTCCTTGGTTGTGTGTCTCTGGAATTACCTAGGTCAAAGCATATTCACACAGCGCCCCCTGTATGTTCAACAGCCACTCAGCAGGCTTGGAAAAAAGGAAAAAGACAACTCCCATAAGCCAAACAAGTTCCTTATCCAACATGAAATATACTTTAATTTTGAAGGTGACCTCATTTTAGATCCAAGGAAAAGCTCATCAGTTTAATATGGAGTAAAGAGGCTTAGACCAGAATTGTCCATCATAAACTTATAGACTATTCAGTATACAATAAATAAAATAGAAAAACCACTTCCTCCTGTGAGGATAGCAGATTATCCAATGTTTCTAGGAAGGGAAAGGCTGTTCTTCCAAACCTGCACTGGAGTTGCAGCAAGATCTCCTCAAAGGTGGCCTGAGACAGGTTGCATCAGCAATAGAGGGTTCTTCTGGCAGGTACTACCTACAGGAACAACCGAGGTTGTTCAGACTCCTTGTACCTCCGCCTACAGACACCGACTCTGCAGGGTGGTGTGTGAGGATGTGCACTTCTCATCAAAGGCTCTCTAGGCAGGTCCTTGTTATGCCGCCATGAAGCCTCACATATAAAACAACCTGTTGAAGACTGATGGCACTGGTGAGTGAAGGACTGTCAAATTCTTCTCGAAATGGATTTCAATTTAATCTCTAAGTACCTGAATGACTTCTTAACTTCCATGCCTTTAACAACAGCATTTATCTATAGTCATAACTATAGACCTGTACTTATTTTGGCTGTGGCTGGTTAAGGACCAGCATAGATTAGCAGGACAGGTTCCTTGCTAGGTCATCACTCTCTCTGCAGATGCCCTGGCTCTGTCCAGAGGCCCCTGTCCTCTCCACTTTCCTATTTTGTCCAGGGGTTCTCTAGGGCACTGAGTAGAATGTTTTTCCTGACTTAAATCTCAGACTATTATCTGTCAATGAACTTAATTTAATAATTCAGAGCACAGCTTCTCATTCAATAAGAATACATCCTGATCTGAAGATGACTCAGTTTCTCTTATGGTCATGAAAAAAAATCATTCAAAATCCTACACAGTGCAAAATAATGAAAAAGGTTTGTTGACATTTCTTCAATCAGGAAAAAAAGGTCTTTTTTTATATTTCTTAAAAGCAATATACACACTTCACAGGAAAAGTACCACAGTGAGAGGCTAGGGAGCTAACCCAGTCAATAAAGTCAATAAAGCCGGCATGGGTAAAGACTGCCATTTTGATCTCCAGAACCCACATAAACAACAACAACAACAACCAACAAAGAGCTCAGTGTGTGGAGATGCTTGTAATCCTAGCAATGGAGTCATGGGGTGAAGATAAACAGATCCCTGAGGGCCGCAGGCCAGCATGCCCACCTGAATCAGAGACCCAAATCGCATGAGAGGCCCTGCCTTAAGAAACAAGGTTTCTTAATCCATGGCTGTTCAGAAGAACAACATCTGAGACTGTCATCTGGACAGTTCATATATGTGTTCCACATACATGCATACATACATACACATATGCATATGCACATATACACATCCCCTTCTATTAAGACATCTTGGAACAAATCCTACTGACAGTTGAGTTTTATGAGTCTTCTGTTTATTCAACAAGTATTTACAGAGGACTTAGTCTGTCCAGGTACAATGTTAGTGTCCAGAAATGTATTGATGTCAAAGGCAAACATGACTCCTGTAACCTGGGAATGTGTCCCAGATCATGGGATAGTGGTGAGTAAACAGAATGATAGTGTTGTGGAGCTGACCAGGTAGATCGTCTCCAAACACAGCAGCTCATAACAGTCTATCAGGGAAAGAGAAAAATCTCTGAGCTGACACTTCAAAGAGATGCACTTCAGAGTTGCTATTTAAAGATTAAGGAGCAGAGGGACACAGGAAGACAAAGCATCAGCTTCGTGAGAAGCCTTGACCCCTTGTCCCATGTCTCAAGGTGTGGCTGAATTTCATTATTTTATCAGAGAAGTTGTGCAGGAGGAAACTAAAGATGCTCAGTGTGGTCAAAGCATGGGATATAAATAAGAAGAAACCAACATGATAGAAAAACATAGATAATCCACAAAGAAGAGAAATGAGTAACAGAATTAGAGCATGGGGGCCAGCCACATAGCATCTCAAGGACCTCAGTGAAATCAGTACGTGACCAGAGATGAAGACCCACTAAATGGTTGTAAGAAAGAAATGTCATAGCTGGAGTTGCTTTCAAAATTACTGTTTCTATAAGAAAAAGTGGCCATGATGAAAGAGCATTTTCAAAGCTCTGGGAAAAGATGAGGGGTGATTACTTTAATATATGATATGTTAACACTAGTAGGAGAGGGTACTCTTTTGAAAAATAACAATTGAATAATGCTGTGTTAAAGGGCTTTGCATGCTAACTCAAATGTTAACATGGCTAGATGAAAATACAGTTAAGATATGGGAATTTAATGTTCTCAAGTAAGACACAAAAAAGTACAAAAGTGGGCAGCATTCTATATCCTAAGAGACACTGTAATGTAAGCACATGTTAGCCAAATCACAATTACTGAGAAAATGTCATCATAATGCTTACACTTGTCAACAGGGTGTACTACTAATGTGCTATAAGTGACTCTCACAAATCATTCTGAAAAGAAAAATGACAGGACAGAAAAACATACATAATTCACAAAGAAGAGAAATCAGAAACTACTGAAATCATCACACTCAAGGAAATGCACATTAACATATTGGTTACATGTCATTGAATGTACCAGATTGAAATATATATATATATATATATATATATATATATATATGTGTGTGTGTGTGTGTGTGTATATATATATATATATATATATATATATATATATATCTTAAAATTGTGAAGCATCAGCTGTTGGACAGAAAGAAGAAAAACAGAATCATATAGAGTGCTGGTGGTCACGGCTCTTCAGGACGGCAACTTGGCAGAATCTAGTGATACTGAACAATGCACAGACCTCACATTCCAACAGTCCCATTTCTAAGAACAGAAAGAGAAGCCCCTGCACATTTTTGTGATGGAAATTGTCTAAGGTGCAGAGACAATTAACGAGGTTGTGTGCAATGCAAATAGACCAGTTATACAATCATTTATAGGGATTAATACAAATGGCAAGTGAAAATAGAAGGTTGAAAATATACATGAAATGTACTTCTATTTTTTAAATATTATGTGTGTTTATTGATTATGGGGGGCTATTTGTGGGAGGATGTACCCATACGTACATACACATGCACAAAGAGACCAGGAAGTAAGTTGTAGAAGTCAGTTCTGTCTTTCTATCATCTGGGAGCCCAGGTCATCAGTCTTGGTAGCAAGGTTTGTTACCCATCAAGTCATCTTGCCACCCCCATTGTACTTTTATATAAAGTGAAATATTCTGTAGTGCTCTTTGTTGTTAAGATATCAAATAATGGAAGCAAATGATGACACTCACCTACCTCAAACAGTTTTTCAAAGAAGAAAGAAACAAAAGGGATGAAGAATAGAGAAATGAGCATGAATTGGTAACAATCTCTTATTTCATAAAGAGAGAAACTAATTACCTCTCTGCAGACAAAGAGTTATTTCATGGGATGAAGTTATTTTATCATACTACAAAATAAACAAAAACAGGCTGACTGTAAGGAACAAGGCTCAAAGGGCCATATGGTGTAAGAGTTCAATTTTATGAAATTTCCAGGATTTGTAAAGTCATAAAGAGGAAGCACAGACTAATGCCTGTCAGTTACCAAGAGGGAGGAAGAGATGGGGGTATAGTTTAATAAAGAGAGGGTTTCTTTCCAGCAATGAAAATGTTTTGAAAGTACGAATACACAGTGTCATCATGGGAGCATTAAATGGAAGCGAATCAAACACTGTAAACTGACTATTGCGTTGCATAGACTTGACCTCCATAACAACAATAGCAAAAGCAAAACTAAAGAGTATTTCTAAGAGTAGAAGACTAAAAGAAAATAAGGTGTCAGAAGAACCTCCAGAGGCTTATGAGAGAGGTGATTTGGCCTGAGCTACTGGCATGGAGCACAGGTTATAAAAATGTGGATAACCCAAGACTTGTCTTCTCAAGGGAACTTGGTAACCAATCAATGGAGAAGGAGAACTAGGAAGAGAGAAGTTGAAGGTAAGATAAGATCTGTGATTGGCTAGCATGAGGGAAATGTATTCCATTTCCACTGAGGGGAAGGAACGAGAGAGGAAGGAGCAAACCCCAACAGGAAAGGAGCGATTCCATCTGAAATGCGCGGGCGGCACTTGAGCAGTTTCTGGGCTGCCCCAGTAAAGACATGGAGCGAACATTCAAGCTTCAGCTCATTTATACCTCAGTTGCAGCCATGGAAGCTGGTGAGATCACAGTGACAGTAAAATGACGAAAAATTCCAAGATAAAACCCTAAATAGCGCAGTCGTTAACATCCTACAACAAACTCTGTGAGAGCCAGAAGCCAAGAAGTTGTCTCAAAAAACGAAAGTTGTACAAAAATCTAGAGCCATCAAAATAAGGGCAGAGAAGCTGGTTGCTGGAGATTAGTTGGTCTTCAGATATATTATAGAAAGCCATTTTCCTGTCAACATAAAGAAACATAAGGCAAAAACAACTTTTCTAGTCCAACAAAACCCAATAACCTCAATACTCATAACACAGATATTAGTAAAATTAAAAAAAAAATCTAGAGGAAGAACTTTGGCCAGAGAAGAAATGGAAAGAAAGATAGAGGTTAGAAACAGGCCTTCTGACTGAACTGAAAGCAAAGAATTTTGCAAATGTCTCTACCAGAACTCCCCAAAATGGAAGAGAGACTAGTTGTACAGCCCTTAGCATCTCAAAGAAAGTAATATTTCTAAGATACTTAATTTGTTCTTGAAAATCCGTGTTAACTGTCTTTCTCAGATACAACCCCAAATAAAAATTTCTTCTCCACATTTTAAATTAAAATTAATTTAATAATCCAGGCCATGTATAGTAAGTGCATGCCTTTAATTCCGGCACTTGGGAGGAAACAGCAAGCAGATCTCTGTGAGTTGAGGCCAGCCAGGGCTATCTAGTGAGTCCTTGTCTCCAAAACTTGTCATCATCACCAAAGAGCTCTCCATGGTGACCATGCAACTTTTTCTCTTATGAAGACCCTCCCCCAAGCTTCTCACACAACATGTGCATGCAGAGTCCATCACAAGTCCTACTGTAAGGCGGATGTTCTCTCAAATCTTCTCAGACTGACAGAACATCAGACCCATACCAGTTGCTGGCACCATAAACATTTCTTTTTTTTTTCCAGTTTTCTTTAAACCAGGCATTTGGCTCAGTTAGCTAAGTACCAGCGAGGAAAGTTTCAGGACCTGAGCTTGACACCACAGAACCCACACAAAAAAGGCTGCAGCTAGCAGCCGCACACACCTCAAATCCAAGTGTTGGAGACAGGAAGATCCCTGGGGCTCAGTGGCCATCCAACCTGGTTTAATCAGAGAGCCCTAGGCTCCAGAAAAGATCCTATCTCAAAAACAATAGGATAGAAGGGATTAAGGAAGACACCCAGCATCAACACCTGATCTCATATACAAATGCACATGCACTTACAAACCAGTCTTCAACCCATCCTCCAAGATCACAGGACTTGGTGGCTAAGGCCGTGCTGAAGAGACTTGGTGCCTCCTCTTCATCTTTCTCCGTTAAATGTATTGTGCACGCCATACTCAATGTTGACCCAAATATCTTCCACTATTAAGTCATTTTTCTCTGAACCTCACTCATGTCTTTCTTTCCCTAGTTGCAGACGTGGTTTTGTAAAAAAAAAAAAAAGAGCCCTTATGCTTTGGGGACAAAGGCAGGTTCAGCCTAAATGAGGTCATCAAGTTCCCAGTGCCCTAAGAGTCCAAGCCAATGACCAACTGAGTGTTCCAGCTGATCTTACTTTCCTTGGCATAGCACAGGCAGAGTACTGTAATATAATGCAAAATGGCTCCAAAGAGAAACCAGACACTGACCAGAGTCTTGCCAAAGCACAGTTAAATAATACCAAAGTGGCCCTTTCATCAGAATACTGAGCCTCTCATGGCCTCCCCAAGAATGAAAGTAATCTTCCACTGTGAATGTGGGCTGGCTGACAACCATACCAGACTCAGCCCCATAAAGTAGATGTGCTTTTTAATTGGCAGACGTGTGCTGGGAAGGATGAAAATGCTGACAACCAGACCAAGAGACAAAGCACAGGACTCACTCGGAGCAAGGGTGATCCAAATTTAGAATATGCTTATAGTGCTAAAACAATACTCAAATGCTTATCCTGCCCAGGATCTCTTTCAACAACTTACAATAGCAGAACCTTCTCTGAGAAAGAAGTAGACTTAACATTTCTAAGTTTCTTTGTAAATTAAATCGTTTATATTAAATAATCAGTGGGATCTCAGGTAGACTGTCACTTGCATCAAGAAATCAATTCTTCTCCGTTTCTTCCTCATTTATTTATTCTCATTTGTTAAGCCAAAATTTCTTGAGAGCCTACTAAAAGCCAGACATATTTTACCTTCTGGAAACTAAGTATAGAAAACACAAGGGGTTAAAAGCACACTGACCTTGTAAAAGGGCTGGGTGTCTAGCACCCACCAAGGGCAGTTCCCAACCACCTGTAATTCGATGTCCAAGGGTTCCGATTTCTTCTTTTGTTCTCCATGAGTACCTACCCTCCATACACACATATACATATAATTACAAATAAAATAAACTTTAATATTAATACAATACAGTCTCTGCCTTCACGGAACTTGTGTTCTACTGAGTAAATGCAATGAGCAAACACGTATATGTGAACAAAGAGTACCGGGTGATAATATGTACTAGGGAGAAAGATTACGCTGGGTAAACACAACAGTTTGGATCTTGAATGTCTCCCAAAGACTGGTGGATTAAAATCTAGGTCCCCCAACACATGACAGCATTGGAAAAGTAACAGAAACCTTGAGAGGTGAGGACTAGGAGGAGGGAACGAGCTGAGGGCTTTGAAGTGGATACCAGAAGGGGCTCTTTGTGCAACTTCATGTCTACCAAGAGGTGGATACACTGCTCTGCCATGCAGTTCCCACCGTGATGTGCTGACTCCCACAGACACAAGGCCACGAGGTCAAAAGAAACCTTCCTAACTATAATCCAAAACCTTTTTAATTCTTAAGTTGATTATCAGATATATTGTTATAGTAATAAGATCTTGGTGATATAAAGGAGGAAAGAGAATGGTGAGGTCATTAAAGACAGTGTTAACCTTTAAGACTGAGATAAAAATCATTGGCTATCAATCAACTGCAAACTAATCAGGGCCTCCTAGATGTACATTAACTAGAATGAAACAGATATATCATCCAATCAGATTAACTCACTTTCTTATTTTCTAGATATATTATTAACACAACTTTACCAGTAATGACTTATAGTCTTTTACATAAATACAGATTTATTCAAACTATCATTCATAGAAAATGAGTGATAATTTTATCATACATTGGTCAAACCAATTCATTCATAAGGCTCTTGCATGAATTTTTTTCAACCTATTATTTTCATAAAATGCTTTGGGTATTTTTGTTTGTTTGTATATTTTCTTCAAAAGCTTAAAAACCTCAGATTTAGTTTTTTCAACCTAGGGAAAATGGTGACCGTTGGAGGTTAATGCATGATTATAATCATGGCAATCGGGTAAGAATATGGTCAGAACTCTGAGGCCAACCTGGGCCACAGAGAAGAGCCCTGCTGAGAGAAAGAAACAGAAACAGAGAGAGAAACTTAGCAGTCTGTCCCCTCTCAGATAAAATTCAAATTTACTGTTCACTTATATGGTGATGTCAATATCATTCTGAGTCAAAACAGTTTTTAAAATGACACAATAAATTATTGGTTAGACTGAATAATAGAAATGTCTAAAAAGAGACAAAATTTAAAATAGCCCAAGACTTCTAAGCATGGTGGTCCCTGCTTGTATTTCCAGCATTTCGGAGATGCAGTAAGGAGTGTCATGAGTTCAAGAACAATCGTGGCTACATATGAGGTCTGAGCACAGCCTTAAAAAAAGATAAGAACCTTCTCATCCTTTATTCCTAACAGTAAAAATAATGATGATGAAGGAGTAAGACTTCTGCAGTTTCTTTTGAAGTGCACAGATCTGCTCTACAAACTGTGGGAATGTCCATTTCACCTCTGGGTTGCAACTTTGAGGGTAATTAAATAAAAGTCCAGTACAAAATTAGAAACATCTAAATTAAATATCATTCCAGTCATGGTAAATTTTTCTAATGTCGTTGATGAAAGCAAACAATGTATTCTGCAAAAATTCGCCCACCCGCTAACATGTGACTGCTTTAGAAAGCAGAACATATTTAAATATTTTGTGATGAAACAGGATTCGAGCTGAGCAGAGTTAGAATAACCAGTTTATAAATACAATTCATTGGTGTATTGTTAATCACAATGTTGAATTGCACACAAAATTTGAAAGAATCATCCATAAATTTTATATTTGATTTTTAACCAATTTATCCTAAAAACTTAGTATTTTCAGGGGGAAAAAATGTTGCTTTTAGAAGAATAGATCAGGAACTGTGTTGGATGCTGGAAACCACCCAAACCCACTCTATTCGAGACTGAATTCTCAGTTTCCCAGTAGCAGTCGGTAAAGCTTTGGGGCTAAGACTTCCTTCCTTGCCACTTCACTCCACTAAAGGGAGAGACTGTGTCCAAAGCCAGGTATTTCCTAAGCAGCCCAGCTGCTGTGCCTCAATTCTCCGCAGTTCTTCAGGCCCTACCTGGCTCCTGAGTGTCTAAGGAATGGATTGAGGGTTTTGTTGCATCTGCACCATAGCCTGACTGTTCTTGGTATCCATTCCCACTGGCACTGGCCTAGTTTCCTTCCAGTTGCTGAGATAACACACTGACCAAAGGCAACCTAGTGAACAAAGGGTTTATTTTAGCTTGTAAGTCATGGCCAATCATCCAGAAAAGCCAAGGCAGGATCCTGAAGTAGAAACCACAGGCGAGTATTGCTTTTATTAACTTTTTCAGCTTGGCTTCCCACACAGTCAAGGACCACCTACCTACCCAGGGGGAGGCACTGCTCACAATGGGTTGGGCCCTCCAACATCAATCAACAATCAAGACAATACCCCACAGATGTGCCCCAAACCAGCCTGATGGAAGCAAGTCCTCAGATGAGGTGTCTTCTTCACAAATGACTCCAGTTTGTGTCAAGTTGGCAATGCCCTCAAGGATTTTTTTTTATCCCAAGACAAGGAGAGAAGTAGAGAGGCTGTATGTACATGGTAAATTCTAAGAAAGGTAAGGTTTAGGTAATGTATGTATAGAGAAGACCTGGAAACCGATTCCCTCAAATCTCTGAGTTCTCCCCCCTCTGGCAAAATATTGGCATGTATCTAAGGGGTCTATACCTTCTCTCATGTGCTAAACTCTGATCTATACAAGTTGCTAGTGATACTAATACTCAATAATTAATTACTCAGGAGGCACAACCAAGAATATCTCTGAGAGCTTGAGGTCTGCCTATTCTAACAGAACAAAGTCTAGGCTGACTAGGATGATACAGTGAGACCCCATCTCAAAACAAAACAGAAAAAAAACTTTTGAGTTGAATATTTGCTAGTGTCTTCCCCTTGGGCTGAGTGAAATATAGGCAAAGGACAGTTGCACTTAAATGTTTCTGTGCAGACTTTGTAAAAACAGTGTAAGCCGGATGAAAGTCTAGTAGCGCAGTGAGTACTTATCATTTACGAGAATACCAAATAAGAATAATGTGTAAAATTGGAAATGTCTCCACTAATTTCATTACCGATGACAAACAAGTCCTAATAACTAAAGTAAAAAAAATTATATTAAGTCCAATTAGTACTGATATATGTCTGTTTTGTAAATAGAATATTCTAATAAGACTGTGGTTACTTTTAAATTTTAACGAAGATAATTGATTGTGGTTGGACTAGGACAGGACACAATTTGATGAAATTGAGTTTCCATTGTGAATTGCCCTTCAATAATCCATTTATCCAGCCATTTTTCAACAAAGGAACCCAGGAACAATGAACCCAAGATAATTCATTTGGATGGAAAAACAATAAATAGACCAAACAGATTTTAAAAAAAGATAAGTCGGGTCATGAAAGTATAGTCAAGAAACTAAACTGAAGAATGTAAGGGAATAGGAAAAGAAGAAAGGGGAGGAGAAGGAGGAGGGAGGAGGAGAGGAGGAATGAAAACCATGCCACGCACACAGCTGCCGAGTAGCAATGGTATATTATGCCAAAACCTAAATGAGTAGCATTGGCTTTATACAGAGCTAGGGAAGAGTCTCCAAGCACAGAAAATGAGACAGAAGAAAGAAGCTAGCCCAGTTCACAACAGAGGAGAGACGACAGGCCTCTAAATGCAGTAGAATAAGCAACAGTTAAAGTATACATGACGTAAGAGAGTTACAAGAGCCATGAGAGAGCCACAAGACAGGACAAACCACATACAGTACCACAGGCCGAAGGAAGAGATGTTATCTTTAAGTGGTCAAAACTTTTTCAACCACAGAAAGACAGTGGAGTCTGTTTTGTTTTGTTTTGTTTTGTTTTTTTCTATAAATGTCTTATGTATTTATTTAAGGTCCTAGGCTTTGTTAATAAGTGTTAGTAGCCTATCTTGATCCATTTCTCTTTGCAATATCCTGGCCTGCATTTTTTTAAGTTCCTAGTCATAAATACATAGAGAAATGGATCAGGATAGAGTATTACATAATCAGGGCCATTTATGGTCTGTAGTTAGCTTAAACTAGGATGGTAGTGGCAGAGACAAAGGGAATTTATGTAGGTTCTAGTCTGTGTTGTTCAAGGGTACAGCCAGTGGAAAGAAAAGTGGTCTCCTTAGTGTTTGCCTTTAGCAGCCAAATGAAAGGTTGGAGGGTGGAACAGAAGGAATTTGAAGAAGAATTTGGGCCACAGCCAATCCACACCCAGGAAGCCAACTGGAGTTAAGTGCAGACCAGGCCAATGACGACCTCAAATGTTCCCAACTAACCTCATGTCTTTCTCCCTCCATTTAAGCACTTGGCTCAGCACCACAGCCCTCTGCCTCCCAGATGCAATGACCCCCTCTGGTTCTCATTTGGATAGTTGATTCTTGACTTGCTGGTCAATGTTTACTTTAACCAGACCTTCCTATTCCTGCTCTCTCCGTGTCCAAGGATCTGCGGTTCCTTGGCCCATCTCCCCACTGATGCATTCTTTATCCATAGAGGTGGTGCCGTGACCATGGAAGAAGAAGCTCAGAAAGGAGACTTAGAGATCATCTAGTGAGAAAATAAAAAAAAAAAAGATATCCTCACATGACTCCTCTGCCTACCACATAGGAGTCATGAGTGAGTTAAGAGCCCTAGGACTCACCTATCCTGGGAACCAGAATAAGATGGAAGAGCTCCAAGACCTGGGAAGTGTTGGCAGTGGTCTGATACTGCCTTTGTCAGAAGCCGTAGGATGGCATGATAACACAGGCATGCTGGTCCCCACACTAAAACCTTTCAATCACCATACACTGACTCACATCATCCCACAGATACAAACAAAGGAGGGTGCCCAGAATGGTGTAAGTACACTATGCTCTCGAGTTAACAGGGATTCCGAAGCCACCTATACAACACTTCACCTATGGAATAAAGTGCGAGGACGACTCTGCACTTTACTAAGGACTATTAGGAATAGAGACATTTATGAACAAACTAGGGATCTCAAGTCTTCCCTTTGTATTTATTTTCCCCGTGGTTTTGAAAAGTGTTAAATATGCGACTGCAAGAAAGCCTATGAGGCGAGGGAGTCTCTCTTTGTCTTCGTTCTCACATCACTTCTAAATTAACAGAGAATCCTTCTTTCTGTTCCTTTGCCAGGGCAAAAAGCCTGTGATCACTTCCTAGGTTCTTCCTTGATCTGACCTTTAAGTTCATAAAGAAAATTCCTTAGTGTGTTAATCTCTTATTTAAATACATGGGGATCTTGTCTGCAGCATCCCATCCAGCCGGTAGCGGATCAGCCAGACCTAGCCAACCTGTCAGGTGCTGAGACCCTGCCGGCAGAACCAGGTACCAGAGACAGCCCGAGTTTAAGACCTCCGGGGACTCAGGTCTGGGGCAGGAACTGCGCACAGCCTAGCGGTTTGGAGTTCAGCGGCCGTGCCTGAACTCTGCGCTCGCAGGCCAGACCCCCGAACCCCCTGCAGGCAGCGCCATCTTGTCTGCAGCATCCCATCCAGCAGGTAGCAGGTCAGCCATACCTAGCCAGCCTGCCAGGTGCTGAGACCCTGCCAGCGGAACCAGGTACCAGAAACAGCCCAAGTTTAAGACCTCCGGGGACTCAGGTCTGGGGCAGGAACTGCGCACAGCCTAGTGGTTTGGAGTTCAGCGGCCGTGCCTGAGCTCTGCGCTTGCAGGCCAGACCCCCGAACCCCCTGCAGGCAGCGCCATCTTGTCTGCAGCATCCCATCCAGCCGGTAGCGGATCAGCCATACCTAGCCAACCTGTCAGGTGCTGAGACCCTGCCGGCGAGTTTAAGACCTCCGGGGACTCAGGTCTGGGGCAGGAAGTGCGCACAGCCTAGCGGTTTGGAGTTCAGCGGCCGTGCCTGAGCTCTGCGCTCGCAGGCCAGACCCCCGAACCCCCTGCAGGCAGCGCCATCTTGTCTGCAGCATCCCATCCAGCCGGTAGCAGGTCAGCCAGACCTAGCCAGCCTGCCAGGTGCTGAGACCCTGCCAGTGGAACCAGGTACCAGAGACAGCCCGAGTTTAAGACCTCCGGGGACTCAGGTCTGGGGCAGGAACTGCGCACAGCCTAGCGGTTTGGAATACAGCGGCCGTGCCTGCGCTCTGTGCTCGCAGGCCAGACCCCAAACCCCCTGCAGGCAGCGCCATCTTGTCTGCAGCATCCCATCCAGCCGGTAGCAGGTCAGCCAGACCTAGCCAGCTTGCCAGGTGCTCAGACCCTGCCCACAGAACCAGGATAAGCAACATTTCTTGTTTATTAAGAAGAGTGAGGACCAGCTATAGCGGCAGGCCTCCATATTGCAACCAGGACACAGCTGGAAAGGTGCAGATAGAGACTCCGCCTGGGGCTAGAGCAGGGAGAGCTGCTAAGCTCTCGCCCACAGGCGGGCCCAAGCGCCTAGGATCTGCAGCACATCCCTGCGAGCTTAGGCCGTGCACCGAGGCAACCGGCACCACCCAGCTCCCCAGGAGCCCGGACCAGCGATAGCGGCAGGCCTCCATACTGCAACCAGAACACAGCTGGAAAGGAACAGGTAGACAGATTCCATCAGGGGCTACCACGTGGGGGGATCTGCTAGGCTCTCGCTACTAGGCAGGCCCAGCAGCACCTGCCGAGGCTCTGCTGCACTCCCCCACACTTCCCGGAGACCTCAGGCCGTGCACAAAGTCAGTGGGTGGCAGCCAGCTCGTGATCCCGTTGAGCAGCAATCACGCATAACCACCAGTAGAGAAACAACAGGTAAGCCCAGCCTCATAGGAGATTCAAACACCAGCCAGTGACAACAAGGTCAACTAACACCAGAAATAACCAGATGGCAAAAGGTAAACGAAGGAATGTCACTAACAGAAATCAAGACAACATGACAGCATCTGAACCCAGTTTGCCAACAACAGGAAGCCCTGGATACCCCAAAACACCAGAAAAACAAGACTTGGATATAAAATCACTGGTCAGTATGCTGGTAGCTGAACACATAGAAAAATCTCGTAAAGAAATAGAAGAGAAAATGGATCAAAAGTTAGAAGCCTTTACAAGGCAAATACAAAAATCACTTCAAGAAATGCAGGAGAAGATGGATCAAAAAGAAGAAGACAATAAGGAGGAAAGACAAAAATCACTTAAAGAAATACAGAAGAACGTGGGCCAACAAGTAGAAGCTATGAAAGAGGAAACACAAAAATCTATCAAAGAAATACATGAAAACACAATCAAGCAAGCGAAAGATCTGAGCACATCCATCCAGGCACTAAAAACAGAAGTAGAAACAACTAAGAAATCGCAGAGGGAGACAACATTGGAGATAGAAAACCTTGGGAAGAAATCAGGAGCCATAGATGCAAATATCAACAATAGAATACAAGAGATAGAAGACAGAATATCAGAAGCCGAAGATACCATAGGAACCATTGATTCAACAGTCAAAGAAAATACTAAATGCAAAAAGGCTGTAACCCAAAACATCCAGGAAATCCAGGACACAATGAGAAGACCAAACCTAAGGATTATAGGTATAGACGAGAATGAAGATGTACAAGTTAAAGGGCCAGCAAATATCTTCTACAAAATTATGGAAGAAAACTTCCCCAACCTAAAGAGAGAGATGCCCATGAATATACAAGAAGCATACAGAACCCCAAACAGACTGGATCAGAACAGAAATACATCCCGTCACATAATAATCAAAACTCCAAATGTACTAAACAAAGAAAGAATATTAAAGGCAGCAAGAGAAAAAGGCCAAGTAACTTATAAAGGAAGACCTATCAGAATAACACCAGACTTCTCACCTGAGACCATGAAAGCTAGAAGATCCTGGGCAGATATCATGCAAACTCTAAGAGAACACAAACTTCAGCCAAAACTACTTTACCCAGCAAAGCTCTCAATCACCATAGATGGAGACATCAAGGTATTCCATGACAAAACCAAATTTTCACGATATCTTTCCACAAATCCAGCCCTACAAAGGATAATAGGGGGAAAACACCAAGACAAGGACGGAAACTACTCCCGGGAAGAAGCAAGATAGAAACCTCCTCTCATCAAACCCAAAAGAAGGTAACCTCTCGAATATAAAAAATAAATAAAATAAATAAATACAATTTCAAAAATGTCTGGAGGAAATAATTACTATTCCTTAATATCTCTTAACATCAATGGACTCAATTCCTCAATAAAAAGACATAGATTAACAGACTGGATACGGAAACAGGACCCTACATTTTGCTGCATACAGGAAACACATCTCAGTGTCAAAGACAAACACTGCCTTAGAGTAAAAGGCTGGAAGACAATTTTACAAGCAAACTGTCTCAGGAAACAAGCTGGAGTAGCCATTCTAATATCAGATAAAATTGACTTCCAACCTAAAATCATCAAAAGAGACTCAGAAGGTCACTTCTTGCTGGCCAAAGGAAAAATCCACCAAGAAGAGTTCTCAATACTGAACATCTATGCTCCAAATGCAAGGGCAGCCTCATTCGTAAAAGAAACCTTACTAAAGCTTAAAGCACACATTACACCTAACACAATAATTGTGGGTGACTTCAACACTCCACTCTCCTCAATGGACCGATCAGGAAAGCAGAAACTAAACAGGGACACAGTGAAACTAATTGAAACTCTGGACCAATTGGATTTAACAGATATATATAGGACATTTCATCCTAAAGCTAAAGAATATACCTTTTTCTCAGCTCCACATGGGACCTTCTCCAAAATAGACCATATAATTGGTCACAAGACAGATGTCAACAAATACAAGAATATCGAGCTAATCCCATGCCTTCTATCAGATCACCATGGAGTAAGAGTGGTCTTCAATAACAACAAAAACAACAGAAAGCCCACATACACATGGAAACTGAACAATACTCTACTCAATGACACCTTGGTCAAGGAAGAAATAAAAAAAGAAATCAAAGACTTTTTAGAATTCAATGAAAATGAAGGTACAACCTACCCAAATCTATGGGACACAATGAAAGCAGTGCTAAGAGGAAAACTCATAGCTCTAAGTGCATCCAAAAAGAAACTGGAGAGAGCATATACTAGCAGCTTAATGGCACACCTTAAAGCCCTGGAAGAAAAACAAGTTAATTCACCCAAGAGGAGTAGAAGACAAGAAATCATCAAACTCAGGGCTGAAATCAATCAAATAGAAACAAAGAGAACCATACAAAGAATCAACAAGACCAGGAGCTGGTTCTTTGAGAAAATCAACAAGATAGATAAACCCTTAGCCAGACTAACCAAAGGACACAGAGACAGTATACAAATTAACAAAATTAGAAATGAAAAGGGAGACATAACAACAGAAACTGAGGAAATTCAAAACATCATCAGATCCTACTACAAAGGTCTATACTCAAAACAACTGGAGAACCTGGAGGAAATGGACAATTTCCTAGACAGATATCAAATACCAAAATTAAATCAGCATCAAGTAGATCAGCTAAATAGTCCCATAACCCCTAAAGAAATAGAAGGGGTTATAGAAAGCCTCCCAACCAAAAAAAGTACGGGACCAGATGGTTTTAGTGCAGAATTCTACCAGACCTTCAAAGAAGACTTAACACCAATACTCTCCAAACTATTCCACAAAATAGAGACAGAAGGGACACTGCCCAACTCATTCTTCGAAGCCACAATTACGCTAATACCTAAACCACAAAAAGATCCAACAAAGAAAGAGAACTACAGGCCAATTTCTCTTATGAATATAGATGCAAAAATACTAAATAAAATTCTTGCTAACCGAATCCAAGAGCACATCAAAACGATCATCCACCATGATCAAGTAGGCTTCATCCCAGGGATGCAGGGATGGTTCAATATACGGAAATCCATCAATGTAATCCACTACATAAACAAACTGAAAGAAAAAAACCACATGGTCATCTCATTAGATGCTGAAAAAGCATTCGACAAAATTCAGCATCCTTTCATGCTAAAAGTCTTGGAAAGAGCAGGAATTCAAGGCCCATACCTAAACATAGTAAAAGCAATCTACAGCAAACCAGTAGCCAACATCAAAATAAATGGAGAGAAACTTGAAGCATTCCCACTAAAATCAGGGACTAGACAAGGCTGCCCTCTCTCTCCATATCTTTTCAATATAGTACTTGAAGTTCTAGCAAGAGCAATTAGACAACATAAGGAAGTCAAAGGGATACAAATTGGAAAGGAAGAAGTGAAACTATCATTATTTGCAGACGATATGATAGTTTACCTAAGCGACCCAAAAAACTCCACCAGAGAACTTCTACAGCTGATAAACAACTTCAGCAAAGTGGCAGGTTATAAAATTAACTCAAGCAAGTCAGTGGCCTTCTTGTACTCAAAGGACAAGCAGGCAGAGAAAGAAATTAGGGAAATAACACCCTTCACAATAGCCACAAACAACATAAAGTATCTTGGCGTAACTCTAACCAAACAAGTGAAAGATCTGTACAACAGGAACTTCAAGTCCTTGAAGAAAGAAATCGAAGAAGACCTCAAAAGATGGAAAAATATTTCTTGCTCCTGGATTGGCAGGATCAATATAGTAAAAATGGCCATCTTGCCAAAAGCAATATACAGATTCAATGCGATCCCCATCAAAATCCCAACTCAATTCTTCATAGATCTAGAAAGAGCAATTCTCAAATTCATCTGGAGCAACAAAAAACCCAGGATAGCTAAAACTATTCTCAACAATAAAAGGACTTCTGGGGGAATCAATATCCCTGACCTCAAGCAGTACTACAGAGCAATTGTGTTAAAAACTGCATGGTATTGGTATAGCAACAGGCAAGCAGATCAATGGAACAGGATTGAAGACCCAGAGGTTAACCCACAGACTTATGGTCACTTGATCTTTGATAAAGGAGCCACAACCATCCGGTGGAATAAAGATAGCCTTTTTAACAAATGGTGCTGGTTCAACTGGAAGTCAACATGCAGAAGAATGCGAATTGATCCAATCTTATCTCTTTGCACTAAGATCAACTCCAAGTGGATCAAGGACCTCCACATAAAACCAGACACACTGAAACTATTAGAAAAGAAACTTGGGAAGACCCTGGAGGACTTGGGCACAGGGGGAAAAGTTCCTGAACAGAACACCAATAGCTTATGCTCTAAGATCAAGAATCGACAAATGCGACCTCATAAAATTACAAAGTTTCTGCAAAGCAAAGGACACTGTCAGAAGGACAAAACGGCAACCAACAAAGTGGGAAAAGATCTTCACCAACTCCACATCCGACAGAGGGCTAATATCCAATATATACAAAGAACTCAAGAAGTTAGACCGCAAAGAACCAAATAACCCTATCAAAAAATGGGGCACAGAGCTAAACAAAGAATTTTCACCAGAAGAAATTCGGATGGCCGAGAAACACCTTAAAAGATGTTCAACATCATTAGTCATCAGGGAAATGCAAATCAAAACAACCCTGAGATTCCACCTCACACCAGTCAGAATGGCTAAGATTAAAAACTCAAGAGACAACAAGTGCTGGCGAGGATGTGGAGAAAGAGGAACACTCCTCCACTGTTGGTGGGATTGCAAAATGGTAAAACCGCTCTGGAAATCAGTTTGGCGGTTCCTCAGAAAATTGGGCATGTTACTTCCAGAGGACCCTGGCATACCACTCCTGGGCATATACCCAGAGGATTCCCCTGCATGCAATAAGGACACATGCTCCACTATGTTTATAGCAGCCTTGTTTATAATAGCCAGAAATTGGAAGGAGCCCAAATATCCTTCAAAGGAGGAATGGATACAGAAAATGTGGTATATTTATACAATGGAATACTACACAGCAATTAAAAATAATGAATTCATGCAATTTGTAGGTAAATGGTTAGACCTGGAAAATATCATCCTGAGTGAATTAACCCAATCACAAAAGAATGCACCTGAAATGCAATCACTGATAAGTGGATATTAATGAGCCCAGAAGCCCTAAATACTCAAGACACAAATAGCAAGTCAAATGATTCCCAAGAAGAAGAAAGGAGAGGACCCTGGGCCTGTAAAGATTGCTTCCAGTTTAGTAAAGAAACCGAGGGGGGAGGGGGAATTATTGGGGAACAGATGGGGGGGAGAGGAACTATGGGAACTATGGTGGGTGGGAACTGGGAAAGGGGAAAGCCTTTGGAATGTAAACATAGAATATAGAAAATAAAATTAAAAAAAAAATAAATACATGGGTATTTTTTTACACAATAGAATGTATTATTGTTCTATATAAATTAGCATTTTCTCCAAAGAAAAACATGAAGGTCTGATGAATTTTTTAATTAATATACACATTTATCCTGAACAATGAATGACTCCAATTTTCCCTCCCCTGATAGAACATAAGCTATACCCTGAGGGAAAAAAAACAACAAAACAAAACAGAAACCAAGCTTTTAGAAAGTAAAAATTGATCGCTTCTCGGCCTTTTGGCTAAGATCAAGTGTAGAAAGTAAAAAATGAAAACGGACTGCAAATGTGCCTTCAAAATTAAACAAGTCTTGGAAGTAGTCTTTCAACTAGAATCCTCTGAGGTAGGTAATGTGCCAGGAACCCTTTAAAGGTAAAGAGACAGCCACCTTCTTCTGTACATGACATGATGGGAGTTGATAGCTCCCATCATCAGAGGCCGGGGTACCTCCTAAAGCTTGAGACAATGGCCCCTGAAGCTGATCTCCTCAGAAAAAGTGGCATAAACTGAAACCACTACTTAGTAAATGGGCTTCATGTAAAATACATGAATGCAAAGCCAGCAACTGGACATTAAGAAGCACACACAAAGTCAGACAGCAGATCAGCAGTCACCACCTGTCACACATGTCTGTTAATGGTTAGCTTTGGTGTGCTCTCAACTGCACACTCTGGTACAGCTCTTTTTTTATACCTGAGGTTGTTTTGTTCCTCTGTCTCTATTCCACACCTGCTGCTTCCCGGAAGAACCTCCCACGTGCTAGCTAAACTGTGTGATCTAGGGCCCTCTGCCCCCTTGACCACAACTGCTTCAAAGCTGGATATACAAACTCTTGACAGTTTTTATATACTGAATCACCACTAGGAGAGCCAAGGGACAGCCTCTGGTCAACAAGAATACAGAATGTAAGAGGACAAAGTGAAGTTGTTAGAAGCACAGGCTAGTTGATGTGTCTGTGGGAGGAAAGAGAGAACTTGGTTGCCATGTTTATTGTGTGGGTTTTTTTTTTCTCTGACATTTTCCTTTGCAATTCTAATTTCTCATGAGACCATTGAACTTTTGTTCTTTGTACACTAAAACATAACTTTCCAGGCCAGTTCATGTGAGGTTCTGTTTCCCCTGATCAATACATGGCTAAACTACCAACCAAAGTCCATTAGCAGTATCCCTACTTTCTCTCAACTGAAGAGATTTCTCCACAGTTTCCCAAAGGCATATTGACAGGGTCTACAAGTGGCAGGGAAGAGAATAGCTGATTTTGTGCCACCAGGAAAGGAAACATGGGTAAGGGTTCATTTCCCCCTTGTCCTTCTTGGGGACATAATTCTTCAAGGATGTCTGTAAGTAATCCAACTTCTTCATAAAAAGTGTTTTTGTGAGTACCTATTGAGAAGCCTTGGCCCTTATAGGCTGCTTTAATGGTGCTATAAAGATCTGCACACTCTTTCATTCTCCAAAATAACAATATTAATCAAGTAGCAACACTCAAAAGTAGCAAATGGCTGTTGCAGAGATATATTCATTTAACACTCTAATAATAAAACAAGAATGGTTTCTATTATTCTTTCTGTATATATGTGTGTGTGTGTTTAATTTTACATTAAATGGAATTTTGTAGAATAGCTTGGAGGTCCTAAAAACAATTTATGATGTTGTTTTCATCTGAAGATGAATTCAGACTTTCAAAGGGCTAATTCTTAGACATTTGAAGTATAATCAATGCTTAATGAGAGGATTTCATGTGTTTTTTCATCTGAGGAAATTTGATTATAAGTGGTTTCAGATATCAAGGAATGATAATTGTTAGGAAATAATATTATTCAGGTTATAGCTTTTCTATGTATTTTCAGGGCTCAGGAATAAAAACTAGGTAGGGCAGAATGTCTGAGATTTATTCTCAATTATTCCCACAAAGGAAGTCATATTTTATTAAAAGAATAGATGAAGTAAATTGAGGAACTAAGCCTCGAAACTAAGGGCATGCGGATAGAATTTCTATTTCTATTCATGTTAGGGAAATGACTATAGGAAAGTATATATAAATACTCTGGACCACACACATAGGCATAACACAAGCATGGTGAGATAATTATTGGCATCACAGTGACATAAAAAGACATTTAATTTGGAGACCGCATTCTAGTTATCTTGGTCCTTTCTGTCTTTGGAAATTGTACCTTCCTGAAAAATATACTCCTATTAAATCCTACAAATGCCAAGTCCCAGTTACATCACTGTTAAGCACCTAGCAACACTTAGACACAATTTACAGATCTGTGGAAGTAGGGCAGTAGATGATGTCAAGCCTCTCTCTCTCAACTCCAGCATCCAATGACACAGTTTTTCACTAGGTTGAATCTCTAAAATGTCCAGGCACTTTATTCTGCATTAGCTATCTTAGTCAGTGCTGGGAGGCAACTGACCAGAACCTACACACACGGTTTTTGTGTCTAGGCTCAAAAATTATCTAAGGCCTAGAGAAGAAAGAAGACAAGAAATGATTCTTTAATGAGAACCAAAACCTCTATTTTTTTTCTTATTCTACAAGTAGTGGGTCTTTAGCATCTGCCAGTAAAGAATAATTTCCTAGGAAATTTCTGTTATAAATTAAAAATGACACTTCTTTACATAATGGCAGTCATTTTTAACGTAACTTTTCTAGATCACAGACTGTAAAGGAAGGGATACTTTAAATAGCTATTATTGTCAGACACAAAGAATTAGCCTTATAATTTCACATGATGAACATGAGAGACAGAGAGAGAGAGAGAGTAAAGAAGCAATTTCCATTCTAGCTTCCCTATAATACACTAAAACCACACAGCACTACATGATTTGGCATATCTTACTTGCAAAAGAGACAAAGCCCACCTATTGTGGTATATTGTGCAATATACCAATCACATGTCATATAAGCACCTCAAGATGCTTTCTAAAAGTGTATTTGTTGCCTGGAAAGTGATTTTGACTGCGGCTTTGAAAGGCCAAATGAAAGTTAGCGTTTCTAGACTGGATTCTCTCAAAGCTTCTGGATATTCTTAATAACAAGCAGCAATTCTTTACTTCTCCTGGGGAGAGAAAAGAATTTTCTAGCATGTCTAGAATGATTTACAAGTGAAAGAGACTATGAAGAAAAGAGTAATATTCCCATGTTTCCATATTGAGAGGTACAGTGTAGTCATATAGCATCATACATATCATCTCAACCAAAAGGCTGCAGATACTGACACCAGAGGTACTATCTTGTAACAAGGGGGTGGGGCATGCATGTGTTTGACCAAGGTACTAAGTCTAGGGAAATGGCTGATGTAGAAAGCCATGAGTTCTCAAAGCCTTCTCATGCCAAAGAACTGAGAATGCATATTGAAATAAAAGAATCCATTCTCCATGCAACATCTAGGTGAATTAAAAAGGGAAAGATGAAAAAAGAGAAAACAAATCTTCTTCCTCGACAGCGGGATATCCTCTACGTGAAGTTGTCAGTCCTGGGACTAGGAAGCCCTTTGCAAAAAGGTCTTTGGGGGGGAGGACGCGCCTCGGGGACTGGGCCCCCTAAGTCAGCTAAATCTAGCTCATAAGTGGGCGCAGCCGCCTATGAGTGAGTACCATGTCCTCTACCAGGCTAGAGACAGGCTGCAAGGGCAGAAAGGAAACCTGTTGGAGTGAGCGACATGTCATCTTTTCCCTACTTTGGAACTTGCGAATGTGACACCCACTGCCCTTTGCTGGACCACCTGCCTCCTCCTGGATCTGAGACCTAAACTTACTGTCATTCTCTTGGAGTCTCCGTCTCTTTCCCTTTGCTGTGATAAAATAGTGTGACAAAAGCAACTCAAGAAGGAAAAGGGTTATTTCAGATGGCGATGCAATGTCACAGTCCATCACTGCCAGGGAAGTCGCAGTGAGCATGCTTGAAGCAGTCAGTCCCATTGCATCCATGAGAAAGAGAGATCAATGGATGAGTGCAGGCTTGATCAACTTTCTCACTTTCTCCATCTTCCCCAGTCCAGGATCTCTGCCCAGAGAACAGTCCTACCCACAGAAAGCAACCTTCCCACCTCAATTAGACCAGATCAAGATGATCCCTGCAGGTCTGCCCCGAAGCCCGTCTAGATTCTGTCAAGTTGAGCATGTCGGCATGAACACACTAATATCCAGTCTCCCTTTGTATCCTGAACCCAGCCTGCTCTACTGGTATTTCTTTTACACAGAAGTATCCTGTGTTTATTCACAAAAATAAAGCCTTGCCAGATCACTTTCTCGACTGTTCTTCCTCTCCACCTCTGTCCCAAACACATACCCGTGCTTGCCAATCACTCTGTCACGCAGAGGTGGGTGGAGTGTGGGGAAAGGGAATCTCTGCCTGACTAGGTGTCTACTGTCTAGGATAAAGTGAGAAATGTGTGGCTTGATGAAATTGTTAACTAAATTCTCCCAACTGAATAGGATGCTGTGCCCACATCATTCATAGTCCTGTCCATCCAGAATGAGAGAAACAACCATACAAAGCCACAGCTAAACCTGCCGGCCCTAACTCCATACTCAAATTGTGAGTGCTTGGGTATTTTGGAAAAGTTATGTGCAACATTAACAAGCAGACTTTAAAATCTCACTCTAATTAAAAAAAAAAAAAGGACCCTCTTAATCTCTCCCAATCCACTACCAGGTTTCAATCCTGTCCCCCCCACCCAAATTGTGTATATGCCAGACAGCTATGAAAATTAGATGCCCAAAAGTCAGATATCATAGTTTGCATTTGTAAAATTGGGGACAGTTAGTTCCCTGACGCTCACTGGCCAGCCAGTCTGGCAAAAATTGGTGAGTTTCCGTTTCAGGGAGAGATATTGTCTTAAAGAATAAGGTTGGGGCAGAGGTTGCAAGATGGCTCAAGTCTGATGACCTGAATTTGATCCCTGGCACCCATGGAAGCACATAACAATTCTGAAAGCCGTCCTCTAAATTCTACATGAAAATGAATGTAAGCACGTGAATAAATAAGTAAATCAATATGAAAAACAGGGCAGGGAGTATCTGAGGAAGACACTTGCCATTGACTTCTGGTCTCTAAACCACACATTACACAGTGCTTGCATACCTGTGAAACTCCTGCACACACACCTCCTCCTGTTATCTATTGCTGCATTGTAATAAGCATGTCTGCTCCCCAGAGTATTTCCTGACTTCCCCTAAGTAAAGCTACATCACTAAAACAATCAGAGGTTAATATATTTGCGTGTGTGTGTGTGTGTGTGTGTGTGTGTGTGTGTGTGCATGCACATGCACGCGTGTGAGATACATACACACACACACACACATATATATATATATATATATATATATATATATATATATGTATGTATGTAAACTCTTCCCCTCACCTCACCAGAGTTATCTGAGTGTTGATGTACACACACACACACACACACACACACACACACCCTAAAACACCAAAGGGGGGAAGAAATCAAATGGGTTTTGACAAGTGAAGCTATTCTTTATTTTGTTAATTCAAAACTGCAATAAGTCCTTGAGAAAAGATGAATAATTCTGGGATGTGTGGCTTTTTCCCTCCTAAAATGTATAGTCATGAAGTATCATCTCTTGACTGCTTGGTCTTTTTTATCTGATTGGTGTAAGTCAGTCTCAAACAAGAAAGAAGACCATAATCCATTTTCTTATCATCACTCCCGAGTCAGATGCCTTCTACAAAGGGAACCTCCAAAACATAAAATTTACTGGAAAGTATTTTGAGCCCCAAACTCCAATTAGCTCATTCCTTTAAAAAAAATTATGGTGTGTGTGTGTGTGTGTGTGTGTGTGTGTGTGCATGCATATTCATGCCCCAGAACCCATGAAGACGTTTGAGGACAACTTTTGGGAATAAGTTATCTCCTTCTACTTTATGGGTCTCAGGAATCTAACTCAGGGTCTTCTGGCCTAGTAGCAAAAGCCCTCACCTGCTGAGCCATTGTTTGGTCCCTATCAGATTCTTTAGAGCACTTTCCTGTGGTAAAGGAGGTTAGCCTTATAGGAAAGACACCATTAAAAGTGTGTAAGGGAAGACACCATGAAATAACAAAGAGCCAATCCCCTTCTCACCTGATACTTTAGTCCCACCCCTTCCAATTAAGACTGACATGAAGTGATGCTTGTTGTCATGTGGACCTGTCCTGGCTCCCTAGGCAGTCAGAACAGGCACACTTTCAACCCTAGTCTCTCCTAAGAACCCGAGGGAACTTTTGATATTCCCACTACACAGCTGAGGAAACTGAATCCCAAAAGGAACATCATCTCCAGAGCCCTCTCCAGTCAAGCATGGGCCAAGCAAATTCTCTTTTGATGCTTCTTCTTTCTTTCTTTCTTTCTTTCTTTCTTTCTTTCTTTCTTTTTTCAAAACTCTTGAAGTCTGTGTGGGCATAAGCCGTGGAAGACACCAGAATTTCACAGCTTTGGAAAGGCATACCTGTTTCTTCCTTGAATTTTCTCTGGGAACCAGACCTTCTGACAGCACAGACGTGAGCGGACTGCAGCAGAGCTCAGGAAAGGGGTTGGGAATGGGTGGCGTCTCCAGAGCATGCAGATCTTTCGTTTGTCTCCTACACCAAGAGAACATGGGACACGTCATTTACATAAAACAGAACATAACGTGTAATTGCTGTCAGGGGAAAGAGCATTGCGAGGGCTAATGTGTACTGCTTGGTGACATGGCTTACACTATATAAGTAAGTGTACAGGAAAAAGCAAGGATTAGTATCCATGGGTCAAAATAAAATATGTCAATTACCACAAAGAATTCGACAGCATCTCCCCCACCCCACTACACAGAAAAAGAAAAGAAGAAGAAGAGGGGGAAGAAAAGCCTCAGGAGGTATGGACACTCCATTTCCTGTACTTAGGATTTTCCTGAATACCAACAAGGGCTACATTATGATTTATGCAAACGTTACCCAGAGGAGTTCGCCATTTCCTGGCGCCTATTAAATTGACAAAACCTGTAAGTAACATCCAGTAAACTCATCCCCAGGAAATTTTTACTCATCACTGCTGGAAGTTATGATTTATTAAATATAGATGTGGTTCATCCCACTTCGAATTTCATTCACAGTGTTGCCCACACACAGTCTGCTAATGTTTCGAGTGCTTATAGATACAGAACATCAAGGCGGTCCTTCTGGGAAGGTAAGTCAATAGAACGTGTTAGCACGAATGTACGCTAGGCCACTGGGGAGTTCTTTTAACTTGACTGAAGTCAGAGAGCTTTGCAATGCTGACAAAGAAGCAGGAGTGGTATTTACATGTGTGACTGCCAAGGGCCAAGGATTCTTAAGCTGTTCTCGCCTTTTTCTTTCCTAACTATGACAACTCCAAAGGCACTTAATGCCCATTGCTGTGGAGATGAGAAACCCTGGAAAGTCTCTGCTCTTTGCTGTGGAACATAAAGACTGCTCAACCATCAATCCCTGCTCTGCCTCTCCAGGGTCCTTGCAAGACTCTATCTCCGTGGGAGGTGAACACAATCGAGCTTGGATTTTTGAAGCCTCTAGTGAGGTAGGAAAAGGGCCACCCAGCAGCTGAGTGTGGTCAGTCTGGCGTGTAGCCTTCTGGTTCACACCAAAGGGCAAAGGTGAGACAAGACAGCTCTCCTCCACCCCGCGATGCTATTTATAACAGGGCACCTGGAGATCGCGATGCCCTGCTGACCCCGCGGGAGCCAGCTCCAAGGGAATTGTCTTCAGACACTTTCCAAACTTGGTCAGGCTCTGGGCACACACTCACCCCTGGGCCGCCTCCATACCCCGAGCGCGGATTGCTGACCCGGACACCCCCACGAAGCTGCCTACCTGTCTGTGACAACGGGGTGGGTCGCATCGGAGGCGGGGGACAGAGCGTGCAGTTCGGGGACCTGCACCGGGTCCTGGGCGTCTCCCTTGCCCTGGGCAACGCGGCACACCTGCTCTGCCAGCGGCGAGTCCTGGGCGCCCGCCCGGCCCGCGGCGCTCTGCCCGTCTTGCGGGGTCGTGGTCATGGTCGTAGGCCAGGGGTCTAGGGAGTCATCGACCGCAAGGAGAAAGAGACGAAGGACTGGGCTCGAGCAGTGCCGAGCGGTTGCAGGCAGCGAGTGCCTTGCAGGTGCGGTGGCAGGGCCGCCTGCGCTCACGGCCGGGGCGGCTGGGACGCGGTGGGGCGGGGAGCGGGGGAGGGGCGGGGGCGGAGGAGGAGGGTGGGGACG
This sequence comes from Apodemus agrarius, assembly GCA_964023405.1. Classification (NCBI taxonomy): domain Eukaryota; kingdom Metazoa; phylum Chordata; class Mammalia; order Rodentia; family Muridae; genus Apodemus; species Apodemus agrarius. The sequence goes on along the minus strand of OZ030008.1, from coordinate 119,669,720 downwards.
TAGAGGGTGGGGACCGGGAGGAGCGGTGCGGGGGGCGGGGAGGATGGCGCGCCAGCCTGGCGGGCCCTGCGCGTGGCCCGGGCACTCGGGGGCGCTGCTGTCACTCTCTTGAAGCGTGGGGACCTCGACCTCAGGCTCCCTAGGTCCCACCGTCGCTTTCCCAAGTGGGTGACCTAGCACAAGGCTGAATCCCGGAGTCCGGAGGGCCCTGTGCCACTCTAGGCTAGGAGGATCGACCTCCAACCTGCGTGGGTCCGGGCAGAACTGATCACTTAGACCCCTCCGTGCTGGTACGTCCACCGGAGATCAAACTGTGGTTCGATGATCAAGACAGACCCCCACGGTACGGGCAAACCAGGGAGAAATCTTAGGGCTGTGTAACTCCAGTCCCCCGCCCCGCGCCCCCTCCCCCACCATCCCTTTCCTTTCCCTCCGTGGCAAGAGATGGAGTAAAGTGAGGAAAAATCAGTTGCTGTCTTAGGAAGAAAAAAATAATAATAACTCCTTTGAACTGGTGAGAATTCTCAGTAAAAACTGAATGAGCCTGAAAGCGCCTGGAATTATTAAAAGACTGTTTGGGTTTTTTTTCTTCTTGTATTTTTTTTTTCTTTTCTTTTTTAAATGAGAGCATTTTCCTATTTTCCACATTCTGCCTTGCTCTCCTAACTATTCCAGGAATCTATTACTTACCTCCTTTTATACATAAGAATATCGGGACCCCAAGCGACCCAGTGCCTTGTACCGCTTAGCTCTTAGTAACAGAGGCAGTCGGGACTCATCCCATAAGCTTCCATGTCAACCCAAGCAGAGAAACAGTAAAAGCATTGTGTTCTTCCAAGATGCCGCAACCATACCCTGAAATCCGGACTTCTGTTCCTTCCGGCTTTTCATGAAGTGCCCTACATTCTGAGCACTGCGGGGGACTTTCAGATAGTTTACACACTCTCTGTTCTTTGACCAAATTAGGTACCATCCGGTCCTAACACCTGTTTCACTAAGTTGACCTCTGTCAGTGGCAAAATAAACATCCCTCCTGAAAAAAAATAAGCACTAATAGGAGGTGTGGCCTTGCTGGAATAGATGTGACATTGTTGAAGGAAGTCTGTGACTGTAGGCGGGCTTTGAAGTCTCCCAGTGCTCCAGCTTGGCCCAGCGCAGAAGAGAGTCCCTTCCTGGCTGCCTCCAAGAAGATAGTCATCTCCTTCTGTCCCTGTTCAGATCCTTTCCCCACATCATGTGTGCCTGGACACTGCCATGCTCCCAGCCATGATGCTAACGGACTGAACTTTGGAACTGTAAGCCAGACTCAATTAAATGTTCTGTATTTTAAAAAAAAAAGTTTCCTTGGCCGTGGTTGCTCCTCACAATAATAAAACCCTAACTAAGACACACTCTTATGTATTAAAGCTATTCCAGCAGAATCAAAATGGAGTGTGTGCTTGTAGCTATCATGAAGGGGAAAAAAATTAACTTTGGCATTCTCATTATCTTAATTTTACCCAAAAGGCCTTTGCAGCTGTTTCTCCTCTCTAAAAATAATAGGGTGTGAACATTGTCACAGCAGAGTTAATCAGTGACTAAAGTTTGTCCCCTCCTACCACACACAAACACACACACACAGTCACACACACACACACACACTCATAAACAAATACACTCTAGTATATGCATGTGTGTTCTCACACACACTTTCTCCTCCTCTTCCTCTTCCTCTTCCTCCTCCTCCTCTTTCAGCAAAAGAGCACTCTATTTTTATCTCCTGGAGCACTATAGCGAAACTATGTATGTCTTAAGTCACTGGGAAGAGCACACTATCCGACAGTGAGTTCTATTCAGCTTTCCAGGATGTCTTCTTGACCTGGAGGAAAAGCCTTCACTGATTAAATGATATTCCAAATACGTCTCTCCCCCCTCCCCATGCACCCTTATAATTAGTGAAAACCAAAGGGCAGTGCAGGCTCTGTGGACCTCCTGTAAGCCCCATGAGTGGAAATCATAAGGCCTTTACAAGGCACTACAGGGAGAGAGAGAGGGAGGAATCAATCTCTAAGAATAAGATTCGAAATGCTTTGTCTTGTATCAAATTAATTACCACTAAGACCTTGAGTATTTGTACAAAGTGTTATCCAAATGCATTTGAAGAAAAATGAAGTTGTTTTCATTTCTAAGTTTGCAAGAAATTATTCTAAACAAAGGACTATGTGTTATATAGTTCTATTGTTTATAAAGATATAGGATACTCACTGCCAGAAGTACACAGAGAGATTTTTTTTTTCACAAAAGGGGGGAAAAAGGAAGGGATTATTATAGATCTTTTTTCTCCCTGTAACTGACCAAGTTTTCTGAAATGCGACAGCAGATATGTTGGTACCAGAATGGCTGATCTGGGTGGTTTGGGCTCTTTGGATTTGAACCTGCCAACTGGATAGGCCCCAGTCTTCCCTGTTCCTCCCCCACCCCCACTCCCCCACCTCCACCCCCCCACCCACCCCCACCCCTGCTGGGGCCTTTTCTTCCCTTTTACAATCCCTATCCAGCCTCCTGCACTTCCTGTCCTGAGGAACCCCAGCCTTCTCCTACCTTGTTCCTTGTCATTCTGTTTCCTTCTGCTCACCAATCCTTTATATAGGGAAAGACCATACCGTCCCAGAAAAGAAATACTCCACACCAGTACTCCAAATGCCCCACCCCTCCCCCTATCAAGATTGTCATGGCAACCAGTCCTGAGTTTTGCTTTAACTATCTACCTACCCTCACCTAAACACCGTCAGTTAGGTTGTTGGGTTTGACCTTTATGCAGATGGAATCATTTTGCACTTGCTTCCATTCCCTTAACATTGTGTTTGTGATGTTTCTCTACCTTTGCATCTAACTGTAGGCTTGTACTTCTTTGCTAGGAAAATAACACAATGTATACCACAATGTATACCCATGGGGTAATGCAGATAGGCATCTAGGCTCGCTGCAGTTTTTTGTTTGTTTGTTTGTTTTGGTTTTTGTTTTTTGTTTGTATTTGTTTTTGTTTTTTGAGACAGGGTTTCTCTGTATAGCCCTGGCTGCCCTGGAACTCACTCTGTAGTCCAGCTTGGCCTCGAACTCAGAAATCCGCCTGCCTCTGCCTCCCAAGTGGTGGGAATGCGCCACCACTGCCCGGTGAGCATTCTCTGCAGTTTTGACATAATTAATAATGCTACAGAGTTCATGTTGTACCCTGGGTAGGCATATACACACGTTCTGGGTAGCAGTGGTACTTTGAGGTCATAGTATGTGAGGGTCAGCTTTAGTCAATACTGCCAGTTTCCAAAAATCATTGCGAGAGTGGTCATCACTACCATAAGCTTCAATGATTCTTCACAGCCTTTGACACAGGACATGTTATCAGAATTTGCACAACGAACCTTCTCATGACTCTAATAGCAATACTTGGGAGTAGAATTCGACTTAAAAAAAAAATAATAGCACCCCCAACCCGGTGCACACATGTGCGTGCTCTGGAGTAACAGCAGTAGGCAAAGACACCATGTTAGTGGTGCTGTTCTTGTATCAGTGAGGAGCAGAGCAGATGGCAGGTTTCTTTGTTCATCTAGCTTGGTGCCTGGCTCAGTGGCCAAAGCTATTTTATGCCTAGGACACATGAAAGTCAAAACAAAATAAATCCACGCAGTGCAGCATCAGGAGAGGAAGACAGAGACCCGCAGAGCACAGACCTCCCCTTCAGCACACAGCATAGCAGGCCACCACAGCCAGCAGCGCAGACAGAGCCCCTTGGCCAGTCTGCACCACAATGTGTGAGGACGCAGTGGTCGGATGGGAGAGGGAACGTGTAACAGCTTGAGCTTTATGAAGAGAAATGGAACTAGAGAGTTAAGTAGCCTGTTATAAGTGGCCAGCCCCACTACCTGGGGCCATGGTGAGGTCCCAGCCCAAGCTACTGCTGAGGGCCATGGCTGAGTGTGTGGCCACACAGAAGCAGGGGATCAGCGTCCACAGCTCATATTACCATGGGGCAGCTGTTAGGAACCACCTGAATGTCCAGAGGGTTTACAGAACTGACCCTGCTCATCACAGGCTAGAGCACTCTGGAGAGCTGCCCCCATGTCTTACTTGCAACAGCACTCCAGACAGAGAGCCCTGATCCTAGGCCTCAATAGCACAGTGGTGGGGTGGGGGTGAGCCAACCCCAAGCGTGGGAGAGCTGGCCCTGCCACTTGTCTGCCGTGGGATGACACAGGCTCAGAGGTGACACCTCAACCACCACCCTTTGCCACCTGCAGCAGTTGGTAGAGCTGGCCCTGGGGTCAAAGGAACAGATGAGATGGCCCTGTCTCTCACTGGCTGCAGCAATTAGGGAACAGGTCCTGCACCTCGCCTGTGAAACACAGCGGAGTTAGCAGTGATGGGAAAGGCATGAGTGGGCCAGCTCTGAGAGAGAGAGAGAGAGAGAGAGAGAGAGAGAGAGAGAGAGAGAGAGAGCACGCTGGCCTAGCCAGCCCCTCTCTTGCTATAGCACTTGGGAGAGCAGCCCTAAACCTTGACTAGGTAGCACAGCGGAGCTGGCCATGGAGGTATAGCTGTCATGAGCCACCCTGAAGGCACAAGAGGAGGAGAGCTGACTCTGCCTGCTGCTGATGGTGGTACAGGGTGGCCAAGCTGGAGCAGTGCTGGAGAACTTGCCCTGATGGTGCAGAAAAGGGAGATCCAGTGGGCTGGCCACCTCAACTACCACCCAGGCCCAGACCCAGAGTTCTGAATTGGCCCACCTCAAAATCTATATCATCTGCAAATGGATAGAACACATCAAAGGGCCAGTCCTGCTGATCCAAAGCTGTAGGATCTCTGTGACACAGGGCAACAGCAGGATAACAAGAAGAAAGCTCAGGGAGGATCCAATATTGATTGTGGCACAGAAGCCAGAGATCTCAAACCAAACCAATAATTCATTGCAATAAACATGTACAAGTGAAGATGTGTGCACAGAGGGGTGCACTGTGGGGCACACTGTGACACTTCCACTATGAGAGGTTTTCTATGCTTTGTTGCTTTGCTTTTTGTTTGGTGTGTGTGTGTGTGTGTGTGTGTGTGTGTGTGTGTGTGTGTGTTTATTTTGAGAGGGAGGTTACAAGGGTGAAGGGCAGATATGAGCAGGACTGGGGTGCATGATATGAAACTCACAAAGAATCAACAAAAAGGTTTTAAAAAGCATGCTACCGAATGACAGACTGGCATTTCTTGTACAAAGCCAACCTAATTTAGCAGCTAACATGAAAAAAAAAAATAACCATTGAAGTTTGCTTGTGCTTAATTTCAATTTGGATTCAATTCAAAGATCTTTTGCAGAATTTTATCACTGGTTATCGGTTTTTTTAAAAAAAATATTTTAATTGGTGTATTTATTTTATGTGCATGGGCATTTTGTCTGCATAGACACGCAGCCTGTGTGTGCCTAGTGCCCTCTGAGATCAGAGGAGGGCATCGGAACTCACGGATGGCTGTGATCTGCCATGTGAGAACCAAACCTGGGTCCTCTGAAGAACAGCCGGGGACCTTGTCCACTGAGTCACTCTTCAGTCACAGCTAATCTTGGAACACCAAAGACACAATCCACATACCAAATGATGTCCGACAAGAAGGAAGGAGTGGACCCTGGTTCTGGAAAGGCTCAATGCATCAGTGTAGGGGAGTACAAGAACAGGGAAGTAGGAAGGGGTGGATGGGGGAACAGGAGGAGGGAAAAGGGCATGTGGGACCTTTGGGAGGCCGGGGAACCAGGAAAAGGGAAATGAAATGTAAATATAGAACATATCCAATAAAAAAATCACCATTAAAAAAAAAGTAAAAACTCAATTATATGTCTCTTTGTTTTTCAGTTTGCTAGCTCTTCATTGGTTCCAAATTTCCAAAAAGTGTCTTCTTCCATTCTGGGCTTAACATTTTAGATCAGTGGTTCTCAACCTTCCTAATGCCATGACCCTTTAATATAGTTCCCAATGTTATAGGGACCCGACCATAAAATTAGTTTTGTTGTTACTTCATATCTGTAATTTTGCTACTATTAGGAGTTATAATGTAAATATCTGATATGCAACCCCTTTGTGGTGGTTTGAATATGCTTAGCCCAGGGAGTGGCATTATTAGGAGATGTGGCCCTACTAGAATAGGTGTGGCCTTGTTAGAGGAAATATGTCATGGTGGGGGTAGACACTGAGACCCTCCTCCTAACCATGTGGGAGCCAGCCTTTTCCTGGCAGCCTTCAGATGAAGATGTAGAACTCTCAGCTCCTCCTGCACCATGTTCCTGTCATGTTCCCACCTTGATGATAATGGACTGAACCTCTCAATCTGTAAGCCAGCACCAATTAAATGTTGTTCTTATAAGAGTTTCTTTGGTCATGGTGCCTGATCTCAGCAGAAAAACCCTAACTAAGAGATTCTATGAAAGGACCATTCAACTGGTAAAGGGGACTGTGACCACAAGTTGCTTTAGATCCATTCAATCATCTAGGTATCTCACAGTAAACAGAAGTTTTTAAAATATAATATAGTCAAATTAGCCTATGTCATGATTACATTTTTTTACATCTGAATAAAAAGTTCACCCATATATTTCAGAAATATATTGTTTAGCTCTGGCATTTAAATATGACATTTTAATCAGGTTAAATTTTTTGTTTTGTTTTTCATTTTGGTGTAAAGAGGAGATAATATGGCAAGAGTTTTTCTTCTTTTTTTTCCAATAACACAGTCACAGCCATATTCAATGGAAGAATCATCTTTCATTTCCAATTTAAATGCTTATCTATCCACAGATCTATTCTTCTATTTGCTTAGTTGTCAAATTTGTCAAGATCTTCATGTCCTGATTGCTAAGTTGTAAAAACAAATCTTAATAGCAGTTAAAGGAAAACATTTTCATTTTGTTCTTTCTCAAAGATTGACTTAGTTTTAAATGAAATTCACTCCTTGAATTCTACACAGACCATTTGGTGTTTTCGTAGGATTGCATTTTGTCTTAGGGTTTTATTGCAGTGAAGAGGCACCATGACCATGGCAAATCTCATAACAGAAGAGGTTTAATGGGTGCTGACTTACAGTTCAGAAGTTTAGTTCATTATTGTCATGATGGGTGGCAGGACAGCATACAGAGAGGTAGCTGAGAGTTCTACAGTGACTGTTCCTAGCCTGAGCACCTGAAATCTCAAAGTTGGCCCCTAGTAACACACTCCCTCCAACAATGTCATATCTACTCCAACAAAGACACAGCTCCCAATAGGGATGCTCTCTTTTTGCCTATGGGGAGCATTTTGATTCAAATCCACTTACATTTCACCCATGTCAATTTGGTTAGAAATCATATTTTTTATTAATTTATTAATTTATTCTTTTACATCCCAATCGAAGCTCCTCCTCCCTCCTCTCCTCCCAGTCCTACCCTCACAAATCCATCCACTCACAATCTCCTCCCATTCTCCTCAGACAAGGAGAAGCATCCCCCTTGAATACCACCCAGCCCTAGGACATCAAGTTGCAGCAGGACAAACTGCATTCTCTCCCGAGGAACAATCAGGAGCCCAGCAACAACACCTCTGTCCAACATCTTCATCTGGGGAGCACCCAACAACAAGCAACAGAGTCAGAGACAGCTCCCACTCCAATTGTTTTCGGACCAACATAAAGACCAAGCTGCATATCAGCTACTAATGAGTAGAGGACCTAGATCCAGCCCCAACATGATCTTTGGATGGTGGTTCAGTCTCTTTGATTCTCCCACGGGCCCAGTACATCTTCTTGTGGTGTCCTTGACCTCTCCCCCTCATTCAATCCTATCCCCAACTCTCCCATAAGACTCCTGAGCTATGCCTAATATTTGTCTCTGCATATGTTTCAATCCACTTCTGATTGAAACCTCTTAGGAGACAGTTGTGCTAAACTATCTGTGAGCAGAGTATTATTAACAGTGCAAGAGGTTTCATGAGATGGATCTCAAGTTGCGCCAGTCATTGGTAGCCCTTTCCCTCATTTCCTCCATCTTTATTCTTGTGCTTTTTGTAGGCAGGACAGATTTTAAGTGGAAGATTTTATGGGGGTGGCTTGCTGTCACTCTCCCTCCACTGCAAGTCCCACCTGACTACAGGAGGATTTCACTTCAGTCTACATATCCCCAGCTGCTAGGAGTCTCAGCTAGGGTCACCTACAGACTCCCGAGAGCCTCCTCCATCCCAGGTGTCTAATTAATCCCAAAGATGCCCCATTCAATTTCCTTTCTTCCAGCCCTTTTCTACCCTCTGCACACCCTATCCCCATCCTTACTCTCTCTCCTACCCAATACTTCCTTCCCTCTATCTCCAATGTCTTTTTTATTTCCCCTTCTGAGAGGGATTCACGAATCCCCTCTTAGGCCCTCCTTATAACTTAGTTTCTTTGCTTCTGTCGATTGTAGCATGGTTATCCTGTACTTTGTGACAAATGCCCATTTATAAATAAGTACATATCATGCTTGTCTTTCTGGGTCTGGGTTACTTCACTTAGGATGATTATTTTCTAGTTCCATCCGTTTGCCTGCAAAGTTCATGATGTCCTTGTTTTCTATGGCTGAATAGTATTTCATTGTGTAGATATACCACATTTTCTTTATCCAGTCTTCAGGGGAGGATCATCTAGGTTGTTTACAGTTTCTGGCTATTATGAATAAAGCTGATATGAACATAGTTGAGCAAATGTCCCTGTGGTGTAGTAGAGCATCTTTTCGGTATATGCCCAGGAGTAGTATAACTGAGTCTTGGCATAGAATTATTCCCAATTTTCTGAGAAACTGCCAAATTGATAACCAAAGTGCTTGTACAAGTTTGGACTCCCATCAGCAATGGAGGAATGTTACCCTTGCTCCACATCCTCGATAGTATGTGCTGTCACCTGAAATTTTTATCTTAGCCATTCTGATGGTTGTAGGGTGAAATATCACAGTCATTTCTATCTGTATTTCCATGATGACTGAAGACATTGCATTTTCCATGATGACTGAAGACATTAACAATTCCTTTAAATGCTTCTCAGGCATTATAGATTTCTTTTTTTGTTTTGTTTTGTTTTTTGTTTTTTGTTTTTCGAGACAGGGTTTCTCTTTGTAGTCCTGGCTGTCCTGGAACTCACTCTGTAGACCAGGCTGGCCTCTAACTCAGAAATCCGCCTGCCTCTGCCTCCCAAGTGCTGGGATTATAGGTGTGCGCCACCACACCCGGCTTCATTATAGATTTCTTGGTTTAGCTCTGTACACCATTTTTTAAATTGAGTTATTTGGTTTGTTGGCTTTTTGTTGGTGTGTTGGTCATTTCTTGAGTTCTTTATATATTTTGGATATTAGATATGTCGGATATAGGGTTGGGGAAGATTTTTTCCCATTCTGTACACTGCTGTTTTGTTCTGTTGGTGGTGTCCTTAGTTTGCAGAGCTATTCATTTTCATGAGGTCCTGTTTATTAATTGTTGATCTTAATGTCTGAACTATTGGTGTTCTGTTCAGGAATTTGTCTCCTGTGCCAAGGTGTTTAAGGCAGTTCTCCATTTTCTCTTCTATTGGATTCAGTGTGTCCAGTTTTATATTGAGATCTTCAGTCCACTTGGACTTGAGTTTTGTGCAGGGTGATAGATATGGATCTACATTCTTCTATATTCAAACCACCAGTTAGACCAGCACTGTTTGTTGAAGATACATTCTTTTTTCCATGGTATGGTTTGGCTTCTTTGTCAAAAAATCAAGTGTCTGTAGGTGTGTAAGTTTATTTTTGGGTCTTCGATTCTATTTCATTGATCAACCTGACTATTTTATGTTAACACCATGTGGTTGTTCTTATTATTGCTTTGAAGTAAATCTTGAAATCAGGGATGATGATAACTCCAGAAGTTCTTGTATTGTACAGGATTGTTTTAGCTAACCTGGATTTTTTTGTTTCTCTACATGAAGTTGAGAATTGTTCTTTTAAGGTCTGTAAAGAATTGTATTGGAATTTTGATGCAAATTGCATTGAATCTGTAGGTTGGTTTTGGTAAAATGAGCATTTTTACTATGTTAATCCTACTGATCCTTGAGCTTGGAAGATCAAGAAGTATGAACCTTCCAATTGTGTTCTTCCTTTCAAAGAATACTTAAGTATTCCAGGTCCTTTGACTTTCTCATGAAGTTCCCGACCAGTTATTCAATTAGCTGAAAGGAGAAAGCTGGCGTTATGATAGGAATTACATTAAATCTGTAGTTCAAGTAGAACAGTATTTTCATTTCATTCAGTAATATTATTTTCCAGTACTTAGTCATGGAATCTATTTCATTCTTTAGTTATTATTTAGTTTCTTTTAACACTGTTTTGTAATCTTCCATTTATGACAACATTTATTCATAAATATTTTGTCCTTACAGTATCATTATAGATGGAATTGATTTTTCCCTTATTTTGTATATGTATGTGTATATATGTTCATGCATGTAAGGTTTCACATGTAGAAGCACAAGTACATATATGTGCATATTAAGCCCAGAGTTGGATGTGTCAAGTGGCTATGGCCCTTCGTTTAAGTTTTTTGAAATAGGATTTCTAATCAAACATGGAACTCACTGATTTAGGCAAGATTAGCTGCCTAGAGAGCTTCTGGATCCTCTTGACTCTACTTCTTCAGGGCTAACATTACAGGCAAGTGCCACCATGCCTGACCTTTAACAGAGATGTTAGGGATCTACAGCTGGATTCTCATGATTGATAGGTAAGAACTTCAACAAACAAGCCATCCTCTTAGCACTCAACTCCCATTTATTTTGAGAGTAATCTATGCCCTGACACAAGAATCCATTCTTGTAGGATTCCCATTTTTCTTGGCCCTTAGCAGTTTTACTGCAATGTTCCTAAGGAGAATTTCACTTTTTTCTTCCAACCAGCCAGTAAGTGTTCTCGGATCTGTGATGCAATGTTTGTTCTCTGTCAGTTTGTAAATCTTCTCAATCATTACCTGCTTAAACAGGATGTCTTTATCAAATTCTCCTTTTGCAATTAAGCATCTTAGAATTTCCTCCAACATTTCCTTGTCTTATATTCTAACTAATGTATACCTCATTTTTGATTTTTCCTTACTTTTCTCTACGTAGATTAATTTTAATCCAGTAATATGGCTGCACTGACAAGGGATCACATCCAAAGACCTAGGAGAGCAGACACTCCACACATCTTTAATGCCTCTAGCTGGAATACTGACACACTCTTAGCATACAACTTTAAGGTAAAATTAGTTTGTAGAGGAAGCATCTACATTTGAAAGTGATGTCTAATTGAGAGGCAGACAAAGTGAAAAATCAGTGAAAGATTTGACAGAATGAGTCAGAGATAGAATAACTCTCATAAGAACAACACAGGAAAGAAGTTATTTAAGAGCAACACAGGGAGAAAACAGTCAGTTGGAGTCAGTGCAGCGAGTGCAGTGCAGTAGAGTTGAGCTTGTTCATGTATTCATGCAGTTCAGTGCAGGTTGAAGCCAAAGAATGAGAAGGATGCAGAATAGAACAGATTCCCAGAGTTAGTTTAAGACCAAACAGAACAATTCAAAGAGAAGCTGAGAGAAGCCAGTTTGAATCAGTCAGCTTGGAGAAGAGTTTGAGCCAGAACAGCTGAGTTGAACCAGCCAGCCAGAGTCAGAAGGAAGTAAGACAGGGTGAGCTTACTCAGCAGTAAGCCTCTGAGATGACAATTACATCAGGCCAATAAAAGATACTTTTACAGCTCTGGGTGGTTTTTCTAACGTACCTCTCTTCAGCTAAGTTAGATATGATTATAAGCCTACTCAATGGTATGTGAATTGAAGAGATATTTCATTTGTCTCTTATCTCATTGAAAACAATAGTGTTATTTAGAATATGGAAGCAGAGGCAGGAAGGTCATTGCAGAATGGAAACCAGCCAGGTCAAAATAGTGAGATCCAGACAAGAACATCCCAAAGTAATACTCTGTACTCAAAACAAAGAAGTACACTTTTCGTTATCGACTTTTTATGATAGATTCGTGTCATGTTGTCTCAAATGTTTAATGATTTATTATTTATTTGAATTCCTTGTCTGACAGTGCTGTACAAGATAATTTTTCAAAGTAGTTTTAGAACAGTGCTAACTTACTTTAGAAAGGATTGTATTTGCTTTGTCAGGGTTGAGAAATGCCAGCAGTCTACAGTATCTTTACAACTTAAGGTTAAACTTTTAGTCTTCTAAAGTCTTATGTACTTGCTATAATCAACAAACCAAGGTTTTATTTTAATGGCCTATGGTCTATTGGGGATTTCATCAATAATTTTCCATTAAACAGTTCCATCCCACAAATGAATATGATAAACAATTTTATCAAAAAGTCAACTTGTATGAGCAATATTTGATAGGGAAAGCTACCTACATTGTTTAGAAGTTTATTCATCCTTCTCTTGGTATAGCCTTCAGTTGGTCATCCTAATTATAGAAACTGTAGCATGATTAAGAATTCTTTTACTACCCCAACTAGACTCCTTAATTATTTCTCACACCAAGAATATTCCAGCAAGAATGACATTTTCCTGCTTGAAAAGCTCTTGTATTGTGGGAAGATATCTGAGGATCTAAAAACTGTCAGTCTGACACTTTTCATGAAAAGAAAATCACAAGGGACCCTGGGGAGTCAGCATTATCCAACAATCCTATGAATACACGTTTTTCTGAACATGTCTCACCACATGTGTGCATGCTTGGCTTTATCAGATGAAAACCACACAGGCTCTTAGACCTCAGCACTCCAGATGGCTGCCAGTGAGCAGACCTGCCACTTTGAATTGGAAATGCAAAATGAACTATTTAACAGCTTAACTTTTATTGCTTTCAATGGCTAGGTCTAATCCACTTGTCACTAATTTTAAAAAATTCACAAATTTGTGTTTTTTGTTTTACTAACAGTGCCAGTAAATCCAAACCTTAGCATCTCAGTGGATGCTGCAAAGGAGCACACAGACTACATTAGATTTAAAAGGTAGGGAGGAACTAGGGTAGCAAATGCAAAATGGCCAGATTAGTGGCAAGTTAACAGGTTGATACAGAAATGACAATCCTGAGAAACTGTAGGGAACCTTAAAGTAGGATCAAGACACCCCAAGACCACATTCTCAGCCAAAGTAATGTTTATTTGTCCCAGAGGGTCAGAAGGCAGGGATAAGGGAAAAGGGCAGGAGATAGGTGAAGAGGGAGAAGGAGAAGGAAGAACTAGGGAGAGGGGAGATGGGGAGAGAAGGGGAAGGGACATTTGTGGGGGAGGGGTAAAAAAAAGAGAGGAGACATATTTGGCCCAAAGACAAATGGCAGTTTATAAAGGAAAAAGCTAAAACTCTGTGTTAGGATGAGGTGTTTAATTGAGCATTTTAATTAGGTGAGCCAAAGGTGACTTCAATAATTTGATAGCTGCACCATGGTTGTCAGCCTCAGGAGGAGGGAGTGACCAAATAAGGGAATAGACCTTGGTGGCTAACTTTAGGAATGCAATGTAAGGGTTTTTAGGAAGGCAGAGGGAATGGGGGAGAAGGACAAGACCAGTCAGAGCCACATACTCAGTGGGCAAGTATCTTCAGGAACTGATCACCCTCCTCCCTCAGATTCTCTTTCAGCTTCATAGTCTGAAAAACTTTTCTTTTCTTTTCTTTTTTCTTTCCTTTCCTTTTCTTCTTTGCTCTTCTTCGTTCTTCTTCTTCCTTCAGACACAGAGACAGACAGACAGGCAGAGACAGAGAGAGGGAGAGAGAGAGAAAGAGAGAGAGAGAGAGAGAGAGAGAGAGAGAGATTGAGAGAACTAAAGGCCTGATTTAAAGTACATTCTTTCTTCTTCTTCTTCTTCTTCTTCTTCTTCTTCTTCTTCTTCTTCTTCTTCTTCTTCTTCTTCTTCTTTCTTTGAGAGAAATGGTTTCATCTGTGTAGACCAAGCTGGTCTGGAAGTCGTCTACCCACCTACTTCTGCCTCCTGAGTGCTGGAATTAAGCATGCGTACCACCACTGACAATACAAAACACACCTTCAAATGTCTAATATTTATTATATAAGAATAGGCAGTGTTATTATTGCAGTCTACTTGTAGGTGGTACACAGACCCCCTAAAGCCTTCATTCTGTGAATGAATGATATAAATGATTCCCTTCAATTTGTTTTCCTTTCCCTATGTTCTGATTTTAACTTCTGAGTATTATTGTTGCAAAAACAGAGCAGGACAACAACCAAACCAACAGGAACAACAAAACAAAATTGAATAGTTTTTTTCTCAGTTTAATGGCACATGGCTCCTGGTTAGATCAGTATGGATCTAACAAATTGACCAATTTGTCATCCAGTGTTATGTCCAGCACAGCTTAAGAAATTGTTACACTGGCTTCATAAATCAGACACAAAGGAGTCATATTGTAAGTGTCCATGATTCGCCAAAGAAGACACACAGGACTCAAATGGTATGTCCATGCAAAGAGAATTTTTTTTCTGCAGAAGTCTAGCATGCTGGAGTCTCCAATTACAGAGAAAGACAGACAGAAAGACAGACAGACAGAGACAGAGACAGAGAGACAGACAGAGAGACAGAGAGAGAGAGAGAGAGAGAGAGAGAGAGAGAGAGAGAGAGAGAGAGAGAGATTGAGGGAACCAAGTGAGCTCAAAGGCCTGATTTAAAGTACATTGGAATTCCTGGGTAGATGACCTGTATTATAATCTATCTCTAGGCAATCCAGAACCATTATGGGGCATGAAGGATGGAGCCTAGGGTTTTTTTCTATTGGCAACTGACTGGCCTGGACTTGCCCAATTCTTAGGCCTAGTCTTCCCTAACTGACAATTTGAAGTCTGTCACGGAATCAGCCTAACCTCAATAGGCAATGGTCAGTCAATTTTAGGTTAAGTTTCTGAATTCTGGAAATAGACTAGGCTTAGGTGTTAGCTGCAGCGTCATCAGCCAAGGAAAGCAAGGGCTATCATTATCTTGTTCCTCACTCCCTATTTTAAAGTGCTTGGTTAACACATGATATTAGATCTATCTGGATGCCTGAAAATTCTATTTTCTTGGGCATGGTATAAACAACTCTGTTGGCAATCTACCAGTGACCTCAGTCACACTGCGGAGTTCCTTTTGAATTTTTTTGGTAATCCCCATTTCATAGGTGACAAAACCAAAATCTTATTGTAGAGAGTAATGAATTTCAATTTTAATATATAAGTTATAACATCTAGGGTAAATAGAGAACAGTTTGACAGATTTTATCATCTTCCCAAACATCAGAGTGGAGAATCAGCATTCCTCTCTACATAATCAGAACCAAACAGAAGTTCCAAAAGAACATTTGAAGTACAGCATGAGCCAGGCATTAGAGTGAGGAGGAAAACTGATCTATTCCTCAGTGGAAAACAAAGAGACTAGGAGAAGATTGTTAAAAATGGTGCCTCTAGCTGCACTGTGAGTGAGGCTAAAGCACAGAGGAGATGGGGGATTCTAAGATGTTTCACATGTCCGGACAGGGTAGGTAGGGGTTGACTTTTGCATGTGTGAACTCTGAACCATTGGGGATTATGCAGATGTCTGAGCAGGAAGTAGCTGGAATTGTCACAGGAGCCTTTAGGGTTAAGTCCCAGCTACCATTACTTATTCGAGACCCTTCTGCAGAGTGGCCATATACAGAAGAATAAAGTAGAAGAAGCTACCAGACACAAAGATCTGAGAAGTAAAGACTTGAATAAACCTTAGGCAGGAATGTTTGTGGGCAGGAAAGGAAGAGACCTCAAAGTATACAGAGAAGGTGTAGTCAGAAATCCAGGTAGTTATTACTGCCCTCAGGGGGTTATTTCTGCTAGCTTCAAGACTGAGTCCTACTGTCACAGTTAATGATAGAAGAAGAATAAGAAGAAAAATAGGTAGAAGGAGGGGAGCTGGTAAATATGGATAAGGCCAAGGCGGTGCAATGGACTGGGTAGAGATCATTTTTGTTGCCACTGGCCTTAAAACTTCTTTTTACAATGTTACTTCGAACTTGTTTTATTTTTCCAGTGCCCTCATCTTGAACAAATCTAGGTTGGCTAAATCTAGACAAATACTGGCAGTTCTAACAAAGTGTTACTATGTAGCACTTAGGAAAAATCTAAGCCATGTTTCAGGCTAAATTATTAAAAACTGAAGTTATAATGGACTTTAAATTGACTATAATGAATTGCATACATTCATCTCAGGCTATTATACTGTAATTTATTTTTCTAATGGTCCTTGACTCAGGGATTTTCAACATTAAGATAGGGTGAAGGGGTATTCATTAAGTGGAAACCATACATCACAGTTTAAACTTTTATGTTTCCTTGGCCAAGGAGAATAGACTAAGTTTATGTCTCCTGTCTTAGTTGCAGGCATCAAGCAATCCCAAGGGGAATTATAAAATTATCCACTATAGCAAACTTGGTTGCTAAGATGTTCAGAATGTAATGTGTACTAAACTCATGTCTGACTTAAGATATTTTCAGCTGTGAAGGAGTTTGTTAGGATACAACCCACAGTGAAAGAAGATCATCTGTCTGTAAAGTTATACTTACTTGCATATTTTTATGAAGATGACTGGCTTCTTCAATCAAAAGGTTTCTCCAGGTTTTAAAATAACGTTCAATATTATTTGAAATCTTCAAAGTGTTGACCTAGCTCCTGTCCTTCCTGTGCCATAACTGCTAGCCATCATACATCAATACCTCGGAAGGTTTACAGAGCTTCTTGAAGGCTCCCACTCGCCGTCCTCCTGGCTATCCACCATGGCAGAGGAGCCACGTGTAAGGATGCTGAGTACTTGTGAGCAATGGCTCGTAAACCAGAGCATGCTTTCTTCAAATAATCCTCCAAAGAAATGAAGCTATCCTATTTGAAAGATGGTAGGTCCTTCATAACAGTCCAAGAGACTGTGGACGTGGGCCCACTAACTAGGACAATCAGAGAAGATAAAATGTGCAGAGACTACCAGAATTGGCAGAGCAAGTAGAAGAGTGGGCCAGTCTTCAGTAAAACTAATGTGTAGTCTGGTGACTGTCTGATCTGACACACCATCCTCTCCTGTCTCTCCACTCCTTCTTTCTCTGTTATCATATTCTCTTGTCTCTTAAGGTTCCTCAGACACACACGTACAAAGCTCACTCCAGACTACAGACCTGTGCTGCGATGTTTTCCCCACATTAGGGCAAAGCTTTCCTACTGGTATCTCTTTGGTTTCTGCTGTGCTCCCATCCCAGGGAGCCTTTGGTCAATGACACTTCCATGCCACTTGGCAAATTCCATTTTATTTTCTTTCCCGCCACCTGAGCTGCTTCAGGTTACTCATTGCTTATTGCTTTTTCCTCACTCCGTTGCAGAAGGCAAGTCTCCCTGCTTCTCTACTCGCTCCCAGCACTTAGCACAGGGCCTAAGCACTCAACAAATATGAATCAAATGAATGGTGAATTCATCTGGACACACACCTCTCAATCAGAATCTCCTCTGCTTCCCTTTAGCAGTTCAAACCAAGGCTCTTACTCTTCTCCTCAATCTCTCCTTGCAGGGGCTCTAAATCTAATATAATGGCTATTCTAATATGTCAGAAAATGAATAATAAATAGTCTTTCTTTACCAGAAACTGACTTTGATTTCAGTTACTCCTCTACTAAAACCATACTGATTTCCCTCTTACCCTGATCATAATTACACATAGAGCTATAAACCACTCGTCTACCAATTATTTATTTACTATAGCACAGTGACAAGTGTGTAAGTCAGCCTTGTTTACAATAACAGATACCGGAGGAAAGGCAAGATACAAGGAAAGATTCATTTTGGCTCACAGTTCTGGTGGTTTCAGTTGGTGCTCAGCTTGTTTCTTTTAAGCTTGTGGCACAGGTACTGACTACAAAAGTGGGAAGCAAACTGGCCCCCTCAGGACTTGGAATTAAAGATGGGCAGGAAGAGATAGGATACAAAGTTCTCTTCGAGAGTACACGCCCAATAATCTAAGATTTCCCAGTGGCCTCCTAAATGACTCCCCTACCACCCAGAGCACCATAAGCCAATGATCAAGTACATAGATCCTTGGGGGTACATTCGTAATCCAAACTGTCACATAGAACTTTAGGGATACAGAGGTGAAATACAAAGACATCATTTTTTTTTCTGGACTGCTTATGGTTCAGATAAGGCATGAATAATATAAAAACCAGAGAAGAATGTAAAAACTTCACCTCCATATCTGAAGAGTTCCATGAGGCAAGAACCATGAGGGAGAGAGAGAGAGAGAGAGAGAGAGAGAGAGAGAGAGAGAGAGAGAGAATGAATGGTGAGGGAGCCTCAAAACCGGCCCCCCAGGGACACACCTCTTCCAAAAAGGCCACACCTCCTAATCCTTTCCAAACAGTTCTACCAACTGCAGAATAAGCATTCATTGAAGCCATCATACTAGTAGAAAAAAATCTAGGATTCAGACTGCTAAGAAAGAAAATCATTTCAGGCAAATTAAATATGCTTAATAAGGATAAATGTAGTTTGCCTGTTGATTTTTGAGGAGGCCAGATAAAAAGAGAGTATATGCTGGGGGGGGAAGCAGAAATGTGGTTGGTTAGCAGAATTGAACATGTGAGACACAGAGTGTTCTGTAGAGCATTGAGATTATAGGTACAGTCATCTGTCTCCCCACATAGGTCCCCCTATTCATAGAAAAATAAAGACTTCCATTGTTGACATGCCTTCCAGTGTGTCTTCTCTTTGTAGTAAAGACACTCAAAACCCTCTGAAAGTATATTCATGTTAGTGCTGAAACCTCAAGCTGAAATTTTAAGGATTTATATGTGGTTTTTTTTTAAAATAATGCACTTCTGCTATTTTTGACTGAGATAATTTGGTTTTGAGGACTGAGAAAGGTGATCTTTTGTGAGTGGCTCTCTGACTGTGAATGGATCTTTCTGCTAGCTCATCATAAGATGCTTTCTCAGCTGTCAGCCTCAGGTTTTGGGTTGTCTAGGGGTTTGAAACAAACATTTATAGTAAGCAGTCTGGTAATACATGACTTAATTATATATTTTTAACTTAAATATTATTTCTACTTCCCAATCTTTATTAATGTTAAAGAAAAGATAATTTGTAGAGTATGTATTCTAGAACAATTAGCTAGACTGAATTCATGCTGCCAGAGATTTATTTATTCTCAGGTCTCCATGGATTAACAAAACAAAGCTATCTTTCCATTATTGCATGGCAGAAGTCCTGCTTCACATAGTTTTTCAGACTCCCAGATGACAGAGTGACATCATCTACAACTCAAACATCTAGAACACATGATCTCCTTGGCTGCAGTTAGGGAAGGGGCATGAAAACCACAGCCTGTGTATTGTGAGCTTTACACATTTGGCTGAACTGGCCTTATTTTTTTTGCAATAGAGTTTATTGTTTGAATGATGTAGATTCTTATAGTAACATTAAAAACAAAGGTTCTTTGAAACACCAATAGTATATTTAATATTGGTCTGGTCATTGCAATGAGATAAAAATGGACAAGTAACATACAAATAAGAAAGGAACTCTACCCCACTAAAAATAGTGAATGACTTAAAAATTGATCAAATTAATTTGAATAAAATTGATCAGTTTTTTCCTTTTTATTAGTATGTTCTTTATTTACATTTCAAATGTTGTCCCCTTTCCTAGTCACACCCCCTGAAACTCCCCTAACCCATCCTCTTTCCCCCTGCTCACCAATCCACCCACTCCAGCTTCCCTGTCCTGGCATTCCCCTATTCTGGGGCATCTAGCCTTCTCAAGACCAAGGGCCTCTCCTCCTTTTGATGTCCAACAAGGCCATTTTCTGCTGCATATGCATCTGGAGCCATGGGTCCCTCCATGTATACTATTTGGTTGACAGTTTAGTCCCTGGGAGGTCTGGGGGGTTCAAACTTTTGTTCCTACTTTGGTGCTGCAAACCCCATGATATGTCCATTGATGAGAATGGGGTGTTGAAGTTTCCTACTATTATTGTGTAAGGTCCAACGTATGCTTTGAGGTTTAGTAGAGTTCCTTTTATGAACATTGGTGCCCTTGCATTTGGAGCATAGATGTTCAGAATTAAGCGTTCTTCTTGATAGCTTTTTCTACCAAGTATGAGTTAAGAAGTATCCTTCCTTATCCTTTTTGATAACTTTTGGCTGAAAGTTGCTTTAGTTGATATTAGGACCATTTGCTTGGAAAATTTTTTTCCAGTCCTTTACTCTGAGGTAGTATCTTTCTTTGACACTGAGTTGTATTTCCTGTATGCAGCAAAATGTTGGGTCCTGTTTACATATCCAGTCTGTTATTCTATGTCTTTTCATTGGGGAATTGAGTCCATTGATGTTAAGAGATATTAAGAAATAGTGATTATTGCTTCCTGTTATTTTTGATGTGATTTTTATGTTTGTGTGGCTATCTTCTTTTGGGTTTGTTGAAAGATTACTTTCTTGCTTTTTCTAGGGTGCAGTTTACCTCCTTGTGTTGGTCTTTTCCATCTATTATCCTTTGTAGGCCTGGATTTGTGGAAAGATATTATGTAAATTTGTTTTTGTCATGCCATCTATGGTAACTGAGACTCTTGCTGGGTTTAGTAGCCTGGGCTGACATCTGTGTTCTCTTAGTATCTGTATAACATCTGCCCGGGATCTTCTAGCTTTCATAGTCTCTGCTAAGAAGTCTGGTGTACTGCTTTCTCTTACTGCTTTTAATATTCTTTCTTTGTTTAGTGCATTTGGTGTTTTAATTATTATGTGACAGGAGTAATTTCTTTTCTGGTCCAATCTATTTGGAGTTCTGTAGGCCTCATGTATATTTCGAGGCATCTCTTTAGGTTAGGGAAGTTTTCATCTATAATTTTGTTGAAGATATTTACTGGTCCTTTAATTTGGGAATCTTCACTCTCTTCTTTATCTATTATCCTTAGGTTTGGTCTTCTCCTTGTGTACTGGATTTTCTGGATGTTTTGGGTCAGGAGCTTTTTGCATTTTGCATTTTCTTTGACTGTTGTATCCATGTTTTCTATGGTATCTTCTTCTTCTCTCTTGTATTCTGTTGGTGATGCTTACATCTATGACTCCTGATCTCTTTCTAGGTTTTCTATCTCCATAGTTGTCTCCCTTTATGATTTCTTTATTGTTTCTATTACCATTTTTAGATCCTGGATGGTTTTGTTCAATTCTTTCACCTCTTTGGTTGTGTTTTCCTGCAATTCTTTAAGGGTTTTTGTTTGTTTGTTTGTTTTTTCCTTAAAAACTTCAAGCTGTTTACCTGTGCTCCTTTGTATTTTGTTAAGGGAGTTATTTATGACCTTACAGTCCTCTATCATGATCAGGAGATGTGATTTTTAAATCAGAGTCTTCCTTTTTCTGGTGTGTTGGGGTATCCAGAGCTCACTGTGGTTGGAGAACTTGGTTCTGATGATGTCAAGTAGCCTTGGATTCTATTGCTTATGCTCTTGTCCTTGCCTCTTGCCATGTGGTTATCTCTGTGTTAGCTGGTCTTGCTGTCTCTGACTTTAGTTTTTCCCTCCTGCAAGCCTGTGTGTCACTATCCTGGGAGACAATTTCTCCTAGGAACTGGAGGAATTGGGGTATGTATAGCTGTGGCACAGGATCAGCTCTGGGTGCAGATAGAAACTGGAAGGATCCTGTCCCAGGCTGCTTCTTGTTTCCTGTGTCCTGAGGGCTCCAGGCAGGTCCCTCTGAGCAGAAGTGGTGGTCTTATCTGTGCTCACAGCTTGTCACTACTCCTAGTAGACCCACTCCCAGGTAAGGCTTGGGTAAGGCTTGTCTTCATTCTTTAAATGTGCTCATCTTTCCTTGTTTCTTTATGTGTCTTATTAGTTCTTGTTGTGGATGATGGTGATTTTTTTGTATTTAAACACAACCATTTCTTCCAATCTTTATAGACTGGTATTATTCAAGGAAAAGCCTTCACCAATCAGTGTGGGTGAATATTCTCATAGCTCCATACATCTTGTGCTGTGTTGTTTCTCTACTCATGCATATATGTTTCCAATATAAAAGACTCGCTGATTTTCCTTCCAGGAGTCATACTCTCCTGTATCCACTAGTGTCTAGTGTCTCTCTTGAGCATTGCAGGATCTCTTGCACTGCCATAGTTTGCTTTAATCTCTCTCATTGTTAAATTCCCCAGGAATCAAAAGTGTGTGGATCTCGTGTCATCATCCATGTTAGTAAAGACAGAAATAGCCTCTTCCACATCTTCCCCAAATTTGGAACATTGGATATATCAGTGTCTTCTCTCTTCAAGGTGGATGCCAAATACTGGATCTTCCTTTTAAATCCTAACTCTGTGAACTTGGAAGCACAGCCGGATAGATGACATCAAGCTGCTTTTGTTTTCTTTTTTCTCTCCAATTATTTTAATGGTGTATAGTAATTGTACTAAGAAACAGATTTCATTATAATTTATCCATATGTATAGTAGTATATACATGCACATCAACTTATCAAATACTTTGGCTACATTCATCTCTCTATTATCTGCCCTCAGTCTCTGTTTTTTCTAAAATGTTTTTAATTTATTACTTAAACATTTGTATATTTATACATCAAATTTCCCCCAAGTGCCCCCTACTTCACCTTTCTCCCAACTTCAAGTCCTTTTCAATTTTTTTAACTTTTTTCTTTTTTTTACCTGACTTCTCTCCTTCCTGTCCACGTCGCTGTTCTGGATTTTGTAGACTTGCGCTTGCTTGTGGCATTTCAGCTTCCTCGTTTGTTTCTGGCATCACCATAAAGGACTTGAGGACTGTTTGCTGTTCCAACGCCAGTGCTTTTTTTATGGGTGAGCAAGGTTAGAGGCTTCCTGTTGTGACATCGTTCTGGCATGACTTCTAATACTATTAAGAGTAATAACAGACCAGTTTAAAGAACATACAAAGAATTTACAAACAAGAAAAGAAATTTCTCAAAGAGACTCATAATAATGAGGTCAAAATGTTATTTCTCAAGGTTGTTTTCTGTTTATTACTAAAAGAGGAACAGTGCACCATTCAAAGATAATGAACTTTAAAACAGAGAAGCAATACCGGGTTTCTAGATCATATGTTAGCCAGTTTTCTGTCACACTACCATGATCCTCTGTGAATGTTAGTTTATAAAGGGGGGGGGGTTAGGGAGGAGGACTCACAATTTGGTTCAAGTCCATGATTAATTAATTGGCCTGTGGTTTTGAGCCTGGGGAAGTATCACACATAATAAATAGATGGCAGATAAAACCTGCTCGCCCTCCCCTAATCTAATTCCATCTTGTGAGTCTGTTTTGAGGAGCAAGAGGAAGTTCTACACATCCCACTTCACTCACACCGAAGTACATGCCTCTATTTCATGGAAGACTCAACGGACATAGACATGAACCCTCTGAGGCCTCAAAACTATCTTTTTGATGGTGAACTTAAGGCTTGGGGGATGTAAAACCACGCCAGGAAGCTTGGCAAGGTAGAGCTAGTCGAGACCCAGAGACTGGGTGGGTGCACACCTGAAGCTTAGGTGACTCCCAGCTCCCTGCCAGACTCCTGACTTGGAATGCATACCATGCTTCTCACATAAAAGAGATGTGAGCTTCCCTACTCAGACATTCCTTCTTGCAAAAGGTACTCAGGCCCACTCTGACACGTGGGGAATGGTTTAAGAATCCACTTCCACCATCACAATAAACTCTTTAGGACTCTTTTCACCAAGATCAGCTGTGGGGACCCATGTAGAAGGGCCTTGATTATAGAGCTGCAGCCTAATCTCCTGTAGAAGCTTCTGTTCTCTACTTTTCTGTGACTCGCAGCAGCCCCTGAATGTCCAAGAGCCTGAGAATCCCATAGCCCAGTCTCACTGCAGGCAGGAGGACCCCTGGGCCAGCTCAGGCTTTCCCATGATCAGAGCAGCACCTTAGAGCTTCTCCACAGCCCAGTACCCGCCTAGCAGTGCAGTGGGATAAGTGTAATCCAACTCCCTGAGTTCTGCCTCCCTAAGCAGCCATGCCCTGTGGGAGAGCAGATGATGTGGGCCTACAACCAGCCCTACAAAGGCTGACAAATATTTTCTTTTTCTTTCTTTTCTTTCTTTCTTTCTTTCTTTTTTTTTTTTTTTTTTTTTTTTTTTTTTTTGGTTTTTAAATCCCAATGCTTTATTGTTCAGAAGTCTGATACATGATTGTCATGGTGGGAAGCACGGCAGCATGCAGGCAGACATGGTACTGGAGAGGCAGCTGAAAATTCAACATCAGGATCAACATGCAGCAGGAAGAGAGAGTGACTCTGAGCCTGGCTTGGACCCTGGAAACCCCAAAGCCCACTGCCAGTGACACATTTCCTCCAACAAAGCCACATCTACCAATCCCTATCCAGTACAACAACTCCCTAAGGACCAAGCATTCAGCTATAAAGCCGATGGAGGGGCATTGCTATTAAACCACCACAAAGAGGCAGAGTATGAGAAAGGAAGGGTGGACAGTTTACCAAACAAGAGTAACTCACAGGCTACTGCATTCCTTTCTTTCCCTTAACAGAATGAGAGTTCAGATCTGACTAAGTTTATCTTCAGAAAGTGACTGCCATCACCAACTCTCTGAGCGAGGTGCCCACAGCTATTTCCTTACTGGTCTTGTACCCTCAACAAACACACATAGTCAGAGCCAAACCTTTCTACTGGCAGATATTTTCACTGTAAGATAATGAGGGAAATGAGCACCTGCTATCATTAAGAATGGTCAGTCGAAGACAAGAGCAAATGGTGAACTACACATCCCGTGACAGGAGCACATTATGAAGACAGCCCAACTATCCAATTAAAATAATACTGGCAATGCACTTAAGAGCTCTTGCTGCTATTACAGAGGGCTATGGCTCAGTTCTCAACACCCACATGGAGCTCACAATGGCCTGTTTTTCAAGTCCCAGTGGGGCTAACTCCCTATCTTGGCCCCTGCGGGCACCTTGTATGCATGCAGGACACATGAATGCAGGTGCGCTCATATACACATAAAATCAATATCTTTTAAACAAAGAGATAAGAAAGCAGAGGAGGATCTGCACAGTGTTGTCTGCTTTCTTGGGGGATTTGGACTACTTTCTACCTTGTAATTATGTCACATTTTCTAGGGTTCACTACAGAGTCTTCACTTTTTTACGGTTGTCTCTGCTTTTACAACTATCCATATACTCTAGGGATGGCTTCCAAGACTATAGATGATAAAACTGAGGCACAGAGAACATTTGTATGAAGTTGCACGGTTAGGTGACAATAGCTGGGTTCTTAAAGGCAGCAGGAACTGGGTGATGTAATGTTTGTTTTGTAAAGATCCATCTGGCTCAAGTATGAAGCAAGAATTTAAAAAGGCATTTCAGTAATACAAATGAAACAGCCTGAAGGACTGAACTAAGTGGAAACAACATAGAAGGAATCAAGTGGTGAAAAGAAATGTAAGCAGCTTGGGTAAGAATTAGCAATTGGATTCTGAAGCCAAGATGGACTTCTTCAAACCTAACCCATGAGTCCCTGTGTAGGATGAAGATAATCAAATGTACTTCTCTGGAGTGATTTTTTTTAATTCAAAGAATAAAACCAAGTTGTTTAAATATGTACTACAAAATAAAATTCTCAGAAACCCTGAAAAGCAATATAGAATAGCAAACAGATAGAAGGATCTATATAAAACGGCCACCATTTCTGCAATAGGAAAGAGTGTCCTTCAGGGTTGATGTAATGGCATTTTTCAAAAGTCACATGCATTTTTCAAGCAAGTATGTCCCATTAGGCTGATCTTGACTCTGGTTGGTAGAGGGCATTGAAGTACTTCCTTCCAAAATCTGTTCTGGCTTCGTGGGCCTGTACCCTGAATGCAGGCTCTTACACCTTAGTTTCTCCCTTAGCAAGTAGATTTAATGATAGCTTATGGAGTTCAAGAACATACATGTTAACTCACTACTATGACATTTTTTATGCATGACCCTGTGAGAAAAATTATTTTTATTGAAAATAAAATTTTAGGCTGGCGTGGTGGTGCGTGCCTGTAATCCCAGCACTTGGGAGGCAGAGGCAGGTGGATTTCTGAGTTCGAGGCCAGCCTGGTCTACAGAGTGAGTTCCAGGACAGCCAGGGCTATACAGAGAAGCCCTGTCTCGAAAAACCAAAAAAAAAAAAAAAAAAAAAAAAAAAGAAAAAAAGAAAAGAAAATTTTATATACAGTATATTGTGATTATGGTTTCCCCTTCCCCAAGTTCTTCCAGACCCTCCTCATCTTCCTACACATGCAAATCCACTCCTTTCCGTGCTCTCTCATTAGAAAACACATGTGTTTAAAATAAGAAAGGAAGAAAGAAAGGGGGAAAGGAGAGAGGGAGGGGGAGGCAGACAGAAAATTAGAAAACAAATGAACAGGAATAAAAGTAGATCAGAAGAAAACAAACACAAGAATCACTTCTAGATACAGATGAACACATATTTGCACACACAGAAATCCCATAAAGACAAATTTGAAATGAGATAAACAACCTCTCCAAAACACCACTGAGATCATTTTATGTTGGTCATCTACTACTACCACTAGGTGCCGGACCATTCAGTTGAGTGTTGTATTCCCAGTGAGACCCCCATTAGAGAAAACTAATTGAGAAAAAAAATGAAATAAAGTGTGAATCATCATTTATGATCTTTTTTTTCCTCTATCAGTGAATTAAGTTGGTCATTTCACTGGTCCCTGGAGCTAGGACAGACTTCTAAAATCATGGTGCACCATGAGAAAACAAAACACTTTCAAACAACTTTGTCACACTTAATGAAATTTAATATGTGATAAATCTTCAGCTAACCAATAGTCTTCGGTTGTGTGTGAGTGCTAACATATAGCTACTGTTAGCTGCCTTCATTTTGGGAATGAGTGTAATTGATTGCAAAGCAAATTCCGAGTGTGTACTGCTGAGGCCACACTGCTAGCCCCTTAGCATGCTTTTGGTGTTCAGTTGGACCACAGGCTTCACTGAATGAATCTCTGTTCTGATCTGATGTTGGTTTGAGAAGATTGGAAAATACCCTGTTTTCAAACCCAGCACCTCTATGGGAATTTCCCTTTAACACACACAGACATGACTCAGAAGAACTTAAAAAAAAAAAAAATCCAACGTTCTTGCTGAATGTCTGTTACTGTATGAACAGTCTGTTGTATGAGTTCTCTGTCATAATCCTGTTTGAAAATTTGGATCCATTATGCAGCAAATTGCATAGCAAACTGTGGAATTTTTGGCAAAATACAGTTTTGTCCAAAAAGGCAAGCATTCTCCTGTGAATTCATGAAGCCCGACTTTGTTTTGAAAGTACTGTGTCATTTATGTAAGAGGTCTGTGGAGGCTATTCAAACTGATACTTTTTTTTTAGGATTTGGTTCTCAGTCAGTACTGGTCACCAAAAGATTGGCTTGGGGGATTCCCCATTAACATCTCCCCCATAACGGATACATTGTGAGAAGGAATGGCAGCCAAACCTGAGTCATATCACCTCTCCCTCCACGAATATTTGTGGTCTTTCCAGGAGAGAGGAAAGATCCTGTGTTGGCTTGGAAAGACTGGATCACCCTCGGAGGTAATGACCAGGCTGCTGAAGGAGTGGCTCAAATGAGAGAGTTAAACAGAAAGTCCAAAATTAATTCAGAGGGAACCTTGAATCTAAGTTTTTGATGAAAGGATTTTTTTAAAAAACCCAGGACCTTCACATGATTGGCAAGCATTCTACCACAGAGCTACACCCTCAGCCCCCTGGAGAAGATTTCTGTACCAAAATCTACATGCTCATGAGAAGACCGAGCTGCCTACTCTTTAGTCTGTGGGTTTGTTTCCACAGTTTGTAGCCAAACTGCTGTGGTTTAAGAAAGAAACATAAGAACCAGTTTGAAAGAAAATCCAAATTTCAACTTTTGTTGAATAAAAAATAAGATGCATAACCATTCAGAGGTGACTATTTGTTTTTTTTTCTAATAATCTTTAATCATACACACCCAGGGACAAAATTCCACTCAGATTTCAAAAAGTTCAAGTTCACAAATTTTGCTGATTAAGAGTTGCTCTAAAACCAAAGATTCAACATGTGGGACTTTATAAAATGAAAAAGCTTCCATATTACAAAGGAAACTGTTAATTGATTTAAGAGGCACCCTATAATGTGGAATGAATCTTTTTCAGCTATACATTGGAGAAAGAATGAGTGACTGAAATATGTGGAATTAAAAAAAAAAAAAAAACAAAAACTAAACATCAAGAAAAGCAGTAACTCAATTAAGAGTGGGCCACACAGCTGAGCCCAATTCTTAGGAGAAGTACAAAGGCTTGGAAATACTTTTTAAAGTGTTCACCATTCTTAGCTGTCAGTGAAATTTGAGTTAAAACTACTTTAAGATTTCGTTGTGTCCCAATCAGAATGTCTAAGATTAAGAAACAAAAGACAAAGAGGGGTGGGTAGAGAACAAGGCTGAACAGGACTGGAAAATCAGGACCTTCAAGCAAACTGAAGTAGCCACTGTGGAAATCAGTGTGGTGGCTCCTGAGAAATACAGAAATAGATCTCCCATATCACCCAACTCTACCACTCCTGGGCATGTGTCCAAGAGACTATTTTCTACTACAGAGACACATGCTCATCCATGTTCATAGCTGTTCTACTCATAACATCTAGGATATAGAAATAGCTTAGATGTCAGTCAACTGATGAATGAATAAGGAAAACATGTACCTCTGTGTGCATAGGAAATTTTACCCAGCTCTAAAGAAAAGTTTACAACATTCCCAGGAGAATGGATAGAGCTGCCAAACATTATACTGAGTGAGGTAACGCACGTCCAGTAGGACAAATGTCACGTGGTCTCACTCACATGGGGATCCTAGCATTAACATTTTAATTTGGAATGCTTGTATAATCCAGGAACGTAGAAAGGAATTATTGGTACAGAGGAGGAAGAAAGATCTTAAGGAGAAGGAACATAGTGAACACAGTGATAAGTAAGAAAGGGAAAGGGCAAATAATGGGAAGGAATGTTTAAGTTAGTAAAGAAAGGGAGGGCAGTACATAAAAAATTGCCAAGGTAGGGATAACTATGAATGTTTGAAAAGCCATATAGAAACCTATTGTTTTATGGCTTTCTAATAGATCATATCCATACTAGTGTTAGATGGCTGTTGGAAGAAAAAAAGAGCAAAGCCATCAAGGGTCTTATCCATCTATGAACGCCGTGAATTTCAATGACGACCAGAATGTCAATATATGCTCATGGGTAGCATCGATGTTATGAAGGTAAACAGCTATTTTCTGATTGGATTTTAGGTCCATGCCACACAAGGAAATAGATCTACCCCCTCTCCAAACCACAAACAAAGGCATGGCTGTTGCCCTATTTGTTTTTACTATTTAAATTGGGTTTTCATACCTCTGCCTCCTTTCTAACCCTTATTCTACCCTAATCTCTACCAATCTCTCAACACTAGGTAAGAGAGAAAGATTAGAGGGGAAAGGGGACATAGACTTCTAGAAGCCTCTTCCTGCTGATTAGGGGAGTTGGGTCCCTTGGATCAAGACCATTCTTTGTCATCAGGATATCTCCAACTTCCTGTCAAACTGCAACAACTGTCAGGAGCTGCAGGGACCAGCAACAGCTTCCCTTTTCATCTGAGGAGCACTTTCTGTCCATTCTGGGCTTTGGCATTCATTCCCTCTCCAAAGCCCCCCAAATTAAACCATCTGGCAATAATCACACCCTTCTTAGAGTACGAGGCAATCACAGCAAACGGTTGTGGACAAACTGAAGCAGCCTTATCCCACAAATGGGATTAAAACACAAATTTAGTCACATAACATAACTGGGTTTTTTTGGTTGGTTGTTTGTTTTTTAACAAACCAAAATTCTCACTACACAGGACTGGGGAGCTCACAGGCCTAGAAGTGAAGTTACTACTGTTATTGTTTTGATAAATGCTTATGGTATCAAACTGCTCTCTAAATTCCTATCTTAACAATCAAAGATTAGTACAGTACTCAGACCTCATCAGAGAAGATTTTTTTTTTTTTGGCAGTGGATAGTGATTAATGCACTCCCCGCTGGTCAAAGCCCAGAGAACAAGTGACTACAGACTGCTCAGTTTTGAATGGGACATCTATATCACATCCTCTCCCCAAGGCTCAGACACCATCTTGAAAGAGAGGGCAGAAAGATCTTAAGAGTCAGGTCGGGAGGACAGGAGCAAAAACCCATGTCTTCTGGAAATGATAGGACAGCTACCCTCACCACTAACAACAAGGGGTGCCTACCTAAGACTTGCTCCAGAGCAAGCCAATCCATATTCTAGCAAGGAATGGGAAGGGGCTAATGGTCCCCGCTCCTAACTGAGGAACTATGGCTTTCATGCGAGGAAGAATAAGTTTTCTTTAAGGATGTGAATCCTGGTATGTTGTTCATTCTCCAGTGGATGGCTACACATCTAGAAGTATGTAGACAGCATAAATTGGAATTCATGGAAGGGGGGGACCATGAATATGGAGGTAAAGGAAGAGGTGGGAGTGGGTGTGAGAAGAGTTAGGAGGAGGAGCTGGGGTATAATTATGATCAAGATGAATTGTATGAAATTAATAAAGAGGTTTTTTTTTTAGGTTAGTGAAGTGGGCACTGCCAGGTCCTAGGCATTTAATTACACCGTGAAGATAAACCTTCACCCTACTTGGCAAAGGGAAAAGAGGTACCTTGTTTTGTATTGTTCTTATACCCGTTTGGTACTGTTCTTACGTCAGTCAGGGGCAGATCAAATGTCAATCCTATATTCATCCTAGCTTGGTGCCTGACTTTGTGGCCAAAGCAGTCTTATTCCTGGGTCTCATTAAAAATCAAATCACATCAAATCCAGACAGCACAGTTCAGGAGGAAGAAGACAGGGACATGCTGCAGACCGCCATGCCATCCCCCAGACCTGCCCTCTGGCTCACTGCACAGGCACCATGCCATACTTACTGGCACACCGCACTATTCTTGTCACCATGCCATACACAGAGGACAAAGAATATTACTCAGGGGCCTGCCAGCACCATGGCCAGGAGGAGCCATCACAATGTGCAAGTATGTCGTGGTCAGATGGGAAAGAAGTGGAGCAGCTTGAACATTATGAAGAGAAACGGAACTGGAGACGCAAAGGTGGAGAGGAGTAGCCTGTTGTGAATGATGAGCCTCACCACATGGGGCAATAGTCAGGTCCCAACCCATGTTGCTACTGAGGGCCACATCTGGGTCCATGGTATGTAGTAGGAGGGGTCAGTGCTGATGTCCAAATGTATTAGTTCGAGTTTTCATTGCTCAGAAGAGACACCATGACCAAGGCAACTCTTATAAGGGACAACATATAATTAGGGCAGGCTTACAAGTTGAGAGGTTCAGTCCATTATTAAGGCAGGAACACGGCAGCCTCCAGGCTGACATGGTCCTGGAGAAGGAGCCAGGAGTTCTACATCTCTAGTTAGGAGAGATTGTCTCATGGGCAGCCAGGATGAGTGTCTCAAAGGTCACCCCCATAGTCACAAACTTCCTCCAACAAGGCCATGCCTACTCTAAAAAAGCCACATCTGCTAATAGTGCACTCCCTGGGCCAAGCATATTCAAAGCACCATGCTCCACTCCCTGGCCCCCATAGGCTTGTTCAAACACGTGAGTCTATGGAGGCTGTACTTAGCCATAGCATAATGCAAAATACATTTAGTCCAACTTCAAAAGTCCCATAGTCTATATCAGTCTCAACAATATTAAAAGTCCAAAGTACAAACCCAATCACTTAACTGTAATCCCCTATAAAATCAAAATCTAAAACACAGATCAAATACCTCCAACATCACAGGATATGTATTATTATTCCAAAACTTCAGAGTGAGGAAATACTTGACCAAAAACAAGACCAACTGGGCAAACTCCAAACTAAGTGTCTCCATGCCTGAGCTCTTTTCAAATCCCCAACTCCTTTCATCTTTGTTGACTGCAACACAATTTGTTCTCTTTGACTGCTTCCACTCCCTGTTAGGAGCTTTTCTTGGCAGGTATCCATGGTTCTGGCATCTCTAACATCTTGGAGTATCTAAGGCAATGTCAATGTCACAGCTTCTTGTTCCTATGTTTGGGATCCACATATGATCTTTTGGGCTCCTCCAAAGGGCTTCGGCTATGTCTCCAGCTCTGCCCTCTGTAGCACTATAAACTCTGGTTGACTCCACTCCATTCTCTGTTCTTGGTGATCATTCCATACAGCTCCAATACAGGTCCAATGCTGGATCTTCTACTGCAAGAGGCTTCACCAATAGCCTCTCATAGGCTCCTTTCATGGTGCTAACCCTCAACAAATTCTTGGCACAACCTCTTCAGTCCTAGTCTATCAAGTGCAACTGAGGCTCCACATTCACCACTGACTTTCCTTGTCCTGTCACAATGCCAAGCCTGGGCTGCTCTCAATGACCCCTTTATGTCTTTAAAACCAGTACCACCTGGGTGACCTTGAATGCAGAGATGTGCATGCCTCTGTCTCCTGAGTTCTGGGATTAAAGGTGTGTACCTCTTGACCTAAGCTTTTCAAGACCAATTAGACAACATAAGGAAGTCAAAGGGATACAAATTGGAAAAGACCACTATTTTTCAAGATCTGGATCAAAAGCCTGTGTTCTCCATTTATGGACTGGAGTACATTCCAGGTTAAAAGTCCAAATGAAAATAATAACCAAGTAACAATAATGCCTAAAATGATGTAACTATTTTTGCACTACTCCCTTAATTTGTTTATCTCCTTGAACACAAGATTTAACTCAATTGTAGTTCCCAGTGTCCTTTTATTACTTGAAACTATATTTTACATTTTTCCTTTCCAACTTTGTACACTGGATAAAACTCTCTTCATGAGATTAAACCAAAGGACAAGACTATGCTGTGCTTTCTGAGACTTCCTTTGTCAGTGCAATTAATTGAAGTCTCTTTACCTTAGCCTCAGGTAGACTTTTCAGACAAGGGCAAAATGCAGCTACATTCTTCACCAAAATATTACAAGAATAGCCTCTAGGCAACATACTGAAATTCTTCTCCTCTGAAACCTCTTAAGCTAGGGCCCCACCGTTCAAAATACCCTTAGAAATACTGTCTTCCATGCTTCTATTTGTAAGGCCCATTAAGCCCCACCTAAAGCATTCCACTACTTTACAAAGTCTCCAAATCCACATTCCTCCAAACAAAAGCATGGTTAGGCCCATCACAGCAACACCCCCAGTCCCTGGTACCAACTTGTATCTTAATGGTTTCCTTGCTGAGAAGAGATGCCTTGACCAAGGGACAACATTTAATTGGGGATGGCTTACAGGTTCAGAGTTTCAATCCATTATCATTGTGGCAAGATGCGTGGAAGTGTCCAGGTAGACGCAATCCTGGGGAAGAAGCCAAGAGTTCTATCTTGATCAGACAGCAGCTAGGATAAAAGAGACTGAATCATGGCAGCTAGGAGGAGGGTCTCAAAGTCCACCCCACAGTGACAAATTTACTCCAAGGCCACACCTCTTCATAGAGCCACTTCCTGGGCCAAGCATAGTCAAACCACCACACCAAGATATACATTACTGCTACAAAACATGGTGGTGTCCCTGTTCAGGCAGCTGCAAGGATCACTTGAGATATCCAGGAGCTGTACAGAATTTGCCTTCACCTCACTAGCTGGGCCTCTTTAGAGAGCTAGACCCGCTTTGTACCCATGGCAGCACTCCAGAGAGTGGGCCCTGCACCTTGCCCAGGAAGTACAGTGGAACTTACCCTGCTGTCAGGGGTAATCGACCTTCAAGGGCATAAGTGTGGAAGAGCTGACCCAGCCACTCACCTGCTAAGAAGTGGCATGGGAACAGAGGGGACACCTCCTCTCTGCGCCTCACCACATTTGGTCATCAGCTGCCTACAGGGTCATCAGCTCAGGAGAACCAATTCTACTCCTCCCTAGCTACAGCGTCCATGCACCTTATCTGGACAGTACTGCACAGCTGACCATGGTGATAGAGTCACAGGTAAGACAGACCTTAAGGGTGAGGGCATGGGAAAACTGGGTCAGTCATACATCTACCATGAGACGTCATGGGTGCTGGGGTGATACCCCTTCCCACCTCTTTCCACCTGTGATAGCCAAGAAAGCTGGCCCCAGGGTCATGAAAGCAGGAGAGTTGGTGGTGCCTCTTGACAGTTGCAACCTTCTGGAGAGTGGGCCCTGAAGCTTGCCTGAGCAGCACAGAAGCGTTGGCCCTGGTGGCAGGGGTGCAAGTAAGGCAGCCTGGAGGGTGTGAGAGCTGGAGGACTGGCCCAACCCCCTCACAGGTTGCAACACTTGGCAGAGTGGGGCTGGAGTCTTAACTGGGCATCACTGCGGAGGCTCTGTAGGTGTGGGGACAGGAGAGCTGCCCCTACCTCCTGCTTATGGTGACATATGGAGGCCTAGCTAGAGCGATGCTGGAGAGCTTGCCAATGCTGGTGGTGCAGCCAGTGGGCTGACCATCTCTGCTACTGCCCAGGCCCAGATTTAGGACTCTGAATTGGCCCACCCCCAAATCTACATAATCCGTAAATGGTTAGGATTCCTGAAAGGACCAGTCCTGCTAACCCAAAGCTGCAGATTCTCTGTGACACAGGGTAACAACAGGATAACTAGGAGGAGACCCGATGAAGATCCAAAATTGATGGTGTCACCAAAGTCAGAGATCTCAAACCAGACCAAAGATTCACTGCAATGAATATTTGCAAGTGAAGATGTGTGGACAGAAGGATATACTGTGGGACACACTGGGACACACTACAGTTTCCACTATGAGATGTTTGTTTGTGTGTGTGTATATTTTACTTTGGTGGAGCTGGGTTGTACACTTCGATTTTTTCAAAATCTACGTTTAGTAAGAGTTCTTGATTCCTTTAACCTCTCTTCTAGTCCATCACTCCCCAGAAGCAGTGGAAAGGAAAGGGTAATAGAGCAAAGGAGGATGTGGACCTATTTAGAAATAGTTCTTTGGAGCAAATACAATCTGTGTTGTCAGAATATCAGCAGTTCAGTTCACACGAATCAACTCAATCCATTCCCAAACTCCATCAATAAACCAGCAATGGCAAGTCAACTCAGAAGAGATCACAAGGTTCTGCCAATCAGCCTAAATCTGTGGGAAAAGCCACCAGCAGTTTGTTGATGACCATCCAAGAATGCCCAATATACCAATACCACCCAACACCATCAGCGAAGAACAGCACCAGCAAAGACCAGCCATGACCAGTAAAGAATAGCACAGCATACCAAAACCATCCAGCATCATCCACTGTCAGTTGGGCTATATTTACATCCTTTCCAAACATCATGTATTCTCTCAAGCATCTGCTCTAGCAAAACATCACATGCCCAGATCCAGGCTACCTCCAGAAAAACACCACATCCCTGTTCCTAGCAAAATACCCTCTAACATGTCTGCTTCAGCAAAAACATCCTCTTATAAGACAGTTCCAGAAAAACATCACAAGACGCAACTGAGTCTCCAAAGAACCAGAAGTTTGCCTTTCAAAGGGTGCAAGGTCAAAGGGTGGATGTGAGGAGACAGTGAGATGAGCAGCAGGATTGGGGTGCATGATGTAAAACGCACAAAGCATCAATAATAAGTTGGGGGGGGAAGATGGGCTATCACAAATAACCTTTAAAATGAAAGTGGAAGGCATTGACCTTACTGTCATGTCCAGATGCCCTTTGTCATGGTAAGTGATTGTTAAGAGATGAGAACCTGCTCTAGTTTCTAATTCTAAACTTTAAATCATCCCAGTCTAGGTGCTAGATGTTTGAGTAAATAGACTTTCAGATGCTTCCAGCCTGCAGTCAAAGCCTTCTCTGACTTTCAAGATTTCCTAGCTGAGGTAGTAGACAAGGAATAGCACAGAACTCCCACCTCCACTGTGTCTCACCTGAACTTTTTACCAACAGAGTTCATAATTATAATAAAAGACATTTTTATAAGAAACTAAGCAGAGAATCAATATTTTTGTGCAGCAAGGATAAAAGAATGGGGACATAACTAAATCAGTGAACAATAGATTGGTTGGAAGCTCAGATACTTAGAAATAATAAAAATTGGAGAACTATGGAAGAAGCTTCAAAACAGTAGAGAGAGAGAGAGAGAGAGAGAGAGAGAGAGAGAGAGATGAAGACAGAATGTGACTCCAGTTGACCCTCCATATTCGTAGGTTCTGTGTCTTCAGAGTCCTCTAACAGAGTAAAGATCCGTGGTAGAGTGGGAGGTGGCACCTGGACTGAAAAAAATATCACTTTTCTTATTATGCCTAATCCTTTTCCCATAATAACTACATGACATTCATATTGTATTAGGTATTATAAGTAATCTAGAGGTTATTTAAACTATTCAAAGGATGTATTAACACAAAGGTTATATGCACATCCTTTGTCATTTTGTATTAATAACCTGTGCATTCAAGTGATACATACCATGGGCTTACAGGATGGTTTTTTTAGAAAGATACATGTTTTTCACAAAGCTTCTAGCATGAAAAAATGACCATTTGGTGAATCAGAGGTCATGGTTCTTTCTCAACAATTTCTGGTAACTTATGAAACAAATGTTACTCGTAGAAGGAAAGAAGAATATACAACATAGAATTCTGATCCAAGGGGATGCCCATCAACTTAATAACCTATCAGTTTTCCATTATCAGTAGCATATAATGGGCTCTTGATAGGGATTATAAATGGAGTTATCAAAGAACTGTTTGGTACTGAGATGTCTATACTGGATAATTACTAGCTTGTAATTGCAAGGAGCATTAAGCCTTCTTTATTTTCTTTATTCTGGTTTTGTAATTTTTCTTATTTGTGGGTTTTATTTAATTTTAAAGCATCATCATCATCATCATCATCATCATCATCATCATCATCAGTAGTAGTAGTAGCAGCAGCAACAACAGTAGCAGCAGCAGAAGCTGTAATATTTCCCTGACCATGTTTCTCTGTGATTACATCATCTTTTGCCTTCTGCAAGGTCATGGCAGCAAATGTCTTCTTTCATCTGTTTACAGGATACAATTTTCAAATGAGTTTTAATTTGGTAAAGAAACAAGTATGGCCCTAGGCTAATGCTTAACGGAGTCATTGACATTTGCACATATTGCATTTTAATAAAGATCCAGGAAGGGCAAATAATTTAGGAGTAGATCCAGATAGGTTTAACCAGGGGTAAACATTTTACGAGTTTGCAATGTTGTCCTGAAAAGCAGTATACTCTGACTCAGCAACACTCCGAGTCTCTTCTCAACTCATGTAGAATATAGAGGCTGGAATCCTGATGCAAGAAATTAGGATATAGTGTTCCTATAACAATTTCTGACTCACTAGTTGATTATTTTCTTTCTGTTTTCTGATTTTGTAGTCTAATAGATAAGAATCAGGAAAAAAGAAGTTATTTTACCAGGGGACACAATAATATTTTAAACCTGACAAATTTGAGCAATTTATACACTGGGTAAGCAGTTGAAAATACAACACAACACACCGGTGTTACCTTGCTGCTGTGTTGGTTCATTCTTTTTTAAGGAAAGAATTACTGCTATACTAGGGATAGGAAGAAAATGTCTATGAGATTCTACTGCAGCCTGATTCAGATAAGGCCACCAGGGACTCTTCACTTTGCTGGATAAAGAATGCCAACCCTCTGAAATTCCAACTGGAAACAAAGAAATTATGGCTGACAAAGGGGAGGTATGATGGTTTGTATATGTTTGGTCCAGAATGTGGCACCATTAGGAGGTGTGGCCTTGTTGGAGTAGACATTTAATTTTAATTACTAAAATGTAGCCACACTGTAGGTGTGAGCTTTAAGACCCTCATCCTAAATGTCTGGAAGCCAGTCTTTTCCTGTTTGCCTCCACAGTCTCTCAGATCCTCCATTGCCATGTTTGCCTAGATGCTGACATACTCCCATCTTGATACTGGACTGAACCTCTGGACCTAATGCCAGCCAAAATTAAATGTTATACCTTATAAGAGTTACCTTGGCCATGGTGTCTGTTCACAACAGTAAAACCCTAATGAAGGCAGGTGGTAAGGGAAAACTCTATCATGATTTGAGATTGGAGTCTTCGAGAATAAGTTGGTAGTTAAGTAAAAATGTTATGTTAGGGTTTATCTTATTTCTTAGATTGTGTTGTTGTAAAGACACATATTGGAAGGTGTAATTGTAACTGGTATTGTTCTGATTAAAATAGTTTTAAGTTTTATATTTTTTGTGTCAGCCAGAAGAATGGAATTTCAAACAGTTCCTTCCATGGAGTTTTGCTCCTTTTTTGTATAGTACTTATAATTAGAAATTGTCTACAAGTAGAGCATTACCATGTTAGCATATTGAATGAAAGAGCTTAGTATTAATGAAAAGAATGCCACAATTAAGGTGTTTATCCTTTCTGATATATACTTTATCTCATTGTGATATTTTCCATCTAAATACACTATTTTTGAGTTACACAAATGATAATCAGCTATGGAATAGAAATAAATATTCCATCAATGCTAGGATAATTTTCCCCAGAAAATACATTTCCCTTAAGATACAAGCTTTGGGTTATACAAAGAAAATAATACCCTGAGTGGAGTCTTCCAGAATAAATTAGTAGTTATATAAAAAAATATCATTTCAGGGTTTATAATTTGTCACCAAAATATTAATTACAGGTCCCAAAATAATTTACCACAGTTTTTTTTAAAGGCATATCCAAACATTTCCACAGAAATGAGACATGAATACTTGAGCATTCATTCATTAAGCAAAACAACCACTGTTGTGTGGAAATCACAGAAGTCTCAGTGATTTCACAGAATTAATGTTAGTGATGCTGGTATTTTCTTACGAATTATGTTGTAAATTAATGACAATATACCATTTTAAAGATGAAAATAGAATTGTCTAAAATATCTCAGTTTGTGTGGGCTTATATCCTGTTCGATTGAGGCTACTGTAAGTAAATCCGTATATCTGAGTGATTATTTGCTCACATTAATTCTTTACTACCATGAATTGTCTATTAATCTGCAATTCATTGTTACTCATTTCTTTTCCATTATCATAATAGTCATAACTTTGGGTTTTCTAATTTCCCCTCACATTATATTTACTCATTAGAGATATGCAACAAAAGCCAAAACAAGGTAGATTACTTTTCTTTCTTTCTCTCTCTCTTTCTTCTTTCTTTTTTTCTTTCTTTCTTCCTTTCTTCTTTCTGTCTTTCTATAATACAGGAAGGGTTAAACTTCTTAAATGAATGATAATTGTTCTTAAATGAAGTAAAAGGGAAGTAGGCATGGGGAGACCAGATGGAAGCAGAAGAGAAAGGAAACATGTTAGCATTCACTTGTTAATGATGAGTTGCAAGGTTGGCTCCAAGCTCTCCCACAGCCAGATAGACCTTAAATAGTTTAAGGCTGTCTTTACACAGAAGCCGATAGTGAGTCTGAATGTCCTTGAGGCTATTCGGTCAGTGTAAGAAAATTACAATAAAGTTGCCCTTTGCATAACAGATTAGAACTGTAAATATGGAAATTTTGCAGTGAAATCAAATGGTGGGATTTTAAGTAGTGCATCCCAAGGGTTAACCAAATGCCCTGGAAAAATGCAGAACTGGTAAGGTTTTTCTACTACATGTACTTTAATACTGGGTTTTCTGAACACTAAGATAGGACCATCTTTTCTTCCCAGTTTGATGGTAGTAGAAATACTGAGTACTTTTCAGAATGTAGTTTAGTCTGTTTCAACCTGTAACTTCCATTTTGTTTTACCTTGTTTCTCCCCTTTAATACTTCAAGGCCATAAAACAACTTGTATATTTACATTTCTTTGTGTATATATATATATATATATGTATATATATATATATATATATATATATTTGAATGTGTGTATATATATATATATATGACACTTGCAAATATGGATATCCATATTCATCCATCTAAGCATTCTTAATAGTCTGAAGCCATTGTCTCTATTGTAGTATATTCTAGATGATGTGTTATGAAGTAATCCTGATATTTTTGTTGTATAAAAAGATTTTTATGCTTTTATTTGTAAACAAGTCCTTTTATGATAAAATAAAAACAATTAGATTTATCAAGAAAGCACATGCCTAAAAGAGGCTTTAAGGGTGAAGAAACAGTTTCCATGTGAGAAGACGCAGAGGGAGTCAGGGTTTTCCCATGATTTAAGCTATGGGACTGTCTATCTGTATCTTACTCCAGGTAACACTGCTGAAGCAGTCCTCTGTGAGGGTGGATTAGACTGTGGAATGCCCTAACTCATCAGCTATGGCAACGGTGGTTGCATCCTATAGCACCACATGCCCACTGGGAGAAGCATACAATTCTGTACTGACAACTGCAATTTTCAAATGTTAAAAGGTGAAAGTAAATGGACAGTGTCAAAATGGAAGCCTGGTGCACATCAGGACTTCATGATAAAAGGACAAGTCCAGCCAATACTTGTATTAAGTTGAAAAGTCCTTGAAGGCAATGATCCAACCAGGGAAAGAAAGTATTTCCATACAAATGACTGTACAAAATACCATTCACAACAGACAACCAAGTTAAAATTAATGTAGACCCATCCAGTGAAATCATAGCTCATTATGGCCAACAGGACTACTCAATTGGGATACTACAGTAAATTTGTCAAGGGACAAAGCCATTTAATATTAGGTGTGAAAGAACTATCAACTTTTCTGCAAGGCATCAATCTCAAACAAAGAAATACACAGCAATTTTAAGTATTCCCTTTGTATGTAATAAAGCATTTTGGTAGGAGGCAGGAATAATAATATGTTCTCAGTGATAGAAATCCATAATCATTTACCCTTCTGGGAAATTATCAAGTACTCTTTAAGACCTGGAATTGTGCGAACTTTTAATTATGCCAAGCACTGACAATGAAAATGTAGCTAGTTAATCTGGGGCATCTTTAAAAGAGACCAGACCACAGTGAGAACGAAACATGTGTTAGGGCATTAACTATGGGAAACAAATAGAAACGCAAAGTCGACTGGTCATAATGAGATAGTGGTAAGAGAAAAGAGGTAAATGATAGGCTGGTGGTCACAGGGGGTAGGTGGGAGCAGAGGAAGGGAGCAAGATCACCAATTACTGTGACAGTAATGCCAAAGCTGTGACATAAATCGCATGCATCAGTCTCTTTGTCAGCTGATGATGCTCTGGCAGCGCCTTGTCTTCGGGCTCTTTTCTCATGAGGGTGTTTAGTGAGCATGCTTTGCTTGTTGAAGGTGAACCGTAAGAACTTTTCTTTGCATTGCACTTCCTTAAAAGAGTTTGGGGAAGGGAAGATTTGTTTTCCCTTCTAAAGACAAAGACCACTTGACATCCATTTAATCTTTTTACTTTTGTTTCACAATCTTCAAAGAAATTTAAGAATACAAATTGATGGTCTGTATTTTTATTTTAAGAATGCTGAGAGCCAAGTGTGGCGGCTCACTCACAACTGTAATCCCAGTGGCTAGAAGGCTGATCTACAAGAACTGCCTTGAGTCTGAATGCAGCCAGGGTAGCAGTGTAAAACTCTGAATCAAAAAACAAACATAAAAATAATAACACAAAAGGAATGATAAACAGAAAAACAAAATCTTTGCTTCAGTTTTTCAATGTTGTTTCCCAGTTTATTCTTCTTAAATGGTAGAAAGTATTGAGATAAAGTACACCTTTAATGTTCTGTTTTTTTGCTCTTACTTTTCTGTTTTAGAAAGTTCATGTTTATATTTGAGAGAGCAAATATTTATTTATTTGTCTTTGTTGAGCAACCATCTGACTCCTTAGATTTCAGTGATAGTGAGCATTATATTTGAATTCTCTCTACATTTTTTTTCATTTTAATTATTGCCTTAGGATAAATTCCCAGGAATGGAGGAGTCGTGCCAAACAGTAAGAACATTTATAGTACTCAACAAATGTTGCCAAATTGTTGTCTTAAAGGGACATTTTCCACAGCCACATCTAACAGCGATTTTCTCCCAAACTTGACAGCTGATATTTCATCATTTATCCAACCTTCTAGATTCTTGATGGATTCCTGTCCTTACTTTATTTTCAATTTCGTGTGTGGACAGGTGTGCATATGAGTGCAGGTGTCCATTGGGATCCCCTGTTACAGGCAGATTCAAGCTCTGCAAGAGCAGCCTATGCTCTAACCTCTAAGCCATCCTCCCCACCCCCATTTCTTTTTCTTAACTCAGGAATAACTCAGGAAGCATGATTTTTAACTTAGTCTGCATCCACTCAATGAAATTGTACGCAGGAATCAATATGTAGACGTGTGTTTGATGGTGTCATAAAACACATTCTGGAATTCAACTGAAAGGGAAAAGAAGCAAAGGATTAGATGAGTCCACTTGTGTTTCTGAAGCCACACCATCTGAGAGACAACCGTTCATGCTCAGCCTTGCCATATGCCAAACACGTTCTTAGAGCACAGTGCTTCCAAGAATAACATAAGCCATTTTTCCAAGAACACTGCCTCCTGCCCAACAACTCCTACCTACTTACAAAGTTCAGAAGAAACAAACCAAACCGGAGACCTTGTGACCAGGTGGGTATAAATGACCAACTCGATACATGGGGAAATATTTTACATAAGCTGATAGGCCAGTGATCTAATTACTTTCTTGGCATTCATGTATGTGATCATTTTTTATGAATTATAAAAGGTGTGCTTAAAGGAAAGTTTGACATATACCATATTGTTTACAAATATTCCTTCCAAATCTTAAGCTTTCTTATAGTTATTTACATAAACTGGACTTTGGAAATAGGACTTGGTTTTTGTCACATAATTGTTGATATCTGATGGGTTATTTAATCTGCCTTTGGCTCCATGTATTGGTCTGTAAAATGGGAACAGTAACAACAGCAATGTCTGCTTTATTGGCCTATTGTAAGGACTTCCTTCACAGTATCTGGGACAATAGAGCATTTAGTTGCCCTGTGTTGCTGCAAGAGAAACCAGACTTCCTGCAGTGTTTATTCTGCAGAAGCTCACATACAAGGGTTTATTAGTGACCTTCCTTTCCCCTCCTTGAATTGCAGTTTCTCCTTTAAAGCATAACGGTGGGAATACTGGAAATAACAGTGGCTGTCTTTGGCAGCTCATTACAGACCCCACAATGGACTGTTTCTAGACATTACCTCAGTGTTCTTCACCATGATCCTATGAGTTTGCGCCAGTCTTTAGACAAAGCAACCGATGCTTTGAGAGACTAAATAACATGCCAAGAGCCAGCTAGTGAGCAGTCCAAATATTTCAGAGAAAGAGCTCCTGTACCTAAGTGCTGTCAGGGGCTTCCTGTGGGTCAGGGAATTAAAACTGATATCCTAAATTTTTTTTATATTTTTCTTCATTTTATGTATAGTATTTGATTGAGAAGCTCTTTAAATACATTCCAAATTGTGAAGATAACAGTGTTTGGATCTCATACTGAATTTCTGGGAACTGCTTACTAATGTAAAATCCTATCTTTGAATCTTTAGGTCTCATTCACACAGCAGTTCTATTACAACCTCTTAAATATGAACATGCTGAAGACATGGCTGGAAAGATGGCAAGATGGCTCAATGGTTAAGATCATTGCTGCTCTGGCAGAGGAACCAGGTTCGGTCCTAACACGTACATAGTGGCTTACAACTGCCCAAAACTCTGGTTCCAGAATATCTGACTTCCTCTTCTGGCCTTCAGCACCAGGCACTTAAGTGGCATACAGACATAATTACAGGCAAAACACTCATTCGTGTAAAAT
The DNA here is from genome assembly GCA_964023405.1 of Apodemus agrarius. Classification (NCBI taxonomy): domain Eukaryota; kingdom Metazoa; phylum Chordata; class Mammalia; order Rodentia; family Muridae; genus Apodemus; species Apodemus agrarius. The sequence continues at coordinate 119,625,814 of OZ030008.1, read as the reverse complement.
AAATATTAATATAGTGTTTTAGACCCAAAATTCCACCTACTTTTTCCCAGTAGAAATAACATGGGGCTGCGTAGATGGCTCAGTCATTAATGGCTAGACTACAACCAATAAGAAATGCAATATGTTCATAGTTTTCTTATTTTTTTTTAAGTGAAAGTAAAACCCAAACTTAGTTTTCAATTGGATTGGATTGACTTTGCTCTTGCCATTTGGGTCCCTAAGGAAAATACCCACATGGGTTTGCATGATGACTAGCAATAGGACAGAGTGGACAAATGGACACAGAAACCTAGCCTATTCCTCTGAGGAGACAAGTTGAAGCCTTAGTCAACCATTTCTCGGAACTTAGAAGGACTAGGGAAGAATAAAGGCAACGTGTGACTGATGAGAGTCACGGCTAACTACTATTATTCTAGATCATTCTGTGTCCCAGATGATCTCACCAGTGTTAACCCTTTCCGTCCTTCAACTCCAGCATAAAACAAGTATGGATACTCTCATATTATACATGAGACCAGTGGAGCTTAGAGAGCTGCTGGGGACTGAAATCCACAAGAACAAAACAAGTAGAGAGACCACTGAAGCTCTGGCTTCCAATCGCCTACCCCTCTCTTCGTACAGCACACAAATAACATGTGTTCACCTTTCCCAAGTCCCAGACGTAGGAGCTAGCTGGTAACCTATGAATAGCATTACATAAGATGGTCTTCATGAATCAAAATATGGATCAAAAAGCATTAGTAAACAAAGAGGCATCAGTCTATTGGCATTCAAATTCTATGCTTTGTTTACCTTTTTTTTCTACATAAGAACTCATACTTTGATGCTTATCTTTCACCTAAAAATAGTATTTAACCAACTTCTGATATCACCTATGAAATATAAAGTCAAATATCATCTTAGGACTCAGGCTAAATAAGTCCAATTGATAAAAATAAACCACTAGATTCAGAAGGTTACTATACTTAGGACCACATTCCACAAGATTTTTTTTTCCATTGCCCTCCTCTCATGAGGCCCTGGAAAGGTGGGCAAAACCAGCTGCGACCTACCTGTAAGGCCTTCATCATCTTTGACATTTCTGTCAATTTATTACTGTATGTATTTATCAACATGGAGATAATAGGAAGAAAGTATTGGATTCATATTGTTTCCAGTATTTTATGAAACTAAGCGCATTTAGACAATGGAATAGGCTACTGAAAATGTATTATAAAGACTTTTTGCTTCCCAAGAGGCTGAGCTGTCCTTTGACTGGAATGTTTTTGGACAGCTGTGCCTAGAGGCAGGGCTCTGGACTCATTAAGCTCCTAGCCCCGCAACTCTGTCAGTCTCAATTCTTACCATGATTTCAATCAGCTGTGGCTGCCTCTCTCGTTGTGCTCTCAAGTGTGGCTCTTGTGTGAGCTCTTGCAAGTGTCTGTACAGCAGGGAGAGAAAACACTCTTCAGTGAATGCCTACTGCTGTGAATGAGGCAGTGTGCGTGGCAGTACCTTCCTTCATGACAGTCACAGCATCACATGCACATATGGATAGTTGAATGCTCTGAAGCATTGGAAAGTGCCGTGTGTCCGATATAGATGCTTCTTATGATTTCTCTTTGCATAAAGATGAACACACAGCTGAGATGCTCAGGAGGCCTGGGAGCCGACTTATTCCAAAGGAATGACTGTGCTATTTTTGTGCTCTCCCTCACATTATTTCTCAAGGCTTGAGGGAATTTAAATGTGACTTACTTGGCAATGACAAATCTCTGTCCCTTCGGCACCTCTTAAATGAGATCCTTTACACAAGTCACTTCTCCATGCTCATTCTGACGCTTCACAGAGAAACCTTATCACTAAAAGGGAACCTAGACTTTGAGAAAGAAGTTGCCACCTCTACCTTCAAACTGGGTACTTTTAAAAAAAGTCATTATTAAAAATCACAGCACTTAACTGAAGTGTTATCAATATGTGTATTTTCTGGAAAGGGAAAATACTTTTCCCAAAGTACCTTAGTTTTCTGACTGAAGAAGGTCTTGAAGCTCTGAGAAGCATATTACTCATGCTTCTCTGGGGAAAAAAAATACTTGCTACCAACAACTCTTAGAAAGGAAGATTTGGTTTTGCTCACAGTTTCAGAGAGCTCAGTCCAGGACTTATATGTATGGCCCCATTTCCAGGGTACATGAGGGTACCATGGGTATCACTTCACTTCATGGTAATTGAAAAGGAGAGAAAAGAGAGCAAGCATTCATGCTTCTCTCCCTCTATGCTCCTGTCTGCCTCATGGATGGGATCACCTACACTCAGAAAGAGTCCTGATTTAACAGTTAACCTTCCGAAAATGATCTCAAGGACACACATAGAGGAATGCCTCATTTCGATGTCATAGGTGGTTCGAAGTGTGTTCAAGCTGGCACTGTCACATTAACTAACTCAGATAAGGTCTTCTGATAAATGGTAGCATTACCAGGACAACAAAATGGATCTCTGGGGTCCTAGTCATTCTCTACCTTCCCTGTCTCCATAGCACGATGGTTAGTTCCAGCTATTTTTTCTATCTATGTATGTATGCATGTATGTATTACTTTTCATTTTCTACAGTCAAGGAGAGCTATGCCACACTCTGCTACAACTCCGAACCTTTATCATCTCTATAGGTATCATATCTTTCCAATTAATTACAAAAGGGAATTTCCCATCAAGAACACCAGGCTGGGCAAACACAGAGAATAAGTTCCACCTTGCTTCTCATTTTCAAATGGCCATTTAAAGTTTTAAGGAAGCATTTCTGTATTTCACTTGGATACCTTCCTTCAGGCACATGCTCTGTGAAACTCCAGGGACTTCGGTCTTGAAAACAAGTAGTTCAGGGAAGAGAAGAAGTAAGACTGACTGCTAGTGTTTGGTGAAGATGGGCTTCAGTGTCGCTGTGGTAGATGGCTTCCACAGGCTGGTGATTAGGAGGCGGGAACCTACATCTCCGTAGCCTCATAACACAGCACACGCGTCAACTACACAGTTCCTTATGGAAACCTTCCGCTCTGCCACCTACTACTGCACTGATGTGGATAATCTGCATGAATAGTAACCAGATATAGACCAATTTCAAATAGTTTTACTTCAGTTTACACTGTATTTTGTTAATACTTATTTTTCTTTGTTTTTTTTCTAAATTAAATAATATGTTGCATCATTTTTCAATAATTCAGAATACTGTCAGCACTTTTGGTGATAAAACATATTTAATTAACAGGTGGGCGTTAGTTTTGGAAGTAAATCCTATCACACAGTCTTGAGGTAACAAGTATAGAATAAACATAACTTTTGCTGTGCTCTTCTTTTGTGTGTGTGACATGGTCCTGCATTTAACTGCAAATGACCTTGAACTCATGATCCCATCATGTCAGCCTGCTGAGTTCTAAGATTACAGATTTCTGCCATCATGATGAGATTGATAATATAACTTTTATACACTACTGGGAAACAAAACAAGTATGAATCTTTTTATTATAATCTTACAGCTCAATTTCTGTAGTCTAGAAATCCCATGAAGTATATGACCCTCTAAACACATACAATGTTCTGGAACCAGTCAACTGTCAACAGCTTTGGAAGCATAGATTTGTTTAAATTCATGTCAACATAAACACAGACGTTCCCCACAAACAATCTCATTCAGGCAACATTTCTTTAAAGGAGAACCTGTCAGTCTTTGAAGCCAGTTTTATTACTCTGATCAATGACCAGCACAGTAAGATATTCCAAAGGTATCGCAGTAGCACTTTTGTCCTGAAGGTAACCATCAGTCACCTAATTGGACTTCAGGTCCACTGAAGTAGGAGGAACTTCACACCTGGCACTGTGAACTTAGCCAACAATCTGTGGCTGGTAATGCCAAGGAACATGGAAGAGAACCTACTACTGCCATTTTCCTAAACCAGGATGAATTCAGTGTCTAACTACATTATAAACAGCCTCATGCACAGATGAGTGCATCTGTCTCCATCATCAAAGCATTACAGAAAGCCACAAGGGCTCAAAATGCAGACATCAATCGATTGTGGAGTGCCCAGTCCCAGTTAACACATTTAAAATTCAGGAACCGTGAGGAAGAAGAAGTGGAAAGGTTATAAGAGACAGGTGACTAAGACATCTATTTTATGATGTCATCTCCTTAAAAAAGAAACACGGGTGAGAGAGGAACAGGTGGATGTGAGAAAAGAAGTTGAGGGAAGGGAGGGGACAAGAGATAGAGCAAATGTAATCAAAATAATTTGCATTCTCAAGTAATCAATAAAAGCATATGAAAGGAAAAAAATCAATTAAGAGATCCCAAAGCAATACTACTATTGTGTTTCTTTTTGGCATTACCACGGGCATTGTTTGAAATGACACACGAACAGGAAACACCATCCTCACCCCATTAGCTAGAAGACACCTGAGAGTAGCCAGGTACAGCCCAGGACGGCTACGATTCTATAGTGTCGTGTGAAAGCATTTTTGTGGAGTGGTACTTGAGTGCACTAAAAATAGACAACCCTGAGATATCCTGAAGTTGAAGGATACAATGCAAATAGGAAATAAACCTGAAAGTCATTGTAGAAATAAAGTTCAGGGATACTTTTTTTGGCTACTTTAAAAGGTTTTAACCCCATTTACACAAGTGCATCTGTGTTGTGGCCTGTGGCAAAAAATCAATGGGTTTTTTTTTCTTTTATAATGTTATATTTGGAAAATATACAATATTTACTTGTCACTTTGTATCTGTTTCTTTCCCTTTGTTTGTGATTGTTTTCTTTGTATTACCAGTCTTGAACACTGTAGAATCCGTAAGCCCATTGAGTTTCTAGAATCAACAATGATCATGTAAGAACAAGGTCAACAGTGCCACAGAGGCATGTTTAGTGGAATAACTATTAGAGAATAATAAAATATGCAAGGAGCCAGGCAGTGGTGGCACATGCCTGTAACCCCAGCACTCTGGGAGGCAGAGGCAGGCAGATTTCTGTGGGGAGCCTACGGCTTAAACAACCTGCCGGAGTAAACATCCTGCTGGCGTGAAGTAAACAAGTCAGTGCGCAGGTGTTGGGTAGTTTACCATCCCTTGGTCTCCGCCTCTCCCGAGCTGCAGCCAATCAGGGGATGACACGTCCGAGGCAGCGGTTGCAGCTTATATAAGGGATGGGCTTCTGGGTATTTGGGTCTCCGCTCTGTAGGCTTATGCTCTCCCTCTCAAGAGCATTAAAGCTTTGTTGCAGAAGGATCTTGAGTGGGCCACGTCGTTCTTGACGGTAGCGCGGGACAGATTTCTGAGTTTGAGGCCAGCCTGGTTCACAGAGTGAGTTCCAGGACAGCCAGGGCTATACAGAGAAACCCTGTCTTGAAAAAAAAACAACAACAACAACAACAAAAACAAACAAACAAAAAAACAAAAAAAACCCAAAACAAAACAACAACAAAAAAACCATGCAAGGTCTATGAAATATAGAGAAACCCTGTCTCGAAAAAAAAAAAAAAAAAACAAAAAAACATGAAAAGTCTATCAAATATAGGAAGATAAAAATCATCCCTAGCCCCAAAGAGGCAAAGGGGGTATATAGTGACTAAAGAAATCTCAAAAAAGATACTGCTGGCAAGAGGCTGACTCAACAGAGCCCCTGCTCTCAGTAAGTGTGGTAGATAACAGCCAACAGAAGGGCTGGGTAGAGCGACTCTGACCTGATTGCCTTCCTTTCTATCTAATGTTTTGCTAGTACCACATAGACTAGATTGGAAACTTTTCCTCAAGGGAACTCATTGATGAGGAGCACAGATGTCTTTTTCTCTTTCTTTTTTTCTATATTCTTTGTTTACATTCCAAATGATTTTCCCTTTCCTGGTTCCCCCCTCCCCATAAGTCCCATAAGCCCTCGTCCCTCCGACCGTTCTCCAATCAATCCCCTCCTTCTTCTCTGTCCTGGTATTCCCTAACACTGCTGCATCAAGCCTTTCCAGGACCAGGGACCTCTCCTTCCTTCTTCTTGGGAATGATTTGATATGTGAATTGTGTCTTGGGTATTCTGAGCTTCTGGGCTAATATCTGCTTATCAGTGACTGCATTCCATGTGTGTTCTTTTGTGATTGGGTTACCTCACTTAAGATGATATTTTCCAGTTCTAACCATTTGCCTAAAAAACTTCATGAATTCATTGTTTTTAATTGCTGCGTAGTATTCCATTTTGTAAATATACCACATTTTTTTTATCCATTCCTCCATTGAGGGACATCTGGGTTCTTTCCAGCTTCTGTCTATTATAAATAAGGCTGCTATGAACATAGTGGAGCATGTGTCCTTACTGCATGCCAGGGAATCCTCTGGGTATATGCCCAGGAGTGGTATAGCAGGGCCCTCTGGAAGTGTCATGCCTAGTTTTCTGAGGAACCACCAGACTAATTTCCAGAGTGGTTGTCTAACTTTCATTCCCACCAGCAATGGAGGAGTGTTCCTTTTTCTCCATATTCTTGCCAAAACCTGTTGTCTCCTGAGTTTTTAACCTTAGCCATTCTGACTGGTGTGAGGTGAAATCTCAGGGTTGTTTTGATTTGCATTTCCCTAATCACTAATGATGCTGAGCAATTCTTAAAGTGCTTCTCAGACCTTCGAAGTTCTTCAGGTGAAAATTCTTTGTTTAGCTCTGTATCCCAATTTTTAAAAGGGTTATTTGGCTCTTTGGAGTCTAACTTCTTGAGGTCTTTTTATATATTGGATATTGTCCCTCTGTAGGATGTAGGGTTGGTGAAGATCTTTTCCCAATTTGTTGGTTGCTGTTTTGTCCTTTTTACAGTGTCCTTTGCCTTACAGAAACTTTGTAATTTTATGAGGTCCCTTTTGTCAATTCTTGATCTTAGAGCATAAGCAGATGTCTTTTTCGAAGAGTAGGATGTGGAGTGTGGGAGACTAGCTCCAATGGGGCAAATGAATACATGCAAAGTGAACTACTATTTAGTTCCATCACATTTTCCAAAGTGGCTTCAGGAGGCTAGAATGATCTCTATCTTCCTTGACACTCAGTAAAATTAGACCTGCTTTTCTATGTACTAAATAGTTTCATTAACTCTTCTATAAAATACTTAGTTCAGCATCACAAAACTGAATTTTGTGCTAAAAATTATGTAGAATAAAAAACTAATCAATAGCCAAGACATTTAGAAAGGGAAGGAGTACCTTCCACACCCCCTCAGAATACAAAGGGTACATATTAGGTTGGTGCTCAAAACAGTGCAATTTGTCTCCTGCAGTATGAATTAAAATATACCTATCTTAATCAATTGAACAGGTGAAAACTATTCCCCAAGAGGCACACATTTAGGGATCGCCACCCATGACAGAGAAGCCTTTCAGATCACTGAAGAGAGTCATAACTACTTACATCGCAGTTTCAAAAAATGGTTTTTCATTTCGAGGTGAAGAAGAAAATGGGTTGCAATCTTACACTGCAAACAGCCAGACCTTAACGTTAAGACAGAAACATTTAAAATCTGTTAGACTAAAATGCAATTGAATGCCTTTTCTGTCCTGAGAGTATGTATGGAAGGATTTCTGAAGGTTGATTTAAAGAAAAACCTAACCATGAAAGGACATATTAATATGTCCAATTATTATAAGTTGAGCTCATTAAAAATTGGAAACAAGAAGGCATACACACGAAAATATTTAAAAGTCATAAAACTAACAATGGGCTAGTACCCAAATGCCAAGAGAAAGAGACGACCCTTGGGAAGATGGGCAATTCATATTGCCAGTGATTTTCTTTCCCGATTTTTGTTTCATGAACTATAATTAGAGTCTTCCTGTAGTGTCGGAATCATGAGTTAGTTGTGTCTGTTTCCTAGTCACCCAGCATAGTGCCTACGAGAGTGAAAATGGTCAGTATGGATGCTTATCAGGTATAAATACCCCAGGATGATGCACAGTTAGCAATACTCCCTCTGTACACCACCCACAGGGCACATGCGCTCTCAGCTTAAGCACGTCTCTCTGTCTACACGGCTAGTTTCCCTCCATCTACCCACCTTCCTGGCCTCTGTCAACTACAAAGAAGTGTTCTTATTAACTGGCTACTGAGACATTAAACTGTTATTCCACATTTCTGCATCCATGCATCTAGGATGGTCAGTTAAAATGGAATTTCAGACAATAAGTGTAAAATGTGTGTCCTCAATACTGTGCAGACCTACTGATGTGGAAGGATATTTATCAGATACGTAAATTTACCTAAACATCTTGTATTTTTATCCGTCAACTTACAAGACTCCAAAAAAGACTTGGAGGTGACATTTGGGTCCTCACACTTCTAAGCCTAAAGAGAAGTAGGACAGAAGTATAGAGAAATGCAATAAGGACCGAGTGTTATGAGATTGGGGTTGACTTTTAGCTGGTTGGGATCTAGATCGCAGTGTCTGGGGTGTACTCATGTTGAATCTAGTGAATAGTCGGGGGACTTTGGGGAAAATGACTATTGAACTTGAGCAGACTGAACACATCTATGAATATGGTTAAAGTCATTCAATCTCATGTTTAAAATAGTGTGTTTCACCTACTACCCAGCTCAGCGTAGTGTTGGGTAAGGTTTTGGGAGCCCACTGATAATGGGCCGGGCTGGCTCAAGCCGAGAAGCCAGACTCAGCAGTCACTTCTGCTTTCCCCTGCATTTCGTCCTTTCCTCAGGACCACTCAGAGAGTTCTTTCTCGGAGCAGTACCTGAAGGATAGTGCCAGCAAAAAACAAACAAAACAACAACAACAACAACAACAACAAAAAACTAACCTTCCACACATCTCAGAACAAGCACAATGTCACCTCTGTCTTTTCAATAGGCACAAACCCAGATGCTTCTACAGACAGGAAAATGAGTCCGGCCTCTGTACAGAGAATGTGTGCCAAGTCCCAGGGCGACTGTGTGCATGCACGGTAGGGAAATAACCTGAGCTCTCGCTGATCTACCACCATGGAAGAAAAAGAGTCAATTAGGGAGTTGTTTTGAAAATTATGAAATTTTTTGGAAATGTAGCATACATTTCCCTCCAAGAAAAGCAATTCGTTCAACTTTAAAATGGATTTTTTTAAGCCCATGATGCATCAAAACCAAGAATTCTATGTCAGGTATCAGAATTTTCTACAATTTTTCTCAAAAAAAAAAAATGTTGGAAACATTGAGAGAACATATGGTAGTATTTTTTTTTTTTTTGTCTTGTGATAAGGAAAGTATATCTGTTCACACTAGGAACTAGAATTTTAGGGCTGGAAATGTACAAGAAAGTGGGTTAGAACTCCGGAGAGCCTGGAACCCAGCGCCATTTACCTTTAACCACCATGGGCGCCTCTCAGTCGTAAGAAAGAGCAAATCTGGAATGTGAAACTCTGAGACGTGTTTGGCCAAGTGGTATTCCTAACACTGATCTTACATGTTTGTATTCCCCAGTAAATTAAACGACATAGAAATCCTATGCAAGATTTAAGCCACCAAATAAATATGAGAATTTCGAATAATTTCAAAGACATTTTGGGCAAGGACCTTCACTGTAACTTTCAGGTGCAAACCCCCTTTATTTTAGAAAATATAATAGTAACAGTTGTGTCTGCTCCTTCACAGTTGTTTCTCTTGGGAGTAAGAAGTATGGAGAATTGTTATTAAGCACATATTATCAACGGAGCCTTGGGTTTTTGAATCATCAGTGCTGGTCAGAGAGTGACTGGTTTCATCGCAAGGATTCTGATTAAGCTGCAGGGTAGATTCTGCTGTTGATGCCAGACCTGACAGTATATGTAGGTGATGTGTGAGTGAGGGCCACTCCCCCAAATCATAAACAAGTATAACTCTTGCTTGTTAAGTGTGAAAAGTGCATTTGGAAGAAAATTCTGCGTGTCAGACACATTTAAAATTCATTTAATCCTTAAAATCATCCTCCATGAGATAAGCCTATCAATTCATTTTTCAGAAAAAAAAAGGGAGATAATTTTTCCCAACATCTCATGATTTTAAAAGATTAGGTAGACATGAGACTTAACTACAAATACCTTGATGCCAGGCAGTTTATGATACCACAAGAAAAAGGATGTTGGCTCACAAATATGGCAGAACTTTTAGGAATAAAAACCCTCTCTTCCAGAACCCTGGTTGCATCAAAGTCAAGTTGCCTCAGAGTATTATTTATTACTTGGACATAACTCCTCTGATTTGCCAGTGCACTGCCCAGCAACAGCAAGACATTGCCCATTGCTGGTCCCTGTTTTCAATGTTTGATTGCAGTTCAGCTGAGATGGTACCCTCTGGGTACTTCCTACTTATGCTCTTCAATTTCTGATTAGCATATGCAATGCAAATATGCAAATGGAAGCATATGCAAATATGCAAAATGTTTTACATATTTACTAGTCTTTTAGATTTCCTTGTGCTGTTAACAAATTAACCCTTTTACATTTTTAACACCTGCTATTACATGGGGCTTATTTGCCTTCATGGTACTCACATTTATCTCTGACTTAAGGGTTTGAGATTCATCATGTTTTATGACAGTATCTTTATATTTTTAATCAAGTCTCACATATTGTAGTCTGAAAGCATGAATCATGTTCTAAGTTTTAAAACATTATTTTAAAAGCCTTTAATCTGCACAAACACACTGGTGATAGAGTTTGAAACAGAGATCAAGTTTTTCCTCAAATAGATTAACTACAAACACTAGTTTTTTAGGAATTTGCTCTTTGCTGATTTATAATGAAATAGCCTAAATACATATGCAGAAAGTTCTCGCTCCATGTTTGAAACAAGGAAACAGCAGGATCTGGAACCAGGCTAAGTATTTTATGTGATGACATCCGATTATCAGAGCTCAACTGTTTTCTGGAATCTTCATAACCGGAAAAAATAAAGCACTGCTATTACCTGCATGTTAGTGACTGACAGAACATGTTTGTAAGGGCTGGGGGAATGGTTCAGCAGGTAAGAGCACTGGCTGCTCTTTCAGACGACTCAGATTCCATTTCCAGTAACTGCCACCAGCTCAGTCTGCCTGAGACACCAGTCCCAGGGGTGTCTTTACTTTGGACTTCACAGGGTCTAAGCACACAGCGAGTGCAGGCATACACACAGGCCAAACTTCCATAGTCATAAAAAGTACACATTTGCATGTACTTCAGGTCAGGTATTCAGATATGCTGGTTAACACAGGCTACGCTGGAAACAACAAATTGCAAATATAACTTGCTTTTATTAAACGGAAAAAAGGTTCACATGTGTCAAAATCACGGATACTCCAGTAGCTTTAGTAAGAGTTCAAACAGTGTCAGGTTGTTTGAGTAGTTTTTTTTTAATAAAAGAGGAATTAAATTCTTAAGGAAGTTCAGGACACTAACATGTTCTAAACCTCTGGTCCATTGGAAGTCAACGCATCAAGTACTATTTCAACCATTTTGGCTTTCAAGAAAATATATATTATTATTTAGATGGCTAGCATCCGAGTTTCATAAACGACTAAATTAGCTTTTTCTTTAATTAAAATCAGGATTTTACAAATGTCTAACCTCAAAGTTTTGAATGTGGACATAAACTAACTCTCATTTCACCCTATACCACAAGTGAAGTAACTGTCACAAGGTATCACACTTTCACAGGAATATTCTAAGGCCACTGGCATTAGAAAATAAGTAATATCTGTGTAACAACATAATTATATACAGAAAATATCTTAAAGTCTTCTTGTGCAATTTTACTTCTAAAAGGTTAAAGTGTTCTATTTAAAAATACTTAACTGTTTCCTACAGATCTGACACTCACTTGTAATTAAAGAATACATAAGTCTCATAATGATTCTTCAATAAAAATAACTGAACATTATTTATTTGATGTACTAGTCTTCCACATCTTTCAGCAACAAAGGCCATACTATAATTTATCTTTCTAATTATAGCCTAGCACTGAGGCAGTAAATGTTAGTCTGTACTTGCCTATTTCTGTGTCATATAGTATGTCTATAAATCTCAATTTACACCTTTGTTTCATGGTGCACAGTATGTCCATAAGAAAAAAAACATAAGCAGTGAATATTCATCATTGGAAAAAACTGAGTCATTTACATCTTGTTTAACATTTCTAAAGCAGCAATATTTAGCTATAACAAAAAGGCCAAAAATTATTATAAATTATGAATTCTACTCATTTTTCTTTTGGCATTAAATCCATAATACAAATGTTTATTCTTGAACAGATTTATATATTAATGTACATCTGAATATATATTTGTCAATAATTCTTGTAGGCAGAAAGCTGGTCTGTGAAGTGTGTCACAGCCGGGTAATGTTAGCGACTGTCCTGGGCGTCAATGGACACGGATTGGCTGAGCCCCGACTTCCCATTCACAGATATGGTATTCGATGGGACAGTAACCTACGAAGAAGAAACACATTTTATTCCCATCAGTTTTTATAAAATGCAACAGCTGTCTAATTTTTAACAATTATCACATTATACCTTCTGCTTAACTGTAAATGTTAGCATTCAGTATTTATCGCTCAATGATTTTTAAATAATTAAGAATAAATGTTCATTCTATCATGAAATGGAAAATGAGAGTTGTTATTTCCACAACAAACAAGTTAAATAACCCATCAACACATCTTAATCTTTATAAAATTACCAAGCCAACATCAAAGACAAAAGCACAAACAGACTGCAGCCCAAGCTGCTCAGTGCAGTTTTAGCTAGATGAATCCTGCCTTCTCAAAAGGGCTTTGAAAAAGTTACACTGAATTTTGAAAATTTTTACAATTTGGTTCTAATGTCAGACAGTAGTTTGAAGTCCTCCACTTAGTGACTCCCTATATATTCAAAACATAAGCAGCAACCACCAAAATTGGGTCTTTAAGAATTCTTTCACGGCATGGGCTATGGCCAACTGTCAAGCCTATAACAATCGGAATGAGAGAAGGGCTTTACAGGAAGTTTCAATCAATAAACACTCAGTCTTCAAAACCCATTGGCTGAGCGTTCCATTTGTACACCACTAGAGGAAGAAAAAAATCACTTAAGACAGTCCAGCAGGATAGTATACCCATGTAATCCCAGCTTGTGGGACAATGAGGCAGAATTCTAGGCTAGTCTGCGATGCAGAGCAAGATACCCTCCCCCAGAACCCCTACCCCAGCCAAATTTTAGAAGAATTTTCCAAATGCCTTGGAATTCCAAGGCATTTTCCAAAAGCCTAAGAAGAATGTAAGGAAAAAAAAACACATATGTATCATGAATAGTAAATACATATATACATACATACATGTATATATGTATATAAATATAAAATACAATAAAACTACTATAAGAAAAACAATCTCCCAATTGTAATTTGACCAGCAAAGATTTATAAAGCTATCAGATCCTGTGGAGCCAGAGTTATAAGCCTTCGTAAGCTGCCAGGCAGGGGTGCTGGGAAGTAAGGTCCTCTGAAGGAGTATCAAATGCTCTTCCCCTGGGCCCCCTCATAATTCTTTGTAAGAAACAAATGGATAGGCAGTGGTGGTGCACACCTTTAATTCCAGTACTTGGAAGGCAGCGGCAAGTGGATCTCTAAGAGTTTGAGGCCAGCCTGGACTACTGAGTTCCAAGACATCCAAGACTACACAGAGAAACCCTCTCTCAAAAGAACAAGACATGCCGGGAGGTGGTGGTGCATGCCTGTAATCCCAGCATTCTGGGAGGCAGAGGCAGGTGGATTTCTGAGTTTGAGGCCAACCTGGTCTACAGAGTGAGTTCTAGGACAGCCAGGGCTATACAGAGAAACCCTGTCTTGAAAAAAACCAAATCCAACCCCCCCTTAACCCCTCCCAACACACACAGAAAGAAAAAGGAAAAATAAAAATGTACAAATGATTTCACAAAACTAAAGTGACAGCTCTTGATATTCACAAGTAAGATTTGCTCATTGTATCACTGTAAACAGAACCCAGTTAAATCACCCCCAACATGCATGGCATGCTGCTGATCATACAGTCAAAGGATATATGATGTTAGACTCTATAGAGAAGTGCAAAAATTAAACACAATACAAATAAAACTGGTAACCAATAAAAGCATCAGTGATCTGGTCAGCTCTTAAAAGAGGAAACGCAAATGGCCTATAACTATCTGGGGAACAGTCAACATCTCTATCCGCAGCCGTCACAGCAACTAAATTTACTTTGAGAATCCATTTTACCTGAGTCAAAATGGCGATTGTCCAAAAAAAAAAAAAAATTGTCAACAAATAACAGTCAAGCTGGAGGAGAGGGAGAACATACTTATCCACTGTGGGTGGAAGTGTAAACAAGTAAAGCCACTGTGGAATCAGCATGCAGTCTTCACCAAAAACTAAAAATGGAAGAAATGTACGACCCTGAAATACCACACCACTCCTGGACATATTCTCAAATGACTTCACTTCCTACTTCAGAGACACTTGTACGTCCACGGTCATCACTATGCTTCTCATCCCAGATGGGAAATGAATCATCCTCAATGGTCATGAATAGACGGAGAGATAATAAAAATGTGGTATTATTACACAAAGGCATTTTACTCAGCAGTAAAAAAAAAAAATACAATTCGAAACTTGCAGGCTAATAGTTTGAACTGGAAAATACCATATGAAGCAAAGTAAGAGAGGCCCAAAGAAAGACATACACCATATGCTCGCTCACAGATGCGATCCTAGCTTCTCCCTGCTAGCTCTGCATATCCAGGTGCACTGGCTAGTTTTCTGGCAACTTAACACAAGCATTTGCAAAGAAGGAACTTGAGAAAATACTTCCATTAGACTGGCACAGACAAAGTCTGTAAGGAACTTTCTTGATTAATGACTGATGGGGTACAGTAGCCTAGCCCACTGTGGGTGGTGTCAACCCCTGGGCAAGTGGTCCTGCGTTATATAGGAAAGCAGGCTCGGCAAGCCTTGGGGAGAAAGTCAGTAAGCAATGGTCCTCCGTGGTCTCTGCTTCAGCACCTGCCCTGAATCCCTGCCTTGGCTTCCTCTGATGAGGGATTAGAACACCTGTAAGCCAAATCAACCCTTTCCTTCCCAAGTCGATTCTTGGTCATGGATTTAAAAAGAAACAGAAATGTGAGTGGATACCAGGTGAGGCAAATATTAATAAAGGCCAGGAAAACGGAAAGGGGCCGAGGAACTGGGGGGAAAACATAATTTAAGGGAGGGGAGTGGGAAAGGAGAATCAAGTGAAAGAGGGTAGGATGGGGGACAGAATGCTATAGTGGGAAGAGCAAAGAGGCAGGGCCAACCAAAATGCAACGTGTGGAAAACCCCATGCAGAAGTAAAAAAGGCAGATACAGTATCATCTTAGACAGCATAGATGGACCTAGGATGGGAAGCTTCATGGAGATGTAAGTGTATGCATTTCTACATGTTTCCATTGTATAAACTAGATTTGTTAATACGCCGATAAAATATTGTAGAAGGTTGCATCACAATTGCCAGATGTGACTGATGCGCCTGCCTGTAAGAATCCCAGCACTGTGAACAGCTGGAGCGGAGGGACTGTGCAAGCGAGACTAGCCTCGGCTACAACAAGTAGATCACATCCTGTCTCAAAAAGAACAGCAAAAACAAACAAAACAAAAACCCCACTAACTAAACAGAGGTTATCTTAAAAGAGAAAAAAAGTATTTCTCTGATATTTATATATGTTCATATGAGGAGATATCATTAGAATCTCCAATGAATCTATAAGTTCTGAGATCAGAGATCCTATTTGATCCCACTTTATAACAAAGCATTTTGGGGGGTGCCTGTCAAAGTTGAATGCTACGGAATATTTCTTAAATGAGATATGACTTTTAAGAAACATTCAGAAACTAAAAGTACTATTTGACTTGTTTGAACTATGCACATAATGCACATATTCACTGACAACAGAATTTTTTTTAAATATGATCTATTTTGTTTTATGTGCAATTCTAGTGCCCACAGAGGCCAGAGGAGAGTCTAATGAGTTACAGGCAGTTGTGAGTAGCCACATGGGCACTGGGAATTGAACCTGAGTCCTCGGCAAGAACAGACAGTACTCTTAACCTGAGCCATCTCTCGAGACGTCACCCCCCCATTACTTTTCAAAAACTAATATTTAAGAACTTACTGATGTGCCTGCTGATTATCTACCCTTGATGTTTAAAGAATTTTCATGAGTAGATGCAAAATTTTAACTGTGAAGCACCAGCTAATTCTACAAAATTTTTATTTATTTAGAGAGAACTGTCAATGTATGATTCTTTGTTTAAAATCAAACCAAAAAAAATAAGAATAAAAAGCAAGCTAATGAAATAATACAAGGCAGGAAGAGTCTGTCTTGCATATGTGGCTCTTTGTTCTCTCCATACTACCCTTTGGTCAGATAAATTCTACATTCCAAGACAATCTACAATATGAAGTATAAAATATACATTTATTTTAGACTCTATTTTTAAAGGCATATTGTATTTGTAACAGTGTAATGGCCTGATTTTGAATTAATCCAAGACAACACAAAGCACTGAAAGCAGCCATAGCTCTTGTGTCAGAACAGATGAACAATAATGGATGATTTACCTTCATTCTCTACGAACAATTTGCTGATTCCTGATTCACGGGTAAGTTTGAAGATTGAACCCAATTTGAAAATATTGTGCTAGGCTAATTAAAGCTTTTTATGAAGACAAACTTGTCTCCATGGCTACATGTACAGTGAATGGGAGTAAGATATGGAAAAACCCAGAAAATCACGAAAAGATCGAAGCATGTTCACAGCCACATCACACAACACACATGAACTGAACGCTCTAATGCGAGGTAGCTATTCTAATGAAGATCTCATGACTGGTTCAGACTTAAAGGATCACAAAATGCTCATCCCTAAATGGGGCATGTGTATCACAACATGAGCCCTCCAAAGGTTCAGAGTCTTCAGGGAAGAGGGCGCTGAAAGACTGAAAGGGTCAGAAGTAGTGGATGATTACACAGAAAGTATTTTCTGGAGACAACAGATCAGTCACAAGAGGCCCCCACCTTCAGCTTGGGACCTAGCTGACCACTGAGAGCTGTTGGCAAAGGAAAACTCAGTTTTAAGGGTGTAACCACGCTTCTGTAGTTAGCCTTCTCAAGAGGACAAGCGCAGCACAAACTGGACTTAGTGGGATATTTTTTTTAAAAAAAGAAGAGCCAGAATAGGGAGGGTAAGGAATGAGAAGTAGATCTGGGAAGCCTGGGGTGAGAGACAAATATGATCAAAATATCTTGTATGGAAATCTCAAAGAACTAATGCAAATGCTTTCTACAAGAAGATCTGAAGTGGGGAAGGGGATGGATGATCAGAGGAGTGAGGGGATCATAGTGGTGGATGGACATGATTAACATACATTGCAAATGTATAGAAGATCAAAGAGCATAAAAAAAGTTTCAGTAAGATGGTCTATTCCAGAAACACTACTGTCTATTATTTTTAGAGTTATACTTTTTAGCAACTTTACAACAAATACGGCACGAGCACTGTTATATACAGAAGTCTTGGTTTACAAAAAATATTTTTTCAAATATACATTGGTGTGAGGGTGTCAGATGCCCTGGAACTGGAGTTATAAACAGTTATGACATGCTATGTGAGTGCTGGGAATTGAACCTGGGTTCTCTGGAAGAATAGCCAGTGCTCTTAATCACTGAATCATTTCTCTAGCCCCTACAAAATAATTTTTAAGAGTATATACTAGAGCTGAAGTGCTGGCCACTAAGTTTAGAGATAATGAATATTGCTAGTTCCATAAACCATTTTTAGAAAAATAAAATAGATTATGTCTAAAATGTTCATTAAGAACTTAGGAGCTGACACTCTATAGGCTCTGAGCTGTTAATAACCTCCTACTCGATGCGATGAAGTTTTATCCTCAATAGAATCTAAAGTAATGAGTTTTAAATAGGATACGATTATAAGCACACCATTTAGGTTTCCTTTCTGCTGGCTCAGATCCAGCTCTTTCTAGAAGCTGTGAAGAGTTTCCTGTGTGAAAGCCAAATCAGGCCAGGCATCTCCCAGTATCCAGCTGCTGGCCTGAAATACATTTGCAGTTCAATGTACAGTATTCTGCAATGTGTAGACTGAAGCTAGTTAGTCTATGTACTTGCCCAATTGAAAGCATTGCGCTCAATTCCCATGTAGGCACTGGGCTCTCCTATAGATCTAATGCAATACTGCTTTTCAGGTCCAGACTACATAGAAGGCAGTGGCATGGCTTCATTATCTTCCTGCCCTGTGTGTCTAGTAGAAATATATATGCCTCAAATTTACTGAATTTAGAAATCCTCGATTGGTAGCAATTGGCTTGAACTCTTCTTTAACTTCCTGAGTACAGAACAGAAAATATTTCATAAATAAGAATGTGCCATTTATTGACATTGGTGTATTTTTCCTTTGATTAAAAAAATTGCAAAGACTGGTAAAATACTAATTTCAACATTTAAATCTATACGAATTTTCTGCTGCCTTGGTACCCATATAAAATCTGAAAAATTTAGATGTGTCCTCTGAATTATTCCTTTACGTTTCTATCATTTCTGAAACTACTTAATACATTGTTTAGCTTCAGTGGGTTCTGTTTTCTCTCTCCCTCTCTCCTCCCTCTCCCTTTCCCCCCTCCCCACCTCTGTCTCATATGCAGAAGCCTTGGATGGTTCTGCAAAGCAAGGGCTAATGTGGTAGAAACATGAAAGACACTACTCTCCTATTTTCTGTTTTTCAGTATTTCTATTCCTCTGTAGCTTTAATTTCCGTGGAACTCAATGTTTTATTCAACATGTCTCTTAATCCGTCTTTAACTGCATTCTAATGTGATTACCAAAGAAGCTCATGCCATGAAACCCAGAGAGTCAGTGGAATATGAACTTCCATGTTGAGATGCTTCTCTTAGCATGACTGACAGGGTCCACAGCAGGCTGGTCAGCGTGACCATGCGCTCTCAGAGGAAGAAGGGAGAGAGCGAGGAGAGCCTCGCCCGGGACACGCACGTTCTGTCCAGAGGATTCACAGCTCTTCTCCAGCTGAGCAAGGATGAGCTGAACCATGGGGAGGTCGGTCCTCCACATTCACTAGGTTCCTCTCTACTTTCTGTACCTGAAGCTGTAAAACTGTCCCTAATCCCAGAGACAGCAGTTACTTCGACCTCTGAGAGACGACTGCAAACATAAACGGTCCCATTGGTAAAAGTCCACCTTTTCTGCAATAAAAATGGGGTGGGGTGGGCTCAAGGGAATCTTTCTTACAGTGCTAATGTAATTTCTTAAAATGAGAATTTTAAGGCTAGCTTTCCATATATTCAACAAATGAATACAGTCATAGTCTGTCTGCACCTGGCCTACAGAGTGGGAAGAAAAGGAAAAAAAAAAAAAGAAGAAGAAGAAGAAGACACATTTTTAGGTATGTATAAGACTCCGATTCTTTCCCTTTATACCTCAAATATGATCTCTGTCAGAAAAGAGTAAGGTCTGGCATCTTTCCTGTTTTTATGTGAATGTTAGAAGAACCCCCTGATCGAATAACAGTTTGACAAGGTTGAAAATAAGCTCACTGCTACCCATCTGGTAGGGAAAACTCACTCTCTTCAACCTGGCAGCCGCCTCTCCAGACCGGATTGCGGAGAGCAAGCTCTGCCGGGCGTGTTCTGGGTCAGCGCTCTGGCATGTTAGAGAACTCTGTCTCTTAAGGGCGAGCAGCGGGCCATCGGCTGGAGTCAGCCTTTGAGAGCTGTGGTCGTTCTCTACAGGTTTGTTTTGCTACAAAAAAAAAAAAATGCAATATATTTTTATGAGTTCCGAGAGTCCTATTTAAAAGAAAATTTTCATTATTAATTACTCTTTCAAAACCACATTTGCCACACTCACGACAGACACAGCCCTGCATCTTTACCCTTTATGCCTCGGTTCTGTCAAGGCCAGCTGGGAGATCGATGATCTATCTTCCCTTCTCACTTAGGACCATGTGCAAGAAAGTGCTACCTCTTTTTGGTTCATGTATAAGGGGGCAATTTTCCTGTGTGTAAATCCAAGAACACTGCCAACACATGGGACTGGCTACCAGAGCCAAAAAATCATGATCAAAAATTCCACAAACTGACAAAGAACCCATTTTCTAACATATCCAGGCAAGCATACAAGGCAGTTGAATACTGACAATCTCATACTTTTGAATCCAGTATGACTTAACGGGTGGATATTAATGTCTCTACTACACTTAACTGCCTGAACTTTTTTTGTTGTTGTTTCTAGAAACTTCAAAAACTATGAGCTCAGCAAGTTTTCCTGACTTTTCCCATAAGACTAAAAATAAATGTTAAGAGCTTCCAAATTAAATAATCAGAAATTTAATTAAACCTCTTAAGAACAAATATTTACTAACTGATTTAACTGAAGTATTATATCAAACAATCTTTAAAATGTTTTTTTTTTCACAAACTGTCTAATATGTATCTTCACTGTTTAAATGAACTACACGGGGCTGAGGCTGCGACCCAAAAGTCTATCTAAGCTAAGCTTTTATTGTTTAGGAATGGTGATCCATTTCAGGGAAAACAAAGGCTCTCCCCAAGTCAAGAATCCATCTCTGTATCAGATATCACTTCCTGATGCTAGATTAACCTAACGGACATAAATGTCAAACATATGAGGAAATATCCTTCAAGGTAAATATTACCTTAACATTATAGAAAAATATTTACTCGGTAGCAAGGTCACCATTCTCTTAGTTTAGGAATGCTTGGGAAAGTTGTACAAAATGGTCCTGGAATCCGTCACACAAATATGAAAGTAGTCTTTAAATACTACCAGAGTAAAGTACGCAAAGTAGGTTTTTTTTAAAGATTGCCTGTGGATTACCATAAATCACACTGTAAATTTAATCATCTCCTTTGACTATTTTATATGAATTCAGAAAGCAAACTTCTTAGTTGACAATTCAAGTCAATGGGACTTTTTCTAAATTATCATGGTTGAATGGTATTTGGGTCTACATATTTATAATGGAAAATAACAAACTGGATAATTAAGAATGCTACATTTTAAAGGTATCTTAATTTTAAATTAAATTATCTGGGAGATGTTTGGTAAGCTGACATTGAATGTGTGTGACAGAAAACACACAATTGGACACTTTTAGCCCATGATATCTTTGATACTATTTATTTCAAGTGATAAAACTACTTATTTGGCTACTAGATAGTACTATGAAAGTGGAAGAGAAAAATAAAGTAAATCAGAGTGATAGCTAAAAAAAAAGTTAGCAAAGAACAGGAAAATAGCCGTGACTCTCAATAATTATGCAAATGTATACATATTTTTATGTATACACTTTAAAATATTTGCTAATGATACAATTGTGTAACAATGCCATTATAACGAGGTCTGGGTTAAATGATTTATAATTCTCAGAGTAAAAACTCAAGTTCTTAAGTGTTACCAGTCTTTTCCCAAAGATATTAATTCAGAGCTAAGCAATACATAAATATACCAAAGTATTGGTATAAAACGAGCTGTCCCCTACTTTAACCCAGTTGTTTTGGAATCTGATTATTTATACTGGAAAAGTTAAGGATTACCTTATCAGCATCGTCATGTTGGGAGCCCACCATAGACTTATTTACTGCATGTGTCTTTTCATCCTGTGTGGCAGCTGAAGGCTGGGCAGAGGAGGCCTCCCTGGGTGACTCTGGGCATGCCTTACTGAACGACTGTGACCTTTTCACCACGGCAAGGGCGAAGGGTGAGGGGCCCGAACTGGAGTATGGTCTTGGGGCCCCGAATGTTTTCAAGGTCTTCAGGTTTAGTGATGTTCCTTGACTACCAGGAAGAGGCAAAGGCTTGGGAGCTACAGGAGGAGGAGAGGCTTCTGCAGGAAGAGTCATAGGTTTGGGAGCTACAGGAGGAGGAGAGGCTTCTGCAGGAAGAGTCATAGGTTTGGGAGCTACAGGAGGAGGAGAGGCTTCTGCAGGAAGAGTCATAGGTTTGGGAGCTACAGGAGGAGGAGAGGCCTCTGCAGGCTTCTGAATTGTATCATCATCAGCTTTTGAAATATTGGGCAGTGGAGAAGAGTGAGTCCTTTCACTTAAGGGAGAAAGACGCTGTTCTGGAGAAAGTTGTGGGTCCCTTTGCGCCTCCTTGAGTGATGGTTCTTTAGGGATAGGCCCAGGGGCAGTGTGGACGCTCTTGGCAGCGGCAGATGTCACATAGTGGCCTGACGCTCTCTTTTGCATCTGCAAGAAGAATGAACTCGGTTTGGCCTGGGGATTGGAAGCCCGGGATCTAAATTTTGACTCCAGAATATTGTTTATATCTTCCAAATTCGGTGCAAAGGGAATGGTGCCAGTGTCTGTCGTCAGTCTGGGAGGTTTGGGAGGGTTCGTCTCGGTCCCAACGGGCAAGCTCACAGTCCTGTGCAAATGACGCTCCATTCCCGAGCCGGGCTTTGGTTTAAGGTCAGGCTGGGGCTGCGGTGAGCTTTTAGAAGTATCAGGGCCTTCTGTCGGCAAGGCGGTTGCTGTCATACTCTCAGTCGTGTGCCTTTGCCCTAGAGCCAGCATCTTTGGGTCCTCTTTCTTCCCCGCTGCTTCTGAGTCCCAGTCTTTCGCCGTTTCCAGGGATTTCGGAGGAGGCACTATTTTATAAGTAGTCATTCCAATTTTAGGTATATACTCTCTCGTAATCTCATTTGAAGGTTTAGGCTTGGGGTTGTAGTCTTGCCTATAAAGTGGAAAGTTCCTTAGGTAAGAAGCAGCTGGATTCTTATCACTTCCATCTACAGGCGACAGAGGGCCATCGTCCCCATATGTATAAGCTGGCTCTTTCCCAGGGAGTCTATCTTGTACATATGTTGAGGTGCCCTGACTCCTGAATTCTCTTGAGGCATTTACAGAATCTTGGAGACCTGCAGAGGAGTGCCGAGTTGATGTGCTGCTCTCTGAAGTCTGCACAGTCTCATCAACCCCGAGGTCAGATGAATTATGGGCTTCGTGGTTCCCATCAAAAGTGCCGTGCGCAGGGGTGGCCTGAATTGCTGCATCCTGCATTTTTGTCCTCTCTACACCTGGTTGATTCAATTTTTGATCTGGTCCTGGTGATGCTGTTAGATGATTTTCCCTCGAACTTTTAACATCATCCGTTCTACGTGCAGGAGAGCCTGACAATCTATCGGCTTCCACGTCGCCGCCGGCTTTCTTCGGGGCTTCGCCTTCTATGGTGGTTTCCATTTTCCTCGGTCTGTCTTTCACATAATCTGTGCTTGTGGCACAGACCATGATTTCATTTTGAACTACTGGGAGCAAAAAAAAAAAAAATTGTCAAGCATATATTTTATAATGGAGAATTCAAGTTTTCAGTGTTTCTCACCCATCTACAACTGGATAATTTGAGTGTAACATCCACTTTCATCCTAATAACACAAAGGCAAATATTGAGCAAAAAAAACAGTATAAGGCTGTTTCTATGGGAAAATAACCATGTGTAAAAATATTTTTATAAATCCTTGATAAGCAACTCTAATTCATTAATGTTAGGACTCTGAATTTCAGGTCTCATATTTTCTATGAGTTGACCTATCACTCACTCTCTATTACTCTCCAGTACATAATTATTCCAAAAGACTGTGAAGAAGACAACCTATACCCTGCTATGAATGAGCGGCCCACCCTTGTTCATATCTAACAAAGATGCTCACAAAAATGTCTATAAATGGCTGCATTGGTTTTAAGGAATGCCAATAGAGGGAGGGAGAAGGTAGCTACTGCATTATATTTCTATTTTTTCACGATTCAAAGCTAATATCGACTTCACAGTGGTACAAAACAATGGTTTAGATAAATGCATATGAGGAAAAGGAGAATAAAATATCTTAAGGATAACAGAAATTATTTTCTAAAATCACCTAAAGTTGATAAAGGTTACTACATGTAGATCACAGAAAATATTACTGAGATATTCTTGTAACTAACCTAGTACTAGTCTGGTGTCAAAATCTTACCGACGAGATTATCAAATTAAAAAGGGGAATGACTGTTTGAGTTTTATAGTTTTACTATTTAAGCAGGGTTAGTGTCTCAGCCGGCTGAGTACTGAGAACTCAGCCATGTGCTTTCGTGTAAGGAAGAGCTCTAAAGACTGGGATCTACATAAGTATTAGAGGCCTCGCCTCTGTGTTCAAAGCCCTGTACACAAACCCTACACTACAAAATAAGTAAGTAATTCCCAAATGTAAGTTATAAAATCATGGTTTTGAATAACAACACTACTGCTATAACACTGTATACAATGAAAATTTGAACTAAGAGTTTTATAAGATTTTAATGCACTATCAAAGAAGAATACTAAAATTGGAAAAAATTAAACAGATATAAACACATTCATATTATCTATGGAGTCCTGTAGTACTTGCAGGGCAAACACACACACACACACACACACACACACACACATACACACAACCACAATCACCACCATCACAAGCACCGTCATCAACAACAGTAGTACTGGAACTATCGACTTCCTCCCCAAATATGAATTCTACAGTCCTGCGTTTGTTTTCTATGACTATTAAAACTATCACACAACACTGACTGGACCATAGGAACTTATCGGTTTTCTCATTCCCTTAAGAGGTATGTATCATCATGCATTCCTTGACTTCTCTACTGAGCACTAGTCTATGCCGAAGCACCATCCTATGTAGATATGTCATGTGTGTCTCCGCATCTTGTTCTGTGCTATAAAGGTTTCACAGGAAGTCATAGATTCAGTTCCCTTGTCCAACTCTGACCTGGCTGGAAAGTCAGGAATTCTGAAGTGCATGGCTTGCAGGAATCAAGTAACAAAGTTGACACAGGAGAAGGGTGTGGATAGAAACTGAATGGCCAAAGTAGATGGAAACAGTTTGCTATTCAAGGACGGCATGACCCCATGCCAACTGGCAGAACTGAACCCGTTACATCATGAACAAAAGAAGAAACTGCCTTAAATTGGGCGTGAGAATGGAGAAATGGTGGCAAACAATGTTGCATAATTGGATGGCTTGAAAATCAGGCAGTCAAGTTTCATCCAGAGTGTGGCAATTTGAGTATGAAGTAAAATATGCACTAGGGAACTGAGAGGAACTCAGGTCACAGACAGAAGAAGCACAGAGGACCAAAGTTTAAGATCTGAAGTTTAAGTTCTATAGCCTCAAAAGGTAGACCATCATGAGGAGCAGCAAGACAGCAAAAAGGCCACTGTGGTACTGTCCATGTTCAGATCCTAGGTCCACCACTTACTAGTTATAAGACAGCATCTTTGTGGATTTCTTGTCTGTGACATTAAATCTAAGAATGACAGTTCTCATAATACTCATAACTGAGACAGGTATTAAATGAACCCATACATGAAAGAGCTGCCTCAACATGCCCTTAGGAACAGTCCCTGGTTCATCGTCTATGACAGTGCTGGCCATTACTGTTTGTAACACTCACCACTTTCTTGGTTTGGGCCCAATGTCTTCAAGTCTTTTATACGGTCAGATTCTTTGTCCTTATTGCCTAGATGGCATACAACAGGGTGATGTGGCCCTCTGGAAGTCAAGAAACTGGATGTGAGAAGTGAAGGTTATTCCAACACACCATCAAAGAAACTAGGCTGCAATTTTTTCGAAGACAGATGGACTGAAATAGTCACCCCCTTCTGCCAAATTTTAGAAATTTGATAGCAAAGGAAAACAGAACAGAGGGAAAGCTGCTATGAGACATTAGCTTCAGTACAGTGGTCCTCCTGCAGAGGAAGAGGGAAGAGGCTCAGGAAAATGGCCACTCTTCCAAATGAACGTCTTCACTTAGTTATTAGGAGCTATTTTTATCTTAAAGACAAAAGGAAGTGAAATAGAATACTTTAGTCTCGAATCTGGCAAAGTCAACTCCATAAATCAGGATGTGAACTGACCTCTCTGATTTTTTTTTTTCTGGTGACAGAAAAGTTTAATTTGGAGACAATCCCATGAAAATTAAGCAAATGCCTGATGAAGAAAGCTTATTTTACTTGTTTGCTTTCATCTTTATCATCTTTATTCAGTCTTGGGCATTTCTTCTTAACATTTCAAACAGCATTAGTGGACTAGAGCTTTCAAATTTTTTGCATCAGACAGTAGTTCTGCATCGCAGGCTTGATTGCCAACAATGCTGTGGCTTAATTCACGTCTAACATATAGGGTGGTTTCACGGTTCAGGTAGGGAAGGTGCCCAAATGCATTTGGCACAAAGTGAAAAAGTTGATTTGCTTGATTCAAGCAGATAATAGACAAAATATATGGAAAAAAAAGAGTATTTTATTTTTGACTCATACAAATTAACTATATGTGACGGTTACCTAACATGGGGATACTACAACTCTTGAACTGGGATTTTACTTGAACACAATTACATGTAACTTGATAATTCATTAATAAGCATTTTACAAGGAAAGTATGAGAAGACAGAATCTAAACAACATGACCAACTATAGCTAAGCTTAAAGTATCCCTTATCTTTCCAAGAAAAGCATTAATCCAACAAACCACCACAACACTTGAGACAAAGAAAGGACTTACTGCCCCTCTGTGTTTCTGCCTTCTTGAGTTTTTCCCTTGGAGTTTGGAGACGTCTCTCCATCACTGATGCCAAGGGCTGAATCTGGATCATTCTCCACTGTAGTTACCACATCAGTAGATGCTGAAACAATGTCAGGCAACTTCACAGAAATGCTTCCAGCCTGATCTTTAGACACTTCGCCCAATTCTTCCTTTTCATCTATCTCTTCAAGACTGTAATCAGAGCTTATACCAGCTACAAAAAAAAATGCAGACACAATCCTAAATATTAATCTTCTCTGCTCATCCTAAGCAATCTATCGGGGGGGGGGTTATGGTAATAATTAGCTAGACTCTTAAAATGTAATAGTGAAGTGGTTTTCTAACGGTGAGCGGACATGTGCCTGTGAAGCAAGTCATCTCACAATCCTATCGTTCTAGAACCATGTTTCTCACTCTGGGCTTTGTTCATGAAAGGTTAACCTTATAAATGCCACATAATTCCATTTATGAATCAATACCTTTGGTTAGGTACTTTATAGTCACATAATAATGTGAATTAAACAAATTAACAACTTAAAATTCAAATTACTAATGTATGAGGTTTTTGTACTGTCTACTAGTATGTCTGCAGACTGTCTCAGCAGACACTAGCACTGAGAGAGAGAGAGAGAGAGAGACAGAGAGAGAGAGAGAGAGAGAGAGAGAGAGAGAGAGAGAGATTCCAGCAGCTAAGTGCTTATAATTCAAGATTATCTGTGGAAGTCAAAGCACACACATGGTTTTCAATTTCTGCTTAAGCAAATTAACCATCTCCACTCATAACAGCATCTGAGTGACGTTTAGCTTTACCTTGAGTGAGGGCACTAAGGTGATAGACCACTGCTAAAGTGGTCAGACCGTGCATATACTGAAACAGACATTTAATTTGAGTTTGAGACAGGAGACTGTGTTAACTTCTGATCTCTAAGACATGATATGAGCCATGTGAGGGGGCACACATCTTCAATCCCAGCACTCGGGAGGCAAAGACAAGCAGAGCTCTGTGAGTTCAACACCAGCCTGGTCTACAATGAGTTCCAGACAACTAGAGCTCTGTAGAGAGAACCTGTCTCAATCAATCAATCAATCAATCAATCAATCAGAATGAAAAGAAAGAAAAAAGAAAGGAAGAAAGAAATAAACATGACTCCCGGGAAGACTGAGGCAAGAGAATGATCCCTCCTAAGAACTTCGTCTTAATTGAGCAATACAGCCACACCCTTTTCAAACAAAACAACAGAAACCTCAAAATGAAACAAAACAAAATGAACGTCAAGCATGGCGCACACCCCTTTAATCCCAGAACTCCGAAGGCAGAGGCAGGTACATCTCAAAGTATTTCTGGTCAGCCTGCTCTATATGGAACATTTTGGGTCAGCCTAGACTACATCACAGATCAAGTCTACAAAAAAAAAAAAAGTAAAAAAGAAAGAGGAGGAGGAGGAAGAGAAGGGGAGAAGGAGGAGGAGGGAGAAGGTGGAGGAGGGGCTACGGGAGGAGGGGGGAAGGGGAAGGGAGGGAAGGAAGAAGGAGGAGGAGGAAGAAGAGGAGGAAAAAAGGAAGAGAGAAAAGGGGAGAGAGAGGGAGGGAGGGAGGGAAGGAAAGAGAAAAGAGAAAGGAAGAGGTGCTAGTTGTTAGTACTGTTGACTAGATCCCTCATAACGATTTGTTTACTCAAGAAAATATTAAGGAATAAGAATTTAAATAAAACAGAAACACATGGAGATGAAATACAACTAATATTTCAGAGGAAGTGCTTGTTTGCTTTGATTTACAAAGCTATTAAACTTAACATTTAAATATGTCTTTTCAGAGATCACATTTTCCCAAGATATTATCAAAATGGAAAAACTGCTTGACAGACACTATGCCTCTGGTAAATATAATTCTATTAAGTCAGTCCTAAACACGCTTCTCTTTCTAGCCAGCACTGTGCCGTGTGGGCAGCTGAGGTTAATCTCTACCCATCTCAAAATCCTCATCAAACTGTTTGCCAAGGTCTTCAAACAATTCTGCTTTATCAACAAGGAGCACAGGACAGTATCCTAATTTTAGGTGACTAGGCTGAAAGGATAAAGGGCTTTGAGTTTTAAAACATGAGTAACTTCATGACAAGATCCAAGTGTCATATAATTATAATATTGTTCTATCTTATATCAAAAGGATTCTACTTTTAAATGAGGAAAAGCATCTGAGACTACGTTAGAGAAAATAAACCATACATAGCAAGTGGGTAGAATTCAGTAGAGAATAAGTGTAAATATTCTCAGCGTAAATATTCGCTTACATATTCATTTGGGAATAAAGATCAAGCAGGCCTTGAGAATGGTAGAGAGCCAAAACCAGGCAGAAGGGGTCCCAGAGCTGGCGGGTGGCGTCTCTACACTTTGCTCTGCTTATTTAAGATGGTTCAGGAGCCAGGCGGTGGTGGCGCACACCTGTAATCCCAGCACTCTGGGAGGCAGAGGCAGGTGGATTTCTGAGTTCGAGGCCAGCCTGATCTACAGAGTGAGTTCCAGGACAGCCAGGGCTATACAGAGAAACCCTGTCTTGAAAAAAAACAAAATCCAAAAAAGAAAAAAGATGGTTCAGGAAAATAGCACATTTCAAACCTGGATAAAACTTCAAGGGAAAGAGGGAACTGCACACATATTTACTTATGAAACACTTTACAGGGTGTAATGAGCAATCTAATCTATACTCAGTGGCTTCTGCAAAGCCCCAGTCAGTTCCAGCCTGAGCACCTACAGGTCAAGGATGCTACTGCTGCCTCTGGAGTTCCAGGGCCCTCAGAGATTTCATCTGTCGGCCTGGGCACAGCACACTGCTCCTGGCTGAGGAACCGGGGGCCAAGGGAGCCCTCTGTCAAAGAAGTAGAGTCTAGAAATGGCACTTAAGAGAAGAGAGCTAAAACAAAGCAAGCACACATCCAGGTGTGGTCAGATCACATACACCAAGGAATAGCCCTGAGAAGATAGGAGCAGTAGGCCAAAGTTGTAGGCCAAAGACCGAGTAGCCTGCCCATCTTTCCCAAACTTTAAAACCTTCTAATTCCTTCCTGTATGCATTTTATGTTGGAAACATTATCTTAGTTAGTTCCCTGCGTGGGATGAGATGGTTGTAGATGCGATGGAATGAATTGTATAGACTGCTCTAAGGGAAAAAAAACAAACTACTACTTATGTAATAGCAATATTTTATTTATAAACAGAGTATTCTTTTACAACTTAAAATCCCAACTTCTAAGTATCACAGGAAAGTCAAGAAGAAAGGTAAGCTGCTCCTGAACATGTCCATCTCTGGGACTATACACGGTATAATCCAAGGACTCATACCTGGTCAACATTCACATCTACAAATCATCTGCACGCTAATGGACTTAGAGTATGACATTTTTAATAAATCTTTCCTTCTTAAGGCAGGTTGGCCTCAACCTCCCAAGTACTGCAATTATGGATTTGTACCACTGCTCTCTTCTCCTGTTTATTCTATTCTTAAGATAGAAGCAATTAAAAACAAATCAAAATGTTTGATTTTTTTTTTTAAACTTCATTTCCTTGGGAGAATGCGCAAGGAAAGCGGTGAGGCGGAAAGCCCATGTGAGTGAAGAGGAGCACACACACAGGAAAGCTGAATTCATAACTGAAGCAGTTGCAGAAAGAGACTGTTAAGTCTTTGAAACACACCAAGGAATCATCTCACCGGAGTGTGTCAGTATGTGGGAGGAGGATGCTAACTGTTCACTAGGGGGTACATAAGGAAAAACAAGAGACCAAAGAGAGAAAGCACTTGGGGTCCAACCCCAGAACCAAAAATGTGATTTCTGCCAGTTTCTTATCCTAGTGCCTATTCCTTGATGGTGGTTGGGGGTTGGATTTGTTTCATAGTGCAAATGTGTAGAAAGAATCCAAATCGCAAATCTCCCAGGACAAGAAGCATTCCAATTAGATTCATTTCTCTATTCTACAGACATTTCTTTCCTTCACAATTTCAGTGTGGGGTGAAGGGTTCATACCTGGGCTAGACATTCCCTCGGGAGAGCTCGCTTCCGAAATACTGTCTGGAGCAATTCCATCCTCCAAAGGCAAGCCTGAAAGACGCAAGACAACTGATAAAAGTCACACTCAGAAGAGAAACAACTCCTGTGGAATTTTTTGCTTTTACTGAATCCAGGAAGGATGAACCTAAACTTACAAGGGCACTTTACAGTCCAGTTGCAAAATGAGTAAGTTCTATCTCCATGCCCATTCCTATGTAGTCCATCATGGAATGGTGGTAAATAACTAAATAAATCTGCATATTGTTCATGTGCCTATTACAATAATCAAGCTGCATAATTTTGTCATTTTTGTCACAGATTTTTCAAAAGCACTTAAGTGAGAATAATCAGACTATTTTAAAGGCCTAGTGCTATGAGAGAGAGAGAATATGAATATGAAAATGAATATGAATCTCTAAGTTCATGCCTTAAATCCTTGCACCCAGGGTCAGAAGCAGACATATCTCTGTGAGTCTGAGGCCAGCCTGGTCTGGTCTGATTAGGGAGTTCCTAAACCAGCTAAGCATACATAGGGAGAGCCTGTCTAAGGGGGGGGGAGGGGATGACAAGTCATGACCCCCACTGTTTTTACTGGCTGCACTGAACACACAAAGCCCAAGCCACACCACGGCACTGCTCCCGGGAGAATACCATGAGCAGCTGCAGAGTTGCTTTCATTCGTCTGAGCCAGGGAGGTTTTCGAAGGCGGGGCAGGTGCTTTTCGCTTTGTTCTCTTCAGAGACGAAGTTCCTAGCGATGTGCTACTGAGCTGCAGTGATCCTGTCCTCACCATGAATGCTTCAGAGGAACTCTGTAGACAACAAAATGGCCAAAAAATTCCACACTCAGCAACCAACCACGAACTTCAGGATGGCCCTGACCTCCCCCCGAAACATATCAAATACCCAAACAGAGCACAACAGCCATTCATTCTAAATATTTATGAAGCATCAGTCATATATAGACGGTAGAGAATGGATACATAAACAAACAAAAAAATGGCCCTTCTGAAAAAATCTAGCCTAAGATGATGGGGCTGACATGCAAATAACAAACAGCAGTGTATGAGACTTTGAAGTGACACAATTAAAAGCTAACATTTGAGGAAGTCCCTGGAGAGATTATTAGATGCAAAGGAAAATAAGGAGGCACTAGGGAGATGGATCAAAGGGTAGGGGTTGCTCTATAAGCACGTGGTATTAAGTTCAGATCCCTGGCACCAGCTTAAAACCCACTCAAGGTATCCTACATCTGTAAAGCCAGTGTGTGGAAGGGTGGGCAGTGGAAACAGGTGGATCACAGTCTCACGGGTCAGCCCATCAAACCAATTGGTAAGCTCAAGATTCAGTGGGAGACCCTGTATCAAAAAAAAAAAAATAAGGTGGAGTGCAATCAAGGAAGATGCCTAACAATAACCCCTGGCCTCTCCAAGCACACCAGCATGCACATGCACCCTTCTGCAAGGGTGACTCTCGTCTCCTGGCTCAATAGAAGTGTATTGTTCTAAACCTCCCCCTAGCCTGACAAGCAAGCGGCATCTAGACAGTAGGCAAAAGGCTCTAGCAATTAAATCTGTTATCTAATCCCCTGCTGGTTTACTAGGAGGTGCTCAATGCCAGAGACTGCAGTTTCTGGCCTCAAAGGAACTCAGGCGGGTCAGCTACAATAGCAAAGTGACTTGAACTTAAGATAGGTAAATGTTTTATTATTAAACAGCAACCCTAAATATCTCACAAGGCCAAGTCTGCCTCATGAAGAACCAAGAAAGAACAACTGGGGCTGACCCCCTGCAACTAACTTTGGCAAAGTTGCCTTCTGACCTCCTTCATGTGCAATGGAGCACACATCTGTATGTGGGACAGGCACTGCAGCATGCATATAATAAACATGCATGCACACATGTGCATACACACACACACAGATAAACATATAAAGAGAAATTTAAAGAACTCATCCAATCTAGGATTTTTAGTATAAAAATATAAAAAAAAATTTTAAACTCTACATGGGACATGGAAACGAAGGGAAAATGTGAAGGAGGACATAAGGAAGGGTGAAGGAGAGAGACAAAGGGGCGAGAAATAGGAGAGGAGAATCAACCAAAACTCACTTTATTCAAGAATTTCATACATTTATCTAATATTGTATGCTAACTAAAAATAAAATGGTGAAAATCACAAGAATAGTTCATTGGAGTTTTATAAATATAAATAACACACATATACACATACATATATACATACAAACACGCATATGCACACATACATACACATACATTTCTCCTTCTCCCTTCCTTATGGCCTCCTTCCCATTTCCATGTCCCATACATTTTTTATATTTTCATGTATATATTCATATTAAAAAACCATAGATTAAATCAATATCTTAATTTTTTTACATTTATTAGTGTGCATAGATATATGTGCATGTATGTATGTGCATGTGTTTATGTATTTGTGCCTGTCCCACACATAGTTGTGTGTGATCTTGCACGTGTGAATATCAGAAGGCAACTTGCAACATATCATAATATATATGTGTGTGTATATATTTATACACACACATACTCACACATTTCATATATATATATGTGTGTGTGTGTATGTGTATGTGTGTGTATGTATGTGTGTATATATATATATGCCTGCATACATACATGTACACATACATACACACATCTCAGAGGCAGGTCCTTTGAGCACACAAGCAGACCCTGCTGCCCCACAGCAGGTGACTGTCAGCAAACCCTAGGACAGGCATTTCTCCGCAGGCTAGCTGCTGCCTCCTATCCTTGCCAGCTCTGCTTCTGCCTCTACAAGGCCACAGCTTCACAGAGTTGTACATACAGTCTGAAACTCCTATCTTGTACTGGAGTCCTGCTAGCTACGTTTTTCTAAACCTCTGATTCATTAATACTTTACCAAACTTGACCACAAATATGTAATAGTCACTTAATAAATAGGCTCCACAATTTGAGCTGTACAGCACTCAGCGTAGGTGACTGCTGCTATTCAAACTTCTTACTCCTGGGATCAAAGCTCCTCCTTCCTCTCCATAGTCCCATACTCCAGCTACTCAATTTTGCTGTCTGTTACTGCTCATCTCCTGCAGAACATCAGTGGGACTCTGTCCTACAGTATATAATTCATGTTAGATCTACACTCTCTCTGGGAAAGCTCACTGTTCTCTTGATTTTGAGTATTCCTTACATAATTAATGGATCCCAAACCTCCCTGCCAGACCCCTCTTCTATCTCCACTAAACGTCTAAGGATACTTAGTGTTAGCACGACTAAACCTGAGCTCTTGATAACCACTGCTTTTTCTTCTTCACCACCAAAGCACGGTCTCCCTCCTGGTCCCCACAAGCCTCAGCAAAGAGACAGCTGTCCTCCAGTCTTCCCTCATCCACTCTCCCTACCCACACTGCTGCGGTCATCTGTCAGCTCGTCCCTTAACATCCAGCATCCGGATGGCTGCTACTCTGAATCTTGAGACCCTTCTAAATTGACATCAATTTCTCTAGACGTTTCTTAGCACATCAATAAATAGGGACTTTCTATAGGTGCACACCATCGTAAGTTACTCCACTCAAAACCCACTGATGTCTTCTCTGTTGGCTCAGGGGAAAAAATTCTAAGTGATACTATGGCTCCAGGATCTCTGCAGTCATTTCCTTCTCCAAGGATGGCTGACTTGTATCTGCTACACTGTCCTCACCACAGTCTTCTCACCCCCAGGTGGAGAACCTTTGGCGTTCTCTGATCATAGAACTCTCTCTTCTGGTAACACAGTATTGTACCCCGCATTCTCATAGGGCGCCTCCTCTGTTAATTCCCTGACTCCCAACAGCTCCCCTTTGCTCTCGGCTGGATGCTCTTAGACCGGCATTTCATAGTTTTCTAGCATACTAGAGAGCTAGTTTAACTGTTTGGTGTTGGTACCTACCCCACAACAGACTCGAAGGGTGCAGAAATTTCCAATTCTGTTTACTGCTGTATTTCAACAGCAATGTCCTGTTCATGAAAGTTTTATAATGATCATAAGAAGATGAGGTGAACTTGAACCAGGAATGCATGTATATCCTGAGTTTTTTACAAAACAATTAGGTACGTTAAAGAGTGGTGAACTAATTCATAGGGATTTTTCTTTTCCTTATTTATTTACTATTTATTTATTTATTTATTTAGGAAGAGGCTGGCACTGAGACAAGATTTCTCTATGTAGCCCAGGATGCCCTGGAACTCATTCTGAAGACCAAGTGCTAGCTGCAAACGTAGACATCTGTATGCCTGTACCCTCCCAAGAGCTGGGATTAAAGGTGTATGCCACCACTACCTAGCTTCATAGAAAATTTTCAACTCTTGTAAACTGCTATTAAGAAAAATTTAACAAATTTACTATTGCATACTTCCAAAATACTTTTCCAGAGGAACTTCCTAACCCCAGGCAAGTTAAAAAACAATTGATTCAGCACCTGCGTCAAGTTGTAGAAAATATATCTCAAGGGACACAAGCCATGAGGTCTACAGAAGCACACACTCAGCTGCAAACACCTCTCTACCCACTGACCCCCTTTACAAAGGGGATAGACAGCACAGCATTGCTCCCTCATGACTTCTGACGAAGCAACCAATTAAACTTCCATAGCACTTGGTAAAATACCTGCAGCCAAAGCTAAGCCAGCCCTTATCGAACACTCCTCTCCTTCCTCCAGAAACCTTCAGAGCTCTCCATAACCATTCAAGGAAGGAGCTACAACGCGCACCCAAGCCCACATTTGGATTCAGAGCCACTAATGTCAAATCTGATTAAATACTGCAATGAGACCCCTGGGGAGGGCATCCTTAATGGACTTGTGAAATAATTCAAGGACCTTCTGTGACAAACAGCAGAGCATGAAACACAGGACACAGAACCTGGTACTGTTCAAATACCATTTTCAGTGAAATATAAAGTTAAAAAGGCCTTCTACTTGTTCCCGAACTTCTACCTACTATCTTCTGAAAGTAACAAATGTCTCTTGTGTCAGCCCAGGGGAGGTTTGGCAGGCAGTCTTTCTTGTCTATGCTGGTCAGGAGGCAGAGCCTGGAGCAGTCACCAGGCTGAACAAGGCAAAACAAACAAACAAACAAACAAACAAACAAATCCAGAAACACCAAACCAAACCAAAAACCTATTTTAAAACTATCCATCATAGAAGATGATTCTGAGAAACTGTAGGGGGATCAGAGAGATGGGTGCTCAGTGAAGAGCACGTGCCACTCTGAACAGGGGTTTAGTTCCCAGCATCCTCCTCTGGTATCCCACCGCCTCATGTGTAACCTCAGCCTCTGGGAATCAATGCTCACTACCAGTCTCTACAAATACCTGTGCACATAGGTGAAAACACACACACACACACACACACACACACACACACACACACTTCCAGAAACACTACCAGGACTATAACTGCATCCTAAAGCACATATTCACAGGTGCATGTTAAAGGATTGTTGGTTCTCCTGTTTCAAAATATTTTATGACCAAAACTGTGTCACATGACATTTAGAAAGAAAAATGAAGACTTGGTAAGGGAAACAAATAAACATAAGCAAATGATGGAAATTTACCTGCAATCTGGTGATAAACACACCACATTATATAGTAGCCTCAAATTCTGTATCCCCAAAGTAAAATATGTATCCCCAAAGCTGACAGAATTAGATGTCATTTCTTCACAAATTCTTTTGAAAAAGCCTTATGGCATGGATCAATATAGTAAAAATGGCCATCTTGCCAAAAGCAATCTACAGATTCAATGCAATCCCCATCAAAATCCCAAATCAATTCTTCATAGATCTAGAAAGAGCAATTCTCAAATTCATCTGGAGCAACAAAAAACCCAGGATAGCTAAAACTATTCTCAACAATAAAAGGACTTCTGGGGGAATCAATATCCCTGACCTCAAGCAGTACTACAGAGCAATTGTGTTAAAAACTGCATGGTATTGGTACAGCAACAGGCAGGTAGATCAATGGAATAGGATTGAAGACCCAGAAATTAACCCACAGACTTATGGTCACTTGATCTTTGATAAAGGAGCCACAACCATCCGGTGGAAAAAAGATAGCCTTTTCAACAAATGGTGCTGGTTCAACTGGAGGTCAACATGCAGAAGAATGCGAATTGACCCACTCTTATCTCCTTGTACTAAGATCAACTCCAAGTGGATCAAGGACCTCCACATAAAACCAGACACACTGAAACCATTAGAAAAGAAACTTGGGAAGACCCTGGAGGACATGGGCACAGGGGTAAAGTTCCTGAACAGAACACCAATAGCTTATGCTCTAAGATCAAGAATGGACAAATGGGACCTCATAAAATTACAAAGTTTCTGTAAGGCAAAGGACACTGTCAGAAAGACAAAACGGCAACCAACAACGTGGGAAATGATCTTCACCAACCCCACATCCGACAGAGGGCTAATATCCAATATATACAAAGAACTCAAGAAGTTAGACCCCAAAGAACCAAATAACCCTATCAAAAAATGGGGCACAGAGCTAAACAAAGAATTTTCACCAGAAGAAATTCGGATGGCCGAGAAACACCTTAAGAGATGTTCAACATCATTAGTCATCAGGGAAATGCAAATCAAAACAACCCTGAGATTCCACCTCACTCCAGTCAGAATGGCTAAGATTAAAAACTCGAGAGACAACAAGTGCTGGCGAGGATGTGGAGAAAGAGGAACACTCCTCCACTGTTGGTGGGATTGCAAAATGGTAAAACCACTCTGGAAATCAGTGTGGCGGTTCCTCAGAAAATTGGGCATGCCACTCCCAGAGGACCCTGGCATACCACTCCTGGGCATATACCCAGAGGATTCCCCTGCATACAACAAAGACACATGCTCCACTATGTTTATAGCAGCCTTGTTTATAATAGCCAGAAATTGGAAGGAGCCCAGATATCCCTCAAAGGAGGAATGGATACAGAAAATGTGGTATATTTATACAATGGAGTACTACTCAGCAATTAAAAATAATGAATTCATGCAATTTGTAGGTAAATGGTTAGATCTGGAAACTATCATCCTAAGTGAGCTAACCCAATCACAAAAGAATACACACGAAATGCAATCACTGATAAGTGGATATTAATGAGCCCAGAAGCCCTAAATACTCAAGGCACAATTAGCAAGTCAAATGACTCTCAAGAAGAAAAAAAGGAGAGGACCCTGGGCCTGTAAAGATTGGATCCAGTATTGTAGACCCAGAACAGAGAAATCGTGGGGGGGGGGAAAGAGTGGGGAATAGCATGGGGTGGGGAGAGGAATTATGGGACATATGGTGGGGGGTACCTGGGAAAGGGGAAAGCCTTTGGAATGTAAACAAAGAATATAGAAAATAAAAAAAAAATGATAAAAAAAAAACACTATGAAGATAAAAAAAAAAAAAAAAAGCCTTATGGCATGTCAGTCCATAGTTATCCTGGCTCATCAGTAAGACTACAGTAGATGATCAATATGTAAATGCAGACACAGGAGTCAGCAGAAACCCTTACTTGCCCCCTAGCTCCCTGCTTCATGATTGTTTTCATGAGATATAGAATAAAATTCTTTCACCACTGTGCTGCACACGCTAACACTCACTGACAGGTCTGTTCTTTCACCTGATAAAAGCAGTCATGGCATGAATGTTCTCAGGCAACAGTATGTGGCTAGAGTGAGAGCTCTCAAGCGTAGGGTACAGATGTGTAATAAGGCAGCTAGTACAGAAATGGGTAAGGGAGGGAGGTTTAACTCAAAGACAGAAGTCCCACAGATTCATTTATCAGTCTGGAGGTCTTAGAAACAAGATTGTGTTTTTCTAACATGATATTTACATTTCTAGGGCAAAGGAATTTAAAACATATCAAAATGAGAAGAACTGCAGTTTTATAAATGTGCTCTCTCTCTCTCTCCCTCTCTCAGTACAATTTATGAGTACAATGTAAAGGGGAAAACACAGACATCTAAGGAAGGGTTTTACAACCTTATCCTGTGAAATCCACCCCCTTAGCCTGCAGAGCAAGTAGACAGGAATGCATATTTCTGAAGATACAATTTGAAGCAAAGATGCTAAGAAAGTGGATGTTAGAGGAGAATGTGACTGCTCCTGAGTGACCAGGCTAGACCTAAAGGCCTATCCTAACCACAGTCTATGTGGTAAGTGTGATGAAAACTTAGCAACTTCGCCTGCAAAATAAAAACATAAGGACTGGAGCAAATGCTCCAAAGGCAGGAATTTTGAACAAATAAAAATTGTGACTTTAGGTCATCAGCAGTTAAGTTGATGACAGGAATACGTGTTTCATTTTGACATATGAATGAGATTAATGTGAGCCTTTAAGAAAGTAGCTTGATATGTTTTATTGTCTTGTAAAATAGGGAGACAAAAGGTGGTTGGTTACTATGAAGAGATTTCTCAGGAAAGAACTACAGTGAGTCAAGACACAAGCAAAGAAGGCCAAGAGAGTGAAACGTGAAGAGCTTTACTTTTTCTAACACATGGCGAAACCCTAGACCCCTGTGCTGTGAAGAAGTCTTTAATCTATTGAATATATCCTTTGGTCAAAGTCTACAGAAAAAGCAGGGGCGTGCAAATTAGACTTCAGTATTTATCTAACTTGTAGCCGATTAAACTATTATATGTTTAGGTCGAGTATGCAACATGTAAGACTGAAGGGGCGCCAAAGTCAAGAGCACCAAACACTGGAAAACAGACGTGCAGAACTACTATGGCATCTTAAGAAATGCCCACGATAAGGCTCTAAAGTGACGAGACAATTTATTATTATTAAATGTAAAGTTGCCTAACTGAGTGCTCTCAATCAATTTGGAAGATGGAATACTGTAATATTTACTGACAAATGGGATTTGGAGTCAGCATTAGGGGTTCAGCTAGGAAACGTGTCATTTATTGTCTTGGGAACTTCAGTCTTCTAAGCACATTAACCATGAACAGTATCTATGTCAGAAAGGGACTGGGTTACCCAAATGACATGCATGCACAATGGAGTAAAGCCTAGCACCCGATACATGCTACATACACATCAGCTGGCACTCCTACAACACTTGTCTATTTTCAGGCTGTGAATTATTTTGTAACTAAGAACATAATAGGTACTCAGATGAGAGAGAGAGAGAGGTACCGGTATGAAACCCCAGGGCATTTAAATCATCTCTCTCTCCTGGGAGAGAGCGGAAATAGAGTCCCACCTGAATCTGTCTTAGATCAACTCTAGAACCCAATAGTGCTTATGCCCTGTACCTGAGGTTGGGCCACTGTATATGCCTGGCATTGCCTGAAAATCCCCACTGTTAAGTCACTTTAACAAAGCATCAAAGATTTCAGTAATAATTAAGGCCTGGTCTGATACATCTTGGCAATGAGTAAATGATAAAGGCGTACCATAGCATAAACATTTGAACAATTTCATAATCATGCCTAACTAGAATGAACTGCTTAAAACTCTTCAGTTTTTGGTATCAAAATTAAATTTCCTTCAGTCAAATTATGACAGGACTTTTAAAAGAAGGTCTGAGATTAAATTATTTTTAAGTCTGAAGGGTTTGTAAAATGAAAAGAAAGCCAGGTTTCTAACTCCCTAGGAGAACCTGCCTTGGCTAATCATTAGCTACCCAATTCTCTGCTCTAGTTAAAGCCACTGATAAGGCTGGGCCCTATTAGTTTAAGTCTTGCCCCTGAAACAGGAACACACCCCCACAAACTTTATGACCTGTGAAAAGGGAAATATTACAAGAAAAAATAGAACATGCTGGTGAAAGAACATGGTACGGTCGGATGGGAGCCCGTATCAGATAGACCGTATGAACCCACTCCTAGATTAGCATTCACTTACTTAAATTACATGAAATCTAAGAGATGAAGACAGAATGAAGCAGTGTGCCCCAGCAGTACCGAGGACTGGCTCTGGAGATGTTAGTAGCTTACATATTAATCACAGGTGCACCATAACATTGCCAGTAAAATCAGGAAATCCTACATGAACCAGAAATACTGGTGGGGGGGGGGGAGGATGTCCTAAAGAACAGAAACAGCGCAGCCCAACTGCAATGATATTGCTAAATGTTCTATTAGGAGATCTTGGATTGTATCTGCCTTTAAGAATATACGATTTGGGGAGTGATTGGTTTAGGGGGCACTTGACGACTTGAAATGATCTTTAATCTTAAAAGTCACTATCTTCTTCAAGGAAAGATTAACATTATGCTCCGCTAACCTTTTCAACAGCATAAAATCTATTAAATATCTTATGATTGACATTAGGCTTATGCAAATATACTATGAATATGTCCCAACTTCATGTATGACTGACGGTTGAGTTTTAATTCTTGGAGGAAGATCCCTAAATTAATTTTACAAGTTAGACACACAAGTTGGTTTTAGATGGCATTATTTTGAAGATAATTATTTCATAATTAATGGAATATAGAAATATGAGATAGTGAATTTGTAAAGCAGGTATGCCCTGTAAGCATGTTTTATTTTTTTTTCCTTTAACAAAAATCAATATAACTGCATGGAGCAAAAGCAATGCTTAAAATGAGGAGGAATTAAACAAACAAACAAAAAAAAAACAATTGTTGTATATCCTGAAAAACACTGATCTTCCTTTTGAGTTTTGCTGTTTATCTTCTCAAGTGTAATTTTTATAGCTGTATAAACACATGCAAAGAGAACCGGCCTTACGCTGAATGGAAACATTTGTGCCACTTGTCATTGAAAGCTTTTTAGAAATAAACTATTTCCAGGTAAAATATGTAAGAGCTTTGTTCAAAGACCTGAATCTCTGCTCTATAACGGCCTGTTCTCTGGGGGGGGGATCTCTATTTTCTTATTCTCTATTTAAGCCCATGTTAAGAGTCCTACTTGATAGCATGGAAGGTCTTACCCTGTCAGGATCGACTCAGATTATCATATCCAAGTGAAGGAATGGGAAAACAGAAGTGACCTATCAAGTACCAGCAACTGTGCTGAGCAGGAGATAAGAGACATCAGGTACAGGGCCTGCAGCTCTTCAACCTACACTATGTGAGCAGTCATCTCCTCTGCCAATTTTAACACCACTCCTGTCATTCTTCTGAAATAAGTACTACAGCAGACACCAATCAGACTAAAGCTAGATCATCCAGCAGGTGTTCCATGTGGCATCAACACCATTAGCTTGTGACTTTCTGTTCCTAATTAAAGTTAAGGCCCTCCAGAGAATTCCAAGTGGCAGTGTTGGCCACGAGACTTATATCAAATGTATCTTGTACAAAATTCATTATTAGTTAACACTGACATTTATATCCTCCAGTTAATAAGCTCAGTAAATGCACACATTTTTCTCACACTCTAAGCCTTCCATTTCTTTGTAGCAACACAAGGTGCTTGCGTGGATTCCTGTGTTACAGAAAGTGCAAGAGAGAAAGATGCCAGGTGTTACGTCTTCGATATTACTCATACTTTGGGTCTCAGGAATTGTCCAATAGGAGTATCCATCATGACCTGGTTACCACCATCCAAAGGTCCACACAACAGAGCATTTTTATCAGGTAGAAGCCAGACTTACATAGTTTTGCAAGATAAGAACTAGAATATTCTGGGAAATTTAGTTGAGAAAATTTTATTCCTCAGAGGAAAAGAATACAGCTATGGAGAAGTTCAGTGAGTATGGGATGGATGTTAATGGAAAGAATACAACAGAGAGTAAAAACACCACAGAATGTCTACGAGACCCAAGATGACATGAGACATACAAGGTTTAGCAACTTCCATTTATATCCACACTCGTCCTTCTTTTGTGCAAAGTAAAAATAGACAAATGTTAAAGCCGAGGCTATGTCCTTGGCAGACCCGTATACTCTTCTTCTCGAGACAAATCAGTGCTTACCTCAGTCCCACCCACCCCTCATTCACTGAAATATATTTATAGAACCCAGGCTTATTAGTGACAATCTTGGCTTTCACATTTTAAGCCCAAAGACAAGAACTGAGCCCAGCAGTACATCTTCTATGAACAAAAAGAAAGCAGAGCCTAGGATCCAAAGTAGACGGGAATAGATGGTGGTGATGATGATGGGTCCCTGTGATCCTAACGAACTGGACAGACGTGTTTCTAGGCACGGGTTAGGAGAACACCTTACAGATTAGCTGAGCTTAGAACCCATGCCAATGGCAAGCAACTGCCAAAGTAATAAACCAGGGGGCATTTCAGTTCAGCCCAGACAGGACACCAAAGCTGCCAGGCAGGCTTTCTCCATGTGCCCTCCCTACACACTTACACCCACAGCTGTGCTTTCCCTGACCTGGCTTCTGTTAGTGCATGCTGCTGACTAGAGAAAGGCAAATCTGCTCCTGCAGCCTTCAACACCTAAGTAGGCCAGAGGCTACGTGAGCCTGGGACTTCAGACTTCAGTGTTCTGCCGTGACCTTAGTGTAAAGCTTAAGGCAAGGCTGGCCTTTTGCTTAGATAGACAAGGAAGACAAACGTGTATTCTATCTACAAAT
Organism: Apodemus agrarius; assembly: GCA_964023405.1. Lineage (NCBI taxonomy): Eukaryota > Metazoa > Chordata > Mammalia > Rodentia > Muridae > Apodemus > Apodemus agrarius. The sequence continues at coordinate 119,582,585 of OZ030008.1, read as the reverse complement.
GACCAAGCTCTTGTTCTTTGAATATTCTTCTTCTTTATTTAAAGTTTAAAACATAATTAGCAGGTCTCTTTACTTGTAGGTTTGAAGCAGGGCTGAAAGCACTGACAGAGGGCTCGCGTGTACATTAACGGAGTGCTCTTTGTAGAACTTGGCCTGGAATATGAAGACTAAACACATAAGCAGGCACCACGGCTTAACTTCTCCTGACTGCGACTCGTTAATAAACCTTAGAAAAGTTACAAAGAAATGATGTGCATTATTCATGGCAAAGATTAAAGATTGTATTGTGCTGGTAGCTTTTTCAGATGCATTAATCCACTCTTCACTTTGGAAGTAGGGCCAGATGTACTCATATATCAAGCAGCAACTGCCATGGTAACCACAGTTCCTAGGCAACCGTGGAACTCCTGTGCGGGGGTCCACTTTCCATACAATAAATACAGGAGGAGAGCAGATGAGAAAATAAAGTGTTACATGATAACCCCGACTTTAAAAAAAAAAAGCAGGAAGAGAAATATTTCTTAATGAGTACAAAAACATACTCTATCACAACAGGGAATACAACCTTAATTAGTCTGTATAAAATAAATGGAAAAATTCTCCAAGTATAATAAAAACAGACGTTTACTTGATGGGAATATCGTCTGCTTTCAAACCAAACTATGTAGGAAAGAAGATAAAACTGTGTAAAAGAGGCATGCGAAGCATTCCTAAAAAAAAAATTGAGTCAGCCACTGAGAAATGAATACTCTGGGTATTAAGTTTCACTTGCACAATATCAGATGGCAAGAAGTCCCGGTTTCTCAACCTTCTTCGCATGTTGTCGGTGGCAGCACACAAGCTGAGTCCAAATGAAATGCTCAGCAGAGATTGTCTCTTTACTGTGCCTCCAGCCACAAACCTAACCCCAAGGAGGTTACACAGCATGCCAGTGGCTGGGGGAAGTTATTTACCTCTGTATGCCGCCGCCACCGCCAAGGAGGGGAGGGCTCGCAGCTGTAAAGCTACACCGAATGTGAGAGTTGAAAATTCTCCAAAGGTTTTGTGAACTCTACGGGAAATTTGGAGATTTCCAACAATTCCTCTTAACTCTTCTACCTCCCCTTGACACATAGATAAGCTGAAGAGGCTAACTGAGGGCAGAGGCGAGGCCGCCCTCTGCCTACTGATTGGATTTTCTAGATGTGTCCTCAACACAAATGGTTCAAGAACTCAAGAGTTCTACGCTGAAATCTTAATCCCAAAAGTTGTCAGTGTCACTTTGTTGACAATCTTACTTCATATGGTTACATACATTTCATATAGGAATACAGCTTACTGTTCCTAAGGCTGAATACCATATAACCTTGGAACACAAATGACGTCTCCAGTTACTGGAAAAAAGTCTGTTTGACAACAATGTTAAAAAAAAAAAGTTCTAGGGAAAACTGCTAGAAAATTTCCGATTGGAAATTCATTTTGAAATGAACATTTTCACAGAATATAATATCTTCACCTTTACAGAGAACGTGGCATGGGGCTGAAAACCATGGCAAAGCGTACAGAAAAACTTAGGGACCTGAAAAAGACAGTTTAGCACACACTGAAATGGAGCTTAAGTGAAATTTATTCTCTAGATGGAAAGTTGGGCGCAGAAATTCCACATAGGTCTGTTAACTTGGACCTTTTATGGATTACTTTTGGGAAGAGCACACACAGCAACTGTCAAAATCAGCCTGAAAGTCAACAGCCAGCTATGTGAATAATTCCAGTGTGTGTTCCAAAATCACTATCCAAATAGCTCAATCTGCCAATGTTGAGAAACACCCTAGAAGAATGAAGCAAGTTACCAAATACAGACAGCCAAAAGTGGAAGAGACATGGTCAACACGTTTTTCTTTTCAAAAACAGGTACATTTAAAGTAAGCACTGACTACAGTGGATCACAAGACAGTGACTACTTAAAAGGGGACCAAAATGAACCAAGGTTAAAAGAATACATTGTTCATAAATAATTTTCATGTATTATTAATATTTAATCTTTATAGTTTACTTTTATGTCGCTTTACCAAACAAAATAAGGAATTCATAACATAATAAAAATCATTTCAACATTTTCTCTTATTATTATTATATTTTAAAGACGCTTTTAGGGTAAAACTGGAGGGATTAGAATGCTGTACTGTTAAACAGCACACCCTTGTGGTCTAAGTTGCATCACAAGCAATAGCAGCTTATGTCATGGGTATTTTTCCTTTCGTTATGTTTTCATATTTCATTGTTATTACTTTCAATGACTAAAAAAAGTAAAGTTTGCTAAAACCTCAACTGAATTGTTCAAGGTGGTGTGTAATCCTTAATTATAATATTTTCATTTAAAATTGTAACCAAAATAGCCACAAAAATAAGTAACATTCATTCAACAACAGGTGTGTTCTGCTGAACTTCATGAACTTCATGAATATTTGAATATAAATAATATCGGCTCAAGAGTTAACTATCTATAAATATACTACCTATAGGTACACAAAAATTAAAACATACAAGACAAATTCAGAGTAATGTCTTCATTAGGCAGGTCAGAGAAGAGGAATGAGTCAACCCTGTGGGAGTGGGAGAGCAGAAGACAGAGGTGCCATCATTTCTTCCTGACGGAGGAGAAGGAAGACTTCACTTGAGCAACAATGACTAAAATGTTCTGCTTAGAAGTGGAAAGATTCCTGAAATTGATAAAGTTTATAAGGAAAATTATGATGTCAACACATTACCTTTGAACCCCTGCCCCAAAATAATTGCCAGTACAGTTTCTGACCTGGGAAATGTTAAATAAGGAATATAAATGTGGCAAATGGCCAGAGAGCGCCATATGAAGGCACATTAGGCTGGTCCTCTTCTGTCGACTCTGGGTTTCTTTGGGAAATGGCTGGAGCAGAAGGAAGGGGAGACGCTGTGGGTGAGACCAAATGAAGGATTGGTCTCTACTAGAAATCAAAAGAATAAGACAAATGGGCACCTAGATGACTATGAACGTTTGAATACAGTTTGGTAAAAACCAGGCTTGCAGGACAGCTCTGTCACTTCTCAGCCAAGGTGAGTGAGTCAGTAGGTGTTCACCGGCTCAAATTTAACAGCAAGAGTATTAAGACTGGAATTATAAAATGGACATAGTAGTGGCCTAAGAATGTTATAAAACATCACATGGGCGTAAAACAGGACTCTAAAGGCCAAAAGTCTGAACTGAAACATTTGGAGAGACACGCCCTCTTTAAAGGACTCCTTGCCTGCTGCAATCTCTGGTGGCTTCCAGGGTTTCCATGTGGCAGAACACCCTGAATCGCCCAGGGCTGCACATGACTTTCTCTTCTGTCTTCTCGCTATATGGCTGTACAAATCACCTTATAAGGATCCCAGCCTTTGCACTAGAGCCTAACTTAAGGAAAAGATGGTGGCACCTCCAAACTTAAATCAATATGCACACTCTCTCTATTTCTAAATCATATTTACAAGTATTAGGGCTTAGAAAGAGAGGGACATATACAGACATGTAAAAATAGAAACAGGTTTTCAGAGAAGTGTGCTTCCTATTCCCAGGAGGCACTGTGATGAGTAATGGTAGGGAAATCACACAGGAGTGGGTCTCCAAACAGGAACAGTGGGGCCAGGTGAGGAGCCAGGGGCCTATAAATAATATACTCACAAGAGGGGCTGTTTTGTGGGCTCTTAAGTCTTCAGATCTGCACCCTTGTTATATTAGGGCCTGAAGACAACTCTTGAAGGAGCATTATCCAAACCACTATAATTTAGATCCATTCACAAATTCAAAACACCCAACCAAAGCAAGCTGAAGAATAGATGTCTTTTCTTAATAACTGTATTAAATGGACTTTAAGACTGCAGATTCAAGTATGGCCAGTTCAGTAGTAGGAGAGAGAGAGAGAGAGAGAGAGAGAGAGAGAGAGAGAGAGAGAGAGAGAGAGAGAGAGACAGAGAGAGACAGAGACAGACTGGGGGGAGGGAGGGAGGAAGACACACAGTGATAGAGAGGGAGAGTGGGAGGAGGGAAGCAGGCAGGGAGGGGAAGGGAGGGAGAGAAAAAAGGAAACAGAAAACTTGTAAGTTATAAGGAGACTCTTAATATGAAGAGTTAAAAACAAAGGATGTCTAATCACATGAAATCTGGCCCCAAGTCTAAGGCGTGTCCTAGGAAGGCATGCCTTCCTTCCGAGTAGTGGACAGGAGTGGACACATGCAAACATAACCCCAGCTTAATCATTAAGGATGTTGGTAATGAATAAACAAAACATGGTCCTTCAGCTTCTCTAGGGAAAAACAAATAATTCTGGTTCCTGTTGAACAATACATCAAAGAACTGCCCAGATGTCCAGATCAAAAGGCAAAATAATCAGAAAATTGCATAAAGATGTGTAATTTGCCAGAGGCAATATTTTAAAAAAAAAATCACTTAACACAGGGCACCAAGTGGTCACAGAGCAGAGGGTGAGAATCAAAGGAACCAGCTTTGCATGAGGTCGCTGGAGGCATGGATCAGACTTCCAAGAGGCAGACAGCAGACAGACGACACAGACTCCTTGGGAACTGAAGCACACAGAAGCTTCTGGGACAGCTTGAACGAGGAGGGTTGGAACAGAGGCAAGAACCGCTGGCAGCTTTGCGAGAGTGTCGTTTACCTTCCTCTAGTTCAGTTCTAAGGCAATCAAAATAGAAGATAATCTCGAAAGGCTACTGTTCGTGGGAAGAAGTATAAAGGGGCCACATACAAAAGGAGGTCTTTGAGATCCCGCTTTGCCCTGCCTCCCCTGCTTAGCTTCTGTCTGGTTCTTGCTCAGGCCCAAGCACGCTGTATCCTTGGCATTCTGGAATCTGAACAGAGTTCTCCACCCAACGACTACACTCCCACACACATTTATGACTGAACACAAAGACTGCCTTTTCTGTGAAGCGTCACCCACCTACAGTAGAGATGGGATACCTTGGAAGCTTTTCAGCCAATGGTTCTCTCGGTGGAAAAAGAAATCGTCCCTCTGTTTTGTAATGCCAGAATTTTTTTTTTTAATGGCACAACATTAACTTAGATAAGAAAAATACTAAGTTTTTAAAGAGTTCATTTCTCTATTTGAGTTGCTAACTATCCAGAGTGGTAATAAACGTCATTTAAAGCGCTCCACTCAAGTGTCTAAATATCTCAAAAGACATTTTAACTTTCAATGTCACTCAAACTAGCTCGCCTAACTCTATAAGTGTCTTATATTCAATCACACTGACCTAAATTTTACTTTATGCTCCACCTGAACAAAGCAAGGAATGTTTAGATATTTTTACACAAATTGATTCGCACAAGAAAGTATATTCAGAGACCTTTAGTATTAAATATTTTTATTTTAAGCTGAGGTGGTCTGGTGATTTGGATTGGCTGGGACAGGGGCTGGGGACTTCCTCCAAGCCGGATGACTTGGTTTCAGTCTCTGGACCTGACATGCTTGAGAGACAGAACATACTTACATTGTTTTCTAACCTCCACATGCCACCTACACTCATGCCCACACTAAAATAAATGTTCTTTTTTTCCTTTTCATAAATTGAGATGATGGTTCATGTAGAACATCCCTTCTAGATGAACAATATGAATAAAACAGCAACACATTCTATTAAAAGGCTTGTTTTGAAATCATAGCATTAACAGCTCAAGTAGTCGTCAGGATTTTCCCTGGACAATCTCAGAAGATACCAGAGGTTAGGAACTCAAGAATGGAACATATCGACCTATGCGGTTCTTTTAAAATGTATATGCTCAAAATATTCATTTAATTCCTCATACATTCAACCAATGTCTGGGATAAGGTAAAGCAAGACAAAATTTATATATCCTGTTTTGGCCTGAGGATGGAAACTTCTTAAAACTCACATCTAAAGACACTGCAGAAGTATCCACTATCTTTTTTATCAACCTTGTCAGTAACTATTCTACTGAGTACATATTTTTTTTCCTTAAAGATTTATTTTATGTATGTAAGCACACTCTCTTCATACACACCAGAAGGGGGCATCAGATGTCATTGTAGATGGTTACGTGCCACCATGTGGTTGCTGGGAATTAAACTCAGGACCTCTGGAAGAGCAGTCAGTGCTCTTAACCTCTGAGATCATCTCTCCAGCCCCACTGAGTACATATTAATAACTGTCTCTCCCTCAGGAGTTTAAGTGGGAAAAGACGAGTTAGATACAAATAAAACAGAGGCTTCCCCAAGCAACCTGCAAAACAGAGCAAACCCAGGATACCTTATCAGTGTCATCCACACTGGTGGATCTCTCTACACAAGAAGCTCGCCTCTCCTGGCCCTGAGCAGCACCCTGGGATGGGGGCATGGGTGGCAGCGGGGCACGCCTCTTCTTGGGTGCATCCGAGGGCAGCGTGTTGGAAATGTAGGGTTTGGAAATGGTGTTGGACCTCGTAAAAGATGGACGATGCTTGCTCACCAGCGGGGTCGCAGGAGCGCTGGCAGTCTAACAGGAAGTCAAAAGGCAATACAGGTTTATGGTCAAAATAAAAACCACTCTAAAAATAGTTGTTAAGAATCTTAAAATGCTACATAAAAGTGCCTACTTGCTCCCGCTTCTTCTTACTGCGCTGGAAAAAGCTGAAAATCCCTTTGTTTTCCTTCTCCTTCACAATGTCCGGGCTGTGTGATATTTGGCAAGACTCTGAAAAAACATGAAAAAACAATTTACTTGTTGTTCACGGGTGGAACGTTCGTTTCCAGTGTTTCTTTTCTATCCTCCCTTTAGAGAGATTTTCTGGTAAGGACCATCACGTGTTACGGCCAGTGGGCAAGGCACCATATACCTTACCCAATTCTCAAAGCAACAAGCAAACACAGTTACCACTTTAGATGCAGAGCTTAGGGAAGCTAAGACACACAGCCAGGGCCAGGAGGCACAGCTAGACGGTGAACTCAATTTCTCAGGCACTGTGCAATCACCAGCATTTCAAATGCAAAGAAGGCTGCTTCCATAGTGACACGTGACACTTCTCCCACGCAGCTTATCCTTCTGTTTATTTCAGCTATAATTTTGTCAGAGCTAAACAACCGGTGAAGCATTTCACTCTCAAAAACATGAGCCGTCGTTATAATTACAGCTGCCACTCTCTCTGCCCCCGTGGATCTAAACAAACTCCGCATCCGCATGGAAAATGCTCCGAGAGAAATCCGATCTGTACCGAATAACACAGAGTTTTTTTTCCCCCTTGCCATCATTTCTGATGAAAACTCACAATAATGAGCATTTACAAAGCACTTACGAGGAACTGGGCATCACAAATACTCCTGAGATGATTTAATGTATATGGGGTGGGGTGGTGGGCATGGGCATAAGGTATATACATACATACATATACATATATATACATATATACATACACACACACACATATATATACATATACATATACATACATGTATGTATGTAAACACAAGGCAATTCTTTATCAGGGACTTGAGTTTTCATAGATTTTGGTACAAGGGAAGTCTGGACCAAGTATTGTCTCTTAAATGCTATTTGTTTAACCTAGAAGTTCTAGGGGTTCCAGAATTACCAAAACCCTAAATATTAACAGTGTTGAAATTGGACTTCAGTTAGAACAGCAACTGCCAAACTTCAAGGCTGTTTTTAATCTTTCTTTAAAATAAAAACAACTACAACAACAACAAAAAAAACAAAACAAAACCTGTTTCCTAATATCAATGAAGGGGTCAATATCCAAGGGTCAAGCCAGCATCTAAGCCGCTGTGTCCCAGGAAGCTTTCAATACGGTATACCACTGAAAGGAACCATGACCGCTCTGCCCCAGTTGATTTACTGTTTGTAGAAAGCAATGACCTACAAACAACTATTCATGTCAGGGTGCAAGTTATCAAAGTCCACTGGGAGTCACACTAAAGGACTTAGGGACTGTCCTAGAATGATTTCTATTGTCAAAAATCAGGACGCTTGTGATATCATAAAAGTAACTCTATTGAGAGGTTATCACACGAGCTGGAGGAACTGAGTTCAGATTCCCTGAACCCACAGAAAGCTGGATGTGAGAAGACACATCTGTAACTCTAGCATTCGTATGATGTGGTGAGAAGCAGACAGGGGAACCACTGGAGACCTGTGGGCCCTGTAGCTGGCAGGCACATGAAGAGACCTTATCTCAAACGAGGAAGAATACAATGGCAAGTATCTGTGATTAACCTGTCTGCTACAGGAATGTCACACACTCCCATCCAGGAATCCCACCCTGCCCCACACATTTAAGACACATGCTAGTAGCTGAATGAAGGATTGCCTAAGCCTAGCACTCTTTTCCAGTTCCTCGTTAAGATGCGCACGGCTGATACTGATGATTGGTGATGTCATTAAAGTGTCTGAAAGCGGAAGTACAAACCACTACTTATGAAAGGTGTTTTGTTTTCCTGGAGCAGGGATCTCTCTGTGTAGCTCAGGGTGGCCTTACAGCTCTGGGCTTATGCAATCCCTCCTCCTTCACCTCCAGTGGAGCCCTGACTACAGACAAATATTATCTGGCTCCTATGAAGTATTCTTGCTACAAATTATCTCACCCAAACCTGTCAAGTTTTATAGATTTATACTCAGTTGACAAGAATAAATAAGTAGGCGAAGTAGGGTGCGTGGGACCAATCCTGAAAGAAACAGACTACAGGATGGACCATGAGACAAAGAACCTTGTGTCTTCAGTAAACAAATAAGTGAATAAGATAATAAAATAAAAAATTTAAAAGATTATAAATTCAAAAAAGGAGAGACAAGGACTATACTGTGAAAATGTCTTTCCACACACATGAGAATTTTACGCAAATCACAGTGCAATTTCAGCGATGGTGGCAACAAAGCTCTTCACATAAAAACCGGATAGACACCTGCACAGCGCAGCAGAGCTGACCTTGGTAGCAGGGGAGTCGGCGGACCTGCCCCAAGGCCCTAAGTGTGGGCGCGCTGGCCCTCTCAGTTGTCTTGTTGTTTGCAGTGCTGTGACATGGGTGAGGCACAAAATACTCCCCCATCCTTGTGACCGATGGTAGGCAGGAGAGCTGGCCCCAGGTCATCAGAGACAGAGCTGGCTCCTTACCTACTACAACACTCAGAGGAGCAGACCCTGGACCCAGCCTGGGCAGCACGATAGAACTGACCCCTGATGTGGGGGCTGCAGAGGAGCTGGCCCCAATAGCTTAGAGTATGGAAGAGCAGGAGAGGCAGCCTTGCCTAGTCTGCTGAATGGTGATACAAACAAGGGAGAGACACCACCTCCCTCCCTCCCTCATGTCTTGCCATCTACGGCAGGCAGGAAAGCTGGCCCAGGGTCCTAAGAGTGGCAGAACTGGCCGTGTCCCCCATTGGCTGCAACACTCAGGAGAATGAGCCCTGAATCTAACTAACCTAGGCAGCATATAGAGCTGGCAGGATAATGAGGTCGCATCTCACGCCCAGATCCAGGGCTTTGAACTGGCCCACCCCAACATCTACCCCACAGATGAACTGCTGGAGTGCAGGAAGGTCCTACTGATCCAAAACTACAGAACGTCCATGACACGGGGCAACAAGAGGATATCTGAGAAGAGTCCGGTGAGGTTCCAGTATTGATAGTATAGCGGAAACCAGAGGCCTTATACCAGACCCACAAGTCATTTGAGAGAAACTTTAATGGGACTTAGAAGTAAATGTGCAATCTTAAAAGCTTTTGCTTAAAATGCATTTATAAGTAACGTATGTCAATGCAGAGACCACTGTAGGAACACAAGAGTGTACTAGATGGGTTCTGGTTTTCTTTGGGTTGTTTTGTTGTTGGTTTGGTTTGGTTTTTAGTCAGTTTGACAAAAGCTACAATCATCTGAAAAGAGGAAACCTCTTTTAGAAAAGGCCTCCCTTTATCAGATTGCCTGTAGGCAGGTCTGTGGAACATTTCCTTAATAATAATTGATGTGGGAGAGGGTCCAGTCTCCTGTGGCCAGGGTAGGTGATCTCAGGTTGTGTGAGAAAGCAGGCTGAGGAAGCAATGGCCTTCCCTTCAATTTTTCTCCAAGTTCCTCCTCTGCTTGAGTTCTGCCTCTGCCTCCCTTAATGACAGACTGTGATTAGGATGTATAAGCCAAATGAGACTTTGCCTTCTCAAGTTCTTTTTGGTCATGGTGTTTTATCATAGCAACAGAAAGAAAATCGGGCCGATAGTTAATATCAAAACACATATTAGTGCAATCTGTCATAGCAGCATTGTAAGGGAAAACTGTATTTTGCATATTAAAACTTCAATAACTCAAACATTAAATAGGCAGTACACACTGCACAACGGCTTTCCTAAAGCTAACAAGGAACCATGAGGACATAGGGCTTCAAGGCTAAAAGTTTGTCATACGCATTATTTCTGAGAACACCTCTGTGAAAGAAGAAATAAAAGCTTAATGCTGAGCACATGTTAGTTATAAATGTAAAAAAAAAAAAAGCATTCCATTCACATTTAAGTAATCAAGTAACCTGAGATTTGAATAAGCTGCAATCTCATAGATCTGTTCAGTAAGGGTAGCCAGAATATGTCAAATGATGCTTTCCCATACCTGATCACCATCCACACTACGTCAACATCAGCCTTCTTCAATTAAAATCATGTGTGCAGATCGCTAAGCATCAGAGCTAAACACTAAGGACAAGTGAAAACCTGCCTTCATTAAGGAAATCAGCTCAATCACTGTAGCTTCCTGGTTCTAGAAGAGAAAAGTCCCAGCACACAGAGTCTAAAGGCTTCTGATGACATCCCACCATATCAAGGGGTAAAAACATGTCTGGTTGGGTTAGACCTGCTGGACTTTTGACACTGTTAAATGAGCTCTTTTGACCCCATAACTCTAGTTTCTGAAGGTTCTACATTAAGTCTCTGAAAAACCCCATTCAAGTAAGGTCAGAACCGAAATTAGACACCAATGGATAAAACACCTTAAAGTTAAGCCTAAGAAGAACATGGACTCTGGTTAGGAGCAAGCCAAGTACAAGCACTGTTTCTGGAAGGAAGCAAAAGACCATTTGTTCTCCTTTATTGACTATCATTATAGAAGTAGAATCCAGACATATAACGCTATTTTCTCTAGAAGCTTGCCACCTTGGCTTAACAGTCAATGTAGCTTCAGAATTAAAGAATCTGTTTTCTGATTCTCTGCCAGAGTATATTTTAAAATGATATGAAATTTTAACTCCTTTGATTAGGCTAGCCTGTGATAGCCACTAAAAATAAATCAACATATACTTGCTCCTGTGGGCTTAATCAGAAGAACCTGGGATCATGCAACATGTACTTTAACAAGGCTTGCTTTTTTTATGTAGGGAAGTAACAAATACACCAATCTGTAGAGGAATTTTAATCCAGCAACATGGTTGTTCTAGCTAGAATACCAGACATATCCTTGGTACATACCTTTAATGCCAAACAATGCATGTAAGGTTAGTTTGTAGAAGGAAACAGCTATTGTTGAAAGTGAAGTCTAACTGATGGGCAGACAAAATGGTGACAGAATGAGTCAGAGATAGAATACACCCGACTCTTTTGGGAACTGACAAGAAAGAGAAGTTATTGAAGAGCAGTACAGGAAGAGAGAGTCCGTTCTGTACAGTCAGTTGAGTCCAGTTCAGACAGTCAGCACAGGAGGCAGGCAATTCAGTGGAGTTGAGTTCATTCATGAGTTTATGCAGTTTGCTATAGGTCAGCCAAGACAGTTCAAGCCAGAGAATGAAAAGGAGCTCGAGGATTAGAACAGATTGCCAGAGTTCGTGTGAGGCCAAGTAGAGCAATTCAGTGAGAAGCGGAGAGAAGCCAGATTGCATCAGCCAGCTTGGAGAGAAGTTTGAGCAGACCAACTGAGTTGAGCCACCTAGAGACAAAGAGCCAGACAGGGTGAGCTGATGCAGCCGTGAGCCTCTGAGATGACAATTACGCCAAGCGAATCCAAGTTACATTTACACACATCAGTGCCCTGGGCCTGTCCTTTTTGTTTAATGGAGGAAAAAAGACTCTCAGATTCTATTATTGAATAATTTTAATCAAATTTCCCTATGAAAGTAATATATTCATTATAAACTATAACTATAAAGAAATATGAAAACTTGCTCCCAGCCCAACCACTCAAAGCTAACCACTATTAAACATTTTATGTATTTCCTTTCAGAAATTTCATGTAAAAGATTTTTTTACATAGAGCATTAAATTCCTTTATAAGCCTTTAAACCTAATAGTTGTAACATAAAATTTTTATGTCATTACAAAATTCAGACAAAATCTAAATGGTGGGGGAAAAAATGTTGTGATAAAACTGCAAGTGCCACCTCTTCCATTTGCTGCTCATGGAAAAGAAGCTCAATCCATTCCACAGCACTGTCAAAGGAGTCATTCACACTAGGATTCAAGCACACTCCTACCCAAAATCATCTTTTCTTATATGAAGTAACAAACCCAGTTTCCCACACTTTTAGTATGGTATTATTTTCTGTATTGTTTTCAGTGTCTGGGATTTTTTTTCTCCTATATAGCTCAGGTTGGCCTTGAACATGGAACCCTCTTGTCTTGCCTTCCAGAGTGCTAGAATCGTGGATCTACTCCCAGGTCTAGAATGACATCATTTATCCATATTCTACTGAAATGAAATTAGTATAATTTGAGCCAGAAATCAAAGAAGGTGGGAACTTTTTAAGGAAATAAACCCCCAAGATTTTTCTAAGTTAAAATCTCTTACAGAATGCATGTGTTAGTAATGTTAAAAAAAAATAAGATTAGAATCTCAATTTTAATCTTCCCAATTTCGTGTTATAATTTACAGTTTCTTCTGATTCTTGGATCTTACCTTGGAAAGATGACTTACTGAAGGCAGTGACAGAGGGGGCTATAGCAGGAGAGAGTATAAAAGGATAAATGACTGTGATGATGGATGTCCATTAACTATTAAATATCACCGAATCACAACAGCAGTCTCTGGATTACACTATACCACAGCATAAGAATAATGTCTGAAATCCTCTCTGAGGTGTGCATTAACTGTCTGCTCCACAAAACCCTTATTTCCCAGAGATTCACACTGAGTATCTAAACTTAGTCTATGAGACACCAAAAAAAAAAAAACCACAAAAAAAACCACAAACAAACCAACAATCACAAAAACCTTCAAACTTGCATGATAACAAAGCCTCCTACAAAATTATATGGAGTCTTCATAAACTAACAAGTGCTTCATTAGAACAGTAACAGTCTTTCATATAGATATTAACTTTAAATCCAAAAGACACACTAAATTAAGTTAAATTCAACCCAAAAACCTGGACAAGGTAGCACAAGCCTGTCATCCTAAACTACAGAAATCAGCTGAGGTGGAAGGTCTCTTTGAGCCCAGAGGTTCAAGCCCAAGCTAGGCATCCTGATGAGACCCCCATCATAAAAATAAAGAATGATATAAAAAATGGAAATGCTGCCAAAAGAATTCCTAGGTTGACAGAAAAATACAAACTATGATAGCTAAAAGTCTGACTTTTCTTTCCATTTCAAGAACTGCTAACAGGTTAAATTGTACACTTGGTTTGATTTACCTGTCTCAATTAATTTTTTTCTTATTATCCCATCCCCATTATGATGTATTTATTTCTATCTATATGATCAATCCATTAAATCCTTGGCATTATGAAGTTGGGAACACTTATTTGCATAAATTCTCTCTCTCTCTCTCTCTCTCTCTCTCTCTCTCACACACACACACACACACACACAGAGTGAGGAAAAAAGTCCACTTACCCCTGCTGATATCCATGGCATATAACTCTCTCAGTCCCAAGTCATTAAGAGATTTTGTCAAGTCGAGGGGCTCCTGGGCCTGGTGATCCTTCAACAGCACTGTATGCAACGGATCGAACTCACATTTACTGCATATAATGGGAACAAGATCTTGAAGCGGTGCGTGGGGACTGACTCTCACTATGGTCTTCTGCGTTTTCTTAAAGTTGATCACTACTCTCACCGTTTTCTGAAATGTAAATGATGATAAACAGTTATAACAAAATTTATTTACCAAAATAATATTTCCTGGGCCGGGCGGTGGTGGTGCATACCTGTAATACCAGCACTTGGGAGGTAGAGGCAGGCGGATTTCTGAGTTTGAGGCTAGCCTGGTCTACAGAGTGAGTTCCAGGACAGCCAGGGCTATACAGAGAAACCCTGTCTCGAACAAAACAACAACAAAAAATATTTCCACAGTGGCATCTAGAATAATATCTAGAATAACCAACTCTCAATTCTGTGACGCATGAATTAAAACCAAAGTTATACCTCAACCACAGGTTGTTAATTAAAACTAATTCGGTGAAATGCTACCCAGTTATGTATTACTCAAGGTTTTATATTTCTCTTCTTCTGGTGTGAAATTCTCTTTTTCATTAATGCTGTAACCTAATTTTAAAACAAATTCTAAGGTAACAAACATTAGGTGTTTTGCTTTGATTTTTTTAATGGTCCTAGGGATTTAAATGCATGGTTTTATTCTTGTAAATCAAGTTCTCAACTACTAAGTTAAGCCCCTGGTCCTCTTTATAATTTTCCTTTTGATTCAGGGTATTGATTAAGTTGTCCTGGCTGAATTTGAACTTAATCTGCAGTCAAGGTAGGTCTGGGAACGTTGACCCTCCTGTCACAGACTTCTATATACCTGGGATTACAGTTGTGAACAAAGACTAGCTTACTGTTAAAAAAGAAAACAACAAAACTTAAATTCAAACTCTATTAAGTATTTATATGCTTACTTAATTGCTTGCGTATGTATGTATGTATGTATGTATGTATGTATGTATGTATGTTTGTGGCAGGGGTGAGACAGGATTTCTATGTGTAGCCCTGGCTATCCTGGAATTTTCTCTATAGACCAACCAGCCTGGCCTTAAACTCCACCTGCCTCTGCCTCCCCAGTGCTGGGATTTAAAGCATACATCACCACCACCTGGCTAAAATTCCTGAAAGTAAAATATTAAGCAGATTGGAAGTCAACAAAAACAAAGGCTCATGTTATGGTATTATTGGCACTTTTACACTGTGTCTTAAAATTTAAATTATCCAATACATACAATAATAATATCATCTATGAGTTATGTTGTCCTTTATTTAAAGAATGTTTGTCTTTTAAAAGCCTGTCAATAGCTGCAATGAAAAAAAATGGCATTTCGAAAACTACTATCCTTATAATCAATGGAATCACCCATACTAAGAGTAGAGCATCACGCCTTGCACATCAGTGACCACTCCACAATGCCACCAGTGTTTATTGTTTGTACTATAAACCTTCCAGTTAAACTCTAATGTAATAAAGAACAGCAAAGTCATCCTTACTTAGACCTAATACTAATAATTTCAAACTTATTTGCACCCTTTCAAATATGATATTAAATATAATATTATATTTTAAAATACTGCTTAAATATAGAACTTTTAATATATAGCATATGGGTTATTATCAGATCCTGATGTAGTCAACCCACTTACTTTTAGAGAACTTGATATCTAAATTGTTCCCCCAATTCTAGTTAACACAAGAATAAGCAGTTGATGACAAACCAAGTGGATTAGGAAAGCATTATTGCCATATTCCATGAATCCAGACCAGAAATGTAGCTCTTATTTCATTTATGTGTGAAATAACACATAATTTATTAACTAAATTGACTAAAAACTGAGTATTTCTAACATAAGAACATCAAAATCTGTGATAGAATCCTTACCTCTGGGATTATAGGTGTTGGCTTTTTCTTATCCAGAGATTTTGGCTTTAAAATTACCTTCTCTACGTCCAGCATTCCTATTGGTGTGTTTGGCTTAAATTTGATAAGATTCTCTTCAGCAGACAGCAAATCAATCGTGTGACTTGCTGGGTTTAAGCGGTACTGTGCACAGAGGAACACGAGCAAGTCCATCATCGGCTTACTGAAAGACATGAACAATGAGGGTTTCAAGGGTCCAACCCAACAGACTGGGAAGCCTAGCGGCTTCGAGAACTCTACTCTGCTCCTTGTTTGTCTTCAAGATGTAAGGCAAGGCTACAACATAAGAGCTGTGTGAGCAACTCAAATACCTGAGCACCAGACAGACAAAATCCTAACAGATTAAAGGCATTGGTTGGAATGCTTGAGACCTTAGATGCCAGCACTGGCTCAGCAATTTTCTACAGGATTTTATTTGCCAATCTATGTTATAAATTGTATGAGTCCTTCCTTTCCCAAAAACAGTTATTTGGAGTATAGGAGACTATTCTCAATATAACTTGCAGTCCTTCGCTCATAAATTGGCTACATTGCAAAGTTCTCATAGAACAAACTATAGCCTTTTGAGAGAGACAGAGACAGAAAGAGAGAAAGAGAGAGCACATGAGAATGAATTAGTAAACAAATACATAAGGACCCCCAAACTTTTAACATATTCCATGGATTCTTAAATTATTCAAATAACACTTATTTAGTATTTCTGAGGTTTTGCTGTCATTGCATAATACAATGACCTGCTTGTCCTGACAGATCTAACATTTGACAGACTGGAACACGGGTCATCAATATTGCAGTCCACTTACAATCTGCTCCAAGCCTAGGCTAACCTCAACTCACGATGTATCCACCTCCAGGCCTTAGACTTGTGATTCTCCTGCCTCAGCCTTCCTAGTGCTATGATTACAGCTGTGGGGTATTATTCCCACTTGCTAATCTCTGCTTTTTAAGTTGAGACTTTTGGGATGTATCCTGCCTATTACTATAATGCCTCAGGCTGCTTTTTCTTTTATAGTGGTAGATGGGATTATGGGGCCGACAAAGCCTAATACTTTTATGTGGCCTTTGATATAAAACGTTCATGGGTCCTTGTGTAAGGGAAGTAAATATTTGATATAATATCAAAGAAAGACCAATGGGAGAATTCAGGACTAATGTCTATACAGGAAAAAACCTGAACAGGATTGTTCCAGCCAGCTTGGCGTTCAGGGTTCTTCTCAGTTTGGAGCTTCCCAATCCAAGGGAACCAACTGCCAACACACAAGTACGTTTTCCTCCAATTAACAGAACACAGTGGTCTTGTCTTTCTTAATGGCCATCCCTTTAGAAACGCAAATTAAAAATCCTTTTGTATCACATTTTCCTCCAAAGCCTGTTGATCCTAAAGCATTCCCACCTAAGACAGAGGCATTACAAGAACACACAGGAGTCCTGGTTCTTACTTCAGGGGTGGAGTCATGGAGCACCAGGGACTTCACTGTAGGGAAATCTGTGACCAGCCACCCTGTCACTGTGGAAGCCAGTAAAAATGATTTTCTAGTTATTCAACTTGAACCTCGCTACTAGCTTTTCAGGAGCCTGACAGGAAGATGAGGCTAGGAAACTGACAGTTTCGAGTTCAGTTCACCTGAGTGATACAGCGTCTCTGACCACCATCTAATCTCACTGCAGCCCCGAGTCTGTGACCTCTCTGATTTAGTTTTTAAGAGAGAAACAAGTCTCCTGTAGGAAAGCTGAAGGGCCAGTTGCCTCCATGTGAACCTAAGGGAAGATACCACTTTACCTTTGTTTTCAAACTACCCACCCTGCTCAGTTTGGCTTCATACTCAGGCCATTGCAATACCTGTGCAATGAAGAAGTAAGTATATTTCCCTCCCACCCCCCCCCAAGCTGTGTATTGAACCCAGGGTCTTATACTTCATCATCTCAAAGGGGTACATTGCTAATGGTACTCTTCCTCTTTCCCTTGCACCAGCAGCATTCCATCACACAATAAATGTCTAAGTCGTTGTATGATTTCATGCTGTGTTTTGCAAAGCCTGGATTTAGAGAGACACTAAACAGAAAGAATATAAAGACTCCCGTCTGTAAATGCTGAAGTGGGGAGAGTGTGAGGAAATGTCTTCTTTGGGAAATGCCCTTAAAATAGCCTTGGAGAGAACCAGTTACCTGGGAGAAGTTAACTTGTCAGCTCTCCTGGAATACCAAGGCTCCGAGGCCCTGGATGCAGAGTATTTAAAAAGCAGTAATCTTATAGTATTTCTTAAAGATGCTTGGGGAAAGACCTGAAATTTTATAGAGTAAGGTTTAAAAGCTTATAAGAACAGTTAGAAGGCTATAGCAAAAATGTATTTGGGAAGCCTAGTATATACCTCAATTGTCAGCAGTGTGGAGGCCTGGGTTAACTCCTGGGCAGGGAGAGGAGACAGAGGGAAGAGTGGGGGATAAGAAAATTGAGAATTTACATAAAGTCACTAAGAGGACTATATATTCCTTTGGAACTCTGAGAGGGGCTTGGGCCAATTTGATCCAGACCTTACCAAGAATCATGTATAGCTATATGTAACCAACTCTGGCAGGACCCCAGCTTAGAAGTCTTTTGTCCCAGGAAATGATTGGAGACAATGAATGAAGGCCCTACTAATATGTGACAACTTTAGAAGAGCAAGTCAGTGGTTATTTCCTCCTGGACAATGCTATTTGAACAGCACTGTTAACACACACACACACACACACACATCACAGATACACACACAAACACTCACACATACATACACATACACACCACACAGATATATGCATACAACATATTCACCAACATACACCCACCCACCAGATACACACACACAACACAAACATTCATATATACACACACCATAGATACACACATACTCATACATATACACACATACCAGATACACACATACAACACACACATACACACACACCACAGATACACACACAACATGCACACAACATACACAACAGACACACAAACACTCATTCATACACACACACAGATACACACACACTCATATATATACAGACACACAAACACTCATTCATACACACACACCAGATACACACACTCATATATATACACACACCAGATACACACATACAACACACACAAACACACACAACAGACACATACTCATTCATACACACACCACAGATACACACACACAACACATACACCAGACAAACACTCATTCATACACACACACAAGGCACAACCACACACACATATACACACAACACACCCCACAAAACACCACTGAGATCTATGTGCACTAACTGGTATAAGGTGAAACAGTTGTTAAAGGGAGAGTTACATATTGTAGGAAAAAATATGAAATGAAAACCTGAACATATCTGTGTAGTGACTTTGTTTTATATAAAGCTGTGCCATCAACAGTAAAAGAGGTTATTATCTTTTTCAAATGTAGCTTCAGACCAGTTTGAACGGTTAAAACATAAGAGAAGGCTCAGGATTTGACAGTAAACCATCTCAGTTTCCTTCAACCAGAAGGATGGGGACCACAATGTCGTAAAGGAGCCACAACACTAATGGCAGGACTCCGACTCTGAAGCAGGTGCTGTGGGCAATAACACAGACTGCTCACAGCAAATGAAGTCAGCCCTTACACATAGGTGAGGATTATCCACCTGAATGCCAAAGCACTTTTGCCAAAGACAACAATCTTGGCTTAAGAATAATTGTCCTCACATGATAGGACTGACAACAGTTAGGCAGCAGGTTTGGCCATAATTACTATTGCCAGGAACAGAGCCATCTTCCTGTAGCCCAAGGTGGGAACATCTCAAAGCACATTATTAAAGTGGTTAAGGAGCATATGCACTCACGCCTCCTCACAGCACCGTGAATTCTGATTTATCGTATTACCTGGTTGCAACATTAACATTTCCATTGTTTTAGCATTATTCTTATTATACTTGCAGATATTTATACAGTGATTTCCTGGAAGGAATATTTAATTTTTTTCAAGCAGCTAATATGAGAAATGTCTTCAAAAACTCTCTTTGACATGAAGAAATCCCTGTGTGATTTCCAACTTTTCATAAACAATAACAACAACAAAAACACCTTTTATATTTAATTCCTACGATTTCATTTGAGCTCAAATCTACCATGAAAGCCATTCCTACTTTTTAACTTTATAAATGAAACAAATAAGGCTTAAGAAATCATATTTGCTACCTATAATAATCACCTGCATTAGGATTTCCTGATTTTCCAGCTATATTTAGCATCCTCATGATTCAAAGTGAGGTCCATAGCGGTGAAACCATTGTTTAGAACAGGATACACGCTTTATGACATAGTTTTACCACACAGATTAAAGACTTCATCAAATCCTTCCTAAATCCTCTGGGACCCTTGCTGTATCTGGGACACAGACAGAGTAGTAGTCATCCTAACCTGGTTTTGACAATGGATGGTTAGAGCTTCTATGTCTGTGTTTTAAAGATCCAGCTGGATATCAAAGGATTCAGGTCATGAAGCAATAAAGGGCTCATGAACAGTGCAAAAACCGACACAGGTGGATTTCCAAGCCTCCCCATGTTTAAACAAGGCCACTCGCCTCGCCGACAGGGTGGCTAGTAACTTTTCATTCAATCTGGGACAGCTGAGAGCAAAAGTAATGACTCGGGGATAAAGGGCATGAACAGAAACACCCTAAAAAAAAGGGGGACACCTGATAACACTGCATACAACTAAGAATAAGATTCTCCTTATGTATTTTTTTGATCTGCTCCAGTCTAACAATGTACCTAATGCAATTTCAACAAATGCACAAGTTGTGTTGAATTGTTTCTCTGCCTTACCAACGCATGCCTACACCTGAGTAAGATCAATGCAGTGCGAACCCTTCCTGAACCAAACGAACTCAGGAATGAAACACTATAAACTGTGCATCCAACATGGCAAGCATATTCCATCACCTGGCTTTGGGAATGCTTTACTATGCTATGAGAAACTAGAAGACAAACACTAAGCAGCAAGATGTGAAGACTGCTAACACTCGAACAGATCACTGCTAAATTATGAAATGATTTCATATCAAATATTAAAAATAGAAGAAGAGTAAAAACTGTTTTCTCCTTGTAAGCCATCATTTTATACTGTGGTCTACTCCATCATTTACTTTTAATGCTATAGCCAGAACAAGTTAGAAATAATGACCTTTAAGAAATGGAAAAACCCTTCCATTTAAGAAGAAATCTATTTCAGCTGCCAAGTACACTCCAGACCCAGAGAAGCTGAAGCAGGAGGATTAGGAAATCAAAGCCAACCTGGGCTATAGACAAAGGTCCTGTCTCAACAACACTCACACATCCAAACCATCACACCAAAATATAAATAAAAAACAATCAAACAACAAAGAAGAATATACTTACTAAATATACCACATCCACATGAACACACACACACACACACACACACACACACACACACACAGAGTTGTGGTACGTTTGTCTTCATTATCAGCCTGACTAAACTTTCAATTACCCAGAGAAACATTAGAGTAGGTCTTTGAGAGCTTTTCTCAAACAAAAAGTCCTACAAATACTACATTGATTCTCAGAGGAAATCATATGCTTTTTCTTCAAAGATGGGGAGAAAATGTCACAAAGCAGTCACTAACAGTGAGCAAGTTTACATACTAGAAGTAGGAATAGTGTCTGTAAAGGAAATGAAAAGTCACTAGTATAAAAGGAGACAAAGGAGGCTTTAGTTAGAAACTAATGAAGTGAGGGAGAGAGACTTGCTGAGCCTTGCTTGGCCGTGTAAGGGACAGAGTGTCATGGTTCCTGCCCTTGGAACACAGCCTGTAGGGCGTGGGTTTCCACAAGTGTGGATGGTTGCTGTAGATATAAGTAAGGGTTGGATGTATAAAATATGTATTTTTTTTTTTTTACTTCATGTTCCTCCTTTGGAAAGTAGTCTCCCTACTAAGATTATCAGAGAATGTTCTCTCTGCCGATGTTAATGACTCCATGATAATTAGAATCAGTGAGTCCAGGAGTATGTATTCATGCCCTTAGCAAAAAATCGGTAAACCCTGAGACCTTCAGGACAGCCATTAAGGCTGTGGGAAAGAACTCTGAAAACACGAGTTCAAAACTACTTAATTTCTCAACTATGCAATCTATAAGGACGAAATAGGAATTGTATAAGGAGCATCACAGATCCACAAGAACGGGGGCGGGGGGGGGGCCCTACACTATGAGCCAGCTTGTCAGAACGAGACTAGCAAAACCCCACCCACCTGAGGTTTTGTTCCTGCTTACAAAGGCAGGCAGATTCCTGAGTTCAAGGTTAGCCTGAGACAGAGAGAGTTTAGGTCCTGGGCCAAGGCCAGGTCCAGGGGTGGTAGGAATGGTAAATTCACGGCAGGATCCCACCAAGCTGCCTTACCGCCTCTGCTTAACAAATGCAGGCAGATTTCTGAATTCTTTTGCAAGGAAAAAGAAATTCATGAGCTATCCAGATTGATTTTAGAATTTTTTTTTTCTAGCATGAGAGAGCTGTCTCTACATAGAGCTGTCTCAAGCAGAAAGCTATCTGGAACAGACTACAGAGCCAGACTAAGAGAGCTGCCTAGGGGGCCATCTTGAGCAGATTACAAGGCTGTCAAGCCTGCACGTGTCATTTGAGTTTGAGTTGTTGGTTTCACTGCTCTCAAACATTGCTTCCTCAGAATCCCTCTCCAAGCTGAGGCTGGTCTTTGGTGGAGACTCCTACAGGGACAACTCAGCTTTCATTATGGAAATTTATACCTGAGGATCAGGGACAGGTAAAAATTAAAAGGGACAAAAAAGGGGAGTGGGATTCTGACTGTGCTGGCTGGTTTTATGCCAACCTGAGACAAGCTAAAGTCATGCCAAAAGAGGGGGCCTTGATTAAGGAAATACCTTCATAAGACCCAGCTACAAGCCAACTCATCGACCTCATCTATGAGGTGCTGGGGCAGCTGAAAGGGCTAACCACACAGATCCAACGCTGCAGTATCTCCGTAGCAACCAGTTAGTTGAGGACTCCCTGTGAGGATCCAGTATTGATGTTGTATCAGAAGCCAGAGGCCTTCAACCAGACCAAGGACTCATCACAACAAACATTAGTGGTAAAGATGTGTAGACAAAATGAAACGCTATGGGACACACTGTGACACACTACAAGTTCCACAATGAGATGTTTTTTAATGTTTTTGTTTTGTTTTTAGGGGATTGTAGAGCAGATGGCAGACATATAGAGACAGGAAGATGAGTGTGATTTGGATGCATGATGTAAAACTCACAAAGAATCAATAGAAGGTTAATAAAATCCAGCAGTAAACCTGTAGGATATTTTCTTAATTCGTGACTGATGGTGAAGGACCCAGCTCATTGTGGGTGGTGCTATCCCTGAGCACACAGTAGTTCTATGGGGTTCTATAGGATATCAGGCTAAGTCCTTGAGAAGCAAGCCATGGCCCCTGCATCAGCTTCTGCGTCCAGGTCCCTGCCCAGCTTGAGTTCCTGTCCTCATTTCCTTTCATAATGAATAGTAATATGGAACTGTAGGCCAAATAAACCCTTTCCTCCCTATGCCGTATTTTTGGTCATGGTGTTTCATGGTGACAATAGAAACCCTAACTCAGGCACTGACCAAACCAGCCTTGAAAAAAAATCTGGTTTTTGTTTGGGTGGTTGGTTTGTTGTTGTTTTGTTTGTTCTTTGGAGACAGGGCCTCATAAACTGCCGACCACCAACTTGCTACTTATTTGAAGGGGACTCTGAACTTCTGATCCCCCTACATCTGGCTCCCAAGTACTGGCTACAAACATGGTTCTATTTAGCATTTTTTAAAAAAATAAATACAACTAAAATGTGAACTTCTAAATTCTAGTCCATAATAATTTTAACAAAAACTGGCTTACAGAGGTGGAGCCCGTCATTTTTCTTCGTCTACTTACTTCCAATAGGTGGCGCTCTACTCCATGCAAACGCTCCTAGGTTGGCTGCTGATCTGCCCTGTACCAGGCAGGGCTGCTCTTAGTGGTGCTGATCAAAGGAATAGGGCCACAGATTTTATTTGAAATATCTCTGGGCTATTTAACACAGAATCCTTGAGGTCACCACTACGCTACAAAGCAAAGCATAACTTCATGCTGGGGTTTCTCCTTAAGAGCAACGCTGCCTTTGTTGGCATGCACGGTAGGTATCCTTAGACCCAAACACATGCCTATGTGTAATGATAAAGGCTGTCTCCTCCTTTATACACAGCGGCCTTCCCTTCCTTCCTCCCTGATGAAGGTGTGAGTGCTGCTAGTACAGCAGAGAATGCCCTCCCTATTCGTCCTCAATGCAAAACTTTCATCAGTCTCCCAAACCGGAAAGTTTGGTTCAAGATATAGTACATTCCCCTAGGGGAAGCTGTAAGGGGGATGGTGAGCAGAGATCAGTTGGTTTACAGACTAGAATGACGACTCAAAAACAAAAAAGGAACTGTCTCCAAGTGCCAGGACAGATCGTCCTTCACAGCAGCAGACTCTGATGCTCGCTTGAGCAGTCAAGGGCAGCAACGGGAAGAGGAGGAACTCAGTGGTAGACCCGCACACAGCCACAGACACCCAAGCGCGTGCACGCACACACACACACACACACTATGTGCTAAATACAAATATTCTAGTTCCTCCTTCCTCCTGTCATCCATGCTATTTTACTGCAGACAGAAATGCCTAGAGTTTTCCATCAGACTACAGCTACCATCAACATAAGCAAAGGAAGAAGACAGTAGGGATAGATGAAGTTGAGTTATTTAGGAACATGACATCACTAAACTCTGGTACCCACTAAGCCTGCCAAGCTAACTCGGGATAACGTGTCTTTGCTCTCCCCTGAGCATCATGAGTAACTGCCTCAACCTGTGTTCCAAACCAGAATAAGCTCTAATGAAAACCAGTGTACCCACAAACGACATTCTTCTGCAGGGAAAGTTATACACGCCCATGTTCATGAAGGGAACATTTTAGACACGCTCTTGTATTAGAGATATGACAAGACATTCTAAAACATTTTCCCTCAGATGCTGTAAGTACACTTTAGGGGAAAAATGCTTTTGAAAAATGAAGCACACACATATTCTTCATACATATTACATTATGAAGCCAATAGTGGTATGGGGGTTTTTTGTTTGCACCAAATGCATGAGTAATCATGCCGTCAAAATAAATTTGCTGGGCTAGAGAGATGGATCAGCAGTTAAGAACACTTGTTCTTGCAGAGGATCAGGGTTTTGTTCCCAGCACCCATGCAGCAGCTTACAACTGCTCATAACTTCAGTTCTAGAGGAGTTATGGACAATCTTTCCTGACCTCCAAGAGCACCAGGCATGTATGTGGCACACAGACACGCATGTGAAAAAAGCATTCATACACATAAGCTAAAACAAACAAACCTTAAAAATGTTATAAATAAATGCTTAAAATAAATATTCAAGTATAATTTAGACATTCAGAAAACATATTCTCAGAAAAGTCTAGAGACAGACCCCTCAGAGTTTTTCATTTGTTTAAAACACACTCTTGTACTTCAGCTTATTTAAAACTAACTTTCTCTGTCCTACACAGAATTCCTGTATTATTCTGTAGGATCTTCTTCCCTTTTACAATTACAAAGACATTATATTGTAATATTTTCCGTTAGTTAACACTTTTAATAAATTAATATATTTTATATACTATTCGTGGTTTTCAGGCTTATTAACACCTTTTAGAACAATGGGTCATCAGTGCCTGGACCTGTTAAAACAGCTTTAATCACACCCCCAGGATTCCTCCCACCATACTCCTGCGGCACTACAAATTACCCTTGGAGAAGACCACACTTTACTCCAAAATACATACCAAGGTCTTTCAAAAGTATCACAGAATCATACCAAGATACTCAAAAATCACACTCTATGCCACCAACAGTTAGACTACGCATTAGTCCTCCAACTGGAAAGGCTCATAAAGATGACCACACACAGTCAGCTCCTGGGCGACGAAGCTATTAAAAGCAAGCTGCTACATGAAAACCCGCTAGCAAGTAATTTCCAACTCACAAAACTTGAGCCCTAAACTTTTTTTTTTAAATTAAACTGGAGACAGTTCCTTTTTAGGGCACTCCTGCCTTGATCTCTACCTGGAAAGACAGGCTCTCGACAGTCAAGACTGTTCTTCCAGAGGACCCAAGTTTGATTCCCCGAACTCACATCAGGTGACTCACAAATGCCTGTAACCCCAGCTCCAGGGGATCTGAGACGTGTGTGTGTGTGTGTGTGTGTGTGTGTGTGTGTACATGTGTGCATGCAAGGTTAAAGACAGAAATACATCTTTGATTTGTTGTTTTTTTAAAAGAAAAACATATAGAAAGCATAGCATGGGACACCCTGGGAAACTATACCACTACATAAAGCACCGAGAGTGTGGGAGTGAGAGGAGGCTGGTGATTCTAGGGATGTCTGGGAGCTTCTGTACAAAGTGTCATCTGCGCCTGCATGGAGTAAGGGCAGATGTAAGTCCTGTAGGATGCTGGGGGTGGTGTTTATAAAGGTACTGAGGTTTAAAAAAAAGTATCTGTAGAAGAATGAATAGTCACATGGCAAAGCTTAAGATATATAAAAGAGGGCAGGGAAGGAAAATCCTACTTAACATCAGAGGGGAAATTAACATAAACCAATCTTCAGACGTGGTATTTCGGACTTCCTTAATTCAGTACTGAATTGCTATAGCTGCAGGAACGGAGAGGGCCCTAAGTCAGGCAATCTGTGTGTGCAGCAACGAAGGGCAGGGACCAGGTGAGGATCATCAGCTCCCTACAGAAAAGAGCTTGGGGGGTGGGTGCCTGACTCTGTGATACAGAGCTTGCTGGCTTTGACCCCCAGGATCCCTTCCCACCTCTAAAAACTAGAACCAATATGTGCCAAGCGGTGATAGTATTTCATGTAACCCTAGCAATACACAACGTGTTATTTAATCCTAACAATTCAGGCACAAACCTTTTCCATAGATAAGCAAATGCCACAATGCAATCAACAATAGCTGGGCTTGGACATACACAAAGGTTGACTGATGGAAAATTACCCAGGACTTAGGCATGGAGAAGACAAAGGTATGAAAAGTTCTACGATCCTCTGGTCCCGGTAAGAATGCATGTAGCAAGCGATGATTCAGAATCTTTTAAATTATAGATGAAGAAAACCCAGATCCAAAGAAAATGTGGACCGGAGGAATACAACGGGGCATAAAATCCGTCATAAATTAAATGAAGAAGAAAAGGAAGAACAAATCCAGCTGCCGAGAAACAGAAGGTGGAATTTAAAACAGAAGGTGGATTTTAAAAGACTACTAAAGGAAGCCCAACATCTCAGCCATGGGCAGTTCGTCGTGATGAGATCCCCCAGGCTCTCGGGGCAGAGGACTCGGAAGGTAGCTGACCAGAGGAAGGATGGCAAGCAGAAAGCCTGAGACTCTTGTGAATGTGCAAGCCACATAGGAAGACCAGGGTTCAAATCCGAGTCTAAGCTGCTGGGATAACAGCTGATCCCAAACAGAAAAGACCACAATCCAGTGAGCTTGCAAAGAAGGGTGTGGCCCGTGGTGAAACCAGCCTTGCCTACCAGCCTTAGAGAAAAGCCAGGAACTGAATGGCTGGGAGTCAGGTTTTCAGCCTCTGCTACATCAATTCCTAACGCTGTTTTGCTTCAATGTATGACAGTAGAGTACCAATTTGACTGTTTTATGTGAAAGCTATGACGTTAGAGTACTGATTTCAGTCTTTTACTTCCTCCCCAGGATGAGGCATGCATGAGTAGGAGACCACAAAGGTTAGGGACAAGTGCAGCAACCTCATGAATAGGGTTCCATGGAGAAATCCTTAAACTACTTCTAACTACAAAAACAAGTGGAAACAATGTTTCCACTGAGACTTAAGCATGTGAGATGGAATTCCAAGGAGGAATTCACTTCACTTCCATCAGTTTTTGTAAGTTCAGAGTTACCTGTGATTGTGATGAGTCCAACTTTATATCCCGAGTGAGAGTTTTACAGTAAGCCATGGACTTAGAATGCAGTAACTAAGGCATTGCTTCCTTCCTTTGCTACACATGCACAGCATCCCATGCTAAGGTCAAGCAGCCTCTACTTCTACCACATGCCACTGGATCACAGCCCGGTGGGGAAGGCAGGAAGGTATACAGTGAGGTCACGTACACAGCCCATGCCACTTTCTTTATTTTTTTATTTTAGAAAGAATTTTTCTTTCTTTTTTCCCCCTATATTCTTTGTTTACATTCCAAATGATTTTCCCTTTCCCGGTTGCCCCCTCCCCCAAGTCCCATAAATCCTCTTCCCTCCGCCAGTTCCCCAATCAACCCCCTCCCACTTCTCTGTCCTGGCAATCCCCTATAATGCTACATCAAGCCTTTCTAGGACCTGGGCCCTCTCCTTCCTTCCTCTTGGGAATGATTTGATATGTGGGTTGTATTTGGGGTATTCTGAGCTTCTGGGCTAATATCCACTTGTCAGTGACTGCATTCCATGTGTGTTCTTTTGTGAATGAGTTATCTCACTTAGGATGATATTTTCTAGTTCCAACCATTTGCCTAAGAATTTCATGAATTCATTGTTTTTCATTGCTGAGTAGTATTCCATTGTGTAAATATACCACATTTTCTGTATCCATTCCTCCATTGAGGGACAGCTGGGTTCTTTCTAGCTTCTGACTATTACTATGCTATGAACATAGTGGAGCATGTGTCCTTACTGCATGCCGGGGAATCCTCTGGGCATATGCCCAGGAGTGGTATAACACGGTCCTTTGGAAGTGTCATGCCCAGTTTTCTGAGGAACCGCCAGACTAATTGCCACTTTCTACCCGAGGACGAAAAGGGAAATTACAAGTGGCTTTGTTTCATTTCCCCAACTTTCGTGTATTTAGAACTGCCAATCTCCTAAATCACATCTTCCTTCCCTGGTAGTTCAAATTTGACTTTCTATTTCTACTTAATGCGGCCATGGTTTTATTTTATAGGATTAAATCAGTGAAGTTTAAAAAAAAATCCCTAATGTATATACTTCTATTTGTTTGGGTAAATAAGAGAATACCACTTTTTAACCCACTCTTACATGACGGCAGCCCGAAGCAGAAAGAACAAATTGGGAAGGATAGAAGAAAGAACTGTGCTGTGGACACTGGCTGTGGAACCTTCACTGACAAATCAAACAGTAGGACTTGGCTCTTTACACCCACCAACAAATAACAAAATACGTAAAAATTCCAAACCTTAAGTACTGAGTTGGAGCAGTAGAATAGAGAAACTTGATATTAACACACTGCTAGAAAAGACTTACTACTCTTTTAGTGCTTGCTTTTTAAAAAACAGATAATAACTCAATGTGTTGTGTCAAAGGAAGATAATGAAGACACATGTCACAGTGGTTTCAACGGTGGCAGAAGAGAGGGGAGCACCGGTATTTTAGCTACTGTGAGCGTACCTGCCATGAACAGTCGTGGACTTGAGAATATCTCCAGGCAGGACCACCGAGAGTTCGATGTCTTTATCTATCATGTTGTCTTGTTGCTCAGTGATGACGGCAGTAGATTCTGCAGGGTCCTCAGCAGAAGAGGCATCCGTGCCCCTCATCTCGGCCGGAGGAAGAGGTGCCTTCGCCTTTGTTTTCCTCCTACAATAAAAAGAACATTTAAAAAATAAAAAAAGATGCTTTCTAGTAATGTCTAGTTTTATTAAAAGAAAACAAAACAAAACAACAACCACCACCACCACCCCCCAAAAAAAAACCCTAAGTTTTTATTACTTTCACATCAGGAGACTTATTTTATTAAATTAAAAGACATGAAATATAAATGGCCAGTAAGTGCTTGAAAAATATTCATCACTAGCCATTAGAGAAAGAACCTAAGATAACACTGTGATCTCAGCTCATCCTAATCAGAACAATGGACAAGGAAGGAAAAAAATAACAAGAAACGCTGTTAAGATTTACAGGAAACGGAGCCCTTACAAACAGTAAGTACAACAGTAAACTAGTCAAGTGACTCTGGAAATCTGTAGGAAGGCTGTGGGTTAAATCAGAAGCAATGGACCGTGCAACCCAGCCGTGCCCCTCAGCTCTCCACTGAGAGGGCTCCTAGATCAGGACACCAGAGCATCCTTGTTAAAGGGTGTTTACTGCCCCAGCATTCACAACAGCCACACTGTGGAATCACCATCAACAAGAATGCATAAAGGTATATACATCCACAATGGCATGTGATTCAGCTGTAGAATACAATTATGTCACTTGCAATAAAACTGATGCAACTGAGGATTATAACAGTGAGTGAGTTCTGGCTCAGCAAGACAAATCATGCGTGTTTTCACTCATCTGTGGATCCTAGATTTTATATAGGTTCAAAGAATCATTTCTCTGTGTACGACCTAAAAGTAGAAAGAAACTATCTATGTGAACACAGATGACTAACAGGAGAGGGGGAATGGGGCGGAGTAAAGGCCATGGGGGTGAAGTGAGAAGGGCACTATGCATCTTTGTGAAAATGTCTTTATGCAACCCAGAGCTCTCTGTGTATAATTATCATATTCTTAAAGAAGGCAGGGTCAAGAGAATCTCTACTGGCCGTCATCCAGTTCAGTAAACGTGTTCAGTCCTACGGAAGCAAGAATATTACCTCTTCTTTGATGAGATAACTTATGAACAATGTCTCAAGATGGACTGTTCTACTGTACACCTCACAGTGGTCCCCAAGTCTTTCCGGCTTTCTTTCCAGTTTAGCGTACCCTACTTCTCCATCCGGATAAACCTCAGCTATCCTTAACACTCTAGTTTACTTCACTTCCCAAGCATGCACACAGAGCTTCTTTCTTCTTTGAACTGATAACAGTGTTTTCAACTGAATCTCTACATCTAGCAATTTTTTTTTTCCTATCGCTCCCTGATTACCAGATTACCACTCTGGATTTATGGTACCAGAAAAGAAGAAAGCAAGCTGTAAGTGTCTGTGTTTGGTACTGCTCCTAGCACTGAACAATGAACTCCCTCACTGTCTGTAAGATACACATCCGGACACAACTGTTACCCAGTGGGCATTTTCAGACAAGTTTAACTGAGGCAGGAAAGATCCACCCTGAATGTAGGCACCACCATCCGGAAGGCTAGGGCCCAGGCAGCATAGAAAGGAGAATGGGAGGGAACGCTGACATTCATTCATCCCTCCTGTGAAATCCTAATTACCGAGACTTCCTCACCATGACAGAATATACTGGCAAAGTAGGAGCCAAGATACACTCTTCACTGCTTTTGTCAAACACTCCGTTGTAATGAAAAAATAAAATAAAAAATAAAAACACAAAGTAACTTTCCTAACCTTGTGGCTCACGGACCTGTAAAACTGATGTGTAGAGAGAATATGGAAGGCTTTGGAGCTTCAGGCGAGAGAAGCCCAAAAATGCTATGAACAGAACTGAATGGGCCAGTTGGGGCTTCAGAAGACCAGAATGCCTTCAGAGATACAGGCAGTAAAGGCCAGGCTCTCGCGAGGTTTCTGAGATGAACTCTATCAGGACCTGGGTTAGAAGCCATTCAAGAATGGCTCCATTCTAAAAACCTGAGTGAGGCAAAAAGCAGGTGTTTGCTCACACTATTTATTGAGGTTTCTGTGAGATTCACAGCAGAAATTTAAAAGTATGCAGTTTCACACACAGAAAGGAACTTGAGCGTGGTGAAAGATGCACACGAGATTGTGACAGATGAAATAACAGCAAAGAGATTAATCGGTGCCAGAAAGATAAATCTTGTACTCTTTAGGGAGTAACAGGAAAGATGTCCTGAGGGCAAGACCTCATCTATGGAAGGCACCAACTTTTAGAAATACAAATCATTTTGACAAGAAAGACTCTGAATTGAAAATGACACAGATTAGTCTTCCCTGTCGAAGGGATTCCCTGCTAATACATAATTACTCAGGAAAAGTTATTTTCCTAGGTTTCGGTCCCACAAAACGTGAAGGCCAATGTGGCTATGGAAGAGGAGTTCAGATTATATCTTGAGTTGGCTGCAGAACTGGGGAACGTCATACACAAGGTGCTGATTTTATTAATGTGTAAAATACGCAGACCTTATAGGATCATGGTGTTTTACACCATGATTGTAATAAAGCCACTCAGGCCAAACAAAGTTAGGCTCCCCACAATGAAATACTGCTCTCTGACACATGAAGATAATGTTGAGCTGCAGGGAAGAACCCAGTGTGTTGGAAATGTCAATTTGACAAGAGAGATGTTTTCCCTTTCTTTGCCTCTATTCCTTCTCTTTGGAATAATAATGTAGTTTTTAAAACATATTTTACAAGGCCTCACAGTTAATTAACCTTGGGTCTCATAAGACACTTCAGACTTTTGAACAATGCTCGAACTGTTAATAATTTGGGATTCTTACAGATGAACCAAAGGCCTTTTGTTTTATGAGATGGCCATGAGCCTTTCAAGACTGTAAGTGTGGGGTTATGGCTTAAAAACTTTTTTGATTATCAAGCTGATGAGAGATAGATTTGTAACTGGTTAATATCCACAACTAACATGGATACACTTAAAATCACCTAGGAGGAATCACTTGGTGTTTTGAAAAAAAAATAAGATGAAATGTGGAATCACCTAAGAGACAGACCTATGGGTAGGCCTGTGAAAGTGTTTCTGGAAAGGTTTACCTGAGGGAGGAAGACCCATCCTTATACGGGTGGTGCCATTCCAAGGGCTAGCAGTGTAAACCAAATCCAAGAAAACAAGTAGGCAGAGCTTCAACCTGTACAATCCCCCCTCCTCCTTACTGAACAAGGATGCCCCCCTGCCCCCGGCCTCCCTGCCATGATGGTCTACACTTCCTGAAGTTGTTTCTGCTATGTATTTTGTCACAACATGAAGAGTTGTAGCTGTAACTATAACAGTTATAGTTGCTTCATATATTGCAAATTGGTTCCAATGAAATTTCACAAGTATATACACTAATAAATATTTTCAGTGTCAAAAGGCCAATGAGGCTACTTGGAAATAGAAAGAATGGACTTCCCAAAAACAATTTTTACAGAAACAATTAAATGATGTGATGGCCTTTAAAAAATGAAATGTGAAAAAAGACCCCACTGTAACATATTATTTAATATTTAAATAAAATCAAAAGTGTGAAAATGTTATCTTAAAAAACAAATAATCGTGGGGCCAGAGAAACGGCTCAGCTTACAAGCACTGGCTGCTCTTTCGGTGAACGTGGGATGGGTTGGTTCCCAGCACCCACGTGGCGGCTAATACCAGTCTGTAACTCTAGTTATATATGGGATATGCTCTTCTGGTCTCTATGAGCAGCAGACACAGACAAGGTGCACAAATGTATATGTAGCAAAATACTTTTACACATACAAAAATATTTAAAAAACAAATTGCTTTGGAAGAAAGAGTATTATTCCTTTTCTCCCATGACAAATGTAAATTTTAATTCTGCATTTCCTGAGAAAATGTTAAGAACTACTCAAGATAACTATACCATCCGCCCACTCGGTAAATTTACATTTAAATAAACCTGATCAACTTTGAGCACTGCAGTAGTTGTTTGTAAACCAGGTTATTAAAATAACTAGTCTTTAATTTTTAGTCACAGAATCAGATTTGTATTTAGGAAAGGCTTCTTTCATAATTTACAATAAAAATAAATGTTTAAAACTGTTACTATATATAAAAATTATTTTTTATCTGCAAAGGAATATCTGAAAAGCTAAGGGGATTCAACAAAGTGGCTTAGTACAGGTAATATGCTTAGGTCAATAGTCTACTTACACATGAGCAAAAACTAATCAGAAAGCACGGTGACTGGAAAATTCCTTCTATAACAGCAAGAAAATGAATTAGAAAGGACTGCATGTTCCCCCACTTTTGGGAGTCACATTTCCTTCAGGTTTCTGGAACTCAAAATCCCCATTCTTAACAATGTCCATCCAATGCCTGAAGCCTCTGTGGGCACTGCATCACGAGCAGATCAGAGGTCGCCACAACCAGCCCCGTGTGCTGCTTTCCTGTTGTCCATTTTTACTGTTCTCCTCAGATGCTGCAGCTGCAGCCCTTTACAGCCCCTCCACATGCAGAGGAGGGAAACTTCCTGAACCCAGACCCAAACCAAATGTTCACATCTGACATTTTATGTGAAAGCTGCTGTCTGGCATCCTAAGGTATAAGGTATTGAGTTGGTGATGAAACTCCCATCTCTAATCACTAACATATATCAATTACAGAACAATCCACAGGCTGATGCAAAGTGCCAATGCATGTAGAACTGCCCTAAAGAATATCTTCAAGTCTCCTTTTATTGTTTTAATTAACAACGCTTTTGTCTCTTGTTTTTGGGGGGCGTGGGGGGTGGCATACTGAACATGCAAGTACCAGGGAGACTAAATACAAGAGACTAAGATTTTCACAGTATGAAATGACCAAAAAAGGAAGGTATGAAGATACACAGCAAATGACATCACCAAGCACACGGGTAACCCTGAAAACCAAAGCAGTAACAACAGCTCAAAATGGCTGTATGGGAGTGGGGAGGAGGCTTAGGTGAGCTTAGGAGAGTATGGTGACTCAGCTCCTGCAGGCACAGTGGGACTTCCCCGTAGAGCATGCCCTGCCAGCTAGTGTTGGCTCCGAATGTGACCCATTCACAAACTGTGGGTTTGTCTATCTGGGTCACTTACTCCTTTTTCTGTTGTCTAATCTCAAGAAAAGAATACCAGGAGGAGGCCTGGATTTGGCCTGAATCCTAAATAGTTTTAATACTTTAACTTACATGACCCTGCATTTGTCAGCAGGAAAAACTTGACTACATTTTAACATACTGACTTCTGGACTTCATGCTTTTATTACATGACATGAAGCCGTAAAAGAACTGAATGTCACCCAAATCCAGTAAAAAAACAAAAAAGAAAAAGTCAAATATAGATTATACCTAAATGCAGAAAATTCTACTAATGAAGAGGAAAGAAGAAGGGAAAGGGAAGGGAAGAGAGAAGGCAGCTGGACACAAGTGTTCCATAATAACGACTGTCTACAAATCTGAGTCTTTATTACTACTTCTCATGTGTGGCGTACGCATGTCAGCATGTATGCCGGTGTATGTGGAGACCCAAGGTTGATGGCAGGAGCCATCTGCCACGGCTGTTCTACCTTATTATTGAGGCACACCCCTCAATGCAAGGCCCACAGATAACAGCTAAGCCAGCTTGTTCTTGTGATCCCCTCACCCTCGGCTTTCCGGGGCTGGAATTACAGGCGAGTCACCACGCCTGCCCAGCATCTTATATTTGATTCTGGGGACCTGAAACTTAACCTTTAAGGATAACCAGCAGGCACCTCACCAGGTCTTAGTTTCCATGAGTGTACTAAAATTATAGCTTCCTAGCTAAAGAGATGGCGTAGCGGTTAAGAGCATGTGCTGCTCTTGCAGAGAGCTTCGGTTGGGTTCCCACCCATATCTGGCTGCTCACACCCATATTAACTGCAGTGCTACTGCATGGAGCAGCCTTTTCTTCCTTCTTTCCCATGGGCCCCGTGTGAACACACACACACACACACACACACACACACACACACACACATGATTAAATAATATAAATCTTAGAACCACAGTTATTATCATTAAAGCCACACATCCCATTAGCTGTTTGATTTTGGTGCTAAATTCATGGCATTGAGCAATTAGGAATGTGCTTCATCACTGAGCTGATTGACAGCTGTGCCCCCACGCCTTTTAAAGAAAACTATGTAGGAATTTTCACAGCAGGGCTTTCTCACCAGTAGCATGCCTACCATGGCCTACTCAGCAGGGGCTGTCATCCTTGGCAAATCTCAAGAGTTAGAGAAGAGACAGGAAAACATCTTTGAGACAGAAAAAAAAAACAAACCTTCCAATTAGAAGAAAAATTAATCAACCCTTAAAACCAGCAAGCCACAGTAAATCACTGTGGAACTTTTTTTTTTTGTTTTTTGTTTTTTTCAATCTTATAGATAGGTGGGAAGACACATGTATCCATCCTTAGAGGTCAACTTGCACGAGTTGGTTTGCTCCTCCCAACACCTGAGTCCTGCAGATTGAATCCTATCAGCTGGGCAGCAGGTGCCGAGTCAAATTACTGGCCCAAACTACTGTACACATAATGATCTTCATGAGGAAATAAAATCTGTACTTTCAAACACCCAATGTATTATGTGTCTGTGGCAAAACACATAACAGAATCAACGTAAAGAAAAGGGGTTTATTTTGACTTGAAGTCTGAGGATCCATCACTGTGAAGGCACAGTAATAAAGGGGTACCAGCTACAGCAGCAGGAGGGCAATGGCACATTGTGTCTGCCCACAGTCAAGGAGTCAAGGAGGAAGAGAACACTGGTGTCTTCGTCCTCAGCTTCTGGCACCGTACTCTCCAGGATCAGTGGTCCTCCCTCCTCAGTTAAACCTCTCTGAAAACGCAACCATGGGCACACTCAGAAACATTTTCTTAGGTGTTTTTAAATCCAGTCTAACTAATCATCACATCCACGGATACATTTTTAAGAATTATGTATTTATTTTCATGTGCATTTGGTATTGTGCTTGCATGTATGTCTGTATGAGGGTACTGAATCACCTGTAACTAGTTAGAGACACTTGTAAACTGCCTTGTGGGTGGCTGGGAATTGAACCCAGGTCCTCTCGAAGAGCAGCCAGTGCTCTTAACCACTGAACTGTCTCTCCACCCCCTCCCCCAGAGATACATTCTTAAATACTGAAGCCTCAGGTGCCTCTGATTTCCACTGGTATCCTACAGCTAACACTGATCCTTTCGTCATTACTTTTTAAAGTCTAGGGCACTTAAATTTCTGTCTAGTATGATCATAACTCCATTGTGGTCAGAACTGATATCCATAAAAGATGGAGAAGAAACAGAAACTTAGCAAAATAATGAATTAAAATCAAAAGTCTCTTCGTTTCACAGAAAAGGTGAATATGGCATCTGAGCAAGGGCTGCTCCTTCCTGGGCTTCTCTGCACGCTGTATTAGCACCTCTGCTTTATTATGCTATGTGATATTCTTACAGATTTAGCTTCACCATTAATGACAAAGGCATGGAAATATGACTTAATAGCCTTTGAATTACACAGTCCAAGACCAAAACACAAATATAACGGCACTCCCACCCTCCCAATACAGAGTTCTATTATGCATGAGTCTTCCCAGTGTGGGTGGTTGGTGAGCCCCTCCTTCCAAATAACTGACGGCGACTCTGGGGCCCTCCAACTATGCCTCTTCATAATACTATGGGGACTGACTCCTCGACGTTGATATTTCTCCATGTCGGTGTACAGAGGGAAGAGAAGGTTTAGTTAAATAAAATTTGTTCCATGGTCGACTTAACACTGAGCTCTGGGGAGAATCGCGAACAGCAGAGAACAAGACCGACTTCACATCCGAGCCACTTTCAATGTGGATTTGACCAGCGAGGAGGAAAGGCAGCACAAGAAGACGGGCCGCACTGGCTCAGCTGACCTTTCCCTTGGTGACAGCACTAATGGCATTCCCAGGCCTAAGTCAAGCACTGAGCTTGGCCATCTCAGTCCTGCTGAGCACTGGTTCACACCTGCCACAGCTCTCCACCTGGGATGCTCTGTGAGCTTCCTGGTGAGAGCACAGTCCACTATGGTCTTCCTCCTTCACCGTCATGCCGTCTCTACTACTGCCCTCTCAGGTGCTGCGTTTGTTCTCAAGTCAGAGACTCTGCTGCCCATACTGTGCCCTTTCCCGGTCTCTGTTCACACCTGTACTCCCAAGAGAAGTCCTCAACACCTGCAGTATTTCAATGGCATCTCCATGTGGATGACTCTCAAATACACATTTGCAATTCATACCTTTCCCCTGACATCCCACAGTCATTTCATGTGGCTGTATCATGTGTGTAACCCAGGCTTTTATCTTCTTTCCCAGCCTCCATTCTCATAGAAACCTTCCCCTACCTCTGGGACTCCAACTAACCCTACAGTGAACTCAAGCAAAACGCCTAAGCCCATTTGATTCTTCTCAGCCTCTTAGACCTAACTGAAATCCATTTCCAAACACTACAGGCTAGTTTGTGTAAAAACGAGGAACCTGTGTTCCTTGCTCTAGATCCTCTGCTACCATCTGCATAATTCAGCCATCGCCTCCCTCACAGGCTGCTAAGGCTCTCATTACCTTCTGACTGTCTTCTGCTGCCTCGCCTCTCCCTTGAAATCCATTCTCCTCACAGGACTCAGGGTCACTTCCTAAATGTCCACCGGTCTCTTCCAGATCTCTGGTCCTCCTCTAGATTTCCTTGGACGGACGATGGATCCCAGAGTCCTTTCATTCCCTTTAAAAAGGCCCCAAGGAGGTTTCTCTTCTGTTTCAGAAAACCAGCAACAGCACCCAAAACCTTACAAAGGCAAACTCCTTCTCCAGAACTACATCAGCAATGTCAGGGGTAGGGTGGCCCACACTCCATGGCCTTCCAAGTGAGACTGCTGCGTGCTTGACAGCTGGGCAAGCCCCAGGACGCACGGGCTTCCCTACGGTGCCGGTGACTATTCCATGGGTAACACACACTGGTGTCTTTTGCTTTCTCAAACAGACCCAGTCCCTCCACATCTGAGGGTATGAGCACAGCTGTCCGCACCCCAAACCACTCCCAAGCATTAAAATCACCTATTCCGTGGGGACATTCTGCCTTTCGACAAAACACTTCCTCCTGAAGGGATTAAGGAGGGAGGGGGTACTGGGATGCATGGAGGGTGGGGGATGATCAAACACCTTACATGTACATGGAAGTTCACAGTGAAGCCCTTATTATATGTAATCAATTTAAAAAAAGCCCTTGTTGCTCTATTCCCAAACGTCTCAAAAGATACCTCAACCCCAGTCCTGCCCAGTATATCCTCTCAGAACAGACAGTGCCCTCATCCTATCTATCGCTACCAGAAGTCACCTAGCTCGTGCCTTTAGTTGTTCATTATTTAGTGTTCAGATACAAGTCCCCTCAAAGTTGGGACTTGGACCCTCTCATTCTCTCTTGGGCCAGTCCCTAGAAATTAAGTTGGCACAGAAGGGGAATTCTATCTATATTTGCTGATTTAACTGAGGGATGCATTCATTCCATACTGCCAGAGAAAGTTGGGTGGCTTGCCAGGAGCAGTACATTCTGTGTAACACATTACAAGTTGTCACAAATGGAATTGGTCACTCAAAGCCCAAAGACACACACACACACACACACACACACACACACACACACACCCCTTATATGTATGTACATTTTCCACTACTTGGGCAAAAGAGGCTAAGGTTTAAATGGGGAGTGACACAGATCGAGAGTAGAAAGAAATTTCTCTCATTCTGCCTAGGCAAAGTAACTTATCCAAGGCTACATCAAAGATCTAGGGGTCAGACTAGAAATGTCTCAGCTATAGTGTCCCTGGACTATCCAATGAGAATCGTGATTGGTATCAAAAAGAAATAATCTAATTCTGTGTTCTCCATTCTCTTTCAAGGCTGTGACTCATTCTTTCCTGACAGTTGGCACTACAAAGCAAATACAAAAACAATGGGTATTCTCTACACCAAAGCAGGCAAAGCACCTACCCAACTAGCATCTACGCCCAACAACACATTCCAATAAAGGACAAGAATATAAAACAAAACAGTGTTATCCAATATCCTCAAGAGGAAACACTTGAATGTGTTAGAAATTATCTTAGCAGATATGGTGTTCCAGGAGGCTGATGCAGAAGTTTGACAATGGTCCAGATAACAGCAAGGGTTTGTCTCATTTGGAGGAGGAGGAGGAGGAGGAGGAGGAGGAGGAGGAGGAGGAGGAGGAGGAGGAGGAGGAGGAGGAGGAGGAAGAGGAGGAGGAGGAGGAGGAGAAGAAGAAGAAGGGGTTGGAGGAGGAGGACGACAAAGACAACAACAACTAAGACTAAGGAAGAAGACTATGAAGACAATGATGCTGGAGGAGGAGAAAGGGGGAAATGGTGGTCTTCAAAAAGGTTTCTAGTTCTACAATGATACACAATGACCAAAAAGACACTTCCATATCATTGTTCATCATTATAGGAAGTCAGGACAGGAACTCAGAGTAGAAACCAGAACCTGATGCAGAAGGCATGGACAGTTACTGCTCACTGTCCTGCTCCTCATGGCATGCTCAGCCTGACTGCTTAGAGAACCCAGGGCCACCTACTCACATTCCACATCAATCACTAATTATAAAAAGGTCCTAGAGGACTGCTGCCTACAGCCTGATCTTAACTCCGGCATTTCTCCTGAAGCTCACTAATCTCCAGTGACTCTATCTTGTGCTGAGTTGACATAAAGCTATACAGCACAAAGAAACATCTTCAGTATTTCCAGATGTGTAGTAACATATCTGCATAACACCGTGAGGTCATACTACTGAAGGAACTTCTATATGAGAAGGTTGGGGAGGTGGCCAAGGGCACCTGGCTAGTCAGAAGGGAACAGAAATTTAATCTCAAGTTTGCTGGTTCCCATGCTAGGGTTCCCAACATCTATAGCACAGCATCCCTTTGGGAGCTCAAGAGAGTCATACAGAATAAAAAGAAACCATGGACCAGCAAAGGCCAGGCAGCAGAGGAGAAAAGAGTACAATCCATGAATACCTACCACTAAGATTTATGCAGACATTATTTTTTTTTTAATTTTGCATTTAGTCTTAGGAGGCAGTTGTCATTATACTTTAAGTGTAGTTTATAAAAATGGAAGGAATTTGTCCCAAGGCCCACAGAATGTGCGATGACCACAAATGAATGCCAAACTCCTCAGGCTTAATGTGGGTAAATTAAATAAGGTCTGCTATGTATGTGGCAAAGCAGATTCCATGTGTAGCAACCCCAGCCTCCCCCACAGTGACTGCTTTCCCCCCAGCAGGCTGGGGAAATCTCACACGGGCTCCCAGGTAGTGAAGTCTGGTGGCACTGTCCATGACCACTGAGTTATCTTTTAGCATTTTTACAATACGGTATTTTAGAGATCATAGGACATACCACATTCATACCTGAGCATGACTCTGGTTTAGACACTGGAAACAGACACAAGCTCTGTAGAACTTGGTCAGGGCACACAGGCTGAACTAATCTAAGCAATATTTAGTGAGAAGAGTCACTTGGACGGGACTCACTTCTACTTGTGAGAATTCTTTGTATCCTTAGACAATTTCAGGTATCTTCTGGGGCTCCAAGGAATTGGAAATCTGGAAAAGGTCCCTAGTGCATTTCCACTTGGCAAACACACCAGGAAATAAATGAGCTTCTGACAAACGAAAAATAATAACTTCAGCGCATCTTGAGGGTTGTGCTTTCCACATGCAATTGTTTTACATTTCAGCACCCGGAATATCAGAGCTCTACCACAAGCTCTTCTTCATCCAGCGGGGTATGTGCAAAAATTACTAATCATTTTGCTCTATAACAAAGCAAAGCCCTGAACCATATTCCAATCTTCAGGTTCCATTGCTTCTGCCCCAGGAGACATAAACGGCAGTAGCAGCTGGTCTTAACATCCTCTCTCATAGGCTTCCCTTATATCTTGTGTTTGCTGCCTTCTATGATATATACAGAGAAGCCAAGGAGTATCCAAAACTTGGTCTAAAAAGTCAGAGTAAGTGAGGCAGCAGGCAAGTTGGATCAGTGGGTAAAAGCCATTTGCTATATAAGCCTATCGAATAGGCTTAATCACCAGAACACATATAAAGTGGGACTGTGGGAATCACCTCCACAAAGACCTCCTCTGACTGCCACACAGTGTGAGTGTACACATGCACATACATACAGTAACAAAATAAGTATTATTTAAAAAGCAATTAAAACCATGACTGGAGGGATAGCTTAGTGGTTAAGAGTGCTGACTCCTTTTGCAGAGGACTTGGGTTCAATTCCTAGCACTCACATGATAGCGTACATCTATTTGTAATTTACAAAAGTGCTGTATAGGTATGCGCAGGCAAAACACATAAATAAATAAATATTTTGAAAGACATTTTAAAATAAATAATTCTTTAAAAGGAAGGAAAATCTGGTTGATACTACAATTTATTTCTATTAATAAAGTCATAAGGAGAAATAACCAGGCAAAAATTAGAATATTTCTATCAGCACACTAAAATTACATATAAAAGGTTTATTTTAGAGATTCAGCATCTATGTTCACTGTTTCAAGGGGGTAATAAATACTTTACTCAGAAAGATGCAAAGAAAAAGTAACAGATCAAAGACAAAATGTATCCATGCATAATTTTCTTATAATCTGACATAACAAACAGATGCAAAGAAATATTTATCTGAAGCATTAAAAGGTGAGTCAAAGTATTTTATTAGTTTTAAAAAACATGATAGGTAAGAAATTATAAAAAGTAAACATGAGATTTGTAAGTATTTTAGTGTAGGTGTCTGTACAATAAACAGTAGGAACGAACTATCTTCCACACAAAAGGGAGATAGGTCAGACAACCAAAGAGTGAAGTCACGATCTCAAAAGCAAATACAAACTTTGGTAAATATTAAGCAGCATCCAGTCATTGTCTACACTGTGTTAAATCAATTCTGGGGAGAGCTACAGCTTGGGATATATCGAACCAGTCAGAAAGAGAAAGAAAACCCCTTGAAATGATTTTCCAGAAGAGTTAGTTATCCCATCTAAAAGTTCTGACAAACACTAATCCAGAGACTGACCTGAGAACAGTGTCTCAAGAAGCGTTAAAACCTAAAGCAGAATCTATGACATAAATTAACCAAATGCTAGCATAGAGATGTAAAACATGTACTCTTCAGTGTTTACATGAAAACCATTTGAGGTAAAATATTTGGAGCCGCATGTTGGACCAAAGGGACCATTCATCAGAGATTTAAAAATAAGTTAACAGCTTTGAAGTCCTGATAAATCGACTTAAATCAAAATCTACAACAGAGAAGATAAAAGGAAAACTCAGAGGAAAAAAGGAATTTTCACATCTATAACCAACAAAAGCAGACCAATATTGTAAACCCAATAACAGAAGCCCGTACACACAGTAAGTTCTAAACTGAGGGGAAAGGTTTGAACTCACGAGGAAAGTCATCACCAGCCTGACCACAGAAGCACTCTACCCCCAGAAGCTCAGGTGGAAAGCGAGCAATGACTCTACACAGTTGTCCAAGTTTAGTGTCACATACATGTACACATACACATACATGCACATGCGCGCACATACAGGAGGATAATAAAACTAAATTTTAAACTGTAAAGGTTTAAAATTAGCTACTAGGTACACAAAATGATGTTCAATG
This sequence comes from Apodemus agrarius, assembly GCA_964023405.1. NCBI lineage: Eukaryota > Metazoa > Chordata > Mammalia > Rodentia > Muridae > Apodemus > Apodemus agrarius. Next base: position 119,539,333 of record OZ030008.1, on the reverse strand, counting down.
ACATCCAATAGAAAAATAAAACTTAGGGCTCAGGTACTGTAGGTTGCATTGCAATAAAACTCTCATCGCTGGTGGCTGCGGCCTTTTCTTTTATAATGCATGAGATTGTCAGCATTCCTCTTCTGGCATTTGTATGTTTCTTTTATATAACATCACTTTTGGTGAGAAAGATGGTTTACTGCTTTAAAACGTTGACTGCCCACTGAAGGACTCACATCTTTGGGCCCTAGCACCCACACTGGGTGGCACAAATGCCCAGAACTTCAGTTTCAAGAAATCCAAAGCCCAATTTTGGCCTGTGTGCACACACAGAAATCATTTCTAAAGGACCATCTTCTGTTTGTTTATAGTATCTTTGTTCTAAGCCTAATCCCACACAGTGCCAGGCGACAACACCGATGAACTTTCTGTCTCTATATGTTTGTTTTTGAAGAAACGTTATGTAAACTGAATCATGGACCATGTGAGTTTCGTATCTGGCTTCTTCCATGGCGCCCACTGCTTATTAAGTCTCACCTATGCTGTCCTATACATTCAAGCTTTGTTACTCCTTATCACCTAGAGTCAGTCACTGTACGAAGCCATGCTTGACTCAGTCATCACCAATCAATGGACACTTGGGCTTTCCACCATTGTAGCTACTGAAAATGCTGCTGGTAAGAACATTCACATACAAGCCTTCATGGACACCCACTCTGACTTAAGGGATTCCTTGCCTTTATGATTTTGATTCATTCTTCATTGTCTCACTTACATGTAATTCTATAGCACATTTTGGGGTAACTCACTAGAATACTTCCCCAAGACATTTTACTTCACTGTTATTGAAACCTCCTTTATGAACTGCATGATTATGATATTCAGTAAATTTATTAAATTTAGCAAATATTCAGTAATCTTATTAAAATATTTTAAATAAGTCTTCAAAGGTTAGGACATTAAAAGCATTTGGAGCCTTTAATCACAGCATTCTGGAACCAGAGGCAGGGGGATCTCTGAGTTTGAGGCAAATCTGACCTTCAGAAAAAGTCCCAGGGCAGCCAGGCTCGCACAGAAAAACTCTGTCTTTAAAAACTCAAAAACAACAACAACAACAACAACAACAACAACAACAAAAGTACTTAGATGAAATTCAGTAGGCATGTACATGCAAAAATAGGAATCTCGTCTCCCAACTGGAGAGTCTACAGACATGTGGTTTGCTTAATCATGGTAAGGAAATTTATGACCAAGTTAGTTAACTAAAATTTAGGAACTTCTATAGTATTTCTACGTACAGAACTGCTATAGAATTTGAACCTTACATCGACACATCTTCAGGAAATCAGCACCAAAGACTTGATTTGATATTTTTTTAAGTTCATGAAAGCATTTACAGACTAAAAACCTGCCGACTCTTAGCTTCTTACCTAATTTCTAAGAACAGCAGCAATCACACACGACAGAAATATATGGTAAGTGGTACCTCAATGAAGCAGGAAGGCATGAGTGTGGGTCTCCCCAGTGACCAGTGTTTTACTCCTCTAGACACAAGTGCCTTTTACAGGAAGACAAAATAGTCTGCAAGCAGCTACCCTGTTTCTGTTACTCACCTGTTCTGATTAACCTACATGTATCAAATTCTCAATATAATAAAATGCATTTTAAAGCATATTCTTCTACATATGGGCCATCCCATAGTAAACACAATGAGTTAAGGCAGAGAAATTGTAAAACTCCTATTGCATCATTGGAAAAAGACAACTAAATATGAAAGTCAGTTACGTATTAGCAAAAGGCATCATCTAAATTTCTCTGGAAAAGCCCTGCCTTTCCTTGTTTCGTTAATTACTGCTGGGTTCTTCTTTTGTTTGCTTTTTCTTTACTGTAAGCACACCACAGCAAACTAAGCAAAGGGATCTGTTCATACATTGTATATATAAAAGCGATGAAAAACTTTCTGTAAATTACAATTCTTGGTACTGATCCATCAAAATTGATAGTTTTTGACTAGCAAATAAAAGCCACTGATTCTGAGTATTGTGAGACTTTGATTTAACATAACATCTGACATAGTACCATGAAAAGCATATTTTATTTGCTTAACGGATCAACTTAAGAAAATACTGGTAGATAAATAAAACACACAACCAAATATATACTTTGCAGTGTATTCAAATGTATTCCATTAAAAAAAAAAAAACCTTACTTGCTAAAAGCACAATGGGATAGGGCTTTTGATGCATTTAATGTGACGTGAGTTTTCTCTCACCAGTTTAGTTGAGAACCTATGAAAAGAATTTTCACTGTTTTAAATGGACAGGATTCACCCATAAAACAATCTTATCTTCAGCAGTTCAAATATAACCAACCAATAGGGTTCCTAGCATTTCTATCACATCTATCTTTCCTCCTGTTTATTGTATGTCATGTTCTATGTTCATACTCAGTCTGGCAAGTCTCCCAAAGAAATTACCTTAAATACATCCTCTCCAGTCACGAAAAATTACGAATGCATTTCTAGAGAGAAAAACAGCACACTGAATGGAATAAACTCAGGCCTTGGGTTTCTATGAAAGAACACATAGATAAAACTTGCCAAAAGAAAAGCACTTTATGAGTACTCACTAAGACATGCTCAATAGCCCTATGTTTTCATGATCTGTAAAAGTTCATTAAATCATTTTAGATAAAGGGAAACAAGTGCATTGTAAAAAGTAAACTGTTTTTTAATCCAGCAATACTGCCCCTGGCCCTCCCAATTAGCTTATCATTTTTATAGAGGGTAGCTGAGTAGATCCATCCACTGCAATTCCTCCTCCCTTGAAACAAAGAAGCAAAGTCACAAAGCACGTGGAATATTCTTATGGGCACAAACGTTCCCCGAAGAAATAGGTGGATCTGGAAACAAAGGCAAGGACGTGTAACTGTGCTGAGCAGCAGCGGAGCTCACTGCTCAGAGTCCGCCCAAAGAAAGAGGTCCCTTAAAACAGATGCTTCACTAAGGACTCCAACTGCTACGGTGCAGGTGGTAAGATTCTCCGCAGCACATTCTGGGATGCTAAACAACAACCAGGTGTGCCTATTGGAATGGTTTTGTAAAAAAGGTTATTTTCTATGTTTTGCCTCAAAATTTCATAAACACCACTCACACTGTTAACGCATTTTCACAATCTCCTTCAACCCCCTCTCTTTAAAGAGAAATGGGCCTTTCATTTTTCTTCGAGGGTATAATGCTTGTTTTTATTATTTTGTGACATATGTATTATGCGTGTGTCTCTGCGTATCACTTTGACGAATCACAGCTAACTTTGACCAGCAGCCTAACTCTAACTCAATATGAAAAATCATCTTCAGTAATTCTAAACAAACCACAGGCGACAGGTCCTCAATTTCATCCGCCATGTAACCTGCTACTGTTTAAATAGGAGGGGAGACAAGTTTCTAGAGTTTCATTCTTGGCAACATATCTGCATGTTTGGATCCACGCACTTACAGCAGCGGAGGATTAGAGCATTTCTAAAAGACAAACTAAAATTTTGAGCTTAAAAGACACATTTCCAAGAAGCTAAAAGCTCTCATATACAAGTTGTCAAGATCCTGGCAGTGGCCAAGCAGGTCCCTAGCTTGCATACTGCCCTGGTTTGGATCTGGTGACAAACAAAAACCAAGTTATTCCAGGAAACAGAATCAAACCAGGTCTAGATGACTGGAAGTTCTGAGGAGCAGAGGAAATCAACAGGTGAAAACAGCACAGTACCAGCCAGCACTGGAAAGAAGCCTAATTCGAGGAAAACATGTTTTAAGCCGTACGTGCCACACGACCTAAGGATCCACAACCCGAGTGTCTTCACATGAGTGATTACCCATTTTCTTCTGACAAGGTTAATGGTTATAGAAGGGCATTTAAACCCTTCATTTAAACACAAACTTCAAAATACTAAAGGAACATGCCTCAACTTAATTCTGAATATTAATGTGCAAATATTTCAAATATTAAATAGACTCGCACTCTTGGCACAGAACGTTCAATGAGTTTCTGTTGAGCGGTTTTCTTGCTAAGCTTCTCTGTCTGATTTTGCATGGTTCTGTAATTGGCTTTTTGAACGACGTAGACTTGGTGGGCACCAACAAGACATCCGATGGCTATGTTCCTCTTCCTTATTAATGACATCCTTAAATATGCCCGTTTCTAGTCCTGACTGCCTGACCACATCAGCTGCAGGAACAAATGAGTTTCTTTCGTTAATCCTCACACTGAGTACTAAGTACCAATTAACCAGTGACAAATACAATACTATATTATTTTGAAAACAATATGATGAACTTTCATTTTCTGTTGATTCATGTGAAACGTGTAGGTGATGGGATTTGTCTGTAAGTTTTTTTTAATATTTCATATTTAAAATCCTGTGCATGGATTTCAACAAACAACTTAAAATTCAATTACATCAAGTTGGATTTCTATGAAGTCTGTAGGAACAGCCCCTTGTATGTATGTGCATACTTGGTTTCGTTCTATTGACTGGAATTTTCCCAGACTTTAGACATGTAATTTGAACACTTGGAATCTCCTCTAAGCACGATGATAGCTTCTATTTTTTTGTATAAGGTTTGAGCAATCTTAGCACTAGGAAGATTTCCACATACAACAACCAGCAGAAAAGTCCTGAGACAATGGTAGCACACATTATTTTTTAAAATTAAGATTTATTTTTTTACTTGTTGTTTGTAATGTCTGTGTACATGGCTGTGTGAATATATACCACACACAGGCAGGTACCAGAAAAAGACTAGAGAGGGGATCAGATCCTCTTGAGTTGGGGTTGTAGATGGTTGTGAGTTGCCTGACAGAGGCGCTGAGAACCAATCACCACCCCTTAACTTCCGAGCCCCACTTAACTTTAAGGTCCCAACTTTCCAACGCAAACCATTTGGAACTACGATGGAAATGAATGTTTTCACTCTTAGCAGGCACTCTATTTCAAACTTTTAGCACATATTGAAAATATTGTCACATTTGTCTACCACAACATGAGACCAGGAAACTAAGCCATTGGGAAGTAAAGTCCTTGGTAAGGGAATCACGCTTTTAGCACACAGGGATCTGAGGATGTGGCTTAGTACATACGGGCAGGATCCTGAGTTCTACCGCTGGCGTTGTGGGTTTTGTCTACACCTTCCTTCCACACTTCCCTCAGTGTGAAACGCAGCCAGCTCTGCAGCACAGAGGTCAATCAGCTTGTGCTCTTACATTAAACAGAAGAAAAATCACCAGGCAGAAGCCCAGTCGGAATTTCTGCAACAACCGTTCTTACTCAAAAGTCCACAGAGGCAGTGGTTCATGTTTGATCCAAGATCTGCCTCAACAGTTATGTGTCACCAGACTTTTAAATTTTAATTCAAATAAAACTGACTACATACGGACTCACTACCGAGAAGCTTAAAATAGGAAGGTGTAAACCAGTCTGCGACAGGGACATGAGCCCTCTGACAAACAAATGCCTTCGCTCCAGTTTCAATTTCTCTGTTAAATAACTGAACAACTCTGCGTCTGCTATTTAATGTTATCAAAAGGAGAAGAGCAGAAACGTCATAGGGTTCTCATGAATACCGAGCAACCAACAGTGATTAGACTTTGTAAAACAAACAGAATCCAGATAATAGTTATCTTACTGGAATGCTCCGCAGAATCTGAAGGAACTTTCCTGTCTACCCTGTTTCAAGAGCATAAAGAACAGCAAAGGTTAGACATACAAGAACTTAAGGAACTGTTCACTTACAACTTCAACAAGCATGGATTACACAACTACGCATATGTAATGTTGTCAACAAAAATAACATCAATTCACAGAACTGCCAGTTCCTCAGCTTTTTCTACAAGTTGCCGACCTAGAAAAAGAACAGTCCTTATTTATATATAATACCTAAAGGTATTAAATGTTCCAAGTGGAATATTAGGCATCTTTAAGGCAACTGATTAGGGAAAAAATAATTCTCGGTTAAGTTTTAAAACGCAAACATACTTACAACTCCTCCAGAATGTCTCTACGACACAGCACCACCTTAGGTATTTACTTTGGAGAATGCTGGAATGACTGTTTGCTCTGTTCCATTCCCAGTGTTTATAGAGTGTGTGAGTGTGTGTGTGTGTGTGTGTGTGTGTGTGTGTGTGTGTTGGGAAGATGAAGAGAGGGAGGAAGAGAGGGAGGGGGAAGAGAGAGGGAGGGGAAGAGGAAGAGAGGGGGAGGGGGAAGGGAAGGGAGGGAGGGAGGGAGAGAGAGAGAGAAAGAGAAAGAGAGAGAGACAGAGAGAGAGAAAGAGAAAGAGAGAGAGACAGAGAGAGAGAGAGAGAGAGACAGAGACAGAGACAGAGACAGAGACAGAGACAGAGAGAAAGCACATAAGGGCAAGAACCTCCTCGCACCAGGCACTTCTTACCTCTGACAAATATGTAAAGACAGGAATTTGTGATTCTTGATTCTTACAAAATCATTCTTGGAATGAGCATGCAACATTTTCATAAGCCTCCTTTTTGTCTCTGTGTGCGTGTGCGTGTGCGTGTGCGTGTGCGTGTGCGTGTGTGTGTGAGAGAGAGAGAGAGGGGGGGGAGAGGGAGAGGGAGAACAGAAAATGTGTTTCATCCTATATTTTTTTAAAAAGCTATTTTTCAAGAAACATTGAAATTATAAAAAGTATATTCTTTATAAAGCAAAAATTGCTTTATAAATGTATACAGATATTTAGTTTTTTTAAGCACTATCCCATCAGACTGTCTAAACACTTTATTTTAGTAATGAGGGGGACATCTGCATAACATTAAAGAAAAGCCTTCAAATTACTTACAGAATAGTTGGAAGAAAGATCACCATGTGAGAATAGAAGTCAGCATTGGACTGTGTCAAAGGGACAAGAAAAAAGTAACCCTGGCTGATGGTCCAAGGGCCCTTCTGTGGTTACCATGGTGAACGCCACTGTCCACTGCGTAAAGTTCACAGAAGCTGCTACCAGGGTGTGGGGACTTCACCCCTAACACAAAGGCCACCCCATGAGTGGACTGCAGTCCGAAAGGTTGGACTTCAGAGCAGCTCCTTTTACAATGCAATCATATCTGTGCAACAATTTAGACTTTTCCCCCAGACTGTCAAAATCAAATGGAAGTCATCTAAATGAAAGTGGTCGAAACAATGCACACTTACACATTCTGTAACTTTCACGAACAGAAGTCTTGTTGCTCAGAATAATTATATCATCATATTATGTGATGGTGACTGGCACAGGTAAAGATGAAACCTATCAAATACTTCCTCTACAATGTCCTTGCCAGCTCTTATATTTTTTAATTTATTTATTCTCGGTGGGGAAAGCAGAGATGCACACACCAAGGCTACAGGTGGAGCCTGGAGCGGAGCTCGCCTAGGCAGCCACACTTGCAGTGAGCACTGCCACTCCCAATCATCTGGAAGCCCCTTTCTGGCTTTGATGAGCTATGTCAGCTTCTTCTACATCTCTGTTTTGTATCCATCCCCTGCTGCAGAGCAAAACTACTTTCAAGAGATGGCCTGCAGTATCAGACGAGAGATCAAATCCACCGTGTAATGGCTGCAGCTAACAACGCTGAAACTGGCTATTTCCGACAGCTCTTACAATTTTTAAAGAAAGCAAGAAAGAAAATGAAAAAATATACGCATCTGTTTCAAAGGTATTCATGCTCTCTATTTCTACTTTGCAACTCCCCAGCCCCACCTGTTCTTAGCCTAACACATCTGGCTATGCCCTTGCATCCCGGAGCGGGTCCCTTGTCATCCTTATCAGAGTGCCACTCCCGCTGCTTTGGAGACCTGGGCTCTGTTCTAGTCCTGCGGACCTGACTACTTTCAAGTTGTCAATCTTAAACTGCTAGTCTGGAATCATATCCCTGCGTGCAATCCAATCTTCACCCAACTAAGAGCCAGAATGGCCCTGCTGTCCCTCGCTGGACACTGACCAGCATGGTGTCCCTGAGAGTTTCACGTTCCTGGTCCCCAGGTGGTTACATCACAGATAACCCTTACCCTTCCTAGTTATTTACAGGCATCTCTTTGGACCTCTCTAAGTAGACAGCTCAAAAGCAATGGTGCCCAAAGAGTCCTCTTTACTCCTGAGTTCAGACTTTGCCATCATAAAACAGATCCACAGGGATACAGTATCTAATATTTGATTTCTCTTTCCTTCACTTCCCATATTCAACCCACGCAAAGCATTTCATCTCCACAACACGCCAGTTCATGCCACCACCTTACCCACACTTCGTCTTAGCGCCCAGAGACATTAGTAGCCCTTCAAAAAGAAAAAGAATTACTGTCACATATTTTAAATTTAAAAAATAAACATTAAAGTAAGTTTGGATTTACAGTAAAATAAATTCTAAAGATAATCCTATTTATTTTTCCTGCTATTTCATTTTTCCTACTGCTAGCATTTTAAATGGCAATGCTCTAATAAATCAGATAACTAACTCATGCAATTCGGCATGAACATAATTCTAAATTTCAATTCTGTTTTGTTTTGCCGGTTTATGAGATCGTGTCTAACTCTGTAGCCCAGCCTGGCGTGGCAGTCACTGTTTGGCTCAGGATACTTTGAATGTCAATCCTCTCACCTTAGTTTCTCCAATTACAGATGTGAGCGCTTGGTGTGTTAACTTTTCATCTTAAAAATCAATTTCCAGTTTTACTCTTGGCAGAAAAGAAAGTTTTCTAATGGTCTTATACCAGAAAAGAACCAATATGCTATAACTCATATGTATACGTGTTACGATTAAAGACCCATCTGAAAGGCCACTATCACTCCAGACAATTTTCAAATTGTGTGCCTTATATTGATGTGATAACAATCTGTGACCAAAAGTAACATGAGGAGGAAAGGGTTTGTTTCCCATTATAACTTATAGCCCACCATGAAGGGAATTCAGGACAGAAACCAGGAAGCTAGAACTGAAGAAGAGATCACGAAAGAAAACGGTTTACTGAGTTGGCCAGATGCATTCTTATAATTCAGGACCACCTACCCAGAGGTGATACCCTCTACAACCAGCTGGGTCCTCCACATCAATCATCAACCAAGAAAATAACCTATACAGGCTTGCCCACAGGACACCTGATGGTTTTCCTCAACTGAGACTCTCCTCTCAGATGAGCCTTAACTTCTGTTAAGCTGACAAACAAAAAAGTGCAACAAAAAAAATATTAGTTGTTTTCATTTCTACTAAGGATAGATACTTCCTCAGCTTCTCCTGGAATAGTCCATGCATGCACCTGGGCCTATATCCAGCCAGCATCCCATGAGAGGGAACTGGAGTACTGCTGTAAGCCTGAAATTAAAGAGCATCAAGAAGGCTCACAGTGGTCCTTCGTAAGAAATGGCAGAACAGTTCCAAACCAAAATGGGTGAGGCTCATGAGTAAGTGAGCATCATACACCACGCTATCCTCAATCAACATTTAAAACTTGTAAAAACAGGTCTTCAGCATAGGGGCCAACCTTAAAAGACGCTGTCATAAGGAGACAGAAGGCTGGTGGCAGGATGACTGTCACCTAGCTAACAGGAAATGAGAACATGTCACTATCTGGGAGTTAGTTTAATTTTTACAACAACAAAAAGATAAATTCTGGGACATCTCTACAAAGAGTCTCCTTAAATCCATGTGGAGGCCAACAGACCTTCTCAGAGGCTCATTCAACATTATTTGAGCCCCACTCTGTGGGAGATTGCTAAGCACCAACAGAGCAAGATAATAGATGAGAGGACCAGGAGACTGTTCTTCTTCCTGAAGGAACAGTAAACACAGGAATGAAAAGACTTCTCAGCATCTAAAGATAAGGGCTTTCCCAGGAAGGCCATTTGCCACACTGAGTAATATAAACCTTAGCTCTTAAGGTGACTTGGAGTCAACCGAGTAGTAATACATCATATTTGTACCTGAAACTATCACTGTATTGGGAACAGATGGTTGTAATTAAAGGAGCACAGCAAGAAGGAAGCAGATTATCATCTGCCCTGGACCTGACTCTTGAATGGCCATTAGCCTGTGGTGGCCTCAAGCTATTGCTTCTCTCCGCTTTATCTCTGATCCCCATCTGTGCAATGGCGCAGGAGTAACAGCCACTCAAGGGATTACGGAGAAAATTTAAGAGTTCCTATAAAAGTTCTCAGCACGGTGCTCGTAGCACAGAAATAGCTAAGACTGTGTTTCCCCGATGCTACACACACACACACACACACACACACACACAAAAAAAAAAAAAAAAAAAAAAAAAAAAAAAAAAAAAACCAACACGGGCAGGTTGTCCTGAGAGGCTTTTTGGAAAATGAAGGTAATCCTTTGCAACTCTTCCTTTTGAATTTGTAATTCTCATGTCAACTGAGAGATGGAAGTTCTGGTCAACTATATGGAAAAGGTTTGAGATTTCTCCTGAACACTTTCCTCCAGATCCACTTAAATGAGGTTTCCCACTGGAAACTAATGAATAATTAGGATGGGTGGGGTGGTACAGAAACCTGTAATGGGTCAAGGTGGGGTGGAAGCAGGGCCATGAATTCCATACCAAGTAAGATGTAGAGCAAGACCAGTCTCAAAAAAGAAGGAGTACCCATTAACTGAAGACCTGATTTTTATTTTCCTTGGCATTGAGGATAGAGGATTATGAGCTCCAGGAAGAGTCATATATCATTACCACCACAAAGCACAGACAAGCACAGGACTCCTATTGATTCAACACCAGCTCCATTTTTGTGCAATTTCATCTTTGTGCCTTATTTAGAAGTCAACTGATGTTTGCCCTGGGTGGTGCTAACAGTCTATTTGCTGGACAAAGTGGGAATTCAGAAGGCAGAGACAGTAGTCAACGGAAGGGAGATGCTGCGTTCTCCTGGAGACCTCCTGTCACCTTGTGAGGTCTCTGGGCATGGAGTAAATATCATTCCAGTCAGTTCATAATTTGCTCTTCCACCTAGTCAGCCTAGAACAGACTCTCCCTAAGACTCTGCCTGTGTTGTGCACATTTCCCCAGGGGCGTTTACTAACTGGAGAATTTTCAAAACACACACACACACACACACACACACACACACACACATCCCTTCAGAGTTCCACTAACAGTGAGTAATGTGTTTCCTTCTCTAATATTATGAATTTTACAATGTGTATTTAGTTACTTCCTGAGGGAGGTAAGAAAAACTTTGCAAAGGCTGTTGAAAATAAAATGGAAACTAACAAGCTAGAGACGCCTTAGGATAACACTGAACTTTCAGCTATAGAATCATAGTTATCATCACCTTACCCAGAGCTGCTGAGCTTCCTCAGCACAGGGGCGTGGTACAGGGCTCCCTAAGCACTATTTAGCCATTTCCTACAATCCTCCAGACAGGCATTCTGCTTCCTGGAGAGATGCTTCAGGGTAAGTCAAGGATAAGAACTTCCCTGTCAATCAAGAGGACACTGCTCCTGGGCGGTAGGATTGGCACCACTGACTTTAAAGCCTCCACTCTTCCCCACTGCAACCGAGGAAAATTCAATGCCCAAAGGGCCCCAAATTAAGTCATCCATCCTGATTTTGTTGCAAAAACAGAGATGTGACATGCTCAAGGCAAGTCAACACTAAAAATGCATAAGAAAGTCACACGGAAAGAGGACCACACTAAAGTGACAGGTTCGAGAATCTTAAGGGTACATCTGGGAATTCAAACCTTACCACTTCTTATTACGCAATTTGAAAATACACCCCCAACCCCCCCAGTCAATAAAATCACTAGTTTATTTGAAACTCACCAAAGACTTGTATTTTACCCTACCTTACCTCCCCATATAATCAATTATAAAGAAGACAATCCTGTAATCTGTAACATCTCTTAAATGTTGACAACATTTCTAATTCCCCAGTTATTTTGATGTGTACCTTTGACCTACCTGTATAACTTGCCACATTGGATTTCCTGATTGCAAGGTGAATATTTTAAGAGCTCCCCTTTTCTGTCTGCTAACTGTTGGTACTAGGAACGTATGTGGGAAAGCCTGAATTCTGCTGATGCTGACATTTACTTGGATAAGTTTTCATTTCTTCTATTTCTAATATTTTGATGTTAAATAAAATGTTCTATACTCATCATTTCTAAATTAAGTCATGATAACAAACTTTAAAATACTAAGCTGACTATAAAGTTTAACAAGGTTAGTATTACTGATAAATAGGTCAATATATTTAATTTCATAAACTGAGCAATAAAATTCAAACCTGCCTATTCCCAATACTTTGTGACATATTACATCAAAAAAAAAAAAGCAAATGGAAACACAAAACAAAAAGTACATTAGGCATTGCTACAGTATGCAAAAGAAAGTGTTGTATAGTAGGCTCCTCCCAAAGTGAAAACATTCCATCAGGCTACAGAAGTTAAACAACTCAGAAGAGCTTCAGGAAGTTCCTGAAACTGACCAGATTCAGTAGGCCCCTTCCGAGACTAAGCAATAAATACTGCTGCAAGTCAGTCTCAGACAAGCTAAGTTGCAAGAGAGACTGTGAGACCATTCCAGCTGCCTGGAAGAAGCAGAAACCAGTCCAGCTGCCTGGAAGAGGTTTAGGCCAACCGAGACACTTGGAAAGAATACTCTCCAACCTGTTGAGCTTCCTACAGACTGTGTAATATGCTAATGTCAACCAGATTTTGTTAGCTGTCACTCATGGTAATTTACTGTCTTTGAGTCATTTCTGATCCTATAGTAACCTCTCACCTAAATCCCTGTAAATAACCCCAATAAAACTCATTGGTTCACAAGTGGGACTTTGGTGGTATCCATACTTTGGTGTGTCATGGGCTCCCTTTATAGGGTGAGTACATGTGTTTATTGAATCTCCCAAGGAAAAGTCTTGTCTAAAAGCAGAAAGAGACAGAGGCAAATTGTTTAACATAGGCAAACTCTTTTAGAATGATAAAATAATCTCAACTGGGTATGGTACCAGTTACATAACACCATAACACTGTACATCACTAAATGCTGCATACTGTGTACAGTCTTATACTTAAGAGAATCTATCCTATCAGTTTGAGAAATGAAATAGGTAATTTGTGATTACTATTGATAGAACAGATAACTGTTCAAAGCCTTATACTTCATAATAATTGGGATTAAAAATATCATGCTATTAAATGACATTTAACAAAAGCAACATGTTTGAAATACTAATAAAATCTATTGAAAATACCATTTCATCTCCTAGGAAATAAAAATCACCAAGTATTTGAATGGTTACATTGGCTGGAGAGAGGGCTCAGCACTGACTGCTCTTCCAGAGGTCCTGAGTTCAATTCCCAGCAACCTTGTGGAGGCTCGTAACTATCTGTGATGGGATCTGATGCCTTCTTCTGGGGTGTCTGAAGACAGCTACAATGTACTCATATGCATAAGATAAATAAATAAGCCGGGTGGTGGGCGGTGGTGGTGCACGCCTTTAATCCCAGCACTTGGGAGGTGGAGGCAGGCGGATTTCTGAGTTCGAGGCCAGCCTGGTCTACAGAGTGAGTTCCAGGACAGGCAGAACTACACAGAGAAACCCTGTCTCAAAAAAACAAAACCAAAAAAAAAAAAAAAAAAAAAAAAAAAAAACCCAAAAACAAAAAACAAAATCAAAACAAAAAACAAACAAAAGATAAATAAATAAATCTTAAAAACAAAGTCATTGAATGGTTACATTGTAAACACTTTATCAATAGTTCATTAGTATGCACAGCTTTGTAAGGTTTTTAGATGATATATAAAGGAGAGGTCTGGCGGTGGTGGTGCACACCTTTAATCCCAGCACTTGGGAGGCAGAGGCAGGTGAATTTCTGAGTTCAAGTCCAGCCTGGTCTACAGAGTGAGTTCCAGGACAGCCAGGGCTACACAGAGAAACCCTGTCTCGAAAAAACAAACAAAACAAAATAAAAAGAAAAAGAAAAAGAAAGAAAGAAAGCTATATAAAGGAGAGATCAGCCCTTATTGTTAAGATAATAACCACAGAAATGATGCCAAATCCCACTGAACGTTTTTAAAAAAGGCAGGATACATGTATCTACGGGAGTGGGTAGGCACTGGGAAAGGCAGTCCCAGAACTGGTCGGTATCTGCAGCACAAGGTCTGCCAGGATTGGCCAGACCAAAGTGAAGGCGCCTTCTCTGTCCCTGACATAAATCACACACCAAGGTTTTACTCTCATAGACAGCTGAAAATGAAGTTAAATGAGTGAGGCAGGGGATGAGCCAGGGGATGCTGTCAGCTCTTCCCCGCTGGGCCTCCCTCAGGAAGGAGAATTCACAGGTACATCCGGACCGCAGACTTCTCAGACTGAAATGAGAAGGACCCACATCTCCCTGCTGGAGCTCTGGAACAGGACTTACACACGTTATTGGAGCACTATAAAACAATGCTAAGTTGTTGTTGATGTTAATAATCAGCATTCCTTTGAATAAGCAAAGACACTGGAGACAGAAGAGGTTGAAACCACCATGAACTGCTCCTGATCCTTTCTAGCTGGCTTACAAAAAAAGTAGTAGCCACAGCCAGATGGACTACCTACATGCCGGCAGCAGACACTCTCACACTCCACTGATGCCCTCAGTAAACCACGTTACAGCTACGGCTGCTGAGACAGAAGCAGTTCACCGCCTAACAATATGCCCCAGCCAGGGTTGCTTCAGATAACCTACCCTGGACTTGCTATTCTGAGCCTCGGTGAACTCTGGGGTACTGTGTAGCCTTTCCCACCTGGAGCAGAGGAGAAGAACTGCTTTCCCTAGTGACCCTGCCAGAAGTCTTACAACTGGTATAAATACTGTCTTTGACCTGCGTAAGCTACTACTGTGAGTGGCCAACAAGGTTTTCATTTGCATGACAGACTGTGCCACAACTGCTGTAAACACCCTTCCCTAACCCTTTTTCTAGGTGTTATCACCAGGCTTTTGTGCTGGCTAGGTTTGGGTCAACTTGACACAAGCTAGGGTCTTTTGGGAAGAAGGAATCTGAGAGTGAAAAATCCCTCTATAGAATTGGCCCGAAGGCAAATCTGTAGGGGATTTTCTTGATTTGTAATTAATGAAGAGAGGGAGCAGATCGCTGTGAGATGGTCTGGTCCTGAGGGCTATAAGGAGGAAGGCAGAGCAAGCCATGAGGAGCAAGCCATTATTAAACAGCGATCCTCATGGCCTCGGTTCTAGTGCCTGAATGAATAAATGAATGAATGAATAAATAAATAAATAAATAAATAAATAAATAGATAGATAGCAAGGTCGTGACTGATCCTAGGTATGTTAGAAGACATAATTTATTATAGATAAAAGAGAGAGTATAGCCAGGGGTAGTGACATCTAGAAGGGTCCAGAGTGAACATGGCTCGGACCCGGGCCATGTGAGGGGAGGGGGAGAGGGGGAGAGGGAGAGAGGGAGAGAGGGAGAGAGGGAGAGAGGGAGAGAGGGAGAGAGAGAGAGAGAGAGAGAGAGAGAGAGAGAGAGAGAGAGAACACGAGAGAACACGAGAGAACACGAGAGAACACAAGAGAGGCTCCTCTGACCAGGTGGTACAGCCTAGGCCAAAAGACTAGCCAAGAGACTGGAATAGTCAAAATAGCTCAGTTCTATAAGGAAGGACAGCACAGCTACTGGACTGGAAAAGTTTAGGGTAGGGGGCAGGGTATGTCAGCCATACCCTGAGGGATGCTGGGAGAACCTGACAGCCAAGTGTGCTTTAGTATGTTACACAGGCACCTCAGTCATTAGCCCTGAGTTTGAAACCTACCAGTTCCTAACTCAGTTCCCTGTCCTGGCTTCCCACAAGGATGGATGTATAAGTTGTAAATTAAAGTAAACCCTTTCCTCCCCAGGCTGCTTTGGGGAATAGCCACTGTATCGCCGCAGTGGGAACACTAAGACACTGTTCCACGCCCTTTGTGCGTCAGCTCCTGTGCTGCTCTCTCTGGTTGCAACCTGAGGCCCAATGACAGCTTCCTTAACGACTGTGCTCATCCCGATTACCAGTAGCAGCGCAGGCTGACACAGTAAAGTGAGGGGAATGTATCAGCACCGTGTTGAAGAGGCTGCAGTGGACACAAGGTTAGCGGGGAGGAAGGGCTGAAGAGTGGAGGAGTGTGATGGGGAAGGGAGGCTCATGGAGAACAGAGGCAGAGGACAAAGGGGGGCTGGGGGGAGGAAGGCAGGAAACTGAGGCTGGGAAGAGAAGGCTGCAAGGAGCTAGAGAAAGAGACGTCACTGCGGACTGGTCACTGAAAGCGTTCCAGAGCGCTGTCAAGCCTTACAGGCCACCAGTTCAGACCCTCAGCCAGAGATGTCACACCCAAGGGCCACAAATATCCTAGGCTCTGAAGCTCCAACACCATAGAACTGGCTTTCTAGAACCCAAGGCCCGTCTGAGCACTCTTAATACAAGTAGGTGGCCCCTGCCGCTCCTCGCGGCTGTCCGGTCTGAGTGGGGAAGGGGGGGTGCTGGTTATTAAATCCCATCGCAATAAGCCTCTGACCTGAGAGCCTGGAGCCTCTGGCTTCTAGAGGGCTCTGGGCTGGATGCCTCTGGGTCTTTTCCAGGCCAGGCCCCTAAGCCTTGTGCACTTTGTGAGTATTGGGAAAAGTTTCTCTTCGCCTACCCATAATTCCTAGCTGGGTGGGGCTAAAGGACTCTGCCAGCTTACTGGAGACTGTGTCTCTCCTCACCTCACAATAATCGCTCTCATTCCACAATCCTCACAGCACAGAGCTCCTACTTGCATTCATATGAATGTGACAAATGAAACAAAGCTGTTTCATTTGTGCATATTTTATACTCTCAAAAAGACTCTGAGATTTTTAAACAGAGTCCTACTATAGCAGTTTAAATGTATTAAAAGTCTCTAAATAAATCCTGTTGTGGACTTTGTGTTTACATTCTGAACTTCTAACTACATTTAAAATCCATTGGGGTATAACACACAGCTATGGAATTTCTTGAGTCCAAGTTTCTTAACACACGAGTAATGCTGGTATATGGACATACCTGACCCACATGAATAACTGTGTGTAGCTGACCTTGTGAATTCCACCACGGTATACCCTTATCTACCCATTGTCTCTCTTTCTGGAAATGTGGGTTCTGAATTTATCTCCTCTGGGAAGTCAATCCTCATCTCTCCCTCTCCTTCCTCAGGCTCTAGATCCCCAGACTCCCCAGCTTGCTACTCAAGCTATCCCTCACAGGATACAGATATATTCATTTTCTACTTCCACTCTTACAACACACTCACTCCACTATAGAGTCTGCATTTAGAATTAATGTCCTTACAAGAGGCTTAAGGCAGTGAATTCCTTTCCTTACCCTCTGCACTCTGCCACATGAAGATACACCACCTCACTGGGAGCTGTGCTTTTTGATCCTGGGCTGGCCAGCCTCCAGGACACCAAGAACATTACCTTCTGTTCTTTATAAATCACCCGGTTTGTGGTACTGTGTGAAGGCAGCATGGCCAGGCAGGCAACTCCTGGCAGTCATAAAACTTTTGGAAAATCCCATGAATGAAATACTCAACTATTAAATAGGTTTCCCCTTGTCCCCTGCCCCCCCCCTTTTTTTAAAGAAAAACAGGGTCAAAGCTCTTATGATGAGTCAGGAGGACACAGTGGTAACGCCCAGGGGGGTTACTGCAGGAAGCTGCACATTTTCATGTTAACGAAGAGATCAAAAAAATAAAAAACAATATCACCTTAGGGGTTGCTATGGTAACAAACAAACCCTGTATGATGTTCTAGTCATCACCTATTCCTTTTGCTGAGGGTTTTCACTGGTGGTTGAGTCCAAGAAAGGTTAAAAAAAAAAGACAATTAACAAAGGATAGCTGAGACTTCCTCCTGAAGGAAGGAGACTGGGAGGCTGATGTGGGAACCTGGTCACATCTTCTCTGGTATAAAGCACAAAGCAAGAGCAAATCCTCTCTCTCCTCTCTCGTCTCCCAGAAAGGAGATTTTAAACACAGACAACAAGACCTGTACCTGAGGTGATGAGGAAAGGTCTATACAGTGGGAACACAGAAGAGAAAATAAATCGAAAACTTTGGTTACATACAATGTGTGAAGTCCAACTGACGCTCTTACCCATGAACATATTTCCACAATCGCACTACTGCATAAAGAAATCAATCAAGAAGGCATAAAGAAATCAATGATGAATTCTTTCTATGCCCTATTCAAAATCGAGAGAACATATCTCATAATAGTGTCCTTCTAGTTTGATTTTGCATGTATGCCTATATGAGCGCATGTATACACGCACACCTGTGGAAGCAAAGGTCAGCCTAAGCATCATTCTTTGGTTGTTGTCCACCTTGCTTTTTTGATAGTCTCTTACTTGGCCTGGAACTGACTGACTGGTTAAGTTAGACTCATTGGCCATGGAACCCAGGGATCTGCCAATCTCTATTTCCCCAAAGGCAGCGATTATACATGCATCCTGCTACATGCAACTGTTTACATTGGTTCTAGCAATAACTCGGGCCCTCCTAACTGTATTTTGAGCATTTCACTGAGTGTTCTATCTCCCCTGCCCTCATGTCCTTTGCGAATGTCCATCTGTAAGGATATTCTCTTGTGTACAGTGGAGAAGCATCATCTGTCAATAAAAATCTGATGGACAATAAGCTAAGACAAGATGAGAAGGTGGGGCATCCAGCACAAAGAGAAAGGCACTCTGGGAAACAGTGAGGTATGGGAGACTCACCATCTGGCCTCAGAGGAAGCCGGACATATGAAACTGGGGAGAGGTAACCAGTCACCAGGCAGACATAGAATAGTGTATATGGGTTTATTAAGTTATGAACTAGTCAGGGAACAAGCCTAGCTTAAGGCCAAGGCATTTATTAATAAAAAAATATGCTGTTGAGTCATTATATGGAAACTGAGGCACAGGCAGAAAAGCCTGCAGTTCCATCCAGTTATCTTTACACACATAAAACACTGCACAACTTGCTAGATAGCAAGGGGAATGTAGCAAATATGCAGTCTTTTCACAAATATAAAATAACATGGGCACCGATCTTCATAGCCATACCAAATAAACCCAAATAAGGGAAGAGGGCAGAAATGAAGGCGCGTGTCTTAGAGGCAAGGACTAGCATGGTCTTACAGAATACAGATCTTACTACTGAGGGCACTTAGACAGTTTTAGAAAATGTATGGGATACATGAACAAGGATGGGAAACATAGGAGAGGATCACGAAGGTCAGTTTCAAGGTGGTACAAGAAGAGCTCATGAAACAGTGACCACACACACACACAGACACACACACACACACACACACATATACACACACACAGACACACACACATACACACGAGAGAGAGAGAGAGAGAGAGAGAGAGAGAGAGAGAGAGAGAGAGAGGAAGGAGAATGAATCTTAAACCACACGACAGAGTCTAAATATGAGAGTCATTACTTTATAGTTCCATTTTCTTCAGATCTAAGATCCACCATCATAGTCTCCCAGGTTCCATCTCATGAGCCCCAATGCACAGAGCTTCCTTAAGTTTTCTTCTCACTCCCTGAGTGACCATCCATTCTCAAGAGGCCTGGCAGTCTCTAAAGATTCCTTCTCTACTTCCTTTCCTTAACACATCTTGACTTTTCCTTGTTCGCAGTTACACACACTTGTCAAGCTGAGTGTGCCTCTTCTCTTCTCATCCCCCTAGCCAGAACCGTGCTGGCATTCTCTGAGTCTCTTGTGCTCCTCCAGCACTAATGTGGAACGAGACCATTAACGCCCACCCTTCCAGGGTCTCACTGTCCAGGTCAATGACATGTTGCTCATGTTCTCCCTGAGCTCCAAACAAGCACCAAGGAGTTTGACTCCTGGTTCAGAGCAAATTACTCTTCCTCGTTGCTGACATTACTCTGCAAATGTCAGAGGCTACACTGAGGGTCCATACAATACCTTACCTGGTTCACGGGCCTCTCTGTGCCTACACTCTGCTCAAAGACTGCTTTTCCTTGAAGTACTTTGCACTAATCCATTTTTACTGTTAACTTGAGAGAAACGAGAGTCACCTGTGAAAAGTAACCTTCCAATGAAGGACTGTATAGATCAGACTGTCCTGTGGGCCTGTCTGTGACAGATTGTCTTGATTGCTAACTAGTGAAGATGGGTCCAGGCTACTGTGGGCAGTACCATCCCTGGCCCTGAAGTATGTGGGAAAAAAAAAAAAAAGCAGGGGTGGGGAAGGGCTGAACAAGTGAAAAAGTAGAAATCCTCCACAGTCCCTGTTACATTTCCTGCCATCTAACTTTCCTCAGTGATGGACCGTGACCTAGAAGTGCAAGCCAAATAAAGCCTTTCCTTCTCAAAGTTTCTCCTGGCTGTGGCGTTTACTGCAGCAACAGGAAAGCAAACTAGATCATATTCCCTGTATAAGAAAGCAGAAGCATATCAAATGCTGTGGAAGTCTAACATACTACACGCAATCAGAGCTGAAACTGTGCCGTGTATATGAAATATCAAAAAGACTAGGTTCCAAATGCTCTTATGACACACTGACACACACACACACACACACACACACACACACACACACAGTGGTTGAACGATTGACATGTCAACTTGACAGTGTTATATACTACCTTAGGTTTCTTATCCATGATGCTTCCTTTGGGACCATGTTGGGCAAAATCCATAGTGGTAGGAGAACATGGAGGGAGGGACTATGCTTGCTAATGGCAGAAGGAACAAGAAAGAAAGAAGACAGGAAGGCCAGGTTCCAAATACCTCCTTCCAGGTCATGCTCCCAATGACCTGACTTCCTTCTGAGAGTCCCCACATCCCAAACGTTCCACCACCGCCCAGCAGTAGCAGCTGCACAGGAGACTAAACATTAGAGGAGTATTCAAGGACTTAGCAGTAGCATTGGACATACCTAATCCCCAGGTTTTATGGCTGTAGGTATTGTCATCAAAATGCTGTCTCCATGTCCACACAGGGCTTTGGGGTAAAACAAACCATCTAGAGTTGCTTCATTATCGATTTCAAATCTATTTCCCTTGTGATTTGGGTTTTTTTTTTTTAATAATCAAGCCAGAAATAAGCTATTAGAAAATGCAATTATCCTTTTATACTGACATTAAAAAGCAGCCACTGGGGCAGAACATGTCAGCAGTTCCAACTCCATTCTATCTTTTCCAAGTCCTTGAATGGGTTAGTAGACCTGGCAGCTGGATGGCCTACTGGGTCTTTCTAAGACCTACCCATATTAGCAGACTCTGACTGGCTCAAACCAGGGAGCAAGACTTTACTGTTGTACCCAACTTTATCATAACCCAATCCCCCCCAAAAAAACAGAGGCTGACACAACTCTGGCCACATAACTGCAAGGGACTGGCTGAAAACTTGTCCAGAGCATCCCAGAAATCCTGTGTGACAACCACTCGAGGAAAGACCACTTTTCCCTAAGAAATCTAAAATATAAGAAGACTGGGAAGATGTGACATTTGAAGTTGCAAGCCTTCGGGGTGGGTGAAATACAGGGGAGCAAAGGCAGGACCCAGAGTGTGCCACCCAGGAGCTTTCCCGGTGAAAGGTGCTGTGGGGGGTTGTTGTTATCTTTACTCTCTTTATTTTGATGGTGTTTTTGTCTTTTGTTTACTTTTTTATTTTATGGGCATATGGGTTTTGACTGTGTGTGTGGGGTGTGTGTGTATGCACTCGCATGCCAGAGTACAGAAGAGGAAAGATAGATCCCCTGGAACTAGAGTTACAGATAGCTGTGAGCCGCCATGTAGGTGCCTGTGAATCAAATCTGGGTAGTCTAGCCCCCTTTTCATTTTATAACCTGAATGTTGGTAATTAAAAACTAGCTTCTGCACAGGTAATAAAAATTGCATGACATATATGCAGATAACCCAGGGTTCTCCTCTCATCTCACCTACTAGCTAGAAAACAGAAGAGGAGATACTTTAATACAGGGTTTCTGAGCATTAACCACCAAGCATGTTGGGCAAAGGTTAGTCTAAAAAGAAAAGAAAGCCTGAAGTTGACCCAATCATTCGCAAGGAGTTAAATGATCAACCACAGAAATCAATCGGTATAGGAGCCAGGGAGATGGCTCAGTAGGTAAAGGGTGCTTGCCCCTAAGCCTGAAGATCTTAGTTCAATCCCCAAAAATTATGTACTAGAAGGAAACAATCAACTCCTGCAAGCTGTACTCTGCCTTCCACATGTACTTGTGTCAGATGCTAAAATAGGTAGGTAAGTAGGTAGATAGACAGACAGACAGACATGATAGATAGATGATAGATAACTACAATTAAGAGACAGACAGATATGTCTTTTCGAAAAGAAACTAAATCAATACAGAGAAAGAAATACACAAGGTATACAGGTAATAAGGACTGACGTGGAAGCCAGGAGACTAGGGGTCAAATTTATCAGTTTTTTTTAAAGGTCTGGTAATTCTATATGCAATGATGAGAGAGACAGTTTGCAGGAGCAAATATTGAAAATATATGCCTACTGCACGGGATAGAGTACTAGAATATGGCAAGCCCCATTTTAATAGAGCATGTTGGTGCAGAGGTTAGAGAGGACTAGGAAAAGTCTGGGTGAGGTGGTTGGTGAGGTGGTTGGTAAGGGTGTGGGTGAGGTGGTGGTGAGGGTGAGGGGGCTGATGGGAAACTACCAGGCTAGTAGTAGGTTGCCAAGCTAGAAGGTGCGCAACAGTGTTTGGCCAAATGGCATCGCCCACCAAGGCAGTGGGACTTCAGGGATTTTCATACCCAGTTCACGAGAGCGAGCAGACATAAAACAAAATGTAACACACAAATATCCATCATTCACTCCCGGCTAAGCAGAGAGGGTGTTATCTGAGAAACAGTTTTTGGAAAGCAAGAAAAAAAAAAAAAAAAAGTCTACAAAAGAGCCCAAGGGCAGTCTAATCTCTAGATCAATATGTTGATTCTCAAAGGAACTGATTCATAGCTTTTTAGTTCTGTTTTGTTTTCTATTTGGATTTCCAACCAGGTAAGAATATGTGCAAGTACTTAACTATCCACCAGAAAGAAACCCAGAGCCTATAAGCCGATTCTTCTCAAAACTTAGAGGGTACTGCAGATAGCCTCTCTGCAATTTCTTCTTTTTATTAGGTCATAGTTTAAAAAAAACCAAGTCCAGCTGAGAGATTCTCCGCTGAGATCACCAGCTACTTCTTCACACACCTGCTCCTCACTGGGTTAACTCTGGCAACTCTGAATGCTTCTGAAACAGTCAGCTGGTCCCCGCCCCCTCTTCAGCCCCGCCCCACCCCCACCCCAGCCCTGGTTTTCTTCTTTTGTTTTCCTTTTGTGCTTACCATTCTTCTTTCTTCTTCTACATTCAAAAGCAGTAGGGGAAACCGATGAAGCAGATAAAAATACAAATAAAGAAAAAAAACATGAAATACAAATACTCTTTGTAATTAATCAAGAACAAAGTATTTCATTCATCTGTGCCCCTTATGTGCTGGGGTCCAACACTTGTGCAAAAAATAGAGCTGCTAGGAAGATAAGAAGATAGAAAGGCTACAGGAGGGACTGCAGAAGTGAAATCAGAGCGTGGACAGGACATCGCTGGCCTCTGAGGGAAAGTGCCTCTCTTAGAAGCCAAGTGAGATGAAGCAGTATCAGGCAGGCACTTGATCTAAAATACCCAAAAAACCACAACCCCAGCCTAGAAACAACTTCCTTCCTTCTCGCATTTCTGCAGAACCTAAAATAGCAGTTTGCTACTGCCTCTTCAAAGAATTCCTCCATCAAAAGTCCCCAACAAAATTCACATCTAGATTTCATTCCATTCAGATAAATTATATAAATGTATAAGTATATATAGATATAGATATATACATGTGTATATCTATATATATTGTATATATACAACACATTATTCGGTATAGCCCATCCTTTACTATGTATATGTACTTAAATTATGGTATTATATGATTACAAATATATATAAGATGTAATGTAAAATTTTATGTTATTACATATTTTTCCTGGCATCTCTCAACTCCCTCCACGTGCTATAAAAATCAGCTTCCCAAAAACCTTTAAGTTAACTGTTACGACTTAATCACAGTTAATGTATTTTCACTGAGAACACACCCACCCACAGCATGGATAAAAACTCTTTTTTCACCTAAGTATACAGAAAAGCAGAAACTGAATAACCTTCTGCATGACTGTACTAAACGGACCAAAGGTGACATTTTCATGATGGCTGGGGGTAAGACGGGTCAGGAAATGTGGCTATGGAAACCAGCAAACATCTCGTCACACTTTTTCAGGGGATGGGGTAAACCCCAGCACCAGCTTCCTTCCTGTGTACCTTCCTGAATGACAGAACTAAAACCCAGAGTATTCCCCTCCGTCCCAGGTTCCCTTCCACCCAGCTCTGCTAACCAGATATGCAGGCCAGAGACCAGGAAGGAAGTGAGCTCAGCAGGGCCCCTGCGCTCTGCCTCTGAGGAGAACCCCAGCATACAGTCACCACTGAGTGCAAAAACAGCAAAGCAGGAGATGCTTTTTTATATTAAAAACAGGATCTGGGCTACTGAGAGCCCATCTGTGGTCTTCTGTGATTCAGGAATCCTAACTGTACTTGAGAAGCAGTTTTCCGACCTGCTGGTGGTAGCAGACATGGTGGCTCCAGGAATGGCATCCCTGCACCTGATGGCCCTGGCTTCACTGCACTTAAAGACCCTTCTACCCCAAGAAGCCAGCCCTTCTACAGTTTCTCATGAAACTCTTTTCTATTTAAAAGCATGTATCAGAACAAGTAGCACTCATGTCTTAAATCCCAGCACCACGGAGACAGAAGCAAGCCAATTTCTTTGAGTTCTAAGTCACTTTGGTCTGCATAGTTCCAAAACGGCCGGAGCTACACACTGAGACCCTGCCTCTAAAAGAGACAAAACAAAATAAACAAATACAAATTTTAAAAAATATATGTTCGTCCCTTTATTTCTTGAAACTGAAAGCTAAAAACACATATTCACACTATTACATGAAATAGATCAGATGAGTGTGCAACTGCC
Organism: Apodemus agrarius; assembly: GCA_964023405.1. Lineage (NCBI taxonomy): Eukaryota > Metazoa > Chordata > Mammalia > Rodentia > Muridae > Apodemus > Apodemus agrarius. Next base: position 119,514,254 of record OZ030008.1, on the reverse strand, counting down.
TTTATGTGTAAGATCTCTGTGTGTGTGTGTGTGTGTGTGTGTGAGAGAGAGAGAGAGAGAGAGAGAGAGAGAGAGAGAGAAGGGGGAGAGAGAGAGAAGGGGAGGGAGAGAGAGCAGAGAGAGAGAGAATAGGGAGGGAGGGAGAGAGGGAGAGCAGGAGAGCTAGAGAGCGAGAGAGCGAGAGAGCGAGAGAGCGAGAGAGCGAGAGAGCGAGAGAGCGAGAGAGCGAGAGAGCAAGAGAGAGAGGGAGAGGGAGAGGGAGAGGGAGAGAGCAAGAGAGAGAGGGAGAGGGAGAGAGCGAGAGGGAGAGAGGGAGAGGGAGAGAGGGAGAGAGGGAGAGGAGAGAGGGAGGGAGGGAGGGAGGGAGGGAGGGAGGGAGGGAGGGAGGGAGACTGGAGACTGAACACACACTGGTGTCTCCTATGAAGCTGAGACTGGCACTCAGGCCCTCCAACACTAAGTACACACTCAACCACTGAGCTAACCACCTCAGCTCTCAACCGTCCCATTCTATAATCATAAAGTCTGGAAGAGGATTTGTAGTAATGTCCAACAACTTAGTGTACCTCCAAGGTAAAAGTCAGACTTAGCCAAGGGAGAGATTACTAGTAAGGAAAGTCCATCCAGTAAATCGAATTCTCCAGTCTTGAGATGGTTTACCAGCAAGGCAATGGAAGTTCTCTTATGCACTTCAGGTCAGAAAAACCACTAAGTAGACAACAGACAAAAGCCTCCTTCAACTCCTGACTTTCAAGGACTTACTTTTTTACAGCTCAGCATATTGCCTGGTGTAGCGCGGGCTCTAACTGTAGCCACCCAGGAGCCTGAGGATTCCTTGAGTTCAAGAGATCGAGACCTACCTCAGTGATACAGTGAGATGCTGTCTCAAGAAATAATATGAACATTTAGAGTAAGAATGAAACAGTGTATCATGCTGCCATTTTTTGAGGGCCAGACATCCTGGGCTCCTTCATTCTAAAGTCACCGCCTAGGCTCAGGAAACTACAGCCTGACAGACACACGGCAAATGAGGCTTTAAGGAAGTGGAAGCACATCCAGAACCAATGCCCACTGGCTCCTGAGAGAACAAAGCCTGGCTTCAACGATCGATCACGTAATTAGAAATGGCCACTGTTTCAATACAGGATCATGATTAAGAAACAAGTAACTCAAGGGCAAAAGACTAGAATCCCAATGAAGACCCCATGACCAGGAGAGCGTGAGCCAACTACCAAATCTTCAAGCGCTGATTTCTTCAAATTCATACTGAGCAATAACAATTATATTGTATTTGAGCAAATTACATATATATAAAATGAGCCACATGCATTACATGTCCCCGGGGAGGAAAAATATTTTCACCTTTAGAAAAAAAAATATTAGTAAATGGTTTCAGGCTAAATAAAATGTCTAGCTTTAAATATTTACAATTTTCTACTTATGCTCTGGATCTAGAGGGAATACCTCTGAGCGTAAACTCTGCCTGCAGATGCTCCCCTTCACATGTCCCTGCACTAAAATAAATATTTAGGGAGAAGATTAAGTGACCTGTTCTGCTCCAGCCTGGGACTGACTCCCTTTCCAGGCCCACCAGATGCTGGAATCACTTCTTGGAGTAGACATTCTACTGGGAGGCACACCCAAGGCTCCCCACCCATAAACACTCCTACCCTGAAATTCCTTTCTACCCCTAATCAGGGATCCCTATTCTGCTGGGGAAAGAAAAGAACAGCCACCTTATCTCCTGCTGGAGATAATCAGCCTCCAGGATCCTTCCAAAGACAGAGGCTCTGTGGTGTATCCAGCGTATCCATAGGGACCAGACAGGCCAAGACAATGAGTCAGCCTTAGAGGCACCTTCTTCTTTCAGGGGCTAGCTACCTCCACACTGCAGTGTAAACATGAACTGAACTCTCTCACCCAGCAGAATCTCTGCTATATGGCAGTGCTTTATAATCTTTCTTAAAAAGCAGGTTTCAAGCTTTTAAGACAATTTTCAAAAGAAAAAATTAAAACTGTCTTAGATGTTCAATGCAATCAAAAGCTCCTACAAATTTTTATTTGCCACTTTACAACCTTGGTAAACGACGTTTTCAACAAAACTTAAGTTCAAGTATTTTCACATGACTTTGAGATACGTTTTTTGGAACAAACAGCCTATCGTCATTTCACCTTTATCAATGCTCATACATTAAATCCTGAAGAATGTAAGTCACAAATGATCTAAAAACACACTCTACCTGAAGAGACTTTAGCAATAGTATTTTCCCTAAGCTAAATGTGCATTCTTGTCTAATGCCACCAGGCCCATATGGAGACAAGGAACAACGTGAAAAACAATGTGTGTGAGAAACACCGTGTGTCACAAAATGGTAAAGACATTCAACAATCCAGATGAGCGTAAGCGCCTACTTCCTGCAGGCTCATGAGACCATAAACATATCCCTGTTTTCCTTGCTGGGACCAGGGCTTTGATCCAGGACCTCATACATGCTAAACGTCTGCTCTATCACTAAAAACTTCCTTCAGCCGCCCTTTTACTATTTGATTTTGAGACAGGGTCTCTTCTAGGTTGCCCGCGCTGGTTTACCCTCCTTGGCAGTGGCTAGGATTATATGATTGCACACTCAGTCCTAGCAGAACACTGCTTTGTAAACTGCTATGAAGTGTCAAACAATGAGTATCTCCACTAGGAAAGCATGTGTTAATAGTAATGACGTTTAAAGGGGCACTTTCAAAGCAGCACACATATAAACTATTTTGTTATTTACTCATAATTCCTAAGCGTCTCCTTCAAATCGTGCAGTTTCCGACATGTAAGGACAAGGTAAATCACACATTTAGAAGTGACAGAAGAGACATAAAGAAGTCGGTGGCAAACTTTAACAACAGAATCATCTGACTTTAAAATGCACCAATCTGAGATAAACAACCCAAACCTCAACTGAAAAAGATGGAGACTGAATCCCCGCCTTTTCCTCTGTATCCTGGTGCCAGCAGGATGTCTGTTCTTAGACCATGGACTGTAGTTTCAATCCTTCAGTGATGTGTGTCACCGCTCACACAAGAGACATATCTACAGACTGTGTATCCCATATAAAGGGAATCTACCTTAAGTTTCAGAAGTATCCCTGTCCTAAGGGCAAATCTTGAGGGACAAGAACCCTGTGTGCACTTATGGATGTGCCATCTCATTGCACTGCAGGAGGAGGTGTGGCAAGAGGACAGCAGAACGATGCTCCTGAAAAATGTCCCAGGACCATAGTTAGAATTCTGACACGTCAGTGACCCTTTGCTGGGCACAGCAATGGCCCAGAAGATTTCATAGCGCTTGGCACGTTCCGATGGCTGGCCAGGTGCACACTGCTGGGCCATGCCAAGAGCAGAGAAGGAAGGACAGGACTAACCAGGCCACGGGGCAGTCCTAAAACCCACAGAATCCTCAGGTTGCAGCATCGTACTGGGTCAGCCCTGCATCTCAGAGCCAGAGACCTTGTTAGACACGAAAATCCTTTCTCCAGCCCAACAAGTACTCGTGTTTTGAGATTTAGTATTGTTAAGAAAAGAATATGAATCTTAAAGCCCTTTAAGTCAATGCCAACAGCAGCAGCCAATGAAAACAAAGGGGAATTGTGAGAAATACTTATCGCTGCGACCAGTCTTTACAAACCCCACTTCCTTCTAGACTCTTCTCATCTCCTTCCCTAGGGAAAGTGGGCTCCACATATCAAGTAATCAAATATGTTTATTTTGAAAGGGAAACTACTTTTTTTTAAAAACGTCCCTTTAAAAAATGACTCCTTTACAATAACATTCTAAAAGGGAATTCTTTATAGTATGTTTCAATAACATAATGTTTTGAAATCCTCGGAATGCTTAGAGGATATAAATAAAAAATGTTCCAGCAAGAGATTGTTGTGCATATAGAAAAGCAGGCAAAGAGAGAAATGGTGCATGGCAAAGTGTGAGAAAAATATAAAATATCCGCAAATTCAACTTAGTAAATTAAAGCACATATTTAAATTAAAATCTCATAGCACTGCTATTCATAATCTCTTCATTTACTATGTTTTATTAAACATAGTTTTGCAAGCACTCTCTCATCTTTTCTCACCAAGTTGCTATGTTGACCACAATATGCACCACTCCACTCAGTGTTAAAAATTTTTTTTCCCCCACAGGACAATGAACACAAACTTCACTTATAAAACTCCTAAGAACACACATCTTCAATACCCAGGATACTTAAATGTTGAAGAGGTAAGACTGGGTTTAGAGAAACCCCTTGATATTTAGAGTTAGTAAAATGACAAATTAAAAGCACACTCTTCTATCTCTCGTATTCTGTTGGTCATGCTTGCATCTATGACTCCTGATCGCTTTCCAAGGATTTTATATCCAGGGTGTCTTTCAAAGCTACATTTTAAAACCAAATTCTAAGTCCTTTATCAGGATGAAAACATACGATTTCACAGTTATGTGTGGATCCCAAGTATAAGGAAAGGAAGGTTAGCTGGCTTGGCAAGCAGGGCTAAGCATTCCAAGAGGATGCCACAAGAAGAGAGGCCTGTGGGCAATAGGTCTCCTTGGGGAACATGCTGGGGCATTCACTCTTGACACCAGCTATGTCATCTTGACAAAAATTACTTAACTTCAAACTGTGTCATCTAGATCTGCGTTTTCTATGAAAGGATTTAAGAGTCCACTGACAATACCTCAGGGTAACAACTGAAATAATCTAAAAGTACAATATTTTGTAAAACAACTGAAAGCCTCTTCAAAAAGTCAGAGCCAGATGTCTCCCTGAGTAACCCACCTGAGGAGGAAGCCATCACCAGAGTGTACAGGCTAGGCATGTAGGGAAAGACCAAAACCGTAAGAGGAAGGGGACCTCATACTCACCAGATAACCCACTGTGCTCACTACCTCTTATTAATCTCTTAGGAAAGAAATAAGATCTCTGTCAATTGCCTGTGAGGAGAAACAGTGTCTACCTGTCAACAGAGGCCAGGAGATGGTGGAAGGGTGGCCAAGGCAATCGTGAATGAAGCAGGTCAGAAGAGGAGAGGCTGCAAGGGACCTTCACTCATGGTACCAGGAAAAAGTGGGATTTCTGGGGCCCACACATAGCATCCAACAACGAAAGCTCTATCTTGGATTTATTTTATGAGCAGAAAAGGTGTAAGGAAAGAACTAGAAGAATGTGGTATTACAGAAGGCTAGATAGACAGATACCTGATCAGAAAAGCAGGGAAATCGGGGCTGTCTAAAGGGAACATTCAAATGGAAGAAGCCCATCAGGGCAACCTGCCCTTGCCAGATTCCTAAAAGCAAGCTGGAAGGGAGCAGTGATTACACACACTGCGGCTCTGGCCTAAGCCTCCATGTCCCTTTTGTACATCAAAGTTCACAGCCCCCGTCAGTCAGTATGAGCCCTTCTGAGGAGGAACCCTATTTTTTTGAGTGCCAAGTCCCGGAGCTGGGTGGTACTCTCTCCAGGGCAGAGACAGTGAAGTGCATCGGCGGTGATTCACAGAAGGAAAACCATCAAGTCTCAAAAACTGAAAACTAGTCGTGGCAGATATCACTTGAGGAAATTTCCAGGCCATAACCAAATACCAAGAATGTTTGGGAGTGCACTAAGTAAACCTTAGAAGCAACTCACGGAAGTTAAAAATAAATGGACTCTGAAAATCGAAGACTGTTAACAAGTCATTTGAAGACCAGGATGAAGCAAACAACACTTCATTTTGGGAAAACCCAATGGACTGGGCTAGATAAGAAAGGGGGTGGCCAGTGAGGAGAGGAAAAGAACTGGGGCGCTCCCCTTAACAAACCCCTAAATACTGTCACCGTGACAACCATCAAAACTGCAAACCACTGCTTCAAACCCAAACAGCTCCCCACAGATCTCAGGGACGTGATAACCACATCACATTCAGTGCGTCCTTCACAAATAAGTCGGTAAGATATTCATTATCTAAATCCCAAGATTTACACATCAACCCTTCAAAGGGCAAGGTTACCGACTGAGTCACATTCATATCTTGCATCATTTCTTGATTCAATATGCTGACATAATCCCTCCCTGTTTCAAAAGCAAAGATGCCATCCATGTGTTGGGACTTGCTGCTTCTCTGCTCCGAATACACGCTTTAATGAGTACCTTGTGATGAACAACTGGGTGATTTTAACATTGCTCCAATCATGTCAGCATGCCACTGAACTCCTTACAAGCACAGAGGAGGCTGACCAAACTGCCAGCTTTGTGTTGGGTGGAGCATGAGGGATGTGGGTATGAGACCCTCCAGCAAAGCCAGCACCATCCAGATCCTGCCCCAGTCAGGAGCGCGTACAAAAATGTAGCCTTTCTACTTTACCTTGACGATGAACTCAGAACCCTCACAGGCCTGTATATTCTGAAGGCTCCTGCCTGGGTCAAGGGCATGCTGAGGCACTGCTGCAGGCAGACTGGAAGGTCACACACGTTCAGAGCAGAACGTCCTTCATGTCTTCATGTTCAAACTTGTCCTTCCCCACCACCCAGCATCCTGGGAAGGATATCTGCCTACAGCTCTTGGGTGGCCACCACTGTCCACACCACGATCTGCTATTCCCCAGGTGTTCTCTGGAGAGCTGTCGACTTGCCAAACACCTCCAACCAAACCAAACCACCAAAGCCTCCAATGGATGGGTGTTATACTTTCTCCAAGGAAGTGTGTAAGCCCTCTGTGAGTTTGTTCTTCCTTGGTCTCACAGTAGGGTACCTTGTGTTCCCTTGTATATCATAATCATGCTTTTCCACATTTAGTGACTCTTCACGTGAGTTTCCTATTAAACATACCCGTGTGGATCCTGTTTTCGTATCTAAACTGTACTGCTACAGAAGCCAAATCATAGTTTTCTGCTATTCATGTAATGGAAAAATCCTTGTACTGGTACTAAACCAATTATTTTTATTCTGCCCTCACTCTCATCCATGTGTCATTTTCATGAATTCACCCCAGAGCTCAGAATGCCTAGCTATGTCTTTCTAAACTAATTATTATATAATACAGATAAAGATAGGGTGGGGCCTCAAACATCTATGATATATTCAGATATGGTATTCATAAGCATCTAAGAAGTTTAAGAAATAAAATATCTCATAAAGAGCCTACTAACCCACAGTTGCTTGACTCCTGCCCAGACAAAAATGTTACCTAAACCTAATACTAATTGGCATCTTAACTTACAGGACATATAAACAGACCCAGAAAACCAGCAGACTCCCAAACTGCACACCATATTAGCCAAGCAAAGCATGTTCTTTAATCAAGGAAGAGCAGTAACTAATGGTCTTTCAGAAATCCCAGAGGTGGTCAGGTGTACAGGCATATATCCATACTTCCACAACTCAGCAAGCCAAGGCAGGAAGATCTAAGTATAAAGCTAGCCTGGGCTACATTCCAAGATTCAGATTAAATAAATAAATATAAGTAATTTAAGGATTTCTTCCTCTGAGCTCTATTATAGCATGACAGCAAAATTTCTTTTATTCATATTATTTTTTATTTTTAGCACTGTTTTATAATCACATACTTATGTATAATGTTCTGTGATCATTTCCACTCTTACTTCTGCTGACCTCTCTTTCCTCCCAAATCTTTCTTCTCCTTTTTATAATTCATTTGAGTACAACCCTTAGGCAGGCGGCCATAGCTGTTGTGTATTTATAATTACCACAGTGATGTGATATCCAGAAGACAGTGTTTCACCGTGCTCCTTCCCACCCTCTGGATCATAAAATCTTTCTAACCTTGGTTCTGTTGAGGTTTCCTGGATCTTAGAAAGAAGTGATAAAAATGTTCCATTGAGGACTAAGCACTAACAGTGGCTTAGTCTTAGCACTCTGACCATCTGAGAGTCACTCTCCAAAGCATAAAGAAGGTTGTTGATTCAAACTGAGAACAGAACTGGTCTTATGTGTATAAACAAATACTTAAAAGACAGTTTGGTTACATGTCCAGTTACCAAAACATCAGCAATATATTCCTTCCTAAGGCATATAACCTCCCCAGTCCGAGGCTTGACCAAGTTTATAGTATCTGATATGCAATCTCTTGTGAAGAGCCAACCTCAAAGCCAATCACAGAGTGGTTGGTTACTCATCAACAGTCCTGCCATTTTTGCCCCAGCAGACACCTCTTATGAAGATGCTATTTCTAAATAATTGTGTAACTATGTGCCAGGCACAGTTGAGGTTATTTTTACAAATAATCTGGCTGGAATCAACAAATATTCCTGTCTGTTTCCTCAATAAAACAGGAAAGGTTTTAAGCAACCTGTCAGTGACAAAGCTCACAGATTCACACTGATCCTTCTGACCTGGATGTCTCTGCTCTCACTTTATCATGATCATATGATTCCCATGACTCCTATCCTCCATCAAGATGAGGCAAAACAGAAACAAACATCAGTCAGTCTTTCAAAAAGTTCTGATTACAAATTTGGGGGCCGTGATATATTTTTCTTCAAAGAAACAACACAGGACAGTTGGACTCAAGTTGTATAAAAGCTGGTCGGCCCCTTTCCTTTATCCTTTATCCCAAACACCAAATTATGTAGTAACAGATGTTATTACAGATGTTCAGCTTCAGAGCTTCTCTGAGAGGAACTCAAACCATGTATTCTATCCCTATGCCTCTGTGCAAAGGTACAGATGATTTAAAACACATATTCAATATCAGTTATTGCGTAGTGCACCAGAACTCCATGCTAGCTTTAGATGGCACACTTAAGCAACCTTGAGACACAGGAGTGGCCAACACATGTAAATGCTTTTTTACCTAATTTTAATACAAATGGCTTTATTGCCCTCACTACAGGGTTTCTGGATAGACGATGGTTTCAAAGCAGGGACTTGTATGTCAGAGGCTCTACATAAATTAGAAAATTGCCTCTCTAAAAGTTCCATTGTGTCTCTTCATGTACACTGCAGAAAGCTCAACTATATTTTAGTTTTGCTGTGGTGTATGTGGGGTATAGATCAGAGGACTACCTTCAGAAGTTGATTCTCTCCTTCCACCACGCATGCGTGGACAGCATGCATCTTTATTCACTACACCACTTCACCAGCCCCCCTTCTTTTATAAATTATACTTCAATTTTACTTTTATTTTAAAATTTTAAATCTTGTAACATTAAATTTCTCACGCACAGTAAAAATAAAGCTGCTTTTATCATTTCATTTTTACTAGAATATTTTAAAGGACAACATCGGGGGAGTTGTAACTCAAAACTAGTTCTTCAAAAACACCACCAAGATTTCTCTTCTTTAAAAAAAATTACAACTACTCAAGCCAAAAATAATTTTCCCTAATGAATACTTTAGACTATAAATAATAACTGGGTAATCAAGCTAGGGAAAGAATTGTATTATAATTTTCTTGTCAGAAAAACAAGAGAAGGCTGTTACAAGGTCTCAACACCATAGACAGACTGCCTGTTCAAAGCTACAGATGTTTAACTATTGCTTGATTTCAGTTAGCAGAAGACACTGAACCAGGTTCTGGCTTCACAGGAAACGAGTTGACACACTCTACGTGGTTTCTCCAATCTAGACACAACTCATGAAAGGATAGCGTGAGAGATATGAGAAGGCCGTCGGAAGAACAGAAGTAGAGCATCTGATCAAATCTTCTTCCCTCCCATTACCCTGCTGAACTCACCAGCTCAAAGCTCAGAAGCTGCCGAAAATGAGAAGGAGCCACGGGGACAGGGAGAGGGCCGGACACGCAGGAAGAAGTTACCCTTTTGTCTTCTTGAGCGAAAGTCAAGTTTATAGTAACGAAACTCCAAAATGCTTTTAATTCTTCTCAAGGTGTGTTGAAAATCTCTACTCTGAAGCTTAACTAACAGACCTTACTAAATGAAGAGATGTATCATATGTGTAGACCAGAAGACCAACACAGTGAAGACAACAACTCTTCCTCGACTCATCTAGATACTTAACAATCATAGGCAAATCCTAGGAAAGCAGAGACAGACATCCTGATTGAAAAATACAGACCAAAGAAAACGCAACAAAGCTGGGCGGTGGTGGCACACGCCTGTAATCCCAGCACTTGGGAGGCAGAGGCAGGCGGATTTCTGAGTTCGAGGCCAGCCTGGTCTACAGAGTGAGTACCCGGACAGCCAGGGCTACAAAGAGAAACCCTGTCTCGAAAAACCAAAAAATGTAACAAATGATGCTGTTAAAAGGAACCGGATGGCGAGTGGAGACCGCATGACTTGTTGACTCCATATTGAGCTACAGAAATACTCATCTGGACCCCAGACCACAGGGGAGCCAGGGAACACAGAAACACAAATTCATTTAGAGAAAGGCTCCAACAGCATTCAATAGGGACAGAACAGTCCTGCTTTGATCAACATGGGGATAACTGAACATCTCTACATTTAAAAAAACAAAAAACAAAACAAAAATAGCAGGTTGTACCTTATTTTTTATTGGATATTTTATTTATTTACATTTCAAAGGTTATCCCCTTTCCCTGTTTTCCCTCTGGAAACCCCCTATTCCATCCTCCCTCCCCCTGCTTCTGTGAGGATCCTGCCCCACCCACCCACCCACCCACCCACTCTTGCCTCCCGGCCCTGGCATTCCCCTGCTCTGGGGCACGAGCAGAAGGTTGTACCTTAGATATTAGGTAATTTAAATGGGTAACAGAGCTAAGTACAAACTAGAAAGTTACAATTTTCTCCAAAATAAAAAAGAATCTCTATCATATGGACTTTGACAATGAGTTCTTAGGACACAGAATTAATAAATATAAGAAAAGCTTGGGAAACTGGGTCACCAAAATTAAAAATAACCCAAAGGAACATTAAGAAATACTTTTCTAGAATGATGAGACCATTCTGCATGCTAATGGTAGTCAGCTTTAGAAAACCCTACGTATAGCTTGAATACCTACCTGTAACTGTGTCTAAAAAGTCTCCTTATTATGTTGACGGCTTAAAAATAAGTCTCTACAGAAAACAAGATTGAAGAGATTGCCCCTCGGTTAATGATTTATCCTTGTCCCTAAAAATCAGAACACCCCCTGATAGAAGGACCTTGGAGAATATATGCACTTTCACTTGGCAGTGTGTATGCATTTATTTCTAGAGGGAGGAGGGTGCTGTGCTCTAAGAACTAAAATGGATTAGATATAATCTGAAGTCCTAAAGATATTATCTAGGCATTAGAATCAAGCCATTTTTTTAAATATGTATTTGTTTGCTGCACATGATGTATATAATGTATATGTGTGGTTGTGGGGGGATGTATACAGATGTGTGTGTGAGAAAGAGAGAGAAAGAGAGAGAGAGAGAGAGAGAGAGAGAGAGAGAGAGAGAGAGAGAGAAAGGTGCCTATGTGCGGGTCAGAGGAGAACCAAGGATGACCTTGGATTTCTGTGACTTGTATTCACCTTGTTCAAGGCAAAGTCTCCTTGTAGTTCACCATTGCATATTTTAGGCCAGAAGGTCCACAAATGACCAGGAATTCTCCTACTTCCACCTCCCATCTTACTGGAGAGACACAGATCTACCTCCCATGTCACTGTTAATACACTGGGACCACCTCTCATGTCACTGTATAACTCTGGAATCTACCTCCCATGTCACTGCAGAACTGAGATCTACCTCCAATGTCACTGTAGAACTCTTGAAATCTGCCTCCCATCTCACTGTACAACACTGGGATATGCCTACTTGCCCTGTCACTGTAGAACTCTGGGATCTACCTCCCCTGTCACTGTAGAACACTGGGATCTACCTCCCCCTGTCACTGTAGAACTCTGGGATCTACCTCCCCCTGTCACTATAGGAACACTAGGATCTACCTCCCCTGTCACTGTAGAACTATGGGATCTACCTCCCTTGTCACTATAGGAACACTGGGATCTACCTCCCTTGTCACTATAGGAACACTGGGATCTACCTCCCCCTGTCACTATAGGAACACTGGGATCTACCTCCCCTGTCACTGTAGAACTATGGGATCTACCTCCCCTGTCACTGTAGAACTATGGGATCTACCTCCCCTGTCACTGTAGAACTCTGGGATCTACCTCCCCGTCACTGTAGAACTCTGGGATCTACCTCCTGTCACTGTAGAACACTGGGATCTACCTCCTGTCACTGTAGAACTCTGGGATCTACCTCCTGTCACTGTAGAACTCTGGGATCTACCTCCCCTGTCACTGTAGAACACTGGGATCTACCTCCCCCTGTCACTGTAGAACTCTGGGATCTACCTCTCCTGTCACTGTAGAACTCTGGGATCTACCTCCCTCGTCACTGTAGAACTCTGGGATCTACCTCCCCCTGTCACTATAGGAACACTGGGATCTACTTCTCATGTCACTGAAGATCACTGGGATCTATCTCCCATGTCACTGTAGAAGTCTGGGATCTATTACCCCGTCACTGTAGAAATTTGGGATCTACCTCCCATGTAACTAGAGAGCACTGGAATCCACCTCCTAGCCTGAATGTTTTATTTCTTAAGCTTTCAGAAATAAGGAAAAAGTATTACAAATTCAAGACCAACCTCAGCTACATAGTTACAATTTGATGCAAAAGGGGGACAAGAAACATAAAAGTATTATAGTAATACCTTTTCTTTGTAGCGATATTGTAAATATAAAGTACCATTTTAGTTCAGTATTTTACAATCTGACAGTTTATCAATTAATTCAAACTATCTTTCATTTTTGAAGAGAGGCCTGAATCTTTTTCTCCAGACTAGTCTCAAACTCACTGGATAAAAGTGATCCTCTAGTGTCAGCCTAGTATGTAATTAGGACTATACATGTATGTGCTAATTATATATATTTAGGACACTAATACAGCCTAAATATATAATTATATGTAAATATATTATAAATATATTCATTGTTTTCATATTTAATATTTATAGTCAATTTTCAAGTATACAGATAGAAAATTAACTTTCAAAAATGCTAGGAATGAAAAAGTGTATTGAAGGAAGTAATTAAGAAACTATAAAATGGGTCAGGTAGCCGTGACTCTTGCCATTAATCTCAGCACGCCGGAGGCAGAGGTAGGCAGTTTGAGGCCAGTATGGTCTGATGAGTGAGTTAAAGAATATCTAGAACTACACAGAGACACCCTCTCTTAATATAATAATGATAATGATGATGATGATGATGACGATGATAATAATAAGCTATAAACTGTATGTATTATACTCATTTTCAAGAATTCTACAGCATTTGGCACATTATTTAGTATACAGTTAAGTATCATTTTGTAATAAAAAAAAATCCAAGAATTGTTTTTACCTGAAGTAGTTCACATAAGAACCATACAGGAATAATTGCCTTTATAATATAATATATTATATAATATACTAGACAATTCAAGCATGTAAATGAGTATGTTTCTGAAGTAATGTATTTTGAGACAGATCTGACTGACATATAGGAAAACGAAATTCTACTAGGGAGTCCAGCAGGGAAAAGGTCAGCAGCAGCAGGCAAGGACTCAAGCTGCACAGGTGCTCTGCAGACCCATTCCGGAAGTGCCGACGCTTGCCTGGTAAAGTCTCCTGGGTGATGTGGGTGAAGAAGTCAGAACATATATACCTCCACTGAGATAAGCGCTAGGAGACCCGCAGCAACTAAACTGGGAGGCTGGCATAGCTGTAAGCTAAGAGATTTTAGCCAGATGTGGCTAAAAGCCCAGCACTTGGGAGTCCAAAACAGGTGGATCTCTGTGAGTTCATTGCCAGCCTGGTCTACATGGTGAGTTCTAGGACAGCCAGTGCTACATTATAGAGCCCCTGTGTCAAAAAGCACACACAGAGTGAAATGAATTAAGAATAGAACATTTAGTATTTTAATAAAAGAGAATTTTGATACCTATCTTTTAAAAGTCGACATGATTTTCTAGGAAACACTCAATTTCATTTATTGCCAACACATCGCAAATAACATTTTAAACTACACCTCAAAGGGACAAGGAGAGGCAACTGTGCATATACGAACGGCGTGGATTAAAAACTGAAACCCTGTAACGCTGGGGCAGTATATCATTTATGCTAAATCGCCTTGGCGGCTTTTTTGTTTAGTCTCGTCATTTGTGGTCTGGTTCGCGGACTGTAGGCAGGATTTCATGTAGCTAGCCTCAAACCTGCATGTAACCAAGGTAACATGAATTCTTGATTCTTCTGTCTCCACCTCCCAAGTACTAAGACGCACAACCTATAACGCAGGGTTCTAATTCAGCATCATAACACACATGCTCCCTTTATGTAGAAAACAGAGGCCTAAAGTTTTTGCAATCTCATCACAGTGAGCAGTCTCTCCCACACCAAAACAACAGCAGCAGCAACAACAACAACGATCCCATAAAAAAAATGAGATACCAAAACTTTTGGAGAAAATTGAGAAGTAATATTTCTCTTAAGTATTTTGTTACTGCAGGTCACGTACTGCATAGATGTGCTATTAGTAATCACAACAGCTGGAGTTTTTAAAGCCTGACAACAATCATAAAGGCTTTTTTTTTAAGTTAGCAAACAAAACTAACATTGCTTGCAATCATCTACTGTAGACAGGCTTATAACGAGGGACAAGATCCTTTACCTCTACTCACTTTCCTTATAAAATTTGGTGTTAATTAATCTAATCATAATCGGATACACATGAGGACATTCGGGTGCAAAAGTTCCAGACTCTCTTGAACTCTGTCCCAATTAAAACCAGAGAGTGACGGTTCGGCCCCGGCAGATGTGACAGCAGGCTCCAAAAGGGCAGACCTCGGGGAGCCAGAGGCAAGAAACATCTGCGGACAGCTCAGCATTCCCAGACGTGGAAAAGCAACAGTCCTGGGCAAAAGAAAGCCCTCTTAGCTATAGGTGAAAGAGCAGGGACTCGTGGACAGGAGCAGCGGAGATTAAGGCGGACTCAGATTAACCCTGTCGCCACAAGTCGGAACCGATTCAGGTCATAAGCTCAGACGTTGAAATGATTTCAGCATTTAGCGATAATGGGAGAAACTGCAGGAAAGATGCATTTCAGAGAAGTCTGGGATAAGCGTTTTAATATGTAAGGGGTAAATAAAAGAAACATCCCCTGAAAGACAGGGCCTCACTAACCCTGGTTCTCTGTAACCCTGGACACCATCTTTCCTTTAATGTGGAATTGAAGAGGTGCTTTACTAAGCCACTGATGAATTCCTGTACTAACTTTACTTTCCACACAGTAACTGGATCCAAGGTTTGCACACCATTTGTCCTCAAGAACGAGGAGGGTCCTTCCGTGTGTACAACTGCCTTGTAAGATGCCAGGAGCAGAATGTGTTCTCACTCCAGAACCTTCCAGAGGTAGAGAAGAGAGCTCTATCAGGAAACTGTTTTCAACATCCAATTTCTATGGCTGATTCAACAGCCGATGCGATCTTTTTTTTCCCCTCTTGAAAATCCTCCATTTTGTCTAGAATTTCTAATTTAGCACCTTCCAGATCTAGTGACGGTGTTGTTGTTGTTGTTGTTTGGTTTTGACCGTGAAACATTTAACCCAGCTCGGCTGGCCGGGTGCTCACCGCCCCCTGCCAGGGTTCTGTTCTTGGAATAAACGGGCTGTCTCACAACTCGACCCTCCTCACCGCCTAACATTTCTCTGTGTCTCTAAGAGTTCCTTTTCTTCCCCGAAGATGGATGGCTCCCAGCCTGTTCCTTCCTTCTTCATGTTCACTACAGTCTTCCTTCTTGGCATTGACAGTTAACAAAATAGGCCAAATTTCTTAGCTCATGGTCTCTCATCTTTAATGTTCATAATAATAATAAAAAAAATCACAGTTACCGGCTTCTAAGTGTAGGCCACCACTAATACTAGATCCTGTCCTCAGGCCTATTCATTTTAATTTTTTTTCTTTACTATTCTAAATGTTTAGAGACATTTGATCATTACTTGCAAGCGGCTGATTTATTTTATTTGAGCTTTATTTTAAACACTGTCTTTGGACTGAAGGATTCCTATCTATGCAAATAAACTAAGTTTTCTATCTGAGCTAGCTGGTCATTAGTTTTTAACAAGTTTCTTGGGCACACTAAGCACATTTTAACTTTAGTCTGATGCCTTACGCTCTCTCTTAATTAAGTAAGTATCATTGTAATGGTCTATGCAGGTGAGGTTTTGTACCAGCTTGGGGACTTCCTTGTGAGTAGCAGCCCTGAGCGGGAGGTCTGCGTGGTTTCTGACTTTAGCTCTGATGGGGTTTCTGCCTCTATCGTCCAGCCATAGCTGCTGGCTGCGAACAGTGTGTCTGCCTTATTCTAAATCATCACTTAGGGCACCTGCCTTTGATTTTAAAGCCACACCACTGCATGTTAGAATAAATGCTAAATAAAACTAATGGGATGTAATCAGGGAATCTGTTAGCACCATCCTGGGGAAAGGCAGATGTGAACTTGATACCATGTCCTTCAGCTCTGGCTGTCTTCTTTCCTCCTTTCTACTGAGCCCAGCTTTCTAGGGTAAAGTGTACCAGGCTTTTAAAGCACTCCAACACATGTAAAAAGTTAAAGCTAGCATGGCACATTACAACTTTAAAAAAAAAAAAAAACTCTTAAAATTTAGTTTTGAATACATAAAACAAAAGGTTCACAGAAAATTTTAATTCCTTCTTTATCACCCCATTTATAAAAGAAATCACTAACTGAAATGGTTAGAACCAGAAATAACTGGTTTGTTGCCCCACTCACATAATCTTAAAAAGTAAGAACAATGTTTCTCTTTATAGCCAAACAATGTGGTTCTTACTACAACATCCACTAAATAGTCTCACTGGCCATCAGCTCTGTACTACACAACAGCGAGAAAAATGTTAGCACAGAACTCCATTCTCCGTGATACCAACATTTGGAATAGTAGAACCATTCTCACTGGTAACTGATTTCTCTCACTTGTAAGAGAAAAGTCTTTCCGTTAAATTAACTATAAAACACAGTCTTGAATTTCAAGGAAAAAAGTTAACCTTCAGAACTATGTGCCCAAATATCTGTAGAATCAGACAGAGTTGAGAAGGAAAATACAGCTTATCTATTTCAGTATTTTGGTATCTGATAACATTCTGCTAAAGTACTTTTTAAATACCTAAATACAAAGGAAGTACCTATTCATCACAAACCATCTGATCTAATAAATTTTTATGTCTAAACAGCGCAATCTCTGTATCCGGGGCCATTCAGGGCGTTGTCACTTCACCCATGAAATCAGGAGTCTGAGAAAAAGGGGATAAAAAGGAAGACACAAAAGGGGTTTTGTGGTCTAAACTTGTATAACATTGGTTGCTTCAGCTGAACAAAAATAGTTCAACTCTAGGAATGGCCTTTAAGAAGCTATTAGAGGAGTTTCCTAGTATCAGTCAGCATAAGTAAATAACAAGAAGATAAGTAACCACTAAGTATTTAATGTTATCCCTTCGTACATGTTATATTCTCAAATCTAAAAAACAAAAACTCTAACAAACTTGTAATTGATCCATTTAAAATGTCATCGATCAATTTAAACACCAACTGTGTTCATGTTCCCACAAGAGGACTACAGTAGTCATAGACAGAATATGCCTTTTAAGAATTGTTCCTCTAAGGACTCGGATTTCTAACTCACAAATGAAATATATTTTGCTCCTCCCACCCACCCTTTTAATGTTGGGTGTAAAGTTATTTTACATATAGCATATATGTGTAGATAGACTTTCTAAATAAATATTTCCCTTACTTTAACTATTTCATTAAAAAAAAAAAACTAGAAAATGAATTGTTGTGTGGTTGGGGGCAGGGGGAGAGGAAAATGAAGAACTAGGAAAACCAGGTGCCTTGCCTCAAGTATCATTTGTCAGTTCTTGACCCTGACTAGAGGCTACTTAACTCGCAGGGGCATGTGACTCAGTGGATGAAAAGGGAAAAAAAATCTAGAATTATTCAAATTAGAAAATGGCAGCCAAAACATACATAATAGATATAATCTACTTAGAAGACAATCCCAGGGGCACCAGCGGAGTATGGGTCTGGTTCCAGAAGTGTCATGTCACGCTGGGTATGCCCCTGAGCACAATACACAGAACCAGCAAAGTCAGGGAACCCCAACTGAGTTCCAGAGAAGGGTAGGACTCTGAGCAAGAGGAAAAGATCTCTTAGCATGGCCGCTGCATCTTTATATGCTAGGTTACACGGGTCAAGAATGATGCAACATGACAAATTAAAAGTCTTTTAAGAAGCACTGTCATGGAGGTAGCAAGTTTCTTGATGGTATGCTCCTACATACTGGGCGTTGGCTGGCCGGGCCCCCAACCCTTTCCTCTCCCCATCGCTCTGCCTTCATCCCGCTTTAACCCTTTCATCGCCAGGATTCCCACTTCCAGGTTCTTATCTTTTAAATCTTTCATTTTATTACATTAATATAAAAACTAAAAGACAGATTGGTACACTCTGCAGTACTAGTGCCGGAGAGGCCTTGGCAAGAATACTGATGGAAGCTTCTCCTCTGTGCTGCAGGAGGAGGCCTACCTCAAAACACAACACTAGACTAATGTGGTAATGTGCTGTGTATAAAGTCACAATGGAATCCCATTGTGATCATGGTCCTCTGATTGCGTGCATTCACATAGAGTTGTAGGTCAGAAAGTACTAAAAGTGTGAGGCCAGTCAGGGCCACAGAGCAAAACCCTATCTCAAAAGCTAATAAACCTGAAACAGAAAGATGGTGCAGCAGGTAAAAATATTTGTCACACAAAAGGCCTCCATGCAAGCTCACATGTACACACACACACACACACACACACACACACATCATATACATACACACTGATAAAATTTCTTAAAACTTGTAGAACTGTATGTACAAATTAAGGACCAGAAAAATAATGCTGACTCCAATGTCTTCGAAGAATCCTAGATTCAACAAAACACAGGACGGTACAGTGACTCCAGTTTGAGAACTGAAGTCCCACGATCTGGGACCATTTATGTCGGTACGTTTCAGCTTTCCAGACTAAAATGCAAATAGATTCACAGGTTTTCTCCCAGTGCTCTTGGTTCTAAGACTACTGGGTTTGTTTTGTTTTGACAAGGTTTCTCTGTAGCTCCGGATGTCCTAGAACTCACCTTGCTGTGCTCTAACTCACATAGATCTTCCTGCTTCTGCCTGTTGGGACTAAACGCATGGGAGCCCCCATGCCTGGCTAAGACTTCTAGGTTTTAAAAGGTAGCACTGACAAAGTGCCCATCTGAAAGACTGTGAGATGGAATCAACAACAAGGAAACCAAAGCAGGATGGAATCAACAACAATGAAGCCAAGGTGCGCCCCAGAAATACTTGCAGGTTTCTGCTACCATGTTAAGACTAGAAATACATCAAGAACTGTGGCAGCGGCCAGCACAAGTTCAAAGGGAAATGAAGTTTTCACTTACATTCACCAAGTTAAACTCTAGACATAGTTAACACTTAGTATCCTCTATTGTGGCATTTTCTCTTCTGACAGTCAATAGTTCAGAGGCCTAAGACATCCAAGAGCATTTTCTCTCATTTTAAAACCAGCATGTTCTTGGTTTTCCTGACCCCAAGCCACTGAATTGCAACCACATTTTCAGCAGACAGGAGCACACACCACAAACTGAAGCTAGGTATCGCAAGTAGGTGGAGGTATTTTGAGACACACTATTTTTTAATCAACATCTAGCACTACAAATGAGATGAGAAAAAAAACATTTTATTTCTGAGATTTGTGATATTATATAAGAAACTAGGTAAGCCAAGAACATTCAAATGCCTTTCCATTGTGAATCTCTGCTTTACCAGATATAATAATGTATATGGAATATTCAGCACCACTGTTTTACAAAAACAAAAAAAATTATATTTGGAATCCACCACATATAAAACTCAATTAGCTAGTGGGCAGTCCCTCAGTCTTGTGATTTGTCCAGTATGGTAGGCAGGTCATAGTCTGCCTTTGAGATTCGGTAATGCACTTAGTTCATTATATGTTTAACAATTCCCAGTCTGAAATAGAGCGTGCAGATGAACTTTAATTGAAGCACAGCTCAGTGATAAGCACCTCTCTAGCTAGTTCCAAGCTCCAGGTTTGTTCTCCAACACCGAAGTCAATTCAATTCATAAGTCCAGTTTCAATTCGTAAAGCAGTGCTGTCTATCAATGTCAGCAAGAGCATTTGCGGCACCACTGAGGTAATGACAAGCGAGAGTCACCTAGTCTAGTGGCTCCAGAACGGTGCTTTCACATTGCACACCTGTGACTGCCAACACCGTTTAATCTTTCAAGTTGTAAAACAAACAACTCAGCACCCAGATTGACCTGTATAAAAATACACATGAGTTAATCTTCTGGTGCAGCTCTTGGTGTACAACAAGCCCTCGGTATCTGCTACCTGATTTTACTGTTAAAACCATAGCCACAATATCCTATTAATACAGTATGGGCAAGCAAAGTCACTGTGATGTTAATCATTATTAATCATTATTAAACAATAAAGTGAAAACCAACTCAGTTAATTTTATATTTTCCCATGATGCAACAAAGCCAAATAAAATCCATTTAACTAAACTCAATAATAAATAATAAATGAGGGCTAATGAATTCACTCCCAAGATTTGGGCATTTAGTTCTTTCAGTAACAATTTTCTTAAGGACTTGAGATAAACGTATTTAACTTCCACATCTAAAAGAAAGCCAATATTTAACATTAACTTTTTCCAGAATCAGATCTCAGAGAGTGATATATGTGATTGAGTAGTGTGCCATCAGATGACAGGCAGATACGCTGGCACCGGCACGGTATTTCACTTCTTCACTACACTCAGATGCTTCCTCGAGGTCAACTCCTTTATACACCACAGCTAGACAGTACAAGAGACTGAAAACACACACACTGTCATAAAAGGCCTTTGTTTAATCAACACTGACGAGTTCATGGTTGTGTGTGCAGTTTACTGGATAAACAACAATGTACCCTTCAAGAGGTCTCCAGGGAATAAAGATACAAAGTCAGTGCTTAAAACTTGTCCAGGAGGAAGATTTTACCACAAACCATGGCTGCTTGGTTTAGCCAAAGCACCTCAGGGACTCCCATCATCTCCAGAAATCCACATTTCTCCTCAGTCCTTCTCAGCTTAGTGTAGACTTGGTACTGCCTTTGAAGCATTACCAAGCAGTAAAAAGTGATGAGACAATCAGCTGAAGTATCCCTCTCCCTCCTAAAAGACAAAATATAACAACAGATGTGCAAGAGCTACCAATTTCAGCTCCAGACTTTGCTCTCTAAAACCCAAAACACTCCTAGAGCCACTTGAACCTCTTGGGAAATTTATGAGAAAACTTAATGGAGATATTGATATTTCCAGTGAATTTTAATATGGTCACATGATTGCGTTTGTATCACAGGGAAAAGGAAGACAAGGAATGGCAGAAAGATCTTAGGATCCTGCTTCATGCACAATCAGTTCTAATTTCATTTTGCAAGAAAGAGAACAACGGCTATGAGAATTTAAGTCATGCTCCCAAGGTCACCCAGCCAAGGGAAAACAATGCTGTTTTCGTTCAGATCTATGTGTGTATGACATTCGAACAGGCAGCAAGAACTTTGCATTTTAAATTCCTTTACCCCGTCCACCCCTCCTAATCCTATCCCTGCCCACCAGGTACAGGGAACTGAAAGCTGGACCTCATGCATGCCAGATGAGCAGGACCATCAAAGGGCTTGGAGCCCCAGCCCAGCCCCAGAGGGTATGCTTTACAAAGCTTTTAAAATTCCCTATGGAAAGTCTCTCCTGTGCATACAAGAAGATAATCCTTCACTTGAATAAAATAAGTAAACCAGTAGGTACCAAATAATGAGCTACAATGGAGAAGATGCTTCCATTATCGTCTCTGGTTCCCTCATGAAAGCAAGGGTCACATACAGCAGTAGCTTTCACAGAGGACCAAAGGCTAGGATATGATTAATAGAGTCCATATAAGACTTCACATCTAGACAAGCAGTGGTGGTATATGCCTTTAAACACAGTACTCAGGAGGCAGAAGCAGGAGGATCTCTCTGAGTTCAAGGTCAGCCTGGTCTACAGAGAGTTCCAGGACAGCTAGGATATTCGAAGAAGGCCTGTCACAAAAAAATTAAACAAAAACAAAAGGCTTCAGATCTAATAAGGTAATAATAAATACTATCCAATCACATTCTGGCACACAGTGATCAAACACTGAATAAGTAAGTTGTACAATAATTTGCTGATCACATTTATCTCAAAGCTTCCACACTGAGGAGGAAGAAAATACTAAGACATCAAGACAAACATTTTACCAACGTTTCCTCCATAATGCCACCATGATACTGGTCTGAAGACAAAAATCAAAGGAAATCAATCTATCAAACAAACAAACAAAAAAAACAACAACAACAAACACCAAATATAGTTGATACGAGAGAGAGTGAGAGAAAGAGGGAGGGAAGGATGGAGGGACGGGGAAGAAGGGAGTGAGAGAATGAATATATCCAGGCAAGGATGTTTTTAAAAATATTTTGTTTTTTTTCTTTCTTCCATTTGAAAGCCAACTACCCCAACTCTAGCAAAAACAGGAAATTTCTATTGCTCTCTGAGGCTTTCTACCATGCTCCTTCGTTATTTATCCTTTCCATAACAAAGGCTGCAGAGGAAAACCGTCAATTTGCCACGGGTTGACTGACTGGCTACAGTTGAAGTAAATGACTCTGAACCAATAGTTATCTTTTAACCTTTTTTATTATTAATTTGATTGATGAACCCAACTTTGTTGACTTAAGAACCTGCAAGCTACTAAGCTAATTTGGGGAGAGGCTAATGCTAAAATCAAATCACTTCTACTCTGAGCAGACCTTGAAGCTGAACTTGTTTTGATCTTGTAGCAAAAAGGTGCAGTCAGAAATGTACACATAATGAATATTTAAATAAATAAAGCAGATGAATGTAGTGATGAGAGGTATGTTCACTAAAACAAAGCAGGACCGACACGAAAACACCGATCTATTCCTTATTTTATCTCACATAAGGAAACAATTAAATTATGTCAAGGCACAGCCTTGTGGCCTGGTTCTTAAAACAACAGAGGAAAAGGATTAATGCTACCTTTTCAAACATTTTTTAAGCAAGCATCACAAAAACCACAACTGGTTAAAGGGCTATGAATGGTTATAGAACAGTGTCCTCTGAGACTGAAACATTCTATCCTACAGGAAACCTCTTAACAGGAAGGTAAACAACTCAAAATAGCTCCAGGAAGTTCCTGAAACTCACCAGATTCACTAGGCCTGTCTGCCAGAGTAAGTAATAAAAGCTGAGAGTGTCTTCTCAGACTAGTGGGATTGAGGTCCAAAGAATGTCTCTGAGACCAGACCAGCTGCCTGGAAGAGGTTTAGACCACTGAGTCAGCTGGAAGGGACACTCTCCAACTTGCTGAATTACCTACTGGCTATGCTGTCTGCTCCTGGTTCCTCCGCATTTTGAGCTGTCATGTGTGCTGGGGTAGGTTTTGATGATACAGCTATCTGTGACTCATTTCTGCTCCTTCAAGTAACCCCTCACCCATATTTCTGTAAGTACCCACAATAAAACTCATTCTGTCACCAAGTTGGAATTTGGTGGTATCTGTACTTTGATCTGCCCCTATCTGGAGTGAGCAGATGTGTGTCGCATCTCCCCAGGAAGAATTTTATTACATAACAGGGTCATCCTTCCACAAACCATTTTTAAAATACCTTAAAGTACATATCCAGAGCCCTTTACCTGACATGCAAACCAGGGGAGGAAAAAAGGTGGAAGGTAGGTTTAGAATGTGTAATTATTTTAAAAATACAAATTATTTTACTACATCCTGTTTTTGTAAAATATAATTTGTTCAATCATCAAAGTCCTAACTATGGACAAAGCAATTGCTTAAGGCTGCTCATGAAAAAAAAAAATCAACGCAAGTTAAGTGCTAGTACAGCAAAAAAGTTGAACAGATCTTTACTTAAGTTTATCATTTTGTGTAAAAGCTTGCAACCCTGAAGGCAGTCAGGAAAAACAAATGTACGGGTTCAAGGATCCAGGGAAAGTTCAGGAATGTAGAATGAGGAACTTGGCATTCACTGACAATTGTGTGTTGCCTCTGGACAGTGAGCTGGGCCAGTAGGATTCCATGTGAAGAGGGCCAGGCCAGGGCAGAGACGGGTGAAATGCTCTACCTTTCCAGACAGGCCACAGGTGACTTCCCAGGTGTGGAAGGAATGTGGGTAGAAGCAGGCTGTGGGGGATGAGGCCAGAGAGGACAGTTAGGAGGACAGGAATCCACGCATCCCTGACAACAGTCAGCGGGATGCTGGAGTTGGGAAAGAACCTCCGTGTGAACCCACCCCAGGTTTGGAAATAGCCCTCTAAGTGTAATCTATAGTATGACAAAGAAGTAAATTAGAATTAAAGTCAACAACTGAGAACAGTAGGAAACAGAAGTTTAAAAGTTCATTAGATTCTAAAACTCTTAAAATATTCGACGACATGTCACCCTTGTGATACAAAAATATTTTCTGTGATTTGGGGTA
This sequence comes from Apodemus agrarius, assembly GCA_964023405.1. Classification (NCBI taxonomy): domain Eukaryota; kingdom Metazoa; phylum Chordata; class Mammalia; order Rodentia; family Muridae; genus Apodemus; species Apodemus agrarius. Next base: position 119,489,630 of record OZ030008.1, on the reverse strand, counting down.
AAACGAAGAAGGGACCTGTTGAGATGGGAGGTGACGAGGGAGACTGACCAGCACGGATCAGTCCACCTCAAAGAGTTGCTCATCGTAGGCTGAATGTTGGGCGCAGCTACACACACCCAGGATCTGACCGGAACAGCAATGCAGAAGTGAGACGGATGCAGTTACACCCTGGGCGGCGGGGACGTTAAGAGGAGGCCGCAGAAATCCAAGCAGAAAGAAACAGTGGTTAGTGAGTGTCCGTGAACCAGAGCCTGGTGGAATGTACTCCAGTAAGGCATACAGGAAGCCTCCAGGCCTCTGCTCAAAAGACCATAGCCCTAGGCAAAGGCTAGGTCACGGACAGCACTCAGTCCGAGCTTCAGCAGGACATAACTGGCAGTAGAAGAAACTAACTATCCACATTCAAAATCCAGGAACAGAACCACCAACTAGAAGAATGACCTGCAAACATGGGTAAAACTGGTTCTCAACCTGTGGGTCTCGACCCCACTGGAGTTCGAAGTGCCTTTTCATAAGGGTTGCCTATCAGATAGCCTGCATATCCACTATTTACATTATGATTCATAACAGTAACAGAATTACAGTTATAAAGTAACAACAAAAATTTTATGGGTAGGGGGAGTCCCAACATAGGGAACTACATTACAGGGTCACAGCATTAGGAAGGTTGAGAACCACTGATGTATCCAACTCCCAGGCAAAACTCCTTAAGTGTGTGTGTGTGTGTGTGTGTGTGTGTGTGTGAAGTAAACAACACAACTGAGATAAAAAGCCAAATCCCACTTCTCTAGTTTGGCAATTTCTAATACACTCCTCACAAGTCCATTTCGAGACCCCCTATGCTGAGACAGAACTAGGCAGAGACTGAATTCCTGCCACATTTTCTACATGTGTCAGCGGCAGGATCTATACCCTTTTAAGTTCAGTTCCAGAGCAGGGCATGGTGGCTAATACCTGTGATTCCAGCATTCAGAAGCATGAGGCAGGATCACAACGTTTGAGGCAGCCTGAGCTATTTGTCTCAAAGGATGAAGAAAAGGAGGAAAAATAAGAGAAAAAGAGAAAAAAAGAGGAAGAAGAAAATATGGAGGAGGAGGAGGAAAAGGAGGAGGAGGAGGAGGAGGAGGAGAGGAGGAGGAAAAGGTCAGCCCAAGAGTTGCCTCTCCCAGGAGGCCTCAGGCCTTCCTATGCAGCCTGAATGACTGGACTTACCAGAATGAGCAGCACATCCCTCGGCTACCTCCCCCTAACCAATTATGAACGTCCAGCCATGAGGAAATCTTACCTTTTTATACCTACTATTAACCTCCAGTTTCTGACATAAAGGCAATTTAACAATATGCTGAACAAACAAAACATTTTTCTAATTTCCAAGTAACTGGCCAAGTTTTGGGTAGTTACTTATTATGGAGATTTGACAGGAAAGAGTAGCCTTTATTTTATTTCTGGCAGATATTTAATAATGTTTTAAGATAAGGAACTATTGAGCACTATATAATACAAGTATCTTTCAGTTAAGGCAAAGGAAAATAAGCAGAACATCTCTAAAACAAGAATACACTAAAACACTAAAATGTTCCAATGAACAAAGCTGCAGCTCTCCACCAAGGTTGGAAAACACTGAAGGCAGGACATGCGGTGTTAACGGGTTCTAGTGTTAAAAGTTCTCGTAACAATCAGCTAGCTGGGCCTGGTCGCGCATTTCTTAAGTAAATCGTTCTAAGTTTGAGGCCAGCCTAGTCTATACGGTCAGTTCCAAATCAACCAGAACTACACAGCTGAAGGGGAGGGGAAAAATCAAATAAAACGATGAATAAGCAAGCAGAGATCTCTGTCCATCATGTGAATGTTTATGAGAAAAACAAATACTATTAGATATTTAAAGAGCTTCCAAAACATCATGAACCATCAAAGAAACAAGAAATAAAAAGAATAATTTCCCCTTAAATGGAAGCTGTGGTGGCTTGACAGTTCCAACTGAAAAACAGGAACTTAAGGAAAGTCTGCTGGTGGCAGAAAGATGCCCATGTCCAGAACAGGGGGATGTAAAGTGGAAGAGGAGGAGGAGGAGGAGGAGGAGGAGGAGGAGGAGGAGGAGGAGGAGGAGGAAAAGGAAGAGGAGGAGAGCATTCTTCAACAAGTTGATGCAGAGTCACCATCTAAAAACCTGTGGTGGGTTTTTCACCCACTTCCATTTCAAGTGCATCCTGGATTTTAAAAGCTAAAATGGTTTCTAAAGGATAGCTCAGAAGAAAATCAGTGAGGCAACAACTAGTTTTGACTTTTTTTAACTTGACATTTGGCCAACTGATGGCACCTCAGAGCTCAACTAAGGGCAAAAGCTCTTCAGATGTTGCCCAATTCTCCATCCACCGGACAGGCTGTGCTTTCAGAAGGACCCTTATCAGGACTTTGGAGAGGAGAACCTAGAAACATGGTTCCTTGCTTAGAGCACTGGCTACTCTTGAGGACCTGAGTTCAATTCTCAGTGCCTACCAGGCAGCTCACAACTGTCTATGACTTGACTGTAGCCAGTGAGATGTGATTCACTCTTCTAGTGTACAGGTAGACATGTAAACAAAACACATGCGCGCGCGCGCACATACACACACACACACACACACACACATATATATATATATACACACACATACACACACACACACATACATACTTATTTTTAAGGAGGAATTTGAAGAGAAAACACATCACTCATTCAAGTGGGAGCACTTATCTTGAAGCGTGTTCTCAGCAGTCTTTAGTGGTTCTCATCTTAGATACATGTAGTAGAGGGGGGCTATTTCTAATTACTCATGTGATGGTTGGCTTGCCGAATACCTCAGTGAGTACTGTCCAGCCTGTGCACCAAAGAAAAACTTCCCATGCACAACAAGTCGGTCAAAGGCTCAGAGACAAAGTCTTCTGGGGAGAAACCACAACTAACAATACAATCTATTTGTGTGCTTATTACCTTTCCTCTAGGAACGGTAATAAAGTTTTTTAATATAGACACGGTGTACTCTTACTATCTCTACATCTTACCAGGTAGAGCCTTTTCTAATGATTGCTACAGGCTAGAAAAAAAAATGTGCTTACAGAGAAAAACATTCCACGAATTAATGAGTCACAAAGCAACCTGCCTTACACTTGAGAAATCACAATCCTAAGCCAAATACCAACTACTGACTTTCTGAGTAAAGCCCTGAGAGCTGGGGCTGTGGAGTGAGCTAGTCCCGGCCCATGTCCATGGAGGGTCTGCCTTAGGAACAGTGGAACCTTCCTCTGATCCTCAGAAATCATGTGAAAAGCCCGTCATGGTGGCAAGGACTCTTGGTGGGGACAGAGTAACGCCTAGGGTTCTGTGGCTAGCCAGCCCAGCATATTTGGGGACTGCCAGCCCAGCGAGGGAGACCCTGTCCCAAAACAAAATGGGGGGATTGCAAGAGGGCCAGCTATGCCACTCTTGCATGTGTCATACGGTATGTAGATACTCCAAAATTTCAACCGCTCAGCTACAGAGATGTTGCATGAACGTGTGCCCGAGGAGTCACTTCTGTCCCTAAGTCTTCTCCCCAGGCACAGCTCCTTCAAATACATCCGGTGTGTCTTGTCGTTCTACAAACATCAGTCCCAGGTTTAAGGCAATGAAGATGCCTTGCCAGCGTATCTTCAGATGAGGAACAGCCTCCACTGCCGTCTGTCCAACTGGCAGCGTGGCCGGTGTCGCTGAGCCAGCCGGGCTGGCAAGGAGAGTTAACTGCCAAAGTTAACTGCCCTTCGCTGCCATGGCAATGATCCTCCCTCCTCCCGGGTTACGAAATATTCCCTGCAGGAATTTTCCCTTTGGCACCTTAGTAGCCCTTGCAGTCCGTGATCCTTGGTAAGGACAGCTTTCTCCACACTTGCCTTTACAAAGTCCGGCCAAGAAAGGCAGTTTTCATACCGCCTTTCCCAGAGTTCATTGAAAACCAAGCTGTGGAAAATTCTGACCAGGGGGGAAGAGAATACATACATTCCTACAATGTACATTCCTGTATGTTTTCTCAAAAGGCCCAGACACCTTACAAAGCAGACATGATGCCGTTTACGGCAGGAAAATTAAAAATTATTTGATTAACTGGCCTTTCAAATACTTGGGATGTTCCTTATATTAGCAAGGTATTACATGATCTCGGAGGTTGTTTGAAGATACATGTATGTAATATGTGTGTTTATATATACATATATATGCACTGATATACATACACACACATTGATATTATATTGAAGTGTGTGTGTGTGTGTGTGTGTGTGTGTGTGCGCGCGCGAGTGCAGGTATGTGCACACCACAGCACAATTTAAGGTCAGAAGACCACTCTCTGATATGGGTTCTTTCCTGCTACCTTGGAGTCCAGGGATGGAACTCAAGTTGTCATACGTGAGTGTAAGCAACTCGACTCTGTGAGCAATCTGCCAGCTAGACAAAGGTGTAATATTATTAAAAGACAGAATCACCTTTTCCTCTCAGCCAACATGATCATGTTCTATGAATATATTTTCCATGTCTTATAGTAATAGTCAGTGTACTTCCTGCTAATGCCCAACTCAATATCTGATAAAGCTGGTTTTCAGCAAATACAAATGCATGTTAATTTTAAAAAGTTAAGTGTTGATTAGAATAGAAAGATTTATCCTTAAAAATGGGTTATCTGCTAAACAGGCTGAACCCCATCTTTTCTCACTAACCTTCTCCCTTGCAAATCCATTCCTACTCTGACGCCCTGCTTCTTGGCCCTTTAAAAAAGCCTGCGAGGTCCCAACCCTTTCACGCTCCTGCACCCCAGAGTCAGGTGCTCATTTCCTCCACGGCACAGCTGAGAAGCCCAGAGCTGACCTGGGCTGTACTTATACCATGCACATATCTGAGCAGGGCAGGTAGCACAACTCTGAAATCCCTGTACTCAAAAGGCAAGTCCAAGGCCTGCCTGAACTGCACAGTAGGAATCTCTTTCAAAAAATCCCTAAAGCAACCAAAGCACCACAGAAGAAATGATACTCCTGACTCAGGAGGCGATTACATGCAGTTGGACCTTAGTTCAACTCCAACCAATGGCTAACTGCCTCTATTTCCCCCCCCCCCCAAAGAATGTCCCTTTTCTGGCACCTCACCCCTAATGACACACACATAGACCTCTAAAGGCGCAATTTTCTAGTCTTCAGTTTCTAGCTGTGGAATTAAACCTGCGGGTGGGTTCCTTCAGAGCACCAGACTTGGAAAATGGTCTTCTCCAGATGCTAAAGCTAACATACCTTTCAGTTAATGATTTCACTGGGAACAGTTCAAAGGCTTGAAAGGTGAAAGGTTAAACCGAACACCAAAACACAGAAGGCCTACTCACAGAACTTGCTAGGCAGACATTTCCAAAAGAATGTTAAGTAGCAACTTATAGCATAAACTTAGAGAGAAAACATGAATGTAATACATGCAGCCAGAAAATATGAATGATCAGGAAACCATCTAGAAGCATTCTATCTACCGTGTTATATGTGCTCTACCTTGGAAACATTGTGGACTTTAACGTTTAAACCAGTGCTCTGAGAAATGAATTGGTAAAATGCTGCTGACTGAGCTTCCATCAGGGTCCTACCTTAACACACGGCTGAATCCCCAAGATAGAATAAGAAAACTGCTTAACCCAACTTTCTCCAGAGTATTTGACCACTGAGGCTTTGTTGCATAAAATATGAAAATTTGTAAGATCATAACACATCAGGGAAATGTGAAAATGCCAATCATTTGCATTATTATTTCCACAAGGCAAAAATAGTTTTAAAAGTCACTACTTCTTTCGATATTCTGTATTAAGAATGTTCGTTTTGCAGTGAAAAATGATTTAAGAAAAACAAAGTTTTTAAAATTGTTTTGCCCCATTTAAGGTAATTCTGCTACACTCTGGCCTTGACGCACAGGCACTTCTCCAAGGCAGAACATACAGCAATTCCTAAGACACAGAGAGATTCCTAGAACAACGAGGCTTGGCTTTCAGACCTGCCACCCCCTGGTCACATGACTCTGCATAGTAAAAATTCAAGATACAGGCTCTTCTCCGGAACAAGTAACGGATGTCAGCTGGACGTTGCTGCTGAGCAGAGCAGAACATGTCAAGATGCTAATCTGCCAACAGGCGCTGGCATCACTCCTGTGACCAGTTTCAGGCAAGTCAACACCACTGCCTTTTTGTTCTTTTTGGGTGGTGGTGGTGGTTTGGTTTGGGGGTTGGTGAAGGTTCTCACTAGGTAACTCTAGTTGGCCCAAAACTCACTATATAGAACTCACATAGATCTGCCTCTGTCTTCCACGTGTTGGGATTAAAAGTGTATGTCACCATGCCCGGTATAACCAAAGTTATACTTGTACCTTTTAAAAGTGAAAGTCTGACTTCAAAAATACTCATTTGGGGAAAGTATATTAATTAAAAAAAAATATTTTACAAATAATTGTTTGACCTCTGCAGCTGTCAAAGTCTCTGCCATTTCGGAAATGACCTTGTGAAAGACACTGAGTTAACGTCACCTTGCGAGAAGCACCGTGTTTCTTTGAAAACTCTTAAATGCTGAGTTTATGCCTGGGTGTAACGAGAACATACCAACACTATCTGATACGAAAAAGCTGAGATTGTGTCAAGACATTTTTAAGGAGACTTTCTTCTCATTAAGAAAAAAAAAATAGTGTATTGGAGCTTGTCTCAAACAACTTAAAAATGTCTGGGACTGTATACAACTCAGTGGTAGGCAACTGTTACCCAGCATGCACAAGGTCTTGGGTTCAATTTCTGGCAAATATTTTTGTTAAAACAAAAAAACTACCTTTAAAATCAAAGTTAATATATGAATGCACCACCATTACCTTCACTGTCAAGTTTATAAACCTAGATTCACCTGGGAAGAGGAAATTTCCCTGAATGTGCCTCAGTCAGATTGGTCTGTGGACATGTCTATGGGGCACTATCTCTGTTGATGTTGGAAGGTCCAGCCCATGGTGACAGCACCATCTGTAGGCCAGTGGGCCCAGAACACAGAACTATATAGCAAAGCTAACAGAAAATAGGCCAGAAAGGGAGCCAGTAAGAACATCCCTCCACTGAGTCAACTTCAGTTCCTGCTAGAGCTCCTGCCCTGACTTTCTCAACGATGGACTGTGACCTGGAACTCGCTAGAAGCCACAGAAACCCTTCCTCTCTGACATGCTTTTGGTCAGAGTATTGTATCACAGCCAACAGGAAGAAAACCAGGAGACCCATTTAGCCGTATTTCCCCCCAATAAAGGCTCTTCAAACCAGTCTGTGAATCCAGGGCCTGTGTCTAAGAGTCCAACAGTCTGTCAGCCAGCATTCCCCCTCCCCCCCCCAAGACTGGGTCTCCATAACTGTCCAGACTTGCCTCGGGCGTGCATTCTCCTTCTGAAGCCACGCAGGAGCCAGGACACCAGGTGTGCACCACCTCACCTGTCACAATTAAGGCTTTTTGATCAAGGGTGGAAAGAGAGTCTCGGCTTTAATGACCCAAGACAAGCACGGTGCATGCTCCCCTCAAACACTGCACAGTGCACGGCAATCATCTCAGAGAGCCAAGATTAAGGAGTTCCAGGGACTCTTTGTGCTTATCAGTAGAAACTAAAGTCAGAATCTGGACAGAGACACAATTTTTCAGCATTTGCGGTGCACCATACCTCAGTTTCTTGTTTAAGCTAGGTAAGAGATCTGTTGGCAAAAGGAAATGTTCTCTTCAGCGTCTGGCCTGTGGTCACAAGGGTGGCAAGCTCTTACTTTCCTTGAATACAGGCGAGGCTGAGTGTCACTTCACCACAGAAAATGCTGTCACTGCCTAAATCTCACCGAAATCAGAGAAAGGCACGTTCAGGTGTTCCCACTAGATGCAGGAGGAAGTGGATTCCCGGAAAGGCCTGAAGGAATGATCAGAAGTACAGTCTGGCCTTCACCTTGCTAGCACATTCCTAATCTAAAGGGGGGAGCAGGGGTTACAGTTCTTCCTGGGAAAAAGCAAGAGGCAGGTGCCTGGAATGGATGTTTAGGAAGCTTCACCAAATCTCATCCCCTACTTCCTGGTAAAGTTAAATGAGAAATGGGTGTCCCTGTCCCTCTTTGGTTTCTTGTTAGTTGCCGTAAAGATAGCAATATTACAATGGACCGCTTTCGAATAATTGTGGACCGCTATTTGAAATTTACCGGACACGACACGGGCGTGGTACCTTGCAGTCTTCCTCCCAGTTTGATTCTGTGGTGCTAGACTTTTCTACCACCAGAGGAATCACACAGTGCCCACGCCAACAAGCAACGCAGAAGAGATTCACTCGGCACCTGATCTTCTGCCCAAGCTCACCCTACAACAGCAGCCTGCCAAGTGCCATCTGATTTCTGGATGGACCAGTTTTCTTTGAAACCAAAACGAGCGCTGTTAAATGCCAGAGAGCCGAGCGTGCTGGCTCCTTCCATCGGAGGACTGTAAGCAGGCTGAAGCTCTGAAGAGAGAGAATCTGACTCACTATGAAGTGCTCCAAGCTTGGCTCCGTGGGGTCACCTGCCCCTTGTTATCATCATTACACAAAAGGGCTTTTTGTTTTGCTTTAATTAAACTTCTTCACTGATGATTCCGCACATGTCTATAATGTGATGACGTCATTCCCCACAGCCATCCTCACCTCCCGCCTCTCAACCCCTTCCTCACCTCCCGCCTCTCATGTCCCTCAAAGGTTTTACTGTTTTGTTGTTGTTGATTTTAAAGATAAAGTCCAACTTAGGAGTTCATCCTATTTTAGGCGACTATAAAATGCCAACATATTGCCAAAATATCCTTAGAAAAAGGAAAAAAAATCCACACAAACATTTCTATGAAAGTTTACAATTTTACATCCGTTTTGGAAAAGAAAACAAAAACCAAAAAAACTCAGCAGCATTTAAATCTTGGGAGAAAAAAAAAAAACATTCAAAACCATCAGAGAAAAGGATGTGTTCTCTAGGTGATTTTTTTTCTTTTTCTGGCAGTCTGGGAAATATAGGTTTTGTTACCCGAGACAGAGTCTCATCATGTAGTCCAAGGTGGCCAGACCTTCAGATCCCCCTGCCTAGGCCTTCAAAATTCTGGATTGCAAGAGTGTTGGGAATTACAGGCCTGAGCTACCATACCTGACACAGTTTAATTTCCTGCCCCCATAATACTTCCGAATTCTCAATCTCTTCTTTCTAGAACTAGAACAAACAACCCATTCATAATTCTATCTTCTGTTTCAATCTATTGTTGTTTATGTCAACAGGCCAGTTCCTCTGCTGACAGGGATCCTGCACTAAAATGCCAAGGCCGCTGACAAGTCAGATTTTTCCAGCCTTGACACAAGTTAGGAATGAGTAGGTCTACTTTGCCTGCTTGTGAGGACTCCACAACTGCTTCACTTTCAGCACCCCAATCTGCCTTAGAAACCAACTGCTCTTTCCCGTCCCTATTCAAACAGGAATGTTAAACCTGTCAGTGAGAACAGCATTGTCTCTGTGTGCTATTACTTTTGACCTGTAACAGCAACACTGAAAATGTTAATTTTATTAAAGATTATATTTCGTATAATTTCAGAAGAAATGAGCGTGTTTTGTAACATAAACAAGGCTAGACGGAGGGACTCGAGAGAGAGAGGGAAGAACTCTGCACCTGCGACTTGCTGATCCTATGTGTCACAGCACTGGAGAAGCAGCCAGCAGTCAGTGCTTATAAAAGCACAGTTACTTCAGCCCCTCTCGTACCACATAGTAGAGCTTCTCCTTCTTTACTAGATGAGCAAAGTCCCTGCGTACACCCCCAACAGCGACCTAAGAGTCCAGTTCCCACAGCTTCAAATGATTCCTACTGAGGAGCTAATTGTTGGTGGTCTCGGTATGCTAGAAATTAAATTAAAACCTGCCGCCATTTCCACAAAAGGAGCAGCCAGGAAGAAACACGGCCTCAGGTTTTTCCCATTTCACTGGAGATGTAAAGATACATTGTGAATACTTTGTAGCAAAAGGTAGAACGTGAGGCAAGAAACAAACCTAAACACCTGCCAATGCGTAAAACTAACAACAACAACAATCTAAGTCACTTTATAAAGAACAGGAGTGATTGCTAAAGTCTGCTAAGGTTAAAGTAAGAATTACTGAGTAAAGAAGAAAATGATATGCCAACATACATTTGTTTATGACATGGCTTCCCGTGTCATAAGCATAAGGTTCTTGAGCACCAGAGAACAGGCTAGTGACCATGAAAGGAAATCCTCATGTTATGGAATTAACTGAAATTTTACATCTCATTCCCTATAAAAGATTATTTCTGTTGAAGACTTCATTGTAGCCAGAGTGATGCCTTAGCGGTTAAGAGCACCCACTGCCCTTACAGAGGACCCAAATTTGGTTCCTAGCAACCGCATCAGATGCCTTACCAACTACCTGCAACTCCAGCCCCAGGAAATCTGATAGTCCGAGGGCACCTGAACTCACATGTGCTCATAAACATAAAACTCACACACAGACACTTAAAAAGTTTAAAAGACAACTTCATTGGTGTGCTAGCACTAAACTCTATTAACTACTGTGTTGCACACTATTTAAATTATGCTTGTCTCTGCATCTGAGAACAATTTTAAATTACAGTATTCAAACAAATTATAAAACTAGAGCTGGGCATAACCAGCCATGAGGCCCTGGGTATGACTCCTAGCAGGGGCCGGAGGGGACTGGACAGGAAATGCTCATTTTGTTGTTGCTAGTGTATTGTGATTTGTCTTGGTTTTACTTGTTTCGAGGTTTTGTCATTTTGTTTTTTGTTTTGCTTGTTTTTGTTTTGTGGTTTTTTGAGTCAGTTTCACACTATTGCTCAAGCTCTTGTCTAAACTCAATGCAATCCTCCTGCCCCAGCCTCACACACGTGCTGGGATTATGAGTATAAGCCACTTGGTCACACTGGGGAATGTTAATGTTAACCCCAATCACCTTGGGGGTAAGGGGTCTACCTGGCAGAAATGAAGGGGCTGGAAAGAGCTCTCTCACCATTATGCCATTTCATGTCATTTAAATACACCCCGGACTGGAAGAACAACTTGATAAATGACACAACTCAGGCACATTAAGGAGTCTCCTTCACTGACACAACTGTCAGTCAATTAGACTAAGGATTAGAGCCTCTCACTCCCATAGTACTTTGGTTGTCATGGTGACAAAATAGTGACAGAACCAACTTGAGAGAGAGAGAGAGAGGAAGAGAGAGAGAGAGAGCGCGCGCTTGAGCTGTAGCTCAACAGCTTCAGTTTGGGGCCCAGAAGGTAGGGAAGCCATGACTGATTTCTGGATAGCCAGACCCTAGCTGAGGCTCCAGCTTTGGAAGACCATGAAGCAGAGCTAGAACCGGAAACTAGTCTACAGCCCTCAAAAGTTTATAGTCTCTGAGAGCTAAACCTCAGCCTCATCCCAAAATATCCTTCCGAAACTGTGCTGCCACCTGGGGACCAAGTCCCCCAAACATGAGCCTGCGGGAGACATCTGCCAGTTGAGCCCTGCTCTATCGCCCAGAGTGACAGAGGTTGCTCTTGAAGAGGGCGTACATAATCTTGTACATGAAACATTCTAAATAATCTAAGATCACGGAGGTGTTTCACAGCAAGGCCATAGATCCAAACCCTCGGAACAGCTTGTTCAACGTCAGAAGAACGTTTTTCCACCATCAGAAACGGTTATCGTTCATTTATCAACCCTCCAAATATAACATGTTCTGAGCTGTTTGTCTCTATTTTTTTTAAATCTTCATCCCAAGTACAAATGTGATCACCCTGACATTCGCCTTTAACAAATAATCCATAACTCATCTATCCTAAGCAGATTAAAAGACCTCTCTCCCTTCCAATCTCCCTGAAGTTGGTTTTTGAGGTAGCGTAAAAATGTTAACTGATTACAGAGGGCTAGAGGAAAGAAACTAATATACACAACTGATATACAATTTTTAAAAAAAAAAACTGCATATGAAGAGTTGTTATCCCAAATTGCAAAAATGTTGCCATTTCATTTTGAAAATAAACCCTAAGGTCAGGTTTCTTCTATTCCTGCACAAACATCATGACCAAGAAGCTAGTTGGGGAGGAAAGGGTTTATTCAGCTTAAACTTCCACACTGCTGTCCATCATCAAAGGAGGTCAGGACTGGAACTCAAGCAGGTCAGGAAGCAGGAGCTGATGCAGAGGCCATGGAAAGATGTTACTTACTGACTTGTTTCCACTGGCTTGCTCAGTTTGCTTTTTTATAGAAGCCAAGACTACCAGCCCAGGGATGGCACCACCCACAAGGGGCCCTCCCGACTTGATCGCTAAGAAAATGCCCCACAGCTGGATCTCATGGAGGCATTTCCTCACCTGAAGCTCCTTTCTCTATGAGAACTCCAGCTTGTTTCAAGTTGACATGCAAAACCAACCAGTACACATGATTTCTATCCTTAAATTTTGGGACTTGAAATGCATATGTCACTACAAATAGCCTTTCCTTGACAGGGTTAAACTGTTTGGTCTCTAAAACTAAGTTAAAGGCCTCTGTTCTGGACTCCCAAGCAGCATTACCTTTGTCCCGCTTACATGACCCTGAGAGGATCTGGGATAGCCCGCATGGCTTTGCATCATTCCCAGAAAATGTCCTAGGGCCACAATGGCTCATCCACTACGTGATGACTAACCTGGGACTAGTTTCTCACCCACCACCCAACTCACACTGCATGATGAGTAACACTACAACCAACGGAAGGTTTGACCATCTGCTTCCGCGAGCGTAAACCGTCTCAGATGCCTTCAACGATTAGAGTGAAATGGCCAGAAATTTGACAAACTGCTTCTTGACAGGGAATCTCTCAATGGACATGGTGGAGTCTAGCAGATCTGAAGTTACGAAGTGTTTACCGCCTGGTGCCTGTGGCATCGTTTGTCGTTCCAGGTGCCCAAACCATTACTACCTCTGGCTGACTCCACCTGGGTGTTCAAGCCATTCCAAACATCCTTGCGATTCCACATACCAAACTGGGCCTGGTGGGTGAGGACTGGAGACAGGCAAATCCCCAGTGCTTGGTGGTCCAAAAATAAGGAGTGCAGTGGAAGCCAACCTCTGTCTCCACATAAGCCCACGTGTCCTCTGACCTGCATACACACGTGCATTTACCCTCATCCACCTCCCGCATGCATTAACACAGAGATGGACTGCAGCAAATGACCACACAATACACATTTTAACCTCACCTTGTTTCACCCACAGACCTTCTTCTCTGCCTCTTTCAGCTTGGCCCTCTGGAAGCACAGCAAAAATCAAGAGTATCTAACTGCTCTCTAGGGATGTTAGAATGACATATCTTAACACAGCAACAAGAGCTGGGAAGACAGCACTCCCTAGCCTGGTAGGATACTTTGTCCAGAAATGTTGCAGCCATCCATGGAGTAACAGACAGTGGAGGAACAGAGTGGGCCAAAGGACAGGAAACGCAGACACCATCCTCTTAGATAGCAACCTCTTTCGTAGATGGGTTGTCTATCGTTGCCTCTATTCTTTTAAGGGAATGTATACACCAAGTGGCAATTGAGTATAAAAGAACAAGGTGGGGGGAGGGGGACCAGGCAGCTCTCTTGACTCTCCACTTTGTTCTAACCCTCATCCTTTTCCACAAGTGTGAAAGTCAACTCAATGGTTCCTGTAACTACCCTGATGATTCTTCACTGGATTGGTAGCACATCCCAGGGAGCCCAGAATGGAAGGGTCTCAGTCATTTTCCCATTAGCAGCTCAATTTCCTGTTATTCTAGAATATTTGAACGGACACACAACTGCAACAGCTGTTAAAACGCTGCCTGGCTACCACTGATCCCCCCTGGGCTCATCTAGTGCTTCCCAGACTTCTGTTTTTGCAGAAATAATACCCTGAAGACGGAGTAGACGTCAGGAAATCTTCCAAGGCTGGCCATAAATTCCTCACCTAGGGTTCCAGTATCTTAACTACTTCCTTAGAGATAGAGCTTGTGTTTACAGATGCTGTGGTATTAGGTCATGAACGGAAATGGTGTGATTTTAATTGCTTGGTGTTTGTGGTGGTGAATCTCAATCTGTGCTTGATAAACTGTACAATCACCTGGATGAGGCGCCTCTGGGCAGGTCTGAAGGGATAATCTTGATTGACCCCAGGTCTTGCCATCTCAGACTGACCATCCTGCTCTGTATAAAAAGGGAAAGATGAGCTGAGCATGCCCCCAACACTCACTGCTTTCCAACTTTAATGTAAGCTCCTCTTCTCTTGACTTTCCTTCCCACCATGATGGCTGTACCTAGGAACCATGAGCATGACTAACCCCTTTATTCCGTAGTTGATTTCTGTCAAAACATTTGACCACAGCAACACCAAAAAGAAGCCTGGTATTAAGGTTTCAAATTGATCAAACTGAGGTTTTCTATGATGGTGTCATCACTAAGAGATAATCATAGTAACTGTGTCACTTTTATTAAAAGGTAACCTACGCGCACATACACAAAAAAGATCAAAAACATTCCTTACAACCATATGATGAACTATTGAAACTCAAGGTCATGTTCAATAATATCTCAAAATCTTGCCTCTAAAATACTTGGATCATTTTCCAAAAATCAAAATTCATTTCAACGGTTTCTGGATGTTGGAAATCCATACCTAAACCTTTAAATTCCTGGACAGCACTGTAGATTCGCTCTATGAAAGGCCAGCAACCACAACTCTCTCCTCATATTTCCAAGCCGGTCCTTAAAAAGCCTTTTCCAAGACAGGCATTCCTCTGATAGGGAGCTTGTATGCAGAACCAGAGCCCCTTGGCCCTTTATAAATAGTCATGGGAAACTTCATTCTCCCATACTCTCAGTTTGTTTTTATTATAACAGATGGGGAAAAAATTCAGCAAAGTAGAATCATGAAGAAAAATAGTACTCATAGCTATCATACTAACGTTAGCACACTAAAAGGCCCAAGGCTAAGAAATATCTTTAATAACAATAAAAAAGATGGAAATTGTAATGACTGTTTGACTTAACTCCTTAATAAGTTCAGAGTCAAAATACTAGATATGTATGGGCTGCTGGGATGGCTGAGACAGGTTGCTACCACCATGGCCGACACTGTGAGTTCCATTCAGGAACACACGGTGTCAGAGGAGAATCTGAGTCCGTGCACACATATATGCACACACGTGCATACGTTATATGAGTGTAAATTAAACTTTTAAAACAATTAGGAATTCCATCCATCTCAGGCCCATTTTTTTTTTCTAGACATTTATTTCTAAAAACTCTAACCACATCTATCATTGTCTGTAAAGGTTTCTCTAGCATAGGAATCTAAAAGTCCAACCAATATAAGATAACAGAAACTAATCCTAGATCTTCTAAATGTTAAAATTCAAATATTTTTGCCAAGGGCCATGCTTAGTCTTCATTTAAAAAAAAGATGAAAAAAAAGTATACTATTCTGAATACCCTTTAATATAAGGTATATTTTATTTTTCTGAATGTTTAAGTCATTTAGAGCCAACTGACATTTGTGTTCAATATTTAAAAGAATATACATGTTCTAACTTTAAAAATCAATGTTTCATGTGTTCACTTCCTCAGTTAAGTTGGGCGTCAGCCAGCTTTTCTATATAAAGCATCTGAGTGTGTAAATGTTTTTAGCTTTGCAGGCTACAAGATTATAATCTGGTCTATTCAACTATGCGGTGAACACAGTATCCAAATGCTTAGTGCCAGTTAATTCAGCTCCTCGAACACACAGGTAGAGAAGGAGCAATTAATATCCAGGCAACACCTAAACTCAAAAAACAAAACCAAGCAATGTTTTTTTTCCCCCCAAAATCATTCAGACTACTTAAACAGATAATTCTCCCAAGAAGGTAAGAAGTAGGCGAAAGAAGATCACAATGGAAAAGCTACATGAACTAAGTCATTAACCAATAGGAAAACATAAACCTAGCCCAGGACCAGAGACTTTGTCACACCACTAGGATGGCTACTATTGGCCTAAGGTGCAACCAGCAAATTATAGTTCTTGAAACAGTGAAGAAATTAGGAGCTTTAGCTACTATTAATGGGAATGTAAGATGATATAACTATAAGAAAACAGAAATTCCTCAAAAATTATTAAGTGCTAGGCATGGAAGCACATACTTGGAACCCCACGATTCCAGAGGCATATACTGAGTTTCAAGAAGCCAGAGCTACAGAGCAAGAAGACCCTGTCTCCAAACAATTACAATATATTTAAAAGCAAAAGCCATGATAGCACACACCTATGTTCCCTGTTTCAAGAAGTTGAAGCAGATTTTGAGTTCAAGGGCAGTCTGAAATACATAATCAGACCCTATCTGGAAGGAAGAAAGGAAGGACAGGAAAGAGGGGGAAGGGAGGGAGGGAAGAAGGGAAGGAAGGGTAGAAGGAAGGAGATACCGAATCCATATCTCACCACATATCTAAGGGTTAAGGGCTGGATCTCTAAGCACTATCTGTACACTCAGATGTATAACATGACTACTCACAGTAACTAAAATCTGGAAGGAACCAAGCATCCATAGACTGGTGACTGGATCATTATAGACATGTATATTTACCCAATACAAAGGGATGTAGTGTTAGTATAAGCCAAAACGTATAAACACAGAAGGCAATAAGCCATGTGAACTAAGCTGATCACAAAAGCCTAGATCTCACTTAGGAGAGAAGTTCAGTCTGGTCAGAATCATGGCCAAAGAGCAGACTGGCCGCCAGGAGCCTCAAAGCGGAAAGCAGAACTCTACTTAATGGAAATAAGCTTTCTGTTTTAACAGAACAACGGGTATGGAACAGGGGGTCCAATATGAATGTGCTTAATGCAACTAAATGTACACCTCCAAAAGATAGGAAATTTTACATTTATTATTATTATTATTTGCTACAATTTAAAAATGGGAAAGAGGAGAAAAGTACAGGCAGAGTCCCATCTTGACCTGCAGATCACCATTGTCAGGCCACAGTCTGCAAACCCATGAGGTAGGCTATAGGATCTAAAGCTATACGCACAAACCAGACATTAAGTTGGCACCAACGTACTGACTGTACCTAATACCATGTTTCCTCTTTTCCCTACAGGGTACAGATTAATTTCTTCAGCAAAGCACTTATGGTTAGGAGCCAGTTGCCTGGTGTTGTCCTCCCAAATTATTTTATATAAAAGAATTAAATTAAAAGAGGTCTTAAAAAGAAGATGGTTAGCACTTCTATGTAATACATCCTATGGAATTGCTACTGTGCTTCTCTCTACCTCACTAGGGAGGAAATGAAGACTGTGAAGGAGAAAATACGAATTGTTCTACTGACCAGTTTCATTCATCTCTCTTTCTGTAAGTGCTCTGATGCTTGCAATTTTGCCGTAAATAACATTTCAGACACGTCACAACGAAAATAAACACCTTCTCATACAACAGTGTCTGAAAACATAATTTACCACAAATAATTTACTATGAGTTTCAACACACAGCCCACAAGTATTTAATCTCCTTTTCAGTGGTACACACTTTTATAAATCATTGGGGTGTGTAACACTTTTTTAAAATATATGATATAGATACTGTTTTGAAAAGAGAAGGGATAGTCAACTTTGCAGACCACTTGAAGTAAAAACTACTTTGAGCCATTAAGTGTAAACCATAGCACCGAATGTCACCACATGACACAGCTGTAAACTCAACGCGTGATGCCACGCCTACCCATGAAACACACAGGTTTGGAAACTGGGTCTTGCTTCCAAAATTCCCACATCCATTGCAGTTGTGTGATCACGGCTGTGCTCATTCTACAAGTATGAGCTAAACACTGTCTCAAAAAAAAAAAAAAAAAGGAAAGGCAATTTATTTTAACAATAAAAAAAATACTATACAGAGTGTGAATAAAATCTTTAGAAACTCAAAATCAAGTTTAGTTCCTTAAAAATAGCAGCGCCTCCACCCCGACTTCAGCTGCTGGTGCTAATCAGTCACTCTCAGACCTGGTCACACAGTAATCCTTAACCATGCCCTCGGCCCAGACCAAGCCAATCAAAGCAGAACAAGTCAATGTGTGAGAGGGCACGGGCACTGTCTTTAAAGTTACCTGGGTGATTCTCTTGTTGAAACATACGCTAAATATTCAATCATCAAACTTCAGAACCAATAATGAATCCAAATAGAGACAGAAGCAGTTGGTAAGTCTTCCCTTAATTTCCCCCCCAATTAACCGCATTGCTCCCAAGCTGCGAAAGTAGAAAAAAAGTGAGTTTGTTAACATCCTGACTATGTCAGGTTTGCTTCAGAATCAAGGCAGTAAGATCCTTCAAAGCAAGGTCAACCACAACTTTGACATTTACGTTTTGAAAAGTCAAGAGAGAAGCTTATCTGGGTGAGTGAAGACTGCCAGCTTGAGCATGTGATTTCAAAGATAAAGTCTCGAGCTGAGATCAGCAAGTACGTTGCTTTTCCTCAGTGATTAATGCCGCGCTGCAGAGGACTAAGACACAAAGCTTGGATAACCTTACTCTAGGAGAATCAGCTCACTCTTCTTAGTGGGGGTCGTGTTCCAAGTTTCTCACGGATGCCTGAAACCATAGCTGGTTCCAAACCCTATCCATACTATGTATCCCTATACACACCTACCTCCAATAGTTTAAGTTATAAATTAGGAACAGTGAGAGGCCAGAAACCATAACTAGAAAATAGAGTATAACTGTAACAAAGGTTACATGAGGTGCATGTGTCTCTTTTAAATCATGGTGTACTTAATTTTTTTTGGCATAGCTGAATTTTCAGAATCACAAATCTTGAAATGATGAGACCATTATTAAGTAAGATAAGGAGGGTTTTTTTTTTTCTGGTTTTATTATTATTGTTTGAGATCAGATCTCACTTTGTATCCCAAGATGGCTGCAACTCAGGATAACTGTTCTGCCCCAACTTCCTAAATCCTGGGATCACAAGCGATACCCAACAAATGCTTTCTTGACCCTAAAACATTACTGTGATTTGAGTTGTTTGATGTGATTTCTAAGACAGCTACCAAGTAACTATGGCCTAGGAGACAAAGGATGGGTAGACACTGCACCATATACTAAACAAAGTCATCTCTTGGGATGGATAAGATGGACCAAATCCAGATGGCACAGTATCATGTTACTAAGAAAGAGATGTGACAACACTCACAAACTGTTCCTTTCTGGAATGTTCTATGTAATATTTTTGGGGCCATCACTGACTACAAGAAACACTTTAGTAACACTGGATTTCTACAGTAGAAAGTAATATCATGCTTGGTTATTCTACCCACCTCTAAAACCTTTCAGCTCTTCTACCTGTGTCTCAACAGGGTTCTCTTCAAAGACACACCGGCCTAACATTTCCAACCAAGGAAACTAGTAAGCAATTACAATTTTCATATGTCACCATACAAACTAAACCAGCTAACTTTCATCTACAGATGGTAGTTGTCAGATAACATACATACATACATGTGGATATATATTATGTGATATATCTATGAATATTCAGGAGGAAAATTATTTAGATGAATTCAAAATACTACTGTTACTTTGAGCAGAGATTTAAGACCTGGACAGCTCCTACAGTAGGAGCAGGTTCTCAAAACACTGGCTACCAAGATGACTGCATCCCACTTACAGAAAACAACTCTACTGGCCACATCTGAGTTAATCAGCAGGGAGCTAGTTAAGGCATAACTAGTTCAGTTGTTCACAGCTAAATCATTACTGGGCTACAACGCTCAGTTACTATGATTGTGTTTTGTATTAGGTTGGTCTAGTGGAATAAGTGCCTGAGTCCAGTTCAAATCAATTGCTTTTTGCAACTTTAAACTCGTGTGTGTGTGTGTGTGTGTGTGTGTGTGTGTGTGTGTGTTTGTAACATGCAAACTTTAATCTAGCCTGGCATCCTAAGACACACGAGAGCAGCATTTGCAGGAGGGTGTGGTGGGAAGATGCAGAGTTCAATGCTGCCCTCCACTTTGTAGGCTTCCATCTCAAAACAAACTGACTCCTGGGGAAAGCAAACAAACATTTCATCTCAAAGTAAGAAGTCAGAGCTGCTGGAATTCTGTCGCTTTGAAGTCTAAACTCAGCAGCATTTTTCAAAGTCCGAAAGCCAGGCCTACAGGACATGCGACAAATGGCCAGTGGATGCTTACACTCAATACTGAGAGGGAGAGCTAACAGGGCATTGAGGGATGGAGGAGGTGAACCAGAAGCCAGGGTAAGCCCCTGAGGAAGAGGTGTGATGACAAGCAGAACAGGACCCCTTCCCTTCAGAGTCAGGGTCGTCTCAGCAGGTGTCTACGAGGCCATCCCTCCCAGGTGTCTCACCATGCTATGCTGAATGTGAGTCGCCAAGTATATGAAAACACGACGGAAAATCTGAAACCATCACATGCTTATTTACATATGCAATGTTACAATTGCTTAGAATGTTTCAAAGCTACAGTAGCCAAGAGGCCACAAAATACTTTTTTCCTAAAATAATGTTATTCTCCCTGGCCCTCGAGGGTGCTAACATCCTAGGTGACCATAATACCTCTGATTAGGTACTTCCTGAAGAAAAGAGGCATGGTTAGCTGGTTAGCTCCAGCTGTAGAGACTCCGAGCCTGAGCTCAGGCAGCCCTGTATGTTCCCCAGGTGAGGGCTTGTGAGATAACAAAGTAGGAGACCGGAAGAAGCAGAGACAGCCAGGCTCACTTTACAACAGTGTCCTGTACCCATAACCAACCCACTCCCGCTAATCCCCATGAACGGCCTTGCTGCACCTCTTAAAGGCACCAACACCTCCAATTCCGTTATGGGGGGGGGTGGGGCAACATTTCCAACCTAGGAACCTATCTCCACGAGATCTAAACTATATAAACTATAGCACTCAGTTAATGATTCAATGCCCATATGTTAAAATGTAGATTATGCCTTAACCTTCTTAGTCAGGAGACTAAGGGGAAATCAACACAGTGAACCCGGCACCTCAGACTTCAGGTTTTATCAATTGGCTCAGTAGCTCAAGCCAAGAGCTTCCTCCCCCCGCCCCAACCCCATCCCCATTGTAAAATATGTAGCTGCATTGATTTGTCCTTCAAATAACCTGTTTCAACAGAGTTAACCTTGGAAAATTACAGACAACAGAGGACTTCTTTTGAACAACAGTATCCACGGGATAAGAACTAAAGTAGGCCTCACCAGCTATTAGGCTATTGAGTAATGATGTAATTAGTTCTATAGTAAGGAGCCTACCTTCAAAACCAACAATTATAGCATATTAGGATTGCACCCTGCACCTCCTAAATACTCTCATTTTCCCACAACTTAAACCTTTTTTTTTTTTCTTAAAGAAAAAGCAAACACCAATCCTGAATACTCATCAGACATAACAGGCACTCGGAATAGACAAGTGGGGGAGGGCAAGCCATTAGGAGCTAATGTAAAAAAAAAAAAATACTGTTAGATATTACTGCAGTTTATTTATATGTGCCTTTTTTTTTCAGTTGTCTTCCCTGAAGTTTGAAAGGTAAGTGCAAAGGTTCTTTAAAATAGTCTCCTCTGTGGGGTGCGGCAGCGTGTATGCCTGTAACCTCAATCTTGGGAGGCAGAAGCAAGCCACTATAAACGCAGTTTCAGACTAGCCTGGGCTAACGGAGTTGCTGCCAAATGAATAAATACATAAATAACACATCGAGCAATTAGCTATATGCATGCTCTCGAGGAATACATTTGTTTAGCCCTAAAGTTCTCAAGCATACAACCCGGGGTATTCCAGGCTTGGCACTAGAAAGCTCTTTATATTTCTTCATCACAGAGCTCTCCGGCCTCACCTATTTTGTTTAAAAAGAGCTGATTCTTAAGCATCTGAGACTGCGTTTTGTGTAAATGTATTACACAAACGCACAATGGAATTCTCTGCTATTTTCTTACAGTCTAATTCAGTCTTGGGTATAAGCTGGTTCATCATTAACTTATATAAATCCATAGCTCTGTCTCCAGGCCTTGTCATACGACTCGCCCTACCAACACACTTACTATATCATATGGTAAAAATATATGGAAGGAGACACATTAGAATCTAAACTGTGGCAGGCCACCCTTGCTGCCCCCGGAAAAAGTGGCACTCTACAGCAATAGGGATATTGGCATGAAGGAGATCGAAATGTAGAGAAAAAAAAAAGAACGAATTCATACACTGCATGTTTCCTCTACGTAAGCATTACACTAAATATCTGTTAGATTAGTCATGTTGCCTTGAGACGCTTCCATGTTTCCTCCAGACAACTGCCAATGCTCGCATGGCCTCTGATGAATAAACATGCTGTGACTTGCTCCTAAGGAAACGCCTGTCATGTTCCAGGGAAAAATGACTTCTTCACTCTTAAACCAGAAAAAGAAAAAAAAAAAAAAACTGAACGACACTCATTCATTGCTTACAAAGTCGCCTGTTCCTTAGCATTCCTATTTCTGGAATGTTCATGCTCCCTTTAAGGCATTTCTAGGTTCTGATTAACAAAGAAAAAGAAATCGGGGGTGCCTTACGGTAAAGAGGCTACATGACAGTTAATGAGGGGTTCTCAACTAGGACAGGGTTGTGTAGGTTGACCATTTACCTCGACAAAGGTTATTCTTAAGTTCTCCTCGGCCCTTGCAGGACTACCTGTTCCTACCACTGTTTACCCAAACGTTTAACAGTGATTTTTAGCATATTTGGCAGGAAGGCATGCTTCATTTAATATTAACTCACCATGTGACACAGCCCCTTCCCTTCCAATCGCTCCTCAAACACGTGACGGTAAAAAGTATAGGTGTTTGCCAATGCGACTGACTTCGCGCTAGGCTTTGGCATCACCAATTGGCCAGAGGCACATACACACACACACACACCCCCAGTCAGAGAGGCGAGCACCCCGCCTGCTCCCGGAACTGTCAAGCCGGGCTGACAGCTGGCACACCTTGCTGCGCCCTCCGCGGACTTTCAGGAAGCCCCTTCCTTGCAGTCACCATGACAGAAGCCATCCGCCTGGGCTCCAGCGCTTGGCGGTGGAAACTTTTGCTTCCTTTCCCGGAGCGCACTTACAGGTGTCGTCCCCCGCCGCTCCAGAGCCCCAACAAGGGGCCCTTTGTTACCACTTTCGCTCCGGGACTCCTCACCCAACGTCTGCCATTCTCCTGGCCTTCCGCATCCCCGATCGGAAAGCTTGTCCAAACCACCGAACCCCCCACCCCGGTTGGCCCGGGAGGACACAGTCTCCCGCCCGCGTGTAGGTCGGCCCGGGAGCCCGGCGGCCCCGCGGGGAGCTCGCTCGCGGGCAGGTGAAGCGCGCGAGGCCTCGGCGGCCAGGAGGGCGGCTAACCTCACTTACCCTGCGGAGCCTGCGGGCTGCGCGGCGGGGGTGCGGGGCGCGCTGCGGGGTACGGGATCCGGGACGCTGCGGTCCATCGCGCTGCTGGCCGCGGCGCGGGCTCGGGCTCGGAGGCGGAGCGTCACTGCTGGGGTGGGAGAGGCCGGCGGGTCAGGGCGGGAGCGGGCCAGCCGAGAGCCCGCCTCGACCCACGGCAGCCCGGGGCGGCCCCGCCTCCCCGGGGGCGCTTCCACCTGCGGGTCGGTCCCTGCCCGAGGGCGCCGCGACGACGGCTCCACGTCCCCGCCCCGGCCGCAGCCCGCAGCCAGTCGGCGGCGAAGGGGCGGCGCGCCGCGGCCCGGACTGCGAAGGAGGAGGAGGAGGAGCGGACCGGGCGCGGGACGGTCGCCACGCCCGCAGTGCTTGGGCTCCAGCGGCCCGCGGCGCACTAACTGAAAACCCTGCAAACTTTTCCCGGGGAGCTGCGGACCACAGCGCCCCCCGCTTTCCCAAGCCGCTGCCCGCTTTAGGGGACCCGGCCCGTCCAGGCTCCGCGCACTCCGCCTGGAGCTCCGCTCCTCCCCCGCACGGCTGGCTGGGACGCCCGGAGCGAGCGCGCGGCGGAAGGCGGCTAACCCCCGGCCAGCCACGCCCGCGCCCCAACTCACCCTGCCCCATGGCCCTGCCGGGAGCCTCGAGCTCGCAGCCACCTCGGCTACCTCGCCCTGAAGAAGTGAGTGTGAGGTCCGCATCGGAGCGAGCAGGGCAGCCAGCCGGAGAGGGGGACGGATAGGGCGAGCGGGCGGGGACGTGGAGCGAGGAGGAATTTCCTACCACACCCCGCTCTCCTCCCCGGGGCACGCGGCTTTAGGGTACCTCGGGTACCTGGGCTGCTCGTTTTAGTCCCCACTGCCACCGCGTAGCTTTGGGAAGCCCTGCGAACCCAAGAGGGACAGTGGGCGGACAGGGAGGATACCTGGCCAGCCAAACCCCAGGGAGGACCCTAGCTGTAGCGGAAGTGAGGAGAGCTCGTGGACGGAGTCCTGCTGATTGACCACCTGCAGTCTGACCTTCCAAGTGCAGGATTTTCTTTTTAACCTTACTGACCCCTGCGGTTGCTAGCCCGTAAATGGCAACCCTGACATTGTGATCTTTCTAATCCCTGGCAGGTTTAAGCCCGTCCAGTCTTCCTAGGCATACTTCTCTTGATGTTAAACATCCAACAGCTGTGATTTAAGGACTGGACGTTCTCATGATGACAGTCTGTAAGCTAAGAAAGAGATTTAGTGGCCTCCTGGAAGTTTCATAGGAATAAAGGAATCTCAGTCCCTGCTAGCTTGTTTGTAGTTTCGGTTCCTGCAAGAGTTCTTCTCAGAGGAGGCGTCCCACCTGACAACCAGGTGATTTGCATATTCTCTCCTTATTCTCAGACGCTTGCTAATTATTTTAAAGTAAGTCCTATTGATGAGTCCAAAAGGTTACTTCAGGAAATTATGCTAAATTTAAAAATATATAAATGGACGCCTCAAGTGACAAATCTGTGACAGGCATAAAAACATGATGTAGTATAACAAAAGACATATTTTTTGGTTCACATTAAAATTAAACTAGTATTTATAACCCGTGCTTAATTAAAGGTTCTTGGCTGCTCATTCATTGCAACCACCACCAATGATTTCTGGAATTGAAAGTACTAACTATACTACATATAATTACATTCTGTCTGTTATGGATACTCTTAACCCTCCCTGGTAGTGCAGAATATCGTCTCAGTACATCTTTGAATATGAAATGGAGGCAGAGATTGTGGTGGCTTCTGCGATGACTGTTTTAGAGCCATATCATTAAAAGTTGCTTTGAAATAATTTGACTAATACTGAGGCAATTGCTTGAAATGGATCTGGATTTTAGACTTTAAATAATAACACAGGTTGGACAAGTTCATGAATCCTTTCTGACTGTAAATGGATAAATAGATTTACAGCTGTTGCACAGGCAGGCTGTAAATAGTGCGTAACATTGAAACTACTTAAAGTTTATAACTTTGAATCACAGGATCAAGCACTTAATTAGTTTCAACCTTGATTTATAGCTCACTAGTAATATTACGGATCCCGGTTAGGCAGATCTTAAACGTTAAGATATTTTTACACGTTTCGTAACTGCTGAGAGCAATTTTCATGACACCAGTTTTCCCTTGCATCCTTTTGTTCTTGGGCACAGGGCAGGGTCAGACTTTCCATGCACTGAAATTGAGCCTGCCCAAATGGCTTGCTTGACGAGTGAGATGTTTCATTTCCTGGTAGAATCAACATCAAGGAGAGGGTTGAGCCACCCAGTGAAACCCGTTGTTGTCATCTTGTTGCAATGTGTTAAGATGGAGGTGACTGGAAGTTGAAGGATCCTAAATCTACTATTACCCTGAGCACAGCTCCTTGGAGAGGCTCAGCGTTTGCAGCAGAGTCCTCCAAAACGCTAATTACCTGTTTTGAGATTAAGTCAATAAACTCTGTTTAGCATCTTTCAGAACCAAGGCTATATTTCATATTCTTATACATTACTGTCCATGCTGCGATCTTGTAACTGCATAATTTATCAGCAATGGTAATCATTGTTTTTAGAAACTTTTGTTTTTAATATAATGGTGGAAAACAGCCCCTTCGCAGTCCCTCTGAAAGTTTTCCAAGTCTGTCCAGATGTTGCTCAATTTTCCTGTTTGGAAATCTCCCCTCCTATACCATGCAATCATTGTCAATGCAGGGATTCTCTCAGGTATTATCACTTTGGAATAATAGCACGGATAGAAATAGCCCTTGCTCTCTTCAACCGAGTAGATTGTTAGGTGGACAAGGCTGCCACACCTGTTTCAGTTAGCTGTTTCGGTTAGTTTGCTGTGACCAAAATGCCTCACAACAGGAGGGCGGGACTTATTTCAGCTCACAGTTTTAGGGATTTAGAGGTGTCCATTCATCAGGTCAGGGATGGTGTGATGGGAAGCAGCAGTCCATGCCATGGTGGCCAGGAAATGAGAAAGGCATGTGCCAGCACTGGGCTGGCTTCCTCCTTTCTTCTGTTTTTACCTCCTATGAGCCCGTAGCCCAAGAGAAGGGGCTGCTCACAGCTGGAGTGGTTTTCCCATGTCAGTTAATATTTCTAGAACTGCCCTTGTCCACAGGGTGTGCTTTACTAATCTAGGTGATGATCTAAGTTCTGGAAAATGGACAGTGACAATTGACTGTTACACAGACTAGGAGGGGTTTGGACAAAAGAGGCGTTGTGCTCACCCTTGTCTTCTGAATATAGCTCACGCCACAGAAGGCTGTGCGTAGATATTTGTGGAATAGGGAAATGAAACAAACCTTAAAGATTTCACTTAAGAGATTTGTTGTGTGACAGAACTTTTCCCAGGGAGATACAACACACATCTACTCCTCCCAATTAGGGAACCCACAACAGACCCGAGTACAGATACCACTGAAGTCCAATTTGGTGAACCAATGAGTTTTATTAGGGTTACTTACAGGAGCAGAAATGACTCAAAACACCTGTACTACCAAAGTCCACCCCAAGCCTGGCTTGATACTTCATAAAGCTGGGACCATGGAACACACTGCACAGCCTACAGGCAGCTCCACAAGTTCAGAGGTGTCTGCTTTAGGCACTACAGTTGGTCTAAACCTCTTCCAGACAGCTTGGCTGGGTTCTGCTTCCGTCAGGGAGTTAGTTCATCTAGTCTCAAGAGTCTTTTTTTGCAGATTTTCTACTCAGAACCTCCCTGGAAGCTCAATTTGAGTCTTTTTAGGCAACTTGGCTTCACTTGATATGGGAGGAATGCTCTGCTTTTATTGAGGGACCTAGTGAATTTGGTCAGTTTCAGGGACTTCCTGAAGCTATCTTGAGTTGTTTACTTTCCCGCTTAAGGAGCTTTCCTACAGGATGGAATGTGTCGATAAAGGAGGAAACTGCTAAACAACACTCTTAAAGGAGTCTAAGAAGGAATTTTTATTTGAAAGGCCCTGGAAGATGACTGAAAACAACAGGTGGGAGGTGAGTTGGACCTTAGAAGGAGGACACATTGTTTCTTCTCTCTTGGGAGGTGGAGGTAGGAAGAACAGAAAGCTCAGCCTTAGCTACCTACTGAGTTTAAAGCCTATCAGAGCTACACAAGACTCAAAATAAATGTCAATTTTTCTATGCATATCTTTGATAACTTAGTGATTGTCAGGATTCTCTAGTGAAACAGAACTTTTAGAACACACACACACACACACACACACACACACACACAGACAGGAAGTTAATTACAATGTCTAATGTGCTATCTTCCAGCTAGTCTAACACTGGGTATATGCAAATGGAAAGTCCAAGAAGCTAGATATCAGTCCATGAGTTCAGTCCTTGAGGCTAGACATCTTCATCTGAGCTTCAGTCTATGCCAGAATCTCACAGTAGCCTCTAATACCAGGGAAGGAACGGACTACCTAGCAGAAACAGGGGCAAACAGGCAAAGAGGGGGAGACCTTTCTTCTTCCCTCCTTTTGTTTATATTAACCGCACCAGAGCTAGAGCCCAGATTAAAAGTAGCTCTTCCTACCTCAAAGATGTGGATTAAAAGTGGGTCATCCCACTTCAAATGATTTATTTAAGAAAGCGGGGACTGGAGAGGTAGCTCAGAGGTTAAGAGCACTGACTGCTCTTTCAGAGATCCCAGCAACCACACGGTGGCTCACAACCATCTGTAAGGAGATCTTATGCACTCTTCTGGTGTGTTTGAGGAAAACTACAGTGTACTCATATACATAAAATAAATATTTTTTAAAAAAGATTAAAAAAAAATCCCTCACAGGCGTACTCAGCTGCTTTGGTTTTAGTACTTGACAAACAAGATTAGCCAACACACCTAGCTGGAAAATTCTCACTGTGGAATTAATAAAAAGAAAGTAAAAGTATACGCTGTGGTAGTTTGAATGAAAATGGCTCCCATAGACATAGGGAACGGCATTATTGGAGATGCGGCCTTGTTGGAGAAAGTATGTCCCTGGAGGGTTGGACTTTGAGGTTTCAAAAGCTCAGGCCAGGCCCAGTGTCACCGTCTCTTCTGGCTGCCTGCCAATCCAGAAGTAAAGCTCTCAGCTCCCCTCCTGCACCATGTCCTCCTGTGTGCTGCCATGCTTTCCCACCGTGATGGTAATGGATTAAATCTCTGAAGTGTAAGCAATCCCGGAATAAATGTTTCCCTTTATCAGAGTTGCCTTGCTCATGGTGTCTCTTCGCAGCAGTAGAAGACGGAAGACAGAACGAAGACAGAAGTTGGTACCGGGGACTGGGATGTCACTGGGATAAGCCTAACTCTTGCTTTTGTTTTCAGGACTATGGAACACTTTGGGACTTTGGGCTAGAAACATGATTGGACACTTTATGTTGGCTTAATGGGCCAACCAATAGGAATGTGGAAGACAGTGGTACTGGAGGTGATTTAACTATGATGGTCTGGCTCAAGTGGTTTCAGAGGAGAATATTAGACTGTGGCAT
Organism: Apodemus agrarius; assembly: GCA_964023405.1. Lineage (NCBI taxonomy): Eukaryota > Metazoa > Chordata > Mammalia > Rodentia > Muridae > Apodemus > Apodemus agrarius. Next base: position 119,460,666 of record OZ030008.1, on the reverse strand, counting down.
AGACATGGTTCTTATGAAATTAAGCAAAAATTTGGCTGCTTTCTGCCCTTGCCCAAAAAAATCTGCCTGAAACTAAATTGAAAAGTTATGGATTAAGAGCTTTGGTGGAGGAGATTTCCAGACAGCCTAGTATTGAGGATGTTGCTTGGTTATTAGTAGACATGCTTATGAGGAACTATAATAAAAAGAAGCTAGCTGAGCAAGGAAAAATACAAAAGGTACAGTTTGAGGAGAAACAGGCACCAGGAAGAGTCAAGAATTAGAGGAAAGCATATTATTAAGTGTTGGCAGGATTTTCCCTGTCCAATTACATTAAAATATTAGTGCAGGAGGCCTGTGATTGGACAGGGGAAAGGGAGGCAGAGCTAAGAGTTGGAGAGAGAACTACTAGAGAGAGAGGGAAAGCAAAATGGAGAATGGACAGGATGATTCAGAACCAGCGGGACTTTGAATAGCCACAGGTAGATATGTTATCATAGGGATAAAATAATTGGGGTAACGTGTCTAATCTAGGTGGGCACCTTGTATCATTATCAGCTGGCACAGAAATTATTGTTTAGGCATCTTGTAAATTGAGAATTTATTGATATGTCAATCTGGATGGCTAATTATAAGCTTCAAGAGTTTTGTTACTACTGGGTTGATGGGTGGTGTGGTGGCTGACCACAGGATGGACAGTCTTTGTGTGGGGCTGGTGTGGCAGTGATCTGCCAAGGGACTCCCAGAGCTCCGGCCCAGAGGGACCACCGAGTTGGGATCACTCAGCTGGAGCCATGTGGTCCACCGGTGGCTGGCAGTAGTGTGGGAAGCCTGCCACTACGTATAATATAATATATATGTGTGTATACATACATACATATATATATATATATATATATATATATTTCCTGCAACAGTTAAGTGAAATAAAGGGAGTGGTGACCTCAGAGCAAGAGGCCACCCAGCTAAGCTTCCAACCTATAAAAAGGAATTAAAGAAAACCTCAGGACTGTGTGGTGATGCACACCTTTGATCCTAGCACTAAGGAGGCAGAGGCAGGCAGACTTCTAAGTTCAAGGCCTGCCTGGTCTACAGAGCAAGTTGCAAGACAGCCAAGCTTAAGTAACAGCCCATCAAAAACAAAAGGCTGGTGGACATATATTTGAATGAGGGCAACATGTTCCAGCCCCAACAAACAGCAGAACTTGGCTGTTTTTGGCCACACGGCTATGGCTTTAGAGTTTAAGATACAAGAAAGGGGTTCTGAAATCCCTCTCTGCAACTAAGGAAAGCTACCAAGGCCAGGTATGTGTCAGGGATGTCCCTCCAGAGAAGCCTTTGTGTGAAGCTGTGAAGGGGAAGACTGGGTTGCCTTGGAGATCCCAAGATTCCGAAGATGTCAGAGCTGTGGGGTAACTAAAGAGAGCTGTTAACCTCGAGTGGAAGCACCCCAAGAGAAAGATGTGTGTTCTGTTCAACAAAGCTGAAAGGAGTTGGAGATCTGAAGATTTGACGTTAGACCTAGAGATACAGAGTTTAGAGTTTGCACAGCTGGTTTTCCATCTTGATTTGATATTTTTTCAGTATGCTTACCTTTTTTCCTTTAGAAACTATAATGTATATCCTGTGTCAGTATTTGTTGAAAGTATGTGATCTGTTTTTTGCTTTTAATTTTAGAAGGGATTACAGTTAAGAGATTGTCATGAGTCTCAGAAGAGATTTTTGGAACTTTGTACTTTTTTTTTTTGAGACAGGGTTTCTCTATGTAGCCCTGGCAGTCCTGGAACTCACTCTGTAGACCAGGCTGGCCTCGAACTCAGAAATCCGCCTGCCTCTGCCTCCCAAGTGCTGGGATTACGGAACTTTGTACTTTTAAGCAGGGTTGAAACTGTTACAAACTATGGGGAAGGCGAACTGAATGCATTTCTGTATTATGTTATGGATACAAACCTATAGGGGCCAGAGAATGAAATGTGATGATTTGAATGAAAATGGCCTGCATAGATTTATAGGCAGTGGCATTATTGGGGGTGTGGCCTTGTTGGAGGAAGTGTGTCATTGAAGATGTGCTTTAGGGATTCACAAGCTCAAGCCAGCCACAGTCTCTGTCTCTGTCTCTGTCTCTGTCTCTGTCTCTCTCTCTCTCTCTCTCTCTCTCCTCTCCTCTCCTCTCCTCTCCTCTCCTCTTTCCCCTCTCTCTCCTCTCTTTCTTTCTCTCTCTCTTTCTGCTACCAGCCAGTCTAAATGTAGAACTCTCAGCTCCCTCTCCAGCACTGTGTCTGCCTGTGTGCTGCCATGCTTCCCGCCGTGATGGTAATGGACTAAACCTCTCACTTGTAAAGTAACCTCCATTAAATGCTTACCTTTATAAGAGTTGCTGTGGTGGTTGTGTCTCTTCATAGCCGTGGAAACCCTAACTAAAACATATGCTTAACTTATGTGGAATTATAGAAAAAGAAACGGGGGGGGGGGGAAGTAGGCCAGTTGAACATTTTTGGAATAATAGAATTAGAGCTTTTCAAAGTACTTTGTAAAAATTTTGGAACAATAAGTGTGGTGGTTTGAAGTAAGAATGACCTCTATAAACTCATATATTTGAATGCTTAGTCACCAGGGAGTGGCATTATTGAAAGGATTAGATGAATTAGGTGATGTGGCCTTGTTGGAAGAAGTATGCCACTAGGAGGGGGAACCTTGGCATTTCAGAAGAAGCCCATGCCAAGCTCAAGGAGTCTCTCTGTCCTTCTCCCTCCCCTTCCCCTTCCCCCCTCCCCCTCCCCCTCCCCCTCTCCCTCCATCCCTGTCTCCCTCCCTCTCTGCCTAGCAATCAGGATATAGCCCTCAGCTACTGCTTGAGCACCTGCCTGCCTGTTGCCATGCTCTCCAGCCTGATGATAACGGACTAAACCTCTGAAAGTGTAAGCCAGCCTTCAGTTAAATGCCTCCTCTGATAAGAGTTCCCTTGGTCATGGTGTCTGTCCATAGCAATAGAGCAGTGACTAAGAAGAAGTTGGTTCTAGAGACTGGAGTTTTGTGGTGACAGATCTGACCATGCTACTTGTTAACAGAAAGTGGACTATGGCGCTTCAGATTAGGAAAGCAGTTAAATGACTTAAGTGGGACTTAATGTAACATACAAGTGGGAGCACAGAAAACACCAGTGCCCAGGGTGATATGGACAGTGGGAGTGGAGCCCAGCACAGATGTTTCAGAAAGGAGGAATGTTAGTAAGTGTTGGACTGATGTGTTTGTACACTGTGTGAATATGTGTCCTTGTCCTTCCTTGCCTGCATAAGGTACCTTCTTATTGATTAAAATAAACATCCTGTGGCCTCTAGCAAAATAGTAAGATGGGACTCATAGGAAGTCACACATATAAAACTGAGGAGAGGTAACCAGTCATATAGCAGACATAGAATAGCATAAACAGGTTAATAGGATTTAAGAGCTAGTTAGGGAACTGGGCTTAAGGCCTAGGCATTCATTCATTAATATAAAAGTCTCTGTGTGATTATTCAGAGCAAGGGCAGGCACAGAAAGGTCTTGGTTACAAGTAAGTGACCTTGAAATCATTCTTGTGATATTTTAGCAAAGAATATGGCTGCTGCTGCTTTTTTTTTTTTTTTTTTACTTTGTCCTAAAAATCTTCCTGAGGCTAAATTAGAATTGTGAATTAATGGCTTGGTAGAAGAGATTTCAAGCCCCCCTAGTATTGACTGTGCTATGTGGTCATTAGTGGCCACTCTTATTATATATCATATATATATATATATATATATATATATATATGTAGTATATATAGATAGTAGATATATAATGAAAAAGAGGAAGCTGGATAAAGAGAAATACAGAATGTAAAGTTTGAGGAGAAAAGGAGCACCAGGAGGTGTGATGGAGCTGAGTTTATTGCTCAAGGAGATGAAAGTTTAAAGAAAGGCCTTGTGCTAAACGTAATTAAGAGAGTGGTAACCTCAGGGCAAGACCTCACACAACTAAGCATCCAACTTCTCAAAAGGGATTAAAGAAAAGCTTCCGCAATGAAGGAAATCACCACCAACAGAAAGCTGAGGCACATGTAATTTAAAGAGGGGCTATGTTCTGGCCCAGAAAGCAGCAGTCCTGGTCAGCTTTGGCCTCATGGTTCTGACTCTAGAGTCAAGGATATACAAGGAAGCAGTTATAGAACCCCCTTCCTTCATTAAGACACACCACTGAGGCCAGTCATGTGTCAGGGGAATCCCTCCATGAAGGCCCAGAGAGGCTGTTTAGTAAGGCTGAGAAGATGAAGCCTGGATCGTATTGGAGATCCTAAGATGCTAGAAATGGCCACAGTCAAGGGGTACCTGCCAAGAAGAGCCGGAAGACTTGGGTGTGAAACCCACCCAAGTGAGAGAAGTGTGTTGGCAGTCAACAAAGCTGAGAGGAGTTGGAGATATGAAGAGTGCTTTGACGTTAGACATGGAGATGCAAAATTTGGAGTTTGCACTGCTGGCTTTTGGGTTTGCGTTGGCCCAGTAATTCCTCAACGTGCTCGCTTTCCTCCGTTTTGCAATGTATATTCTGAGTCGTCATATATGGGAAGTATGTGACCAAATTTTTATGGAGACCAGTGTTACCATTATATAGGAAAATTCCTAAAAGAAATAAAAGACTGCCAAACAACCCACAGCCTCTCTCTTGGCAATATTCCTCAAAGAGATGAAAGAGGTGGCGTTGCCAGTGTGTGAAGCCACCTACAGTCCTGAGTTTATTACAGCACCATTCACAAGAGGCAAGACATGGAAACAACCTACTTGTCAACAGACACATGGAAAAAAAAAGAAATTAAGTAAACGAACACTATTCCAGCCTTAAAAAATAAGAAAATCCTGCCACTGGCAAACACATGGGCCTATAGGGGTTTCATGCAAAATGAAAAGGCCAGACATATTTCTAAGAGCAATCTTAGAGATGAAGAAAACTCCATGTACTATGCAGTTACAAACTCTGCATGCTTTTTCTTCTGTTAACAGAAATCGAGTACACAGGAGAAACTAGTAGAGTGTTGGCTGCCGCAAGCAAGCAGTAGGCTGGGAAACAGGGTTGGGAGTAGGTCAAAGACGACAGTTACAGGTAAGTGAGAGGAAGACGTCTAGACACCCCGTGGACAGCATGAGCTCTAAGAGCAAGTAAACATAAAGAGAAAGTGGGAAAGGAAAGGGCATGGAGGGTGATACAAAACAATTGCACGGCAGTGTCTTTATGAAGCCCATCACTGCACAAAGCAAACGTGTATCAGTTTTTAAAAAAATGATAGACTGATAAGATGACTCTGGGTAAAAAAAGCACTTGTCACAAAGGTAAGGACCTGTGTTCTGTTCCTGGAACTCACAGAGCAGAAGGAAAGAAATACTGCATGTTGTCCTCTCTCTCTCTCACCAAACACACATGCACACGCGCGAGCGCGCACACACAAACACACACACCCTCATCACATACGCCACACACCACATATATAACTTTAAAAGAATAAAAGAACTATGCTATAGCTGCAGGCAGCATTGGCAGATCAAGTACAAGATGCCCAGTTAAATGTTAAATACGAATGAATGACTTCTGTTATAAGCATGCACCATACATTGACTAAGGCTAAACAACTGTCATTTCTCTGAAGTTTGAAATACTGCTGGTGCGTGTTTTGTTTATTAAATCTAGAAATTGAATCTGCAAGGTTCAATTATCTCATCGGTTTGATGGTTGATTACAGTATATGCTCTCTCTATAGTTTTTTTTTTTTCAGTTCTTGCAGGCAGTGGGGGCACAACTTGGATTCAATGCCACCCGTCGGAAGGTGGAGGGAGGAGGGTTGGGTTCAAAATCAGCCATAGTTCCTGCTTACTTTTATGTTGCTATGATAGAACAGTGGGGCCAAAGAAAGTTACAGGAGAAGACTTTATTTGGGCTTATGTTTCCAGAGACTGAGAGTCTATAATGCTGAGCTTATGGTTTCACAGTTTATAACGGTCAGGACAGCATGGCAGCAAGTAGTGCGTATGGTGGCTGGGGCAGGAAATGGAAGGATCGTGTCCTTCACTGTAAGCACAAAGCAGGAACTAACTGTGGGGAAGCACTTGTCACCGTAGCGTGTCACCATCATGTCACCAAGACACTAAAAATTAAGAAAAAAATAAACTACATTTTTGAACTCCCAATGATGACACTAGGATAATTACAGAATCCCAAGTTTCACCAACTGACTGACTTATATATACGTCGATATATAAGTATATAAAAGTACTAAAATGATAACTAGGCTACCAGCTTCTGTGGCACCTTTGTGACTAATGTCATCTGAAGCACAAAAGTCACAAATAGATGGGTTGTGTTTCAAAAACAATATCAGCATATCCCACTGGTTTTTAAAATTTCCCTGACTTTTTAAAAAGCGAGGCATGGCAGCAAGGGTTGGCAGGAAGCTCTGGAGTGTTAAACGATGGTTGAGTTATCCTTCCTGTGTTGCATGGCATCGACGGAGTGTGACGTTTGAAATATGTGTAATAATCACACCTGAAGTGACTAGTGATAGAAGTATCCACATCCATGTCTGGAGGGATGAGTCCAGCTTTCTTTGTGCAGATGCAAGGCTATCCTTAAGAAGGATTTCAGGGGAAAGGTGACAGTCATAGTATCCCTGTAGAGTCACCCCATCCAGAGCTTAAAGTGAAATAAAACTATTCACTATCTTTACTAGCATACTCAGAAAGAACATCTTAATCTCATTTTCATGGTCTCATTTTGGAATTAGGTATTTACCTAGTGCAGTGCCAGATCTTTGTCCATTTTATTTATGATGACAGAGAAATCACACACAGGTCATTCCAGAAAATATGTCAACGATCCCCTAAATCATGCACAGAAGCCCCTGTATTTGGTCATATACAAATAATAAGACAGTAAAGCTTTCTTGTGTAGGTAACATCATCTTGCTCCTTGTCTTATGACGGCCGATAAATCCTGTAAGCCCACAAGAAAACACTGCAGTCCACAGTTACCTGGCTACTTGAACATGTAGACCTGTAAGCCAGATTTGTATGGGTTGAACACATGTAAAGTGTGTCGGGGTGTTATTTAATTTTACATCAACATTATGAGGTCACATGTACACCCAATGCTTGTACAGTATGTTTTCCATCATATTTTCTCACCTCCTCCACAGCCAAAGCAGTAAAGAAAAATAGGGGGGATAATAAATATTGAAAAGCTTTTAACCCAAGTTTGATACACGCTTAAAAAAAACCATACTAAGGAGCTTTGGAGCTTTGGGCCTCTTTGTTGCTAGCAGTATTTCAAGTATGCGTTCTGTGAGCTATTTTACTTGTGTGGCTGCTATCCATGGGTAGATGGGCTCCCCCGCCTTGTTAGTGCAGAGAAATATACAGTGTCATTACTTCTATTCCATTCCTCAGAGGGTGAACCTTGTCATAAATACAGAGGGATCTGATTTAGCTTTTCCCCGCTTGCCACAGTGTCCGGAGTGATTCACATACTTCTGCAGCCCCACAGCAGAACAGGCACTATTGATAACAAGCCTTCACATTTTGTAGTGCCTTTGTTCCAGATAAGAAGTAGCTCACGGGGCCCTGACTATTCACTCCAGAGCACAGCCTAAGACTGGAGTAGATCCTTTGTGACAAGGCAGGTTCAGGCAGCCAAGACCTTTGAAGCTGACCCAGAGAGGGATGGGGAAAGATAGTCACCATGAATATCTTACATAATAATGTTTTTTAACAGTGGACGTTTGAAATGCTTCACATTTGGGAGGCTCTGCCTCCAAAGAGAAATGGCAGAGGAGTGGCCTGAGGAACCTTCACGAGAAGGAAATGTGCTGGAAATTGTTGGGTAGTTTGCCGAGATCAGCGGTGACCTGGCTCAGGTATGTTTTGTGGTAGGGACAGACAACATATATACAGTTAAACAATAAAAATAAATACAGAGCTGGGCGTGGTGGCTCACGCCAATAATCCCAGCACTTGGGAGACAGAGGCAGGCAGATTTCTGAGTTTGAGGCCTGCCTGGTCAACAGAGTGAGTTCCAGGACAGCCAGGGCTACATAGAGAAACCCTGCCTCGAAAAAAACCAAAAATAAATAAATAAATAAATAAATAAATAAATACAGTTATAATTCCAGTTTTGTTTCTTTACTAATAAAGTTTTGGGGCAAGTTGTTGGGTTAAAATTTCAAAATAGTAAAATGAGGCTAAGGAGTTTATCTTTGTATGCTGATCAATGGCTCAAACTAGACTTACTGTACTATATGACAGTACCTCATGCCATTAGCAGTCTCCCTCCCCCCTCTCTTCATATATGATACTATATATGTATATATATATGCACAATATATATACTACATTGGACAAATCACTTAGTTGTGGAATATTTAATATCCTTATCTCTATATTGGATGTAATATATATATTATAATATATATATTATATATAATATATATTATACATATATAATATATATATAGTATTCAGAGTTCAAACATTTTATGATTTAGTTTATGTATCTGAGTGTTTTGCCTGCATTCAAGTTACCCTGGCCATGTCTTCTCTCCATGCAGAAGAAGGCATTAGTGCCCTGTGCCTGAAGTGGTGGAAGCCTGTGAGCCCCCATGTGGGTTATAGGAACCAAACAGGTCCTCTGTAAGAGCAACAAGTGTTCTTAACCAATGAGGCATCTCTCCAGACACCAATTCATAGTCTTTAATACAGAGAGCTTTGATACCTAACACAGATGGCAAAGAAAATACACGGGAGATCATGGAATATTTCTACACTCATTATAGAGATAAGGAAATTAAATATTCCACAGCTAAGTGGTTTGTCCAAGGTCACCATCTTGCAAGAAGCCAGAGCTCTGCACTTGGAACAGGAGAATGGTTTTAAGGGCCAAGTCTTAACCAAGGCAGGGCTAGTTCCCATTTGCAACATTTCTGTTAAAAGAGCTTCTACAGGCTCTGACTGAGTGCAGTCTATGCACCATACACTCTTATCTGAGAACAGCTCCTTACTTAAGGGCGCTCAGAAAGTAAGTGGCAAAATTAGGTACCTTTACCCAAATCCATGTGGCTCCAGTATGTGAACTTTTAACCACGGTAGTGGTAAGTTAGCCACACGGGCTCTGCCTCCAAAGGGACATGGCAGAGGAGTGGCCTGGGGAAGCTCACCAGAAGGGAATGTGCTGGAACTTGTTGGGTAGTTTGCCGAGATCAGGGGTGGCTTCGCTCAGGTATGTTTTGTGATAGGGACAGACAAGCAGCTTGCAATGCTCCTAAGACTTAGAAATAGAGAGAGTGAAAGCACTAGATAAAATAGTGGTGTAAAGGTCCCGAAATTGGTTGATGAATAGAGTTTACTAGATTCTGTATAGGTGAGAAGGTGCCTTCCATAAAAGGTTTCCATAATAAAAGCTCATATTTATACTAAAAGTAATATAGTGCCCAATTGTGATTAGCATGAAGTAAAGACTTCATGAAAAAGTCCTAAGCACCAAATTTTAGTTAATTATGTCAAATTAGGTGAAATTTGATCCCGTCTTTTGGTCCTTATGTTGGTTTGTTTTTAAGAAAAAGAAAAAAGATCTATATTTGAATGGGATTTAAATATGAATGTCGGGTACCTTGGATAGAACTGGTTCTTTAAATATAGGGATTTACTTACTTTCAGTGAGTAAAAATATGGTTACCAACCAATATTGGGATAATTGAATCTAAGGAACAAATTAATTTTGGTAGGAAGACATCATTAAAGGGGTAGAGAATATACATTTTAAACAAGTTAGTGTTGCTGTCTCTGAAGCTGGGCACGAAACATGGGTGGGAAATGAAAATCTTGCCCAAATGTAAAATTTGCCCAATCAAAAATTTTAAGACTGTAGAATACTAAAAGTCAATCATTTCTTCTTTTGATAGCCAGGATTCTTAAATAAGTTTCTTTTATGGTAGAGGATCCTACAATGCCAAATTCCTTTAGACTTTAACTTAAGAACTCAGAGGTCTTCATGCTTCATAAAGGCACAGGATACATGGTCACCTCCTTGTTCTTCTGGTCCAATATACTATTTAACATTTAAATAAATGTTTTTATAGTGATATAAAATTTAATTAGTGACTACTTATTCTTCCTGGAGAGTCTATTCTAGGAAAATACAGAGTGATATTTTTGGCTTTAAAAACTGCAAAATATGATGAGTTAATAAAATTGACTATTTTAAAAGACAGTGTCTATATGGGTACCTTCTCATTTCCAGAATGGTTGCAAGGGACAAATTGCTATGTAGCAATTGCTGCCAAAGTGAAAACTTTCATCCTAGAGGGAGGTTTGTTATGATCCACAAAATAAAAACCTTCCAAGCTCTTGAAGTAAACATCCCATTCACCACAGGAAGTCCAGGAAACTTACAAGGCTCACAAAGTTCCTCCACAAGTTACACAAGCAGTAAAGACTCCCAGGCGCAATCTCTCCTACCTGGCCTACTCAGCTGCCTGCAAGTTTATGCAGGGAACTTCATATATGCAGTTTCCGTGAGTTGTCCTAGTGTTGGGTGAGAGTTTTAGTGAGGCAGCAGCCATAGGGTCATCATCCAAGCTTCTGTAAGGAATGTCAGTAAGTTTTTATGTTTGTTACTGGTTCCTCAAGATTGACTTGGTGGAACCCCTTGTTCCATTATCGGTGCCTTCTCTGAGATGATTAGATCTTTGTTCACATCTCACCAGGAACAATTCATGACACTCACCAAAGGAAGAGAGGCAGACCATAAGGCACGTATACCTCCAAACATAGGAAAAGGCAGGATTTATGTTTTCTTTTAGAAATTAGTATTATTCTAGTCAGAAGTTGTGGCCCATGTTTGAAACTGAGACACTCTGGGAAGCTGGGGGTGGGATCTCTGATTTGAGATAAACAAGGGCCACAGAGTCAATTCTAGACTAGTATGGGTTTAAGAGCAAGAGCCTATTTCCAGAACCAAGACTTAACAAACAAACAAAAGTAATATTGTTCCTTTTCTCCCAGTAGTAAGACTGACCCCAGGGCCTCTGCATGCTGGGAAAGCACTCTTTTCATGGAATTGTATCTCTAGCCCTTTTTCTTCAAACTTCAATGTGATTAAATATTAAGTTTCATATCCAAAACCAGTAAGTTTTTTATATTTTATATTTTTATGTTTTAGGAAGTTAATAGCCAAGTATGACATAATTTCCTTCCATTAAGTAATGGAAAATAACTACAGTAAAACATTCTGCATCCTCAGTCGTCTCCAAAACATCATTGTCATTTGCAATACTTGGAGCGGGTCATCCATTAAACACTTGGTTATGTGAATAGTTGTATTAGTGTTTGATTTGAGGCATGCCATTTATTTCACAATTTTAATAATTCTTATGAGAATAGAAATGGCTGTGATTATCATAGCTGTTGAAAAGTACATAAACCGAAATGTCCAGTTATTTTATTGAGACAGGATCTCCGTGTATAGCTGGGTAGCCTTGAACTTACAGAGATCCATCTGCCTCTGCCTCTGCCTCTGCCTCTGCCTCTGCCTCTGCCTCTGCCTCTGCCTCTGCCTCTGCCTCTGCCTCTGCCTCTGCCTCTGCCTCTGCCTCTGCCTCAGTACTGCGATTAAAGGCATTGAACCACTGTGACAGCTTTAAAGGTGGTAGGCCCTGGGAGAATGGAGCCGATAAATGTGGCAGACTAAAGTCTTATCTCATGCAATAGCCAACTTTATTCAGAACCTACTGGGTCAGGTAGGTTAGCCTTGAATTCACTCTGTTGTATCAAGTGGCCTCAAAGTTATAAACCAACCTGTCTTAGCTTCCCAGAGTTCTGCCTTTACAGATACAAGCCACTGCATTCTGCTTTTTGCCTGGATATGAAAGCACACATTTCCAGGGGCATTTATAGTTCAATAGGAATACTTTCCTCTTCGTACTGTCTTAGTCGCCATTCTATTGCTGTGAAGAGACTCCCTGACCACCACTCTTATGAAAGAATGCATTTCGCTGAGGGCTTGCTTACAGATTCAGAGGTTTAGTTCATTAGCATCATGGTGGGGAGCTTGGCAGCGTGGAAGAAGACATGGTGCTGGAAATGCAGCTGAGAGCCTCATTCTGAGAGGGAGAGGCTCTGTGTTTTCATAACCCTTTGGCTATTTACATGTCTTCTGTGGGGAGTGTCTGCTCATTTCCTTTGCCTATCTGTACTGTTATGACACAGGACACTAAACTACATGGTGACCTGTGATGGGCAAGAAAAATAAACATAACCTTAACTGGAAATAATTGAAGTGTTTAAAATGGATCTCTATCTTTAGGATTGAGCTGCCATTCTCTGAATGACTTTATTTCCTATTTGAAGGGCACTTCCACATACAAATCACAAGGAATAGTCTGTTTTTCTTTTTATTTTTTGTTTGTTTGTTTTGATATAGATAGCTTGGTTGTTGATCTTTATTAACCAGAACTGAATTGCCACTGTTTCAGAACACATGTTTATTGATATTTCTAGTCAAAAATTAAAGTTAGTTTTAAGTGCTAGAAAGGGGCTGTGAGCACAGGAAAGCGAAAGGTCACATGTTCAAGACTTAACAGGCATGGGGACCTTTGTAAGGCATTGACTTTGTTAGTCCCCATTGCACTTGTATTTTAAACTTCTTGAAATGCATTCATTCATTCAGATTGCTTTCCCCAGTCCTCCAGGGCAGGCAAGCAGGATTCAGAAGACTGTAAGGTCAGCCACCTGCCCTGAGTTAGACTAGCTACTCTCTAACCTGAAATCTTTGCTTTTGCGTGATGTGTTATTTAGCAAAAGCAACAAAGCTAGATAACTCCAAACATACTTCTCTCTTTAAAAACATCCCTTAGAGCCGGGCGTGGTGGCACACGCCTGTAATCCCAGCACTTGGGAGGCAGAGGCAAGCGGATTTCTGAGTTCAAGGCCAGCCTGGTCTACAGAGTGAGTTCCAGGACAGCCAGGGCTACACAGAGAAACCCTGTCTCGAAAAACCAAAACCAAAAAAAAAAAAAAGTCCCTTAGTAAATGAAAAATAAAATAAAATAAAATAAAATAAAATAAAATAAAATAAAATAAAGTATAAAAGATCTTAAGATCCAGGAGAAGAGCACCTATGGGGACAATTACAGCATGTCACATGGTGCATTGCAGCAAGTCAAGCAGAGACCCTACCAAACTTGTAGTCGGTGATAAGGCCTTTGGTGTGTCTTATTTATTTATGTATTTACTTTTTTTAAATGTTTGCTTCTGTGGAAGGGTATGGATATGGTAGTGACACACACACATAGACAGAGACAGAAACAGAAACAGAGCTCTGTGTGTGTGTTTGTGTGTGTGTGTGTGTTTGTGTGTTGGCATGGGGGTATTGGTAGAACATGAGAGTATGAGTCCTGGCCATCCACTTTTACATGGGTTCTGGGAATCTGAGCGTAGACCATCAGCCTTGCATAGTTAGTGCCCTTACTTCTGTGTAAGCTCCCTTGCTCTCTTGTGTTTATTTATAAGATGCTAAAGCATTCTATATTTCTTAAGGATATAATTAATTCTCACTCCATGCATATAAGGTAATGAGGAGGCATAAATATATTAGTTAGCCCAAGGCCACTCAAATTAATGGGAAACGCATACTTAAGCTTTTTGTCTTTTTAGCAAAGAACTTGGGCTAGAAATTTAATACTAATACTTTATTTTATTTTATGTGTATAGGTGTTTTGCCTGTGTGCATGTCTGTTCACTATTTGCATGCCTTGCTCCCCAAGGAGGCTGGAATAGACCTCTAATCCCCTGGAACTGAGTTAAATATGGATGCTAAGAAATGAACTCAGATCCTCTGGAAGACAGCCAATGCTCTTAACCAATAACTCACCTTCACCCCAAAGAAAAACTATTTTTGTAAATTTAAATGTCTAGTAAGTAGAAAGTCCTCTCCTCCTCCTTCCTCTTCCTCTTCCTCTTCCTCTTCCTCTTCCCCTTCCTCCTCCTTTCTCTTCCTCCTCCTCATTTTCTGTCTCCTCCCTTTTCTTTGTGGTGCTGGTGATGAACCCAGGGTTTGCTGGATGTTAGTCAACTGTTCTAACACAGCTGTATCCCAGTCTGAAAGCTAGTAGTTAAATACAAATCCAAATTGTTTTAATTGATCTTAGTCACTGGTTATAGTAATAAAAATCTTGCTTAATGCAATGGTTAAAAGATTCCCGGGCAGATCTGGCTGTTTCTTGAGGGAAGCATATCCATTTTCATAAAAGAGTTTTTGTTGTGTATCACTGTGCAATCATAGTGAAAACCGGGCGGGGGAGGGGGATAATGGAGAATTTCCATTTAAGAAAATTCCATTTAAGTTCAGTTGACTTCCCAAGCTATGGTACCCTGCTAGAATGCAGGCTTGTCCTGGGCCACAGGCTCTCCATTGGCAGGAAGCAATTGCCCTGAGACCTGTGGTATATGCATCTCTGGCTTAGAATTTAGCACGTAAAGGGGTCTGCAAAAAGCAGAAAATAACAGTCATTATCACTTATTTCAGATGCACTAGATTGAGGCAGTGTGTTTAATAACTTATAATCTTATTTAATCACCACAAGAACATACCTAAAAATGACATTGCTACCTTAATTTTGTTGATGAGAAAACTCATAATCACTATTTCAATCACATAGTAAATTTCAGGACAGCCTGAAGTAAAACCCTACCTCAAACGTTTTTAAGTAAGGAGTAGAGATTTAGCTTTGTTGTAGAGTACTTGCTCAAGAACCTGGGTTCAACCTTAGCACCACCCAAAGCAGTAAAAACATAAAATGATTGTGCAGCCTACATGTGCATACACACATGAGTGACACTTCCTTGGGGAAAGATTGAAAGCTTTAACTTCAGATAGTGCTGGGGCACATTGTATATGTCATTGACAAAGCAAAGTTATTCAAATATTAAGTCTTATTTATTATAAGGTTAATAATTAATCAAGCCTATTTAACTAGACTTTAATAGCAAGACTATTTAAATAGTTACGTTATAATTAAGAAATAATTAACATCAGCCATAAACTCTGCTAGTCTTCCTGACCCTTCAAAACTTTTGTTGTTGTTTCGTACTTTTTACCTACGTATATTGATTATGTGAGAATATCATACAAGATATTCTCACATACAATATATATCATACAATATCAGAATACAATGTATTTTGATCATAGTCACCTCTAATGCCTTTGTTTAACTTCTCTGAGATCCTCCCTCCGTCCATACCCCCTCCCAACTTCCCACCTTCTTGTTTTGCTTTGTGTTTTCTATCCCACCAAATCCAACTGTCCATATACTCCTGAGTGTGTAACCAACCACTGGAGCATTCTGATCCTCAAGGTTAATTATTCCCTATTTTTTCCAACTTACATGTTTCCTTTCACCACAAGATTCTTGCTGACAAGCATACTTGAAGATGAATCATCACCACGCCACCTCTGATATGTACCTGCCAATTTATAATTACTAGTATTTAACATAATTATGAATAATCACAATTCAGAGCCCAAAAAGCACATGAGTGAAACAGAACGATTTTGATACGTAGCATGTGTAACCAAGACAACTAGTCTTTTGTGTGCCCAAGTTGTGTAAATGTTTATGGCAGAAACGATTCTAATACAACCATCCCTGTAACGTATAATGTGGGCAGAGGTTCCTGATAATAATCTCCCCCATGATAATTACTTACATTGTTTAGTTATTAACTAATGTCTTGCAAGAATAAACCTGGAATTTCATTCAGCAAAACACAGGTGCCCAGCTTGCCTAAGTTTTGTTTGCTTATTTGTTGTTTGTTTTAAGATATAGATGGTATGCATGCACTCTGACCCCTTCCAGATCCTCTACCTGGTTTAAGATCAACTTTTTACTTTGCCTTGAAACAAGAGTAAGATGGAGACAAGCCTGCTTAGAGAATGTCTGTTCTTTCTCTTCCCCTTGACCTTGTAATTATGCTGTTGTGTATATACATGAAATAACCCAGCACTCTGTGATATGAAATCAGCTGATGGTGCTGGAAACTTGTTTTTCGTACTCAGTGACTTGAAGATCCTCATGGGTCTCGGCTTTCTAAATGTCAACCATTCTGAAACTTGATATAAGTAGGTATAACAGTAATCTTAATAGCAACAGGAGCTAAACATTCTCTCAGTATTCAAGTTTCTGAGGTCTCTGTGCCTTCTCTTTAGTTGCATGTCAGGCTATTGGTAAGAGAAGTATTCATGTCCTAAGGCAGAACAGATCATCTCTGTGACTTTGAGAAATCAGTTCTTCTGGTACATTTCTCTTTGGTTCCCCCACATAACTCCAGTTCAGTGTCCTTTAACCAAGGGTTGGAGTAGGAGGGAGAGAATGGATTCTGTATTACATATTATACTCTAAGGGAGCCAACATGTTAGTACAATTGGTGGCATTTGAAAACATTTAAGTTACACTGACTTTTATTTGTGTTTGTGTATGTGTGGGCACAATATGTATGGGGTTGTGATGTACATGCCATAATACTAGAGGACATTTCTGACCTTCCATCATCTGGGTCCTGGAGAAGGAACTGAGGTCTTCAGATGTGATAGCTAATGCCTTTACACACTCAGACATCTTGCTGGCCTAGTGGTGGTTTTGAGAGCACATATTCACCTAGAGCTTGAGATGTTACTCATCAGCTTAATACTTGGCTAGTATCTGCCCTGAGGTCTCAATCCTAAAAGAAGAAGGAAGAAAGAAGAGGAAGAGGATGAGAAAGAGGAGGAGGAGGAGGAAGAAGAGGAAGAAGGAGGAGGAGGAGGAGGAGGAGAAGGAGAAGAAGATTTAAAAAAAAAAGAAGAGTTCAGTCTGCATGTTCCTTTCTTTTGGGGTCACTGTGCAAGAGTCTTTGTTGAGTTTCCTTCAGTTTTTTCCCCTTTATCCTATTGCTTCAGGGACTGCATGACAGATTTATCATTCCCAAGTGTACAGATACACACAGGAGATTCTGGTCAAAGTTTAGAATCTTATTTAAGGAACAAAACTTTTCACCCGAATATGAAGTAGTTCACAGAGCATGGAACAGTTTAGGAAGGTGATGTCTTTTTTCTTTATGCTTTTAGTGAACATGTGTTTCAAAATGACAAAGAGCATGTACATTTCTGTCCTAGGGATGAACTCCTGTGAACAGACACTATGACCAAGGCAACTCTTATAAGGACAACATTTAATTGGGGCTGGCTTACAGGTTCAGAGGTTCAGTTCATTATTATTAAGGCAGGAGCATGGCAGCATCCAGGCAGTCATGGTTCAGGAGGAACTGAGACTTCTACTTCTTCATCGGTAGGCCACTAGGAGAAGACTGGCCTAGGATGAGGGTCTTAAAACCCAGGCCCACAGTGATACACTTCCTCCAACAAGGCCACACCTACTTCAAGTCCACACCTCCTAATAGCGCCACTCCTTGGGCCAAGCGTATTCAAACCACCACAACTCACAATAACAATTCTCTGTTGTCTTTTTGCATCACTGTTGGCAGGAGAGCCAGAGGATGAACAGATTGTAGAAGGAGATTCCGTTCTGAATCTTAAATATATCCGCATGTCCACAGCTGTTGCTACTGTCGGATATCCTAATCTTGGGCAATGGCGTCTTTCTGCTTCAGTACCCTATGCATGGTGTTTAACACGCCATGCCTGTCTAGACCCTATGCCTCACTGAATGGACTGCATCTTAAGTCACGTTATATAATTGATATACATTGTCCCCCTTCCCCCCAAAAAAGCCAGCCCTTTTTTTCTTTCACTCTTGTGAACCACCCTGAACCTATACTCTCCCTTCTCTGAGCCACGTGACCAGAGTACAATCACAAAGCCATCATGGGCTACACCATCTCCCACTAGCCAGAGTAAAACACATGTGCTTTATAAGGAAATTAGAAGGGAACTGGCCCTTAGCTTGCTGGGGTGAATGGCACCTTCTGCGCAGGCTCATTCTGCTGTCGTCGCCAGTGTTTCTTCACAGGCTCTTTCTGCTATAGTAGACGGTGTTTCTCTGTGTGAAGCCAGGGCAGACTCACAGGTCCTCCCTCCGGCACTGTAAGCAAGCCTGCCATTCTAACAATTCTTTCCCACACCAGTTTCTGCCACCAGAATGCATTTGACAATTTGAGACTTTGTCTTAGTTTAGGGACCAATCAAAGAACCTGGGTCACTCACTTCAACTCAATGGACCAGTATCTACACCTTCCATTTTCTTAGATAAGTCCAGTTAATTCTGTCAGGGGCATGAACTTTTAGAGCAGAGTGTAGGACCTTATGAATACCAGAGCTGAGAACCAAACAGCCAAGAAATCCCTCTGTAAGCACGAGGGTGAAAGCAAATATAAGTTCCTTTTGCTGATGAGCCTTTGGCAGATAATGACATGTCTCTTAACTAATAAGACTGCCTAAAGCTTTCTGATACGGGGCCTGGCAATTGTGCTACAGAGTCCTGGCTCCACCCTTAGCACTGTAAATAGTAATGATAATAATTATTGTTATACTGTTTATCCAGCCAGGTTTTATTTATAGTGCTTCTATGGTGTGTTTGATAGGCAGTTGTTAAAGAATTGCTGCTAAGAGAACGAACTGTATTTGCTGAGTTGATTTTTTTTCCCCAGTCTGGGATTAATCTGGATATTTTGGTATTTGAGGAAGCTCATTCACTTTCATGGCTTCACCTAGTATCTGTTTGGTTTTACTTTAAAAGTAAACAAATAAAAACAGGGTTTTCCTAAAAAGTCCAGGCTGGCCTCAGTCTCACAATCCTCCTGCCTCATCCTGTCTAGTGCCAGAATGAGAAGCATTCGCCACCGTGTGGCTGGTTTGGCATCTGTTTCTAATAACTGTTGAACTACACTATATTTCTTCTGACTTTGTATTTTCATCTACAGTAGGATGTCTCTTGAATATTTAAATTATGGAAATTCACATTGAAATCTGTGTTCATTAATATTTTCCCCCTTCCATTACCAAGAAGAAAAGAGAGGATCTCACTGTCTGTCCTAGTCAGCTTGCATTTGTCTGTCCCAAGCTAGCACTCTTTCAAACAATTGTTTGTTTTGGGTTTTGTTCTTCTCACTCTTTTGTTTTGTGTTTTGTTTGTTTGTTTGTTTTGAGAAAAGGTCTCTACATTGCCATCACTGTCCTGGAACTCACTGTGTAGACCATCACTGTCCTGGAACTCACTGTGTAAGACCATCAGTGTCCTGGAACTCACTGTGTAGACCATCACTGTCCTGGAACTCACTGTGTAGACCATCAGTGTCCTGGAACTCACTGTGTAGACCATCAGTGTCCTGGAACTCACTGTGTAGACCATCACTGTCCTGGAACTCACTGTGTAGACCCGAATGACCTTGAACTCAAACAGATCCGCCTGCCTCTGCCTCTGAGTGCTAGGATTTAATGCATGCTCCACATGCCCAGCTCACCACAAGCTTCTTAACTATATGTCTTCATTTCTCTTTCTTGTTATGTGTAAATTTTTGCTTATTCTTTCTTACTCTTACTACTTCTTTTGACTACTAAAACTTATTTAATATTGGGATCAGGTACAATGCTTACAATCCAAGCATTCAGAGTTTATGTCAAAAGACTCATAAGTTTAAGTTTAGCCTGGACTACCGAAGGACTTTAAGGACAGCCTAGGCTACAGAGTAGACCCATCTTATCAAACAACGGCAATAACAACAATAACAACAAAATACACCCCAAATCAAACCTCAAACTATTAATATTTGCTTCATACATCTTTGCATGTGGTGGCATTTAATAAATAATTAAAGCCAGCATTTAACATGTATTTGTTATGGCAGTGGTAGGGCATACCACATACAAATTAAAACTAAATAATGTTTGCAAAGCACATCATGACTGTGTCATTGTCCATCCACACTAGGAGTGAAATGATTGATACCCACAGTTCCCCAGAAAGGCATTAATCAATCTACCCCTCATGCCCCACCAAAAAAAAATGAGAGAGAGAGAGAGAAAGAGAGAGAGAGAGAGAGAGAGAGAGAGAGAGAGAGAATCGAAAGAAACACTTTTGATAGCACCTTTACTGAGTCACTGTGTCTTGAGGCACTTGGGATTCTGTTACTTTGGAAGTCAGCCCTCCCTGGTTCCTGGGGTCTACTATTGAAGTTCTTACTGTCATAGATCTATCTATACCTGTGTGCTTGTGTGTTCTATACATCAGAGGAAAGTAGGAGGGAGCACCCTTTACATTGTCCTGTCTCCGGCACTTTGGATCTGTGTCTTAAACTCCTGGGTTTGATTTTTTTTTTTTTTTTTTTTTTTTTTTTGGATACCCACAGTGGAACTTTTTGAGGCATGTTGCTATATCTTCACCCAGACAGTTCTCCATTACACAACTAATCCTCCCTTAGGATTTTAGAGGACAAGAAAGAACACTGTGCCTTCCCCTCCCCACCTCCTCCCCCGACACACACACACACACACACACACACACACACACACACACACACACACGTTTTACCTTGCTTTTAAAAGAGTGTGAGTCCCAAGGTGCTGGAAACTGAGGCAGCTGTCACAGAAGTCCTGTATTTGGCATAAGATGTACCTTCCTGCTTCTTCATTTGCAGGTCCCAGTAAAAGTGCAGCTTGCATTTTGAGTACCTGCCTGGCTTTCCTAGATCAGAGTTTTTACCCCAATGAGTAGAAAACAATACCTTAAGGCTAAGGCAAGAAGCCAAGTGTGATCTCAAGAGGCCATAGCCAAATCCAAGCGCCTGCCAGAGAGAACGAGGAAGGAAAGTGGAAGGAACAACTGTCAGGGGATCTTCGGTATGTGGACCGTCTTCTTTCCTCTTCAGAAGTGAAATTACGAACAGGAGAAATAGTGTGTTTGAAATGCTCAGGTAAATGAGGGATAGCCTGAGAAGGCTGAAGTGCATGTCCTGTGTCCTGAGGCCTTTGGGGCAGGCATTTTGAAGGCATGTCCTGTGATGCAGGCCTGAAGTCTTGGTAAGATAAATTTATCAGTGTCGTTGTCTTCACATAGGATCTTTGAAGTTGTAGAAAGCCATGGAGATTGTATAGGCTGGCCTGGGATCAGGACAAGGTGGGGGCATCCGGTCAACATAACTCAGCACCTAGTCCTTTCATGGTGATAATAAGGGCAGGAATCAACTCAGCCAAGACCCAAACACAGCATCTTGGGTCTCTGAACTCCTTTGTCCTTTGCTCCATGTTCCTATATGCCCAGATAGAAGCTACATGATAGTAATAGAAGGAGAGAGAGAGAGAGAGAGAGAGAGAGAGAGAGAGAGAGAGAGGAAGAGAGAGGAAGAGAGAGGAAGAGAGAGGGGAAGAGAGAGAGAGAGAGAGAGAGAGAGAGAGAGAGAGAGAGGAAGAGAGAGAGGAAGAGAGAGAGGGAAGAGAGGGAGAGGAAGAGAGAGAGAGAGAGAGAGAGAGAGAGAGAGAGAGAGAGAGAGAGAGAGAGAGAAGAGAATGAATTTAGGCAGTTTGCATCATTTAACAGTGATGCACAGATTAGCATGATGACATCATTATGCCTCTGCCAGGCATCCATAAGGTGGGGTCTCCTGAGGATTACTGATTCAGCTATCCTTCCACTAAGCCTACAGAAGCAGCAAACAGAATTTATTTGTTCTTGACAAGACTGAGCAAGGCACATCAGCTCAGGGCTTCTGTTCTAAAGTTTGGGAAGGGAAGAAAGGAAGGAAGGTGTTCCTCAAGTTCCTGGTCCTCAGGAGGGAAAGGCTTTCCCGTCCTCACAGGAGGACTCCTGTCCACTCCTTCCAGGGAACTCTAAAAATGTGGGGTAGCTCCTCATAGTTTTCATTTGAGATGATTTCGTCGTCTTCGTATTTGTCTTCCTCCTCCTCCTCCTCTTCTTCCTTTTCCTCCTCTCCCTTCTTCTCCTCCTCTTCCTTCTTCTACCCCTCCTCCTCTTCCTCCTTTTTAAAAAAAGTTTTGATGCTTTCGGTTGTCAAGCAAACGTGTTCCAATGCCTGCTTCTTGCCAAGCAAAAAACAAAAAGCAAAAACAGAAACAAAAATCCCCACGAAAACCAGAATGCCGTTTTCAAGTGCATGAATCGTTTCTTTTGCCTTTATTCTAAACTCCTGAAGATATTTACAGGAAGGGTCCTTCCCCCTTTCCTCTGGCCCTCCTTTTTTGTCACTTTTTCTTTAAAACATGGCATCTAAAAGGACATTATTCGGTCAAAAAAAGAAAAAAAGAAAGAAAAATATATTCCCTTTAAGTCTAATTGGAAAACACAAACAGTATAAGAAAAAAACTTAAAATAAGTAAATGATCCATATAGCACTAGAACCAGCCATGACCTACTTGACATTTATAGAGCAAGATAGCAACACATTTTCAAGCGCACATGGTGTTTTTATGGAAACAGGCCACATTCTGAACTAGTAAACAGATCTTAAGATGTTCAAGACGCTTGAAAGCAAGTGCTGTTGTTTCTAACTACACACCAGAGATTATTAGTCAAGATGCCTGGAAACGTATGTGGTTCCACATAGTGAAGGAAACAAGTCACAGGGAAATAAAGTATTCAAATTTTATGCCAGTAAAATCTGTAATATGAGAATTGGGTGAATTAAGCCAAAGCAGTATTTACAGGAAATTAAAAGTTGCCAAATGTTAGACAGATGAGATGACTAAGTTTAATCTGATTGTCAAACCTTAACAAGTTTTCTTTCTTTTTCTTTCTGTGAAGGAAATGCACATGCTGTGTTGCAAATGCACAGGGAGGCCAGGGTTCAACTTATGTGTTTTCTTCAGTCCCTCATAGCACCACCACCACCACCATCACCACCACTACCATCACCACCATCACTCCCACCACCACCACCCAACACCACCACCACCACCACCACCACCACTACCACCACCACCACCATCACCACCACTACCATCACCACCATCACTCCCACCATCACCACCACCACCACCACTACTACCACCACCTCCCCACCATCATTACCACCACCACAGATCTCCCACTAAACCTGAAAATCACCAGGTCAGTAAAAGTGGCTGGCCAGTGAGCCTCAGGAATCCTTGTCTCTGCTTTTTCCTCATGGTGAGTAAAGACCTGTTCTATCTCTCATGTTTATGTGGATGCCTGTGATGAGACTGCAAGTCCTTGTGGCTGCATAGCAAGTCCTTTGCCACCTTTCCAATCTGCTAGTTTTCTGTCTAATGTAAAGAACAATGTCACTGGAATACAGATGAGGCTGACAAGGTCTCTGCAAGATTTTCAGTGTGACTCTTTTTAAATGCCAAGGTTAAATGTGCTATAATCATGCTTCAGGATTAACTTTCTTTAGTGTTTAAGTATCTCTGGGGTTATATCAGGGAAAAACATGTAATGCCATATCCAGATACTTATTTTTGGTAAGAATTAACATGCAGTGCATAAAGCCAAATAAACAAAACACAATTAAAAACCCTTAGCTTTCTGCACAGCTGGTGTATTGTCACAAGCACCCCAGGGCAGTTGGCACTTATGAACATATGAGGGTCCCAGCTCGCGCTGAAGCGCCATTGAAGTGTTACACAGACCTAGAACGGAACTGTCAATAGGATGACACACTGAGCAGACATAATGTGGACATGGCAAAATTGGATGGAGAAGGACATGAAGTTTCTCCTGTGTGACAGTTACTAAACACTGATCAATGTGTGTGCGTGTGTGTGTACAGAGATTTCGGGGACCTTTGAGGGTGACCCTAGAGTATTTCTCTTTGAACTTTTCAAAAGTTAAGTTTACAAAGTATGAATGGACCCAAGTCATTTAGGAAGAGAGGGTCTGGACATTTGCTGAAGGTTTTGTGCTACTGTATTAACCAAGTGTAACTAGCTTATTCTTTTCCATGTTTATTAGTGATACTTTACTTCTTACAGCCTAGGTAGAACTCTTTGCTTTGAAGCTGGTTCGCTCCACGTGCATCGCCAGATGAGCAGGTCCTTGCTTTCCTGTTATCCAGGGTTGTTCAGCTTATTGTGTCTTCCATAGTCCTGCTTACAGGTCTCTTCTTTTTTGCCCCCTTTGAGTTATACACATAAATGACAAGTGTGTGTGTGTGTGTGTGTGTGTGTGTGTAGACAGTTTCATTTAGGCCAGGCTTGCCTTTAACTTACTGTGTAACTACAGATGATCCTGAAGTTCTTCATGTTTCTATTTCTCGAATGCTGGCATTATAGACCAGTCAGACACAGTCCTTGTGGTCCCTTTGCAGTATGAGGTGCACTTAGAGCACATGACAGAGTCACCAATAAGCAGAAGGCCCTCCAGCTGCTATCTGGATGTGTCAGGACTCTGAGTGTTAAAAAGTTGCAGGCCATCTGCTATGTACTGAGCCCACAATCAGAAAAAAAAATAGTATCCTCAAGCCCAGAATCCTTTCTAGATAAAGCTGAACCAATAGAATGACAACTTCAAGAACCTCTGACTGGTGCCAGATCAACATGCCAACAATTTTACCTTATTCTGGGCTGGTGGGTTTTTTTGTTTTGCTTTGTTTTGTTTTGTTTTGTTTTGTTTTGTTTTGTTTTGTTACAGATGGTACATCCAAAAGTGTTTTACTTATCTCAAAATTGTTATCACAGAGTGAGGGTCTTGTTTCTAGCAAGCATGTGCCACCACAGCTAGCTTATGTCTATTTCATTTTTTTAAAGCAGACTTTAAAACAGAACCCAAATACAAACTCAATATATCAATACATTCTGGTAAGTCAGACATAACAGGAAAAGAAAAAAGAAAAAAAAAAAAAGCAACCTTAGATCTCCAAAATACATACCAGTGCAGACCTTCTTTTTTGTTAAGCCTGAAGTCTGGGAAACACCTCCATCCACCTTTTTCCCTTTGTTCCTGTTTGATTTGCCTCCCCAGCCTTGGGTATGAATGCTTCTGGATCTGTCTAAACAGACCACATTTGGCTGACTCATCCATCTTGCAGCAGAGGGCTTCAGACGTATAATTGCTTAATTCGAGCTCATGAATAGTCTTACATTATTTAGTTCTGGTCCTCTCATAAACTCTGTCACCCCAAGGTACTTGGGAGTAAAGATCTTTTTACTATGTTTGCCCCATGGCCATACCACAAACACACACAGTTCTGTTGGTTCACAGAGGTTGGCCACTGCATTCTCAAAGCCTTCTTGCCCTCCAGATGCTAGAGAGGAGGCTGTTGCTGAGTCTTTAGTCTCCCTGAGGCTGTGTACACT
Source organism: Apodemus agrarius (assembly GCA_964023405.1). Lineage (NCBI taxonomy): Eukaryota > Metazoa > Chordata > Mammalia > Rodentia > Muridae > Apodemus > Apodemus agrarius. Next base: position 119,435,376 of record OZ030008.1, on the reverse strand, counting down.
AATTGGCTGCAGTTCTTTAATCTTGGTGTTTCTCAAACTCTTTCAGCTTCTATTCAGAATTCTTCTCACCCTAGGGCACACAGAAGCCAATTCCTAGGACCCGTTTAATTACTTCTTCAAACGTGTCTGGACATCCCTGAGTTTCCCTGAACCCAAGTTGTAGTCTGCATTATCCCCTGAAAAGGATATGTATTCAAACACCCTCTCCGCACCCCTAGTCCATAGCACAAGTCAGTTTGATTCCTTTCTAACGCTATGGTTTAGATTTCTAATCTTGATCTCAGTGAATGTAAGGAATTTCATGTTGGTGGTTGGTGACAGCTGAATTTCAGGTAGAAGATAAGCTTCTGATAAACAGTACAGACTTGGTGTCAAAGAAATATTCCTGCTTAGGTTAGTTGAAGCCGCAAGAATTCTTACGTTTATAAACATATAAAGTTGTTAAGAAAAATTCTAACAGCTTGGAAATAAAGCAAAAAGGACCACATATCCTTTCAGTACCAAACGGAGCGCTATCTAACAGATTCAGTGAGTGATAATGTACCTCTACAGGGGCATGTCCTTTGTTGGACATACAATATTTACTGGGGAGGTGCGAATGCAGTACTGTGTACAGTGAACGCATGCCAGTGAAACACAGAAGCTGCCTAAGAAACAGAGGCCAAGAAGTCACTGTTAACCTTTTGAGTTTGGCAAGTCATAGTACATAACCTGGTAGCCTGCAGCCCAAGCTGGTCTCTGCAAGGAGTGGCGTTCGTGCTTCAGCCTCAAAAGTATGTGAGCATGCTTGGCTTTAACTTGTGGGGTTTTATTAAGCAGAGATGTAAAGAGTTTTTCTAGTAGAAAGAATGGCCCTAAGGACATGAACCAATCTTGCCTCTAACTTAGTCACCTCATTTCAACATTCTTTCTTTTATTGAGTGCCTCCTGTGCTCTTAAAACCACATTTGGTCAGTGAGTTGGCTTAGCATGTCAGGGTGCACGCTTGACAGCCTGAGCTGGGTCCTCAGAATCCAGTGGTAGAAGAGAAGTGACTTCTCAGAGCAGTCTTCTTTGCTCCACATCCATGTGGCGCATGCGCATACATCATACCCATACACACATGAACAAACACATGATGCTGATGTGATGGTGATGGTGATGGTTTGATAACTTTAAAAGCACATTTCTCAGCTACTTTCTTCAGTAACAATATGTTTATTTTTTTTAATTATGCCATACCATTTTTGGAAGTTCTCACAAAGCTACACAAAGGGGCACTTCAGCCAAGACCAATGATGGCAGATTGCAAGAAGTGCAATCCCTAAACTGTTTAAACCAGGCACTTAGATTCCTCTGATCTGTGGGAGTCCCAAGCAACTCAAGGGCTTCTCTGTAGCTAAGCCTCCATTTCTTGGATTTGGCTGTTTTCTCATCTGTCCTTTTGCTTGTTTCTGGTTCTTGGCAGTCAACCAATCTCTGCCTTTCCCTTTTTGTTTTATTCGATATATTAATTTACATTTCATATGATTTCCCCCTTTCCAGGCTCCCCCCTCCCTGCAAGTCCCATAAGCCCTCCCCCTGTTCCCCCATTCACCCCTTCCCTCTTCTCTGTTCTGGTATTTCCCTGCACTGCTGCATTAATCCTTTCCAGAGTCAGGGGCCCTTCCTTCCTTCTTCTTGGACATCATTTGATATGTGGATTGTGCCTTAGGTATTCCAGTCTTCTAGGCTAATATCCGCTTATCAGTGAGTACATACTATGAGTATTCTTTTGAGATTGGGTTACCTCACTTAGCATGATGTTCTCCAGCTCCATCCATTTGCCTAAGAAGTTCATGAATTCATTGTTTCTAATGGCTGAATAGTACTCCACTGTGTATATATACCATATATTTTGTATCCATTCTTCCATAGAGGGACATCTGGGTTCTTTCCAGCTTCTGGCTATTATAAATAGGGCTGCTATGGACATAGTGGAACATGTATCCTTATTACATGCTGGGAAATCCTCTGGGTATATGTCCAGGAGTGATATAGCAGGGTCCTCCAGAAGTGTCATGCCCAATTTTCTGAGGAACCGCCAGACTGATTTCCAGAGTGGTTGTACCAGCTTGCATTCCCACCAGCAGTGGAAGAGTGCTCCTCCTTCTCCACATCCTCACCAACACCTGCTGTCTCCTGAGTTTTTAATCTTAGCCATTCTGACTGGTATGAGGTGAAATCTCAGGGAGGTTTTGATTTGCATTTCCCTAATGACTAATGATGTTGAACGTTTCTTAAGGTACTTCTCAGCCATCCAAATTTCTTCAGGTGAAAAGTCTTTGTTTAGCTCTGTACCCCATTTTTAATAGGGTTGTTTGGCTCTCTGGGGTCTAACTTCTTGAGTTCTTTGTATATCTTGGATATTAGCCCTCTGACTGGCTATCTGTGTTAGGCACATTTCCACTACTCTGACAATATTGTCAAAGACCATCAGTTTACAAGGAGAAAATATTTCTTATTTTGTCTTGTGGTTGAAGCAAAGAGTTGGTTGGTCCTTTGGTTGCTTTGAGCCTTTGATAGTAAGAACATCCCAGAGGGTGCACCGGTTGAGCAAACTAGTTCACCTCATCAGGAACACTAAGCAAGCCAGGGAACAAAGATGGGCCCAAGTTTAGAACATGCATTTGTTCTGAGTAAGTTTCCCACTTGTTCCTCTGTGTCCGCTGGTAGTCCATGGCTATAAAAGGGCTTTGACTTCCTCATTGAACCACCTTGGATGGCACCCAGCCAATCTCTGAAACTATTCCTTCTCTTCCTCCTCCTCCTCCTCTTCTTCCTCCTCCTTCTTATTCTTCTTCAGAAACCTTTGTATTTTATTTTATTCATACTTTTCTCACACATTACATCCCTGCCACAGTTTCTCCTCCCTCTTCTCCTCCCAGTCTTTCTGCAACCTCTCTTCTTCTCCAGATCCACTCCTCCTCAGTTCCCCTCCAAAAAAGAATAGGCCTTTTAAGGTTCTTCAATGAATAAGGCATACAAGATACAGTAAGACCAGGCACCAACTCTCACATCAGAGCTGGAGGAAGCAACCCAGAGGAGGAAAAGTGTCCTAAGTGATTATTTAGAAAAAAAATTAAAATTCAGATTTAAAACATGCAGCATACTTTCCTTATGTTTAAAACAAAAATTATCGCTTATTGGTTTATTTATTTAGGGATTGAACTTGATTTCTCATAAAGAGACCAGACCTAAAGTCACTAAGATTTTACAATTTAGTGATCAGATAAAGCAATGTATTATATGCTCTTAAATTGGGATGCTTACAATTTAAGAAAATATCAACTAGATATTTAATTTTAAGGGATTACAACATTTTCATTTCAGACCCAGTATCTCATCACAACCACAGTTCTCTATATAATAGACTAATTTTTTAACACTTTGATTCTTAAAATACATTTTATTATATGAATTTGTTTGTTTGTTTGTTTGGTCTTTGAGGCATTCACCCTGGTACACCTTGGGTATGGAGGTCGGTAGAGCTAGGAAGACAACTTGGGGGTTGATTTTCTGTTTCCAGCATATGGGATCTACAAGGTTGAATGTAGGTCACCAGGCTTGATGACAAGCACCCTGTTCCCTTGAGCCATCTCTGCAGCGCCCATAGAAAATCTTGAGGAGATTGTGCGGTGCCTTAGGATTCTGCCCATTACACAGTCCCTCTCACAAGGTTTCAGTACTTTATTGTTCACCTGTAATTTACATGAATTACACAATGACTAGAGATAAGAGAAAAAACACAAATGGATGATTTGGGTGAATTTTTTTTTCTGGTTATTTTGTTCTATCCTTGTTAAACTGGAAAACAGTGGAAGCTTCTACTGGAGAGACACATAACTACCTCATAGTTATTAGCCTGACGCTCCCCTGAAGAGGATAATGAGCTTCTAACGTGGCATCTAAGACTTAAAGATGCGGGGAGTAGAGCATTGTTGAGCTTCCATGTGTGTGTCGGCTTTCTGTTGTTTTTGTTGCTATTGAAGACCACCTTTACTCCACAGGGATCTGATAGGAGACATGGGATTAGTTTAATCTTCTTATATCTGTTGAGGTCTGTTTTGTGACCAATTATATGGTCAGTTTTGGAGAAGGTAACATGAGGTGCTGAGAAGAAGGTATATTCTTCTGAAGGAAAGGCCTCTAGTCCTGGAAAGGCTCAGTGCAGCAGTGTAGGGGAATACCAAGATAGGGAAACGGGAAGGGGGTGATTGGGGAACAGGGAGGGAAGAGGGCTTATGGGACTTTCAGGGATGGGGGATCCAGAAAGGGGGATATCATTTGAAATGTAAATAAAGAATATATTGAATAAAAAATAAAATAAAATAAAATAAAATAAAATAAAATAAAATAAAATAAAATAAAATAAAAGGATGAGGGGAAACCTAACATATTATTTTTCATGTTCTTTCTTCTTGATGAATACAGAGACACCCTGTTTTCTTCTCTCTCTCTCTCCTCTCTCTCTCTCTCTCTCTCCTCAGTTTGGCGAACTGTACCTTTGCAAATTGAAATAAGCTACACACAAGTAGAAACACACTTTTCCAGAGACTTCAGAATTCAGGACTCAGTTACTGAGTCTTTCTGCTTTTTTGAAAAAGCAACAGTGGTGTTTCAGTGAGCAGGCATAAAAGATTCTGCTGCTCTTTTTATCAGGACATAGTTACACAACTGAATTGTATAACCAAACAGTTCCTCTGAGTGCCACATGCAAGAATAAATATAATTTATTAGTTCTGCCTAATCCACTGTGAAAGAACATAGGCTCTACCGCACAGTGAACTCTATGCCTATGAAAGAGTTCCAGAAAATTGTTCTGATATGTTTCTGAGAGCTTGCTGGCTGTAAATAATTCATACTTGAGGGACCTTGAGAAGAAAAGAATTTACCATAACTTGTATATACCAGAAGGAATTTTATTGAAATAAATTTCTTGGCTTTAATTCCATAGCCTCGGACTAAGACAACTGAAAGTAATGACTTTTAAAAGACTGGGATAAAAGAGACTATTTGAAATTACTTGTGAAATTTTTACTTAGGTTAATTTCCAGCCTGGGTTGGTTTTCTGTATTGCATGGCCCTGGCTGTGTTGATCTTAGCAGGGAGGCTTACAGAATTAATTAACACCTTCTCTAAGACTGGAAACTCAGGATACAAGGACACAAGACTTCCTTTGTTTTCAAGAATAATCATTGACCACTTTGTTATTTTCGTTGTTTATTTCTGAGCTTACGTTAATAGAAAGGTAGTTTACTTGTACTGAGGTACACAGTACACCTTAGGCTGCACCGTACTTCATAGTGTGGTTGTAACTGATCCTTACCAGCTCTGGAGTTTTTCTTTCCTGTGATGGTTTTTAACTTTGCTATTGAAAAGCTTACCTTCAGAAACCTTAAAGGATACATTTGAAATTTGATGAGCACCTTCTTTTGTTCATGGACATGAGAGAAAAAGATTGTATTTTGTAAATCGATTTATTTAATATTTTTCTATTTTCATTTAAATTTTACCAGATTTTTTTTGGGGGGGAGGGGAAGGGGAGGACTAGATAAAGGGTTTCCTCTTCATGTTCAATAATAAAACCCTTCTGTCTGATTTACCAATATTGTTCTTAATGTGCTTATGAGAACTAACCTAGAACTTAACAAACATAGAACTTACTTTTGCTGTTACACTTGGGTTTTAATAATGAAACCTACTGAGTACTGCACACTCCAAAATTAAGGTTTGGCTTCAAAAGCTTCAAGTTTTCTCCTTGTTATTTATTTTAAAGGATTTTTCCATTTTTATTTTGTGGGCGTGAGTGTTTTGCTGGCATGTATATTGGTGGAGGCCAGAGGAACGGGGTCAGATCCCCTGGACCAGTGGTTACAGACAGCTGTGAGTCACCTTGAGGGTGCTGGACATGGAATCCAGGTTCTCTGCAAGAACAACAAGAGTTCTTAACCACAGAGCCTCTCTCTAGCTCCTATTTATGACAGTTGTTACTGTTGTCATTTACCTCTGCTGTGATCGTGACAACCCCAGAGACAACGGGATACATACACCTGAAACAGCTTGACTATTCTGTAGAAGTTTATTAGGCCTAAGTCCTTCCTTCCAGCCACATGCTCCCAAAATAGTGAGTCAGACTCAACATATATTTACAAACATGTGGCTAGGCTCTTCACTGACTAGAATCATGGCTTAAGATAACCCATTCATTTTAATCTACATTCTGCCACGTGGTTGTTTACCTGTGTTCAGGTACCATGTGTCTGTCTCCTCCCATCTTCCTGGGGGGGAATCTCCCACCTTGCTCTATCCCAGAATTCCTTCTCTTTCCCAGATGTCTCACTTTCTGTTTCCTGCCTAAGCTGTATGTCATCAGATTTATTACTGACAAGTGCCACATCCATATCGACATAAGATATTCTGTCTACACTATTATTTTATTTAAGAAAATTTTATTGAGCAAGTTGTTCATGGAAAGAGAACTCATGGAAATGAGTTTAATTTCCAGCAACAACATGGTGGCTCACAACCATCTATAGTTTGATCTGATGCCCTCTTCTGGCATGCAGGCATACATGCAGATAGAGGACTCATATACCAGACTCCCCAGAGCTCCCAGGGACTAAACCATCAACCAAAGAGTACACATGGAGGGACCCATGGCTCCAGCTGCATATGTAGCAGAGGATGGCCCTATTGGGCACCAGTGAGAGGAAAGGCCTTTTGTCCTGTAAAGGTTCCATGCCACAGCATGGGGTAATGCCAGGGTGGGGAGGCAGGAGTGGGTGGGTGGGGGAGCACCCTCATAGAAACAGGGAGAGGAGAGATTGGATAGGAGTTTTCGGAGGGGAAACCAGGAAAGGGGAATCATTTGAAATGTAAATACAGAATATATCTAATAAAAAAATCTTGTGGCAAAAAAAATAAATAAAATATCCAATAAAATAAATACATAAATCATTTTTTTTAAAAAGAGAGAAGAAAATGAGAATTGTGAAGGCAGTTGGAAATGCTTCTGTGTGACTTACATGGTCTTGGTAAGAGAAAATGTTTTTAGTGACAATGTATCTAGTCGAGCGGTGGTGGCACATGCCTGTAATCCCAGCACTCTGGAAGGCAGAGGCAGGCAGATTTCTGAGTTCGAGGCCAGCCTGGTCTACAGAGTGAGTTCCAGGACAGCCAGGGCTATACAGAGAAACCCTGTCTCTAAATAAATAAATAAATAAATAATCAATCTTAAGGAAGTGTGCAGGGTAGGTAGTTTTACACCAACTTGACACCAACTATAGTCATTTGAGAGGGGGGAGCAGGGCCTTTCTTGAGAAAATACCTCCATAAGAACTGGCTGTAAGCAAGCCTGTAGGGAATTTTCTTGGTTATTGATAACCAGGGCCCGGCCCATTGCGGGTAGTGCCGTTCCTGGCCGGCCTTCAGGAAAGCAGGTATAGGAAAGCAGGCTTAGGAATCCATGGAGAGCAGGCTGGCACGGTGAGCAGGCTGGCACGGAGAGCAGGCTGGCAAGCAGCACCCACACATTAGCTCCTATCCCCTTTTTCCTGCCCCGCCTTTGTTCCTGACTTCTTGGAGAATGGTCAGTGATATCAAAGTGTAAGCTGAATAAAAAACCCTTTCCTCTTCAAGTTGCTGTTGTTTCATCACAGCCACGATAACCCTAAGACCGGAAGTGAAGGAGGTTTTTCATCTAATATCGAGGGAGCAGGGAAGTCCAGGAGGAAAAAAAAAATGGCACCTCAAACTCAAGAGCAGCAAACATGCCTGCCCCGCATGGAGTAGGAGGTGCGCGCTTCGGGTAAGGAGGAAAGCGATTCCTCGTGCTCGGCTCGACCGCATGCCTCGCAGCAGCCTTGCACCATTCCTTCTGTCTTCCGGGGTTTATCTTGCATGTTCCCACCCCCGTCTCCCACCGACAGAGGTCGACGCTCCTAAGTAACACTTTTGCTTTAGTAAGACATCATCAGAGGCTCTGTTTCATGGAGAAAATACTGTTTCTACTTTCTAGTATCTTCCAAGGCAAGACTTACTTCTCCTATACTAAGTACTGAGAACACCATCTTGGGAATAACACACTTTTGGTTAGATGTAATTTTTAAGTCAGTAAATAAAGGATTAGACCCCTAGGAGTCCTAATGTCGAAGCGTTGCTATCAAAATGACCATATACTTCATACACTATGAATGAGATTTTAGAGACTGCAGAATTCCTGGCCATAGAGAGGAGGGTTTAAGAGCCTGCATTAAGAAGGTAGACTGCTTGCATATGCGTTATTTGAAAAGTGTAAATTGGGAAAAGTTCCTTAACCTCTCTGTGCTGTAATTATCTCATCTCTAAAATGGAAGTGGTAATAATATTCTGTAACTCAAAGGATTATATGAGCATTAAATAAGCTAATACACACATAGGACATATGTAAGAATAGTCAATTCAGTAAACATACTTGTTATAATTAATATCTTATTAATTTCCACTAGATCATAGTAGAAACCTATCATCAAGTTAAAGTGAGTGGATAATGACATATTTTAAAGAAATCTAACCATCAATCCCACCACTGCATCTTTTAATTACATACAATATTTATTCTAATAAACTGTTAAACAATAAAGGAACATCTGAAGTCTAATTGTCACAGCCCAGCCAAAATTTAATTTCATTTAAGTGGACATTTATTTGCCTTAGTTGAAAACACATTAGCTAACCCACGGTAAATACTAAAATGTATCAATAGACCCTCCAGAAGCACACAGATTTTGTCTTACTTGTTACTGATTTGGGGACACCACACTCTAATTAAGAGTCAGCATCCTGACATTTCATCACGTGTAACACGGAGATTGGCTCACTGAAGTCCGGACCGGGGTTGAAGTAAGGCGAGACTAAATGTTATAAGGTTCATAAGAGGGCCAGGAACAGGCCCTAATCTGTAGCTAAAGTTCAACGGCGCTAATTTAAAATTAGCACTAATTGGAACGGCACTAATTGGCATCCTCGCTGTAGCCCACGCTTCCCTGAGCTTGGTGGTGTGATTTCCTTAAGACTCCAAACACCAAGTCTGAGCATTCCAAATGTCTCATTAGTATTTGGCAAATGAAACTCACTTCTCTGACAGTAAATGTGCCAGAGATGGCGTTAGACATGGAAAACTTTTCATTAGCTGAAAGGGCACCAGTGATAGAGCTATTCCAGCTGTGTTTCAATTTGTGATTGAATTTAGGTGGTCAGAACGAGAACCGCTCAGAGCAACTTTATCCAAGTTCTTCAAATTCTTTTCCCTGCCTTATTTTCTGAGCAAATGGTTTATTCAACAAGCTGTTTAGAAGTCATGATACCTTGGCTTACCCCCTAATCTGTGTTTGTTCTACAAAATTTGAACTTAAACTACATGCCAAGCATGACTCCTAAGCTAATAAAGATAGAGTAATGAATGGAACCCTAGATTTAGCGTTAAGGAATTAATCTCTAACTGGATAACCTTGATTTAACCTTCACTTTTTAACTTTGTAGACCGTGTACAGAAGATTATAATGGCATTGCCTGATTCCTTCCCTGGTACTTGTAACATAACAGTGTACGGGTGTGACTTTCCACGTCACTGTCAACTGATACCTCCCATATGATAGCAACATATCCCCATATTGGAGAATATGTGTCAGTGTGTCTTGTGTCTTGTGGTTTAGTAAAATTGTGTGATGGCTGAACTCAACTTGAATGCATCTTGACTCCATGAAAGTCCAGGTTGCTGGACATACTCCTGTGAGGGATTTTCTCAATGAGACTATTTGAAGCAGGAAGACCCATCCTCAATATGAGCAAGACTTGCTGGTGACAGTCCAGACAAAAGAACATGGAGGAAGGAAACTTTTCCTTAGCTCTTTGCCTCCGCTCTGACTGGCAGCTTCATTTACCCTGCCGCGGTCACTGCCGCTGGTGCTGCCCCATGCCTTTGCTGACATCAGAATCAACCTCTTCAGGATTCCAGTGTAGACTAGGAACCAGCTCCCTGGGGATGCTTCAGGTTTTCAGCACCAGACTGAGACTGCGGGAGCCATCTAACCTCATGAATTGTTGAGCTACCAGGACCATATCTAATGTGGTCAATACAATAAATAAGTTCAGTTTATCCAATATATCCAAGAAATCCCCTCTTAGTGTATATTCATTTCATCAGTTCTGTTTCCTTACAGCACCCGGACTAAATAGACACACACATAGTCATGGTAGAGAAAGGATGATCATACTCATCCCAAGGCAGGAACGGGGGGGGTTGTTACATCCCTTTGAGATTGGGGAGCAAAGAGCTTGAACCAAAACCCAGTGTGGACTAAAGCCCTTTAGAAGTGATAAGCTACCTCATCTACCTGAAACCCGCCTCCTAAAGATTCCACAACCTCCTTTGGGAGGACGGCGCTACCCACCACCCAGGCACCAAACATTTAAACACACAAGCTCCTGTTGGACACTTCAAATCATAACATTCAGGGCCTAGCCCTTATAGGCTAATGGCCATGCCCAACTACAAAATACACTCAGTCCAACTTCACAACATTCTAACAATATTCAAAAGTCTGAAGTCTCTTTTGAGACACATGAAAACTTTTATTTGTGAGCACATGGAAAGCCAAACAGTATGTAACAGTACTGAGTAAGCATTCCTATTCTAGAGTGGAGAAAATTTAGAGCTATAAAACAGCTGTATTTCAATTTGGACACAACAGTGTGTTCAGCAACCTGGATTTTCATTGAGTCAAGATGCAGTCAAGTTGACAGCTGAGTTTTCACACAATTTTATTGAGCCACAAGGCACACTGAACTCCTTCTCCCATATGATGATATGTTGTTAATGGGAGGTATCAGTTAGTCTCTTACAGTGACATGGAAAGCCACACCCTTACACTGTTACATGACCTTTTGGGCTCTCTGTTCCTCCCTGTTGCAGAGACAGCCGCATCTTGTGTAGTGCCAGCCTTGTCCCAGAGTCAAGATGGTGAAGATCGGGGTGAACGGATTTGGCTGTATTGGGTGCCTGGTTACCAGGGCTGCCTTCTGTTCTGCATTTGGCAAAGTGGAGATTGTTGCCATCAACAACCCCTTCATTGACCTCAACTACCTGGTCTATATGTTCCAGTATGATTCCACCCATGGCAAATTCAGCGGCACAGTCAAGGCTGAGAACGGGAAGCTTGTCATTAACTGGAAGCCCATCACCATCTTCCAGGAGCGAGATCCCGCTAACATCAAATGGGGTGATGCTGGTGCTAAGTGTGTTGTAGAATCTACTGGCATCTTCACCACCATGGAGAAGCTGGCCCACTTGAAGGGTGTGACCAAAAGGGTCATCATCTCCGCCCCTTCTGCTGATGCCCCCATGTTTGTGATGGGTGTGAACCCTGAGGAATATGACAACTCACTCAAGATTGTCAGCATGCATCCTGCACCACCAACTGCTTCGCCCCCCCTCCCTGGCCAAAGTCATCCTCGACAACGTTGGCATTGTGGAAGGGCTCATGACCACCGTCCATGCCATCATGGCCACTCAGAAGACTATGGATGGTCTCTCTGGGAAGCTGTGGCGTGATGCCTGTGGGGCTGCCCAGAACATCGTCCCTCCATCCGCTGTTGCTGCTAAGGTTGTGGGCAAGGTCACCCCAGAGCTGAACGGGAAGCTCACGGCATGGCCTTCCCTGTTCCTACCCCCATGTGTCCACTGTGGATCTGATATGCTGCCTGGAGAAACGTGCCAGGTATAATGACATCAAGAAGGTGGTGAAGCAGGCATCCATGGGCCCACTAAGGGGCATCTTGGGCTACACTGAGGACCAGGTTGTCTCCTGTGACTTCAACGGCAACTCCCACTCTTCCACCTTTGATGCCTGGGCTGGCGTTGTTCTTAGTGACAACTCTGTAAAGCTCATTTCCTGGTATGACAATGAATACAGATACAGCAACAGGGTTGTTGACCTCATGGCCTACATGGCCTCCAAAGAGTAAGAAGCCCTGGACCACCCACCCCAGCAAGGACACTGAGAGCAAGAGAGAGGCCCTCGGTTGCTGAGGAGTCCCTGTCCCAACTCGCCCCCCCCACACTGAGCATCTCCCTCACAGTTTCCATCCCAGACCCTCCCCCATAATAGCAGGAGGGGCCTCGGGAGCCCTCCCTACTCTCTTGAATGCCATCAATAAAGTTCACTGCACCCCCTCACCCCCCAAAAAATCATGACCTTTTTACATGATTGGTAATTAAGTGCCTACAGCCAAACAGGTATCAACTTAAAACACTGGTGTAAAATTTATCAGTGGATAAACTGATCACCTATGAAGTAAATTACTAGAAGAAAATACATGTGACAGTGTTTATAAAAGAAGTCTCTAAAGCTTAAACACACTATTTACTTGAAAGAATGCTGAATAATTCCTGAAGACAGGAATGTCTATATAGGAGTTTTCAGTAAAATCATTTTCAGGATTATTATTGACAAAGAAGAATCTGGATTAGAGCCGATCTCTTTTGCCACCTTGAGAATGCATTTAGACAATGTGAAACTATACAAGATGCCAAGACCCATGTGGCCCAACACTGTAGAAATGGGGATGAAAGGAACTCTGTTACTCGGGCCTGTGTGAGATTGCAATTTTCCAAAGCTGTTCTCAGCTTACTCTGGTGCAGAGGCTGATAAGCAAACAGCTTCGTCTGTGGGCCATTTGGGGCCCCCTCTGGTCCTTATCAAGCGGCAGCATCTCGATTGCAGCAATGATTCCCTGCCTACCTTTGTGATGGATTCCTACCTTTGTGACGGGTGATGGCTGAGATCCAGCCCAGATCCTTTGATCACACAATCCCAAACACTGCCAGAGAAACCAGGAGGCCTTTAACCCCATGCCCCTGCCTCTAGAAAGGGGAAAGTGGCAAATAGTTCCCAGAAAATAGATGTACTTTCTAGTCAGAGAAAACGAAACCAAACAAAACTAAGAAGTGAGATTTCCCTTCAAGAACCCATTTGCATACTTTCTGGCTCTCTCTATGCTAATGCACTTGCAAGAGAAAAACGAATGTTCTGAGTGGACGCAGTTTGGAAACACGGTATTAGGCATCTGGAGGTTACAGGCCTGTTCATTTGACTGAGAAAATTCTTTTCGTGGATAAGCAGTTGCCCCAAATGGAAGCATTTTGTATCTCTTATTTGGCCGCCTTGGTAAGTGTTTCTCTTCTCAGTCAGTGCTCATCGCTCCTCACATTTCAGGGCTCCCCTCCATGTCTTCACTGTTTTGATGAGCTCCTTTCCCTTCGTGGCCCCATTCTCTGCCTTCCACCCTGGGCCAGGACACACACACGGAGCCCTACGTTCAGCTCACTGCAGTGGCCTTGAGTCCTCGCTGTTCCCTGACCTTCCACTGGAAGCTGAATTCCTTGACTGATGGTTCAAGCCTGGCTACCAGGCCGGTCTGTTTCCAGTTCTGGTGCTACCTCGGTTCTCCAGCCCATTCTTCTGTACTTCATTATACATCGACCATACATACTGTGTCCTGCTTTAGTGTCTCTTCAGCTACGACAGATTATGAACCTTGTCTTTTCTGTTTGTGTGTGTGTGTGTGTGTGTGTGTGTGCACGCACGTGCACGTGTTTGTGTGTGTATGTGACTGGTGTATGTGTGTGTGTGTGTGTGTGTGGTATTACACTTATGTAAGTACTAGTGTGCACAGCCGTAATAGTCTGAAGAGGCTAGAGAAGGATGTTGGACGTCTTGCTCGGTTTTTGCCTTATTCTTTTGAAGCAGTGTCTCTCATTGAACATAGTGTTTGGCAGTGGGTGATAAGATGTATATTGGCCTTGGGAGGAGAAAGTGGTCTAGGTAACACACTGTGGGTTCTAAAAGCCACTTTGCAGATAGTATGGGACCTCAAAGGTTTGGTGTGGATTTTTGTTCTGTTCTGTTTGTTTGTTTGTTGGTTTGTTGTTTTTTGGTTTTATTGAGACATGGTCTTGCGAGGCTGGCAAGCCTTAGGCTGGCAGAAAGCTCTGGAGGCCATCTAGAGAGCTAGAGTTACAGGGGGCATCCAGGCCTGCCTTGATGGACACGGAGGCCTGGGCGTTTTAAACTCCTGCTCAGGCTTGTGCCTCAGCGAGCATTCTTACGTACTGCAGGTTGTAGGATGGTCCGGAACGACAGAGCCGTTCAGACTTCACCCTGCATCCAAGATCTGATGGGCCAAGCATGTTTGCGCACATCATGAACTGTGTCTGTGGTCCCAGTTCTTAGGCAGCGAGGCTTGTGATTTTGAGGTCAGTCTGTGTACCTAACAAGAGCGTGTCTCAATAAAACCAAAACCAAACCAAAATTTAAAAAAAAAGAAAGAAAGAAAACAGAACAAAACCCCAAACCAAACCTTTGAGGTTCCGTACTATCGGCACAGTGGCTTTCAGAACCCACGGGGTGTTCCCCAGACCACTTTCTACTTCCAAAGCCAATATACACCTTACCACCCACCGCCAAACTTCCAACATGATCGCTCGATAATGGTCTTGATAGATTATACAGCGTATTCTTAACATACTATATATTTCCTGATATAGTTTTTCCTAATTTGATATCTTTGAGATATCATGTCTTTTATCTGGAATTCTATTTTTGCTATTTTAACTATTAAATCCTAAACCAGAATCAACCAATCTCATAATAACAGCATCAGCCAAACATTACCATAGACCTATAAAATTCCAGGAGCATACTGTATAGCCAGCCATGGACATCATCTCTTATGCTCTCTCAAATACATGCTAGGAAAATACTATTATCATTATTTTACAGGTAAATAAGGCAGATTTTAAGGGTGGGTCTTAGCAATGTTTTACCTTAGCATGAACAGATAATGTCTTACATGTTATTTGGGTAGTGATTGACCTAGTACTGTTTTTTAGTAGAGCACTCTTCCACAGTGATATGGACAGTTCAAACATTACTACAATAAAAAGAAAGCAAAACTCCCTTATTATTCCAGCTTTCCCTTCCCCTCCTGTCTGTCTGACTGTCTGTGTCTTCTTTCTGTAGTTAGATCTAAGGTCTCTCTCTCTCTGTCTCTGCCCCCATTTTTTCTTCTTTCATTTGAGGCAGAGGCTCATTCTATAGCCCAGGCTATCCCAGAACTATGCAGCCCAGGCTGGCTTCAAACTTGCAGCAATTCTCCTCCTGCCTCCACCTCCAAAGAGGTGGAATTTTAGGTGTGAGTAGCATAACCAGGCTATTAGCAATTTTAAGAAGATTTAATTAAAGTCATGTGAGAGACTGTGATGTTGTCATATATATAGTGTATAAAGAGTGATCTGTACCATGAGTAGGAGAAGAGCTGAAAAGTATGTCATCAAAGGGAATATTTTATTTTCTTTTCTGAATAGAAAAGCACTAAAAACTAGTTTCACACACATGAATATTTGGATATTATAGATACTCCATATCTTATACATATTTTATTAACTTCTTGCTTATTAATTGGACTCTAATTTTATAACATTTTATGCTTTATGTCATATGCCAAGCTAAGAGAGCCTTTGACAACATGTTCTATTTTCTACAACTTAGAGCAGAACTCTATAAATATTAACTTAATATTTTAAAAAGCGAGTGTCTCCACATGTGCTTCTGGGAATGAGGCTGATCAACTGGAAACTACAGTGCTGCTGTTGGATTCTGGTCACTGAGGAGAGTTACCAACTGTCCCTTCCTGGGTTTTCTTCACTTTGGATTGGCCTCCCATACAGAAGACAAGACTGCCTATTGTCCTTGACAGTAAAAATGACTCTTTCCTTTAGGGATGAGACCTTTATTTGATCCCTTCCTGGAATCATGAGGTGATGGGGCAGCCACTAACAGTAATGTTGTATACAGCAAAGAGTGTAAAAAATACATTTCAAAGTTATTTATTCATTTGTATTTTTACTATGTATCCCAGATTATCTTAAAACTCTTAGCCTCAAGCAATCCTGCTTCAGCCTCAATAGTAACAGGAACTATACACTTATGGCACTATATCCAGCTTGGTGTGTATTTTAATGCAGATTTTCAAAGATAAGTCTGTAGGAATTGCTGTCTGATATCTGAACTCTCAGGAATGGCTAGGTGAGAAACCATATATAGTCTTTACAAGAATATCTTAGGCATTTAGAAGTTGATTAGGTCAATTGGAATGATTGTTGAATATTGATAGTTGAGAGGATCTTATATCAGTTACCATGAGGAGTGTGGCTGGTTTTGTAGGAGTTAATTAGTCATTGAGGTGACATCTGAGTATTGTCATGGGACAGCCCAGCAGGCATGTCTTTGCAGATCAATTTTCTAGTAAGGAACATGAAATAAGGAAGTCAAATGTTCCGGTGTGTTTCACAAGACCATGCTGTTCAACCTCAGAAGGGATCTCCCCCTCCTTCTCCATCATGCTCTTTTCTTGTTCTATGCCCACAGAAGGTCCCAGGATCCAGAGCCTGAGCTTTCTCTTCCATAACTGTACTTGTCAGTAGATTAATGTTGGATTCCTGCTCCCACCGCTCTCAAACTCAGATATATATAACAGAATAAATGACCATTAGTGTCTGAATGAATGTGCATGGTTCAACACAAAATGAGC
Source organism: Apodemus agrarius (assembly GCA_964023405.1). NCBI lineage: Eukaryota > Metazoa > Chordata > Mammalia > Rodentia > Muridae > Apodemus > Apodemus agrarius. The sequence continues at coordinate 119,418,726 of OZ030008.1, read as the reverse complement.
TCTGTTGTGTTTTATAAAAAGAGAGAACGAGCTGGGATATGTTTGGTAGAGCCAGGCATGGTGAGATGGAAGGGAGTGCCTCTGTGGGCCCACGCCGAGTCATCCCTGCCCCCTGAGGTAGCCGCCACAGGATGGATATAATATGGAATAGAGTTTGTTTAGGGCATGGGAAGAAGAATTGAGGAGGGACTAGAGATCGAGGAAGACAGGGAGGGGGAGAAGAAGAGGGAAAGGGAGGGGAGAGAAAGAGAGGAAGAGAGAGGGGGAAAGAGAAAGGAGAGGCTGGCCAGGAACACAGGGAGGGGGAGGGGAGGGGGGAGAGAAGGGACAGAGAGGGTAAGAGAGTGAGAGAGTGAGGAGAGGGCAAATAGCTCCTATTACAGTGAGTCAGTCAGGCATACCTGGCTCTTGCCAGGTAACTGTGAGGCAGAGCCTAGAAGGAATTCTAACATTCCTCCATTTTGGTTTAATTAGAAAGAAAGAAAGAAAGAAAGAAAGAAAGAAAGAAAGAAAGAAAGGAAGGAAGGAAGGAAGGAAGGAAGGAAGGAAGGAAGGAAGGAAGGAAAGAAAGAAAGAAAGAAAGAAAGAGAAAGAAGGGAGGGAGGGAGGAAGGAAGGAAGGAAGGAAGGAAGGAAGGAAGGAAGACAGACTAGACAGAGGAGATGGCGCGGCAGGAATAGGGTCGTAGTGATCTTTAGCTGGGGCTTCCTGCTGACTTTGGGGCAAGGTGTCTCTGGAAAGCTAAGAAAATGGGGATGGGGATATTGGTCCAGGCTTAGGAGAGTTGGCCGTTTTCTTGCTAGGGTTTAGGGTCTGTGGAACCATCCCTGGCTAGGAAAGGAAGGAGCAGGTAACCGTGGGGCGGAGCCTAGAAGGAAAGCTGGCAGGCTCCATGTTGTTTTTTCTTTAAATGAGCATTTTTTTTTTTTTTTGCTTTCCTATTTCTTGTCTTATTTTTTTTTAGTCTGTTTTGCTTCTGTTTTTGTTTTGAGAAAGAGAGATAAAGAAAAGGAAAGAGCATGAGGTTGGGTGGGTGGGGTGGTGGAGACTTCCTGGGAGGAGTTGGGGAGGGGAAACACTATGATCAAACTATATTTTATGGAAAAAAAAAACCTGAAGTAAAATATTAATTAACTACAATTAATCCCCCAAATTCTCCATGTAAGGACTCTGTTAGGGTAGCGAAATTCTATTTGTTTCTTTAAGGACTTCTGTGTTTTTGGAGCTGAAGGGAGAAATCAGCCCGGGGGGGGGGGGGTGTCTGGGGGGGGAGGGGCTAAGCTGAAAGTGGTTGAGTGGACATATTCTTGGTGCGGTAAGACCCGAGTCAGCAAGTAGGACCTGCTCATCCTCACTGTAACTTCCCGTGGGTAAAACGGGGCTGCCTCTGTATGTACTACATTACACCTCAGTGATTTCATGTCAGTTCTGAGAATTCATGGTATGTGTGCTTCCATCACAGAGCAAAGAGGTGGCTTCTTGTGTGCATCTGCACTGGTTATGTGCAGCACTCTTAGAGCTTAACGTTCCTTTAAGAGTCTCAATGCATCCTCCTGTGCTGCCACCAGGAGGTTCTGAGAAAGAACCATGAGGCACAGAATAGTCCCATGTCTGGCACACGAGCTTAGACACAGGTGCGCTCGTAGTGGTTTGGGGTCCTGGAAGTGCCCTTAATAAGGAGCTCCTGGTTATTTGCCCTGTCTTCAGATAGCCACTTTAAAATGAAGCATGTTCTTACGGCTGTAAGCCACCTGCCCTCATCCTCTGTCCTCATCTTTCCTCCACATCAGTGTGCTACAACTGCTCTTTCTCCTAGCAGTAAAGCCTTCTGGTGCTTCCCCAGTGTACTTCTTAAAGGGCTTATTAGAAAGTACTGTCCTGTGGGTTTTAGTAAACAAACATTGCCTACTGCGTTTGGAATACTGATGCTTTCCTGATATGGCTGGATAGTCATTTATTTACCTACCCCCAGGGAAAGAAAGAAAGAAAGAAAGAAAGGAAGGAAGGAAGGAAGGAAGGAAGGAAGGAAGGAAGGAAGGAAGGAAGGGAAAGGAAGGGAAAGGAAGGGAGGGAGGGAGGGAGGGAGGGAGAGAGAGAGAGAGAGAGAGAGAGAGAGAAAGAAAGAAAGAAAGAAAGAAAAAAAAGAAGAAAGGAAATTATATAGAGTCTTTAAGCAACAAAGACACTGTCTTTCCTCATTGATTCTCAGAGGCCACAGGCTCTGGAAATGAATCAGAAAATCCATTCTTGGTCTGCATGGTGGGGCAGCTCTATAGTCCTGGAACTTCAGAGGTGGAAGCAAAAGGCTTTGGGAGACCGGGCCAGAATGGGTTACATGACATGCTATTTCAAATAACAGCAGCACCACCAGAACCATCAAAGGAAATCTATCCTGCACTTTTGGCTTGGGGGTTGGGGGCGGGGGACAATGCTCCTCCTCAGGTAGCCGGGAGCAGTCTGATCAGAGTTCATGTGCTGAGTCACCTCGCCTGTGGAGGCCTTGGGGGTTGGTGAGTCGGCTGGAGCTGCTGGCAAAACAGCGGCTGTTTTGTAATGTCTGTCAATGGTGCTATTTGTTTTGGCCTTTCCTCCATAAATTTGGTGGGTAGCCAGGGCAACACAGGGTATTCCTTAGACTAGAGCTAGGCCTAGCAGCTGCAGGGATCTCTAAGCGGTGGACAGGAAGCAACAGCAGAGGATGCTGGCCAAGGCCACATCGGAGCAGATCTTAACAATTTACCTGCTCAGATTTGAATAATGAGCTGAAGGAAAAGAACTCCTCCAGCAGGCCTGAGCACGCAGAGAGAGATGCCTGCTCCCTGGGGGGCTCTGCATGTCATCCTGGTGGCCAAGAGTCACACCAGGACTACGGTGAGCAGCTCCTCTCAACTACCAAAATTATCACACGTATGTCATTTTTGTGGAAAGCTTGACACTGTTTGGGGGTGGGATAGGTACGGTCATATTTCTGAGAAATGAGAAAGAAAGGATTAATTGGTATAAAACCATGAGCCTAATTACCAGCTGATAAGCAAATATAACAATAAAACACTAGGGGGAAAGCTGTTTGTTCTGGGAGACTGGTGCGCCACACACTTTTAAGTATTGAGAACTCAAGAAAGAGCATGACAATCTACTTCTTAAAAATGTTATTTCCGTGTGTGTGTGTGTGTGTGTGTGTGTGTGTGTGTGTGTATCACCATGGAGGTCAGGAAAGGGCATCAGGAATCTGATGAAGATGTAAACCAGGAATTAAGATGAAGGTAACAGGCAGTTGAGCTGCCTGACAGTCCTGGGCACAGAACCCCAGTTCTCTGAAAAAGCAGTTATGTTTTCTTAACCACAGAACCATATCTCCTGCCCTGAAACATGGATTTTTTTTTTTAAACTCTTCCACAGGGTTGGCCAAGAAGAGCTATACATGATGATGGTCACAACATCAGAAGTTCCCATATTTTTAATCTAAATACATAATTATTCCAAGACTATTGATTTTGAATTACATTTGAGTCCTATGAGCCTATAAAAGAACCCTGAAATCCCCTTCATTGCTTTGGGCTTATATAGCCAAACAATTACTGAAGATTTTTAGCCTCTTTTCTTTAACTGCCAAGGTCATCACACTGCTTCTTCTTGCCTTAACTTCACACAAGACATCATTAATTATGCATGATTACACTGTTAATTCTCCCTTCAAAAACCTCATTAAATATATGTGACGTTAGCTATGTACATTTTTCCCTCTGAATCAATTAAAAAGGCCTCCGAGATCAAGAAAAAAAACATCATTTATTTTACTGTGCTTTGCAGTCCAAAGCATTACCATCTACTCCTTCATAAATAATTTGTCTTTCTTCAGTTGTTGCCTTGGAAAATGTACACCTCTCTTATCAATTTCTCAAAAACCCCAAACCATCTCAAGTAGCAAAATACTGTGAAATACATCTCTCTTCCCACATATATCTTTCTTCCCACACACAACTGGGTTGCCACAGTTCCTCAGACCAGCTATTCTCTGTCATCTAGAAAAAAAACATATTAAGAATAGACATAATTTTTAAGAAATTATAAAAATAGTGGGTGCATTTTCATAGAAAAAAAAAGAAAACTATTACTCTAACGTTGTTCTAACGTTTTAGAACGTTTTCTAACATATTTCTCTAAATCTAAAATTGCAGAGGTCAAATTCAATGGATGATTCAAAAGACCCACCTCTAGGAATCATCACACATTCATACATCTGGATATATCTGTAAGCAATCACACAATCAGCCTGAATCCCCATGAGTCCATTACAGACTGACAGCTGTCTTGTTCAGAGCTCTCAGATTCTCCTCAGAGGGCTTTCCTGTCACATGAGCAATAGTGTTCTTTTTTTTTTTTTCTATGAAAATGGACCCACTCTTTATTTTCATAAAATTTCTTAAAAATTATGTCTATTCTTAGTATGTTTTCCCCCCCTAGGTGACAGAGAATAGCTAGTATGAGGAACTATGGCAACCCAACTGTGTGTGAGAAGAAAGACATATGTGGAAAGAGAGATGTATTTCACAGTATTTTGTTACTTGAGATCGTTTGGGGTTTTTCAGAAATTGATAAGAGAGGTGTCATGTATTTAATGTCTCTAACGCGCTAAGGGAAATGGCAGAATACTTTTCCACAAATGGGTAAACATCTCAGAACACTGAGCTCCTTTCTGTCCAGAGGTGATTTGAAAATACAGTTCTTTTCTCAGAGTCCCGTTTCTTAAACAGATTCCTTCAACCCCATGTTCTTTCCAAAGAGTCAAGACAACTTGCAGTTAGAAGTACAGGGAGGCAGAAATTGAAGTCAAATGCCCTCATGATCCTATATAGCCCTGTCTTAGTCAAAGCTCTATTACTGTGGAGAGTCACAATGACCATGACAAATTTTATAAAGGACAGTATTTAATTGGGACTGGCTAGCAGAGGTTTAGTCCACTATCATGGCAAAAAGCGTGGCAGCATGCAAACAGACATGGAGCTGGAGAGGTAGCTGAGAGTTCTATGTCTGGATCAGCAGGCAACAGGAAGTGACACTGGGTCTGTTTTGAGCATCTAAATCTCCAAAACCCATGCCCAGGGACATACTTCCTCAAACAAGGCCACGCCTCCTAATAGTGCAATGCCTGATGGGATATTTCCTTCCTTCCTTCCTTCCTTCCTTCCTTCCTTCCTTCCTTCCTTCCTTCCTTCCCCCTCTCTCTTTCCTTCTCTTTCTTTATTCTTTCTTTCTTCCTTTCTTCTTGTCAGTTATTTATTTATTTATTTATTTACACTCCAGACTCTATTCCCTCCCCTATTCCACCCTCTAACTGTTCCACATCCCACACCTCCTCCCCAGACCCCTGTCTCCATGAGAATGTCACCACCCCCAACCCCAACCCAACCCAACCAGACCTCTAAACTCCCTGGGGCCTTCAGTGTATCTACGGTGAGATACATCTCTGACTGAACCCAGACTTGGCAGTCCTCTGTTGTATATGTTCTGGGGGGGGGGGGCTCACATCAGCCAGTACATGCTGCTCAGTTGGTGGTCCAGTGCCCAAGAAATAGCGGGAGGTCCAGGTTAATTAAGATTGCTGGTCCTCCTATAGGGCTGCCCTCCTCTTCGGCCTCTCCACCCAACTCAACCACAGGGGTCAGCAGCTTCTGTCCATTGGTTGGGTGCAAACATCCGCATCTCTTTCAGCTGCCTGCTGGGTCTTCCAGAGTGCGGTCAGGATAGGTACCTTTCTGTGAGCGCTCCATAGCCTCAGTAATAGTGTCAGGCCCTGGGATGAGCTGGATCCCACTTTGGCCCTGTCACTAGGCCTTCTTTTCCTCAGACTACTCTCCATTTCCAACCCTGCAGATGGCAACCCCCCCTAATTACCACAACTCCTTCCACTAAAGCCCTCATGACAGCTGGCATACGTAAGTGGCAAAATACCCAGGGTGAGAGCCAAATTAGGACTTAAAAATGCAAATCTCAGACAAAGCAAAGATGCACTGATGTCTAGACCTGTATTAATGAATATGAAATATCTGCATGTCTCTGTAATCTTGAATTGGCTGATTAAAATACCCAATTTCTTTTTCTCAGGGGATTTTACATGTAGATTTGAATTCTATGTCTCTATCCATATTCTAAGAACTACAAACTTGCTTGCTTAGTAAAACTTGTGAGGGACCTTACTTAACAGGCTATGGGGAAACCTAACTTCACACTTTTAAACCATCAAATATCATTTACTAAGGATTATGCTTCAGAGTCCACCTATGAAGAAGACAAATCATGAATCCTGAATTTTCAATACAAAGCAGCAGAATCTGGGCAAGTATATTAGTCAGGGTTCTCTAAATTGTCATAATAGAATGACTATGTACGTATATATGTATGTTTGTGTGTATGTGTATGCTTATGTATATACAATGTATTGGAGTGGCCTATAGGCTGTGGTCCAACAAAGGACATCATCTGATGGAAAGTCCAAGGAGCCAGTAATTGTTCAGTCCATGTCCCAATCTGATGCCGGAATCTCAGGGAGTCCCCAGGGAGCTGCTGATCTTTGGTCTACATCGGGATCTTGAAGAAGTATGTTCTAACACCAGTGAAGGAATGCCTCAGTAGTGAGATAGATGAACTTACCAGTGAGGGCAACAGACAAAAAGCAAAGTCTTTCTTATTGCATGTCCTTTCATGTGAGCTGCCACCAGAAAGTGTAGTGCAGATTTAGATGGGTCTTCCTACCTCAGATGATCTAAGAAGATTCCCTCACAGGCACACGCAGCTGCTTGGCTTTTAGTTGATTCCAGATATAGTCAAACTGACCACCATATTTAGCCATCACAGCTGGGGAGACGGCTCAGTGTAGCCTCAGTGGAGTTCAGTCCTCAGCATTTGCCTATGAAGCTGGGTGTGGGTGCCCACGCAGTGGTAACCTCAGTGCTGGGGTGGGTGGAAGCGGGAATGGGTGGATCACCGGGGCTCATTGACTACCAATGTAGTCAACAGCCAGCATCAAGTTCAGTGGTGTGCACTGTCTCAAGAGGATGAGGCAGAGGGTGGTAGAGCAGGGCACCCCATGCATGCCTGTACACACATACACACACTGTTATATGCATGTAGTACAAATGTGTACACCACAAAGAATGTGAGGAGGGAGAGAATCTGTAGGCAAATATAGTAGTACATACCTATAATCCTAGCTCTTTGATTTTATTTTCTATATTGCATACAAAATTGTTGCAAGATATTTCCTATCCAATCACATTGAGGCAGTGAGAGGCCAGTGATTGGAGGGGGGGATAGAGGAGGAGGAGCTAGGAGGAGAGAGGGAGAAGACAGATGAGTGGAGGAGAGGGAGAGAGACAGGAACCAAGATGGAATCAGACGTAAATTTATCTAAAGGTTAGAAATTGGGATAAGACTTTTTATCATTGTAAATTGACATCATGTAATTGGAAGTTTCATATACATAAATATAATTGGTTAACTATTTAAGTTTAAGAGAGTCATGCTTTACCAGGTAATTGGAAGGAGTGGGTGCAGGGCAGGAGTGCTGGATTCCCACTGGAGAGTTAACTGAACCACAGCAGAGGAAAATGGCCCTGTGGAGGTTAGGTTAACAATTCCTGTTACACAAAATTTATCATAATTGCTAATATGTTTCAAATACGAGTTCCTTTCCATGTACACACTAATGCACAAATAAAAGTTATGTATTTTATGATTCATTATGAGGTAAACTAGAGATCAGCCTGAGCAATTCTCCCTGTGAAAACCTTTGGAATACTTACAGTGGTATTGTTATTGTCATTTCCAAGATAACCGATGGACATTTTACTATTTTTTTTCTAGCTTGCTTCATATTGCTGTATTAAAACCACACAAAACTGTTATTAAATTAGTATGTTTTCATGGAAAAAGACTCTGAAATTCAGGCAAACCGTAAAAAATGGAAAATACAGCTTTATAAATATAATGTGTAGATGCATTTCTTTTTAGGTGTGTCGTTAAAATTTGTTTATAGTATCTTATATCCGTAATCGACAAAACTGGAAAAAAATGAAGTCAAAGTGAATATACTTAGAATGAAATGTGTCTATACCTGAGCCTGATAGCTTTGAAAAGGTTGTTTGTAACACGGAAAACTAAGCATTCAGTGTGAGGCTGGCTAGATGGCTCTACAGGTAAAGGCTCTTTACGTTCCATCCCCTGGGCCCACATGGTGGAAGGAGGTGGCGTAATGCTTTTAGGTTGCCCTCTAACTTCTACTTGAATCCCAATGCATGGATGTACCACCCCCATATATAAATAAAATGTAATAAAACCTTAAAATATATGATGTATAAAATAAAAAAATATGAAATGTTATTATATTAAAATGCTATAAAATAAAAGCTTAGAAATTTGCCCAAAGTTTGACATATCAATCAAAGCCAATTATCTGAAGTTGTACTTCGACTTATCTGTGCAGACAGAGGAGCCTAGTTGTCATGGTTTGAATATGCTTGGCCCAGGGAGTGGCACTATTTGGAGTGTGGCCCTGTTGGAATAGGTGTTTCCCTGTGAGTGTGGGCTTTAAGACCCTCATCCTAGTTGTCTGGAAGCCAGTATTCTGCTAGCAGCCTTCAGATGCAGATGTAGAACTCTCAGCTCTGCCTGTACCATAGCTACCTGGATGCTTCTTCCATGCTCCTGTCTTGATGATAGTGGACTGAATCTCTGAAGCTTTAAGTCAGCCCCAATTAAATATCCTTTTAAGAGTTGTCTTGGTCATGGTGTCTGTTCACCTCAGCAAAACCCCAACTAAGACACTAGTCCACATTTATGAACAACGGTAGAGAGAGGTCAAGAGTTAATATGCAGGCTGCTGTAGAAGTAACTTCAGTGTTTTGCTTCCCCCCCTCACCTGAAATTTATATGAAAAGCACACAAAGAAGCTTTAATTATTTAAATGTATGAATTTTTAAGAATTTATTTTTTAAATATTTATTTATTAGTGTGGATAGGGCATATGAGCTTAAATGTGTTGTGGCATGCCTGTGGAAATCGGAGTACAGCCTGCTGGCAGTCTGTTGGTTCTCTCTTTTCTCTCTATGGGTACTGAGGATGTGACTCAAGTCATCCTCTGGGCAAATGCCTTCACTTCCTGAGGCATGTCTCCAGCTCCTGCAATACAAATTTTAAATGCCATCACCGAAGAAAATGTCACATCGTGAAAAATTTGCTGAGGGTAATTTCATCTCTATAGTCTTTAGGCTACAAGGCAGTAACAAAATCCTCTCCATCTTAAGTTAATCTGGAGTGATTCATTTTAAAGAATTCAGAGATTGCCTATATCTAATGATCAAAATATTCATACCATGCACTGTTGGTGGATATCTTCTGATGGGTAGGGATTCCTATGTTAATGTCTCTGGATTGTTAAGCACATACACCTTTGAGGAGCTAATAAGGGAGTAGAGAGGGTGACAGGGAAGGAGAAGGGCAAGAAGCAAAGGTCATGTCAGGTGAATGAACAACATCCCACAGTTCTCTAGAGAGCCGGAAGTAGATGGTAGATTTGACCCACTGTGGCAGAAGCTCAACTGTTAAACTCTAGCATAAGTCGTGATAGAGTATGAATTTTCCCATGATTGAGGGTACTTCTCAGGCACATCTGTTTCACTGTTCAGAGATGATGGCCAGAAAGGGCCCTGACTGCTCAAGTAAGTCATGGAAAGAAGCATACATTTGGCGATTCCTCAGAAAACTGGGCAGGACACTTCCGGAGGACCCTGTTATATCACTCCTAGGCATATACCCAGAGGATTCCCCAGCATGCAATAAGGACAATGTTCCACTATGTTCATAGCAGCCTTATTTATAATAGCCAGAAGCTGGAAAGAACTCAGATGTCCCTCAGTGGAGGAATGGATACAGAAAATGTGGTATATTTACACAGTGGAATACTACTCAGCAATGAAAAACAATGAATTCAGGAAATTTTTAGGCTAATGGTTGGAACTGGAAAATATCGTACTAAGTGAGGTAACTCATTCACAAAAGAACACACATGGAAAGCAGTCACTGATAAGTGGATATTAGCTCAGAAGCTCTGAATACCCAAGACACAACTCACATATCAAATTATTCCCAAGAAGAAGGAAGGAAGGAGAGGGCCCTGGTCCTGGAAAGGCTTGATGCAGCATTGTAGGGGATTGCCAGGACAGAGGAGTGGGAGGGGGGTTGATTGGGGAGCTGGTAGAGGGAAGAGGATATATGGGACTTAGGGGGAAGGGGGATTCAGGAAAGGGACAATCATTTGAAATGTTAACAAAGAATATAGAAAATACAGAAAAAAGAAAAGAAATCTGCATTTGGGTATATAGTTCTTTGAGTTTTATTGGGTCAAATAGTTAGTAGAAGGGGGTCCCACTATGAGGGAGGGTTTACCAGCCCAAGGGTGTCTTGCAGCTCTGAGCATTTTCAGAGAAACTGGTTGCTACTTGGTGAGAAGAGGTGGAGAGGACCATATCCAATAGGTGAACCGGAGCTATTACAAAGGATGATGCTTATTGTGCTTGGCTTAAGGTCACCTCCCATAAGTTAGAATCTCCTGAATGAGGAGCCTCACCTGAAGAACTACCCTGACTGATTGCTTTAATGGATGAGGGAGAACCACCCTAGCCGTGGATAGCAATTTCTGGTAATACTCCAGATAAAAAGGGGTGTGTCCGGCGGGAGCTTGCTTCCCCTCTTGCTCCCTTGGCCTTCAAGCTTGCTGCCCAGTTTATTTACTTGCCTGCTGCTGATGTTGCTGATTCCTTCACTGCCAGGCTCCATTATGAACCAAGGCCTCACCAGACTGGAATTGCTGAGATACTAGGCCATGTGGATGGAGCAGCTTTTGGCACAGGTTTAAAGCCTTCCATGGTCTGTTCTTGGACAGCTTCAGGTTCCTTTTCCTGGCAGGCAGCTGGCACACCTGACTGGGACTTCTGAGACCCCCTGGCCTTATGGATGGAGCAACTACCTGGTTCTCAGCCTCTCAGGAGTAACCTTCGCTGTAGCTAATATTTTTGTATTCTGTAAAACTGAGGCACAAAGGAAGAGAAAGGAAAGGAAAGGAAAACCCAACAACAACAAAACATGAAATAAGCAAGACCCAGGCCATGCTATTTGTGGAAGGATAAGGATATTCAGCTCATGTAAACTGGGTGGTGCCCCTGCTAGAGAGGCTAGACAGGGAGCCCTCTGCACAGATAGGAGATGCTTGAATAGTCTCCGTGGAAAGAGTTCATTCAGTGCAGTTGAGTAGGCACCAGGCTGGGAAAGGGTCTGTGTAAGTACAGTGCATCAGTGTAGGTTGCAGGCTGGAGAGGAGCCTGTGTGAGTGCACTGCCTTTGAGTTGGCCACAGTCAGAAAGAAGTTCTCCCTGGACCAAGGCAGTCTGTGGAAGTAAACCTCCACAGAGGCCTGGAATGACGGCAAACTTAGCACTAAGGACAATGACCTTGGGTGTAGTCCAAAGGAGGGGCCAGCTGCCTCCAAGGGAAAGGAACTTGAAACTGTCCAAGAACAGACCTTGGAAGACTTTAAACCTGTGCCAAAATTACTGAGGAACGTGATTCTTTTGTGCAAATTACCTCAGCCCTGTGAAATTTGTCTTCTGAAACTTTCTCACACTCTAATAGAAATTCCCAGCCTTTTTGACTCTTCCTTCAGCCTACCGTTCTGTGGTCCTCCATGAGTGCTGTGGGTGGCTATGTCCTAACACTGCTATGTTGTTGTGAACAGTGTGTCTGGGTGTGCCTGGGAAGAAAAGTGAGAAGAGTCAAAGACAAGAGTTGCCCTTGTGTGGTCTTGGTGAGAATGACCTGACAATTGTGGTTACAAAGAAACCTTTCTAAAATAAGAATTAGAGGAAGCATCATTAAGAGAAAGGTTTATTGAGTCTGTGTGGCTGGATACTGTAAGACTTAGATGTTCTGTGTGTTTGCGAACTATATTTATGTAAAAGTTCATACCAGGTAGTAATTATATCTACCCATGGGTAAACGCTAATCATTCTTTGGCTTAGATTCTACCAAACATCATTTTTAATGTTAGAAAAAGAAGAGCTCAGGAAGAATACTCAATGATGGTATTTTCATGTGAGTTTTCACTTTTTGAGTTTTATAGTTTTATAGCAATTTGAGAGTCATAACAAAATTAACAAGAGGGGATAGAGATTTCTCCATACACACCCCACATGCAAAGGATTCTCCATAGTTAGGCTTCTACACTAGAGCAGCACAGTGACAGCTAATGAACCCTCTACACAGCAGCATCACCCGCCTACCAGTTTGCCCTGAGATTACTCAGTGCTACTGGACCAATGTATAGTGATACATATCTATTACTGCATGCCATAAAGGGTCATAAAGACAAAGAAGTACCTTGAGCTCGACCTGGTCATCCCTTCTCCTTCGTAAATCTTCATTAATTCTTCATCTACACTGTCTTCTGACTAGACATCTCTATAGTTCTGACAGTTCCATGCAACTGAAGTCACATAGTATATGGCTATTTCAGGTTGATTCTTTTACTTTATAGTGTGAGCTTGTTACTTCCGTGTATTTTCATTGTGTGTGTGTGTGTGTGTTTTTTTCCTCGAGACGGGGTTTCTCTGTGTAGTCCTGGCTGTCCTGGAACTTACTCCATAGACCAGGCTGGCCTCGACCACAGAAATCCACCTGCCTGTGCCTCCCAAGTGCTGGGGTTGAAGGCATGTGCCACCACTACCCGGTGATAGCTCATTTCTTATCCTTGAAGAATATTCCAATTACTAAATAAAACATTCCGATTTCCAATTAAATCATGTGCATCACAGCTAATGGGTTTATCTACCCAGTGCAAGGAATCCTCTTTGTGGAACAGTTTTGACAATTATCCATAAAGCTGCTATAGTGATCTGAGTGCAGGTCTGTGTGAGCACAATTTTTCAATGTCTTTGGGTAATTACTAGGTAATTTTGGGTAATTACGATAGCATGCAATTGTTGGATGCTATGGTAAGTGTGTGCTTTGTTCTGTAAGAAGCTTGCTAAACTGTCTTTCAAAGTGAACCATCTGAGCTCTCACCAGCAATGAATGAGAGTCCTACGGCACCCCATCTTTATCTACAGTTGTCGTTGTCATAAGGTTTGGCCGAGTGGCTGTGAAATGCTATCTCATTTTAGTTTGTGTTTCCCTGGTGATATAAAGACTCTTTTCATCACTGTGTGCAATCTATATACCTCTTTACTTGCAAGGTATCTATCTGGGGGCCATTTTTAATCAAGTTGTTTTTATGGGGTTTTCTCTTTTCAGGGTTGATTTTGTTATTCTTAAGAACTCTCATTTGACTGCAATTAGACTTAGAAGTAGAATTAGAGAGCAGCCCAGGTCTCCTGGCACTCTGGTATTTCTCTTTGGTGTCCTTCCTTCTCTTTGCCAGAAGTTTAGCATATTCACCAGCCTTCTCCATGTTTTTTTTCTAGTTGTTTCCTCAAAGTAATGCAGCAGTATTTGAGTTGCAAAACACATGAAGTAATAAGACACTGAATCTTGGCTGCTTTGGTCTTGAACTTCTGATGTTCTTTTTTAAGGGCTTTCTGACAACATATTGGTGGATATCACCATCTTAGAGAGCTTGAAAAGCATCAGGACTTTGCTAGATCCTTTGGGCCACACCACTAAGGCACAGTCACATTTGTCAGTCCAGGAACGTCCTTCTTTTCTTTCTGTCCAATAACCAAGTTGAGGACACTCAGATTGGTATCCACTGTGCATCCTCAAACAAGACTTGGGCTTCCTCTCTCCAGTTCTCGATCTGTAACAAGAATGTTGTTTACTCAACAGCAGGCAGACTCTGCTGTGGGAGGCAAGGAGGTCCTTCACCTTACAGATAAGCACCAGGGGAACCAGGAATGTTAAGCTCACAGCATTGTCTCTTCAAAGGGAGGAATGCATAATCTGTTTTCCTTCCAGGAGGCTGGGAGAGGGCATGGTTAATAGCCTGGTAACCTTTCAGCTATCTGTGTGATAGAGACCAGGCCACACTGGATTCTCCTCCAGACCCACATCGGGAGTTTGTCAACCTATAGAACCTATCTTTATTCAAGGTGTCACTTGTACTTAACAAAGAGTTTTTTTTTTTTTTGATTTTTTTTATTGTATATATTCTATATTTACAATTCATTTCCCTTTTTCTGGTTCCCCACCCCCAAAGGCCCCACATGTCCTTTTCCCTCCCCCTGCTCCCGCATCCACCCCTCCCACTTTACTGTTCTTGTACTCTCCCACAATGATGTTTTGGTCCATTCTAGCACCAGTGTCCACTCCTTTCTTCTTGTGAGACATCACTTGATATGTGATTTGTGTCTTTGGTGTTCCAAGCTTCTAGGCTAATATCCACTTATCAGTGACTGTATACCATGGGTATTCTTTTGAGACTGGGTCACCTCACAACAAAGAGTTTTGATGTAGTCATGTCTTAAATTTTATTGTACACATAGGATTAATTATCACCAGGGAAGTTCTTACCAAATCATGCTGTGCTTAAATATGCCTAAAATAAACTACTCTGGGTCTAAACTACTCTGACTTTTGAAGTTTGAACCAACACCAACTACTTAGTCTTGCTGAACCAAACTACTTTCTTACTTCCTGTGAATTGTTATTCTGCTGGTCATGGTGGTCACAGAAACCCCTGCACTCCGCCTTCGGTTCAGATACCTTACTTCTTGGGAAACCCTTGACTGTCCTTCTTGCCACTTATCTGAATAAGCCTTCCACATAAACCTTCCACTCTTCACCTAGAGCACCGGAAGCTACTTCTGTGGACATGGCCTTCCCATAGAAAATACAAAGTCTGCCTTCATCGTTCAATGAGTTTCTGACAGCTGGTGGCCAGGAAGGGGATACACAGCTTGACCTGGACACAGACAAAAGAAAAGAATTGTTTTTATTGAGTTTTAAGGAAAACAAGCCAGGCTTAGAAAGAAAAAATGACGTTTTCTCTCATACAATATCTGCAGTTGTGTTAAGTGCAGGTCCAAACAATATGCTGTGAGTTCCAGCAGGACAAACAGCTCCCAGATCTTTATGTGTGGGGGTGTGTTTACTTGGATGTGTCTTTGTGCTTTACAAACATACAGTGCCCACAGAGGCCAGAAGAAGATTTTAGTGGATATATGAGCCCTGAGAATTGAACCCAGGTCTTCTGGAAGAGCAGCCAGTGCTCTTAACCACCAAGCCAAGCTGTCCTTTCAGCCCCACCTCCTAGATATTAATCCAATAGGTGGTGCTGCAAACCCGTGAACCCAATTGTTGACTCTGTGCATTTACATTATTATCTGTATTCCTTCCTGCTTTAGGGAATTCCTTTCTATAGAAGAAGATCGACTATGTAATTTATCTATTTACTATAACTATTACGCAATTTACTGTTTCTCATGTATTACCTGTCTGTTAAGTAGAAAAAGCAGGAAAGATTGTTGGAGTGAAAAGAGGAGCCTCAACAGTTCCTATGTATGGAATTAGTGGTAGAGAAAGCTGTCCCAGAGTTCCCTGTG
Organism: Apodemus agrarius; assembly: GCA_964023405.1. Lineage (NCBI taxonomy): Eukaryota > Metazoa > Chordata > Mammalia > Rodentia > Muridae > Apodemus > Apodemus agrarius. Next base: position 119,403,139 of record OZ030008.1, on the reverse strand, counting down.
GAATGCATCTTCCTTAATACCAGAACCACAGAGATCTGGTTGTTCCTGATCTGTTTGAATCTACCCCATTCTCTTTTGTTTCCTACCCTATCCCCATTTAAAATCATCTATTGGGGTCCAACCCATATATTCTTTTTTGTTTTTTTTTTTTTTTTGTTTTGTTTTTTGAGACAGGGTTTCTCTGTGTAGCCCTGGCTGTCCTCGAACTCAGAAATCCATCTGCCTCTGCCTGCCTCCAACCCATATATTCTTAATTCTTATTCTGTATAAGGTGGTTTAAGTCCTAGAAAGAAAGGAATTGGGCTGGATAGGACTCAAATGTCAGTGCTTTGGAGACTGAGGTGGGAGAGTTAGGATTTCAGTTAGCCTGGGCTACTTAATAAGATGCTGTTGAAAGAAAAGAAAGGAAGGAAGGAAGGAACAAAGGAAGGAAGGAAGAGATAGAGAAAGAAAGAGAGAAAGGAATGGCAATCTTGCCAAAAGCAATATACAGATTCAACGCAATCCCCATCAAAATCCCAACTCAGTTCTTTATAGAGTTAGAAAGAGCAATTCTCAAATTCATCTGGAATAACAAAAAACCCAGGATAGCTAAAACTATCATCAACAGTAAACGAACTTCTGGGGGAATCAATATCCCAGACCTCAAGCAATACTACAGAGCAATAGTGTTAAAAACTGCATGGTATTGGCGCAGTGACAGGGAAGTGGATCAATGGAATAGGATTGAAGACCCAGAATTGAACCCACACATCTATGGCCAATTGATCTTCGACAAAGGAGCTGAAAACATCCAGTGGAAAAAAGATAGCCTTTTCAACAAATGGTGCTGGCTCAACTGGAGGTCAACATGCAGAAGAATGAGAATTGATCCACTCTTATCTCCTTGCACTAAGCTCAACTCCAGGTGGATCAAGGACCTCCACATAAAACCAGACACACTAAAACTAATAGAAAAGAAACTGGGGAAGACCCTTGAGGACATTGGCTCGGTGGAAAATTCCTGAACAGAACACCAATCGCTTATGCTCTAAGATCAAGAATAGACAAATGGGACCTCATAAAATTACAAAGTTTCTGTAAGGCAAAAGACACTGTCAAAAGGACAAATTGGCAACCAACAAATTGGGAAAAGATCTTCACCAACCCCACATCCGACAGAGGGCTAATAGCCAATGTATACAAAGAAGTCAAGAAGTTAGACCCCAGAAAACCAAATAACCCTATCCAAAAATGGAGTACAGAGCTAAACAAAGACTTTTCACTTGAAGAAATTCGGATGGCTGAGAAACACCTTAAAAAATGTTCAACATCATTAGTCATTAGAGAAATGCAAATCAAAACAACCCTGAGATTTCACCTCACACCTGTCAGAATGGCTAGGATTAAAAACTCAGAAGACATCAGGTGTTGGCGAGGATGTGGAGAAAGAGGAACACTCCTCCACTGCTGGTGGAACTGCAAGCTGGTACAACCACTCTGGAAATCAGTCTGGCGGTTCCTCAGAAAACTGGACATGATACTTCTGGAGGATCCAGCCATACCACTCCTGGGAATATACCCAGAAGACTCCCCAGCATGCAATAAGGATACATGCTCCACTATGTTCATAGCAGCCTTATTTATAATAGCCAGAAGCTGGAAAGAACCCAGATGTCCCTCAACGGAGGAATGGATACAAAAAATGTGGTATATATACACAATGGAATACTATTCAGCCATTAGAAACAATGAATTCATGAAATTCTTAGAGAAATGGATGGAGCTGGAGAACATCATACTAAGTGAGGTAACCCAGTCTCAAAAGAATATCCATGGTATGCAGTCACTGATAAGTGGATATTAGCCTAGAATCTTGGGACATCAAAGACACAATTCACATACCAAATGATGTCTGACAAGAAGAAAGGAATGAACACTAGTGCTGGAAAGGATCAAAGCATCAGTGTAGGGGAATACCAGAACAGGGAAGTGGGAAGGGGTGGATGAGGGAGCAAGGGGAGGGAAAAGGGCATGTGGGACCTTAGAGGGGTGGGGAAACAAAAAAAAAAGGGAAATGAAATATAAATATAGAATATATCCAATAAAAAAAAAGAAAGAGAGAAAGGAAGAAAAAAAGGAAGGAAGGAGGGAGGGAGAGCTGAGATAGAAAGAAAAGAGATAATGGCACACAGAGAGACAGAGACAGAGAGACAGAGAGGCAGAGAAAGTCAGAGACAGGGGCAGTCAGGCTAGAGTGCTGTCTGCTTACAGTCCTAGTGCTGGAGAGGTAGAGATAGGAGAATAGCTAGAGTTCACTGACAAGCCAGCCTCATCTAAGCCTGAAAACTCCAGGTTTCAGTGAAAGACTTTGTCAATAAAATAAAATAAAATAAAATAATAAAATAAAATAAAATAAAATAAAATAAATTTTTAAAAACCATAATTAAAAAAAAGATGAATGGTTTTTCCAAGGAAAAATACTCTGAAGTTCATCTCTGGCTTACACATGTACATTCACACATACACACACACAAACACACACACACATACTTATGCACACATACATCCATACATGCATAAAAGGGAAAAAGGAGGAGGGAAGCATGGGTGCCTATGTTTCATGTTCTTGGACATTTAATCACTGTGTACTTTTTTTGTTTAACATATACTTTTAGAAGGTCACACAAGCAGAAGTAGCAGCTGTATTTTATCTCAACAGACACAAAGCTCAGCAAGGGGCGGGGCTTTGAGGGTATTATATTCATTATGTGGATATCATACCTGTCAGACCTCTGTTTAAGTTATCCAGAACAGAAGGTTCACTAAGGAGTAACCTCGGTTAGTTACAATGCATCAGAATGTTTATTCACACTGGGTTGTTCATTCCTTTCCTGTCATTAGCATGGGATATCCACAGATTGCAGAGGAAGAAAAGTTATCATCCACTGCAAAGGCTAGCAAGCCCTCAAAGTGGAGGAGTTGTGGACATCAACTTAAGATTCTGTGAGAGTCTGGAGGGATGGAGAGGGAAAGGCACCATTATTATTTTCTTGGAATCAGATTTCCTAAGGATTAGTTTTGATCCTCTTATTCTCCAATATTAATGAAGGTACATATTTCATACTTTCTTTAAAAATTTTGGTTTTATTTTGCCGTGTTGCAGACCAGGCCCTGCCCTCCTCGACAACTACTGTATCACTGAGCTCTATCCACAGCCCAGATGTATCTGCTCTAAACAAAGAAATCAACAATATGTCCAATACCATAATAGTGTTCCAGACGATGATTCTGAAAAGCAGATGAATTTAGAGACTGCAGACATTTTGTAGCATATGGTGATCCATTATGACTGGGCTGTAGCACCAGTCTAGCTCTGAGGGGCTATTTTTATCCAGGGGGAAAAGCATGCAGACATACAGCTGGTGTAGAAGAGAGAGTATTAACTGAAACAATACAATAGCTGGAGAAAAGCGATTAAGGCCCGAGAGAGCATGGGTTAAACTATGTAGACCAGTGCACTATGTCAACATTATGGGAGTTACTCATTGCTGCCTGGATGGGGCAACTCCCTCTTGAAGCTAGGAGCCCAGGTTTTGCTTTCATACAAATTGGAAGCCCGGTTTTCAAATTCCTTGGAATGCAATTCTGAATATAAATGACCAAGAACGTATATGTCGGGGAATGGGAAACAGATCTATTAACAGCTTATATCTGAATTGTTCCTAAGAGGGAAATAGTACCTTATGTGTCAGGAAGTGAAGGAGACACAGTATGGAATACTGAGTGGGTATGTTGAGGGTCGGAGAGCTTCTAGAGGCTGCAAGGACTGGGGTCCCCCAAAGGAAGGTAGAGAAAAGCATTTCCTTGTTCATTTCGAAAACTGAAAAATGGAAAGAGTAAAGGGGGGACTTGGATGACACAGCATGAAGGTTGGTGGAAGAAGCCCTGAAAGGACTCAGGCTTCGAAAGAGGCAACAAAAAAGTAGAAAAATATATAAACTCCTTGAAGTGAGTGCATTTTATGGAAACGATAAGAAAGTTGTTTGTTCTCTGTCTAGAATAGCAGGTCAAACTGTGGGTTTCTATCCCTTTCACAGGGGTCATATAGCAGATATCTTAAATTGTCAGATATTTACATTACAGCTCATAACAGTAGCAAAATTACAGTTATGAAGTAGCAAAAAAATGATTTTTTTACCTGAAAAAAATGATTTTATGTTGGGGGGGGGTCATCGCAACATGAGGAACTGTATTAAAGCCTTGTAGCATTAGGAAGGCTGAGAAACACTGGTCAAGAGTATTGTGGAGATTTATGCAAAAGAAAGAGCAGTGATGGTCTACAGCAGCCAAGAGAGCGTGAGAAAGCAAACCAGAAGATTTGCAGAAATTACAGAGCAGGCCCCTCTGAACTGTAGGATGGGGTTTAAGATGAAGCTTAAGTAAATCAACTGGGGACCAGGCATCCTCAGACGATGTTTAAGGTACACTCAGCAAATTATTTATTCCTAGGAAACTTTTTACATGAATCTAACATTTTAATGGCCTCATTTTAAAATGTACTTCAAAAGGTTATATTGTCTCTGAACATCTCTTGGTGTGTTTCTGCATGCAGACAGCCCCTCCAACAAACCCTGGGATTTCAACTCCCAATTTCCCTCAATGTTTAAACCTACTCTTCTTCTCTTGTTTGCTTTTAAGGCTTGCAGCAAAAACTAAAGAATACTTGGCATAATGACTGTTAGAATGCTATGCCCCATTCTATTGTACTCCATGTTGTATAAAATGGTGGGTTTCCAGGCTCTGCTTTGCCCTAGAAAACTCCATTTTCAAGCAATTTTGACCCCATTTGGAGGAAGAGGGATGACTCACCACCCACCCACTCAACACAGAATGATAAATGACATATTCCTGGAAATAGAAAGGTAGCTAGCTACCCTGTAATAGAACTGGGTGAACTGATAGTTTTGCAGCACATGGGTATATTAAAATCATATCTGGGAAACTACAGCCAAGAACTTATTAGACATGTGAGACCAGACATGTACTCTACCACATAGGCCTTACTCTATGACACTATGGCTTCATACCAACCCATCAGCTGATACCTGGTATGTGTCAAGTACTGAGGACTCCCCAACTGTTCCTAGAGCTTTGGCTTAGCTCTGTTCCCTGTTGTTAAAGAAACCTACCTGACTACCTGTCTGCTCACAGGTTCACTGTTTGCTTGTCTAGATCTGGACCTTGACCCCAGTTTCCTGCTGCTGATCTACCTCTGGCGTTTCACCTTGAAGCTGAACTTGGCAGCTTCCTTCTTAAATCTGACTCCAGCAGCTCTTGCAGCAGCTCCCTCATGGCGGGGGCTTGTCTGTTATCTCATCTGAGTCTCTTCCTCGCTTCTGAAACCCCATGAATTCTGCTAAAGTCTGTTTAACCTGGATTTGTCTCATAAACAATATCTATATGCATGTAAACATATAGATATATTTACTGTGGGATCTGAGAGTCATTAGTAGGTAAGCTTGGAATAAAAGAGCTTGCCTTCACCTTGGCAAAGCTAGGCATTCTATGGCAAGTGCGTGTCACTGAAACTGTTAAGCCTTACACATTTACTGTTGTTCAATAAAGTCTGACTTTATGGAAAGACACATATATGTTCATCTGTGTTTCTGGAATAGTGTCCTCAGGATAGGCCTATAATCCATCCCATCATCACTCAAGTGGTAGAGTCAGGAAGACCAGAAAAGTTCAAGGTTATCCTCAGCTGCGTAGGAGTGTGAAGACAGCTTGGTCTAAGTAAGACCCTGTCTCAAAACAAAACAATTTGAAGAGAATACAAAACAAAAATGAATGGGATGGTGCTGAACTCATGTTGCACTGTTTTGAGGCAGCAGAGAACATCAAACCCGAGGAGGTCGAACTGAGCCTTTAGTCTACATTGCTGTTCATAGAGAGAACCATTGTAGAGAGAACATCTTGTGCCTTGTATGGGTACACCACCTGTCAATTAAAAAGCCTATGGTCTGCCACTTAGGCAGGAAATAGAAGGTGGGGCATGGAGAAGAAAAAATTCTGGAGAGAAGGAGGCAGGAGATTTGCCAGGAAGATGTAATGAGCTGAACACATGATACCTGAGGACAGGTAACCACACACATGGTAGAATATAGGCTGGAATAAATGGGATATTTTAAGTCACATCTAGAGATGAGCCTAGCTATTTGGACAAGGCATTTGTAAATATATTCGGAGTCTGCATCTGCATCTGGGAGCCTGGGACTAGAAGGAAAAAGCAGGGACCAGCTTCTACCAACCATAGTTATTTCACATTTTTTCTTAGAGGAGGCTCTATTTTCTTTTCCAGGACCTAACCAGTTCAGCATTGGTGTTATGTGATAGGAGTTAATCTAAGAAACTTGGGCTGATTTTCTTCTGTAATTAGCCTTCTTATCCTTAGGAAAAGACAAATTTAAAAAATGATACATACATAGACTTAGAAATAAAAGAATTTCAACGTCTTTCAAAGGTTAAATTCTCAACGGATATTGCTTGAGTTTCTAAGTGTCTCTTCTTAGTGTCACACCAAACTACAGAGCCATCTGCTAATGATCAGCTAATGTTAACTGTACCTACACCATAATTGGTTTGATTTAAGTATTCAACAGATTCTGTTTCTTGTGAATCGAGTAAAGGGGCCAGTGCAAGGTTTTCTGGTGGGATCTAAATTTTAATATGGGTTAAATTTATCTAGGTGAGAGACAACCAGTAAATGTTTATTGAGTGAGTGTATGGAAGAACATATTTAAGCACATACTGGCCAAAAATATGAAATGGATTTGTTCTTAAGGCGCTAGTGATTAAGAAACCTGCATGAAGTATTAATTTAGCAATTAAAACTGCTGAAAAGATCAGCACAGCTTAGTATGTATGTGCTTGAGTCATTTGAAGACTATTACACATACACACATATATACATTATATATATATATACATATATACATTATATATACATATATACATTATATATATATATATATATATATATACACACACACACACACACACACACATCATAAGGCAAAACAAGGAGTCACTTTAATTATTTCAACCAGGTTTTTTGGGATAAGTGCTTATAGTTGCAAAATCCAATGAAAACATTTTTACTGTTATTTATATTTCTAACCAGTTTGTCTTTCACACTGTAAAACCCATGCCAAATAATTATTTACTATATTATAAGGCACAGTTAGGTTACAGAGAACAAGAAGCTTTAAAACACGTTCTGTTTCCAATGATTTTTTTTTTGTTGTTAGCTTTGTTGGTTAGACAAGGCTCCTTCCTATTATGATAATGACAAGAATCACAGAAGTATAAAGGAGGAAGGAGTCAGCTAGGGTTGTGGAGGATGGCATTCGGAGGGGACTGGTGAGTTGATGGAATTCTGGTGTGGGGGGTGGGCACTTCAGATGGGAAGAGTGAAAGATTTCAGGATCAAGTCTGAAATGTACTCAGAACAGTTTCAGTGCAGAGAAATGGTTACTGATGTTAGGACAATGGGATCCTTCTTTTGTAGTCATGGCCCACATGGATGCACAAGAAAATTGTGGCCACGTAGGACAAATTTTGAATAGCTCCACTGGAATTTGTACTCTATCCCAGGGAAGACTTTTGAGCAGGCAAGCAATGCTGCCAAAATGTTGGTTCAATGAAGCGGTTCTTGAGGAGAGCTACCAAGTTAATTCTTAGAGAACGAAGAGTGTGAAGGCAAAATGCTCAGATTAGGAGACTTGCTTGTATCTGGATATAATTTTGTAAAGATTGGAATCAGGCTACAATTGAGAAGGAAGTACAGACAGAACCCAGTGCTGGTTGGCCAGTGTAGTTTTGCTTTAATGGCATACTTATACACTGCTATATGTGAATAAGAATACAATGAAAATGCCTATTGCTAATCTTCATTGTAGTTGAACCAGCATTCATGGAATAATAGTCATAAATGAGAGCAGCATGAATTCTTTATCTGCATGATTTCATCAAGAACCATGTTCCCAACTCCTAGTGTGTTTTACTTATACGGTTCATGAAATATTCAAGGCAGGCCATTCTTTGAAAATTTAAGTCCTTGGAAAGCTTTCTATACTTTTGAGGAGCTGGTGTATTTTCATCTGTCGCACAATGAGGGCTACGAAGGTCAGAGTTCCCTGACCCAGGCTTTCCGCTGCCCCACTACAGCTGTGTTGACTAGGTTATAGGCTCTCTTGCGCTTTTGTTCTTAATTCCTTGCCCCTCCCTACATCTTGCTGCCATTTTGTCTCTGGCACTCTCGGCCCTTAAGCAGATGTCTTCATCTTGCACTTTCTTTGCCCAAATACTAAGCTTATAACCAACCAGACCCCCCAGAGCTCCCAGGGACTAAACCGCCAACCAAAGATTACACAAGGAGGGACCCATGGCTCCAGCTGCATCCAGAGGATGGCCTTATCTGGCATCAATGGGAGGGAAGGCCCTTGGTCCTGTGAAGGCTCAATGCCCCCAGCATAGGGGAACACTAGGACAGTGAGGCAGGAGTGAGGGGGGTTAGGTAGGGGAGCATTCTCATAGAGGCAGGGAGAAGAGAGGACAGGATGGGGGGCTTGCAGAGGGGAAACCAGGAAGGGGTGGGAGAGCATCCTCATAGAAGCAGGGAGAAGGGAGGACAGGATGGGGAGGGGGGCTTGAGGAGGGGAAACCAGGAAGGGGAATAACATTTGAAATGTAAATAAACAAAATAACCAATAAAAATTTTTTAAAAATACAAATAAACATGCCAAAGTTTGAAAGCCATTGCTTTCATGGGTAACTCAAACTCTATTCTGGTCAATGTGTTCTCCTGCTGATGGTGCCTCTGCTCCATTCTGTATGTTTAGTCTGTTATTCTGCTAAATTCTGTATGCATGCTCTAGAGTATAAGAATTCTTTGTGTCTTCATTAGGGTTTCATTGCTGTGAAAAGGCACCAAGACCAAGGCAACTTGCATAAGGGGCAGAATTTAATTGGGGTTGGCTTACAGCTTCCGAGGTCCAGTCCATTAGCATCACGGCAGGAAGCATGATAGCATCCAGGTGAACATGGTGTTGCAGAAGGACTGACTGTTTCGCATCTTGATCTAACCACAGCCAGCAGAGAAACTGGCATGTTCAGGCAGCCAATAGGAAGCTCTCAAAGCCCACCTCCACAGTGATGTACTTCCTTCAACAAGGCCACACCTCCTAATAGTGCCACTTCCCATGGGCCAAACATATTCAAACCACCACGCTTTGTTTCTTCTATCCCGGGTATTGAGCTTTGGGTTTCATACATGATTGGCTATAGTGGAACTATATTCTTAATGCCTCTTCCTACTCTTTCCTTTGAGACAGGATCTAAGATGCCTAGGTTGGTGAAATTTTACTCTTTGCGCTAGGCTGGTTTTGAATTTGTAATCCTCCTTGTCTCAATTGCTGAGTATCTAGAATTAGATGCATATGTCACACACACATACACACACACACACACACACATGCACACACAGATACATACATACATATATATATATGCACACACACATATATACATATACACACATATAGGTATACATACCTATATGTTTGTATGTATATATATATGTGTGTGTGTGTGTGTATATATATAAATATGTATATATAAATATGTATATATGAAGGCTATCTACTTGTAGTTAATTACAAGTCTTCTGAGGGATGGGATTAGAGACACATGACGCCACACCTGGTCCGTGGGTTACTCCCTCAGCAGGCTTGAGCACATAAGCCTGGAGCTTGCTCCTGTCTAAGATACTTGATCTTAAGTGAATATACACATGACCTTAGCAGAGACATAGTTGGAAATTTCTTGGCTCACCTAAACTTAGACTCCTCGTGGGAAAGAAAAGAGGTGAGGGGTGCTGCTTGTCACCTGGGCTGCTGTCACCTGCACTACTGTCATCTGCACTGCAGCCACTGGAGATGGTCTAGAAGAGAGGAAGGTTACCCGTGTGTACACACATATACATACATATTTCATGAAATGTGCTCTCGATGTGTGCTTTAGAATGTCCAAACTCCGTTCTCATCAATGCCTCTGTGACTTTTAGGAGACACTCTAGAAGTTAACAAGTTAAATGACAGCCTGAGAGTTGCTCTGTGAGCATTATGGGAGGAATGAACTTTGGTAGACATCTCTTACTAAGTGAGGGCAGGACCCGCGGAGGTGGACGGCTAGGCTTTATTTTGGTCACGCTGTTGTTCTGCATTTCTACTAAACAACATCGAGTCCCTTAACTTCATCCTATCACAATGTGAAAGATGTTGGCAATAATGCTCCTGATAACTGTGTCAAAGGTGGTTTTGTTTTCCATTAGTTTAATAACAAACAAACACGTATCTGTTGGATATTAAAGATGCATTCTGTTCCTATCAGGGGACTTTTCATCTAGCTGCAGATTCAAGATTAACATGTCTGGAGCAATCCCCAAAGAGCAAGATGATGGATTGCTAAGTATTAAATTACATTGTCCTTGATGCACTCTGCTCACTCTTGGGTTCTTCCTCCACCTCTAATGACATTTTCTAAATAAGTGCGTGGTGGGCCAGCGTGTCTCAGTCTTCAGTGATCTATGCATAAGCTGTTACAAACATCTCTGACATTTCATTAGCATGGGATGAAAGCATTCTCATAGATGTTTCAATAGGCACCATTCTAAAAGCATGTACTTATTCTTAAAAGGGCATAATGGTTTAGACGTATGACCCTTGGTGGGACGTTTAAAAATTTATAAATTGAATATTGGAAAATTATACAGTCAACAGAGTTTGTATTTCCTCAGTGACATGGATGATGCTTTACTAAGACAAAACTTACCACCAGTCCCTGAGTCTGTTAATGTATAATCCTGGGGCTTCTTTGGATCTTTCTTTACTTAAGACTTATTTGTATTCTATTTAATTATGTGTACGTTTGGGTATGTGAATATCAGCATGATGTTCAAGGAGGCCACAGGTGTTAGATTTCCTGAAACTGTAGTTACAGACAGGGATTAAAGCCTGATGGAGGTGTTGGGAATTGACTCTGGTCCTCTGAAATAGCCGTGGGTACTCCTAATGGTGAGCCATCCATCTTCCTGTTGTAGGCCAGAGGTTCGGAACCTGTGGGTCTCAACGCCTTCGTGGGGTGAACGCCTTTCACAAAAGTCATATATCTGATATCCTGCATATCAGATATTTACATTGCAATGAGTAATAATAGCAAAATTACAGTTATGAAGTAGCAATGAAGATAATTTTATGGTTGAGGGTTACCCCGACCTGAAGAACTGTATTAGAGTCACAGCACTAGGAAGGCTGAGAACCATCGCTAGGCCTACTGGGCTGTTTGATGACTTAACGCTCACCACTTGATCAAAACTACTGTGAAACAGATTTATGTAGATCCTGGGGGATATTTGGCCTGCGTGTTATATTGTAAAAATATGTCTGTATGAGCGCTGCTTTTAATATTGTCTTATAATTAGCATCAGGATGGCCCAAACCGATTGAAACCTTTTGTCTTAGAACAAGAGTGTTTTTCTGTTTTAAAATAGCTTGTTCGCCAACTTCCCATAACTGCAAAAGCCTAGCGATAGTTTTGATATCCCACACAGACCTTGCTCTGCTCATCCAGCTTATCATTTTGCTCCATAATTGGGGATGGTGTTGCGTATTCATCCAGGGACCCACTTCCTCCTAAACAAGGGATGCTCCCCAAGTTAAAATAAAGACCTTCTCTTTGCTTCTGGGGTAGCCCTCCTATCTAAGAGTTGAGTTTCCCTCTCCCTTCAATTCTATACACCCATTAAACATTTTGTTTTTCCTGAAGAAGCTCACCTTGAGTTCTAACCTATCATTGCCTACTTATCTGGGAGTACCATATGGTGGCTAAGATACAAGATAATAACAATAACTGCGGGGCTGAAAGCAGGTACTCATGCCTACGCTGGTCCTTCTTAATTAGATTAGTACAGTCAGAATACTATATCCATCCTAGTTTAAGATAAAATATATATTCAACTTTCTTTTTACTTTCTGTTTTTCATATCGCCATAAAGAGTAAGGACAAGCAAGTCTTGATGCTCACGGGTGCTAATTTTGTGACAGAGAGGCAGACCCAGGTGCATGCTGTTTAAAGCAGCTGCTCACTGAAAGGTGCTGAGGTTCCGAAGGGAACGCTGTGTTGTCAGTTGACGATGAGACCAGGACATGTTCGCGAGGGAGGCGTTGCCAGGAACACAGTAGAACATTTCCTGCCCGTGGGTGCAGTCCTGAGGATTTGTGATCGCCATGACGAAGCCTACCACCATCACCACCACCCCAACGGGAAGCATGACACAGGCCGTTATCTTATCTGAGTGTGTCCTTGGTTCTTCCGATAACTTCAGATAGCACGCAGAGGGGATGATAAAAATCAGAGGAGCCGCACAGAGCACACCCTGTGTGTCGAAGACAAGACACAAGTGAAGGTGAGAGGTGGTTTCTTCGGGAAGTGTCTGTGTGCTCTGTTTTCCTGAGACAGGGCTTCACTGTGTATTCAAGGCTGGCATCAAATTGCCCGTGATTCTCCTGCTTCAGCCTCCCAAGGACTAGGATTGTAGACCCATACCTATAGTTTTTAAAAACTATTACAGAAACATTTATTTTTGGAGGGGAGGGGGAAATGGCTCAGTAGGTAAAGGTACTCGGCACCCTAGAACCCAAGTTTGGTGACTTAACTTCCATCCCAGAAACCAACACAAAGATGGAGGTGAGAACCGAGCCTCCAAAGTTATTGTTTTCTACATATAGGACAGGGCAGGTGTACTCTTCCACCTACCACCTTTATATCACATGCACACACAAATACACACACACACACACACACACACACACACACACACAGAGAGAGAGAGAGACAGACAGACAGACAGACAGACACAGACAAAAAGACGTAATAGGTAAAAATTTTAATAGTCCAGTTTTAAGAAGACTTTTTGTTGCACATATTAAAAGTTTCATAGGTTCACTGGAGACAGAAAAGAAACAAGACATTAAGGAAAAACCATCTAAGTTTTTTGCTTTCCAACAGAATAGTTGGAAATGAAAAATGAACAAGCAATATGCTTAAGGGCAGATGACAAGATGGACTTCCAGCAAACTTCAAACTTAGTCACATCATCTTTTCTAATACTATCTATAAATGCCTGTATACCTACAGTGCCTTTCAAATCTGAGTGGTTTATATGCCAGTTATGTACAAGGAGGGACACTGGGAGGTTTCTTTGCTACTGTGTACAGAGAAGAACATCGGGAAATTGGATATACATTTCCCTTTTCTCTTCATCTAAGTCTGTTTGAAACTAGTGCCTCTTTGCGTCAGAAGGAAAAATTTACCCCCAGGCTTTAGCATGAAATCCCATTTTTAAGTCTCCTTTCAAGTAAAGCTAAATGCATTAATTACCCTAGACAGGAGAACTAAATGACAGTAAGTTGCTACCCTCCCCAACTAGGTGCCAATAAATCCAACCTTAGGGGAAACTCAGGCTGAAAATTACCAGTAGTAGAGTTGTTTATTGGAAAAACACAGACACACACTGACTTCAAAGGGAAAGAGGTTTTCCCTTTCAATAGAACTCATTCTCTCTAGAAACTTCCTCAAACTGCTGTAAATGTTCATAGTCACTGTATTTTACGCAGCTCCTCTCCCCCCCCATGCTAAGTATTGTATGTTATGTAAAACACTAAAAATTTCTGACAAGCATTTCTCATACTCCATAAGAGTTTTCTCTGTAAGTAAATCTTACTGTGTATATTAGAGGCTTACAACACGGTGCTAGGGGACCCATGTCGATAACATGTTACTCTAATGGGACAATTTTAGAGGGAAACTCAATTACCTTTGCACACATGAAAAGAATAACTGAATCGTATTTGGCCTAATTCTCAAACCCGGCACAGTGCTGTTAGTCTTGGTCGTTGTAAAGTCAGCCTCTAGACTTGGTGAGATTACCTGTTACCCTGTACCTTCCGCCCCAGCCCTCTGCTCTTTCTCTTTGACCGCCTCCCTCCCCATAACCACACTTCTAGTCTCTGACTCTATTTGCATTTCTCTTTGAAAAGTAAGTTGCACAGAATCAGCAAGATCATGAAGGTTTTTCTTTTTCATTCTGTGGCTGGCTTATACTCACTCTGTAGATCAGTCTGTCCTCTCACTCACAGAGATCAGTCTGCCTTTTCTTTCTGAATGAGTGCTTGGATTAAAGCCATGTACCACCATGCCTGGCTTTTTTAAAAATTTATTTTCTTATTTATTTTCTTTCTTATTATTTATTTATTTATTTATTTATTTATCTGTTTCCTTACTTACTTCTGAAATAGGGTCTGATTACCTGTACAATACTTTAAAAGGTATTCTCCAGGACCAACCAATGCAAACAGAGTTTGAAATAGGTGATGTAAAATTACAGACTATACCATAAACATCTTTTAAAGAACAAGTTTCTTAGTACCGTCCAATAAAATTAATTATATGTTTCATACTAAATTCTATCTCCACACTAGAGGCTTTTGACTGATATATATATCTATATATCTATATCTATATCTTTAGTTTTTACAAGAAAAAATAGTGATAGATGGTTTTATGGAATCAGATTATCCAAGGTAGTGTCTAAAAATTTAAGGGAAAATGGTATAGATCACACTGCCTAGGAAATATTTCTATAGTAAAAGACACAAGAATAGGAAAATACTAAGAGGTGCCAATCTTAATCCTAATTTAAAATCTTTTAAATCCTAATTTAAAATATATAGGGCTGAGGAGATGGCTCAGTAACTAAACTTCTAGCCAAACAAGTGTGAGGATCAGAGTTCTGATCCCCCAAAGTCATATAAATACCAAGTAGGCATGGTGATCCACTTGGAACTAATCCTAACCTGATGAAGACCGGACTCCAGAGCAAGCCAGCTAGAGCCTTGCTGTATTGGCAATTCTGTTTGATTGAGAGGCCTGGCCTCAAGGTGGCAGAGCAGTTGGGGATGGTTGCCTGCATCCTGCATCAACTTTGGGTTTTCACATGAATGTTCACGTACACCCAAACATATATATATATATATATATATATATACACACATATACATATATATATATATATATATATATATGCAGGTATTACACAGAGAGAGTGGGGGAGAGGAAGAGAGAGAGAGAGAGAGAGAGAGGGAGGGAGGGAGGGGGAGAGGGAGAGGGAGAGGCAGAGGCAGAGGCAGAGGCAGAGGCAGAGGCAGAGGCAGAGGCAGAGGCAGAGGCAGAGGCAGAGGCAGAGGCAGAGGCAGAGGCAGAGGCAGATTAAAAACTGTGGGCACTGGAGAGATGACTCAGCATTTAAAGAGAATGTGCTCCCTCTTCCAGAAGACCTGAATTTGATTCCCAGCACCCATGTCATGTGGCTCGCAACCGCCTGTAATTCCAGCTCCAGGGAATCTGACACCTCTGGCCTCTTTAAACACCTGCACTGATGTGCATATGCTTCCAGCTGCCATCAGATACATACATAAAAGTAAATAAGTACATCTTTAAAAGAAAAAGTGTCAGGAGTCATTTGATGCTTGTCTGAAACACACACACACACACACACACACACACACACACAGAGAGAGAGAGAGAGAGAGAGAGAGAGAGAGAGAGAGAGAGAGAGAGAGAGAGAGTCAGAGTCAAGGCAGGTCAGGGTCTGTTAGCAGATTTCCCAAACTACTGAGGAACAAACGAACAATCAGAGGAGGTGTGCCTGAGGCTCAAGGTGAGGGGCTGAAGATTCTATTGACATTAGTGGAAGGAATAGGGGGGTTTTGGGGGTGAGAACAAATGTCTTGTGTATATTTCAGCAGAATTGTTTCTGCTAGCTTATTGCTTTGCTTCCCCTGGTACTGTATAAGAGGACTATAAGAAATACACTCTGGGCTGGCCTGGTCTAGACGTGCAGTCCTCCCATAGCTGTCTCTTGCATCTTTTATTCTATGTTTCCTATAGTCATCCTCACTCCCCCCTAAGAGGACTGTTGGATCTCCTGGTCCCAGTACAAAAGAAAAAAAAAAAGAAAGAAAAAAAGAAAAAGAAATAGAGAGGTTTTTTTTTTTTCTCCATCTAGCACCTGAATAGATATAAGGATTTATGAAAGGCACATAGCAAACAAAAATTAATTATCAAGTGGCTGAAACTGAATGGACTGTGAACTGTCAACAAATACTTTGAGTTAAGTTATGGAAAATATTATGGAAATAATGGGAGACAGTGATGGGGATGAGGGTAGGATCTCACCAGGCTCCTTGCTGTGGCTGTCCAGGGAGGAGAATCAACCTTTCAGGCTGGCTCTACTAGCATTGGCCTCAGGTCCCAGGATTTGCAGACATGGTCTCTCTAATCCTATCTAGGTGACTGCACTGAGAGTGTCAAGGGTGACAAGGGTGACCCATTTCTCATAGTCCCTGCCTCTGTCCCTGCTTTTGCCCCCTCAGGGCAGTGAAGTATGTGGTTTCTCTGGGTATGGAGACACAGCTTCTGAGATAGTGAAAGGTCCTGCAGAGTCCATCCTGACAACTGATCCTCTCTAGTAGCTAGAAAGGGCTGGAGGACAGAGGGACAGGGTCCTTGCTCCTTAGAGAGAAAAAACAGGCTGCAGGTATACGAAATGAGAGCTGGTGATCTAAAGGGGAGACTTCCTCTGAAGCCCCTTTCTCCTTGCTATTGGTCCTTGCCTTCCTAGCAAGCCTCCAAAGTATACCTAATGACCCTGGGGCTACATCTGATGAAACACGACTCCCTGCAGGCTCCGCCCCCTCTTGCAGAGTCCATATTTGGCATGTTCCTGTTTCCTTTGGCTCTTCAGAGGAGCACTTCCGGTTCGCCCTGGGTCCCTAGAGCTTCTCTTATCCCTGCCTCTGTCTTCCTCCTCCTCCATTGCTGTGAATATTTAAAAGCAGAAATGAAAAAAAAAAAGACAAAAAATTATCTATCTTTTGAGTTTCTACTTTATAATCAACTGATACTCATGAAATTTATATCTTATCTTAGGAAAAAGAGAAAAGGCTTTCATCCTAGGAAGTATGCCAACTTGGACTCGGGTTTTCTCACCCGATGATTATGTTTCTCTGTCTGGGTTCTCATCGACTGCTTTCTTTTGCCAAGCAAGCAGTACAACATGCTTTGGGGGCTGGTTCCTGTGGCCACAGCACCTGCTGTTTCTTTCTTTCTTTTTATTCTTCTTCTTTCCCCCTCTTTGTACTGCAAGTAGAAACCCATAGGGCCCAATTACATTCTTTTCCCCTAACAGCAACATCCAACCAAGATGCTGGATGGAGTCTTGCAACAGAACAGGTCAAGGACGTTTTCTTTCCCTCTAAAATGGATTCCTTAAAATTGAGACTGTCTATGCCTTGAGAATATTTCATTGCTGTTCTCTGCCATGAAAACAGTGAAACAAAGGCCGCATTCTAAATGCACTTTGGATTTTACTAGGTAACACAAGTAAGTTACCTTGTATTTATTCAGTTTTACCAATAACAGTATTTTTCTAATTGTGCATGTTTTGGTTCTAACACTTATCTCTGTGGTTGATTGTGATATCTAAAAAGCCACAACAGAGAAGGGTTTCTAAAACACTGCAGTTAGTGACCTGACAAGGCTCTGGTCATTCACATCTATTCATAGAAATTCTATTAATTCATAGGAAAACTACGAACAAAAAATGAACACAAAAATCTTTACTTCCAATTTACTTGCAGCCTGGTATTTATTTTAGTCCATTAAAAAAATCATTTCATATGTCGCATGGATTATTCTTAAGCTTATTAAAGATAAATTTAATCTCTCTCTTACTTCCCCCACCCATCATTTTTTTCTGTGCCATGTATAGGGCCCAGACCCTTGAATAAGTTAGAGAAGCATTGAATCCCTGAGCTATATCCCCAGATTTTGTATGTGCAATGAATGTTATATATTCATATTCATGTCAACGTGTTCATGCACATAGAGGTCAGAAGACGATTTTGGGTTTCCTGTTATATCAATCTCTACCTTATTCCTCTGAGGCAGAGACTCTCAACCGAACCTGAAACTTGATGTTTCAGATAGATTGACTACTTACTGGGGTCATATGGTGAATACCTACTGGGAGAGACGGTGTCGTGGGAAGAGCCCTTGCTACTCCTGCAGAGGGCCCAGGTTCAGTTCTAAGCACACACACGGGAGCCTACCACAGTCTCTATCTAAATTCAGAAGGTTTGATGCCCCTCCCTACTCTATCATGCCTCTTAGGGTACCAGACATACATCCACTTTCAAAAATTCAGGAAAACCATTTATACACATAAAAATTTAAAAACCACTATGATCACCTGGCAATATGGCTCAGTGGGTAAATGTGTTTATAGCACAAATCTGATGGCTTGAGTTCAATCCCCCAAATCCATGGTGGTCAGAGAGAACCAGCTCCCAAAGCACTGCCCACTGACCCTTGTGTGTGTATGCAGGGGCAGACATGTGCCTGCCTGCTCCATTCATTTCACTGTCTCTCAGTCTCTCTCTTTCTTACACACACACACACACACACACACACACACACACACACGCCATGCATACATAATGAGTAAATAACTTGAAAACATTTTTTTTTAATTAAAAAAAAATCAATGTTGGGAACTCACATCAGATAAGCCATAAGCCCAGAAAGACAAACAACAACAAGAACCAGAGTGCTGGTCCTGTGGCTTGAATGAGGACTACGCCCATGTATTTGAACACTTGGTCCCCAGTTAATGCTCTTGTTGAGGAAAGTCATGAGTCCTTTATGAGGATGTGTCCTTGGGGTTTTATAGCCCTGGACCTATTTCCTGTTCTCTCTCTGTCATCCACCTTCCCT
Organism: Apodemus agrarius; assembly: GCA_964023405.1. Classification (NCBI taxonomy): domain Eukaryota; kingdom Metazoa; phylum Chordata; class Mammalia; order Rodentia; family Muridae; genus Apodemus; species Apodemus agrarius. The sequence continues at coordinate 119,384,206 of OZ030008.1, read as the reverse complement.
CCCTCCTTCCCTCCTCCACTCTTTCTTTCCTGTATAAGTGGATGAAATGTGGTCAGTCTGCTTCCTGAATGCCAGGCTGGCCTTATCCTCCTGCTGCTGTGGCTTCCAGTCATGATGAACTGTGAGCCAAAGTGACGAAGTTGCTTTGTCAGAGTATTTTATCATAGCAGCAGAAAAGTAACTGTATAAGAGCTCATTATTTTGGACATATCTATATTCTAGTTGAAATGTTAATGCTACCTACAACAATGTGATATATATACATAAATGTGTATATATATATATATATGTATATGTGCTATGTGCTAGATATACATATTTTCCTTAATTTCCTGCTTCTATTCTAGTGGGTGCTCTTGTGTCTATGAATATTTATATAACTGGGTCCTAAACTGTGGTCATAAGACACAATCACTTATGTAATAATTTGAGCCCAGTGTTCTCAACACAGTACCCATTGTGGTGGACTATGATGAATGTCATTAAATATGCTTGTCTTCAAAGAGCTTACAGTTTGGTTAGTAAAGATATTTCATGAACAGTACAAATATTACATGTTTGAAGTTCTTATATAAAAGTTATTTCATAAGGTTAAATGGAAACCATTCACAGGAATTAAGAGTCCTCTATGATTTGATTTCTGCCATATGTTTTAGAGATGAGGTCTTACCACACTGCTCAGAAAGGGTTCAAGTGGTCTTCTTGCTTCGTCTTCTGAGAAGCTAACTAGCTGGGACTACAGAGTTGTATCGACATACCGAAGGAATGCTTTTCCTGTGGTTAATATAATGGAAGCTCCCCTAGTGTCCCTAATGTATTGGGGCTTGGAGAAGATGGAGCGTCTCCCTTTCCATGTTATCTGATATAAGAAAAGTCCAAATTATTTGCTCCTCAGAAAACTATTCTCTGGAATAGTTTCATCTGGAACTTGTAGTCATGGCATTGGAGACATCATAGGGATGTGAGTGTGAAGGATAAACCTTCAGATATCCCACAATTCTCATAGCTGGAGATGTACAATGAGCTGCATCTATCCTGTGTAACTCTGTCATCCCTGTGGCACATGACCAGGAAATGCCAACTGGTTTCCTTCTGATTAGAAATCCCGTAAGTCTAGTATAAGGGAAGAATAATGACCTTGCAATGGTGGCTTTCATTCATCACTATCTTATCAAATGGCATCATTATCCTAGCTGGATGAAATAGAATGGACTCATTCTTGATGTGCTTCTCTGTTCCTCTATGTTCCTAGTGGAATCTGTCACCAAAATGTGTTAATTTTGTGTGTGGGGGGGTGGGGGGAGAGGGTTCTTCATCATCTGCAAAGCAGCTAAAATTTCATGTTGGTGCAAAATGTTTGATTTTTTTCTTATTTCTTTTTGTCACTGTATTTCTGCTGTGTAATACAGAGCATTGCTCAATTACTATATGGTCAATGAATAAATGAGTTAGAAGTTGCACTTGGCAATAGTCTTTGTAGGATTTAGACAGACATAGAAAAATAATCATTTCAGGAGAAGGAACAAATGGAAAAACAGATAAGGCAAAGGATGAGAGGAAAGATCGATACGGCACAGTTACAGGCTAAAAATAAATCTAGCAGCTAAGGGAGCCTCTGGAGAAGTACATCAGAAATAAGTTTCCATAAAGGCAAGGGCTGGGTTACAGGACAACAGCACTTCCAATTGCTTTGAAAGAAGTGAATCAATTCCAACAGGACACAATAGAGACTTAATCTGAGTGATATTAGAGATGACAAAAGTCTGGGGAGACAAAAAATACTTAAAGAAACAGAAATTTTCTATCATCTAGATAGAAATAATAGAATAGATAAAAGAATAGAAATTTTCTATCTTTGGGTCCTCCAAAGTGATTATGTGATTAGGATAAAATTTTCTTCCTTCTGTAACTCCAACAAATCCACTAGATATTTAAATTCCACATCCAGTGAAGAATTTAGTCAACTTGAGAAATACCTTTATAGTACAGGGACAAGACTTGTAACCATGGAAGTTCTGCTGTAAACTCTATGTGTCCATAAACAGCAGAGTTATCGTCATTACCAATATTTATTATTATGTTTTGAACAGATTTCCATTATGCTTCAGAACGCAATATTTTAAAAAAGAAAAACATGTTTTCTATTAAGTGGATGAATTTTAAGAAAGGAGGGAGAAGCCATTCAGTGTACTTACATTGAGTTCTAAAACTATTCCAAGGCAATCAATCAGCAGTGACACCAGCGTGGCTGCGGTAATGATCACCACTGTTAAGATGGTGTGGAGCACCGATGAAAGAGTCCCACCAAAAAACACATTGGCCATTACCTGGCAAAGAAACAGATCACACTGAGAGATGCTCTCAAGGTTTACTACAATCACAGTAGCACTATGACTGTGTCAAAGACTACCAGTGAGGCAGTTCGTCAAGTCTTACGTCACTAGGAACATTTCTATCTTTCCAAAGTATTTACATATTCACATACGTAGCAATAATAAGTATTCCTTACTATGTTCTTTGCCAGTCAATGTCTTATGCTGTAGAGCCAGAGCATGGCACACCAGTGCTATTTTTTTAGGGTAAGAAAGCTCTTGGATTGTTGTCTTATCTTTCTTGAGCTGGTAGGGTTACCACTAAAACAAACTACAAATACTAATTGATTATTTAATGGCCTCGAAGGAAGGTGTTGGGTTTTACCCTCTTCATGATACTGGATGAGTACTATCCTTTATTTATAGGAACTCAATGCCATACAAATAAAACCCACAAAGAGGAAAGGCAAACTAAGATGAGTTCATCACTTGTGTTCCATGAACACCAACCAGGAAGCTGATCTCTAGTCGCCCGTTGGATGCATCCCACTCTGATAAATTTACAGTAAGAAGATCTCTAGGGAATAATTCCTGCTCTCAAGAATTGACATCCAAAAACAAGATCCATAATTTGTATAAAGAAACAAATAGAGAACAGTTTGTGGCAGAAAGAAAAAAATCAAATATAGTTTAGAAGGCTCTCCAGGTGTCTTGAATGGTCCAGTGTGGGGAGTAGAGAAATTCCTGAATGAACATGTAGGGAGCAGATTACCCCAGTAAACGTGTAATATTCATATGAGCACAGTCATGTCAAGAACCCCAAAATCGCAGAACAATGGGATTGGCCCACCCTTCCCAGGGTCCATATGCAGAGTACTCTGTCTTGGGTTTCTCCTCCCAGATGTTTACAGCCTGAGACCTCCTCCAGGATCAGCTAAGCCCCTCTCCTTACCCTGTGTATAATAAGAACATTAGTTTCTAGGCTTGTCATAATAGGTGCCTTCCATCAGAGTAAGCCCATCCCACCTGACTCCAGCTTTTCTGTATATATGTCTGTGTTTTTTCATTCCTATGTCACCCCAGGCAGGTTTTTAGAACTATGGCGCACAAACTTGACAACCTCCCTTAAGGTATTCCTCTTTATGTCATTGCTGAAATGCGAGTGGCCTGTCTGAGCTTGATGTGAGGATAAAATTTAGAGTAGAATCATAAGCTGAGGCCACAGGGTACAGAAAAACAAAGGAGAAAAGAAAAGATGAGGACGTTATCTATGGAAGACAGAAAGAAGAATCTGAACAGAGTGGTGAGCATGTGCAAAATCCCAGAGAAACAAAAATTGTCATTTGGGAAGAGAGGTCCAGGTGCTGGGTACCATGAAGATGACATATGTTGAATCATCCAGACAGATGATATTCCCACAGATCAGCTGCTTCAGTGCTGTTGGTAGAAACCTAATGGTGATACTAATAACTGTAGATGATATGATTTTGATGTTTCCCCAAGTTCATCCTTAAACACAACTCTTCCCTATATCTTTAAAATGAGATATGGATTCTGAAATGACCACTTAGGCATGGTAGTGAAGGGTATATATCAGGGAAAAATAGTCTTTTTATCCTCTTTAGGGGTGCCTGGCTATTTTACCTATAAAGAGAAATAGTTGTGTTTATGTTGGTTTTGTGTGTGTATGTGTGCAGACGGCACCAACAACTAGTGAGATTCATACAGAATCCTACACGGTATATACTACCAAGGCAAAGATCTTGGTTTCATTCTGCTTTCCTATCGTGGCAGCTAGAATAGAAAAAAAAAATTTTCCCCATAGGAAAGAGAGAAAGAAGCTGCAGGTGAAGTGACTCAAACCATCCACGTACCCTTGACCAGAAGCCATCTAAGCCTGCACCGTCTGCTCCTGGTAATCTGGAGATCCAGTCTGAGCCTGTAGTACTGGGCAGATGCTGACAATAGCTAGCAGAGCTTTGGAAGGACCTTGACGTTTAAAATCCCGCAGAAAGTAAGCCTTGGTTTACTTCTCTGTTCTGTGAAGGAAGATCACTAGCCTTGGGTTATGCCATCCGTGAGTCTGGGTGTGACTGGACATCCCCTGCCATGTCCTAGCACTGCCTCTCATGGCCAGAACTGGCCTACAGTGAGAAACCAGCAGCTTTGAGAAGCCTGCGGATTAGATAGGGAATTTAAGGCTCTGTCTGTGGTTGGCTTCCTACATTACACTCATTCACACAGCGCACTGTGTAAACAGCCTGTAGGAATAGATCCCGACTAAGCCTTTTTCACAGTGACTCTGAAAGAAGCTCTGTAAGCCAGGGTTGTGGGTGCTTCTACGCAGCACACTGGATATCTAGCCAACAGCATAAGATTCCTGACAAGCCGTGTTACCCAGTTGTACACAAGAATAGATTCTCTTCCATCTACATATCTACTTGTATTTGTAACTATGTAAAATGTATATAAAACATTTATATAACTATAGATATCAAAATATATCTATAGACCTATAGTTTTAAGTTGAAGTTTGATTCCTCATGGACTATAATATTTTAAATATATAAATATATTGTTTATATTATATAATATATTTATACATAATATATGATGCTATATTATATAGAGACATATTAATATATAATAAATATAAAATAAAACCAATTATTCTGGCCTATGACAAATAAACAATGACTTATGCAACATCTTGGCAAAATATAATTTTGGAAACAATCTCTTGAAACTTTCATCCTTAAGTTATTTTTTAAAATAACATTAAAAATAAAAGCAGCTATTTCGATTTGGTTGTCCTAAAGGCTGCTACTCACTTGGGAAAGAAGTGGCATATTTATGTTTATGATAACACAGACTTGACTCTGGAGCATAATTTATAGTTACAACATGTGAAACTTTTTATTCTCCAAATATCTGAATGTATATTTGCATGAAAATGAGGTCATGACCACTCCTAGGTATGGATGAGAACATTTTTATTGTAGATATGAGGGATAAAAAACAGCCAGAAGTGTCTTCAAGAGTCTAGAGCAGGGAGAGAAAGAAGTACATTAAATATGGCTAGTAGACAGAACAGGGCCATGAGAGGAGGGACAGAGGTGAGAAGGCAAGAGAGGAAGAAGAAGAAGAAGAAGAAGAAGAAGAAGAAGAAGAAGAAGAAGAAGAAGAAGAAGAAGAAGAAGAAAGAGAGAGAGAGAGAGAGAGAGAGAGAGAGAGAGAGAGAGAGAGAAAAGGAGGAGGACAAGGAGGAGGAGGAGGAGGAGGAGGAGAAGAAGAAGAAGAAGAAGAAGAAGAAGAAGAAGAAGAAGAAGAAGAAGAAGAAGAAAGAGAGAGAGAGAGAAAAGGAGGAGGACAAGGAGGAGGAGGAGGAGGAGAAGGAGAAGGAGAAGAAGAAGAAGAAGAAGAAGAAGAAGAAGAAGAAGAAGAAGAAGAAGAAGAAGAAGAAGAAGAAGAAGAGAGGAGGGGAGGGGAGAGAAGGGGAAGGGAGGGGAGAGGAGAGGAGAGGAGAGGAGAGGAGAGGAGAGGAAAGGAAAGGGGAAGAGAGAAGAGGAGAGGAGAGGAGAGGAGAGGAGAGGAGAGGAGAGGAGAGGAGAGGAGAGGAGAGGAGAGGAGAGGAGAGGAGAGGAGAGGAGAGGAGAGGAGAGGAGAGGAGAGAGGCCAAGCAGACCAAGAGAGGAGCCAGGGACAAGAGACCAAGAGAGTACCTGACTGAAATGGCTGGATTGTATAAGAATCATAAGGGCAGGTGAGGAGGGGGAGTGAAGCTCAGGGTCTAGAGAGGTTTAGGGTAGGGGGTTAGGATGAGAAGTGTGGAGGGGAGACATGCACAGAGGAGCCAGGATCCTGTGAGAAATACTGAGATAGTCCTGCTGCCTGTGTCTGCTTTGATATGTTAATAGGCACCTCAGTTGGCCATTTGTCCCAGGTTTCTTTGGAACCTAAGGATATTCATCTGTAGATCCTGATACTTAATAGCTTAAAGAGAAGGCTGTATGAATCTATCCCCTGTCATCCTGTGTTTGTGAATTTGCATACTGAATTATCTGTCTCTTCCTAAATGCAATAGAACCTATGCTTACCTCTCGGGTCACAAAGCATTCAATCGGGTAAGTCAAAATGACAGTGATACCATAACAAAACCTCCCAAAGGTGACCAGATCATCACTTCTGCAGTAATTTTCAAACAAGTCTCCTGGGGAACAAGAGGAAATAGATTTATTTGCAATGTGTTGAGGATAACTACTAACAAATAAGGTATTCCTTTGTATAAAAGTGGTAGTCAATACACACACACACACACACACACACACACACACACACGTATATGTGTATGTATGTATGTATATATATTTCATTTCACATCATTAAAAACATAGATTACCAGGTCTAAGTATAACAATACTGCCTTTAGTAGTACCAGATTTATTCACTGCTACTAAGACTAGTGCATATTCCACCTGAAGGTAAACTTGTCTCCAGCAGAGTTCTTATTTGTTTTTGGTACACTTGCCTTAAAGTTGTGCCAACTTTTGAAAAACTACTTTGTCCATTGTTTTTTTTTTTCCTCTTTCTTTTAATAACAGAATCAACTCCCTAAATTCTTATGTGTTATCCTTTATAAATGGCTTCTGGTCTTTGTTTCTGGTGACGGTGTTATTCTTAACAAATGTCTATTAAAATAAACAGATTTCTCTTTGAAATGCTATCTTTAGCTTGAGGACAGCCCCACGAGGAAGAGGAAAGCAGGGTATGTGGGGAGCTGGGTTTCCTGTGCTTTAGGTATTCAGGTCCTGATCACAAACCTAGGACTACACCAAGGAATTCCAAAGATACACTGTCTTTCACTATACATGACACACCCAAATGTAAATGTATATTTCACTGGTTCAAAATTGAAAAAGGGGGAAATTTCAGGAAAGGACATTAACTTTATTTTCAAACCAAGTAATAAACCATATATATCTTATGCTAGTTCTTATTGAGATTCCGTTTTGTTTTGTTTTGTTTTGTTTTCAGAAGTCTATGAAGAAATACAGGACTCTGTTCCTAGATCATATGCCAGAACATACTTGCTGCACACAGCCTTCTGGCCTCTTTATTTCCTGAACATAACATGGTTAAGTGGGCAATACCACAGTTGTCTTTTTTTTTAATTAAACCAATTAGAAATCAGATGAAAGCCATATATTTTACAGCACTGTTTCAATAGAGCTTGCTTTTATTAAAGAGTGAGGAGGTAACCTACTTGCACATCCTCTTTTTGAGACACACTTTAAGTGGCCCTGTTCTTTCCCTCCACCAAGGACAGCAGATGTGTGTCACCTTTCTGCTGCCCATTCTGGGCAGAAAAAGACGACAGCACAAAGCAGTAGTGGCAGAAAACAAGCTTCAATGTTGATTGAGGAATCAACACTGTGAGAAACCCAAGAATGGAGGTTCCCATCGCTAACCACTAATAACTAGGCCCTGCGTTGTCTCTGAAGTCCTAGGGAATAGCAAAAGGACTCTAGACTTCCCACGGCCTTACAGGCTTAAATTTACCTGATAAACAGTGGAGTGTGCAGTTTATACAAACAAAACCAGATGGACTGTAAAAGTATATTTTATTTGCCAGATGTAATTGTTGTCTATAAGGCTTACTGCCTCAGTCTGATCACCTAGGCCTGGTTCTGGAAGCTGTTAGCCTCTGTACAATCTTTTCTACACCTAGAATGTTTTCAGCCTCTGAGACTTGCTGCTGAATAAGGTTACCCCACCCTAGTTTTTTTCTGATCTCTGGATGGCTGGTTCAACTTAGCTGTTCTGGCTCAAACTCCTCTCCAAGCTGACTGATTCAATACGGGTTCTCTTGGCTTCTCATGAATTGCTCTGCTTGGCCTCATGCTAACTTTGCCAATGTATTCTGATCTTTTGGTTCATCCCCATTCTCTGGCTTGTTGTGTTTTCACTTGCGTCTGGTTTGTTCTTTCTCTACAACCTGTCTCTGTATAACTGTCCAGTAAAACTGCCTTTTCTCCTTTTCTACAGGTTCTCTCTTAAGTAGTTTTCCTTTCCTCTACTTGTGAGAATTGAGCATTCCCTATTCTGTCAAATCTTTCCCCGATTTATCACTATGTCTGCCACTCAATTAGACATCACTTTCAAACATGGATGCTTCCTTCTACAACCTAACTTTATCTCCATTGTTTGGGATTAAAGATTTGTACTAAGGGCGTGTCTGTATTCAAGCCAGAGGGATTAAAGGTGTGTGCCAAGGGCTGAGCCACACCACAACTAGAAACAAGTTTTTCCAGTAAACAATACAATCTCGAGGCTCACAGTGAGATCAAATATCCTGCAACACTTGACCTAAAGAGAAATGAGTTAAAGAAGCAATGTTGTCCGATTCCAGCCTGAATCTAACTGTGTTTCAGGGAAATATAGTTAAGCAAAAAGCAAAAACAAAAACAAGGGCAAACACAATGACATCAAATACCTGTCAGCTTTGTTATGTGAAGCCGTGTGTGTGTGTGTGTGTGTGTGTGTGTGTGTGTGTGAAAGAGAGAGAGAGAGAGAGAGAGAGAGAGAGAGAAAATGTGTTTATGTATCTGTGTTTGTGTATGTGTGTATATGAATATATGTAGTATGTGCATATATGTGTTTGTGGGTATCTGCATGTGCTGTGAAGGTCAGAGAACACCAGGTATCCTGCAAATCATCTTTTTATTTTTGAGATAGAATTTCTTGCTGAAGCTACACTGGCAGGTAGGAATCCCAAGTGATCCTACTGTCTCTTCCTCACGCACAGGTACATGCACATGTGACCACACCCAGCTTAAAGAGCCCGTGGCACAGTTGTTTTTATGAGACAGAGTACTGCTATATAGCACAGGCTACACATGCCTTGCCTTAGCTCCCCGTGTTGTGTTGGGATTACAGATGTTGGTGACCGTATACAGCTGTCATAAATATTATAACATGGCAATTATCTATGCTGAAAACACTACGAAGATATCACTAGCAAAAACAGAGACATTTATAAGCCAAGGTTACTGTGTGTGCAGGAGCCCTTAGGCCATTCAGTTTGGCATACTATGTAGTAATAGTGACTGGTTCCTGGCAGGGTTTGGAACAGTTCTTATCAAGACTTTCAAGGCTGCTTTTAAATGTAGTATCCTGGAGCAGGTAGAACACACACATATATGTGTGTATATGTAGATATATATATGTGTGTATATATGTATATTTATCTATATGAGCATATATATAGTATATATGTATGTATATGTATACATATATATGTGTATATATATCTGTATATATACATATATATTACTATATTGGTATTACATTAATCATTCAGTTTTTAAAAAGTCTTTCTTATTTTCTGAGAAATGGTTGTATATAATCCTGGTGACCTATGACATCTATTCAGATCAAGGCATCCCAAGAGTACCAGAGTGTTACAGAAAACTAAGCCAAGTGGAGCTGGACACTAAGAGACTCTTAGAGGCTCTGTGCAGATCAAACCCTGGGAGGGAGACAGAGAAGGGGCGGGGAGACTATCTGAACTTGAGCATCAGTAGACGGGCATACTGGTTACTACCAGCCAGCTGGGGCAAGTTACTTCTATTTCTGTGTAAGCAGGAAGTAGAACTAGTTATTCCACTTACATTCAAAGGGTTGTGGGAGGGTCAAGTGAGATTCTAGACCTGCAAAAGTGGTGGAATATATGGATCGTGGCATTCGGCTGCCATCAGGCTACCCTGAGTATTAAACCCTTAACTATTGGATGAAGGCATCAAAAGCAGGGAAAAGAGGACCACTTAGTTACTGGGACCAAGATATACAAGAAAAGAGAAGGCACTTTGAAGGCAGGGAGGGAAAAAACTTTATTGGAAAGATGTTTGCAGTTTAGACCAGAATGAGACGATTAAGCAGAATCATCCTACAGGCCTGGACTTCAAGGAAAATGGGAACATCACCCAGAGTATTTGTCAAGAGAAAAGCAGGACCCCAATCTCTGGGTGCGGTGGGGGATTAGAAAGGTCTGAGGAAAACAACAACAACAACAACAAAAGTAACAGCACGGAAAAAGAAAAGCCGTAACAGAACAGTCATTCTTTCCTGAAGTGGAAGGCAGTTCAGTACAGCTGACTCAGAGAGGTTCAAAGAGCCCAGAAGCAGAAAGGTTATCAGCTTCAACTTCGGGAGGCCATTCGTACCCAGGAAAGGAAAAGTACAAAGCAGCAGTGGCGAGGGGAGCCAGTTCAGGTCTGGAAACAGGCAAACAAAGGCGCCTGGGAGCAGAGTAGGGATCACAGAATTAAATCTGAGAGATTAAAGAGAGAGACATTGTGGAGCAGGCAATAGACCGGCAGGAGGAGAGAGCAGAGGGAGGGTGGCAGAGGGCTGGTGTGGGATAGCCCCTGGGAAAAGTTTTCCAGAAACGCGCAGAGCTCTGCTTTCCTGGTACCAGTGCACATGGACGCCAGAACGGACCGTCTCTCATGTTACCTTGAGTGAAGCCAGTGAAAGTGAAGTACCCGCACGTAGCAAAGAGCACGCAGATGAACACAGAAACCAAGACGGACGTGTGGATGACCCGGCGCCACTTGGCTACGGTGGGCTCTTCGAGAGAACCGTAGACCAGGAAGCAGTTATGGTGGCAAATGAAGGCTGCAACACCAAAGAAAACCTCATTACTAGGGAAACAGCCGGGCTGCGTTTTCTACTTTGAAAAGGTGAGAGATGTATACTGCCTTAGGCTATCAAATATCTAAAATGAAAATATATTCATTTACAGCACTGAATAAGCCAGAACATGAGGCCTACATACAAGGAACTTCACGGAAGACTTGCCAAGTAACTTCATTTAACTCTCAACATGAACCAGACCTGTCCAACAACTCTCCCATTTTTTTTCTTCATCTCCCCTTTCCTATCTTCAGGAAAATCTGTACCTCACTTTATTTGGTAGCTGAGACATACCTAGCCAAACCTTAAATCCTTTCTGCAAAGACTTTATACAAGTCTATGACATTTACTGGACTTTCAAGTTAGGAAACACACTAACCATTGGTGGAAATAAGAGGTAGGTTTAACAAAATCACACTGTGAAACAGGTCTCATGTGGGGGTTTTATTAAACGGAGGGGTGAGGAAGGAAGGAAAAAGAAGTGGTTCGGGGGTTGGAAAAAAGTGGCTTTTTATTGGGGCCATAACACATTCACAGGAAGACATTCAACAGGGGCACAGGGGCAGCAGCGGGAATTGCTTCGCCTCTGGGCAGCCAGTGATGATATGATTTGTTGCCTAGTCCCTTGTGGCTGGTCAGGAAGGTGCCTAATTGCTAACATTGTCATGGGGGTCCCTTAGGTCTGGCTGGGGATATGCCTGACTCCTGACGACTGTAATGAATGTCCAGCATAAAAACACTGTTCTCCAATTAGACGAAAAATTTAGTAATGAATGAAAAAGTTTAGTAATGGACAAGAAAGGCTTGAGCCTCATTTTATGTCAACACAAACTAGATTGTATGCTGCTAATGGGGAATCTAAACATAGAAGACCCTCTGTAGACATGCATGGACCAGAACCTCTTCACAGAACAGATGTGTCATATTGAAAATAGGCTTTGAAAGCAGGTACTCACCAAAAGACATCACCCCAACAGCCTGGATGGCATTGGGCTTTGCAAATACCCAAGCATTGTCTGTCTTTGGTCTAAAAGAAAATAAGTTAATTAGATACATTATTAAAGAAGTATAAAAATAAGTTTATTGGAGAATAAGAAATAGTGTCACACACTGAGTATCAGCAGGGTAGTGGTGGCACACGCCTATAATCCCAGCACTCTGGGAGGCAGAGACAGGCAGATTTCTGAGTTCGAGGCCAGCCTGGTCTACAGAGTGAGTTCCAGGACAGCCAGGACTCTGTCTTGAAAAAACCAAAAATCCAAAACAAACAAACAAACAAACAAACAAAAACCAAAAAACCCACAAAAAACCCAACCCCTGAGTATCTTTCAATAGGAAGTTAATAATCAGGCCAGAGAGGTGGCTCAGAATTTCAAAGTACTTGGTTTCCGTGCAGAGGACCCAGGTATGGTGCCTAGCACTCCCATGGTGACTCATGGCCATTTGTAACTCCAATTCTGGGGTTGAATGCCCTCTTATGAACTCCTTGGGCACCAGATACATGTAATGCACACACACACACACACACACACACACACACACAGAGAGAGAGAGAGAGAGAGAGAGAGAGAGAGAGAGAGAGAGAAGGACACGCAGAGAGAGACAGAGAGACAGAGAAAGAACAATTTTCGTATACAAGAATAACCATACATATAGAATAAATAGCTGACTGAAAAGAAGAAGAAACAATACATGGCTTCCATTCATCTCATCAACATTCCTTTCCTGGGGGGGGGCATCAGAGTTTCCTAACCTACTGCTCTAAAATGCCTGTTGAACACTTGGACAGATTCTGTGTTTAATTAAACATGTAAAATACTCACTGGCTGTGTGATTTGGGGAAATCGATTTGCTCAATCAGTGTAACAAAAGTTAGTATGGAGTCGTCTCACGAGAGCGTAGGGGAGATATACAATTGCCAGCGTACTATAACTGCTCTCCATTCACCTTTTCAGCTTCTCAGGTTCGATCCCCCTGAGAAGTAATGGGAGCTGTAGTTCACTGAGGAGGGGACAAGTGAGTTGATGCTGACTGAGGCTGTGCTGTCTATTTCTGGGGAAATACACTGTGTTATTTCATTTGTTTCTTGCAGGGACATTCAAGAATTATCATCAGTTAGGCCCAGACATAGTGGTGCACACCTTTAACCTTAGCACCAAGGAGGCAGAGGCAAGTGGATCTCTATGAATTCAAGGCTAGCTTGATGTACACATTGAGTTTCAGGTAAGCCAGGGCCACACACTGAGACTCTGTCTCAACCCAAAACCCAAACCAAAACAATTATTTTTGTTTAACGTCAGGGTAGTCTCTGCCTCATGCTCTGGTTTGCTTAGCTTCTTGATGTGTTTCGTATAAAATCTTTTGTGTGTTGGCCTCATGTTTTTACCTGTTGGTAGACTTCTCAAGAGGAATTTTGAGACACATACCCTTTTAAAAGTTATATTTTATTAATTATTTGTCTTGAGACAGAGTTCCAGGCTGGTCTCAAACTTGTGATCCCCCTGCCTCAGCCTTGATAGCTCTGGGATTAAAAGTGTAGCTTCATTATGTCCATTTATGCACTTTAAATTCTCAAGCAGCATAAATCCCAGTGGACTTAAAACATCCAGAATCAGCATGGATTGGTCTACCTAATACATACCTTCCCCTCTACCTCCAGTAATAATGAATATTACAGGCCTGGAGTCTGTTCCTCTGGCCTCTTTTATTTATTGGCTAAAGCATGCTGTTAGCTAAGTTAATCAATCCCTGTTTCCATTTCTGCATTTATGAAATTGGTGTAACCATATTATCTAATTCCCTGAGCTACTGTACTGATTAAATGAGATAAGGCATGCAAATCTTCTGAACGAGGGACTATAAGGCCATATATATTCAATCTATAGTCAGTTTTATCAGTACTATTTATTAATATTTGATTAGTATCCTTTCTTAAGTGTTCAAAGGCAGATAAGCATCTACGAGCATGACACACTTTTATTGACAGGTCTGAATGAGACTCAAAAGAGTGTATGGATATTGACAAGGATCCCACTGGAGAGCATGCAGTCACTCAGGGGGTTAAATAAAAAAGGGGAATTCTCAAGATAAAACCTCAACTTTCATGTTTGTTATTCATTGTCTGTATGAAGAGGACACAAACGAATTCCATTTATTTTGTCAATGTCTGTAGAGTTTGTGCAGTATATCATCTTTCTATAAATGAAGTGAGCAGCTCTCAGGGGGAAAACTGTCTTTCAGAAAAGCTAGCCTGAGAGAGAGGCCTCCCACTGTTTCCTGACCTGCTGGGAATCTTGGTTCTTTGAGTGGGAGATACTGCCACCTGCTGCCTCCACTGCTCTGTCTCTCCATTCAGCCTGGCAAATTCCAGCCTCAATGAGCAACTGAAACATGCACTTTTATTTAATATACTTATAACGTGATCCCTGTTGGGCAGTATTAGCAGAAGACTTTCTGATAGGCTCTGAGTGAGCAATGTGTTCCAAATCTAGGAAAACAATAGAAGTAACAGGATGTGGGTTTTCAATGGTTTGTCACAGAATAGAACTGAGTTCAGAAACAGGTCCTCAGAGAGAGAGGGAGGAAGGGAGGGAAGAACGAACAAAGGGATGGGTGCGGGGAGGGAGAAAGAGACATGGGAGAGGAAGGAAAGAGAGAAAAGAGAAGAAAAGAAAAGGAATGGTTATCTCCTCCTGGTATAATTTATGAAATGAAATAAAATTTGGTACCCAACCTAGCTGAAAACAAATCAAGTTATAGTCTTTCTGCCTTTAGATGACAAATGTCAAATGCAAAAACATTAGCAATACATCCAAGCTTGAGTGTATGTATTTGTATTATTAACATATCACCAAAATGGCCTTTGTATTAAATGCCAGGCTAGTCCCATACAAACATCTGTTAGTGCATTTATCATATTAATAGATTAGTGCAGGAAAGCATATGAATTTTAGCATATGCACAAAAGCACATGATTCAGTATTTATTTTCGTAGACATAGCAAGCAAGCTGTTAGTTTTCCACAATTTTACCAAATCAAACTTTTATTGGATGCTTAAACAGGCACATGCACTTAAAACCCAATTTGTGGTTTTTAAATGAAGGAATATTTTTAAGGGTTGACTCTCAGATTTCTTCCCAAAGATTCTATCTAAACGCTAATTCTGCTGTTTCTTACTCTTTCTTCTTTTACTCTTTGGATAACATATAGAGTAACAGAGATTAGAAACTGGCAGGCAAAGAAGGGACTCAGAATAAAGCTGGTAGAATATTTGTTATGTTATGCATCTGAATAAAAATCTGCATATATATGGAGCACCCTGTGATTTTGTTGTGATACATGTATATACCAAGTAATTTTTAAATCAGGACAAACACACACATACACACAAACACACAGGTGTAGGGGATGGTTCTGATGTTTTGATCAGGAATCTGCATGTGAATACTGAAGGTCCTATTCCCCAATTGGTTCTTGATCAATCTACCCACTCCTCTCTCTCTCTCTCTCTCTCTCTCTCTCTCTCTCTCTCACACACACACACACACACACACACACACACACACACAGGCACACATGCACATACAAACACATATACATACTCAATCATTTATTCTTTATCTTCTTTCTTTTTTCATTTATTCTTTATCATAAAAATATATAAAATACGTTGTTCTAGCCTTTTAACAATAAACAGTACATTATCATTATCAATAACCATTCCACTGAATATAGGACATGAAACTTATTCCGAGTAATTATGTCTTCGTATACTTCCTCTTCAGCCTACTGTGGCAACCATTCGACTCTTTAACTTGTACAAAAGTAACTTTTTTGTTTGCCTTTTGGAGACAAGGTCTCACTATATACCTTAGCTAGCCTGAGATTCCTATAGATCTGCTTATTTCCACCTCCCAAGTGCTGGGAGTAAAGGCATGTGCCACTAAGCCCTTCCTGAGATCAACTTTTAAAATATTACACAAGTGAGTGAGATCATATAGTACTTGTCTTTCTGTGTGTAGCTTTATTTTATATAATGATTTTCAGTCCCCTGTTGTGGCACATGACATGTTTTGATTTTTTTTATGGTGGAATAGTATTATGTTGTATGTGTTTGTTCCCTATTTATCAGTGGGTAGAAACTTACATTGTTTCTTTATCTTCATTATTAGAAATAATGTTGCAGTAATTAATTGGGTACTTTTTGAGAAAGAATTACTTATCTATCTGTGATGGCTATTCTTGGTTGTCAACTTGATTACATCAGGAATTAACTAAAATCTCCAAATGGAGCACAATTGCAAGGGATTTTTTCTTGATTTGAAGTGGGAAGTTCTACTTCTAATCTGGATAGTTGCCGTTGTCTTCTAGATTAAAGAAGATATACCTTTAATCTAGATCTTTTGAGGAGAAAAGACCTGCATGTAATCTGGTCCACTCCTTCTATTTAAGGGCATGGAAGAAGAAAGATTTTGCTTTTTACCTGCTTGCTTTCATATTGATAGCAAGTCCATTCCTCATAATTGACATTAGAGACTACTTCTATGGAATTCCAACATATATGGAATGCCAACTGAGATATTTGTCCTCATGGACTGAGTAACTATTGGATTCTTGAAACTTCTATTTATAGGCAGCCATTGTTCAATTAAGGGGACCACAGCCTGTAAGTCATTCTAATAAATTACATATATACGTATAGTTAGTCATTCTATATATTCTGCTGCTCTAGAGAACCCTGACTAATACACCAATCTTCTCAGCAGAGTATAAACTTCACATAGAAATAACTTTTCTAAGGCATAAGATGTCTGAAATAATTAAAATTGCACTTAAACTTCTATGCAAATCAATACTGAAAATTTTAACCTGGGCCTAGAGAGATGATTTGGCAGTTGAAAGTACTTCCTGCTCTTCCAGAGGATTCCAGTTCTCTTCCCACTATCCATACTAAATCTCTTCTGGCCTCTGCAGGTATCAAAACATGTGTGCGAGAAAACACACACACACACACACACACACACACACACACACATACACTTGACTATCTAACTAAACAAGAACAGATAGAATACGTGGATTACCCCTCTGTCCTGAGAACCCAGAATCTTTCACTAAAAGAAGAGACATCTGAGGAGAAAATATTTTGTGAAAGGAAACTGGATGTTTAAGTCACAACTGTGGAGAACCGTATGGAAGACACACACCATGAAAAAGAGGGGCTTTCGTCATGGCAGCTGGGAGTGGGCAGGACTCAGACCCCAGTGAGCTACCCTTGGTGTGCTAGTAAAAGTCGAAAACAAAACAAAACAAACAAAAACCAAAACAACCCCCCCCACACACACTCAAACCAGGGTGCTTTGGGATCCTGGAGGAGAGTGTCTGGAACAGGGAAGAGGTGGAGGGTGAGGGAGGGGTGGGGGGTGGGGTGGGATCCCAGGGTGGTGGGGGGTGGTGCAGGAACAGACTGAGAGGCTGATCTCTCTAGAAGGCTCAGCAGGACAGGAGGCCTAAAAGTCAACAGGGCAAAGGAAGAAGGGGGTAGGAAGGAAGAGTAAGAGAAGGGAAGGGACTTCATTTTGAAAACTTTAGTGCCTATGAATTCCAAATTGTGAAGAGAGGAAGAGATCATTTAGGGCTTGGCATAGAGCAGTTTGCAGCCTTAGAACAGTCAGCGCGTCAAAAAGAAACGATCGCTTCCTTTACATCAAAAAAACATCTTAACAATTTTTCATTATATAATTTGTTTAGCCTGTTTGGTGGGAGGTACTGGGGTTCAAAAGCAGGTTTTCCTGCACACTAACCACAGAGCTATACATAGTCCTATATGCTTTTAAAGAAATGACATTCTTTTTTGTGTGTGTCTTTCTTTTTTTCTTTTTTTATTATTATTTTCTATATTCTTTGTTTACATTTTCCGGTTCCCCCCTCCCCCTAAGTCCCATAAGCCCTCTTCCCCAATCAACCCCCTCCCACTTCTCTGTCCTGGCAATCCCCTACAATGTTACATCAAGCCTTTCCAGGACCAGGGCCCTCTCCTTCCTTCTTCTTGGGAATGATTTGATATGTGGGTTGTGTCTTGGGTATTCTGAGCTTCTGGGCTAATATCCACTTATCAGTGACTGGAAATGACTTTTTTTTTTCTGAG
This sequence comes from Apodemus agrarius, assembly GCA_964023405.1. Classification (NCBI taxonomy): domain Eukaryota; kingdom Metazoa; phylum Chordata; class Mammalia; order Rodentia; family Muridae; genus Apodemus; species Apodemus agrarius. The sequence continues at coordinate 119,366,052 of OZ030008.1, read as the reverse complement.
ACTGGGTTTCTCTGTATAGCCCCGGCTGTCCTGGAACTCACTCTGTAGACCAGGCTGGCCTCGAACTCAGAAATCCACCTGCCTCTGTCTCCCAGAGTGCTGGGATTACAGGCGTGTGCCACCACCGCCCGGCTGAAATGACTTATTCTTAATCATTTTTATTTATATGTATGTCTGTGAGAGTATATGTTAGGTGTGGGCATGCCTGAAGAGGCAGAAGAAGACACAAGATCTCCTGCAGCTGAGATTACAGCTGGTTGTGAGCTGCCAGATGTGGGTGATGGCTTGGATTCTTGGATCCAGGCATCTTATCTTGATTAAGGACTTAAATTTCTTATCGTCACAATGGCTGAGGGATCAGAAATGTTGTCCTACCAAATAAACCTGTCTTTGTGAAGTGATAAAAACAAGCTTCAGGCTGGGCATGGTGTCTCACCTGAAATCTCAGCACTCAGGAGGCAGAGGCAATTGGATGTCTGTAAGATTGGGGCTAGCTTGGTCTACAAAGCAAATTTCAGGCTAGCCTGGGCTATATAATGAGCCCCTGTTTCTAATAACAGCAAAACAACAACTGAACTTCAAGGTATTATTCCTACTGGGTCTTAGGACACTGCACCTCTGGGTCTAGAGGCTCAGAACACCTTGTACCTTCTGGTGACACACACTCCAACTCTTCAGCAGAGCACAGGATGCTTCTGTGTAATCCAGTGTGGGTAGAACCTGTCCTAAATTAACTGCTTCAATCAGACACAGCTTAGAGTTAAAGGCTCTGGATACCCCTAGGCACAGCTCAGCACTTCCTGTTTTCTGTCACAGCCCAAGCTCTAAGTGACAGGCACACCTGACCACTTCCCCAAGCTCAGCATCAGCTGGCCCCTCAGCCACTGCTCCCGCCCAGCTAATTCGTGCCTGACTCTGATAGAGATCTGTGTTTGACATGAGCTGCGGGGATGTGTGTGTGTGTGTATCCTCCACTGTGATTACTCCCAATGTCAAAATGGATCCTCTTGCTTTAAATACAATTTTTAAAAGTTGATTTAAATTTTCCGAAAACTTAATGCTGATTTGGGGGAGGGGAGGGGCGGGGCAGAATTAAATTTTGTTTCTTACAAAAACCGATCCACGTGAAACAAGTCATGTCATCATGGACACGTTTTGTCACTTGAGATATCAACTCCCTTTGATTCTGATTATCATCCACTCTTTGATTCCCCTGGGTTGATCTGGCACAAACAGGCAGGTGGGTGGGGAGCAGAGTAGGATCTGACTTCAGAAAGTGCCCCAGTGTAGGGGAATGCCAGGGAGGGAGTGGGTGGGTTGGGGAACATCCTCATAGAAGTAGGGGGAGGGGGTATGCGATAGGGGAGGGGACCGGGAAAGGGGATAACATTTGAAATGTAAATAAAGAAAATATCCAATAAAAAGTAAAGAAAATACTTATGATTACCATCATTATTATCATTATTGGGGTGTGTTTCGTATATCATTTGAAGAACACTATTGTGGGTATGTGTAAGAACATGAGCATGTAAAGGTCAGAGGACAATACCAGTGTCTTCTTCAGTTACTTTTCCATCATATCCTTCTCCCCCCACCATAATATTTCTATATGTACTTTGAGGACTTCATATCATATATCCCTATCACACTCACTTCCCAGTTCTTCCTTGTCCACCCACTCCCCTGTGACCTCCCCCCAGCAAAAAGAAAAAAGTCTAATGTGTGTTATCTCTATACTTACTAAAGCTTGCTCAAACTCCCAGTGGCCCACCCCTTCAATGGGGCTGAGCCTTTCCCCTCCCATAGCCCTGCGGGAAGCCATCTATTGTGGAGAGCAATATTTTATCATCCTATCACAGTTTTTAAGAGGTCTCTTCAATGGCTTCCTGTTATGATGTTAATATCTATTTGGGAAGGGGGGGTAGTACTTTTAATGAACCTGGATTTGTTCAGACTGGCTGGCAAGCAAGCCCTAAAATCTTCCTGTCTCCATTTTCCTGGTGCTGGGATCACAGGCATACACCGATGATTTGGCTTTACAAAAGGGGTGCTAGAGATTTGAATTCAGGTCCTCATTCTGTGTCATAGGCATATTATGTCTGAACCATCTCTCCCACAGACTCCCAATTTTTTAATATTATGAATATTTGTTAGAATTTTGAGTGTTCTTTGGATTTCTGATGGTTATATGCCCAACTCTACCTTCAATAAACTTTAATAGACCAATATAGGGGTATTGGGTTATGTCTACCTTTGTAACCCCACAACCTAGATCAACTGACTCAATAGGCATTGATTGACACTAGACTCATCTATTTCAGCCTTTGGTGGTGAGTTCTGGATCACCAGTTGTCTAAGCTAAAAACCTTGGTGTCAACCATCACCCTACATAACTCTTGCTGCCTTAGGTCCTTCACGTAGTCACTAAGGCTAATTAACTGTATCAGCTTAAAGGTTCCTCCTTCTTCATGTCTACTATCCATGTGCATATACTGTACCAGTTTTCCTGTGCCTGGACTCTTGCCATGGGCAGCCTTCTTCCAGGTTTCTGTTCTCCACTCTGCCCTTATCTTGGGCTGCATGAATAGCTCAATTAAAATGGGAGCTTTATCTGGCCACACTTCTGTTTCAGAACTGTCAAAACTTCTATGTCTTAAACACAGTATCTATACAGTGGGGGAAGCAGGTGATAGGAAAGTGGGGGGTCAGTTGTCATTATGATCTGGGTTTGAAAGTAAACTTAGAAAAGTTTTCCTTGATAGTAAATACTTTCACATGAAAATTTCATTGCCTCAAGTTGATTCCTATTCTTTAATTATATCAAAATTGGGTTCAGCCAATCCCGGGGGATGAACTGACTTAAGCAAGAAGGCACATGATAGCTTTCCAACTGATGATCTGGCAATTCTTTGCTGAGCACCGAAGTCTGTGCTGAACATTCTGGAAAGCTAAGTATACAGTATGAAAGAGCAAATGTGACCTCTGTTCTCTGGGTGCTTGTAGAAAGATGAAAGACATGAAGTACCCTACAAGAAGATGCCTAAGAGATGAATACAGAAAATTCAACAAGAGCCGGGCGTGGTGGCGCACGCCTTTAATCCCAGCACTTGGGAGGCAGAGGCAGGCGGATTTCTGAGTTCGAGGCCAGCCTGGTCTACAGAGTGAGTTCCAGGACAGCCAGGGCTACACAGAGAAACCCTGTCTCAAAAAAAAAAAAAAGAAAGAAAAAGAAAATTCAACAAGAAAAATGGTCGTTTTATCTTAAGTAGAGAACCCTTCTCAATTCCTTTTGGTAAAAAATCTCCAAACTTACAAAGCCAAAATAATCAAGTTCTGAGTCGCTTACTGATCACCATTCCGGGACAGCAACCCTACATGATCTTTAGAACATGTTGCCCTCTGTATCTTTGGGCCATACTTTCAAGAATGAATATCCGAGCTTCTATCTAAGGACCATGCAAACAATGCCATTCAAGAGTTCCTAGAAGCCGGATGTGGTGACACACACCACTAATCCCAGCTTTTGGGAGATAGAGGTAGAAAGATTCTATGAGTTTGAGGCCAGCCTGGTCTTCATGCTGAGTTCCAGGACAGCCAGAGCTACATAGGAAGACCTTGTCTCACCCCCTCCTCCCAAAATGAATCAATATAGCACTTTTAGATTCATCTTTTGACTTGATCTATGATTTGCTCAGTATTTCCTACCTTTAAAATGAAATAAGGTATTTCAGCTCCTTTTTCACATTAGGCCAGTTTTGCCCACCACTTCACCTCATTCATACCCTTTATCAAATAAGGAGTTTGGGAAGACAGAAGAAGAAAGAGAGCTTTGTCTAGATTCATTGTTTTCTACTAAAATAACTTACTGAACAGTTTATACAATATAGTTTTTAAGTACATAAATGACATGAAATACTTTGTTAGAAACATTGTGGGATTTTTCCTTTTCTTTCTTTTTCCTTCCTTCCTTCCTTCCTTCCTTTCTTTCTTTCTTTCTTTCTTTCTTTTTTTCTTTCTAAATTTCATTAAGCCATTTCTCCAGGTTCCAATAGAAGTATCTTTGCCATGTGGATATTTATCGTTTACTTATATCTTAAATTCTTTTGTGTGTTCTTCCCATACCATGTAATGAAACCCCTGTAATCTAAATGGGTACTGTAATTTGCAGGGCACACTGGCCCCCTCCACATTTCTAATCATTACTGCTTTGCTGTCTTTAGGGGACACTCATTTTCCTATTCAGTCTGGATGCATATTTGGTGTGAGCCTATTCTTAGTTCCAAGGGTGGGCACCTAGCACCAGATCACAAGCAACTCAACACAGATCCTGGGGTAGGAATCCTTTATAGGACCAATTGGAAATGATCCTTTCAGTGGACTGAAAGCACCTGAAAGAGAAAACTCTTTCTCTTTCTGTGGACTTAGACCTGAATAGATAAAAGTTGAGACTACCCGCTGTTATCTCAAGACACTGAGCAGGCATTTCAAACAAGAGTAGGAAAAGGGGATGGAGATAAAGAAGAGCCACTTCTGACTTCATTAACTGAGCTCCTGGATACAACATACTGATCACCATACCCAGAAGCCAACCTTGAACCTTTAGTGTTGGGTTAATAATTGTCTTTTACTGCAGTCAGATTACCATTTGGTGATTACCATTTACAATGAAAGCAGCAACAATTCATATGTCATGACAGCTAAGTGATTGACGTTTGTCAGAACTAATCAGAGCTTTTCCTCAAATATGCATGTTTACATATTTTTTCTCATTTTTTCCCTGATCCTCTCTTGAATCCTAGCTAGTTTATTAAATTGTAGAGTTTTAGGCTTAGAATGGACAGAGCAAGGAAATTAATGCTTGCCAGGTTCTAGGGTACATTTTGTATATCTAAATGTCTGTGTATACATTTATATTATATATGTATAGACATATATACTCCAGTTATGTTTAGAATGCTAAGTTATTGATTAAAATACTATAACAGATGCCCTATGAAAAAAGTTTTAAGTTTGATTACATGTTATCATTTCCACACTGTAAAATATAAATATTAATCATATTTCAAGTAAAGAATGTTTTAAAATGCCTCTTATTTAAGTTACAAAAAATAGGAAAAAAAAACCCGTGTGTTATTGCATTTTTATACTTACACCCTTTCTGGAAAACAATTAAATTGCCTTTCTACCCCAATTTTTATAAAGCAAAAATCTAGAAAATACAATAAAACTGAATATAATTTGCAAGAGGAACAGAAAGTTGTTGGGCTGTGGCTATTTGAAATCATACCAGAAAGCAGAATTTATGGCCCTATGAGTTATGGAAAAGGAAATTGAATTGTGTTTTATTTTTAAAACACAACCACTAAAAAGGTGTTTCCATGGCAACAAGGTCAATACCAGCAGCCGTTACAGACCTGCCTCTCTTCTGATAGTGGGTTTAAAGATCTTTTTTTCAAATACCATTTTCCAAGACCTAGGGGGAGAGGAATCTACAGCTTTTCTGATCATTCATCTGAACTGAAAAATGAAGAAAAGCACACACGGTGTATTGGATTTTTCATGTTTTATGGATGATAAGCATCTTTGCCTGTCTTATTTCCAGAAAGAAGCCTGCATGGCTAGCTACTGTGCCAACCTCTACAGAGATTTCATTAGCCTGGTTGTAAACAGGGCAAGCAGAAGTTGTTTGCAGAGCTATTCAAACAGAAATAGAAGGTGGCACCATATGAAAAGGCATACGTCTTAGACATCTAAATATTGGGAGAGTTAAATAAATAATCCCCATCATTGTAAAAAAAAAATCAGTCTAAGATAAAATATTATATCACCAGTAGAGGAAATCAAGGCTACATTTTGTTTAGAACAAACAAAGAGATCTTTAAGCTCTTTAGTCACACAATATGAGCTCTTTTAACCCGACAGGAAGTGAACATCCTTTCCTGATAGTTTCCCTGATAGTTATCTACAGAGGTTATTTCCCCACTAAATGGGGAGACCCTTGAGAGCAAAGACATTTTATTTCTCTTTGTATTCAAAACAGTCTGTCACATGACACTTTGCACATAAAAATAAATACTGGCAAGCCCAGGTGAAGAATGAACCATCAACCGTGGGCCATCAGGAAGAAACAGAAAGCCTTGGCTTCGTGTGGGAGATGGGGGGGGGGGCAGCTGATGTATACTTGTGGCCAGTCTCTGGGTCAGAGGTTCTTTCTAGCTCCTAGCTCATGGATTCTAATTGTTCCATAAGGAGTACAGTTGCCTGGCCCCTTAGCAGATGTTCTCAGAGGCTCTGTGGGTGGGGTGCTGGCACATTAGTGATTAAAACTAGTCAGGAGAGTGGGACTTGCAGTGGAGCTGGGAGCATTGTTTAGCCCTCCTGGAGCATAAGTGAGTTCTGATCCATTGACTTCTCAAGTTTCCTAATTCTCTCTCCTTTTCCCCTCTTTGATACTGCTTCACAGTGTTATATACATCCAGTGAATAAAACCTTTTGTCATGTACGGCTGCTTAGATTTACTTCTCAGTAGAAAAGTTTAAGTCATTATACTTAAGTTTGCACTGTTTAAGACACAGCGTAAATTAACTTCTATATTGTTTAGTACATTGCAGGTCTCTCTCAGTGCATTTACTGATTGTAAGTCTTTCTGATTCTTCTAAGTACTAACTATATGGTGTTTCTTATGGCTGTGTGTATATGACCTCCTTTCTTTCTTTTCCTCATTTTTCCTTACCGATTTCCTATTTTGAGACTGAGTCTCCTGTGTCTCAGTCTGGTCTTGACCTTGCTACATAGCTGAAAATGACTTTGAAATCTCAATCTGGCTGCCTCCTCACATCTGGCTGTATCTTTTCACTTCTGTATTTTTACTTACGTTCCGGAATATGCTATGTTTAAGCAAACCTTGATGTAAAAATCAAAGATGCAGCAACACTTACATGTTTGGCCCCAAGGAAATGGCCCTTGTCGTTATGATTCCGAGAATTACAGATGTTAAAATTGTAGAGATGAAAGAGATCTGCAAAAAGAAATGCAAAGACATCATCAGTATAGGATGTAGATACATTATGCAAAACAGTGCATCCTTCTAAAAATCTACTAACAAAGGGGAGGGAGAACCTTAGGCATGGCCCCCTGGTTGAGGGATGAGGACACCCACCCATCTCCAAAATTTTAAACCAAAATTGCTCCTGTCTAAAGGAAGTACAGGGACAAAGAGTGAAGCAGAGATTGTAGGAAAGGCCATCCAGAGACTGCCACACCTAGAGATCCCTCCCATACATAGACACCAAACCAAGACACTATTGCTGATGCCAAGAAGTGCTTGCTGGCAGGAGCGTGATATAGCTGTCTTCTGAGAGGCTCTGCTAGAATCTGACCAATACAGCTGTGGATGCTTACAACCAACCACTGGACTGAGCACAGGGACCCCAATGGAGGAGTTAGGGGAAGGACTGAAGGAGCTGAGGGGGTTTATAACTCCATAGGAAGAACAACAATATCAACCAACAGACCCCAAGAGCTCCCAGGGACTAAACAACCAACCAAAGAGTACACATGGAGGGTCTCATGGCTCCAGACGCATATGTAGCAGAGGATGGCCTTATCTGGTATCAGTGGGAGGGGAGGCCCTTGGTTCTGTGAAGGCTAGATGCCCCAGTGTAGGGGAATGCTAGGGCAGTGAGGTAGGAGTGGGTGGGTGGGTGGGGGAGCACCCTCATAGAAGAGGGGGAGAGGGGATGGGATAGAGGGTTTGAGGAGGTAAAACAGGGAAAGGAGATAATATTTGAAGTGTAAATAAATAAAACATCCAATAAAAATAGAGTTAACACCAAAAAAATCTATGAACTTATTCATAGATTGTCTTTATCTAGTTCCCAAAGTTCATATACATATAGACTGGCCTCTACATTCGTGGGTATGTAACTACTTATCCTATCATGATTTTTTGTCCCTGAACCACAGAGGATCAAGTGTCCACCGTGATCTTGCAACAAAGCTTTAAGGGCTTTTATTTACTTCTGGCACAGGATACAAAGTGAGGATTTGCCCTGGAACTTGCTGTGTAGACCATGCTGGCTTTGAACTTATAGATCTGCCAGCCTCTGCCTCCCAAGGGCTGGAATTAAACATATGTACCACCACTGCTCAGTCAAAGTGAGGACTTTTAACTTAGAAAGTTAAAAGTGAAAATATCTTGTTTTCTTTGGGCCCCACTTTAGTATTGACTTACAGGGCTTTCTATCTATAATTGCTTCTTTTACTTTTATCGCTCCCCTTTCTTTTAACAGAACATGCATACACTCATCTCCATTTATTTTAAACGTCTGCCATTTCCTCTTTGTTCTCCAGCTCTGTTAGTTTATTTGTCTGGTGCAGTTTGCCCTTTGCTCTATTTCTGGGTCTGTTCTTTGTCTTTCTCTCAGCGCTACGCCTATTTCATCTGGTTAAAACACAAGCTGGTGGGTGTGTGCATGCGCTCCCCTCCATATTCCAATAGGTTTGTGTCTTGAGTTGTCATTAAAACGAGTAAGCACCTTTGAGAAGGTTTCAATGACAAGGGGAAAAAAGAGTCTCAGAATGCTTTTGTCTCATGTGATTATTATTAACATTGGGTTCTGAGATTTTAATGTTTACTTTGAAATTCATATCTATGATGAGTTCTTGGTCTTGTGAGGAACATGGAGAAACATGAGCAAATTGAAGCTCGCAGCTAGACAGGAATAGGGGAGGTATTCAAATGCCAGAGGCATGTTCCAGAGGGCACCAGTACTATGCTCTGCTCATTGGGATTTCGGTATGATACCTTCAGGGGACATGGAGGTATATGTTCAGTATTACCATTTTCCCAATAATGTTTTCCTTTCTACTCTCAGAAGATTACTTTTATATATCTATATTGAACTTGTGAAGAAAAAAATTGCTTACTCATTCATATAAAAACTGACACATAAAAATTTTCCTTTTGATGCACTTTTTTTTTAAAAAGAAAAGATCTCATTCTACAGCCCTTGCTGGCCTGGAATTATGGGTAGATCAGGCTGGCTTCAAAATTATAGAGATTTGCCCGCCAGCTCCCAATTGCTGGGATTCCAGGTATGAGCTGCAATGTCTGGCCTGCCTTTTAATACATCCTTGCTTGTCTCTGGATGGACATTAGGGATGGAAAGCCTGGTGGTAAGAACACTCAGGAATGGTGACTCTGTGCAAATCTGCCTGGAAAAAGGGGACTCATCACTGGACATACTATGTCAAACCTGAAAGCAGGGGTATGATAGGCCTGATGGTTGCAGTTTTCAATGCAGACTGTAAAAGTATCTCATAATTAATCATTATCAGAATGTTTGACCAGGTAGACATAGTACTAAGTATATTTTGGGTAAAATAGAAACATTTTTTTGGCAATGAGAAAATAAAGTATAAGCAGATAGGGGGCTGGAGAGATGCCTCAGTGGTTAAGAGCAAGGACTACTCTTCCAGAGGTCCTGAGTTCAATTTCCAGCCACCATATGGTGGCTCACAACCATCTGAAATAGTGTAAGATGCCCTCTTCTGGTGTGTCTGAAGACAGTAACAGTGTACTCATGTACCTAAAATAAATTTAAAAAATATACAGGCAGATAATAGATAGTTGATATAAATAAGCTTCTATGGGTAAGTTGAATAGTAATTTAATTTTATTTAAAAAATTTAGCATCATACGTCAAATTCTTAACAATTAATCAACAAATTGATATTTAAATTTACTGAGTGGAAAATGTACATAATAGACATTGTAATTTAAAATTAAAAAGATTTTACATTATTTACGGGATAATTGGATTTACTTTTAATTTTGACTCATACACAAAACATAATATAGATTAGTTTGTCACAACCATATATTTATACAGTTACATGCATACCTTATACAATGTTACATGCATATATTATATAATGTTATATGCTTTTATTATACAATGTTACATGTACAGATTGTACAGTGTTACATGTATAGATTGTATAATGTTACATGCATAGATTGTACAATGTTACATGCACAGGTAGTACAATGTTACATGTATAGATTGTACAATGCTTATCTAAGATTAAGCATTTATGTCTTCAAATGCTCAACCTTTCTTTGTCACGCTTAGCTTAACTGTTTAAATTATTGATGAGAAGGATAGGGCACTTTCTAATAAAGTATACTTTGTTTAAATAGAGTTCTCTATATTTTCTAAAGTTAAAACTATTGTCTGATATCATGTTACTTACTTTAGTGAAGAAAAAGGAAGAACATATTTTCTTCACATTCAACCACCAGTTTCCCAAACGGGCTAATCACAGTTTGCTCAAGCATACTTGTAGCTAGTATACTTGTATACAAGCATGCTTGTAACTTGAATAGGCTGTAAATCCATAAAGCTAAGGGCTATTTAAAATGTAAAAATGGGGCTGGAGAGAAGGCTCAGTGGTTAAGCGTACTGGCTGTTCCTGTAGAGGACCTGGATGGATTACCAGCACCCACACGGCAGCTCACAACCCTCTGTAAACACTACTGTTCTAGAGATCAGTTGCTCTTTTCTGGCTCCTGCAAGCCTATGATGCACATCCCTACATGCAAGCAGAACACTTATATACAAAAAAATAAAAATAAATCAATCTTTAAGATGTAAAAATTACCTTCCCAAGCTTTGCTATATCTTGGTGCAGCGACAGTGGCAGAGTACATGTAACCGTCGAAACTGCAATAATGAAATGTCGACTAATAAACCAGCTTCCAGGATCAACTAAAATATAGTAAATAGTATTTAGTTTGCAGCTATAAACAACACACTGGTGACATATTAACTACCTAAGCATTTCATTATGAACAATGAATCAAAAAACATAAATCATATATAAAGATTATTTTGAGTTAATAAACAAAAACAATCATGTTACAATAGAAACATACCAGGGCTGGAAAGATGGCTCAGGGGTTAAAATCACTGACTGTTCTTCCAGAGGTCCTGAGTTCAATTCCCAGCAACCACATAGTGGCTCATCACCATCTGTAATGGGATCTGATGCCCACTTCTGGAGTGTCTGAAGACAGCTACATTGTACTCAAATACATTAAATAAGTAAAAAAAAAATCAATGTTAAAAAAATTGTGTGAGCTAAAACAAAAAAGAAACATACCACAAAATATAAATAATAAAAAATAGCCTATATTTCATATGTTGTCATAGAATTTTACATTCCTATAAATACCCTCTTTAAAAATTATTTATTTGTTTGCTTGTTTGTTTATTTGATGTGCATGACTGTTTTGGTGTATGTATGTCTTTGCATTGTATATATGACTAGTTCTCAGGGAAGTCAGGAGAGGGTGTCTATACCCTGGAGCTGGAGTCACAGATGGTTGTGAGCTACCATACAAGTGCTAGGAATTGAACCCTGGTCTTCTGCAAGAATAGCCAATGCTCTTAATCAGGGAGCCATCTCTCCAGCCCCAATAACCTCGAAAGTCAGAAGGCAAACATTGCCTTCTGAATCACTCTCATAACCAGGACATGGTAACATGCTGAACAGGAAGTAGGTCTGTGATACATGCACAATTGCTCCACCATGGAAACAATACAAATGTTCCTTAGCTGAGTGACACATTAGTTATTTTCTATTTCCATAGTATGGAATACTCCTAACAGCAGAAATATTAACGGACTCCTGATAGAGTTCTAAGGAAAGAGATATATCTCAGCTACATACAGCCCGCTGAATGAGAGAAGCAAGACTCAGAAAACTACATGTTCTCTGGAGGCATTTACTGGTAATCTGAAAAAAAAGAAAAGAAAAGAAAAGAAAAAAGAAAACAGAAACTAGCTTCTTCTTCTTCTTCTTCTTTTTTTTTTTTTAAGACAGGGTTTCTCCATGTAGCTCTGGCTGTCTTGGAACTCATTCCAAGTATGACTTGGAACTTGGAGAGATCTATCTGCCTCTGCTTCTGGAGTATTGGAATTAATAAAGCCATGTACCTCCATGTTCAGAGAAAAATCGCAACTCCTAAAAGCTAATATACCAAAAAAAAAAAAAAAAAAAAAAAAGCCGGGTGGTGGTGGCGGCGGCGGCGGCGGCAGCGCACGCCTTTAATCCCAGCACTTGGGAGGCAGAGGCAAGTGGATTTCTGAGTTCAAGGCCAGCCTGGTCTACAAAGTGAGTTCCAGGACAGCCAGAGCTACACAGAGAAACCCTGTTTCTAAAAAACCAAAAGCCAAAAACCAAAAAAAAAAAAAAAAAAAGAAAGAAAGAAAAAAGAAAAGCTAATATAGATCTACGGCCTGGGATTGGATGTGTATAGTGGGAACTGTGACATCTGTGAGGCAGTGCAGCCCTTCATCAAATATTTTATTTATAAATGTTTATGAATTATATGATGGATACGCAACATAAGCTTATGCAAACCCATCACATTTCTCGTTTTTACCTACCTCCTGGGAGTCTTTGAAAAACTTTGCTCAAAGTATCTCCAGTTATTATGTTGTAACTTATCATAGCTGAAAACACAGGGACAAGAATGGTCGTTAATAAGGCTGTAATACTTTATCTTGCACATAGATATCTGGTAAGTTGAGGTTTGTTCTGTTGCTATGTATTGTAATGCTATGTATTGTAATGCTGTGTATTGTAACACTATGTATTGTAATTCTAAATTCTATACCCAAAGGTCGAGGACTATGAGTGACTTTTCATGTTTACAAGGTTTTGTCGTGCAAACCTTGTTCCTTCATTTAAATCTACTGGTTAAATAAAATTGGCTACAGCCAATTACTGGAGGGATTAGAGGTAGGTGGGTTTGGAGTGACCGGTTTGGGGGAGGGAAAGGAGAAGAGGAGGAGGAGGAAGGGGAGAGGAGGCCGCCAGGAGGGGAGATTGAAGATGAGCACACAGCCAGGAGAACCTGGAGTGCACCGCTGGCCAGAGAGGTAACCAGGCCAACAGGTAGAAGGGTAAATTAGGGGTGACCACCCAGTTATTCTCAAAGCCAAATAAAATAACCATAGTACGAGTCACGTTTATGCGTGAGCTAGTCAGGGATGAGCTTACATTGGTTGTACTATACTTGATATGTTTACATCAGAGTGTCAACTTGAGCTTCAGGAAGATTTTCACTTTAAAATTGGTTTACCCTAGAATGCTCTCAAATATTGAGTTTGACACCCATTTAGAATGCGATTTATTTTGTTGTTGAAGGTTACTTTCCAAACACCTTTTCAGGAATATATTGTGCTGCTTAAATTGAAATCAAATAACCACAGTAAAATTTAAAGGCATAACCGCCCCTCCCCCCTCCCCAAATAACCTCAACTGAAATGCAGGGAGGATATTTTTATATTTTTATGGGAACATGTGGAATTACTCCAGTGTTCTTTGATTTTAATATAAAATATGAAGTCAACATTGAAATTCTCAAAGAATGAGTAGGATGTTTTATAAATGAAGTAAATTTGGTCATTCATTTATATGAACATTTTATCTATTTAAGAAGGAGTGAGCAACATTTTCACAACTGTCGTACAAACATGGGTAGACAGCTCCCCCAAATCCTTATGTTTTGAAAAAACAAAATAAAACAAAAATAACTGTATTAAGCCCTAAGAGAGACTTACTGTCACTCACCTTAAATCTCAAATCCTTGTGGTTTTACCTATATGTTTGTGTGCATTTGTGTGAATATACATAAATATATGTGTATGCATGTTTGTGTGTGTGTGTATGTGTGTGAGTATGTGATATTTTGTATATATGTTATATATATATTCTGATGAAAGATAGATAGATAGATAGAGAGAGAGAGAGAGAGAGAGAGAGAATAGGATAGGTAAGGAAAACCAAAACATTAACTAAATCTCCATTCATTTTAGAAAAAAATGTTCACAGAATAGGTTGAAAGTACCAGAAAATCATAAAGAAAATGGTTAATATGCAAACACTTAATTTGGACGACACTACAACTACTAATTGTCTTTGATGACTCTCAGATGTCTATTTAAGCTACTGTTATTCATTCAAAAAAGACCATGTTGGTACCAACTATTGTAGCATCTGTCTTCACAGCCATCTTACCTATGAAAGGGTACATAAACTGCAGGGTAGAGAGCAGCAGGTACCCTGGAAAGCCAAAGGTCTTGTTAACCAAAGACTGGTAGGAGTCTGTTCCAGAGAGGGCTCCTCCTTTTATCAATAAAATTAGGGAAAAGTCTGATGTGAAACAAAAGAAAACACAAATCATTTAATATAAAATGCATTTGATACAAAGCATTTGCATGCCTCAACTGGATTATCTTAGAAAACAAAAGACTGATCTTTAAAGCAAATGTCCATGTAGCCCAGGCTGACCCCAAACTTGCTATGAGTCGAAGGATGACTTTTGAACTCCGAATCTCCCTGCCTCAACCTCCTAAGTGCTGAGATTATAGGCAAGTGCCACCATGCTGGGACGTTGGAACGGTCCGAGAATGGAATTGTGGGAGTGCCTGTGAGAAGATGCCAAGAAATTACGACAAGGGGCTTGAGACCTTGGTTTCCTCAAAAATGTAGAACTGTTCTTGGAATGTGCTCTCCTGCCCCTCCAGGGTGTAGCAGAGAGGAGTGAGTCTCCAACATGCTTGCAGTAGAACGACTAACTTTTCCTACCTGTTGGTCTGAAGGCTTCATCAGAGGCTTTAGGAAAGCAAAGGAGGCTGGGTGGGATGCATAATACACATATATTCATGCATATACATACATGCACACACCTTTAACACTACCACTTGCATGGCAGTGGCAGGTGCATCTCTGGGTTTGAGGACAGCCTGATATACATAGTAAGTTCCGGGGAAGCCAGAACAACACAGCGAGACTTAGTGACATATACATAGGCAAGAGAAAACCCATAGATGTCTGGAGATGGAGCGCACTTGTCTATCATACACAAACCTTGTGTATAATCCCTAGCAACACAGATGCCCCATGCCCATAATCTCAGTGCTCAGGAAGTAGAAGAAACAGGAAGTTCAAGGTCATCTTCTACCCCATAGCAAGTTTGATGCCAGCCTGGAAACGAGATTTTTGTCTCAAAGAAATCTTGAGATAAACCACCATTTAATTGGTTCCTACGGAATTTCCATAGGGTCAAATGGCTAATAAGGACCACAGGATTAAGGACACAGGATTTAAAGTGCAGCCTAACTTGAAAACTAAAAATTTTTTAATTACTATGTTGCTTAATAAAGCCATAGCTTTTTAAAACAAAGACTGATTCTATTAAAAAACAATTTTACTGTCAATTTAAAGAAAAAAATTAATATACTGTACTTTCAGATTTTGCTCTTAAAACATAAGAAAGGAAATGAATATATTGAGATATAATTGTTTGGCTTTTGTGAAGGAAATCTTCGCTTGATTAAAATTATTTAAGGATTTGCATGCTGCTAGTAAGTGAATCGGTCAATCATTACTACTGAGAGTAAGCTTACAATGCATGACTTTGGTGAGATTGTACATTGTGGGTAGACCAGCAACTGAACATGCCACTTCCATTATGATGTATTTAGATGTAATATGACATAGGTTTCCCAAACTATTCATTTTCTTCCAATCCTGACACGCAGGTGAGATGTTTAATTTTCTCTGCCTGCTGATTTATAATTGTGTGTTTACAATGCACTAAAGCTATGGTAATACACCTGGGTGGAAATTAAATATTTGTCATTGCTAACTGGGAGGCAGGAAATTAAAAAATGACGTGACTTTTGAAGATACCTGTATTCATATGCATAGATTAATGTTTCTCTCAGGCCCGGTCAGAGGAGCTGCATGTTGCAGTGGGAGACAGTTGACGGAGAGAATCCCAATTGAGGGCTTGACCCTAAGTGTGACATATTTACTGCTCCTTCTACAGTTCGGGAACATTGTATAATAGGGAGCCAAAGAATGTAGGAGCCAGCGGAAGGGGAGGGTGCTATGAAACAGTGTCTTCCAGACATGACACGACACAGGTACTCATTGCTCTTTACTACCTGCACAAGATAGGGGGTCCATTAACACCATCGTGCCCACTGGGGAGGCCCATGAGACCCCACCCTTCCTTGTTAATGGTGTCTGGTCAGCAAGGGAGGTTATCATTTTCTTCAGTGGTATAGCCAATGGTAAGTTGCCCATGTTCTATTAATAACCTCTGCCTCTGCTCACGCAAGCTACTGTAGCTAAACACACACACACACACACACACACACACACACACACACACACCTTGGAATGAATGGATGTCAAGGAGGTAGTCTTGAGTGGAGACTAGCCACACCCCAGGACTGATGGTGTATCTCTGGAGCCCCAAGTGACCCTCCCATTGCACTACCTCTTCCCCACGGTGGCAACAAAGTTTGACTGGTTTTTGGATTATTGACAATAATTGCCTGAATCCCTGGTGAAACTAAGTGTATAAACTCACAGGGAGGGGATTCCTTGAGGCCCAGGCCATAGATTTAAAGAGGGGACGGTTGAGGGGTTTTCCACTAGTTGGGACAAGGCACCTATCTAGATTATTGCTGATAACTTTCGCCACAGCAAAACAACAACAAAACAAAAACAAACAAAAAGCCCCCAAATGTCAACAACAGCTCCCTGCATCTGTTAATGACTGTTGGCTCTTTCACAGTGACCCTAAGTCAGGAAAGTTTCACAAAGTAAGCCGGGGATGGCAGGACTGGCTGAATTGAGGATTCCAGGGAGGAGAACTGGTCAGAGTGCTGGACCTGCTTTTATCTAACCGGTGGCAGCCTGTGGGTGTGGATGGTGTTGGATGAGTGGGGAGCAAAGGAGAAAGCGATTTAGAAGCAGCTTTCTGTTGTGCAGGAAGGCACTGGCAGACAGAGCGTACACAGGCAGCACTGGAGAGGAGGGGCCAGCCTTGCTAGGTAAACACCCAAACCCCAGCATCACACACACACACACACACACACACACACACACACACGGCCGACAATGGCTGCCCATCTTGCATGCACCTGCCGCCCAGCTCTGCCTTAAGCACTGGGGACCCGTGTCCTCTCAGCTATAATCCGTCATGGAAAGGACTTTCTCGTCCACCATGTTCTGCTTGAAGTGACAAAGGCACATGACCAGCTTTAGGCTTGGTGATACAGCATGCTACTTCTACTAATCTGTTTAAAGGATTAGGAAGTAAAGCAAATCTCCTCAGATGTGGTGCTTAAATTCCTTAGGATGCTTTGATGCACTTCTTAATTAAGTAGGAAATCCAATTGCAGGGTATATTTGCGCGAGCAAAGAAGTCATTGCACAATTTAAGTTGTGGGGAGAGGCAGTTGTATGCTATTTACCTGTGATGTATGAGACCCAGAATAGAAGCAGAATTCCCAAGGGAAATCCAGCTTGCTTCATGGAATAAGGCAATCCTGGGAAAACATAAAATGCACCAACCTCACATTAAAAAGACATATAGAAAATGCAAAAAGCTCTCACAATTCATAGATAGAAGGTAAAATAAATTATGTTAGCGATTAAGAAGTTGTAACGTGGGATGGGGTAGTCCTAAATCAAATATTAGCACATTAGCACTTATTTCAGAATGGAATGTCATTAAGTTAAGGACCTGTCAAGAAAGCAAGCACATGAGATGACAGAAGAAGCATTAAAAAGCATCACGTGAAAACCTGATTCCAGTTCACACAAACGATGCTTATCTCACGGTGATGGTTAGTGCCCTGGACCTGGTGGAGAACAAAGACCCCTTCCTTCCACGCTGCTGTGGAAAAAGCACCAGGGAACAGCTGTAGGATCTTAGGGAAGACTGATTCTGGAGCCAAAATGGGGAACCATGTAAAATAGAGAGAGAGAGACTGTGGAGGAACAGGAAAGCAGTTACTTTTTCTCAAGCTCAATGAGGTTTATAACCTATCATTTTCACCGCCTTGTACATAGGGGTCATTTTGGATTATAGACTATAAACTATCCAAAGTAAAATAATTTAAGCACTTCTATCCAGAACATTTTTTTTTTTAAAAAGATTTCTCTTTTAAATAATTCTGCTGAGGGCACTGAAGGGGAACATTTTGATACTGCTGGCCTGGATTGACCTGGAAAAGTGTTCACACCAGGAATAAATTCTAGACTTCTGTCAGGTTGAACTGCCCATGCTCCCATGCTACACGGAGACAGGCTTTTGAACAAGCATGTGTCCCTGATTGCCTCTGCTTCAACTCGGGGACCTCCAAATTATTGATCATTTAAAAAACAACCATATGGACTAATGTAATGCCAGAAATCACAGTACCTTGGGAAAAAATAAGGAAATTAACTCAGGGGCTAGAGAGATGGCTCAGTAGTTAGGAGTGATTTTTGCTTTTACCAAATACCCATTCTCCAGGACCCACATGGCAACGCCCAGCCACCCGGGAACTCCTGTTCCAGGTTATCAGTCACCCTCAACTGACTTCTGTGGGCACCAGGCCTGCATGTGGTATATACACATGCAGGCAAAACACCTATACATGCACATAAAATGAAATAATAGATAAATGAAAATTAAGAAAACAACCCATTTGATCCACTTACACTTTTAAGTAAATTAAAATCTGGAAACTTTGTAGTTAAAGAGTTACATATTTGGTGGGCATTGCAGTAGATAGGTTCTTGTTTTCCCTGCCTTTCCTGAAATGGAATGCTTCCATCTACGAAAAGAATAATAAACATTGGGAAATACTGCTTCTATTAATGGAATGCAATACCTTTTAAAGTCTTGACTTTTTTTTAGACGTTTCCCCTTGATTCTAATTTGTTGGAATCACAGGGACTGTTCTTACCAATTGTAAGCACTGTTGTAAATGAACTATATTAATGACTAGATGTAAAAAAAATTCATAAATTCGCATTTTAAATCATATAGGTGCACAAGAAGATATTATCTAGTTTAATTTTCATAGGATTCTTAAAATCTCTCATTAAGCTTTTGTACACATAATATGTGCAAGAATCTGCAGGTTTCACACTATGATTTTTCGATATACATTCTGCTTCAGAAGGAAGAAACAAATGAATTAGTTGAAATGATCAACTGACCAGGCAGTCTCTAAGAGCCCGTTTTCCCGGTCCCTGTGCAGCCCCTCTCCCCAGCTGGAAGATGCTATTGTCTGCTGCGGAGGGACACAGTGCATCTTCAGCATAGAGAAGGTGGAACATGACTATGATGAAAAAATATAAAAGCTTTTTGTGGAAGAAAACCAGCAATTTCCCCATTGAAGTTTTAGCAAATGCTAGCATAATAATTACACTTGGAAAAGCTTGTCTTTTTTACTTGGTTCATAAGCGGAACCAAGCAGACACGGGTGGCTTACCTATTATCCCAGATCCTATAACAGAATTGACTACATTGAAAACAGCTGCAGACAGGCTTGATTTCCCTCGGTGTTCATATCTGGAGACCAGGCTTTCTCTGTCACTCGAGTCTGACTCTCTCTAGTTTAATAAATAAAATAATGAATCAATATTTACTAGTTTGAACATGAAAAATGTCAGACAAATTAGCAATGCATGGTTCAAACAGTAATGACATCAAGTTATGCCTACAGTGTTAATAATATGTCAGTTCGCAGGGAAAACAAGAATGGCCAGCAATCCAAAAGAACTTAAAGTCTATCCTTAAGTCTCCACGAGTCTCCATGTTGTAGCTACCCAACTGCTTCGACCCAACTTCAGAGTCTGTCAGGAGTCAACCACATGATTTCATGAAATTAAAAAGGTTATTGATATTATTGAAAAGTGTTTGCCAAATAGGTGTATGTCAGATTAAGTCAGATCTACCCCTTTTTGCCAAACCAAGATCCTAGCCTGAAACTTAAGGAAGTTGTCGCCAGTTTTACCTGCAGAGGACCCCTCAGCTGTGGCTGCTGATAGCTCATGTCTGCGCCAGGGAAGGTTCTGGCTCTCGGAAGCAGGCTCCCGGCTGGCCAAGCTCCTCCTACCTTTTTGCCTGCAGTCAAGTTCCCCAGAGAGATGGAGGGAGCCGATGCAGCAGGTGCCTGGGTATGCTGGGCGCTAGGCTGCGGTCGGAGGTCTCCGTCTCTCCGCAGGGTGCTTACACCCTGCTGGCTGCTGTGGGTGAGGACGCTGTGGGAAGTTTCCAACCCTGTAGCCAAGACTCCCCTCACTCAGGGTGCACCGCACCTATCTCGATCTCTCTCCCTCCCTGAAACGTTTCGACCTGTTCCTCCCACAGCAGCAGTTTCCCTTGCTTCGGGTCGGTTTCCTTTTGTCAGAGTCTAAAGCCACCTAGGAACGCAGCAACCCAGCAGCACTCTTCTCCACAGAGTGAGGTTTCTACGGGGCGCGTTCCTCCCCCTACACCTCTTCTTGGATAGAAAAGGACGGTGAAACGTTAGGACTTTTATAGTAAGTAGAATTTGGTAGCCTCATAAAGAAATAAACAGAAAGCAAACTAAAACACTGGTCCCGGGACTCTAGCCAGCTTGTTTGCTCTGCATGCCTTAATCAAATGCGCCCTGGAAACTTTGGAAAAAGAGACATAGAAAGGCAAGATAGGTCGATAGTGGATTCAGGTAATGAACCTTTAAAAGGGGCAAGGGGCAAGCAGGGGCCAACAAAGTGAAGGAACCTAGGCTATCTGGGCTAGGAAGAACCTCAAATGAACTTCTATTTATCCTTTTGTATTAAACAGGATGAAACAGACCGGAAGTATAATCGGCCACTTAGATGGGTGGAGAACACCCTCTGGGACAACAGGACAATAATACATAGATGCTAACCGAACGGAGGTTCTTTATTTTATCTATCTATCTATCTATCTATCTATCCATCCATCCATCCATCTATTTATTTGTGAATATTTAAAATTATGAAAAAAACGTTTTAATATGAAAAACTGGAATCTGGGGAGGTGGCTTCGTGGGCACTTTGGCATGAAAGCATAGAGACCAGAATTTGGGTCCTCTGAATCCCTTGACTGCCAGGTGACTGTAATGGAGACAGGATTCTTAGAGCAGGCTGGACAGCTGGGCGTGCTGATGGGCAAACATTGGGTTAAACTGAGACAGGCTTCCCCAGTGAACCAAACAGGGATCCACTTCAATCCTGGGCCTTCGCTCATGCACTAATAGGCACACACTCACACACACACACACACACACACACACACACACACACACACTCCATGCAAAAGATAAAAGTTTAGAAAAACTAGAGCTATATAAAAAATCCTCCGGGGCTGGAGAGATGGCTCAGCCGTTAAGAGCACTGACTGCTTTTCCAAAGGTCCTGAGTTCAATCTGAGCAACCACATGGTGGCTTACAGTCATCTATAATGAGATCTGGCGCCCTCTTCTGGGGTGTCTGAAAACAGCTACAGTGTACTTGCATATAATAAATAAAATAAATCTTAAAAAAAAAAAATCCTCCACTACTCTGTATCATTGAAGAAGTTCCAAATGGGCACTCAGTGTTACAGTAAAATCCCCTCTGACTCCTCTTCCCTTGTTCCTCACAGCTCTAGAGTCAACCAACTCATGAAGTTATCAATACTTTCCCATCTATCATTCATATTTGTAACCATAAGTCAGTCTCTCTCTCTCTCTCTCTCTCTCTCTCTCTCTCTCTCACACACACATCATTAATGGTCTATGATGTTGTAAACCACATTCAACACTGTAATTGTTTTTCAATTTACAGAATTATTCAATTCCTGTATTTCAATTACAGAAAATATTTGATTTAATGAAAGAACACAGAGAAATGACAAGATATAATACCAGCTTAAGCATATGCTACTCTCTGTAGCACAGTAATAAACAATCAGATACCATTTGAAAGAATATAATACTATCAGTGAATAGTTATACAGTATAGTGATAAGTATACAAATCCTTAGTAATAAATTCAGCAGAGTACAATTATATATTTTTTTATTTTTCTTTTTTTATTCGATATATTCTTTTTTTTGTTTTGTTTTGTTTTGTTTTTCGAGACAGGGTTTCTCTGTGTAGCTCTGGCTGTCCTGGAACTCACTTTGTAGACCAGGCTGGCCACGAACTCAGAGATCCACCTGCCTCTGCCTCCCAAGTGCTGGGATTAAAGGCGTGCGCCACCACTGCCCGGCCTAATATATTCTTTATTTACATTTCAAATACTTTCCTTTTTCCTGGATTCCCCCCTCCCCGAAAGTCCCATAAGCCCTCTTCCCTCCCCCTGTTCCCCAATCACCCCCTTCCCACTTCCCTGTCCTGGTATTCCCCTACACTGCTGCATTGAGCCTTTCCAGGACCAGGTAACTCTCCTACCTTCTTCTTGGGCATCATTTGATATGTGAATTGTTTCTTGGGTATTCTGATCTTCTGGGCCAATATCCACTTATCAGTGAGTGGGTCACCTCACTCAGGATGACATTCTCCAGTTCTACCCACTTGCCTAAGAATTTCATGAATTCATTGGTTTTTTTTTCTACCTTTAAAAAAATTATTTTCTATATTCTTTGTTTACATTCCAAAGGCTTTCCCCTTTCCAGTTCACCCCCCTCACCATATGTCCCATAAGTCCTCTTCCCCCCCCATTTCCCCAATCACCCCCCTCCCCACCATTTTTCTTTCTGGTACTCTCCTACAAAAGCAGATTTAGTATTTTCCGGACCAGGGTCCTCTCCATCCCTTTTCTTGGGAATCTTTTGCTTAGCTAATTGTGTCTTGAGTATTCAGAGCTTCTGGGCTCATTAATATCCACTTATCAGTGGTTGCAATTCATGTGTATTCTTTTGTGATTGGATTGACTCACATAGGATGATATTTTCCAGATCCAACCATTTGCCTACAAATTGCATGAATTCATTATTTTTAATTGCTGAGTAGTATTTCATTGTATAAATATACCACATTTTCTGTATCCATTCCTCCATTGAGGGACATCTGGGTTCTTTCCAGCTTCTGGCTATTATAAATAAGGCTGCTATGAACATAGTGGAGATCCCCGACCTCAAGCAGTACTACAGAGCAATTGTGTTAAAAACGGCATGGTATTGGTACAGCAACAGGCAAGTAGATCAATGGAATAGAATTGAAGATCCAAAAATGAACCCACAGAGTTATGGTCACTTGATCTTTGATAAAGGAGCTACAACAATCCATTGGAAAAAAGATAGCCTTTTCAACAAACGGTGCTGGTTCAACTGGAGGTCAACATGCAGAAGAATGCGAATTGATCCACTCTTATCTCCTTGCACTAAGATCAACTCCAAGTGGATCAAGGACCTCCACATAAAACCAGACACACTGAAACTAATAGAAAAGAAACTGGGGAAGACCCTGGAGGACATGGTCACAGGGGTAAAGTTCCTGAACAGAACACCAATAGCTTATGCTCTAAGATCAAGAATTGACAAATGGGACCTCATAAAATTACAAAGTTTCTGTAAGACAAAGACACTGTCAGAAAGACAAAACAACAACCACCAAATTGGGAAAAGATCTCACCAACCCCACATCCAAACAAGGGCTAATATCCAATATATACATAGAACTCAAGAAGTTAGACCCCAAGGAACCAAATAACCCTATTAAAAATGGGATGCAGAGCTAAACAAGGAATTTTCACCAGAAGAAATCCGGATGGCTGAGAAGCACCTTAAGAGATGTTCAACATCATTAGTCATCAGGGAAATGCAAATCAAAACAACCCTGAGATTCCACCTCACACCAGTCAGAATGGCTAAGATTAAAAACTCAAGAGACAACAGGTGCTGGCAAGGATGTGGAGAAAGAGGAACACTCCTCCACTGTTGGTGGGATTGCAAGATGGGAACTGCTCTGGAAATCAGTATGGCGGTTCCTCAGAAAATTGGGCATGACACTTCCAGAGGACCCTGTCATACCACTCCTGGGCATATACCCAGCAGATTCCCCTGCATGCAATAAAGACACATGCTCCACTATGTTCATAGCAGCCTTATTTATAATAGCCAGAATTCATTGTTTTTAATAGCTGAGTAGTATTCCATAGTGTAAATATACCACA
Source organism: Apodemus agrarius (assembly GCA_964023405.1). Lineage (NCBI taxonomy): Eukaryota > Metazoa > Chordata > Mammalia > Rodentia > Muridae > Apodemus > Apodemus agrarius. The sequence goes on along the minus strand of OZ030008.1, from coordinate 119,342,016 downwards.
TTTTCTGTATCCATTCCTCTGTTGAGGGACATCTGCGTTGTTTCCAGCTTCTGGATATTATAAATAGGGCTGCTCTGAACATAGTGGAGCATGTGTCCTTATTACATGCTAAACAGACTTTTCACCTGAGGAATATCGAATGGCTGAGAAGTACCTAAAGAAATGTTCAACATCCTTAGTCATCAGGGAAATGCAAATCAAAACAACCCTGAGATTCTACCTCACACCAGTCAGAATGGCTAAGATTAAAAACTCAGGAGAAAACAGGTGTTGGCGAGGATGTGGAGAACAAGGAACACTCCTCCACTGCTGGTGGGTGGAAAAGTGGGCATGATACTACTAGAGGACCCCGCTATACCACACCTGAACATATACCCAGAGGATTCCCCAGCAGGTAATAAGTACACACACACACACACACACACACACACACACACACATTTATGTATATATATATACATATATATGTATATATATATACATACATACATATATATACATACATACATGTATGTGTATATATATATATGTATATATATATATATATATATATATATATATATTCTCTTCAGAGAAACTCTTGACAATCAAGGGACACCAAATAAGATATAAGTGGACAGATATCTTGCATTCATTCACAGAAAGGTTTGATGTTCTAAGATTATCAATTCTAAGTTTATCGTACAGTTAACTTTATCATAGGCACCACATTTGAGACTATAAACTGAAACGTTTTGTAAAAACTCTTCAATCAAAAAAGAAAAATTTCATTTTCAGAAGCATAAAATAAAGGGGTAAAGAAACGGATAGCCAGGGGAAGAAGGAGGGGGCAGGGGAGTAGAGAAGAGGGTGAGGGAAACGGACTAGACTGACGGTAAAGACATGGCGTCCCACGGCTGTTACTTTGTGTGCTGACTTAGAGAACATGGCATCATGGAGCTGCTCCTTTGGGTGCTAGCTCAAAAGCTCATGTGGGAAAGAGTGGAGGGGCTGCAGGGTGGCTCTGCCCGTAAACGTGCTTGCCACACGAGCCTGGTGGTCTGCGTTCCATTACAAGCCACAATCTGTGGCTGAAGAAGAGAAATGACTCGAGAAAGATGTTCTCTGGCCTCCCCAAGAACACCCTGAGGTGCAGGCTTGTTTGCCCCGCCCACGCCAATAACTAAAATTTTAAAGGAACAGAAAACAAAAAAAGTACAAAATAAAGTTTTGTAAATTGTCTTATTTCTGCTCCAAAGAAAGCTGTTAACCTTAAGATAAAGAAAACTGTGCTTGCCCGTGTATTTATTTATTTTTATTGGAGAACATAGAGTATGTGAGTTTTAAAATATAACTATAAAGTCTCTCTCTGATATTCCTGTCAAAAAGTCATTTAGTTTGTTTATTTATTCATTCATTCATTCATTCATTCATTCACTGATTTTTGAGACTGGAAAAAGCTCAATGATCCCCTTCTAATAATCAGCTTTTGATAACAGAGCTGTGCACCACTTCGGATATCAAGTCATAGAAGCGTCTGTGACCACTGAATTGCTGCTTCTTTGGTCGTGTTAGGAATTTTAATCGTGTCTGGAGAGGCTCATGTGGTCAGGAATGCTACAGTGTCATGTGGCTGACACATAAAGATTCTTCAGCCTCAGTCTCCTAGTTGGAACCTCTCACAGCAACCTAACTGTAATTCCATGAAAGACCCTGAGCCAGTCTGTCCAAATAAATTGCTCCTAAATTCCTGATACACAGAAAATGTCAGATAACAAGTGTTATTGATTTCCTACATAGTCCACTAATTTTACAATTGTTTGTTACAAAGAAATGCCTGGCTAAAATAAGATGCCTGTGTCTATGTATACATGTATATTGGTTTATATATGCATAAGCAATTGTTGAATAATCTTTCTTTACATCTTTTAATGATATTTTTTGAATGGACCTTTCCATGATTTCAAATTATTGTTATTTAGTATAATTTCATAAGTACTAGATTCGCAATGAGAAAATCTGAAGAAGAAAGGTCAACACAGAATCACTGCAGTCCTCCCCCACAGAGGTAATCATAACTAATGCTCTGGAACCCTTTGGTTTAGACAGATAATATAGTGCTTTCTCGGTATCCTAAGTGCTTATTCACATGCAAAAGGAAAAAGAACCAGCAATATTATTGAATCTGTCTGTTGTAGTACCAGACTGAGGCCAGAAAACCAGACTTCCAGGAATATAGAAAGCCTTAATTTGAGCTTTTTATAGAATCACACAATTATATAAAGCATATCCTTTGCTCCTGTAGGATTTTGTTTTTCTCGTTTCTTTCTTTATAATCTAGGCTAGTTAACTTCTAATAGCCCACAGCTTTCTTACAATTCATGGACAAAGATCCATCCAGGCACAAGTCTGGATTTTGAAAGCTCTTCCTAATGGTTAATCTGACCATTTTCTGACACTGTTAAGGTGTGAGTAAGGAAAGGATTGTTAATTGGTCTATAATAAAGTCTTCATAAATGTTTGCTGTACCTAAACAGAAAAATACTTTTTTGGGGCCAAAATTGTCGACCTGTTATCTAGCACAAAGCATCTATGTCTTAAGTTGTGTTTTTTATTGCTATGATAAACCCCCCCTGGGCAATAGCAACTTGGGGAGGAAAAGATTCATTTCACCTTATACTTTCAGGTAACTGAAGGGAGTTAGGGCAGGAATTCAAGCTGAGAACTGAACACAAGAACGGAAGCAGAAACCAAGGAGGAGTCACTTGCTGGTTTCTCTCATGACTTCCTCAGGCTGCTTTCTTGTACCATTTAGGACCATCTGCCCTGATACGGCACTGCCATGGTGGGTGGGGTCCTACCACATCAATCATCGATCAAGAGAAAGTTCGTACAATTTTAAGAGTTATAATCTTTTCTTTATCTGGACTAGTTCCTAAATACATGAGACAGAGACTTTAAGATTTATTTAATTAAGCTTTACAGCACAACGGCTGAACAGGTACTAATCTACTCTATTCCTCTAAGGTAATCTGGCTACCTCCCAGCCAAAATCCCTGAGATACTTGCATTTTGGTATTGATCTGGCTCTCTCTGCTTCAGGTGTGTTCCCATGGTGGCTCCTAGATCCTTTCCTCATGGAGAGCCTATCTCTACCCCTCCCCTGGCTGGGATCAGAAGCCCTATTCTCTCTTTTGCTCAGCCATTGGCTGATCAGCTTTTATTGACAAATCAGAGAATAAATAAGGGAGCAACGTTTACACAGCACTGCGACCGACCAGAGATTCTTAGAATAAGGTTTACAATGCCATGTCTTGATTGCAATCAGATGTGGGAGCAGAGAAATCAGCCTTCCAATAATACAAGGATAACCTTTACACAGTTCACAGCAACGTTATGCCTATGAGAAAATATCCTACACTTTCCTACAGGCTCATCTTATGGAGGCGTTTCCTCAGTTCTGACTTCCTCATTTCTGACACTTCTCAGATGAGTCTAGATTTGTATCAAGTTGACTAAAAACAATCAGGATAATGGGATTCCTTTTCTTCCAGCAAGAGTGCCTCTGAGATGGTCTAAGGATTGGTGAGGAGAGTTGGAGGAGAGTCTGCGTTCACCTGCACTTGGCTATGGGCATGTGGAGATGCCGGTGGAGGGGGAGTCCTGAAAGGGAAGGTTGTTTGCGTCTTTTCCTCTCCTTTGTACTAACCTACGTTCAGAGCCATGACTGATGTCCAGAGAGGGAGGGTCCTTCCGGAGCAGCCATCTCCTGGAAACATGATACCAAGGATAACAAAACAACAAGATAAATATCTGGATGTTCATTCGCTGTGTGAGCTTTGGAAGAAATACATGTAATATTGTCTTAACCAGAGTTAACTTGAGGCCTTCTGTCATTTGCACTCATTCATCTCTTCTTAGATTAAAATTATAATCCTAACAGTCAAACGGGATTTGTTCACTTTAGGTTCTGTTCACATGTGTAGTACCAGGAAAGGTTCTGAAATAGAGTTCCCTTCAGACGCCACAGGAGAGTTCAGTGTGTTTTCTTCGAGTATACATTAGTAAAAACAACAAGGCCACCCCCCCCCGCCCCCATGCATCATTAATAATCCATGAACCAAGAGATTCTGAGGTGTGGAGTTTTGCCTCCCTAACAAAGTGTCAAGAAGAACTCTAGGCTGGAAGAATACTCTGCAGGTCCCATCTGGATCCCAATCTGAAGGTCACATGGAGGTTTTATCTGAGAAACTTGGGTATGCCATCATTGTGACTGGCCAGGTCTTGGTTTGGGATGTACTGAGCAATCTTGCTCTCATTATGGATGTGAGTCTAACTTGGAGAAACTGCACTTTGGTTTGTCAAGTGGGTTTTCAATGTCAGCTGCTGTGTTGCTATTACTCTTGTAGAGGTGGAGATTATAGTTTGAAAGCTTTGGAGGGTGTTGTATTTCTACTGGCAATCTGAACTCATTTAATCTTTGCTGTTATAGTTTTAATTTTTTTTTTCTTTGAAAGGTGATGAAACGTTTCTTAGCCTCTGGGAGCTGAGATGGCCGCCTGATCTTTTGATGCTCACTCTCAGGTGACTAACATGATGTAAACTAACACCTGAGGAAAACAATTTGCTTTAAAAATGTTAACTTTTACTCTTCGTTAATAATTTTTTCAACACAGACACAAAGTTGACAGGATGGAAGGAATGAAGTTAAATGCCGTTGTGCTTTTGAATGTGTCTTAATCAAATGAATGTATGGATGTTAAATTGGAGTAATTAAGAGCTCACGTATTTATCGCTTACCCCCTTGTCTCCTCCTGATTTTACAAAATTTAATGTGCTGCATTTTAGTCTTATTATTATTAGACTAGACAAAAGGATATTATTACCTGCTAGGATGGGCTGGTTAAGAATTCACAAGAAAGTAGTTGGGACGACTTCAGCTAAAGTAACAAAAGTGAAGTAGAGTGTGGCGTGGAACTCTGGCAATAGAGGGTTGGGGACACTTGGGCCTGCATCTTCTTGTCTTCTCATACATTTTGCTTCCTAGAACACATTTGTTATAAAGAATGGCAAATGGGGCTAAAACTAGGATGTGACACGAGGCCAAAGAACCTTGTGACTATCATCCCAAATCTTCCCAGTGACAGACACATGGGTCAAGCATTCTCCATAGCTCCAAATCTTACTTACATCTCTGCGCTTGTTATCTTTAGTCAACTTGACAGAAACTGAAATCTGGGAGGAGCAACCCTCAGCAGGTTCCATCAGACTGGTCTGTGGTCATGTCTGTTGGAGCAGTTTCTTGACTAATGACTTATGTGGGTGGGCCCAGACCACTGTGGATGTTGCCACTCTTGGACAGAAGGTCCTCGTTTATATATAAGGAAGGTAGCAGAGCAAGCCAATAAGCATCATTCCATCCTGGCTTCTGCTTCAGCTCTTACCTCCAAGTTCCTCCTGAGTTCCTACCTAGATTTCCCTCAGCCATGGGCTGTTATGTGGAAATATAAGATGAAATAAATCCCTTACCCCTTAAGTTGCTCTTGGCCAGTGTTTTATTGGAGGAACAAAAGTCAAATTAAACCAACTCCCTTCTTTCTGAATGTGAGTAATTTTGTTTACTCCTGAACTCTATTAATTCATTTTTTTACTTCCTGCTAAAGGTATGTGTGGTCATGTCTGTGGGAATAGTAATTCTATTGAGGGAAGGGTTTATAATTGTCTTCATCAATCCATGCAGTGGTGATTCATATCTCTGCTGTTGCTCATTAAAAATGCACCAGATGTACATTACACTGTGGAATACTTTTCAGCTGTGAGAGTTTATGGTCAATGGATGGAACCAGAAGAGATGACATGAAGTGAGGGGATCCAGACCCAGAATGATAAATGTTTTGTTTTCTCATCTGTGGCTCCTAGCTCCAAATCTTCAGATAAAAATATATAATGTAGAGTAAATGAAGAAACAGGAAAATAAAAAGGGCTAACATCCAATGAGGGGTGAAGTGTTGAAGAGAGCAAAGAGGAAGCTCAGTGTTCTAATGATCTGAAGTGGAAATTAGGCAAAATGAGAGGGCTCTAATTACAGACAGGAGAGGGAGATTAATACAGAAGGAGCAAGGAGAGAAGATTACTAGTGAGGATACCTAGAAAAGCCATAAAGAAGCATATTATTACCTATATATCTAAAAGTAACCATAACCAGAATACACACACACACACACACACACACACACACATGTGTATATATATATGTATATGTATGTATGTATATATATATATATATATATATATATATATATATCCTAACCAGGTAAATGAATATACATGTACAAACACACACACACACACACACACACACACACACACACACACACACACAGAGAGAGAGAGAGAGAGAGAGACAGTGTTTAGGGGCTGACAGTGCTCCCCCCAAGAGCCATAGACTACCTAACAAAACCTCTATCATCAGGAATGAGAAGGCCTCTTTGAACTGTTGGTCAAGTATGTCCAAGAAATTCCTGAAACATGATAGATAATTGTCATTGTCATGTTGCCTCCTATTGCTGGAGATGGCATGCACTTCAGACACAGGGCTCAGAAGACTTATTATGTTCAAGCTGAACTGAAAGCCTCCTCTGTAGGCATATATTTTCCTCAACCTACTTTTAGTAAGTGTTCAACATCCCGACTCTAGCCCACTACCACCCACCAGAAGTAGTGGAAAAGAAGGGTTATTGGGATACAGGGACAAGTGTACCTGTTGAGAAATAGATGATTCTTTGGGGTGATTCCAATCTTTGTTGTTCTCAGTTCAGCCCACTAGCAAACACTGAACATGAATCAGCCGCTGTAGTCCTGTCCACTTGGCAGATACCACACATGAATCAGCAAGAGTAGTTCAATCCAGAAGAAATGGTGAGGCTTGCCAACCAGCCTGAGTCCTCCTCAGAAGCAGCTAGAAGCTGCAGGAACCTCACAAGAAGTTATTGGGTGAGTTTCTATCTATGAAGTCACCACAAGGGAGGCTCAGCAATGCAGTGTAAGACGAATCAATACACGTGTGTCGTTGGTGACGACTAGCGAGGTAGAACAAGGCAAACCAATGCTCCAGCTCCCACTGTCTGTAGGGTCATATTCATTTTATTTCTAAATATCACATATCCTTTCAAGCATCTGCTTTAGCAAAACTTCCTTTCATCTGTGTGCCCCAGCAAAACATCATTTGGTAGAAGTGAATTTCCAAAGAAACCAGAAGTTTCCACTTCACTCCTCACTGAGGATGAGGTTTCATAGTACCAGAAGGTGCCATTTTAGCTTCTAAAGGAGGAAAGCAATAAGGAGGGAACCTATCCAGTTAGGGTACCTATGAACCACAAGGAGGAGCATGGCATGATAACCCCAAGAATGCAGTAGTGGAATGCCTGTCTCAGTGATAACCAAGAGATCTATACCTGGAATTACATTCATTAAGATTGAAATCAAGCCTGGTACTGGAAACCCAGCCAACCCAGGGCTAGTGTGGCCATGGATCTTGGAAAAGAACATTCAACTGCTACTTTATTAAACCATTTCTGGGTACAGACAAGTGTAGTACCCTAACCAAGAAAAGTTCTCTTTGCAACAGAAGGAGAGCATTATATAAAACTAGAACTGATTAAAATGTAGAGTTGGTGGAGCCCAGTCCCAACTGATAGATACATCTACCCAGTCCCAGCTGATATGTCTACAACACAATTCCTGCATACTAGGCTCAGAGATCACTGTATAAGGGGGCAGAAATACTGCAAGAACCACAAAACAGGAAGTTTGCTGTGAGATTGTCAAATTAGAGAAGGAAAACTTTTGAATACTCATGAACATGACTGTTTAAACATGATACAAAGAGGGACAAAAGTAGACATACTGGAAAAGACCATGAGGCTTCAACCTTACACAAATAAATACAAGAAACGAAACTAAGAAAGGCTGAGAGGCGGCAAAATAGTCCTCTACAAGAAGAGGACACCAATTGATGAAAATATACATACAGGTAGCATTATAGAGACTTAGCAGGTTTTATATATATATATATATATCCCTAAGACTATAATAGTGGAATGCATATGCATATCTTGGTGATACTGTGTATGTGTATATTTACATATCCTAAATTTAAGAATATATACATACATACATATAAAAATGTAACAATAATTTTAAAAAGAGACATGAATATGAAAGAGAACAAGAGGGAACATGGAAAGAAGGGAAAGGGAGAAATGATAGAATCCTAAAAATTAAAAAAAAAAATTTTAAAGTGCATATGCCTCTATGACCCACCCAAAAGTAATACAATTTTATTTTTAGGAAAATTTTCTTGCTGAATCTGTGTTGGATTTGTGAATTTCCTTTTACAAATAATAAAATAAAATAAATGAGTCTTACAAATATATCAAGTAGAAGGAATGTTCCCAAAGGAACTTTCTAGGAAAAACTGTGGGCATTATGTGGCAGTAACTTTAGTGTAGACAGCAATAAGGAGCACCAGGAGAACACTTAAACTAGAATTGTGAACTCATAGGCCTCAAGGGTCTCTTCTGAGAGAGTGAGAAATGCTTAGTTTGTTTCTGTTTATTGACATATACACAAAGTATTAAAAGATATTTCTGTGTATGTGATTCTCTCTCTCTCTCTCTCTCTCTCTCTCTCTCTCTCTCTCAGAGGATGAGCAGGGACTGACCATATAGCCATGGCTGGCTTGGAACTCCCTGTTCCAAGATCGGGATAATCTAGAATTCACAAGATCTGCTTGCCCATGCCTCACAAGAACTGAAATTAAAGGTATGTGCCACAAGGCCTGGGAAAAGATACATTTTAGAAACAGGTAATAGAGCCATGCGTATCACATCACATCTTTAATCCCAGCACTTGGAAGATTGAGGTAGGAAGATTGCTGTGAAGAAACACCATGACCAAGGCAACTTTTATTAAAACAACAAGAACAAGAACACTTAATTGAGGGCCTACTTATAGTTCAGAGGTTAATCCATTATCACAGTGGGGAGCACAATGGCACACCTGGCACTGGGGAAGTGTTTGAGCCTTACACCATAAACTTCAGGTTGGGGGAAAAGGGGCAACAGAGAAAGAGAGGAAGGAGAGGGAGGGAGGGAGGGAGGGAGGGAGAGAGAGAGAGAGAGAGAGAGAGAGAGAGAAGCTGGGTCTAGCTTGGACATTGAAACCTCAAAGCTGACCCCTAGTAACACACTTCTTTCAAAAGGCCACACCTCTCCAGCAAGGCCACACCTCCTAATCCTTCTAATCCTTTCCAACAGTTCCACTTCCTAGTGACTAAGCATTTAAATAAATGAAGCTCGTGAGGGCATTCTTATTCAAACCACCACAGCTAAGATAAGAGATTTTGTCTCAAAATATTTTAAAAGCGGGGTAGTATTAATATAAAATCATTATATAATTTAAATGTTTCCAATTAATAGGTTAATGTTGAGTAATGTTGTAAACTCAAACATAATAGAATGTATTGTTAGTGAGACAGAAATGAGAGGATATTGCTGCATTCCTGTGTCTCTGAAGATGGACCTAATTGGAGTGTCCAGGTAATGGAGAAAGGACAGACATATCTGAACACACAGTCAAAGAAAAACAGCTTCTGGGTAGATCGTGCTCACTGATGGAGAAGCCATGGCATGCCAGAAACTCCCCATGTTTATTATATATAGTTTAGCATGGAAGTGGGGTTATTATTATATACAGCTGGACACAAAGGCAGGTTTAACTAATCTTGGTAGGAGCAGTCTCTGTAGGAGAGCAGTCTTCAGGATGTAAACATCTAGAAGAAGAAAACTCGGTAGACGTCTTCTGCATATGCCATCAACATTCACTGTTGGACTGAGGAAGTCTTTGCCATCCCTCTGAACCTCACTTGGGGAAGACTTTGCCACTCCTATGGGGCTGAGGATTGCTCTTTGATAGGGCCGTGCCCCTGTCCAACAATACACATTCACTCAGAACTTCATCACTCCCTACAGAATGTGGTAAAATCTCTTCTTCACTCACAATGCTTGAAAATGGACTGGATTATAATGGGACATGCATTTAAAGGTGCCTTCGAATACATATTTCAATTTTAACCTGTGTAGCTATACATATAAACTTTCTAAGCATTGAGGGCTGAAGTCAATGGCTCTTTTCAACCTCTGTGCAGGCCATCTATCTTAGAATTGTGCTTAGTAAAAAAAATACTTAAAAAAATAATGATGCCCAATGATTTAGAGCTGAAGTTATAAGCCATACACTCATAAGTACTTGTTTTCTGTGTAAGGAATTGGAAAAATATAATAGTTTCTCTTGACTAATGCACTGTAGTCACATGTCTAGAAAAATCAAAAGTATTAACAAGAAAACACCATAGGATTCCCTGAATACATTTAAAATTGATGTTTCTTTTTAAATAATTGTTAGTTAAAAGTTGAATCCGTTGGAATTCAGTAGAGGAACTTAACAAGAGAATGGATATATATTACCAGGCTGCGGATTAGACTATCTTATATGATATAGGCTGGGAAGTACAACAATGGCAGTCTCGTGTTGTAAAGGGTGAGGTGCAAGAGTTATTCAATCCACCATTTCTCAGTAATTCTGATATGGTGCTAAAGGCCCAAGAGATTTCCCAAGATCTGATTGTTCTCAGACCACATTGGAAGGGTGAGGAACCTGAGTTCTGGTGTCTGCGGAGGAAAACAGCAGCAAAGCAGATACACTCATTAGAAAGGGGAGGAGGGCAGGCAGGCAAGCAAGCAAATCCTGCTTTTCTTTTTTCTCTTTCTTTTTTGATTAATCATTTTATTTGTTTGAATTTCAAATGATATCCTCCTTCCCAGTTACCCCTCCACAAATTCCCCATCCCATCCTTCCACCCCCTCTCCTCTATGAGGGTGCTACTCCACCCACTTACCCATGCCAGCCTCACCACTCTAGCATCCCCTACACTGGGGCATCAAGCCTCCACAGGAACAAGAGATGTCAGATAAGGCAGTCCTCTGCTACATATGTATCTGGAGCCATGGGTCCCCCCATGTGTACTCTTTGGATTCTGCTTTTCACTCAGACCTTTTATATTTGGGCAGTCATGGAATTTGTTGCCCATATGGAGAACTGTCCTCTCCTCTCAGTTAATCCTTTCAAGAAAAACCCTTGTAGACCTACCCAGGTGCAAGACTCCCACTTCATTTTAGATCCTATTAAGTTGACCATCAAGTTTAACCATAACAAGTTCCACCCCCCCAGGACAGGGTCCCATCATGTAGCTGAGGATGGCCTCAAACTCAGGACCTTTCTGTCTTAGGCTGAGTAATGGTATTACAGGTATGTGCCACCATGTCCAGTGTAAGATTATCTAATGCAGCAAATTATATGCTCTCAAGAAAAAATAATAATAATTGACTTCTTCTTGAGCCATATCCAAAATAACATTTAAGCTTGGCTTAACACTTTAGGAAAATCCATATAAATTAAAATTTTAGACTGTCTAAATATTTAAAGTACAATTTGTGTTTAATCTGTTCAACTTCAGCATTTTTAAATATCCTATTTTCAATTGTTTAATAGTAGTTAATAAGTATGTTATTTCTTCATAATTTTCTTCCACAATTAAGAAATGTACAAAAGTCCCATCGGTTTTATTATCTTGAATTACAAATAATTAGTGAACCAAGAGTCTAAAAGGAAGGGATGCTATTCTATCCTTTGGACTTAACCTTCATTAAGAGATAGCTAGACTAACAGGTTTCAAGTACTGATAGAAAAATAACAATATAACTGAACTAGAGCACATTAGAGGAACATGTGAGTAAAAGAGCCTGGGGTAGGTGGTCAGGGAAAGTAAAGACTGAAAGTATAAGACCTAGTTCAGCAAACATAGAGCCTGCATGTACACACGTGCATGCAGGTGAGCATTCCTGCATGCATATACACACAAACAGAAACATAAATACATAAAAAATAAATCGTTACAGAAAAGAACTCAGTGTACATAGAACCCAGTTTAGTGATGGATTCTTTTCTGGTCCAGCACTGTGGCTTTTCCAACAGGCCACAGATTTTCATCTCTGAGATGCTACCCATAGCACAGTCTGATCTAGGCAGTTCTTCAGTGGAAGGTTACTTTTCACAGGTGAGTCTCGTTTCTATCAGGTTAACAGTAAAAATGGATTAGTGCAAAGTACTTCAGGGAAAAACAGTCTTTGAGCAGAGTATAGGCACAGAGAGGCCCGTGAACCAGGTAAGGTATTGTATGGACCCTCAGTGTAGCCTCTGACATTTGCAGAGTAATGTCAGCAACGAGGAAGAGTAATTTGCTCTGAACCAGGAGTCAAACTCCTTGGTGCTTGTTTGGAGCTCAGGGAGAACATGAGCAACATGTCATTGACCTGGACAGTGAGACCCTGGAAGGGTGGGGCGTTAATGGTCTCGTTCCACATTAGTGCTGGAGGAGCACAAGAGACTCAGAGAATGCCAGCACGGTTCTGGCTAGGGGGATGAGAAGAGAAGAGGCACACTCAGCTTGACAAGTGTGTGTAACTGCGAACAAGGAAAAGTCAAGATGTGTTAAGGAAAGGAAGCAGGAGAAGGAATCTTTAGAGACTGCCAGGCCTCTTGAGAATGGATGGTCACTCAGGGAGTGAGAAGAAAACTTAAGGAAGCTCTGTGCATTGGGGCTCATGAGATGGAACCTGGGAGACTATGATGGTGGATCTTAGATCTGAAGAAAATAGAACTATAAAGTAATGACTCTCATATTTAGACTCTGTAGTGTGGTTTAAGATTCATGCTCCTCTCTCTCTCTCTCTCTCTCTCTCTCTCTCTCTCTCTCTCTCTTGTGTGTGTGTGTGTGTGTGTGTGTGTGTGTGTCTGTGTGTGTGTGTGCGTGCGTGCGCGTGCGTGCGTGCGTGTGTGTGTGTGTGTGTGTGTGTGGTCACTGTTTCATGAGCTCCTCTTGTACCACCTTGAAACTGACCTTCGTGATCCTCTCCTATGTTTCCCGTCCTTGTTCATGTATCCCATACATTTTCTAAAACTAAGTCCCCTCAGTAGTAAGATCTGTATTCTGTAAGACCATGCTAGTCCTTGCCTCTAAGACATGCGCCTTCATTTCCGCCCTCTTCCCTTCTTTGGGTTTATTTGGTATGGCTATGAAGATCGGTGCCCATGTTATCTTATATTTGTGAAAAGACTGCATATTTGCTACATTCCCCTTGCTATCTAGCAAGTTGTGCAGTGTTTTATGTGTGTAAAGATAACTGGATGGAACTGCGGGCTTTTCTGCCTCTGCCTCAGTTTCCATATAACGACTCAACATCATATTTTTTATTAATAAATGCCTGGGCCTTAGGCTAGGCTTGTTCCCTGACTAGTTCATAATTTAATAAACCCGTATACGCTGTTCAATGTCTGCCTGGTGACCGGTTACCTCTCCCCAGTTTCATACATCCGGCGTCCTCTGAGGCCAGATGGTGAGTCTCCCACACCTCACTGTTTCCCAGAGTGCCTTTCTCTTTGTGCTGGATGTCCCACCTTCTCATCTTGTCTTAGCTTATTGTCCATCAGATTTTTATTGACAGGTGATGCTTCTCCACTGTACACAAGAGATTATCCTTACAGATGGATACTCGCAAAGGACATGAGGTCAGGGGAGATAGAACACTCAGTGAAATGCTCAAAATACAGTTAGGAGGGCCTGAGTTATACCTAGAACCAATGTGAATAGTTGCATGTAGCAGGATGCATGTATAATCGCTGCCTTTGGTGAAATAAAGGTTGGCAGATCCCTGGGCTCCATGGCCAATGAGTCTAACTTAACCAGTCAGTTCCAGGCCAAGTAAGAGACTATCGAAAAAGCAAGGTGGACAACAACCAAAGAATGATGCTTAGGCTAACCTTTGCTTCCACAGGTGTGCGTGTATACATGCGCTCATATAGGCATACATGCAAAATCAAACTAGAAGGACACTATTATGAGATATGTCCTCTCGATTTTGAATGGGGCATAGAAAGAATTCATCATTGATTTCTTTATGCCTTCTTGATTGATTTCTTTATGCAGTAGTGCGATTGTAGAAATATGTTCATGGGTAAGAGAGTCAGTTGGACTTCACACATTGTATGTAACCAAAGTTTTCGATTTATTTTCTCTTACTGAGTTCCCACTCCATGGACCTTTCCTCATCACCTCAGCTACGGGTCTTGTTGTCTGTGTTTAAAGTCTCCTTTCTGGGAGACGAGAGAGGAGAGAGAGTATTTGCCCTTGCTCTGTGCTTTATACCAGAGAGGATGTGACCAGGTTCCCACATCAGCCTCCTAGTCTCCTTCCTTCAGGAGGAAGTCTCAGCTATCCTTTGTAATTGTCTTTTTTTTTTTTAACCTTTCTTGGACTCAACCACCAGTGAAAACCCTCAGCAAAAGGAATAGGTGATGACTAGAACATCATACAGGGTTTGTTTGTTACCATAGCAACCCCGGAGGTGATATTATCTGTCTGTCTGTCTGTCTGTCTGTCTGTCTGTCTGTCTGTCTCTCTCGGATCTCTTAGTTAAACATGAAAATGTTCCTGCAGTAACCCAGGTGAGCATTACCACTATGTCCTCCTGACTCATCAGAAGGGCTTTGACTGATGTTTTTCTTTAAAAAAAAAAAAAAGAGGGGCCTGAGACAAGAGGAAACCTATTTAATAGATGAGTATTTTATGGGGTTTTCCAAAAGCTTTGTGGGACTGCCAGGCAGCCTGGCTGTGCTGCCTTCACACAGTACCACAAACCGGGTGATTTATAAAGAACAGAAAGTAATGTTCTCGGTGTCCTGGAGGCTGGCCAGTCCAGGATCAAAAAGCACAGCTCCCAGTGAGGTGGTGAGTGCAGAGGGTAAGGAAAGGAATTCACTGCCTTAAGCCTTTTGTAAGGACATTAATTATAAATGCAGACTCTATAGTGGAGTGAGTGTGTTGTAAGAGTGGAAGTAGAACCAACAGAAAGATCTTTATCAATCCTACATCAGATAGAGGGCTAATATCCAATATGTGCAAAGAACTCAATAAGTTAGACTCCAGAGAACCAAATAACCCTATTAAAAATGGGGTACAGACCTAAACAAAGAATTCTCAACTGAGGAATATCAGATGGCTGAGAAACACCTAAAGAAATGTTCAACATCCTTAATCATCAGGGAAATGCAAATCAAAACAACCCTGAGATTCCACCTCACAATAGTCAGAATGGCCAGGATCAAAAACTCAGGGGACAGCAAATGCTGGAGAGGATGTAGAGAAAGAGGAACACTCCTCCACTGCTGGTGGGATTGCAAGCTGGTCCAACTACTCTGGAAATCAGTCTGGCGGCTCCTCAGAACATTTGGTATAATACTACCAGAGGACCCTGCTATACCACTCCTGGGCATATTCCCAGAGGATTCTCCAGCACGTAATAAGGACACATGCTCCACTATATTCAGAACAGTCTTATTTATAATAGCCAGAAGTTGGAAAGAGCCCAGATGTCCCTCAATGGAGGAATGGATAAAAAAAAAATGTGGTATATTTATACAATGGAATACTACTCAGCTATTAAAAACAAGGAATTCATAAAATTCCTTTTTTTTTTTTTTTTTTTTTTTTTTTTTGGTTTTTCGAGACAGGGTTTCTCTGTAGTTTGGCTGTCTTGGAGCTCACTGTGTAGACCAGGCTGGCCTTGAACTCAGAATCCGCCTGCCTCTGCCTCCCAAGTGCTGGGATTACAGGCATGCGCCACCACCACCCAGCAGAATTCATGAAATTTTTAAGCAAATGGGTGGAACTGGAAAATATCATCCTGAGTGAGGTAACCCAATCACAAAAGAATACACATTTTATGCACTCACTGATAAGTGGATATTAGCCCAGAAGCTTGGAGTACCCAAGACACAATTCACAGATCAAATGAAGCTCAAGAAGAAGGAAGAACAAAGTATAGATACTCTGGTCCTTCTTAGAAGGGGAAACAAAATACCCACAAGATGGAGATGAAAAAGTGTGAAGCAGAGACTGAGGAAAAGACCATCCAGAGACTACCCCACCAAGGGAATCTATCCCATATACAGCTGCAAATCCCAGACACTATAGTGGATGCCCACACGTGCTTGCTGACCAGAGCTGGATATAGCTGTCACCTGGGAAGCTCTGCTAATGCATGACAAATACAGAGGGGGCCACTCTCAGCCAGCCATTGAACTGAGCACAGGGTCTCCAATGGAGGAGCTAGAGAAAGGACTCAAGGAGCTGATGGGGTTTGCAGCACCATAGGAGGAACAACGATATGAGCCATCTAGTACTCCCAGTGCTACCAGGGACAAAACCATCAACAAAAGAGTACACATGGAGTTATCCATGGCTCCAGATGCATAGGCAGTAGAGGATGGCCTTGTTGGACATCAAAGGGAGGAGAGGCCCCTGGTCCTGGCAAGGCTAGATGCTGTAGTGTAGGGGAATAGCAGGACAGGGAAGCAGGAGAGGGTTGATTGGGGTACAGGGGTAGGGGAGATGGGTTATGGGACTTTTAGGGGGGAATCAGTAAAGGGCACAATATTTGAAATGTATATAAAGAATATATCTAATAAAAAATAAAAACATAATAAAAAGTAATAACTTCTAGACAGATCTACATTCCCTTGTCCCATTTAATATCTTTTTTTCTCCTACCTTTGGACAGTGGGCTATAAGAGTGAGGGGTGAAAGCATTTGCGAACCCTTATTAAAAGTAGGTTTTGAATATATCTAAGCCTACACAGAGAGAGGTATCTCCGATGGTCAGCCCACCTGCTCTCCAGCTCTCTTGTTCTCACACTCTCAGGGCCAGCTCACCTGCAAACTCCTGCAACCAGGGTCAGCTCTACCCTCCTGCCCAGGAAAAGTACAGGGCCTGCTCTCTGAAGTGCTGTAGTAGGTGAGGGGTAGGGACAGCTCTCCTGCTCTCAGGTCAGCTCTCCTGCAGCTGGTGGAAAGGGATGAAGGGAAGGAGGTTATCTCTTCCCCTATCTCAGCCAAGATAAAAATTAACAGCCAAATATAACATACTGACATTGGATCTAACATTCAATTCCTATGTATAGGTGTAAGGAGGAAACAGACCTATGTGAGAGCCTACGTGTGCGCATGTGCACATGTGTCTCTATGCATGGGAGATGAGGATAGAGCCATGTCTCCCACATTTGTATCCTCAGCTCCCACGATGTGCTAGGATTATAATATGCAGTGAAAAAGAGCACGGCCAGGAAGCCCATGCAGACGACAAGGCAAATCCATGGGTTGTTTTAGTAAGAAAAGCAATGAAGAGGAAGAGGCAGCTAGAACCACATAAATGTGAGTCCCGGACAGTTTTAATTATTGTTATTATTCTCACTTTGCAATACCACTTTTTTTGCCATATATTTTTCCAAATTGACAAGGTCCAACGGGCATGTGACCAGACAAAAACAGTAGCGTGGGTTCCCAATTTTCAAAAATAGAACCTTTGGAAGTGTGAAATGTTGATTTGGGGAGTTAAACTCAATATGCTCTACTAATGTTTTGTGCATGGATAGCCCCGGTGCTGTTTGTATTTTGATGCTAATTCTGCTTCCCCAGGAAGGGCGGGCTGCTTGGGATGACAAGTGAATCACGTACTCAGGTGACTTCTTGTGAATCTTCCCCTAATGAATAAAGATTTCAAGGAACCAATCACTGTGCCTGAGGAGTAGGTGGGACTTCCGGGTTGGAGAAAGGAAGAGAGGAAGCAGGAGAAAGACACTTGTTTTTGGCCGGGAAAGTTGATGAGGCCAAAATGTAGGTAGTGGTGGCCCCTAGTTCAGGTGGCAGATATGTTGGGATCTGCTACCAGAAGATTTAACATAGAATGGTTTACAACCTAGGATGCTAGTTGTTGTGCCAGTGATTGTGTTACCTTCTGATCCTAAACTAAGTTTGTGTGGTATTTTCCTTCACGTGGTGACTCAACTGTATTCCAGAGAGAAAGGTACAGGGGCAAAGCATGGATTTGCAAGAACTGCACCCCCAAAAGCTGTGGGAATTTGGAAGCATGGGGTGATCCGAGTTTGATCCCCACATAGTGGAAGGAGAGAACCTCTTCCAGAAAGTTCTCTGACTGCTATGCACATATTGTGGCAACATTGCGCGCGCGCGCACACACACACACACACACACACACACACACACACAAATAAATATAAATAAAGGAAAAAGAAAAAAGTAAAAGCTAAAAAAAAAGCATTTTTCATGTTTCTATTTTAATTTTTTTTTCTTGTCTGAGTTTCTGTCTTAGGGCTGCTACAAACTATTTCCTGGTGGGCAAAGACTCCAAGATGTTTCTAAGACAGTATCACAGGGAGCACTTGCCACATAGGCAGTGAGGAGCATACACTAAACCCTAAACAAAGTAGGACTCAGCTTGGATTTGTAATAAGCACTGCTACCTTCTTTATTTTGTGTTCTGTTTCATAAGTAGCACTTGCCCCATTAAAAGAATTTGCAACTCCCTACGGGCTTGAGAAGGAATGTCCCAGTCTTCAGTCACATTCCCATGACCTCCCTTCCCAGGGGCCTGTCCAGATGTGGTGGGAAGGACAGAGTGGAAAAATCTCTTCATCCTTTATCCTGGCCTGGCTTTACAAATCCCCACTACAAAGGAAGAAAAACGCTGATTTTTTTTTCTTACCGTGAAATATGTAAAGCCTATTGAAATAAAATATACATTTTCAGAGAGGTTATGGACTTAAAGATTAGACATGTGGACTACTAAGAGGAAACAAAACACAGCCTGAGAGGACAGACGTTTTAAAGTCTGATTATGAAATTCTGTCAATTTGGGGGGGCGTAAAGGGTGTTATACTAAGAGTCAATGCATTTTATCTTTAGGGAGCTTTGGGGGTAACGTAAGAGCTATCTAATAAATTCAATGCCTTGTTATGCCTCTGCTCCCACATAGCATAATCTATTTTGGTAGACAGTGAAAACAAATGATGTTTCTATTCCCCTTTTAGCTTGGATGCCCAATGGCTCTCGGGCGTTTAACTCCTCATTGATTCAGTCAGAGGGACAGACAATTACATGTTTTTCTCATTTGCCCTTTTTGATGTATCCTCCTTAGAAGAAGCATCATTCCCTCTTAAGACGCCTCCTTTGAAATGATTTTCTATTTCACAACAAGCTCTGAAATTATCTTTCCCAGCATCCATTCATGACGGGAGCTCTTAGCGCTCTCTTTATCTGAGCTTACTTTTCTTAGGAACTAAGACAGACTCTTCTTTGTCTAACATGTCACTGACAATACTTAAGCAAAGCAGCTTGTCTCTCCCTCAGTGAGTTCATGAGTACAATTGCACACCATCAGGAATCTGGTCTTGATTAACTGTGAAGTTCCCAACACATTTCAGCTATCCGTGGTCCTCATCATTCAAACAACGGGAAGACCAAGCCTGGGACCAGTTTAGCAATGGCTTTGGACCACAAGCCTGGGCCATTGACCACACAGTATCCCTGGGAAGTGGGTGTTTGTTTTTGTTCTTTTGCTTTGTTATATTCTCAGCCAGTCCAAATGCTGTTTATCCAAGAGAGGAACCTAGGAATTCCATTTCTTGTTTTATTCTCCTTTTATACCCTTTCCCTCACTGATTTTTCTCAACCTATTCTCCATTTTGGTCTTCCCAGAGGCCTCAATTCCATTGGGGTGGGGTAGTATCTAACCCCTTTCCTCTCTGGAGAAGTTTCACTATTATATGAAATTAAAACTGATATGTTGTTGTTGTTGAGGCAGGGTCTTAGAGGCTAGCCTGCAACTATGTAGACCAGGCTGGTTTAGAACTCACAGCATCCACCTTCCTCTCCCTCCTGGATATCACCACAGTCAGCTTCACATTAACTGCTTCTTCTGGCATATCTCTCTCTCTCTCTCTCTCTCTCTCTCTCTCTCTCTCTCTCTCTCTCTCTCTCTCACACACACACACACACACACACACACACATGTTCTAACTGTCCTTCTTGAGACTTTTCTCAAGCTGTGCCCTGCTCTAAGCTATTCAACACTATGTAAAACAGTTATGTTTCTGGGCTGTACTTGACCCGAGAGCCATTTCATAAGCAGCATTTAACTCCATTCCCAGTGCATACACAGAGGTAGGAGGACTCTGCACCTTGTTGGACACACAGATAGCACCATCTGTCCCATACAACCGGGATGCACAGACTGACGGCTTAATTCTAAAAGTAGAATTTGTGCCACTTTATAAATTTATCCAAGTGAATTGGAACTAGACCATATGGATAAATTGTCATATTAAAATCATAAAGAAAACTAGGCCCAGGAACTTATTAACTAATCCTGACAGTAGGACGCATGTAGTACTCTCATTTGGACCCCATAAGGAGACAGACAGACACCAAACACTGAGATGCCAGTAGTCCCCCCAAATCCACTATGATCACCCCAGTGTATGCATGGACGAACCCATGGGCAGAGAAGTACCCATTGCCCAAGAAGCTTCAGTTTAACTTGGTCCCTATTGTTGGTGTGGCCTACCAAGACTGTTGTTATATCTGTACCTGTTCATCCCTCTGTACCTGGGATCTGTCCATTTTTACATGTGTCTGTTGGAACCTGCTATTGATCTATTTGTCCATTTACTCAACAAGATCCAGTGCTGCCCTCTATCTCTATGGCCCTCGTGATCCACTTCTGTAGCCTGACACACTCTGAGACTAAGCTTAACTCTGAATCTGCAATTGGACTCTGCCACTGTGTCTCAAGAAGACCCCTAATGGGGTGCCCTACCTAATTCCCACAATATCCCCTTTATGTCATTATTAGTCAGGTCTCTTTGGACCTTCTCGTACTCTGCTATGGCCCCTTTAGCCTTTTGTGGCTATTCTGTAGCCTATATAAGCCTAAACATAGCCATGCTTTTCTGTGCGATATGAAAGTAATTATTAGTGGTGAAGCGCTGAATGAAAGAGCATGTGTTTGACTATCAAGAGATGGCGGGATTGCTTGGGAAGTTTCAGCCGGACAACACAACATAACTTATGGGATGGTTGTTATTAAATGAATTCTGATGTTGTTAAAAGACACCAAATTATCTCTCTCTCTTTCGGACATCGTATGTTCATGACACTATTTAAAATGTTAACATTTGCCTCTATCACACCCATACCTCATAGAAGGAAGTACAGACAAGGGCTTGGGAAGGAAACTCAAATTTCTGTCATTTTACCAAGGTCGGTCAGTCTCTTAGAAGAGCCTGGAACTGTGGTAGCACACATGTCAACTGTATCTTCTATTGCTTTTGGAGATGGTCCACCCTGCTTGTCACCCTCTTGCCCCCCACAGCACAGTCTTTTCTACTGCTCCCGCTTGACGGCCTTCCTCCACCTCTGACAAATGTTGCTCCTAATCAGCCACCTGTCATCGTAGATCAGGTTCCCCTGCTACAAATCTTCACACAGATGAGCTCATACAGTAAATGCTCATCCACGGTTTGCTGTATTATTTTACGATCGACTCACGTCACTGAGTTTTTATTATTTACTTTTGTTGTTGAATAATATACCATAATCAATGTCTTAATTTCTTATTAACTTATTCAAATGTTTGAGTTGCTATGTTTTCAGTCACTATGTAAAAAGCCTCTGTAAACATTTATATTCAAGTCCATATGCAGACACTTGTTTTCTCTTGGTGACCGTCTAAGAGTGAGTGCTACTGAGTGACAGGGTAGATCCACGATTAGCTCTATAAAGCGCAACACCATTTCCCCATCTCACTAGCATCAGAAAAGTGTTTCGTGTTTCTATCTACTGTATATCTTTCCCAGTATTGCTTGTTGATAGATATAAAATAAGAGAAAATCTAAGGGATATACAGTGATGTGGAACTTTGGTTTTATCTTTGATTTTGCTGGGGAGTTATGATAGGGACAACCTATATTTACTCTTAGAAAATGTCTCTTAGACACGTAACCAGCATAGAGAAGACCCTCAACAAGTATTTGTTGGACTGATACACATTACACACAAAAGATGTAGTTCATTTATGGAGTTAGTTTTAAATTATTCTCCGGCACTTCTGAGGTACTGAGGAAGGTATCAAAGGGTAGGATTAAGGATAAATTTCAAAAAATTTAAGAGAACAGTGTATGCTCTCTTCTGCCTATCGAATATACTTGAGGCAATTTGCCCAAAGCAGTGTGGGTAGGTAGTAGAACACGATAAGAATCCACATATCCTCCCACTCAATTGAATTCTCCTTATACATGCAAGGCAAATTTAAAACATTGGTTTCTTGATGTCATTTTATTGAATTTGTGTTTTATTTGATTGTGTTTACCACAGTTATCTCTTCCCCTTCAACAGAACAAACTTAGGTCATGATGACAATCTCACCCTTCTTTAAAATGTATTTCCCTTCAGGAAAATATATTGCAGTTTCTATCTAGATAGCGGATTGGCAAATACATCTTATTCATGTCAGAGGACATACAGATTGGGTGGTATCTTTTGTGGCTACATCATCATTAATTGGTAATCAAGGAGAGGTTAACCAATTCAGAGGTGAGTTGCCATTTTAAAAAGTGCAATTCGAATTAGCTCTGAGTCCTGTTATTGCATTTAGCTGTGACTCAGATGAGCTGTGCGTGTACATCTAATTGATGGGCTGGGAAACTCCATAACCCAGACCAAGGCATCAGTGACATTTAAAAGATTTGTTGAGTCAAAGAGCTAGCAAAACACAGGTTTTTTTGTTTTGTTTTGTTTTGTTTTGTTTTGTTTTGTTTTTTAAGATCCCTGGTTTCTAAATGTTCAGATAAAAAATTGCCTGCAGCAAAATTCTATTTAGACAAAGAAATTCAGGAGCCAGGCATAATATTGTGCCTTAGATGTTTGAAACAGGAAACCTATGTAAACATCCGTCCATCTGGTCACTTTCATTAATCTTTTAATAAACAAAAATAAAGCAAAACATAAATACCTTTTCCCCGTTCTTATTTTGATGGGATAAAAAGGAAAACCATTGTCGGTTTCGGCTCCCGAGGCACGTTTAAATCATTATTCATTTCTAACACGGTCACAGAGTGCATTAAATCTGCAGTGTGTACTTGAAAGTATGGGCTCTCCTTTGTATAAGCTGTTTTTCATTGAATTACAGTGTGTGATGAGCCCAGGCCTCTTCAATCACTGGGTAGAATACGTGAGAATCACTTTGGTTTGTAGCCAGTGTTCATTATTCCTCCAAGATACTGTATTTTGGTAGTTTAATCACAGTTCTAGACAACTGTCTTGAAATTTCGAGATAAAAGCAATGTCTAAGTGTAGCATCCCTACTCACAAAAATAGCTGCAGAATGAGCTATTGTGAAAGATGGATGGGTGTGGCCAAAGGGGATGTTTTATATTAGTTGAAGGAAATGTCTTAAAATGTTTCTGTTTTTCTCATTTATGAGCCGTTTGGATGAGGAAAACAGGAAGCGAGGACTAATTCACTGGATACTCCATACCTGGGTGGCACTGCGCCTGACAGTGTGTGTATAGCACAGCGTGTGTCATGAGCTGTGCCTGACACAGGTCACACTTCAGAGTTATTAAATGGTGTCAATTAAGCTTTACTAGGGTCCTACAAAGGTCCCGACAGAAGGCTGAGGGTGAAGCCCTTTGGTCTTAATAGTTACATAACAGCACAGGCTTCTCAGGTCTCAGCAGAGACCTCAGAGCTGCGCCGTTCTGAATTCCACACCGCTCCCAAGATCACGCCATCTCTCGCTGCTTGTCTCAAGAGAGATGCTAACCTTTGGACAATTAACAAGAATTTCCGATTCAATTTTGTGAAACTTCTCAGATTCACTAAGCGGGGTAGATTTTTAGTTCTTCTGTGTTATTTTCAAAAATATTTTAACAGTTTATAAATGTTTGTCCCATTTAGAAACATTAAGATGAGGTTGTTCAAATATACTTGAAAATAATGTTTTGGGCTTGAGTCAACAATGGCCTTGTACTTACATATACTTTTGTCGGTGATATTTTAATGGTTTTGCTTTTATATAAAATGCTTGTATATAAGAGGAGTTATCCAGATGGTACAAGCCCCAGTCCCTAGTCTTCAGTTCTCTGATGCTTGGTCCTTTGATGGGTGTTGGTGAGTTCTTTCTGAAGATCGGTTTGTTCTACATTTCATTGTTTCATGCTGAACTGGCTACATGCATCTTATTTTGGTTATTTGTCCTATTTTATTTGTACTCTGAGCCTTTGGTTTCAGAGCACTCGATTCATTTTTGTTTATGCTCGGAATGTTCATTTCTGACATTAGGCCCTTCGTCCTGACACCCCTCCAGTATCTACTTTTGCATTTTTGAGACCTCTCCTGCTTCTGCAACCTTGCCACCTTAAGCTTAACTGCCGATCATAGCAAAGATGCTGAAAATAAGAGGTCCTTCTTCCCTTCATCCCAACAGGGCTGAAGGTTTAAGAAGAGTGAGTAGAGCCGGGCGGTGGTGGCGCACGCCTGTAATCCCAGCACTTGGGAGGCAGAGGCAGGCGGATCTCTGAGTTCGAGGCCAGCCTGGTCTACAGAGTGAGTTCCAGGACAGCCAGCGCTACACAGAGAAACCCTGTCTCGAAAAACCAAAAACCAAAAACCAAAAAAAAAAAAAAAAAAAAAAAAAAAGAAGAGTGAGTAGTTTATACTGTATAATAACTCGGTAGACTGCCCCCCCATATAGTGTACTTCTGAGTTTGAAGGAACTTTATTGGTATACCTGGGAACACACACAAAACAGTTGATCACCCAGTGTCTTGAGCATGCTTACATTCTTGTAAATGATTAGGACAAGCTCAAGACTCAGTGTGTGTGGGGGGAACCAATCTCAGGGAGAGAGCCTACTTCCAGAAGCGATGGACCAGTGTGATCCAAAACTCACATAGCCCCATAGGAAGCACGGAGAAGCTTGTTAAGTTTTAGGAGAAAATAGGGACTAGGGATTCGAGGAGAGAGGACATATTTGGAAATAAGGCACAGTTTGGAACTCTGGCTGGTTTTAATCCTGGCAATTTTGGCAATTCAACAAATATTTGACGATTAAATAAAATCTGATTTAAAAAATCTAAGTAAAGATAACTTGGCGTATGCTTCTGTCCGTGAGGGAGCATTCTTTTCTGCATGTTAACTGGAAGTTTTAGGCAATTAGCGTTGAAGATCACGATTAGGGGGCCATCTTTAACTTGGATTTAAAAGCTTCTAATGAAAAAAAAAATGATGGAGCTGCTGATTTTAAAGGGGGAGTTTTAAAACCGGCGTGAAGATAAAATTGATGGCAATGAATAGGAAATAAAGAACATTCCATAGTCTATGTTGGGATAAAAGACAAATCCTGAGGAATCTCACTTTTCTCATCTATGGCTCCAACCCCAGTCTTGCTGCTTCCATCTTTGACTTCGGGCACAACACAATTATATAGCAAAGATTGTTAATGGCCTGCTTCAGGGAAATACCTACAGGAAGAGAGATCACATCGGGCATTAAACACTTTCATTTGTATGGGTGTCATGCCCTTTCCTGGTCTGGGTCCCAGAACCATAACTTGGTACCACAAGGAAATGAAGAAAGGACAGACACATGGATGCATAGGAAAGCTGGAATGAGGTAACCTGGGCTCTATGATTGGGGAAGCCTCGGCACCCAGAAGCTCAGTGTGTTTATTGTATACAACTGAATGAGGAGGCAGTGTTTATTTTACACAGCTGGGTCAAGGAGACGGGTTTAGCCAACCTCAGGAGGAGCAGCCTCTTACTGCTGCTTCAAACTGCAATTATCCGAAGGGAGAGGGCAACGATGGATGTTTTCTTCACATGCTCTCAGCATTCCCACTCAGGTCTGAGGGTGGCTTAGCCATCCCCCTGAGTATCATCCTGAGGGGAAGGCTTTGCCAATTTCCCATGAGTCTTTGGGATAGTCATGTCAAAACCATCCATTCCTTCAGGACTTCACGGGCTCCCTACATCTCCACCTCTCTTATTTCTTAGATGTTCACGGTGGATCCTCATGCTTAGACCAGGGGCAGTGCTTCAGTGCTGGACACAGGACTGTAGGGTGATAGGAGGGAAGACCCTTCTAGCCGCTGTGCCCGACAGAAACACAAGAAATGTTTAGCCCGTTCAAGCAGTTAAAGCCCTGCCGTGCCGCAAGGATTGTTTCTGCTGTAATGGCAGGAGAGCAATCTGATTGCAAGCCTTTTGAGTTTCAAGGATATGCCAGGTAACTGGGACACATCCATCCCATCATTACTATGGGTCCAAGCACCCACAATGGGGAGGTGGGACCCAATTATTCTCAAATATATCTGAAGTTATAAAGAGCTGCTGTCACCCAAATGTGTTGGGTAGTCCACGGGACATAGTAATCATGTCTGAATGGCAGGGCTGTCACCCATCCCAAATAGTTTAGTGGAGCCCATTGGGACCCCAGGTAGTTTAAGCAGTAACCCCCAAACAGAGGGAGTCATTAGTATAAACAGGTATGGAAGGATGTGGCCAAGCTACTGGATGAAAATCATAGACCCAGTCAGCAGGCCTCCTCTGTTGACTGGGTTTATCTGCATAGATGCAATTACTGGATGTGCCAAAAATAAAGCCTCAGGGTTACTTGGGCCAGGTTGTTCAAAAATCAGATAGTATTGAACACAGCTAAGATTTCCCCCTTGGGCTACATGTCTCCTCTACCAGATAGATCCTGCTTTAGCTGCTGTTGGCCACTGGAGGTACCAAGGTAGTGCTGAGACGGGCAAGCTTCGGCAGGACAGCTACCAGTGAGGCTGCCGGACAGTTAACTTGCCAGGTGTCCTCACAGCTGACTCAGAAGGTGGGGCGGTCACCTGCCCATCCTCCAGAGTGTCACCTATACACCCCCCCCCCCACACACACACAAATTTTTAGTCCAGTTTAACTTGAAAGCAGTAAAGTCGAAAGCAAAGCAGGAACACATTGCAGTCTCACCCTTTATTTATTTACGATTTTCAAGTTATAGATAGTTCAAGGCAAACTCCCTCCCTCCCTGGAAAATCAAGTGCATCCCAGCCCAAAAGGTTGTGAAGCAAGTTCCCCTGTCACACCGCTTTGGTAGTTCCCCCAAATCTCCCCTCAACAGAACTGCTCATCCCTAGACTCTGCTTGTCCACGAATTTCATCTGGTGCTTAGAATTCCACCCGCTTCTTTGATTGATCTATTTAACTTTTGTTTGTGTGCGTCTCCCAGGAGCTTTTCCTCCTCTGTTCAGTGCAAAGTTTTCTACCCACCATTGTGGACCACTTGGCTGAATCCTTGCACTGTTCCTGGGACTGACCTAAGTGGCCCAGGTGGAGGACGAGGGAATGGTTTAACATAGAGGAGCCGGCGTCGGGTGGTCTGGACTCCGATGGAGAAGCCAAATGCAGGCGTCGTCCTCTGCTGCTCACTGCCAAACAGGGAAAGATCTCAACCGCTTTACTCTCTGCGCTTCGCCTTGTGATCCTTTTATTTTTACCGGGCCTTTCTTACGTGTCACAGGCACAGGAGTACGACCTTTGTACCCTGTTTCTACAGAAAGTACACAGTGACTTACTGCGGTCTGCTTATATTCTCATGTGGTAATTGTTTCCACAAACTGTGTCCCAGTTTGAGTCTAAAACATGGAAAAACTCAATTCCTATGATTTCTAAAGATAATGGAATAGCAAGCTCGGTGGCTTCTCCATTCCTTATTTCACATCAACGGACCTGGAGTGGCTCTCCAAGAAATTCCCAGTTTAAGGTGTGTGTATGTGAGTGTGTGTGTCTCTTCATGTGTGTGTGTGTGTGTGTGTGTGTGTGTGTGTGCCTATGAGTATGTGTGTGACTGTATGTTTGTGTGTGTGTGTGTGTGCCTATGAGTATGTGTGTGACTGTATGTTTGTGTGTGTGTGTGTGTGTGTGTGTGTGTGTGTGTGTGTATTCCTTTCCTAGTATGACTTTTTTAGTTTTTAATTTCAGGAGAGGGTTTCTCCATGTAGCCCTGGCTTCCCTGGAACCCATGCTGTAGACCAGTCTGGCCTGAAATTTATAGAGATCCCCCTGCCTCTGCCTCCTGAGTACTCAGATAAAATGTGTATGCCATCACCACCCAGCTCTAGTATGACTTTTACATTTGCAATTATGATGTTGGACATGGAAGCTGTTTCCTGGCTGCCTATGTTTTCTTCCTCTTTTTTGCTGCCTTTTTACAAAACCAGACACTTTTCAAGGTTAGTGAAACCTTGGTATGATACAAATCTGAAATACTGGGACTAAAGGGGAAAAACAGTCATTTTTAAGAGCCAAATCGTTGCTGTCTGATCAGTGCTTTATGGAAGCATCTCAAACTTTATACGTGTGAGTGTGTCATCTTAGTGTATTTCATTACTTATGTATTATCTATGCCCCATTCTTTTTACCGTGTTTATGTGCTTTTAGCTTTAAAATGGAGTGGAACAGTCTAGGGGCATATGAGTTAAATGATTCCCATCCTCGAGACACAGGTAAGCAGATGACGGAAAAGTGAAAGCAGAGAGGCTGAGCTCTCGTCTGTCTTGTTAGTAGCACTGTGAGCAGAACAAGAAAGCTGTTGTGAGCAGAAGCGCTACAGGCCTGCTGGTGGAGAACTCGAATGTTAGCAAATGGTCAGTTGAAATTCTGTTAAGACAACAGAAATGCCCACAGCACATGTTGCCTGTATCTGTTAGCTATTTAATCTACTCTTCATGCACAGTGTCTCAGAGGTTTTTCTGGATATTCATTTAGGACACAGATATTTTATAAAGAAGGAAGCATTTTCTAAATATTTACAAAGGGGTGGGGGTGGGGAGAAAGGAATCAACAAGTAAGAAAAAGAGATGTGAATACTTTTTTTTTATAATGAAGGTTATAGAAAATGTGATTTTTTTTCAGATGACAAAGGATTTTCGTTTTAATGATAAAATGAGATTTTTGTCCTAAAGGTATTGCTAAAAATGGAAATAGATAAATGAGGACAATCCTGATTAAAGGAAGATGGCCTGGGAGAAACCAAGGTATGGAGAGTTAGTAAAGCTTCTCAAGGCTTGGAACAAGAGATGGCTCAGAGGTTAACAGCACTGGCTGCTCTTCCAGAGGACCAGGGTTCGAGTCCCAGCACCTGTATCATGATTCACAGCCATCTGAAACACCTGTTCCAGGAGTTCAATACTTTCCTCTGTTCTCCATGGAAACTGCACGCATGTGTGTGGTACGTAAACATACATTCAGGAAAAACACTGAAACACAAAATAATAAATTAATGAAGAAATTTCCTTCCTTCCTTCCCTTCTTCCCTTCTTTCTTTCTTTCTTTCTTTCTTTCTTTCTTTCTTTCTTTCTTTCTTTCTTTCATTCTTGTATGTGAATACACTGTCGCTGCCTTCAAACACACCAGAAGAAGGCATCAGGTTCCAGTACAGATGGCTCTGAACCACCATGTGGTTGCTGGGAATTGAACTCAGGACCCATGAAAGAGCAGTCAGCGCTCTTAACCTTTGAGCCATCTCTCCAGCCCAGTGAAGAAATTTCTTAAAGTCAGAATTCAATATTCTATGTAGAACTGGAGGTGGATTCTTTGTTTTCAGTAATAAGATATTCTTTAAACATTTAACTGGTTTTAGTAGCACATTAAAAACTGATAAGATTTTATGTTTTATCGTTTTTTATGGACTAGTTAATGCCTGGCGTGTGTGTGTGTGTGTGTGTGTGTGTGTGTGTGTGTACATATGGATGTTTTAGCTGACAACCTAATAACAATTTCTCTAGTTAAATTTTCCTTTAAACCCAACATGAATCAGATGGTGAGCTCAGTCTCTAGGCAACATAGTCAAAGCTGAGACTTTTTTTTTAAAATGACACAGACAACACATGTCATCAAGTTAAAAAAAAAAAAAGCCCATCTAGAACATTTGAGAATCATGGGAATCATGGGATAGCTGCCAAGGAGAACTTCAGACAGGAAGTGAACTATCCAGAAGAAAGAAATAAGTTGCAGAGACCGAAGGGCAGCACTGTCTGCGCCCTTTAACAAGGGACACGGGGCCTCTGAATTTGGTCTTTTCCCTGCTGGGTTTTGGTGTTGCTTTGTTGCAGTAATTCCTCACTATGCCCCCTTTCCTCCATTTGGGAATGGCATATGTATATTCTGTGCCGTCGTATGTTGGAAGCATGGAATCCGCTTTTGTATTTTATGGGGGACGGGGTTTGAAAGTTAAGAAGTTACTTCAAGTCTCAGAGAAACCTGGACCTTCGACTTTGAAGGAGCATTGAGCCTGAAAGCCTGGGGACTTGTGAGCTTGTACTAAATGCATTTTTGCAGGATAACGTAGCAGCAAGCCTGTGGGGAGCAGGCGGTGAAATCTGCTGCTTTGAATGAGAGTGGCTCCCACTGCCTCTCTGCACACTGCTGGTGCTGTGCACCCCTGGGCTTCCTTCCTCTTTGGTGAAGCCATTTTTTGATGTTTAAAAGGATTTGTAAATCTTTCCAGGGCTTTCCTTCTCCTTGGTTGTGCTGGCAACAGCTTTGCATATGACATCAAGCAACGCTTTGATGTCCCAGGAGTTTGCAGCCAGAATAGCTTCCCTGAGCATTCCCTGGTTAACTTTCAGGACTCTCGGTCCTAAATAGGGATATCATCTGTCCTCTTCTCTTTGTTCTCATCTTCCCTGGGACAAGGAGGGCCATCTCTCTGGTGGACACACCACTGAAGGACCTTCTTTAACATTGCTGTATTAACATTTAGGAAACATTGTCTTCTGGTGCTGCTCTTGACTCTTCCAAACATGGTCTTGATAGTCACATATTACTTGGCAGTTTCTAATCAAGTTTCCAATCTCTCCTTCACATTGTTAGAAATGTCTCCTTCAGATTTAATGAAAATCTGGTGCTCTGTCTCAAGACCACAGCCCCAAAGTATAACAGACACACACACACACACACACACACACACACACAAATGTATCCACAAAAGAAGAGAAAGATGAAAGAAAAAGCCACTACTCCCTAGCAATCATATTTTATCTCAATGCTAATTTTATGTTTCTTATCTGGTAAAAATTTTTACTTGCTAAATATCTAACCATCATAGTAGTAGGAAAAAAATTCAATTATTCTGGGTTGCTGAGATGATTCAGCAGGTCAAGGGCTTACTACACAAGCCTATGAACCTGAACTCAATCCCCTAAACCCAGGGAAAATTAGAAAGAGAAGGGTTGTTGCAGGGGGTGGGGGGGTGGGGGGTGGGGGGTGGGGGGTGGGGGAGTAACAGCAATTGAAAGCACCCACTGCTTTTACCAAGAACCTGGGTTCCATCCTGGCACCCACAGCATGGCTTTCAATCATCACACCTTCAGTTCTGTGAGACCTCGTGCCTTCTTCTGTCTTCTGATCACATCAAGCACACATGTAGTGCACACACATACATGCAAGCAAAACACTCACGTGCATTAAAGACAATCTTTTAAAAAAATAGAAGGGGAAAGCAGAGCTCCTCTTGTCCCCACTGTGCATTACAATGCTCATACTCCCATCCATACTTGTCGTTCACACTTACGACAATTATAAAAAACAAATTTAAAAAGAATCATTCTTACTTGTGGCATTTATACTAAATTACATAGTAATGACGAGAGGCATGTTAGTAAGCAAATATTTAAATCTGTTCCAATATTTTGGCCTGTCGTAGAGAATTCTCACTGTGACTGTGAGTTCAATCTAGACGGTTGGTTAAATGTACCATGATACCTATTGGCAAATTAACTAAAGTCTTTAGAATTTGTTAGTGTAACCCATTGGTGCCTGTCATTTAAGATTTATACCTTTTAGAAAACATAATTTGCTTATATAAAATAACTAAAGCCGGGCGTGGTGGCACACGCCTTTAATCCCAGCACTTGGGAGGCAGAGGCAGGCGGATTTCTGAGTTCGAGGCCAGCCTGAACTACAGAGTGAGTTCCAGGACTGCCAGGGCTACACAGAGAAACCCTGTCTCGAAAAACCAAAAAACAAAACAAAACACAACAAAACAAAACAAAACAACTAAAACTAAAAACAAAGTACTTTATGAGCTGTTTTTTGATACAAGGAGACACTTTACACTATTATAACGATTTTTATGAAAATCTGGTGCTCTGTCTCAAGACCACAGCCCCAAAGTATAGCAGGCACACACACACACACACACACACACACACACACACAAATGTATCCACAAAAGAAGAGAAAGATGAAAGAAAAAGCCACTACTCCCCAGCAATCATATTTTATCTCAATGCTAATTTTATGTTTCTAATCTGGTAAAAATTTTTACTTGCTAAATATCTAAACATCATAGTAGTAGGAAAAAATTCAATTACTCTGGGTTGCTGAGATGACTCAGCAGGTCAAGGGCTTACTACACGAGCCTATGAACCTGAACTCAATCCCCTAAACCCAGGTAAAATTAGAAAGAGAAGGGTTGTTGTGATAGATAACTAAAAATAAGAATTAGAGTTTTCAACAATGAAATGAGTTGAAGAACTAGAAAAATAGGAGGAGCCCAAACAAGATGACGTCATCAGTTGGGCAAAAGACACACTACAGAGAGGGCTGCGCCAGGTCTTTCCCATATCTGTTCTGCTATGGCTGCAAGGAGACACGTTCTTAGGTTCGTGTTGTTCATTTCAACCTTGTGCCACCTTCTGAGAACCATGTGGAACTTCGTGATAAGTTCCCTGTGGACTTCTGCAAAGCTGGGCTCCTCCTCAGCTACTTGACCGGCGAGTACCCCCAAGTATTACTCCAACCCCTGTCAACAACATTTATCCTACCATTTCCTGCTGTATTTTATGTCTTCATTCTTTTAGATTTAGCTACCATACATATTGTCTGAGGTTATTGGAAATTTTCTTTGGTATTTGCCTAAGCGATCAAATAACACTAATTTTGGTTTTGGTAGAGTACAGATGCGGGTGGTATTGTGTTCTTACATTAAGCGTGTTCTGATTGTTGGCTCATGCAGCCCTGTTTTGATACTTGATACAGGATTTTATGTTTAAAAAGGGTGGAACTTTTCTATGATTTCCATAAGAATGATTCTTACTATTCAATATAATTCAGATGAAGTAAAGGCCCAATGTTTAAATTGGCAAAAACTTCAAGTTTTTCAAAAGGAGCTTCATTTGGGAGGCATATCCATTTTAAATTCAAACAGTTAGAGCCAAAGCAAAGAAGCTCCTTCCTACTAAGACAAAAGGGAAGATTGTTGACTGGGTGCAGCCAGTTGGGCTCTGTTCTATTACTTATATTAAGAAGGCTAATGGGGCATGCTCAGACTTCTGATTCCTTTAACTCCCCTGGATCTTGTTAAAGATGCCTGAAGGTTAAAAATTTTTATCCAAATCCTGTAAGAAGCATGATCTCCAAGGACAGCATTCAGGGCCTTTTATACCTTAAAGCACTACATACTTTTAAATCTCACATTTCTTGATTAAATGAGTACTTAAGGTGCTCTGTAATACAGTTAGGTGAGATTTAAAAGATTAACCAGCCTCTATATTTTACAAATATAATGTTAATGTGTAATATCGCAAAATGGCACCTATTAGAGTCCCATTTCTCCCTTTGACTATGGAATAAAAACATAAGTTAGCCGTGCTGGAATCCTGTTTTCCTCTCATTCTAACTTCCATTTCTGCTAATAGTACTTGCTACGTGGGAAAGATAATTTCTTGAAATGATACTTGATGGTTACCTGATTTCTGTAATACCAAAACAGTAGGACAAAGAAAAATTTTAGTCACAAATAATGGCTACAGTAATTTAGATAAGAAAGACCAAAACCCAAACCAAAAACCAAAAACCGGAAACCAGGGTTTCTATTCCTGCACAAACATGACTAAGAAGCAAGTTGGGGAGGAAAGGGTTTATTGAGCTTACACTTCCACACAGCTGTTCATTACCAAAGGAAGTCAGGACTGGAACTCAAGCAGGTCAAGAAGCAGGAGCTGGTGCAGAAGCCATGGAGAGATGTTTCTTACTGGTTTGCTCAGCCTGCTCTCTTATAGAACCCAAGAATACCAGCCCAGAGATGGTACCACCCACAAGGGGCTCTCCTCCACTTGATCACTAATTGAGAAAATGCCCCACAGCTGGATCTCATGGAGGCACTTCCCCAACTGAAGCTCCTTTTCCTATGATAACTCCAGCCTGTGTCAAGTTGACACACAAAACTAGCCAGTACAATTTGTAAAATTATAATTAGCCATTCCACATGAGATAATGTTCATGATATCCACAATATCAAAGCAACCAAAAGAAAAGCTAGATAATACTTTAAAAAATACTTTAAAATACTTTTTTAAATACTAGAAATATTTAATCGAGTATACACAACTCTGAGCCCATGAGAAAACAGACAGCTAACTTACTTCATATATGATTTTTGATTGGTTAAAATATCCTTTTCTACCAGGCATAGTGGCGCACACTTTTAATCCCAGTTCTAGGAAGGCAGGGAGAAAGAGGCAGGCAGACCTTGCTGAGTTGAGGCCAGCCTGATCTATGTAGTTAGGTCCAGAGCACCCAGGGAGGGCTAGGTAGTGATACGGTGTCTTAAAAAGAAAAAAAAAAAAAAACAAACAAAAAACAAAAAACAAAGCTTGCTTTACTTCCTTAGACCATACAGTAGTGCTGTTGTTTAACTCAAGTCATAAAACTCTTGTATTTATATGTCACATGTAAATACTGTCTCTGTTATGGAGAGCAGGAAAAAAAAAAGAGAGACTAAATCATACCTGGATTATCATGGCTGGCAGTTTGAATGAGACATGTCTCCAGTAGGCCCACCTGTTTGATATCTGACTCTCAGTTGCTGGTGCCATTTGGGGAGGCTTTCAGGAGGTGGAGCCTTGCTGAAGGAAGTACTTCTCTGGGGGTGGGCTTTCCCTGGCCCACTTCGAGTTTGCCCCACCCCCTGCTTCCTGTTTTGTTGTTTGAGGATGTGCTTTCTCTGCTTCCATATTTATTTTGACATTTTGGTATCTTAATTTTTTTCTTTAAAAATGTCACTAAAAATTTGGAACGAGAAGGGCCCAGAGAATCACCAGGCTAAAGGGGATGATTAACAGGGACCAGAACCCATCTTTTAAGAAGCAAGAACCTAGGGGTACCCTGTCAGGAAGGCAGCAACCAATAAATACTTGTGGCTATAATGATATTTGCTCATATTGATAAGCTAATCAATCCTCTTTTCGTATCTCATTTCTTTCAAAACCTTGTTAGTTTTTTTCTCTCACAAAAGTCACTTTAGCAGTGTGATAAAACTGGAAAGTATATTTTTTCTTGAAAATATTACCTTAAATATTTCTTGAAATATTACCCTGAATAATTTCTTGAAAATATTAACTATCATTTTTTTTACCCAACCTTTTGATTTTTTAAAACTTCAGAATTTGACGCCTTTCTGCTTCACGCCGACACTTGTTTATATTTCCCTATAGCTCTCTCATTCTCTTTACATATATGTGATGGTTTCAATATGCTTGGCCCAAGGAGTATCACTATTAGGATGTGTGGCCTTGTTGGAGTAGGTGTGTCACTGTAGGCATGGGCTTTAAGACCCTTGTCCAGATTCCTGGAAGGCAGTCTACTCCTAGTTGCCTTTGGAACAAGGTGTAGAACTCTCAGCTCCTGCAACCCCAGGTCTTCCTGGACTGCCATGCTCCCATCTTGATGATAATGGACTGAGTCTCTGAACCTGTAAGCCAGTCCCAATTAAATGTTGTCTTTTATAAGAGTTGACTTGGTGATGGTGTCTCTTCACAGCATTAAAACCCTAACTAAATCAACATACATGCATGTACACAATTGCATAGGAATATATGATTTCTATGTTTATAAGTTGCCATATATGGGATGGTTTATGTGGCCATGTGTGCACTAATATATCTTTGTGGCTAAAGTGTTTGTGAGAAAGTTTAGACTTCATCACACTTTAATTGAAGGTGAAATTCTTGGATCAGTATTTTATTAGCCATGTGAACATTCAAACTTTAACCATGACAAAAGTATACTTCGTGTCTGGCTCATTTAAATATCTCCATTGTCCTAGCTAGCCATTCCTGTTTTCAGTGGCTGACCTCCTCACATCCTTAATCCAATCAAACACGAAGCCTTGAGTTCTGTTTGTGGAG
Organism: Apodemus agrarius; assembly: GCA_964023405.1. Taxonomy (NCBI): domain Eukaryota; kingdom Metazoa; phylum Chordata; class Mammalia; order Rodentia; family Muridae; genus Apodemus; species Apodemus agrarius. The sequence continues at coordinate 119,305,762 of OZ030008.1, read as the reverse complement.
ATGACCCCTCCTTGGGGAGCACAGGTCTGCTCCACTCTATCAGGGAATTATGTCATCAGAGCCTGTTATGCATCTTGGACTCACAGACTGCAGGATGTATGGCATTGGTTGGAGCTGTTGTTCCCCAGCAACAGCTAATGGGACCACTTGAGGTCACCCTCGGCCCTGGGGACAGAGGCAATGCTCTGTGGTCTGCCCCAAATGAGCCATAGCCTGGCTGCTTCTCCAGGGGATACTTGGAAGACTAGGCTCTGTGCATTTTTCATCTCAGGGTTCACTTTTAGGAAAGCCAGTCTCAGCTGCTGGCCTGGACTCTTCAGGGCCTTCTTGACTGTTACTTTTTAAATGACTTGTTCTCAGTTACAAATTTTCTGTTTTTATGTTTAAATTTACAGAGGACATTTAGCAAGAAGTCTATATAGTTGACGATGTCTTGCTTTTATTGGTTTATTTTTATTCCAAGACAGTCTTATTTTGTATTCAGGCTAGCCTAGAACTCATAATTCTATCTCAGCCTCTTGAATTCTTGGATTAGAACTATGCCCTAGATACCTAGAAGTATCTAACAGAGAAGACTACTTGGACATGGGTTTGACCCAGTAGAAAGTCTTTATTAGCCTGCTGGTGTTCAGAATACTAATACAGACCTAAGCCTTCCGCATGGTGAGCTTTTAAGCACAAAAACACATATCCTGGGCCAACACACTCCAGTTAAAAAGAACAGTTCAACAGAAGCAGAATTATAGAAACCAACGAACATGTTTAGTACATTTGGGTACCTTTCCAGAACTATGGTCTTTGAGGGATTGGGCCTTTGGTTTCCTTTTGGCAGGTGGGGATGCCTATGTGCTGGATTCCAAGGTCTGGATGGTGCTTCCATGGTGGTGTCGGTTGTGCTAAGGTCTGTTACAGTGATGTACTTATTTTCCTCCTCCTTTTCTTCATCTTGAAGTCCTTTGGGAGAAGTTTGTTAGATGCTTAAGACATAAAAATGATCTTCCAAAAGATATTGGTGGTGTCTTCTCTCCTTTGATTTACATAGTATGTGTAAGGTTTTATTTAGGGCAGAATTATCTAGGACACAGTCCCTGGAGTTTGCATTCTGCTGAATAAAAAGATTTTTGTAGTGAGTTTTTAAGAACACTTGATAATTACCCGTGAGAGCATGAAAACACACACACACACACACACACACACACACACACACACACACCGTGTCTGTGGTTGAACATGAACTTGGCTGAGACCCTTGGTGGTCTGCCCACTATGCCTGCCACTTGCAGCCACACTTCATGTACCACAAAGGACTCTCATCCCTCAGGAACCGTAATCCCTAATAAACTCTTTCTGCTGTAAATTGTCTTGACCGTGTGGTTTTCTCACAGCAACAGAAAAGTAACTAGTGGGAAGGGGGGTAGCTATAAAGAGGAAGGCAAGCATCCAGAGAGCGAGTGATAAGAGACAGTATCTGGCGCCATTACGGTAATAATACATTGTATGGAGTTATTAAACGTAGGCCTTTTTTTTTTTTTACTTCAAGTGTTAACATATTGAGGTCCATAAGATGACCACAGTGAACAAAGTTACCTCTCGTCCTGTGGTCTGAGCCTGACCACTTGAGTTCTAATTCCTACTCAAACATGAAGTTGTAAGATGGACAGGGCATACTCAATGAAATTGTGCTTCTGGAATATAATACCTTTCTTTTGTACTATATGGATTATACATCCTTTATAGCTTTTATAGCTATAGGGAAACCATTTGACCCCGTGTCCCATGTTCTGCCAGCATGCGTGATTCTTGACTGTCTAACTCCTTCTTCTTCCTCTAGCTGTGTTGGATTCCTTTCAGGGGCAGAGACTTTTCAACCCCTTTGTTTGCGTCTTCTGTCAGCTTCCTTCAATGGAAGTTTCTTGTACTTAGCAGTATCTGGAACACATCTTTTGATATAATCAAATCGTAGGAGTCTTGTTATAGTAGGGAGTTTACACTTGTCATGCTAAGTAACATGGATAACACCTAGGAAGTGCACACCTGAGATGTTCCAGGGCCCCAGAAATGTCTCCTGCCTCTGTCTTGTCGACCCAGAGGCTCCAAAGCCTCCAGCCTCAAAGGGAAACTACGGAAAATCACCTCAATCTGTCCCCTCCAGGGGTATGTCAGTTTATGGCATCTTCAGGATAGAACACTTAGGAAAGACTGGGTGTGGCCCTAAATTCAATGTCTGGGATTCCTGGAGGACTGTCTCCTGCTCCCCTCATTTTAGTCTATGTGATCTCCATCCCTGGTTGCCTTTACTGTATGTCTTTCCCCGTATGTTTCTGTCAGTTCCACTGGTTGGAGAAACAACTCTAAAATGGAAGGAGGAGCTAAGAGTTTCAAGACCTCAGCTGGCCCAGGACAATCTGAGGTAGCAGACAGCCAGGATGTCACAGAGACACCCCTGTCTCAAAAAACAATCAACAAACAAACAGACAAGCAAACAACCAGAAACATCTCAATGTAGTGTGACTTAGAACTTAAAGAAATACTCACTCGTGTCATGTAACTGTGCTTCTGCGCGCAGACCATGGACACACGCATCAGGACTCTGGCTCTGCTTTGAAGGCTTTGGGGTAACAGAATATTAGGATGGTGTTCGCATCAGTTTTGTCCATCAGCCACTAGATGGAAGCATTTTGCTTCTTTTGAGCTTTAAAGCGCCTCTCGGAAATTGCTGACCTATACCGGTTCCTTTGAAAGTGTTTAGGCATCCTCAGTGAAATCTGCCATTCTTTGATCTTAGTAAGAGGAAGGAAATGTTCTGTGCGATTACCTTTCCACATTCTGAGTAGAAAATTAGATAGCCTTGCCTAGTCGTTAGTCTATGTGGCTGGGAAGTTGTCAGAACAGTGAAACTAAATAACATTTAGACGGCTGGAACCACCGGTGAAGATCTGCGCTAATTCCACCTGTCGGACTAGCGGCACTTGTCTCAGTTACTTTTCTATTGCCATGAAGAGACATCATGACCAAAGCAAGCTTCACGAAGGAAAGCATTTAGAGGCTTGCTTATGGTATTGGATGGTTAGTCCATGATCCACACTGTGGGAAACAGACAAGCATGTCACTGGAGCAGAAGCTGAGACTATAATATCTTGATCTGCAGGCAGTAGACAGACAGACAGAACCAGAGAGAAAGAGAGAGGGAGGGAGAGAGAAGAGACAGAGACAGAGAGAGGGAGACAGACAGACACACACACACACACACACAGAGAGAGAGAGAGAGAGAGAGAGAGAGAGAGAGAGAGAGAGAGAGAGCTTCAGCCAGGACCTTCCTCAAGCCCACCTCTAGTGACACACCTCATTCCATAAGGCCACACTTCCTAATCATTTCCAAACACCAAACAGTCCCACTAACTGGGGACAAAACAGTTAAATACATGAGCCTCTGGGGCTGTTACCCATTCAAATCACCATATTCTCCCTTTGAACAGTATTGCACACAAACATGTAAACACATGCCAATGCAGTGCACATCCCTCTGTTGTGTTTATAAAGAGATGAGAGAAGGAATATGTTTTGGTGGATATGTAGTCAGGTGTGAGGGTTCCAAGGGCCCGTGATGAGGTATCCCTTTCCCCTGAGGGACCAGCCACACAGAATAGTATAGAAGAGAGTTTATTCAAGGCATGAGGAGGGGAGCTGAGAGGGTAGTAGAGACAGAGAAAGGAAGAGAAAGGAAGAGAGAGAGAGAGAGAGAGAGAGAGAGAGAGAGAGAGAGAGAGACAGAGACAGAGACAGAGACAGAGACAGAGATAGAGACAGAGACAGAGACAGAGAGAAAGAAGAAGAGGAAGAGGAAGAGGAAGAGGAAAAGGAAGAGGAGAGGAGAGGAGAGGAGAGGAGAGGAGAGGAGAGGAGAGGAGAGAAGAGAAGAGAAGAGAAGAGAAGAGAAGAGAAGAGAAGAGAAGAGAAGAGAAGAGAAGAGAAGAGAAGAGGCAGGCCATGAGCATGGGGGGGAATGGGGAGAGGGGGGAAGGGTCAAGAGGTCAGAGTGGGGAGCAAGAAGGCAAAAGAGAAGGAAGGAGGGGGTGGACGAGGAGCCCCTTTTATGGTGAGCCAGGCACACCTGGCTGTTGCCAGGTCCCTTTGGGGTGGAGCTTAGACACACTGCTAACACCTTCCGTGGGTGCAGTCTGCCTGCAGACCCCACTGTAGCAGCTGCCCTTCCTGGCCATCCCCTTTCCACCGTCTTTCGTTACCGTGTGTATAGCTTTAATCTTAATGCGGTTTTGTGTGCTTGCTATGTGTGTCTCTCTCATCAGTTTACTCTCAAGCCCAATGAGGATGGTGCCTACATTTTACATTTCTCTTTTGTCTCCTACTGTAGTCAAGAGATGGGAAGGGGGAAAAAAAGGCTCAACAAAAACTTCCTGAACCCAACGCAGTATGAAACAATACTGCAGAGACAGGCCAGTTGCAAAGTTAATTGGCGAATTTCCTGACGGCCTCCGGGAATGCCTATAATTTTGTAGGCAGACAATCCTATTTCCCTCCCTAGGGTCCACTGCCACTCTGTCCCTAGTCCAGTTTTCCTGCTTTACATCTTGGTTCATCAGGGCCTATTAGGGAACTAATGAAAACTAGTGTCCCGATGGAGCCGCATGTTTCCCTATACGTGTCTAAAGCAGTGCTCACATATCTATAGAATGCATGCTGCTTATCGGTATCCTGTTTCCCAGCATCCTCTCAGCAATGCATGCTATTATTTGCTGAATTCCTGCTTCCCTCATAGGCTTCAAACAGACTTGTTTTGGATTGCTTTCCTTTCTCTATTTAGACAACCTCTTGCTATGCTGCCCACCCTGACCTGGAACTCACAGTCCTCAGTGCTGGCATTACAGGTGTTCACCACCTTGTCTGGCTTGAATATCTACCTTGTTCACTGTGTTAGGTATCCTGCTTCTAACCGAGCTATGCTCCTAGAACATAACCTATATACGCATAAGGACCAACATAGGGTACCGCACCTTACTCACCTTATTCGATGTGAATGTTGCTTCTTTGCCATTGGTTAAGTTGAAAGCTCATAATCCCCCAACAATTCCAACCCTACCATCCAGAAGCTGAGCCCATCCACATCTTGTTTCTTTGATTTGGCCAATTACAGTTTCTAGGATCCGCTGAGACTTTTATATTACACAGTTACGATCCGAGAGCAAGTTCCATTCTGGGGATGTTTATTTAACCGCAATTTTAAAACTACTTTGTGAACGATTTCTAGTTGTTCCATAAGAAGACTAGTTTTAATGATAGCTGTTTAAAGTCAGTACATTCCATGTCACATAAGGCAAAGGTTTTTCTTTAGCAAACACACCACCATAGCTGCTCGCAAAGCACTATATAGTCTGAAGAACTGGTAGTCAGAGAACTAGCTCGGAATCAACGTGTCCCAGAGGAGTGAGCACAGTACTCCTCTCATAAAGATGCAGGAGCAGTGGATGGAGGGCAAGCCCAGCAGAGAGAAAAAGGACACATTTATCGTTCCACTTTAGTCACACACACGATGAAGTCGGTCGTGCAGGTCTATTTGCAGAGACAGGCAACGCCCCTGTGTGCGCTTCAGGCATTTGTTGAGTTTCTAAAGCCGAAAATATTGGAATTCAACCTTTTAAATTAAAAAAAAAATGTGTACAGAAGCATATTGTTGTAGATCATGAACACAGACTAGGGTAAAGATATACGGGGGAGCGATGCTTGCCTGTCAGGAACAAGGCCCTGGGCTCAGTAGTTAGCACAAGAAGAATGGGGGATTATCAAAATCTTAATTTAAAACCCACGAGGTTCTATCATTTTCTGTTTTTGAAGAGGCATTACATTTTCTCGGAGATCTCAAACCTAATTACGTTTACTATTCTGTTTCTAATCAGATATTTAAATGTTCAGCATGGCTGTAACTCACTTACTGTGCTGTTGAGAGAGAACAGACTAGTTACTGACATTAAGTGAACTTTCTTCGTCTTAACCGTGAGTCATGTTGACATATTTGTGCTGCACATGGAGGCTCTCTTTTTATCCCATGTCTACTAGCTATATCTAATACGTTATTTCTGTTTTCATGTTCACATCATTAACACAGGTGACAATGCTCTATATTAGTGACTGGCAGCTTTCTCTGGACTTGGAATTGTAAGGTGTTTTTACATTTATATAATTCTGTCTGTATAGCATGCATTTATAAAATTCTGACTATATTCAGTAAGAAGATTATTTAAACATGCTCTTATTTGTACACTGATGAGCTCAGATTTTCCTGAAGTCTTTCTATTTTGATTAAGACCCAGAGGTGCATGCATTTAAAATAACAAAAACATAGCTACGCATAGCAAAAGGTTGAGACTTGCTAAGATGAAAGCCAGATCTAGTTGCTTAAAAAAGAAAAGCATGTAGGAAGAGTGTATAATTTCCCTACTATCTTTGGGCTTGGAGAAATGCCCAGGTTAGTGACAAAGGAAACTTTGGGAAGAGACTCTAAATCTACCACACTGTAAGAGAGAAAATGGAAACTCAGATGGATGGCTTCATTTAAAAGCACAGCCAGGAAGAATCTCGGCGAGCTCAAGACATAATAGTAGGATTTCGATTGATTTTCTTTTTGTCTAATTGAAATATTACTATGATTTACCAGTTTAAATTATTTTGCCCTAAGCAGCAAGGCAGCTGTGAGGCATTAGCTACAGTCAGTCACCACGGGCTGCTTTTTGGCCGATTTTTCTCATCTTGCAGTCATCAGGCCTTGAGACCCATTGCCCAGCATTTGCCCATTTCAAACGATTTTATTTTTATTTTACTTTTATGAATTTTTTATTGAATTCTTGGCGAGTTTCACGTCATGCCCTCTCGTCCTGCTCATCTCCCCGTCACCTCATGTCTACCCTTCGCCCTTGCAGTCTCACCCCCAACATGAAAACAACAACAATAACAACAGACAAGACGAAAGCAGAGAGAACATCTCAGAGTGGAAGCTGTCGTATCCCGCAGTATATCCCCCTATCCACACATCGTCACTTGGAAATGTTCACTGCAATGAGTCGCTGGTCCGGTTCAAGGTCTCTGGCTTTTGAGACACCATCCATAGCGAATCCAAACTGAGCTATCCTGTGGTTGCTCTGTGTCTTGGAGATTCTGCAGCTTTGGATCAGCAGGACTGGCCCTTTTACTTATTTGCAGACGATATAGATGTTGGGGTGGGCCAACTCAGAGCCCTGGATCTGGGCCGGTGTGGTAGCTGAGCTGATCAGTGAGCCGGCTCTCCCTTTTCTGCACACCGGGGCAAGCTCTCCAGCGCTACTCAAGCTAAGCCACCCAGCGCTGCACTGGCAGGAGGCAGGATCAGTTCTCCTGCTCTCACACCCTCTGGGCTGGCTTGCCTGTGACTTCACCACTAAGGACAGCTCCACTGTGTTGTTCAGATGAGGTACAGGGCTCAACCTTCTACAGCTCATCTGCTCTCAAGACCCCACAGCCAGCTCTCCCGACTGCCTCAGGCAGTAAGGGATGATGCAGGAAGAGCGTCACTCCTGCTCCTACACTAGCTCATGTACATTGTGCAGATGAGCGGCAGAAGCTGCGGTCTCTTGCTCTTGCCCTCTGGGCTGACTCAGCTTCGACCTCTCCAGCAGGTGAGAGGCAGGGCCAGCTCACCCCTTTTGATGACTGTCTCCCGACTGCCTCAGGTGGCAAGGGAAAAGAGGGCAGAGGCCAATCCCCACCCCCTCACGCCCGCAGGACTGGCTCACCCATGGTCCCGTCACTAAGGGCCAGTTAAACTGCGCTGTCCAGGTGATATGCGGGGCCTGCTTTCTTGAGTGCTGCAGTCAGAGAGCTGCAGGTCTCTCCTTTGCTCATAACCCTGTAGGCAGCTTTCCCAGCGGCCCGAGGAGGTGGGTATTAACTCTGCACCCACGTCATCCCACAACAGGGTCAGCGCTGTGGGAAATATTTAAAAAAAGATCTACAAGTTCCTGTACTGCCATCAGCAACTCTCTCCGTCCTGGTGCGGTCCTGATAACTCTCTGGCGCTTCTCGCCAGCCCCATGCAACAACCATCCACCCCGTGGTAGAAAGAAAACTCTAGAAGCTTATAATTCACGAGTCAGATTTATGTATCAATAAGTTCTCAATTTACAAGATACCAATTCAATAATTTCAGAACCAATTGATGATGATATAGCTGCCCACCTAGATTAAATAAATTATCCCAATTATTCTAACCTTTATGATATCATAACTACCCGTGGCTATTTAAAGCCACGCTGGTTCAGGTTCTTCTTCCTGTCTGTCTGCCTCCATCTTGGCCTTCTCTCTTTTCCCCAGAGCCATCTCTGCAACTCTTAGATCCACCTCTCTTCTCCCTGTCCAATCACAGGCTTCCTGCTGCACTAATATTTTAATGTGATTGGACAGGGAAAATCCTGTCACTGGTCAGCTCTCCAACGCTCACGCCTTTGGGCCAGTTTATGGAGACAGCCACCAGAACCAGTTCCACTGTGCTGCCTGGGGGAGAGATGGGGCCAGCTCTCCAGAGCACTGCAGCCGGTGAGGGGCAGGGCCAGTTTTACACAGCCCCTAGACATCCACACGCTCCCTGGAGGCTGCCTTGACCAGGGATGTCTACTGAGCCATGGACATTGATACAGACCCTTGCCATTGTGTAGGCAAGGGCTCAGAGATTGCCCTCAGTGGCAGATCAGGTTGGAACCCCAGTAGGGCTGGGCACTCACAACAGGCTACGTCTCTCCACCCTCAGGTATTCACTTCCATCTCTCTTCATAAGGCTTAAGCTATCCCACTCTCCTTTTCTCCCATCGGACTGCCACAAACACTGCACTGTGGTGGCTCCCACTGCAAGATGGCTGCGTGCCTGACGGGCCCTTACATTGGCACCCTCCGTCTGTGCCACTTGAAGAGGCGGCAAGCTGGTGTCTGAGGCCCACCTGTGCCATTTGCTGGAGGGCAGGTCTGCGGGTGGCATGGCGGTCCACAGGTGTCTCTGTCTTCCTCCTCCAGGGCTGCAGTGCCTGGATTTGATTTGATTTTGATTTTGATTTGTCCTGGGCATAAAACCATAAGACAACTTTGGCCACCAAGCGTGTCATCAAGCTAGGATGGTCAAAGGACTGCCATCTGCTCTGCCCCTTAAATAAAGAAAACGCCACAAAAGGGGTCTCTTAGTCCATTGCCAGGGGGTAATTGTTTTTATTTTTAATTATGCATAGTGTGTGTGTGTGTGTGTGTGTGTGTGTGTGTGTGAGAGAGAGAGAGAGAGAGAGAGAGAGGAGGTGCAGGTGCTCTACGAGAACAGAGGAGGGTTCCAGATCTCCTGGAGGCGGAGTTACAGTCAGCTGTGGGACCCTAAGGGTACGTTAGGAACTGAAGTGGGGTCCTCTGGAAAAGCACCCAGCGCTTTCACCACCAATCGCCTCTACATCCCTCTTTATCCTATTTTGAAACACAGTTTCTCTCAGATTCAACCTTTCTAGTATTCTCATCCGGATGGTGTCTTGAATCTAGTGCATTGTTTCTCGTTGAAAGCACTCACCCAGGCTCTGGAGATCTGGATGCTCAGGCCTGAGGTGGGGGGCTTCTCACAAGTTCCTAGCAGTGATGATGCCTTTCTGTGGGGAGCAGGGACACAGGGGCAACAGCTTCTAAAATCACACACACCAAGAGCTCTTTTTACCACCCTACTTTAATAAGGGTTTTCCTTGGCAGGAAACCACCAGGAAGCGGACAAGTCTAGTTTAAAGCCCAAATCAAATCATTTTCTGAAGAGAGAATCTCTTGTACTGAATGGAAGCTTCGCCCGTCAATTAAAAGCTGATTGGCCAATGAACTGAGGCAGGAAACAGGAGGTGGGAGTTTCTGCAGAGAGAACTCAGGGACAGAGTCATGCTTAAAGTATTCAACCAGAACTCTGAGGGAGCTGGGCACATGAAACCGAAGGAGAGGTAACTGGCCACATGGCATGGTTCAGACTAGTTTAAACCAGATAACTGAGCCATGAGGTAGCTGAACGGGGCCAAAGCTATTGGCCCAGGCACTTATTAATATATAAGAAGTCTCAGAATTGCTATTTTGTAGAACTTGTTTACAATTTGCTGCCCTTTACCTGAAATAACTTTCTCATATTAATTCTGAAATAGGTTTATGAACTTGTTTTTTATGCCCCTCCTTGTAATAATGATGAGTTTTTAAAGTAAAAGTCAGTCAAAGTTATTTCTTTCTCTGTAAAAGTGTGTTTCGCCAGTGAGTGTGGCCAGCAGGCACGCTAGCTGTTTCCCTGCTACTTTTCCACGTGTAATTAGGAAGAAAAGATGGAACACGGAGGAGCCTGGGCACTCACAAGTGGGTAGTGGAGAGGCACAGATGCTTATGTTTGTATGAAAAAGGTGATGGCCTTAGTCTGGAGCGGTCTGCTGAGCTTCCTTGTTGGGATCAATATTGACTCTGTATCCCTTTGATCTCTCTGGACACTTCAGCACCAGAGCCCATGACTGCAATGTTGTGAATTACCCAAGCTCAGGTATCCTTAGCACTGTATACCCCTGCCTTGTGTTTGTAAACTGACCTGTAGGGTTTCCCAGCTCACACCATTCTATGTCCCAGAGATGAGATGTTCAGCCTCTTCCATTTCTGTGAGGAGCAGTAACTAAGGTTCTCTTCCATTGTTCTCATTAGGTTTACCTACCTGTGTCATACCCACTCTGTAAGAAAATCTACTTTCTACATTCTGAAGTAATTAATATAGAATTAGGGTTATTTGATTGTGGAGGTCATGTAAGGTCAACTGATTACTTGACTCGTGGATGAGGTAACTTCCTTTTATGGAATTTAGTTGACTTGAGCTAATCATATTTAATGGATAAAATCTGACCAATTAAATTTACTAGAACATTATTATCATTTCATCTCTATAGTGTTTTATAGAGTTGTATAAAACGGTCTTAAATTAGTCTCTAACACATCTTTTAAAGGTTATTTCTTTTCTGCATGTGTAGGCAACTTATCTCCAAGTAAATTAATGATTTTTCCCCCCAAACAAAGCATTTTAATTTATTTTTCTATTTCCTCTAAGAATTCCTTTCCTCCCTTTAACCTTCCTTGCCTGTTGCTTACCTTGTTTTCTTTCCCTAGGATTTTGGATTGATTTTGCAGTTCTTGTATTTTTATACTCTCATCTCTATTGATCCAAATGCTGATGGTTTTGCATTTCCCTGAAAATGAAAATACACATTCACATGACCTTCAGGTATAGACCAGCAATGTTTATGAGTTCATCTGTCTTCCCTGAAGCTACATCATTTAGGGTATCTTGTTGGAGACTACGGAGGGCGGGGGCTGAGGATAGCTAAGGAAGTCTTTGTTTTGCAGCAGTGGGTTGATTGGAGTTCAGGTCAAACCTGGACCAACTCCACTGCCTCAGTCCGTTACTCAATCTCATCTTCATGGTGAACTAAAAAACAAAATCGAGGCAGATGTCTTTGCAGGAAGGTTGCCCCTCCATGTCTTAACCTGTCAGGCTCTTTCTTAGGTCGGGATGGTTAGGAAGGAAGACTGTAGACAAGTTCCAGATCTCGCCCTCATAGCACAGCAGCATTGTACACACAGATAGCGGGTTCCACCTGCACTAGTCACCTGATTAGGTTGTCACAGGCTACAAACGCCTTAAACCCTTCTGCCAGCTTGAGAGACCCATGAGGTCGGGGATCTGTAAGGTACATGCATGTGATCCCTGAGAAAGTCAGCACCGGGATGATGCTGTACTCCACAGCCAATGGATGTACATCTCCATCTCAGTGAAGCAGGCTATCTGGCCCAAGTTGTGCAGGATTTCAGCTACCACTCTCCAACTTCCCAGAATTGCATGAGTATCCGACCCTACTAATGCAACTGTACACCAGTGCCTGTCAGAGTGTTGGACTTCACTGTGGTCACAGCTCTGATTCCGTCATACATAATTTTTTTTTTACCCACAGCAACAGCATTGAGGATCAGTGGTCAGTGCAGAGGCCTCCAAGACCTCTTGAGCTACAAAATCTGGGTGATAATGGTGATGATGATGATGATGATGATGATGATGATGATGATGGCAGAGCCATTCCTTCCAAAGGAAAGCTACTCCTATAATTCATTTTCGCTCTTATTTGTTCTTTTTTCTTTCTTGCTCTTGATTGTGGCTTACATTCTCTATTTCTTTGTGACTTGAGGTTGGTATTTCCATTTCTATATTTTGTTCTTCCATTAATATTGACATAAATGCTCATCATGACTTTGAATTATGAGCACAGCATTCTCACATGTTGACTTTGTGATTGTTATTTTTATAAAAAAAAAATCTGAACTTCTGTGTAGCGTTTCTCTTTGTACCAGGTGCTTAGTCGGGAAATTTTCACATTTTCAATTGGCGGATACGCTTTTTCATTCTCCTTAATTTTATTTATATGGGCAGAGAATGTTGGGAATACTTCTACTTTAAGGATATTGAGAATTTCTATTTGACGTAATGTAGAGTCAGTTTATATAAATATATTCTAGTCATTAGATTTTTCTATCGTATTTTATATGTTTGCTTTCTCTTTGTGTGTGTGTGTGTATGTGTGTGTGTGTTCATATGCACACACGTGTCGTGTCACTGTGCATATGTGCAGGAGTTGGTTGTTCTCTACCACACTGGACTTGGGAATCCAACTCAAGCTGTCAGCCTTGGCAGCAAATGCCTTTACCCTGTGAGCCATTTCACCAGTGTGAGCATGTGTAAGTTTGGATGACACATTTACAGTATGCTCATAGGCACTTTCTTATTTGCTGTATAGTAAGTGTTAATATCCTTTCTGGGATTTTTTTTTTTTTTGCTTGCCTTTCTCTGCCTGGGATTGCTGTTCCAAGGACCAAGTTGTTAGTAAGTTTCTGGCCATTTCTTCTGGCATTTCCTGGGGTTTCTGCGGTTTATATTATTTAAAAACACTATTTCCATCATTCATTATATTCGTGATACTTTTTTTATTGTTTTACTTACTGCCTTTTGACTTCATTTACAGCTAGTCCAATTTTAAAATTGTCGGTGCTACCTTGCTGATCCTGGAAGAATCATTTTCCATCATTTCATTTTTATCATGTCTATATTTGATTTAAGGGTGCTTTAGTATATCACCGAGGGCTGGGTCTCTTTCATAAGCATGAAGTATGCCTGCATATTGATGAGCATAACGTGGCCAACTCCCAATGGACATGTTATGTTATGCTGATTGGGTATACTGTCATAGTTGCATTTTGCCAAGTTGCTGCTTACTTGCCTTTTGAAGTAAGAGGCAGCATATCCTGCATGTAGGATGTTTGTGACTTTCCTAGTGATTACCTTTAAAGTAATGCCTGTACTCCATACATAGGACTCTGCCATTCAGCTTGTCCATTTAAACTCTACCACTATACGATGTTCAGTGAGTATATTTCTTTCCTTTCCATTTTGTCTTTTATATTCCAATTTGTCAGTTGTACATTTTTATCTTTGCCAGAGTTATATCAGCTTCATGTTAGTTGTTCATCTTTTCCCCTTCAGCTTCGGATCTATGATTACATATACGTAATGAGTTATGCCTATGCATATCACATATCAATAGTGGAACCGTTGAACATGTATGTTGTCTCTGCTGTTCAGCACCTGCACTGAAATGTCTCAATCTCTGTTAGAAAAAACTCCTCTCTCTCCATCACTGTGGGAGACCCCTTTTGCCCCACACCCTGGAACTGTTGTACATCGAAAGCTGTCTTCTGTCTTTGAAGTTGTGTGCACAGGTAGCATCTGTGTGGTTTACAGGGTCACAGATGGTCTCATGATAGAACAGTGAAGTCCAGCTGTTAAAACGCATAGTGCTCTTGAAAGGGGATCTGGTTTGTTTTCTGCTTCTATTTTTTCCTTTCTCTCTCTCTCTCTCTCTCTCTCTCTCTCTCTCTTTCTCTGTCTTCCTTTTAAAATTTCTAACCTGTCTTACTTTTCATTCCCACTGATGTTTGGAGCATGTGTGCAGCCTGGCTTCGACTGCTGTCTTCTGCAGAAGCCCTAAGATTCCCCAGCCCACTGCCTCTGTTCCCAGCACCAGCACCGGCCTTCCACTTCTCCAGGAGAGGATACTCTGGGGCACTGTGACTCATCTTTGCTCTCAGAGCTGGTCTACTCCTGGGAAGCTTTTCCCTTCTAGGAGTGATTTATTCTCTTCCATTTCCACTCTTATCTATTTTATTTCTAAAAGTTTAGTTGGTAGATCCGTAGTACTTATTTATCACATATTTGTTAACGATGATTAAGTTAGAGTAATTAACATATCTATCACATAGAATGCTTGTTATTTCTTTATGGGAGAACATTTAAGATCTTTTTCCTTTAGGTATTCTGAAATATCCAAGGAATTACTGCTAACTATAGCTACCTTCTTGTTCCATAGAATGCTGCAACTTAGGATTCTTATCTAATGTGTTTTCTTTATTCATGTGCCCAATGGTAAATACTTAGGTTGCTCCACCATCTTGGTGATTAAGAACTCCGCTAAAATAAACGTTCAAGGGCAAACATTCAGGGACAGACATGTCTGTCTCATAATCATTTCCTTTTCTTTGGCTTGCTACCCAGTGGTGGCATTACTGAATCATTGTGTTCCTTTGTTTGTTTAATTTTGCTTTTTGCTTTGTTTTGTCTTAAGGTTGAAATCTCTTGAATTCTAGGCAGTCACCAACAACCTGTGAACTCAACCAGTGACAGACAGCACACTTTTGTGTTAGTTGTGTTGTGGAACACAGAGGGACCATCCTGTAGAGCAGTAATTGAAATGCTCCCTGGCAGAAGCCAAGGAGGACCCATTTTAATCTTAACAATCAATAGGGTTATATTTTTTTTTGTCTAAATTTACTTAGTTGTTGATTCAGTGACCTAGCCTTCCTGTCATTGATAATATATTAGTGAACTTAAATATATAATTTGCTCTATTCATTTGGACAAAATCTGAAAGAAAAATTGATATGAATCTGTTAATGTAAAAAAATGTGGTAAAGATTTTTTTTTTACCTGATAACATAGAGAGTGTGGTTAACTCTTTATTACAGTTAAAAAAGAATACATTATGTAATTAATATTTTAACCTTAAAAAAAGACCATATATGTTAAGATCTCTTCTTGAAGCTACTTGGAAGGATGTCATATAAGAAAATGACACTTGAAAAAATCCAGAGGCTCATGCCAATGATGTGTTGAAGCAAAGCTGGGAGAGAAAAGGATGTATCTGATAAAAGAAACCTTGCCAAATAATTCTGGTGTCTACAGTAGGCGCTTTACTTCTGCTTAATTGTGTAGAGATATGATGACACAAAACAGAAGAACTCAGAGACGATGAGTCAGCATGACTTCTAGGAAATGCGACTTGCCGTGGCTGCCATCTTTTTACAGAACAAAACTTGCTGTGGTGATGGATGTGTTCTGGGTCTGAGCTTTTCTAAGGAAAACTACCAGTGGTAAATGGAATGAGGAGCTGCATTTTAAACTCTTTATCATAATTAAATTATATAGTCAATGTGATTCATGGCTATTATATTAGACACAAAAGAGACATTTGTGGGGCTTAGTTTTGGAGAGAGAAAAGGTTAAGAAGAGTGAGGTGAAAGTAAAGTATGTAATGGATGTTATTATCTATCTATCTATCTATCTATCTATCTATCTTCTTTTTATCTATCTATCTATCTTTTTATCTGTCTATGTATCTATCATCTATCTATCTATCATCTATTATCTATCTATCTATCTATCTATCTATCTATCTATCTATCTATCATCTGTCATATTTTTCCATCTATTTATCTTCTATAAAAGAAGGGGAGAAAGTGACTGCTTTTCAGCTGGAAAAAGAAATGAAGTGCTGCTTCTTACTCTTTGGTAAGCCCAGGTCTATTCTCTTACAAATTGTAAAAGACCTTCATTTGTTGTCTCTGTTACTACATACTGAACTTTGATATATAAATCTGTGTTCACTTCCATTCCCTGATTAACACTTTGTACTTGTTAGATGCATTCATAGAACACTCCTTGACAAATTGAATCTTTTGAGTACCTAGAAGCATACATTCACACTGGCCCAATTATTACATCAGTGCATCTTCATGCTTATTCTACCATAGCCAAAAGCTATGCATAAACTTATTAGCTTTATGTGTGACTCACTGATTTGGAGCGTCGCCTAGAGTTGAGGCTAAGATCTAGAACCCAGACTGACTAAGTTTGACCCTCCCCTACATTCTCCACTTATCAGTTGTGGAACTCTTGGATAGTACATCAGTTTTCCATTTGTGTTGTTATAAATGCTTAAATGGCTCCATGTTTCCCCAGTGCATACCACACTGCTTTGTGGTGTTTGTTGATAAGTTAAATGCAAATGAAGAGTTTAGAAGTTCCCAGTTAATACTAGCATTCATGCCATTTTCCTCACAAGAGTGTGTTTAAATGCCCATCACATGACAGACAGCAGAAAGGCCCATTAGTTAACCAGATTGGTCTATCTGTCTTACACCAAAGGTATTTATCTCAGGGGATTTGACATGATTAAACAGACTTATTTTTTTGTCCTCTGTCAACATCGAGGCTTTCAGTGTGACCTCTATGAATAACTATAAGCAGGAAAGCTGTGGCTCCAGCCTCACAGTCTTGAGATGGATCTGTTTCCAGAGCGTGAATAGGTGCCCAGGTTAGGCTGGTGGAATTCAGTATTCTGTTGCTAAGGATCTAAGCCTCTTCATGGCATCCTATTTTTAGAGTGCTCAAGAGTGAATCAGAGACCTATGATTAATTATTAATGATTATGAAATAACACTGTTGGGTGACAGAAAGTAGAAACTTCTAATACCAGCTGCTTTGAGGATTACTTTTAACAAACACATGAAAGCGTTTCTGAAGTTATATTTACCTCTTCGAACACTGCTTATTTTGAAATATTTTTTCCCTAAGTGTCAATTGTGCCATCCTCTCTCGGAGAGAAAAGACTGGAATGACAAGCTTTGGGAAATGACACCTACTGCTTTTTCTCTATTGCCATGCAGACTAACTTTCTCAAATGAGGAAATGCTTGCTTGACAGCCTGTCAGAATAAAAGAAAACTTTAAACCATTTGCCTTAACAGTACTCTAATGACCTGTAATGTTGGTCATTTAGGTTCTGTTCTCTGAGCTAGGTGGATAAGAAAATTCAGGAAGATTAATTACCAAGCTGTACATGGTCGGCACACAAGTGTAATCTCAGCTCTGGGGGAGAGAGAGAAAACAGGATCCTGAGTGTGATGACCACTTAAGCTATACAGTGAGGCTATGTCTTAATAATCCACTTTGTGTTCAATATTTTAAAGGGGATCATGGATTTTCCTCAAAAAAGACAGCATGTCCCAGGGCAAAAATTGAAAGGACCTTTTAGAATATTTTTTCCCTTTACTTCTATAGTAAATGTCAGAAACAGACTGTGTATTTCAAGATCATTATCCATTGATAGCCATTTTCAGAAAATGCTTATTCACCCACAATCAATCCTAAACATATTTGAAGTGTGTAAAGAGAGTTCAAGGAGACCATTTTAAGAAATTGCCTTAGTGCAATGCTGTTGCATAAGGCATGTCCTTGAGACTTCTTTTGTGTCCTGTTTTCGCTGTCACTATTAGGATGTAATAGCCTGTCGCTATTAGCCCAGGTCTATATAATATAAAGGGTACCCCAGTTATGACAGCCTGTAAAAACATTATGACTGTTGTTCAAAGCTTTGGCCAGAGCAGTGGGAAGTCCAAGTAGGAGTTACTGTTTGGAAAAAACATGATGGGACTTCCAAGGCTACCCTATATACAGAGTCATAAGTTGAATGCAACTAGAAACTAAGACACTAATCAATCATTAAACTAAGACACTAATCCTGATTATGGATGCTATACCGTGACATAAGAGGCTGCTCAGAGCTGAGGATATATGATCAAAGTTTAGTTGGACTGGGAAGGAGAAGGAGGGTGAAGACATTTAGTTGAATGTGTGGATGTATGGACAATGCCTCCATTTCTTTCTGTTTCTCATATATGTATATATAAGACTATATATATATGTATGTTTATATATATATAGTCTTAATCTTCCTATGGTCTTTATCTATCTATCTATCTATCTATCTATCTATCTATCTATCTATCTATCCATCCATCCATCCATCCATCTATCTATCTATCTATCTATCTATCTATCTATGGTCTTAATCTATAGTTCAGGCTAGCATTGTGCTCTTATATAGGCCAGCCTAACTCCCTGGCTGAGACTTGTGTCAATCCTGCCCCAGCTTGCTGAGTCCGAGGATAATAGGCATAAGCAACCATGTGACTTGGACATACCACCATGTCTAGCTTATTACTCTTACTATTTTTTTTTACCTCCTTATTATTCTTTTCTGGTTTGTTAGACAGATTGCATCTTGCCCTGTAGCTAAGGTTGGTCTTGAATGGTGGAAATTCTGTTTTAATTTCTAAACTGCTGCGATTCCAGCATGAGCCACCACGCCTGCCTCTGATTCATGGTTTACCCTTCTCACTTCAACATTCTTCTCTGTAGTGGCTGTGGATGCTCAAATAGAGACTCCATGAATGGTTTTGAAGTCTTTCTTGTTGAGATCTAATTTAGCACACTGTCATACAGTAGGACAGCAGGCCAGAGGTAGATACCAGACATGAGGGAAGGATAGTCAACTAATTCCAGAACACCAAGAACAGTGGGAGTGGATGACTTTACAAATAATCAGTAGAAACCGTCACATCGGAATGCTCTGAACCACAAAAGCTGAAACTCCTATTATCTAAGCCCTCCGATCGCTCACAACAGAAGTCCCCCATGAAGGCCAGCCTCTTCTGTATTCTCTCGATGGCATAATTTCCAGTTTCTTAAGAACTTTACAGTCTGTGCTGCCTTCTGTTATCCCTTGATATCTTTGTGGGGCCATCCATCATTCCTAAGTCTCTTCCATCTTAAGGAACACAATTTCCTTGTGTAATAGTAGCCCAGTCTCTTTTTCTCTGATAGACATTTTGAAAGAGGAGTCTAGAATGTCTGCGTACACTTCTTTAATGATACAGGGTTAGATATTTAGACAAGGTGAGCAGTAGTTCCAGTCTGGGACCCAGTCCCACTTTATCCTCTCAATTTGTACTCACTGAGGTCCATTGTTTCCAAAGTCTATGTCATACAGCTATTCATCTTGAATGGTTTGTGCTATAAACAGCCTTCAGCACAGTGTTGGTGTCTTACTACTCCTCATATAAGTCCCATTCCCTCCTGTCTTTCTAATCTACTGTTTTTCCAAACTTCTAAGACAGCTCCCCCCTGCACTCTCACTTTGGTATCTCCTTGGGCAAAGGTTCTAGGAATTAAACCTACACTTAGTTGATGTTGCCTCAGCTCTGAACATGATTGTTTCTTCCTGTGAGTGATAAGCCTATGCCAGCATCTCACAAGATTTCAAATGTTACATGTTTAAAACTCAACGTGTTCTTTTTCTCAAAATCTCTTCCTCTTGGGTATTTAACAGACTGAGACATCAGGTGCCCATTTTCTCAGCACCTGAGCCATCACAAATGTCCTTAGGTGATTTCCTGCTGTATTCCTGATGCCCCATCAATTATTGTATGAAGCTAATTTTCTTCTTGCTTTAAATCTCCCTGCTCCTCTTTCTACTTCTGTGACTTTTTGTTAAGGGGATCGAAATTTCAGAAAGGTTCTTCTACTGTTCCAGTCCAGTATTCTTTCATGGTACCTGAAACACAACATCTTGGAAATCTTACCTGCACTGCTCGGAGTCATCTCTGTGCGCGTTAATGGCCTGTGAATAACTGCTGACAGACAGTGCTGGACTGAAGTGAAATCCAAGACATCAACTATTGGAATTCGATAGCTGTTTCGGATAACACACCCCACAGTCTGCTGCCCTAGTAGATCTATATGGTGACTTCATTAACTTACTATATAATGACCATGAAATGTTTTGGATCACGCTGTGTTGTGGAAAAGTATTTACTCTATTTTTTTTTAAAGCATAAATGTCCATATGTAACTTCACTGGTTAAACTCTTCTACAACTATCTTTGCCCTTGGGACATAATTTCTAATCGCATTGGCTGTGAAATGCAGTTTCAACCTCAAAAGCCCTAGAACAGGCAGTTGGCACGCAAGCAGGATCAATCCACTTCCTTGAAAGTCTACAGTGTAGGACTAGGGACATTTGCATGTCCTTCTGAAAGGCATTTAGATTCATTTTCAAATGAAAAGAGGGTCAGAAAGGTGGCTCAGAGCTCAAAGCACAGTGGCTGCCTTTTCCAGACCGAGGAACTGAATTCAGTTTCCAGCAACCAAATTGGGGCATCTCAATAATCGTCTATAACTCCAACTTCAGTGAATGAGATGCCTTCCCGGCCTCCACAGTAACACACACACACACACACACACACACACACACACACACACAGAGAGAGAGAGAGAGAGAGAGAGAGAGAGAGAGAGAGAGAGAGAGATTTTGTTTTGATGAAAACAAAAAATTACAATCTTTAAACAGATGAAACTGGGTGTGATTCCTTTTTTTTTTTTCTTCTTTCCTTTGGTTTTTCGAGGCAGAGTTTCTCTGTGTAGCCCTGGCTGTCCTGGAACTCACTCTGTAAACCAGGCTGGCCTTGAACTCAGAAATCCACCTGCCTCTGCCTCCCAGAGTGCTGGGATTACAGGCGTGCACCACCGCCTGGCTGGGTGTGATTCCTAAATAGGCCAATGGAAAGGAAAAACTAGGACTCTTGCAAAGTGACCACTTCCTCAGGGCCCTGCAGTCCTCTCCCCTACCCATTCGGTGGCTTTATGAAAAGGCATGGCTTCTCCCTACCCAAGGGTTAGGAGCAGACATTCTCTGTGTCTGCCTTGTTGTCTTGTCGTGCATAGACGCTATTCCCCGTGAAGGCACGCCTAGCCATTTAGCTTTTGAGTTGTCAGATATAGAGCTTTCCCTCTCTCTCAACCTGCCCACTCTTTCTGTTCACCCATTTTTAACCTCTTCCATTCTGTCAGTCTTTATTAAGCATCAACTTTTCCTCAGGAAGCCCCACTGGCTCATAGGCCCTGAGCTTCTAAACGGAACCAGCTGGCTAATGAACACAGGGACACGACCAAAGAAATGAAAAGTAATGTTTGGGTACGAAGTGAAAATGATGAGAATTCTCTTAACGACAGAAGGGTCAGGATGGTAGGAAGTTTGCAGGTAGGAAAAAAAAATCTTCCCTTATTCTGAGATTATGGTGAGCGGTTCAAAGACCAACGCCTAGCATGTGAACTATCTGAATAGCTATTGGTAAATCACCCGCAGAAGTATGATTACAGAACCAGGAGATCACTTAACAGCTCCAAGGCCCAGGATAGAATGAAAACAAAACAAGCAACAGGAAGTTAAAGATTAGCATATTTGAAGGCCACGCTAGAAAAACTGTCTCAGAACAGAAATTTTCCTTTCACATTTCTGTGTTATGCAATCCAGAAAAGGAGAGCATTTCTTCAATTTCTATTTTGTTCCTGGATCCTAGGAAGAGGTCTGTGATGTCTGTAATGTCATGGGGGAAGAGGGGGGGGGCTGGCACAGCTAACATGGAAATGCGCGTGCACAAAGTGAGGTTTGATCCTTGCTTGATTTATTACCGCTCTCTAGCTGTCCAAGGTGGAACCTTAATGAGCCAATTAAATCTTACTTCCTTGTCTTTTCTATTTCTAAAAATACTCTTGAGCTGTCTTCGGAGGTGGAAAATAACTCCCGTCTATTTGTAACAAGACATGAAAATATTATTTAATAGAAGCTCGTCTGCACAGTGATTGAGTCAGAGCACAGCCAGATTCCTGGAATCTGCGGGTAAGGCCAGAGTCTACTGTCTTCCCTCCATTTTCAATGAGTTTAAAGCTAGGATTTTCTATAGTGTTATTCTCCATCTTTGCACAAGAGGGCAGCAGAAAGGCAGAGATGGCCCCCCCAGAGAAGCAGATCTGAGCCTCCTAAAGCTTTAATTTTGGGCGTAGTGTTTTCAAAACCATGCTTCAAAAATTAAATCACACTGGATCCTTTTAAAATAACCCCAGTCAGTCCATCGCCAAAAGAAAAAAAAAAATCAGATCTTCTTATAGGTGTTTGTGTTTCAATTCAGAGTTTGTCAGGCCTGTCTGCTTTGCCCAGATTATGTTTCCTGATTTTCCTTGGGGGTGGGGTGGGGGTGGGAGGAGGGGCTGTCACAGTTTGTCAAATGAGTACTTAGGAATCACTCCATTACGTTTATTTTCTAGCTCTTTAAAGAGAGCCATTCTGAGCATAGTCCAAGTAAAATGCTTCATTTTGATCCACAGGAAGGAATCAAGCTTTTATTATATACAATTTGTATAACAGATCGATGAAATAACATTCTATATTTTGGGGTTATATCTTAGGATGCAATAAAAAAAAACTTGTTAATTTGAATATCGTGGAGAAGATGTGTTTTGGCACAGCAAAGGCTGCAGGCTCTGCACAACTCAGGCTGCAGGCTTCCCTTCCCTTGCGGGCCTTTGTTCTCTCACCCTTAAATCCCCCAAGCCCTGCCCCCATCAGCCTCCAGATCACTTTTCAGCCCCACCTACTCTTTTGCAGGAGGAATATCCCAAGCCACTCAGATCCCAGAGTGGAGGAAGCACCTCCACCCTGGCGTCCCGATGCCTGTAGGTTTTTCTGGTCATTCCCTGATTCTCTTCTCTAGGGCATATTGGAAGTAAATGTTTCTATGGAAACTATGCTCTCGGTTTTATTATCTCCAGCACCTAGTATTAGCTACTCAGTAAAGACCCAAATAAGACAAAAAGGATCAGTACTTAGAATCATTTTCAGTGATCCGAGTAGGAAGTAGGGAATAGGAACAGATTAAAAAAAAAAAAAAAACAAAACAAACCTGTGAAGAGGTTAAAGGATTTGTTACCCTGCCCGTTTTAATAGTCGGGTGGGAGTTAACCATTTTAGGTCAAAGCAAAAATAATCTCTCGGGGCACATCTCACATCTCAGAGACTTGGGTAAGACGAGTAGACCTCGGGTCAGTGGTTAGTGGGGGACTGCGTGGGGGGTCAGCAATGGAACTCCATGCTGATGGGAGCTCGAGGCTTAAAACACATAGATTTGAATAGTGCTAAGAGCAGAGGGCATGGACACAGCGTATCTGTTGCAAAAACAAACGGAACATAGACCTTGGAGGGATCTTAGCAGAACTCCTCAGTGGAAGCTTTCTGGTTGTTAAGGTGATTCTCTCAAGGGCATCTACGTGTGCTGGAGGTCACTGCTGCATGCAGCACAGTAGGGAGAGGGGGAGCCGTTTCTAGAGAAGACTCAGCTTGCTGCTAGCCTTCTTAGCATCTTGTTGCTAGGCAACGGCTCCTCTGCGAAAGCTCATCTCTTTTAAAGATGGAGTTGGGTCTTGCTGAGGGAAATATAGTTTGTATAAAATTGAACCATATGCAAACACCATTTAGTTCCAGTCCTTAAAACCGCTTTCTCCTCTAAGGAAGAGAGATAATTTTTACTTAAAACCTATTACTTAGCAACCATGTGCTAAAGCCTCCCCCACCCAACCCCCCTCCCCCGCCTGCAAATAAATATACTTCCTTTTTAATCTTATTGATTTATTTTTACCTCCCTACCCATATGCCTTTCCAAACTGATTTAATGAGATTCTGGAGGGCATTGTTTGTGATAGTATTTCCCTAGACTGCTGAATTAATTTCCATTTGAAAAATTACATAGGATTTGCAACTTCCAGCCAGCACAGAGGCTTTTGCTCTAAGAGCAAGCTATGTTACATAATGAAAACTGCAGTGGGCTGTCAATGTGAAGGAGTAACATGTTAAGAACGTAATTTTAAAAATCAAGTGGTAGAAAACTTTTACTATTTGTATGTATTTGAAAATCTAGAGAGTACCTGCTAGACCTTAAAATTTCAAAAATCAACAAAGATTCGTTATTGATTTCAGAAATACAGATTATCCTTAGGCTCTAAGAAGAGTTTTTCCACATTAACATTTTACCATCTTAAAGTGGTGGCCAGTTCAGAGCCAAATTTGCAATTTGCCTTGATTTTCTTGTCACAGACCTTTTTTGGGAGTCAATGACCAAGTGCTTTCTTCCCCCCCCCTTCTTTTGTTTAAGTTCTGAAAAGCTTCAGTGATAGCGTATCTTGCAATTGTTTTTATACAAAGCTTTAAATTCTCTACCAATTATTATTTTGTGATTTACATGGCAAAACCTTGTGCTCAGTACAAAGCATTTCTTGAGTTTGATTCTGCAAGCCTGACACACGGTTGAGAACCAACAGCAATCATTTGATTAGAAACTGCCGACATCCTGATTGCTTGCATACTTTTAGTGATGCTAAGATGGTGTTCATTGGAAAGGCCCCCTAAGGGCAATGTGATGCAGTGTAGAAGGGTGAAGAATGGGGTTGGAAAGCTTCAAGCTTGAAGACAGGGATAGAAGAGAGGTGGGAGGGGGCGGGAAAGGGAGGGAAATCAACCAAAATTAACAATATATAAAGAGAAGCCATAAGAAAATCTGACAATGGCTAATGAAAGAGCCAGTTTTAGAAGAGGTGCTCTATGTATTAGATAAGTGTACTTGCATGTGCTGTAGTTTATTATAAAATAATCCCAGTGCCAGGAGTAGGCTACCGCCCTATAAACTGAGATTCCCTAAGATCCCACAGACAGATCATACCACTGCTGGTTGTTCACCAGAAGTAGTTGTTAAGGCCCTGTTCTGAAAGATACCATATGATCTGGTCACTGGACATAGAGAGATCAAGATGGCACTGCTGCTTTCTGCTTCTAAGCCCTCATGGTGCCAGGAATTGCTAGGCAGGCAGCTGAGAGAAATTGTTATGAATAACCTTACTCAGTACATGGATACTGATTGGTTGGTCAGGATGTGGCCACTGCTGCAGCAATGCTGGTGCACTATGAGGGTAACCAGATATTTTGGGTTGGTTTTGAGGCTGACTATACAGGAGGGAATTCATACCTTGTACCGTAAAACCTAGTCAAAAGACTATGGCTGGGGAGGTTGTGAAAGCCCTAGTGGGGAAGCTACTTTCATTGCTTGGCTAAAAGGATGTGATGTGCTGATCAGATTGCCTTTCTAGATAACTGTGTCTAGAGCCATAGAACAGTGCTGTTTGCCAGCTTTGGTCAGAAAAGCTTCTTCTTACTGTGACCAGCAGAAATTGCAAAGGAGCAGGTCAACATGCTGACAAAAAGTGACTCTGGAATGAGCAGTCATAAATGGGATATCTGTATCACCCTCTCCAGGAAACTTGTAGAAGGAGGAGGAGAAAGAATGTAACAGTTGGAGGAAGGATGGGAGTATAGAATGCTGACTTCAGAGTATATTATGGTTATTGCATTCTTGGACTCAGAGACCAAGATTACCTGCACAAGATTGTGCTCCTCTTCATCTTGTCATTGCACAGAAGGTGCTCACAGAGCCCCACTACTCTTTGAAGATTTGTGTGAAGTTATTGGCTAATGGGAGAATGTGGTGATTTGAATATGCTTGGCCCATTAGGAAGTGTGGCCTTGTTGGAGGAAGTGTTTTACTCTGTAGGTAGGATTTGAGGTCCTAAGCTCAAGCTTCACCAAGTGTGGGAGAGACTCTCCTTCTGGCTGCCTTTGGATCAAGATGGAGAACACTCAGCAACTTCTAGAGCACCAAGCATGCTGCCATGCTTCCCCCTATGATGACAATGGGCTGAGCCTTTGAAACCAGAAGCCAGACCCGATTAAATGTTTTCTTTTAAAAGAACTGCCTTGATCCTGGCGTATCTTTGTAGCAATGAAAGGCTAAACAAGACAGAGAGACATTTTCTTCAGTGTTGTAGCCACTGGTAAGTTGCCCACGGTCCTGTCACAAGCCCTCATCTATGTTCCTGTAGTCAGCCCCAGTGAAAATCATGTGTCATTTAAAAGAATGAGTATAGATGAGGGGTTGATTGGAGATCAGGAGTGAGTGGGGGAACAAGAGGATAACGGGTTAGGTATAGTTCGCTGGAGCATGGTCAAACTCCCAGTGGCCAGCCTCTGTAAGAAAACTGAGCCCTTTCTGAAGTGGAAATTTCTGGCTATGTCATGTGATGTGGACTCACATGGTATTATACTGAGGCAAGACTCGTGGGAGGTCGCGTGATGTTTGAAGAGAGTATAAATAGGAATCAATGGACAGTGGCAGGGCTTGCGTATCTAGCTGTCCACTGCTTATTGATCCTGAGTCTTTGTCTTCCATGATTTTCATTTCCTTGAGAGAGGCATAGCAGAGAACTTCTGGTATCCCAGCTGGTCCTGGCCACTCTCACTGAGACTCATGCCTGGTAGTTTCTGCTGGATCATTCTACTGCTGCTGGTTTCTGTTTGGTATCCTGACACTACTGAACTAGACTGCTGGTATCCTGGCAAACAGATTGGAATTGCCCCAAGGAACTACTTGTAAACAGGTCCACATCCCCTTGTCCTATTTACTATCTTTTCTTCCCCATCTTTGGACAGTGGCCTAGGAGGAGGATGAAACACTTGAGGACCCTTATTAAAAAGTAGATTTTAAAAAGTCTAAGCCTACACTTTCCCCATGCCCATCACTGTCAGAAGCCATCAACTACGAAGAGTTACACTTCAGCGTCCCTGTCACGAGTTTTAAATTTTCTTCAATGGCTTCCTGTCTAGGCATATAGACATATTTTCTTTTTTGTTTTTCTTTTTTTCTTTCTCCTTCATTTCCCTTTTTACTATAATAGGTGAAAAATTAGTCTTCATACAGAAAAATGATGATGGTCTTGAGAAGACATTTATAGCACAGAGGCCCTGGCCAGAACATCTTGTCTTTATGGTAGAGGTGTTTGGTGTGTGCTCAGACCACAACCATTTGTCAGGTTAATTGGGAGACTCCAGCCTTCAGGTCTGAACTATCAGGGAAGTGTGAATCTCTCTCTACATATTAGAACTTGTTTTGACAGAGGGCAGGCAGTCTTTTGGGTGGAAGTGTATTAAGCAGGGAAATGCTTCATTCCTTAAAATTCTTTTACCAATTTCATATTGTGGACTTCTTAGCAACTAGGGAGTTGTTGTAAACTCCCTAGTTTTTCATATTGTGGACTTCTTAGCAACTAGGGAGTTGTTGTAAACAACAATTTCCTTGGACTTTGGTGAATTATGTTTTAAAATGTAAATTTTTATTATTACTCAGGTATGACAAAGATCCCAGATTGGTTGCTAGTTGACATCAAAATGAAGATTCATCCTTCACAGTTCCCACAAGAAGAAGGTGGCAGGGCTAACAAAGGCGCACAGTGAGGGAATAATGAAGGAAGTGAATTTCCTTGTTCTCTGTCTGGGAAAGAAGAGGTAAAGCAGGCCAACCTGGCTAAGAAATGTCAGCGTGGACACTTTCCCTGGGCTCTCAAGACTGGAGGATAGATCGAGTGTCTTGTGTAGTGACAGTCCAGGAAGCAGAAGGGAGTACTGAAGTTAAAGGGTCACCTATGTAAAGGAGGCCAGTGGGTGTGGCCTAGTAACTGGTGAGCCAATGGCTCTTCTGGTGTCAGCAAGATCTCAAATGTCCAGTTATAGGAAATTCAGAAAATTAAAAAGGCACGATTAATCCAAAATCCATTACTCTTGCCAATATTTTTGAACAGTAGATATGAACAGTTCAGCAATTACTCTGTAAAATATATGGGAAAAATAAAATTTAGACAAATCCAATTAAAAGGCACTGGAAATACGCATGATGCACCAGAAACATGATGCTTGTAAAGTTATAAGGAGAATTCTACACACTGTAAAGTACCCTCTCTTTTATTGACTGGTAAGGAAACTAGTCCTGATTTGCTCATAAAAAGAATCGCTTCAACACAAATTACTGTGCTTGACTCCTGCTAAGGCATCAGCCATTTTATGATATGAATAATATCTATTATGACCAAACTGGAATGTATAATTGAAAATAGCAGCACATAATTCAAAAACGTGATGAGCACACACTGGGATTTTCATGGCCGTTTTCTTTTTCCAAGGATGCTGAGCCAAGGTGAGTTTCAAAGTGAGCTCTTATTTCTTAAGCACTCGCCAGCTGGGCAGTTGAGATGTCAAGAAAGAGCATCGTGCAGGGGGAAGAAGCCTGTCAAGTTACAAATGTCTTTTATTTCATCTCCGCAGACTTTAAAACACAATAAGAAAAAAAAAAGGCAAGTGGAAGATGAAAATTTTCATGCAGATATAACAGTATATATTCATAATTAAACTAAGATGTGGGACTATAGAAATGGCTACATTGATATGAGAACCAGGTTTTATTGTTTTACTCTAATTCCCAATTTTCATAAGTTACCTGTCTTCAATGACTTTATTTTTCGTTTTGACATTACTTCTCTTCTCCAGTTTTTCTAAATAGCACATAATGCCTCCCATAAACTGTAGATAGTCTGAGAAATGCTGGAAATGGATAAGCTTTTTGAACTAAAGATAGTTACTGTGTATATGATGTTTAAAATTCATTTATTCAGTCTCTCAGGCTGTTTAGTGTTGTACTATATACATAAAACATGCCAATTTTCTAAAGGGTAGCTAGAAAAATGCAGGACTTATGATGTTCATAATAATGTCATTTATAGTATATCTGCAGTAAATAAATATGTTACAAAACAAACTTGACTTTTATTGTGCTTATTCCTGTGAGAGATCATAGTTCTGCTGATCACATTGCATTTGTGTGCTTTTCTGGTGACCTTCTCTTCTTTATACCAGGCATTGTCATTAAGAGTGAAAATAAAGTCTTTCTCATGGATTTATGTGCATTTATGTCATGTGACTAGTTGAGGTATTAGCAAAGCATTTAACTGAAATTTCAATGTTCATGAAACCCAAAACTGGAGACAATATTGCTCTTGCCCTTGGGGTGGGATCACACAATGGATAGATTTGGGAAATACAGGTCTTTAAACCCCGTCCCTTCCCATTCAGAGTTACATGTTTGATGGAAACTTCAGGGGAGTTTCCATCAAAGGACCATCGGAATGATAGTGTTGCAGATGCTGGTAAGTTCCGAGGAAGTACATCTTTTAGAGGTAGTCTTTAGACTGAAATGTAGCGATTGTCAAGTGAATAGCAGTAGTTTGTAGCACCGAGCCTCCTATTATGACAACCTAGGAGTAGATTTGTTTTTGAATCCAAATATATAACTTTACTAATGCAAATGATGGATTTGTCATGGCAGCAGTGGAAATGCCACGCCTGTGTGTCTCCTACTAATGCAAATGCAGACTGCGGCCGTCCAGCACAGGATGGCTTTGTTCATAATGCTTTGATATTGTTTGGTCCAAGTTAATACAGAGGCTATTTCAATTTGACCATCCTATTAAAGCCACCATGGGAACTGAATGCCATTGCTAAGATTTTCACATAACCCAATTACAGATGAGGTGACTCAGCAGAGGTGCCAAAGACAAGCACAGATCTGAACTGGATGACAACCCACCTGCAACAACCCTCAAAGGGCTGCGTGACTATTTGGAGCTATTTGGGTTGATATGTAAATTATCTCACCCAGCATGTTCAGAGAGTTACTGTGCAGCAACATCATAGATCAAAAGCAGTGTGAGTTGTTATTCTATTGAACTTCAAAGACATCAAAAATCATGACGTGAAGTGAAAAGCATTCAATTTCAGCAGGCCTTTAACAATGTCAGCCATGCAGCCTTGCGTGAGCTAGCAGATTCTTGCTGAAAAGGTCTCCAGCCAGTTTTCACTGCAGCCTCTGCTGACTCTCTCTGTTCATGTGAACAGACAAAGAGAAGGGAATTGTCACAACCCCGAGGCTGACATTTAACATAGTGCTAAAATCTGAGAGGAATTATCAGTAACCCAAAGAACCACGGGAAGAGCTTCTAAGTCTAGGGAACAGACTCCTAAGCTCCTGCTATTGTATGTGTTTGAAAGGAGTAGAAAAATGCTTTTGTTTCTATGTCACGTCTGTTGTCACCCTTGCCCTGAAGACACACACAATTCAAAGGCTGAAGTAACAGACATATGGGGAAAACTGGCATGTTTTGACATCTTTTCCTTAACACCTGCTGCACACTGGGCAATGTGAACACACACATGAGAGAGGGGGAGAGGGAGGGGAGAAAAAGAGAGAGAGAGAGAGAGAGAGAGAGAGAGAGAGAGAGAGAAAGGGAGAAAGAGAGGAAGAGAGAGGAAGAGAGAGAGGGAGGGGGAGAGAGGAGAGAGAAAATAGAGTCCACAAGTTGCAGCATTCAGAAAGACATCAGGTAGAAGAGGGTGGTGGTCTAATTATTGGAAGTAGCAGGATGAAACTGAAAATTATAGTACTTACAGGTTAAGTGCATAGAGATTCCTAGAGTTGAGGGCATCAGGTTTTGTTTGTTTGTTGGCCTGGTTTTGTGTGTGTGTGTGTGTGTGTGTGTGTGTGTGTGTGTGTGTGGTTTCTACTGTTCTCAGCTGTAGCATTAAAAAAGCCAAATAAGACAAAACAAAAACAAAAACAAAAAAAACCAGACCGATGAGCTAGAGAGATAGTGGTAGTTGTAGACCGCACTTTAGTGCAGAGGAACCTTGTGGGTTAAATGCTATTTATTTAGAGTAGAGCTAAGAGAATGCTTATTAGCTGCACCACTGTAGATCCTGGAGAATGACTTAGGGCAAGAGGTAAAGTTAATTTGTTTACCTACTAAATGTCTGCTATCAACAAGAGTTCATAACTTGGACAAGAATCTATTGTGGTGACTATGGAAAATTGAGGGAAGGTAGTCCTAAGAATACTATTTTATAGAAAAAATAAAAATAAAAAGAGTGACATCTGATAGTCTAGATTTTAGAAAGGACAAGAAGCACTCTAGTGCTGGATCACCAATAGAATAAAAGAGAAAGGGAGATTCACAGAATAAAAGGGGATTATAAGGAACAAAAATTATCCAGATCAGAAGTCATGTGGAAAGCATAAGATATTTAATAATGCTAAAGTAAAATGTATAATATGAATCATGAGTAGATTTCTTAGAGTGCAAAGCAAAATGCACACCAATAAAATAGGTGCAGAGAAAGATCATCGGTAAGAGATTTGAAAGAGACAAAGTCAGTCTCAAAACTGCATACTCAAAGGTATTGTCCAGAGCCTTAATCCCAGAAGTGCTTGATGAAAATGTTTTGGGCTAAGAGAAGCTTGAGAGACTCCCAAATAAAAAGAGGTCGTTTCTGTTGATAATGTTTGTCCACCAGAAGGAGATGGTAAAACTTTATTGCTGAAGAATCTGCACATGTTGGGTACAGGACATAGAGCAATCATGCTGGAACAGAGCCAAAAGCTTTCACAGAACCAGAAGGAACCAGGAAGTCCATGGCTTTTCTCAGGGGAGAACCCTGTGAGGCACAATACCAACCCGCCATGCTGCTTTCTAATTGGATTTAAGGGCTCATGTCTGATCAAAATCCTAAGAAGGTCACAGACCATCCAGGGGAACCTAATACTATTGGTTTGCTTTGCTAAAGGCACATGGTATCTACCTTCTAAATATGTCTATTAATACCCATGCATTAGTGCTGCTCTCAGCCTTGGTCAGAGAAACATCTGTCTGCAGCTGGTGATGGTTAATGCAGAGGTTCATAACTGCTCCAAATGCTCCAGAATCTGTGACTGTTCAGTGTTCAGCCTTAAATGGGACATCTTATAGCCACCCTGTTTCAAGGCTCAGGGAAGATCATGAAAGAGTAGGTAGAAAGAATGTAAGAATCAGAAGATGGAAAGACTGCTGTGAGATGCTGTCTTCTGGATGTGATGTGGTTATAGTACCCATGAACTCACATCACAGTAATGGCTAGCTGAACAAGATGGGGGTTGGGGGATCAACTTTTTGTCATGGGTAAGAAGATAGTTTATAAGTCCACACCCATCTCTGAGAAGTTGTAAGCAGTTAGTTGTTGCTGGTAGACTGAAAGTCATGTTCCTCAACGATGTACCCACAGGAAAGTTGTCCTTACTCAAGAAAACACCCCTCCATACATACAAACGCTGAAAATCCTAATTAAATGCAGTGGGCTAAACTTATTATTTATATGGAATTTGCAGCAATTGAAGACATCTTCTTTAGAAGGGCTCCCATATTAACACTGGTTTTGAAGCAGTCTGACTTTGTTAAAACTGTTTGCTGAGAATTTGTTTCCATGAGAGAGACACCTCATTTATCTATGCTTTAGTTTATTGGCATGTAAAGAGAGAGCATTTTAGTATCTATTTCATAGGATAAGGATTCTAAAAAAAAATAGATATAGGTCTTTGCTATTGATCTTTCCAGACACTAAAATGACACAACAGGTTATATGTCATTATTGTGTGAAAATCATAGTAAAAAGAATTAGACAACCAAAACTTCTCTAGTATAAACAGAACACAGTCAACTGGTTGAGAATATAGATTAGACAGGCTGAATTCTCTCTCCATTCCTATAGTGTGAATTTGGAAAAGTTACTGAATCTCTTTTACATTATAAAATGAAAGAAAAAAAACCCATGAAATATTCAATACACTAGTAGGATGCTCCTCTGTTCTCCTTTATTTTACCCATTCAAAGTTTTCATGCTGAAAGTCCTGGGCCTCAACAACTCCCTAGTCAGAGACTGATAAGTACCACTGACTATCCTGTAACAGAGATCAGAATAGCTCACAAGTGCCTGACATACGACGTGAACACCTGTGTCTTAAGATATCGCACTGTTTATATTTTGTTGATAAGCCTTCCAAAATCAGCATGTTCCAGTTCTGATAATCACATTTCAAGTACCAAAGAACCACCGTTGCCTCTTGACCATGTTATCCGACAGGGCCGATCTAGAGCCATGCAGGCCTACACGGACGAGGAACGGAGAGTAGAGTCTCCCTTATTCTCTATCTAAATGGTGACCATTTATCATCTTCGTTGTTTCACGTACTCACTCAAAACTTCCAAATCCAGGAATTCTGTGACATCAGATTTGCAACATCATTTGATGGTGTAAAAATGTGTTGTTTTATCTCACACTTTAGATTACCAACTACAGTAATAAAAAAAACGACGACAACAAAAAACTTGATCAATGCAGTTTTGCTCACGGGCTTTCCTAAGAGAAGTCATGCAATAGTGGACAGTGGTAGGAAACCTATAGTTTAAACCATTCATGCTACTGCACACTTACTTTTTCAAGTAGTTCAAACTCAGCCATGCTCAGAAGTTGTCCTGAGCTTGAGAGCCACCTGGAACTTCTGATCCCTCTCTACTAACAGTAATGTTTACCAAAGTGGTTATTGAAATCAACATGAACTACAAAGCTGTGGCAACCAGAATTTAGTGCTTGTAGATGCTTGTGTTGGTTATCTATACTCTGCATGGCTATGATTAGGTCATGAAGTATTTCTTGTGGGATCTTAATGGACATCAGAAGCCCTTCCTGAATTATTGCTAAATATTAGGCATTGGAATTTTGATTTATGGACTCATGACTGATTATGTAGTTAGTAATCTACATAAAGAAGGGAATTAATAAAGTGGTACTTTTAAAAATGTTTTTAATGTTTAATCCAGGTTTGAACATGAAGAGAGCCTTTTATCTTGAAAAATATATTATTCCCTCTAAATATATCCATTTAGTGAAAACAGGAAAACTAATTCAAGATAGATGATATTTTCTACATATTTGTAGGCTTATTATTACATGGTAAGAGAAAATCTGGTTTCTGATTATTTTTGGGTTATTTTAGATGAAAGGTACAAGAGGCAGGCACTCTGGCTCAGGACGGCAAGTGCCATCTGGAATGCCAATGCTAATTGATTATTAGTGGCTGCAGGATGGTTTTTTACCAGGGAGAACTGTGAGCTATGGAGTAGTTCTCCAGGAAGGATCAACTGCAGATGTCAGTAAGAGTCACGGAGAGTGTGGGTGCCAATGAACAGCCTAACCTCTCATTAAGCTCAAGCCCAGCAAAAGTGAGGGAGGCAGAGTCATTATTTCCACAGACTGTCTGGAGCTTGGGCAGAAGTTCAGATATAATAAAAAACCCAACCTATTCAGGTCTTAGCCTAGAGGAACAGAATTCTGTTGGAATTCTGCAAAACATGGTGGAACCTTGGTCGATAAGCTCACAAGTGCCACCCACTGTTGGGGGAGGTGCTTTGCCTGGGCACCCTGTAGTACTGTGCATTTGGGGACATTTTTTGAGTGTGGAATGATGGTGTTAGGGAAGGTCAACTTTGAAAGCCAAACATTTCAGAAAATGACAATTATGTACAAGAGAATATGAAAATATTCAAAATTCATTTTTTACCAGTAACTATACTACTAAGAGGAGGTCAGTTATATTGGGGTCATTTTACTAAAAGGACAATATTTGAAATATAAGCTACAAGTGACTTATTCAATTAATTTCATCATGTATTAGATAGATGGAGCTGGGGATACAGCTGGCCTAGCATGCCTAAAACAGGGTTTTACACCAGCTCTGAAACAGACAAGCAAAATCAAACAGCTAAACAAAAGCAACAGTGACAACAGAAAACCGAATAGATAAAACGTCTAAAGAGCGAAGTGCAAGGTTTGAGAGTGTGTGCACAATAGAATTGTGTGCCGAATTAGAGGTGGCTGTTTATACCAGGCTATCTGAGAAGGTATTTCCTGTTTGAGACAGGATTTTTCTATGTAACAGCTCTGGATGTCCTGGAACTTGCTCTGTAGATCAGGCTGCCCTCAAACTCAGAGATCTACCAGCCTCTGCCTCCCAAGTGCTGAGATTTAAGACCTGTGCTATCAGGCCCTGGCTTGTGTAGGGAACTTTCCTAAAACTGCTTTGGACAGACAGTTTCCTATTGACTTGAAAGAGCCCTGACAATGTCCTTCTGTTGCTATTGTTTATATTTGAAAGTAGTTGCCTTCCTCTCTCACTTTTGATTTTGTTTCTTCCCTGGAGCTCTGTATTTGATTCTGAAATTGTGGCATCATACCTGAGAAAAACAACGTTAAGGGAAGGGAGCTTTGTTTGCGTTCCTGGTTTCAGAGCCTTTAGCTTGTCAGCAGGAGCCATTGTCTACAGAGGCTGATGGGAAGAGAGGAGCATCATGGTAGAAGAGTGTGTGAATGAACGCTGCTGAGTTCATGAAACCCAGGGAGCAGTGAAAGGGAGGCACTGAAAACAAGGCGACCTGCAGGACCTGATTTCTTTAAATAGACCCACTTCCTAGATTCCAGCACCTAATAATGCCACTGACTTGTGAATTCATTGATTAAAGTATGTTAGACAATTCACAGTCCAAGAACTTCCCCCAAAGCATTATGTCTTAACTAAACTAAACATTACATTTGGGGACCAAGCCCTTAGCACATGAATTTGTATTTTTTTTTTTAAATTAGGTTTTCAATGGGGAGTATTACTTTATACACAAACTCTAACTTTTTTTTTCTGTAGAGTCAAACCATTCTCTTTTACGTATTACTTAATCTCTTTATTTAGAAGCAATTTCAGCATAGCCACATTTTGGATGAGGAAGATCCTTAATAAGTCCAAATGACCTTGTTGTACTATATAATTTAGTACTCATTTTGTTCTATTGTTTTTTACAATCCTGTGATTGGATGACTCACTGGGGACAGCACTGCACATAATTACACATAAAATGTCAATCACTTTGGGAAAATGTTTTAAAATATACTTTTAGTCAGAAGTTGGTAGTTTTTTATTAAGCATTTTTTTAAAAAAAATTCTGACACTATGGATATGGACAGTGAAGAATTGAACTAGAAAGCAAAAAAAAAATGAATGCTACACTCATATATTAGTTATGTAACTAATTATATCATTATATATTTTTATATAATTATAATATTTTATATGATTCTAGTTTTATATAATTATATTATTATAATTAGTCGCATAGCTAATTATATTAATTATATAACTAATATATTAGTTATATAAATAATGTGGACAAAGTCCTGTTGGAATGTGGGAACCCCCTCGTTGAATAGGATGAGAAGAAAGAGTGAAGATCTGAAGACGCTCTCCTACGTGCCTCACTGGCCTACTTGCTTCTCTGTCAGGCTTGTCAGGCAGGTGCCTGGAGAAAGTCTGATGGAGGGGGAGCCCTGAATAACAAAATGAGTGTGGAAGAATGTGGGAGGACGTGATCTGTTCTTTGTGATTCAAAGATCTTCCCTCTTTGCATGGCCAAATTGTTTTTTTTTTTTTTTTTTTAATTCAAGCTGAATTGATGGATGATTCCTTAAGGGGATTTTTCTCAGAACACTAATGTACCTTAGACTGTTGATGCCTTTTCTTTTCTTTTTTTTTTATTGGATATATTCTTTATTTACATTTCATTTCCCTTTTCCTGGTTCCCTGCCCCCCAAAGGTCCCATATGCCCTTTTCCCTTCTCCTGTTCCCACATTCACCCCTTAGACGGCACAGCACCTGCTGACGCGATGAAAGGTAGCCAGTTGGTCATTTCAAGCTTGATTTCTGTATAATTTGCAACAAAGGTGTATGGAGTCTTAAGAAATTCAGCCTTAACAACTACTTCCAACAAAGAAGAGTGGCAAGAGTCTGTACTGCCTGGCAGATCTTGGAGGCGTCCATGAGTGACTTATAAGACATTGGGATTTTTCTTTAATAACCTATGGATTTTAGAAACAGCATTCTTCAGACAACTCTGATGTATCCACTGTGCAATAATGGCATTGTTGTTATGTGTACAACCAATTGCTCTCTGATTACCTTTGGGAGGGAATTCGTACTTTGAACTAGAAAACCAGTTTTAAAAAAAAGTGTTTAAAGAGAGATTGTAAGCCCTTGAGGTGTAGACACATACTATTGCTATTAACTAAGTTGGCATTGCATCAAATTGCCTTCTAGATATTTATGTTTGTAAGGATAGACAAGTGTTAGTCTCATCCTTAATTAGAGAAGCCTTTCCTTGCAAAAGTTGAAGGCTGAGGTGCATGGTTGTTCCAGATCTGAGAAAAGATGATAATACTCAGTCATAAACAAGACATATATATATACTGTCCCCTCTAAGGCACAGACAACATTATGGAAGAAGAGACAGGAAAAAAATATCAGAGCCAGAAGATAGGAAGAAGATGCTGTGAAATGCTGTCTTCTGAGAAAGACACAGAAATTGTAATTGTAATTTCACAGCTGAAGCCACCTGCATGTACAAGACTGGACCTCCAGACTTTTAATCCCACATTTGGAGAGTGGTCCAGGGTGTCCTTCCACTCCCTGTTGAACTATCAGCCACTGATGGATTCTGGGGCAAGACAGTCATTGTTTTTAGTTGCATACCTGCTGGTGAGCTTTCCAGGTTCCAAACGATAGGCCCAAACCCATGGTCAGATAAAGAACCCTGGTTCAACTCAGCAAGTCACACAACAAACATTTGCAAATGTGGGAAAAGAGCTTGTGGGAAGGAGAGGATGACGACAGGGTGGGAAGGAGAAAAGAGGATGGGGTAAAAAATAATCACAGTGTATTAAACGTGTGTGATGTTTCCAAAGAACTAATTTAATTAACCCATTAATACATACACATAGCACCACGGTCTTTTTGTATCCTTTTATGCTACTCTCCATTATTTTAAGGTCACAAAAAATTGAAAACCCTCAATTAGCTTTTTGAAACAGTTACACACACAGCTGTCTGTTGTGACTCTCCTTCATTGGAAAATATATTGGCCTATGCTATGTTATTCATTGTTTTAGGCATTTTGAGAATATTATGAATAAGTTGCCATGATTATCTGTGTATGAGATACATTGCTTTGTAGTTCAGTACCAACTAAACATAGTTACATATAAGTGTGTCTGTGCTTGTACATATGCGTGTTTAGGTATGTAGGGTGTGGGGTGGTTCTCAGTGAGTGTTTGGTTACCCTTGTATTATGCTTCTTAATAAGGGATACCTTACATAATGTATCAGGGATATATATATATATATATACACACACACACACACACACATATATATGTACGTATGTATTAGTAATGAGGTAAGTGGATCTTGGAAAGTAAAGATTATTCAGATGGAGAATGATTGACCAGGCAAAAATATGACTCTTAAAGCTGTGGTACTATATTCAGTGACTCCCTGAGAGTCCAGGCTAGAAGGCTGTCATTTAAAATTTCAATTGAGTATGTTAATAGAAAGACACCTTCAGGCAAGCAAGATAGCTCAGTGAGTAAAGGTACTTGCTTCCAAGCCTGATGGCCTAGATTTCATCCTTAAGATCCACACATGGAAGCAGAGAGCCATTTCTGCAAGCTGCCTCTGACTTTCACATGGACTCTGCTCTGTGACACACAAACCACTCCCTGAAAATAAATAGAAAATAAAATAATGTACTGAAGCCCATATCAAAAGAAAAGAAATTTAGTTTTTGTGTAATCAGGTCATATAGTTTCATTTCTATAATTATCCATTCTAGACTCAAATACCTTGAAATTCTGGAGGAGACACTGACCTACGTTATGGAGGTGAATACCAATATTCTGTGTGCTTCTGTGTTTAGTTGTTGGACAAACTACCTGTTTCCAGTGGCTGGACTACCAACCTTCCCCACAGTAGTATACAGATTTGTACTTTCGTGTGGATTTTCTACCTTGGACCATTTCTAATGGCAAAGGCTTTCTTTCTATGTCTTTGTTAGATGACACATAGTTTGCAATTTTCCAAAAAATGTGTATAATACTGAAGCTGCCAGAAGCAAGCTTAAGTGACAGGAAGGACTTCAAAGTCAGTGGCCTGCATTGCACTTAGGGAAGAGCTCAGACAGCATTGTCAGGGGTGAAATACACACTAGAAGAGGCTGTGACCAGCCCCTGCTTCCACTTTGGCTATTCAGCAGCCCAGCACGTTTATCAGCGGCTGGTATTTGTCAGTTTCGTAGCTGAAAACTCTTAGTTACAGTGTTGCAGCTGTGCAAGAGAGAGCAGACCCAAAGGACCTGAAAAGATGACGACATAAGACAGCTAATGGGTTCAAGACAATGAATGAAGTGAGGATTAGTACGTTAAAAATGCCATTAAACTTCAAAAAAAAAATCAGATGAGCATACGTCAGTGTGGTGGTGGTGATTCATTTTCTGTCTTCACTGGCGGAGAGAGATTGGTTTCTCATGGGAGAACACTTCCCAAGCTTGTGAGAGTTAATTGCATTTAGCTGTTTTGGATTGTGAGTTGAACGCACACCGAATGTTAAGCTGTCCATACCACAATCTTTGGTTGAAACTGAAAGGCAGAGAGCCCATTCCCATGTTTGTTTAAATTTTAATTGCGTTTTGAAGAAGCTCAGAAGTTTCTAGTCAAGATTCACAGATATTAGAATCTAGGTCATGAGTCTAGGCGTATGAATTACACATGCAGGATTGCTCTCTAATAGTTTATAAGAAATAATATAAATAACTCTCCCCTAAAGCTTAGCAAACCTGTAAAAATATTAAGAGAATTATACTAGGCAAGAACGTGTGTTAATCCAGTTCATCTTGTTCCAGGAATTCTGTGTGGTGTCTTCCAGGGTGCAGGTGGTTTTAAAAAACATGTTTCTTCAATAACTGCTCTAGCTGTAGTGCAAAAGGGAGACTCTAGACTCTATATTATTTCACAGAAGACAGCCACCTCCAGCTGTATGTCAAGCCAGCCCAATTAGGCAATTGCTTCTTCCTCCTCCTCCTCCTCCTCCTCCTCCTCCTCCTCCTCCTCCTCCTCCTCCTCTTCTTCCTCTTCTTCATAATTATTTAAGACATGAGAAAAGAATAAAGTAAAGCAAGTTCCTTTCTGTTTTAGATGTATGTCCCACTAAATTTGACATGGCAAATTTTAATCAATGTCTTACTCTTACTTAATCTCATCCGAGTGCCAAGTCAAAAAGGAGTATGAGTTTCCTTGAATTTATTGGGCATGCCATTCTTCAATGTGGTTTTTGAGGTTTTCAGAGCGAATCCCAATAAGTAGAGGCATACAATGCATCCCCCTTTTCCTTTCTCCCTTCCCCTTGGTCCTTTTTGCTGTGTGTATCCGGTTTAACGTGACAACAATCATCTGGTGAAGTGTATGGAGCAAATAGTAGGCAACAGCTGATGTAAATTTTGATGGTTCTGTTGCTTCATCAAGACGCAATGACAATCAGTGGCACAGTTTGTGTGTCACATTGAGGGACTGGGCACGTTTCTCTACTCCCAGATGGAAAACTTCACACATCAGCAAGATAAGAAGAAATTGCTAAGTATTTTCCCCTGTATTAAAAGAATATCAGAATGTAAAGTAGCAGGATCAAAAACAGAATATCAAAACATTTACAAAAGCTTAGTAGTGTTTCAGACTCAGCTACAAAAGGGAGACAATGAGAGAGAGAGAGAGAGAGAGAGAGAGAGAGAGAGAGAGAGAAGAGGAAGAAGGAAGACAATGAGGAGGAGGTGGAGGATGAAGAGGTGGAGGAGGAGGAGAGATTTGTTTTTTTCTTTTTTCTCCCTAGAGATGGGGTTCCACTATGTAACTCTAGCTGACCAGGAACTCTCCCTGTAGACCAGACTGGCCTTGAACTCACAGAGCTTCACCACCTTGGGATAAAGGTGTGTGCACCCACAGCAATATACTTAGAAGGCTTAAAAATAAAGCTTTTCTGATTTACATTTGCAATTTAATAATAGAAATTACTAACCCATACTGTGAGGGGGCACGCGTAGCACCGAAATCAGCACTGTGTGTAGCACAAAAGCTGAAGAGAGGAAAGATAGGCTTTAGTTCCAGTTCAGAGTAGTCACAAATGGATAATTCCATTTTAAATCTTTTGCTGTATGTATATGTATGTAAATGTATATGTATTTGTATGTATATGATGTACTTGTATTCATGTACATGTACATATTTATGTATGCATGCATGTGTTTGTGATTGTGTATGTATATGTATGTATGACATAAGTATATAAATGTATATGGTATACATGAATATATCTATGTATTTGTACATATTTGTATGTATCTATGTATATATGTATGTATATGTATATATAGGTATATAAGTATGTATACATATGTTTTAGAAAGTTTATAGTGGTAGTTCCATATGGAATGTTTTTTTTCTTAAGAACTTTGAGATTTCATGGGAAGACACCCAGAAGCCTGCCTGCCGTGCGGCCAGCCTGCTGCAGGAGCTAGTGCCCCGTGCAAGTGTGTGGCAGAGAGGTGGGAGAGAAAGAGAAGCAGAATGGCTTGAGCACTATGAAATGAGTCAGAACTAGAGACTTGAGGGTGGTCAAGAACAGCCTGATGAGAACAGCCTGCATTGCCGTCTGAGGCCACGGTGAAGTCCTGGCCCGTGCTGTCGCTCTGGGCCGTGTCTGGGTCTGTGGCCATGCAGAAGCAGGGGTCTGTGTCGACGTCTGTGGCCTATGTTACCACCAAAGGCCATGTGGACATCTCTAGTCTGAGCCCCCACCTGGGACCGTGGTGATGTCCAAGGGCTGTGCAGAGCTAGCCCAACCCCTCACTGGCTGCAGCATTTGAGAGAACACCACGGACCTTACCAGGGAAGCACAGTGAAGCTGGTTACGGTGGCAAGGCACAGGTGAGCCCAGCCTAAACTCTCTCTCTGGAGAGTTGGCCCTGGATGAGCTAGCCTTGGCAGTGGTGGAGAGCTCATCCTGGTGATGTCGGTTCAGGAAAGCTGGCAAGGTAACTCACTTAGCCACCATCCAGGCCCAGTTCCAGGGCTTTGAGTTGGCCAACCCCAACATCTACCCCATTGATGAGCTCCTGGAGCATATGAAGGGACCAGTCCTGCCAATCCTAAGCTTCAGGATCTCCACAACACAGGCCAACAAAAGAATATCTGAGAGGAATGTGGGTGAGGAACCAGAATTGATAGCGTAGCAGAAGCCAGAGGGCTAGAACCAGACCAATGACTCATTGCAATGAACGTTTGCAGGTAACGATGTTTGGACAAAAGGGTATATTGTATGACACACCGTGACACACTGCAGCTTTCACGGTGAGAATTTTTCATTTGTTTGTTTATTTTTCATTTTCTTTGGGAAGGAGGTCAGATACACAGGAATGGAGAGATGAGTGGGATTGGGGTACATGATA
Organism: Apodemus agrarius; assembly: GCA_964023405.1. Taxonomy (NCBI): domain Eukaryota; kingdom Metazoa; phylum Chordata; class Mammalia; order Rodentia; family Muridae; genus Apodemus; species Apodemus agrarius. Next base: position 119,263,476 of record OZ030008.1, on the reverse strand, counting down.
TGAAATTCACAAAGGACCCATAAAAAGCTTTTTTAAAAGTTTGAGATTTAAGCCGGGCATGGTGGCTCACGCCTGTAATCCCAGCACTTGGGAGGCAGAGGCAGGTGGATTTCTGAGTTCAAGGCCAGCCTGGTCTACAGAGTGAGTTCCAGGACAGCCAGGGCTACACAGAGAAACCCTGTCTCGAAAAACCAAAAAAAAAAAAAAAAAAAAAACAAAAAAACAAAAAAAAAAAACAAAAACAAAAACAAAAAAAAAAGTGTACTGGCTAGTTTTGTGTGTCAACTTGACACAGGCTGGAGTTATCATAGGAAAAGGAGCTTCAGTTGGGGAAGTGCCTCCATGAGATCCAGCTGTGGGGCATTTTCTCAATTAGTGATCAAGTGGGGGAGAGCCCCTTGTGGGTGGTACCATCTCTGGGCTGGTATTCTTGGGTTCTATACGAAAGCAGGCTGAGCAAGCCAGGGGAAGCAAGCCAGTAAGGAACATCCCTCCATGGCCTCTGCATCAGCTCCTGCTTCTGACCTGCTTGAGTTCCAGTCCTGACTTCCTTTGGTGATGAACAGCTGTATGGAAGTGTAAGCTCAATAAACCCTTTCCTCCCCAACTTGCTTCTTGGTCATGATGTTTGTGCAGGAATAGAAACCCTGACTAAGACAAAAAGTTTGAGATTTATTTATTTTTATCATATGTATCTGGGTGTTATGCCTGCATGTTTATCTGTGTACCATGGCCAGAATGGCTGGCCAGAGAAGGAATCTGACCAACTAGAATTATAGTTACTGATGATTGTTATTATAAAATCAAACCAAGAACAATATACTTTGCAGGTTAAAGTTTTCTTTTGTAGTTAAAGAATACGTTTCTACTTGTCCTGTGTTAAGGCCTTGCAAGTTAAGGTAATTAGAAATAAACTGATGCAAACCACAGAACATGTTTTCAATTTACACTAAACTTGCTATCCCATTCCCATGGTGTATATATCCTTACCCTTGTTTCCCTCCTTGCATCTATCTGACAACGAATAGCAGACACCTCTCTCACCGCTGTGAACACTTTAAATCTCCCATGAAAGAGACTTCAAGAGACTGTCAGGAGCTGCTCTCTAGAATCCTGACTTAGGGTGAGGCAGCCTGATTGACCAGTCCTGGTGTACCCCGAAATAAAACAATTGAACAGTTGTGGGTCTGGTCTTTCTCCTCGTGAGTCTCACTTGCCATGTGGGTGCTAGGACTCTAACCAAGGCCTCTGGAAGAGCGGCCAGTGCCCTTAACTCCTTCTGTGTAAAGTACATCAGGTGGCAGGGTTTTTTTTTTTTTGTTTTTGTTTTTTTTTTTTTGGTTTTTCGAGACAGGGTTTTTCTGTGTAGTCCTGGCTGTCCTGCAACTCACTCTGTAGACCAGGCTGGCCTCAAACTCAGAAATCCACCTGCCTCTGCCTCCCAAGTGCTGGGATTACAGGCGTGCGCCACCACGCCCGGATCCAGGTGGCAGTTTTGAAGGGCTTTGTATGTCAGTTATCCTTCTTTACCCTGTCCTCCCAGCCCCACCCCATTTAATCTTTCTTTATTCATTTTTCTTTTTCCACCTTTATATCACTGTATCTTCTTCCTTTCCCATGGGAAGATTCTCTTTCTCCCACAGTGGGCTCTGACCAGTGTCCTTCTCTGAGTATTCCAAACAAAGTACACATCTCTAATGATTTGCAGTGATCATCAGCATATGGGAGAGCACATGTAATGTGTATCTTTTAGGATGTGTGATACCCCACACATGGTGATGGTCCAGTTCCATTCATTGACCTGAGAACTCCTTAACTTCATTTTTTAAAAAGAGCTGAAAGCTTACCTCATGCTCATTCCATTCCATCAGTTGATGGATGTCTAGACTTCTCCATTTCCTTCTTATTGTGGATGGAGCATCACACAAACTGGAAAAGGCAAGCATCCCTACAGGACTCTGAGAGCATAGACATTCATGCTGGTAATTGACAAATGGGACCACATGAAAATAGAACGCTTCTGTCAGTAAAGGACACCATCTTTTGAGTGAAGAGATAGTGTAAGGCATGGGAATGAAACCTTTACCAGGGAGATACATATCACAGAGGTTTCCGTGTCTGGAATATGAAAAAAAAAAACTATACATCAAGAAAATAAACAACCCTTAAAAAAAAACCTAGGGCACAGAACTTAAATGTCCAGCATCTTTACCCACCAGGGAAATACAACTTGAAATTACTTTGAGGTTTCATCTTATCCCAATCAGAATGGATAAGATAAGAAACACACACACACACACACACACACACACACACACACACAAACAAACAAACACCCAGTGTCAGCATTTGCTTGTGTGGCTGTGAGGAAAGGGGAAAATCCCCTTCATTGCTGGCGAGAGTGCAGACCCATACAGCTACTATGGAAATCAGTGTGGAGGGTTTCTCAAAAAGCTGGATATAGATCTACCACATGATTCAGCAATTCCACCACTGGGCATATACTCCACAGGACTCTACATCTTACTACAGAGATCCTTGTCCTGAGGTTTGTGCTTGTTTCTGTTGTTTTATGCTTATTGTTTGTTGTTGTTTTTACCGCCTCGGGGAGAATAGACGTGCTTAGCTAGCCGTCTTTGACAAGGACTATTCTGTATCACTAGGGCCTGAAGGGTGTTTACCAAAATCCGAATGCCTCTTGCCTCTCCCCCAACCCCCAGCCTCCTTATTTCATTACTGAAGGCCAGTTTGTCAGTCCTCAAGTTCAGCCAACTATGTCTGTCTGTCAACAAAAAATTTATATCAAGTACTGGAAATTAAAACAAACAAACAAACAATCAATCCAGGTGCAAAGAGAATGAAAAAACAACACAAGCAGAGGTAGATATGCAGGATGTAGCAATCATCACACTCATAACTTTAAGAACACCTATGCAATCATTACACTACTAACTTTGACTAAAAACACCCATGCTATAATCACTCTAGTAACTTTAAGAACAACTTTGCAATCATCACTGTAGTAACTTTAAGAACATCTATGCTAGCAGAGCTATGGGGAAAAACTGGACACAAAGAAGGACACCAGGGTAATGTAATAAGAGACACAGACATTTTGAAATAGTATAGAAAAGATATTGGTATGCGGAGGCAACATATAGAATACAAAAACCCTTGGTAAACATATCAGTGAACTGAATATAGCTGTAGACTCCATGAGCTTGAGAACATTGCAATAAAAACTACCAAAATTAAAAGAAAAAATATAAAAAAATAAGAGAATGAAGTAGAACTATCTTTCTTGAAAAAAAACCTGAGCAGAAACAAACAAACAAACAAACAAACAAAAACAAAAAACCTTAGGCACATCTCTCTGTCCCCTTTAACACAAATTCTTAAATTCTATTAAAACACCTTCTAAATAAGCCACAACTTCACTTCATTAAAAAAATGGAGCAAATATCCAGGTCAGGATATGTGTGTGAGTGTGTGTGGGGGGGGTATGGAAACAAAGCATAGGCATACAATGAGAATATTACATGGGAACGTGAAGAATTTTGAAAAGACATATCTGAAACAGTATGTGGTTGGGAGTTTTCCCTCATGTTAAAAAAAATACATGAAGTGAGAAATTTGAATGGGAATTATGTACTGAAAAGTGTCAATCTGAAGTGTGTCTGGAGAAGGCAAAAGGACAGAGATGCTTCGAGGCTCAGTGGTGGGAAGAGTGGTTGGGCTGAGCACAGAGGACCCATCAGAGATGCACAGGGAGGGTTGCCATGGCGACGCAGGCATCACATCTGTCTGAGGCCATAGGATGCACAGGAGCAGGAGTGAACCCTAATGTTTCCTGGGGACTCAGGAGGCTAACGACGTCTCATGATAGCCTCCTTCAAACGACAAGTAGACACCCTATGCTTTTGGCTCAGTTTTCTTCTGAACACTTAACTGGTCCCCCCCCCCCCCAATCAAATTTATTTCCCTTTAAATTCTCTGGGGTAAAAGCTGATACTCTTTCTTCAGCCAGGAAGAAAAGAATGTGATTGGACAGAATTTCTTGTATCTTCTCAGAGAAAGGAGCCAGCCTTCTTCTTTTTTATTCTGTGCGTCATTTTTTTTTAATTAGATAGTGTCTTTATTTACATTTCAAATGTTATCCCCTTTCCTGGTTTCTCCCCTGAAAACACCCTATCTCCTCCTCCCCCTCCCTAACCCACCCACTCCCACTTCCCTGTCCTGGTATTCCCCTATTTTGGGGGCATCAAGCCTTCTCAGGGCCAAGGGCCTCTCCTCCCTTTGATGTCCAACAAGGCTGTCCTCTGCTACATATGTGGCTGGAGCCATGGGTCCCTTCATGTGTACTCTTTGGTTAGTCATTTAGTCCCTGGGAGCTCTGGGGGTACTGGTTGGTTCATATTGTTGTTCCTCCTATGGGGCTGCAAGCTCCTTCAGCTCCTTGGGTCCTTTCTCTAGCTCAGGAGCAAGCCTTCTTTAGCCAGCAGCCCTCAGTTTGCATTGACGGAGCTGTACACACTCCAAGTGTGAAGAGTGTTCTCAGATTCACACAGCTAGACACTGGATCGACTTGCCATGGCAAACCTTGTCTTGATAAAATGCGGGGCCTTATCCAAGTGAGTCATGCTTCTGGTGGCCACAAAGTGAGTCTCTTCCCTGACCTCTGCAGCAACAAATTTTTGTGTGAGGAGAGACGGAATGTTTCATGAGTGTGTGGGTTGTAAACAGAACAAAGGGGTTATCTGCTATTCCAGCTAAAAATAAATTGTAGTTAGCAACAACATTCACATGAAGGCTCAGTTCCAGGGACGCTTCAGATAAAAATTGTTTAGAAATTTTTCTAAAGATGAATTCAAGCATAATAGAAAATTAGTGCTTTTCCTTCCCTAAGATCTTCGCTCAGGTCGCGAGTTTTCCCATGTTTCCTACTAATTGTAGACTTACTGTATCTCCTCATGCAATAATATGATTGTAACATTTCCTCAGATCTTGTTACGGAATATTAAGCGCCCCTCAAGGATTTAAATCCACTTTCCAGCCAGGAACTAATAGTAACGCTTTGAGCGCCGTCCGCCCAAGGTTATTGCTGTACATGTCAAACAGGGATTTATTATTTGGCTCTCTTGCTTAGTGAATACAGGACACATGGTGTAGAAAAAAACAAAAATAACAAAACAAAAACAAAAACAAAAACAAAAAACAATTCTCTGATAACATTTGGAAATAACTTCATGGTGTAATACTGAGAATCTTTATTTTGTCAATATAACTGGGGATGTCTTTATACAGTTGGTATGAAGAGGTTGTTATTTATGTATGAATTTTGAAATGACAACAGAAACATTATTACAATCATTTCTCTAACAGGCAACCAGTGGGCCACAGGACACTGAGTACATGTGTAGTGTCATTCATGATGTCTCTAGAAGGTTGTTTGTAGGTTTTCTTCTGGCTGTTGGCATGCTTATGTGTTATGTATGTATAATATAGAACATATATAGAGATGCATATGTGTGTGTATATTGGTGGACCATATGATATCTTACCTCATAATCAAAATACATACATCAAGTCTGTGTACATGGACCATGTAGACTGATATTTTATTTCTCAACAATCTTAAAGGCTTTTTTCAGGATTCCACTATATTCTTAAAAAATAAAATTTCAAGAACTCCTGTGTGTTTGTGTTTACATTTATTGCTGTTTGCTTAGTCAGATATTGAAAATCAGAAAAATTAAAGTTGGTGCATTTATTGATTTAATTTAAAATAATAAACCTACTAAATAATGTTGCAGGTGACAGTGTTTGTGTGTCTAAGAAAGAACTCCACACTTTAAAAGAAAGAAAATGTTTGTGTGTCTAAGAAAGAACTCCATGCTTTAAAAGAAAGAAAATGTGTTAAGAATAGCTGTTGGACATTCTCACATCTCCTCAGTGTGTGGTCTAATAGGAAAGAGCTGCATTCCTATATCTCCTTTTATTCTATCAATATATTGATTTGGTTGAAGCTTATGAAGAACAGGGAGAAGAGGGGGGAAATTTCATAGTCTTCCAGATACCCGTCAATACTGTTCTTTATAGCTACCCTAAGATGTGGCAAGCATGCGCTCATTGAAAGTTCTTCTTATTATCAAACTTTGATTTCTCCATCACAAATACAACCTATTGAAAAAAACCTGCAATTTGTTTTTTGAGGCCATCTTGCTGGCCTTGAACTTACAATCTAGCTCACACTAGCACTGACTTTGAGTCTCCTGCTTCAGCTGCCCACATGCTGTGATTGAAGGCGTCTTCCAGTCCCCCTTCCTTTCCTTTGCTTTGCAATTGGAAAGCTTCTTGAGTCACAGAGGATTTATTTATTTTTCTAAAAAGTACAGTCTTGCCCTGGTCAACGGGTAGACAGCTTCAGTGAATTTTTTTTTTCAGATGTTCCAAGAATGACACATTTTATTATGCAGTACCAAATCCACCTTTGCCAGTATCATCACTGGATTTGTGAGAAAAGTCGACCGGGAAGCTGTCAAGCTCATGACAGCAAATACGAGTATCCAAAATCTTTATTTTTGCTTTAAGGTTTGAGTTTTATCATTAGTTAAAAAAAATAGTGTCATCTGTTCCCCTTGAAGTGACACCTTACTTCATTCTCTTTCATGAAAACACCTGTCAAGTTCCAGAGTCTGAGTGAGCCTGCCTCGTCTGTCAGGGCTTTCAAGTAAAATGCTGTTCTGCAGCAAATGCAGCTGGCTGGCTTTGCAGCTCAGACACAACCCCTTTTCCTCAGGGGGCACATGCCACAGAAAGCGCCTCCTGTACTCAGGTACATTTTGCGGCACAATTATTTCACATTTCAAGTGGGGGGGGGTTAAAATCTTGAAAGAAAAGAAAATCAGTGGCCAAATTCACAAAACAAATTTTTGTGGCTCCATCTGGCACGGTTTTAAATAAAATAGGAGTGAAAAAACTCACCATGGAACTCAGTGTCTCCAACTTGACTCAAAAATGGGAAGCTAGCAGCTCTCCACATCACAGTTTCTATGCCAATGTCAACAGCCGTGAAGGAAAATAGCTTTGACTCTGGTGACCTCTTGGAGGAGTGTTAGGGATCTCTAGGGATCCAGGCTCCAAGGTCTGAGGGTTGCTGCTCTACTGTGGTAGTCATTGTCAACAGACCAAAGGTTTCATGTGTCATTCCTTCTCATACTTCTTTGAAGCGACAAGGCTCAATGGAGAGATGTGCAGTCAGAAGCCAGGGACTTAGTCACTGTCAGCCTTCCTTACTGTTCATATCCATCTGCCTAGACTGTGACAGGGCAACAGTCCAGAACTGCCTCTAAAGCCCTTCTTCCCCGGGGCCTTTCCATGTGACTAACTTCTTCATGTGCAGGTCTGAGGAGGTTTAATTTTCATGCAACAAGGCTGCTGTTCTCTTTGGCCACATACAGAATTCCTCAAAAATGCCCAACTCTTGAAATCTCTTGGTTAGGGGAGTCCCAGAACACAGAAGCATTCTGTGGAGAACACAGCCTTACTTCTCCTTGGGAGGAGCTGAACTAGCTGTTGAATGTCTGACTTACCACAAACAGTATAACCTGGGATGGGCCCCTCCTCAGACTTCCCAAATTCTAGATTTGTTTTCTTCGTCTATAAGGTAGGAATTATGGTAGAGCTTACTTAGTTCCATGATGCGTTCTAGAAAACACAACTGAAGTGGAGGAGGATTGATCTTTTAAAACTGGCCCATGGGATCGATTATCCTATTTCATAGGTGATTACTGCCCCTCTCATGTGCTGTCCAAGGCACAGCACTTTGGGTTGAAAGTGAATTTTGTTTATTTTATTTTTTTTAAAGAAGAGTTGCAATCATGTTACTAGGAATAGAGAATAAAATAGAAGAGTAGAGCCCAGTGGTCCCACCACCATATACATGTAAAGAATATATGTCAAGAATAAAGGAACTTGGAAATGTGCCACCCTGAAATCTACTGCAATCTTGAAATCTACCGCCATCCATACACACAGATGAGAATTATATCGGCAAATAACTTTGCATCTAGTACACATAAAGACGAATCCTAATTCCAGTGTTCAGGCATCTATGACATTCTTTGTTTTGGAATTACTTAAAAATAGTATCTGGGGAAGCTGAACGGCTTCTGGTCTCTTAGCTCTCATATGAAAAGTACAAATTAAGAGATCATCGAATATTTAGTTAAGAGCAGAGTGTCGGAGTAAAATTTGGAATTAGGAGAGGGGAAAAGTCCGCAAACCTATTGTGCCTGGGGGAAGCCCAGCTGCCCGGAGGAGGAACAGACCAACTTAACCTGTCCAGCTGCCCGCAGGTTGTGGAGTGTGCTAGAGGTTGCCAACCCTCCTGGGCTCTCAACCATGCTGGCGTGGACTTTTGGTGACGCCTTTATCTTTGAGTCGTTTCTGCTCCAGGAATGAACCCCGAATAGTATTCCTTTAAGTAACCCCAATAAAGCTCACTGTTTTACCAAGATGGATTTTGAACGCATCCCTCCTTTGGTCTGCCGTCAGTTCCTTGTATAGGGCCGGTAGATGGTTGTTCACGTCTCCTCAGGAATAGTGTCACGTAACCGATATAGATGTTGTGTTTAGAGCTGAGCACTATGCAGTCTCTTATTGTGTGTGTGTTGACCAACTGAATATGTTGTCATATACTGGAAAAAGACATAGACGTGCTAATCTATGGGTGTAAATATAACAATTAGAGGCAGTTTATTACTATGTCCATTTACTAGACTAATAATAGTATTAGGTTATGTCTTAAGATTTATGGCCTAGTCAGAAAAGACTGGTTTGAGCATAGTTAACAGTACCAGGAATAACTTCTCTCATGTGGAGCAGAGTTTGAATTCAACCAGAAACAAGCTATTACTTCCAAAACATCTACGCGCCTATTGCACCAGTGGTCATATCTTGCCAAGCCGGTCACTATTATAGTTCACACAGGCCTCACTGATAAGTCGGACCCTTGATAAATTTTCCCTCCTGGTAGTGTGCGTCGTACTTTTCAACAGTGTGAAAACTAGCTATTGGGAGTGAGGCTTCCAGGTTGGTAGCAACTTCGCTATGAGTTTTGAGTCCAGTATGTGGAGCCTTCAGCAACCGTACCTTATCATCAGGTTCTGGAGAGTACCAAAGTAGTGAAAACAGCTAGTACTGTCTGGTAGGGGTGTCTAAGGGGCTTCAATAGGCAGCAACTCCTAATGAGTCAACTCCGATAAAAAGAGTCTTTTAATTGGTAGCCTCTGGTGTCTGCATGAGGCATTCCTAACCTGTTATAGGATAACTTTTAAAGTCCCTTATATCTATGTAAAGTATGTATTTTAGGCAACTTCTACAGTAGTCGGTCTCTGTATGACAATTGCAGAGGACTTTAATATTAATTATATTTGCCACACTCCCGCCCATCCCCTTCACTACAAACTGTATCTCATTGAACCCACTGGCTTCTCAGCCCCCCTTCATACCACCTGCCTCCTATCTTTCTTGCTTTGGAATACCACTGGAGGACCCTGCGGTAATCTGAATGGAAGTGGCCCCCATAAACTCGTAGGATTTGTCACTATTAGCACATGTAACCATATTGGAATAGGTGTGGCCTTGGTGGAGGAGGTGTGTCATTTGGGGTGGGCTTTGAAGATTCAGATGTAGACTTCCCAGCTCATTCTCCAGCACCAGTTCTGCCTGCATACCCATTCTTCCCACCATGATGATAATGGACAAATCTCTGAACCTGCAAGCCACCCTCAATTCGACGTTTTTTTTTTTTTTTTTTCTGTATAAGAGTTGTAGAGGTCATGGTGTCTCCTCACAGCAATAAAAGCCCTAATTGAGACAGACCCTCACTAGTCTCTCAATTTAAGTGGCTACTCCAATTTAAACACACACACACATATCAAATATTAAAAGCTAATATTTACATGTGAGAGAGAACGTGTGACATTTGTCTTCCTGGCTCAGAGTTACCTCATTCCAAATGATTGTTTCTGCCCCCATCCATTTACTTATGTGTCTACAAAGAGGAATTAGTGTGCAGAGGGCCAGTCAGGCTGCCCTCCTGGTGCAGAAAGAAGGCTTCCATCCTATGTAGGTGGGCCTAATCAAGGGAAAACAGGTTCTTATTTTTTGTGACACACAGTTGATTGAGTAATGTATAAACTAAGAAATCCATATCTATATCTATATCTATCTATCTATCTATCTATCTATCTATCTATCTATATCGTATTCAGGAAAAAAGATTTTGTGGATTTTCTTGTGGAATTAGTTTCAAGAGAAGTAGTTGGCCACACTCAGATAGTTTGCAGGAAAGAAGTTTTACATTTATATGCCCATAATTTTATATTTGTATTTTTTAAATTTTCTATATTTTTTGTTTACATTCCAAAGGCTTTCCCCTTTCCCAGTTCCCCCTTCACTATATGTCCCATAAGTCCTCTTCCCTCTGCCCATTCCCCAGGGTAGCATAATAAACATTGAAGATGTCACAGCAAACTTTCTAACTAAAAGTATCGGTGTTTAGAATTTAACAGGACTATACACAAAAAGAGGGACTATGATTTGTACTATTAGTCTAAACAGTTGACTATGGCCTTAATTACTTGCTCATATTTTTGCTTTTAATTACAACTGGTTTTTATATGGAGAGATTAAATTATTTCAGATATGTAGTAGCTTTTCTCTTATTGGGGATTAGAAGAAATAAGTGTGTTTTCTAATGATAGCACTTTGGTCTATTTAAATTTTATCTAGGTACAGAGATGTAAAGAGTTTCATTTTTGTTCCTAATGATGCTGTGTTGGAGTGTGTGTGTGTGTGTGTGTGTGTGTGTGTGTAAATGTATGTTCTTGTGCTTATGTGTTTGTATGTCTATACTATGTGTGCACATCTGTGTGTTTTTGTGTGCACATGTGTATAACTGTTTTTTTCTCTTCTCTCTCAGTACACTAGGTTACTGATTGGCTTTTCACTGCCAGCACCAAAAAGGCTGACTGTTGTGTTCCCATATTGCTCCCAAACCAGCCGTGCTGGTTTCAGCTCAGAGGGTAGAGGAGGAGGGCCCTCCTTGTCTCCTTGACAACCATGTGTCCTCTAGGGAAGCTGCTTGGATTTACACATCTTCTAAGAGCTAAGGCGAGGCCATTTTGGGGAATGATATCACCTCAATTCTCTGCTTTTAAAGCAATTTGCCAAATTATATGCACTTTTACACAATGCTGTGTATTTTTACAAAATTTTATTATCCCAAAATCCATGCCACACGAACCTTACTTCACCAGCAAGAAAGCTGCATCCTGGGTCTCTTTTTCTAGCATCTGGTGTGGATTTTCACACCCCTCCCCCTTCTGTGCTAAGTTTAACTGGGTTTCCAGTTCTCTAATGCACTGTGCTGATTCAAATATTAATGGACCTTAGAAAGCCAAATGTTCTCTTAGATGAATACTTGAAAAAAAAAGTAAGCAGATTTTTTTTTTTTTTTTGCTTAAACAAAATTTTGTGGGCAATTTGAAATGATGGCACTGAAAAGTGTCTGTTGCTTCAATCTTATGTCAGCACATATGTTCCAAAATGCTTATTAACCACGAAAGCCATAAGAGGCCATAGCACTGTCTGTATGATGCAGGTTTTTACAATGTCTTTGGCATTTGCCTCTGACCTACCCTATAATACATTGAAAAAACGAGACCAGTACATTTGCAAGCATGACTAGACTTTTGTAAATGCTGTTGTCTTCCTTCAGTGTGTAATAGATGAGGTGTTAATTGTGATGTTCCAAAGCTACATGCACCTTGAGGCCTTTCCGTCTGATCTATGAAAACTATTTGATTGTATAAAGTACTTTTCTGTTTCATCTTATGACTTGTTAGATTTCTCTTCACATTGTCCTAATTCATTTTCACTATCAATTTGGCACAGTGTACAGTCATTTTAGGGAAGAAAACATTGATTGAGGAATTGTCTAGATAAGATCAGTCTGTGGAACATTGTCATCAATATTAATTGAGTCAGGAGGGCTCAGTCCACTGTGGGCAGTACTAATCCCTAGGCAAGTATTTGGATTAATTAGGAAGTTATCTAAACCTGAGCCTGTGACTAAGCCAGTAGCTAACATACATACCCATTTTCTGTTTCAAGTTCCTGCTTGAGTTCCTATCCTGATTTCCCTCAATGATAGACTGTGACATATAAGGTGAAGCAAACCATTTCTTCCCCTAAATTGCTTCTGGTCTTGCTCGGTTAACAGACATCACTGCCTTGCGGATTAATACTCAGAAACTACAGCCCAAGCAAGCCAAGAATACACCTTAAGCTGGTAGCTGAACTTGTCAATTTAAGAGCCATTCACACGGTATCGGTTTGGGAGGCATGGAAGATATAGAAGTAGGGGTGCAAGGTACATAAAGTAACTTGTGTTGGCACCTTGTGACAGGTTTGGAATCCAAAGAGATGGAGAGGCTCTTTTTTATTTATTTATTTATTTATTTATTTATTTATTTATTTATTTAGGCTTTTGGTTTTTGGGTTTTTCGAGACAGGGTTTCTCTGTGTAGCCCTGGCTGTCCTGGAACTCACTCTGTAGACCAGGCTGGCCTCAAACTCAGAAATCCACCTGCCTCTCCCTCCCAGAGTGCTGGGATTACAGGCGTGTGCCACCACCACCCAGCTGATGGAGAGGCTCTTAAAGGTCATTTTTGAAGGAGAGGCAACCATTGCAGTAGCTGACCCAGAGCTGTGGGACATCTAACAAGGAGAGCAGCCCATGGGAAGTGGTGCCAGCTTAAGCCTGGGAGACAAGCTGGGGTGCCACCGATAAGATGGCAGAGCACCAGTAGTGAGGCTGCCCAGAACTCTTGGAGCTTGGAAGACTTCACGCATATATTTTAAAGTTCAATGTGTAACACTTAAGCCTTTTAGGAGTCCTACAACTATTTTTTTTTTAAATAATGCAAACACTCTGGTTTTAACTTTGTTGGTATTTTCTGGTATTTTTTCCCCCATTATATTAGTTATCATTTCATAGTTGTGCCCAAACTACCCATGAAACAACCTAAGGAACACACGGTTTGTCTCATGGTTTCAGATAGTTCCTTTGTTATGTTACAACCAGCAGGACCTAACCATCTAACTGAAATACGCACCCCCCCTCCCCCAGGTGTGCTTAATAACCCTCTAGGCATTTTAGTTCAATTAAAATTAACCACTGGAGCAGGTTATCCAAAGCAAGCAGTCTCTTGAGAGCAAGAACTTCAGAATCCTCTCACCTTGTTCCCCTAGCTTGAGAGACTTTCTCTGGAATGATCGTGAGTTCATCCACGCATGACTGCAGCCTATTTAAAACCCGTTCATCTCGCTCCTTAAATACCTGCCGGCCTGAAGGCTTTAGGGTAGTTGTCTCATCACTATGTTAAATCCTGAAATTATCCTTGCCCTGCCAGCGTACCTGTGAATTATTAAAATGAAGATCTACATGATTAGGTATGGAAAGAAAACCTTAGTCATACAACATACTTCTAATTGAAGATGAAACTACTATTTCACTAATAAAGTTAATTTAACTATGTTCTCTGGTCCCATCGCTTCCGTTAAGTGATAGCTATTATTTCTGATCCATAGATACGAGGTACACAGTATTTTTCTTGTGTGTGTGTGTGTGTGTGTGTGTGTGTGTGTTTGTCATTTTTTTCACCTGATTATAGGATGGGCTGTGTGGATGTAGATGATAATAAGTTGAAGAGTTATTTTCATAAAATATTTAAAAACTATTATTTTCATTCACATTTCTCAAATAATTGGTTCTACTACTTGTGTACCTAAATACTGACAGTAATAGACTTTGCTGATCATAGTCGAGGAAAGAGATAGAAGAGAGGAAATTAACAACTTGTGTTCCATATCTTGTGTATACTATGATCTATTGACAGAGCTAAATGAAAAAGGCAATGGTGATAACATGGGTTCATAAACGCCAGCACACATGCGCAGTACAGCCATAGGAGAAGGACAGCTCTCCATTAGTTAAAGTCAGGGTTTTCTTCAAGGATGATAACATTTGATATGGCCTTAGGACAGAGGGTTATGATTTGTCCAGAAAGGGGGGGAGCTAGGAAAGGGCATTCAGGTGAAGAAGGAGCAAGTGTAGATGGAGAGTGGGCAGGGCATCAGGGTGTTGAGGGGTGGCGGGGCACGGGCTTGAAGTGTTTGATAGACAGACGGTGGTGGTGGGGCATCTGCAGAGGACATCATACAGTCATTTCTTCATCCACCACAAGGAGAATTGATTTTCTAGGTGACTGAGTCCTGCTTAGTTCTTAGGGTTTTAGATACGTCCTTCAATAGGTCTTTAGAATTGTGGAGGACAGAAAGGCTTTGGGGAGAGTGAAAAGAAATACTGCAAACCAAAGGACCATAGGAGCTGTGATGGATGCATCAAAATATCACCTACCTTGGCTACCGGAGAATATTGCTATGGGTGCTGTTAGAATGTCATACATGTTATTACATGTTACATAATTCTTTTGTAATAAAAGTTATGGTTGAAAATATGAATTAATTCAACCTCTTGGAGTGGTATGTTAAATGTTTTTTAATGACAACCAAGTTTATTCCTCTAGGACAATTTTCCGAATGACTAGTGGTTTACTGGCTTTGATACATTCTATTGTATACCAGATGCTGTCTGTTAGAATTTTGTAATATACAAAAGAAACAGTAAACCTTCTTTCAATTATTTAGAATGTCCTTCAACTCTAAGAAGACATTTTTATTCATTTGATTAATGTCAGATTAAACGGTATGTTTCTGACTATCATTTGTTTTCTGAGTAATTTTTTAAAGGCAGATTAACAATATACATTCTTCTAGGTAAATATTATCTCTTTAAAGAACACAAATTCACTTTCGATATGCCATTGAACAGAAGATTGAAGACATGATCATGACCGAAAAATACAGACTATAAACTGAAATATCAACAATAATAACAACCATAATAAGATAACTTGCAGAGAAAGGTTGGAAGTTGATCTCTACCTGAAGTTTATATAATGAACAGAACAGGCTTGGGAAAGCCCAATATACAAACTTGGAAGAGGTAGGTGCTGTGTAAATGTCCAGTGAAGGGCTATAATTTCTGTGGCTCAATGCCTGGGCTAATTCCCTCGGCTGTCCCGCCCACTCCCCTTCTTGATCGTATTTTCCATTTTAATTAACTGCCTATGTTTCTAGTCACATGTTCCTAGTACAATCTTTTGTCTTGGGAAAAGGGGGCTTGCCTGGATCTGTGGTACTTTTTCCTTTTCTCTAATTTTGCCCTCCCTGGATACTGACCCAAAGTCAAAGCATGCTTTTCTCTGACACTCTTGGCTTTGTTCCTCTCTCTGACTCCCGTGCAGGACTTTCTGTCTCCCCAGCTCTACCTCCCGCCTCCAGCAGCTACTTAGAATTACAGATTGCCTGGACCATAGTTTGTCTTTCAGACTCACTAGAAATTGTTCTCAACCTTCCTTTGGAATCTGTTTTTAATTTTTATATTATTGTTGTTATTATTATCATTTATTATGAGATTAAGAAGTCAAATGGGAGCTTTTGACTATCTGGTAAAAACATGTAGAGAACAGTCTCAATTCAAGGTCACCGTGTTATGAGAAAGAGAAAGAGAGAGAGAGAGACAGAGAGAGAGAGAGAGACAGAGAGAGAGACAGAGAGAGAGAGAGAGAGAGAGAGAGAGAGAGAGAGAGAGAGAAACTGAAATTCTACTGAATTACACCTTTAATCTGATACCAAAAATGGAGCTGAAGACACGGGTCAGGACTTCTGGCCCTGATCATATCACATTTTTATAAAATGTCATCATTGACTTCCTCAACAATTACTCTGAGAGGGCACAATGCGTAGACTAGGGGGGGTGGTTCATGGTGTTTATCGCATTCTATTTACTTGAAATGAGTCAGAGGCATTAATCTACATCGTTGAGTATCATTGGCTACTGAAAATCAGAATGCCCATTTCCTTCACATTTCTCCAAAACAACAACAACAACAACAACAACAACAACAACAACAAATTTCTAGCTATTTATACTGATATCCCTTGTTACTAAAACTAAAGTTTTCTTCTTGCCATAGTATTGTTGCTTCTCGGAGGAAGGATTTGATTGAGCCACCATTATTTTTCACATGAAATTCCAAAATAAAACAAAAAATGTAGCTGGAAAGATTCTTTTATGTACAAATGCAGTTATTTTAAAAGTCTATCAAATTATATCTATGCCTCTATGTTTGGATAACAACATTTTTTTTCTAGAAAGGTATCTTTCAGAGGTGTTCTCTTCTCAACCGAAGCCATTACACTACTTTCAATGACAGTGTAATGTATTTCTGATGTAATGCATATTAATTGGTTGCTTCCAAAGCCTTGGTTACTGATTATATATGACAGTGCTTTAAAATACTTGGGACTTTGCAAATCAGTATTTGACTTATCTGGTATTGGTCAAACTTATAAATTGACTCGACTAGGAAGAAACCAATAAAGAATCCCGTTAGTCGCATTATGGAATTTACTTTGGGGCAATTATGAAGTACATATTTAGATCTAAGTCTTTGTGAAAGTATTCATTACAACTTGAGTGTTCTGTTGAGATAAAGGTTCTGTACTGAAGTGACAAAAATGTAAGAAACCCTGAAAAGCTAACCTAAATTCTTGATCCCTGTGTCACTAACACTTCATAGGCTACATAGTGTGTTAGGAAATGAACCATGAATGTCCACCATGTTAGGACACAACATGATGGATACCAGAAGCATTGAGATTAGATACTTAGTAATTCAACAAATTAACTGAAGTTGACAGTCAGTGGTGAGGGTTATTGCCAGTAGTGTCAAACCCAAAGGTTTGATCATATGGGCTGCTTCTTGGATGAAGGAATAGTTCACAAAACTGCTTTTAACTAGTCTTTATTTTGACAAACTTCTCAGTAGATAATGTAGCAGGGTGTTACAAAACTCATGTGAACTTCTATGAGTACAAAGGTTGAATCAAATACAAGTTTTCTTTAGTTGTGTGAATTTTTACCTGTGGATAACTTAAAAAAGAAAAAGAAAGAAAGAAAAAACAAACTCAGTCCAACAAATGAGATACAGTAAAAAATGAAATATTTATTCCTTTGGCTCAATAATGAAGTAGCTCACCATTCTTTTAGTAGTAGCCATTCCCTGCATGCAGTTCATCGGTAGGTACACTATAGTAAATAGTTTGTAAAAGGAATGAACATTAAACTTTTGGTTGTGAAAAAAGAAGAAGAAAAAGAAGAAAAGTGTCATGTTAGGCAAGTGCACAACTCTCCCACTTTGTTCCTGGTTAAAAAGGACAGAGCCTGTGTTAGATCCATGAGAGCTTCAATGCAGCAGGATTTAAAAAAATAAGCCTGGTCTGCATATGCAAATACTACAAAAGTTGAGTTTAAAAAAAAAAAAACCAAAACAAACATCCATGAGTGAAGGATTCTCTGCAGGCAACCGGAGTTGGTAGAAAATGGTCAGGGTTTGAGATTTTGACCAACATATCTCTTATTAGAATGGTAGAAAATATATAACAAAGAAATCCACAAAAACCCATTGTCTAACTTTTATCTTAGGAAATTATCTGCTGAAAAGTTTTTTTGGATGCAAAAAAGTTTGGAGTTTTGATTTAAAAATAAGAAGCAAAAGGATAAGGTAAAATAAGTTGCCATGTCATTAACCTGAAAATAATTTTCTTATGTACAAATGCTAACAAAGAAAAAAACGATTATATTTTACATTATTTATATTTAAACAAATCTTGGACTTTTTTTTTCTTTTTAGCAAACTATGAAGTATAGGATTTGGTAATAGGCCCTATACAGTGTGTCTCCTTTAAATTAATAAAGACACATTGTGATTCTCAAGTTGAATTAACAATGCAAAAATAAAGGTGTTTTAAAGTAATATCTGTGAGAATTTTTTGACATGTAGACAGAGAGCAGATTGAATTCATTCTACCACCAACATGTGACTCTTCTTACCAAAACTGTGATAAATGGGTTGATTAAAATAGAGCAGCGTAGGCAATATTAGCATGCATTAGTGATAGCCACCCGACTATTTCTGTGTAATGAATGGTACAGGATACCTCCCTGTTGGAAGCTTGCAAAAGACAGATACACTGTGGTACATATTTGATTTAATAGAATTTGTATATTAGGCTATATATACGTTTATATATATTTGCCCAAACATGCACCACAGGATAAAATAACTATTTACATAACAGAGGGTGTTTAATTGACATAAATTGTCAGTTTTGCTGAGAGCAGAAGATGACAAGGAAATACTGCCACATGAAGTGGAACAACTATTCTAAAGTGATACTTTGGATAGATTTTTTTCTTCAGAACAGAAATATTAGGTAAGTTTTTTTGGGGGGTGGGAGGGAGGACATTTAACTAAAATTAAATATAGAACTCTGAAACTTAGAATAAAATTTGCACTTGTTGAAACAAAATATTTTGCATAAAAATAATCCTTTAAATATTAGAGGAGTCTTTACAGGCACATAACTGCTCAGATATAAACAAACATAACAGGCTAAAATACTCGTAAGCTAACACCATCCAGAAAGTGGAAGTATTTGAAACCGTTAACATTAGAATTAGAATTTTTCCTTAGTTTTGAGCAATGATTTCATCTCTCAGGCAAAATATTTTTTTTTATGATTACTGGAGAAACTTGTGGACTTAGCAACACGGGATTCATATATATGTATACATATATGTGTGTATATATATATATATATGTATATATATACACACATATATGTATATTTCCCTTAACGTAAACTTCATTTACAAAAATAGTGGCATAGTATTATGAACAGACTATGAAGTGGGGACCAGAAAGATACACCGGGACAGATCTTGTAAAAATATGGCAAATGTGAATGTTAAAAATAGATGACAGGAGCGCTGTACTAGTGGTGTTTGGTGGCGTGATGACAGTCACTTTCACAATGGAGTCCCCCTCAGCAGTGTCAGCTGGTAATGGAAGCAGCAACCTCTTGTCAAGGTTGATACCCTGTCTCACAGAGTGGCAGTGACAGAGGTCACTGTCTGGTATAGGCACTGACCTTGAGTATTTGTTGAAACAGTCAGTTTGGCGTGGATCTCTCCTTAGAGTCCAGTTGACACAGACACTTTACCTTCAGAGGCTGTAAACAATTGGTTACAAAGACGTTTCTTTGTTTCTTTTGTTTTTATTTTTACTTTTGATTCTCTCTGACCTCTTTCCCTTTGCTTTCTTTTTCTGGTTTGTCTTTCTCAAACTTTTCCTTATCTGGTTTTGTGACACTGTCATAGGAAGGAGGAGACGTGGTAGAGGAACTCCCATCCGTCTTTTCTGGGGTGGAATTCCCATTTAATTTGTCAATAACCATATCTCCTTTTATAGGCAAGTCAATCCTCCCCTTGATTGTCTCTTTGTCGTATTTATTTGATATGTTTTTTAACCTTTGCTTTAAAAGATAACATCTGTAATTACGCTGAATGATAGCAGCAGATACCTCCTCTTGTTTGCGTTTCAGAGTGGTAGTAATGGGCTCATAAGAGACCTTCGAGGGGTTGGAAGCCATGAACCGATCTTCCATCTGGATTCGAAGGGCATCCATCTCTCCGCTCTCGCCTAGGACCCGCTTTGTAAAAGCAAATAAGATGTCCAGGCAGTGGATGCGGTCTCCGCTCACCATGGGCAGGTCCATGGCTATGAGCTGGACTTTGTTTGGCTTTGCGATGAGGAGGGGAGGATCCAGAGCAGCTGCAAAGTCAGAGAGCTTGCAGAACTCTATGAACTGAGTGGCGTCAGGGTCGAACTTCTCCCAGACCTCGTAGAACATCTCAAAGTCGTCCTCACTCAGGGGCTCTGCGCTTTCTTCTGTGGCAACGCTGAAGTTCTCCAGGATGACAGCGATGTACATGTTCACCACCACCAGGAAGGAGATGATGATGTAGCTGACAAAAAAGAAAATCCCCACAGATGGGTTCCCACAGTCCCCCTTCACCGAGCTTCCAGGGTGAATTGCATCTGGGTCACAGTCCGGAGGTGCGCTGTTGAGGATGGGGGCCAGCAGTCCATCCCAGCCCGCGGAGGTGGTGATTTGGAATAGGCAGATCATGCTGTTGCCGAAGGTCTCAAAGTTGAACATGTCATCAATTCCAGCTTCCTTTTTGACATAGGCAAAATTGGACATGCCAAAGATGGCGTAGATGAACATGACCAGGAAAAGCAGGAGGCCGATGTTGAACAGCGCAGGAAGGGACATCATCAGAGCGAAGAGCAGAGTGCGGATCCCCTTGGCGCCTTTGATCAGCCGTAGGATTCGTCCAATCCTGGCCAGGCGGATGACTCGGAACAGGGTAGGGGACACGAAATACTTCTCTATCAGCTCAGCAAGGAACATTCCTATGGAGAATTAGAGAAGCCAGATGAACAGTGAGTAATATTGATGTTCATAGGAATGTTGTATGTATGTTCTTCCTTTCAAAATAAACTTACAAAAACCTGAAGCACACATTTGAATCCATTCTAATATTGCCATTTAAATATTTAAGAGTTTTATTTAAAAGATTCTATAACACGATTTTATAAAGAAGTATGATTTCTTTTATAAATCCAAAATAATGTAATTATTACTATTCCAATTCAAGGTTATTCTTATTATACTTCACTACTATACATAAAATATGGCAATGAAAATAAAAATTATATCAGAAACAAGTTAATTCACCGTTCTCAATGAGAGTGACATTCTTTAGTTTGAGAAATTGTACCACATCTAAACTAAGAAGTTCTTACATTTGGAGCATTATAATATTCTCATTTTCCGTTTCTTCTTGTTTAAATCCCATCCATATTACAAGAGCAGTGTTAAATGTCTTTGCTCTTTGCTAAGAAAGACTGTTGAACGCTTTGGGCAAGGTTGGCTATCTCTTCTTGATTTTTCTTTGAAAGAGAATGGTTCTCATAGGCTCCTGCGCTTGAATGCTTGGTCTCCAGTTAGGGGAACTGTTTTGCAAGGGTTAAGGGTTATGGTCTTGGTGGAATGAATAGCTTGGCTTTGTTGGAGTGTTAGGTGTGGCCTTGTTGGAGGTGCAGCTTTGCTGAGTAGGTGTGGCCTTGTTGGAATGGGCGTGGCTTTTTGGAGTAGCTGTAGCTTTATTAGAGTTGGTATGTTGCTGGAAGTGGGCTTTGAGGTTTCTTTTTTAAAAATAGATAATTTCTTTATCCTTCTCTCATGTATTACATGTCAATCATAGTTTCCCTCCCTCCCATCTCCTTTCTCCCACCTACTCCATCCCCCAGACTCACTATGCCTCTGTTTCCCTTCAGAAAAGAGCAGGCCTCCCAGGGATATCAATCAAACATTCCATAACAAGTTACAATAAAACTAGCTTTATACCCTCATGTCAAGGCTGGATGAGGCAACCTAGTAGGAGGATATGGATCCTCAAAGCAGGCAAAAGAGTCAGAGACATCGCCCTGTCCCAGTGTTAGGAGTCCCATAAGAATATCAACCTACACAATCATCACATATATGTATAGGACCTAGGGCAGACCCACGCAGGCTCCCTGAATGTTGCTCTAGTCTCTTTGAGCCCCCATAGGCCCTGGTTATCTGACTCTGAGGATTGTATCCTTGTGGTGTCCTCGAACCCTTTGGCTTCTGCAGTCCTTCCTCCTCCTCTTCCACAGGATTCCCAGTGCTTTGCACTATGTTTGAATGTGAGTCTCTGTATTGGCTCCTTTCAGTTACTGGGTAAATCTCTCTGATGGGAACTGGATAGATGGGTCAGCAGTTAAGAACACTGACTGCTCTTCCAGAGGACCAAAGTTCAATTCCCAGCACCCACATGACACTTCACAATTGTCTGTAATTCCAAAATCTGACACCCTCATATAGACATACATACACGCAAAGAAAAAAATGAATATAAAATAAAAATAATTATTTTTTATAAAGTCTCTCTGAGGATGATTGTGCTAGATTCCAGTCTATGGGTATAGTAGACTATTATGAGGAATCATTCATTGACTTTATTTTTCCAGTCCTGTCTAGGGATTTGAGGTTTCCAAAGCCTATACCAGGCCCAATCTCTCTCTCTCTCTCTCTCTCTCTCTCTCTCTCTCTCTCTCTCTCTCTCTCTCCCTCTCTCTCTCTTTCTCTCTCCCTACTGTCTCTGGATCAAGATGTAAAGCCCTCAGCTAATGCCTTTCTTTCTGCCATGATGATCACAAGCTAACCCTTTAAAACTGTAAGCAAGTCTCTAAGTAAATGCTTTCTCTTATAAGCATAGTGTCTTCACAACACTAAGACAGTGACCAAGACAAGTACTAACACTGCTGTGTTACCGTGATGTGTTTTAACGGCATGTGCTTCACCCCTAAACTGACTCTGTTTACCACTAGCAAAACATTATGGTTTGAGTAGAAGCCATTCCAATGGGCTCAAGTGTTTAGACCCTTGCTATGTAGCTGGTGTTGGTATTATGGAAAGTTGTAGAACATTCAGGAGGTGAAGCTTTATTGGGACAAATGGGTTTGGGGGGAACAGGGCTTGGTGTTTTATATGACAGTGCAATT
The DNA here is from genome assembly GCA_964023405.1 of Apodemus agrarius. Classification (NCBI taxonomy): domain Eukaryota; kingdom Metazoa; phylum Chordata; class Mammalia; order Rodentia; family Muridae; genus Apodemus; species Apodemus agrarius. The sequence goes on along the minus strand of OZ030008.1, from coordinate 119,240,782 downwards.
TCCTGTTCTTACTTTCATTCCCAAATGTAAGTAGCTGGACCTTGGGCCCCATGCCAGGCTTTCCACCTCAGGATGGAGTGCATCCCTACTACTGTGAGCCAGAGTATCTCCTTCCTTTGTTAAGCTGCTTCTTGTTGGTTATCCTGTCACAGAAAGGAGAAAGCTTCCCCAATGCAGTATTGATAATTTAATTTAACAAGCAGAAGTTTCAGAATTTTATTGAACTATGTTAGCATTGATAATTTCCCTCTGCACACCCCAGTCTTCTCCAACTGCATCTCCATGTCAAACTACAGGCAGGATGTGGGGCAGATTTCTCTAGAAGGACAAATGTCTCTGACTGAAAGGACTGTTCTTACCTACGATTGAGAGAATCACCACCACAAAGTCGAAGATGTTCCACCCTATTGTGAAGTAGTAGTATCTGAGAGAGATGAGCTTCAGCAGAAACTCCCCAGTGAAGAGGACGATGAACACCAGGTTGATTCGGGACAAAACCAGGGTCATGTACTTGCTCTGGTCGTCCGTTTCCACCATCATGGTGACCATGTTGAGGCAGATGAGGATCATGATGCTGATGTCAAACACCTGTCTTGTTACAAAATCAAAGACCATCCCTTGAAATTTGTTCTAGAAAGAGAAGAGATAAGGTTAGCGCACACATTGCACATTCAGTGGTCTAGTTACACTGCAAGTAAGATCTTTCAACATGTGGCCCTGGGGTATGCATCCTCTTTACAGTACACTAAATAACCTGTAAGCTCATTTTTCACTTCCTTGTCTTATTATACGGGAGACACCACACCACATGTCAGTTTATTTGGATCTCATAGGAAAAGACAGCAAAATAATCCAGAAACTGGTGGCAACTGGCTGAATACTTAAAGGTCATTTGATTAATTATAGTCATTTTTATAAAAATGATTTCAGTTAGTAATGAAGATTTAAGAAAAGGTTTTAGATGAATATTTTTAATTTATTAGTATTTTATTTTTTTCTGATATTCTTTATTTTACCCCTCAAGTAATGGTAGTTAAATTTATTTAGTTCTACCATTTTTAGTTTGTATGCTTGGGAGTTTGTTAATTTATCTGTTTTCCTTTTTATCTTCCCTATTTATGCTTCAATAAAAATGCATGATAAGATGAGAAAGATGGCTCAGTGGCTAAGAGCACTGCCGGGTTTTCCAGAGGACCAAGGTTCAATTCTCAGCACCCTCATGATTGCTCACAACTTTTGGTAATTTCAGTTCCGTGGGTCCTGGGCTCCATCTTCTACCATCCATGGGTGCAGGCATGTACACAGAGCACAGACATGTGCATAAGCAAATTATCCGCCCCCACATATCTTTAAAAAAAAATGCCTGAGAAACCCTTATATAATTAATACCCATTTCAGAAAATATATGCTTTTAAAGTCCTGTGTGACTGTTGGTGAAGCAGGTTCATCCTTCCTTTTAGTGTGAGGTACTTTCCCATCCTTTCTCTCTACCTCACATCTCCCAGTTTCAATTACTTTTAAATGTATAGTAAGGTGAAGTCACTGATAGGGTTCATGACCCTTTCGGGTATGAATTTCGCTGATCACAGGTTTCGTGACCAGGGGGTATGGTTGCGTTATGGGCCTCAACTGTGTTACTATTCCCCCCTCCCTGAGAAGGAAGCTGAGCTAGGATACAGTTCTGTGAGCGTGACCCACCATCCTCATGCAGTTTCACATTAGGAAGCGTTATAGACTTTGCATTTGAATGATCTTTATTCTTTTTCAGTGAAACGAAATTCTTGAGCCAGTTTTCCTTTCTAAGAAAACTGGGAATACGGGCGGTGGTGGCGCACGCCTTTAATCCCAGCACTTGGGAGGCAGAGACAGGCGGATTTCTGAGTTCGAGACCAGCCTGGTCTACCGAGTGAGTTCCAGGACAGCCGGAGCTACACAGAGAAACCCTGTCTCAAAAAAACAAAAAAAAAAAAAAAAAAAAAAAAAAAAAAAAAAAAGAAAATTGGGAATATTTTCTACTCTCAAGAATGAGAAGGCCGGGCGTGGTGGCGCACACCTGTAATCCCAGCACTCTGGGAGGCAGAGGCAGGTGGATTTCTGAGTTGGAGGCCAGCCTGGTCTACAGAGTGAGTTCCAGGACAGCCAGGGCTACACAGAGAAACCCTGTCTTGAAAAAAACCAAAAAAAAAAAAAAAAAAAAAAAAGGAAAAGAATGAGAACCCCATGCCTACCACCCCCCAAAAGAATGAGAAAACCCAGAGAAAGTATGTCATGGATCTAGACAGATAGGGGAGCGTAGAGAAGAGAAAGGACATAAGGGGCTGCAGAGAGAGCTGTGGAGTACGTGTGATATGAGGTGAAATAGGAGGTTACTATGCACAGGGAGGGAGGCACCTGGACTGAAGGGCACAGAGAGCGTAGGAGAGGGCAGGAGACAGAAGTTATAGCAAAGCCTAATGATACATATGTATGAAAATACTATAAAATATGATTTACTTTGTATGGTACCATAAAGGGTACTAAAAGAAAGAAAAGCTAAAATGAGCTTTATAACAGGGAGGAGAAAAAAGGAAAGGAAGAAGCCAGAATGTGGAGGAAAGATGTAGAGATGGGAAGGACCGCACCCACTTAGAAAGGACATATCAATATGGTAAGAGGGGCAGCAACCACACATGTCAGCAGCACGAGGGTGACTCTTGCTTGGGTGTCAGTTCTTTGCAACTCTTGAGCAGGAGGTCTCAAGAACGTGCCAATATTTTAGGAACTTGACACCTGCCACCAAGCACTGCAGCAGCTGTAGAGTCTGCTACTCAATATGGGATTCACGATTAGATTGGTAGGATAGATTGGTGGCATCGCCTGATAATGCTCAGATCCAGATACTAGAACCGGAAACCCTGTCTTAGAATTTTAATGAGTACAAGATAGCCTTCTTACTGCAGGCCGAGGGATGGGCTTCTGAGGTTTTTTGGAGCCAAGTTTCTTCATTGCATTGTAGTATTTTTTCTGTTCTTCTGTCATAAAGATGTCTTGACCTCCGAAGTAAACACACAGAAGAGTATGGTTACAACCCCAACCTGTGTCACAGCAGTATTCTAACTGCAGTAATTCTGAGCCTTCCTCTAGTCTTGTCTCAATTCTACATGGAAATTATCTTGCTAAATATAGAATCATTTTTCTGCTTTTCCTATTTATGCGAAAAGCTGAAGACTTTAATATTATGCAAAGCCCATAAGCACATAAAATTCCTATTAGTCCAGCACCCTAATTGGATCATATTATGTTCACAATGAATTTTAAGGTCCTTAAATATATTTTCAAGGAGCCAAGTATGTTTTCTTCCTCTCTTGCTGTTTAAAGTTTTACTGCTGTATTTAACCTTTTTTTTAAAAAAACAAACCAATTTTGTGTGCCAAACAATGTGATAGGCATAAGAATTACATAGGTATATAACATGGTATCATGCTCTTTAAGGGGGCAGGTGGAAAAAATGTACAATACTGTGCAAAGGGAGGTGAGGTTAAAAATAAATCAAGCAAATGAACAGGAGGAAGGAAGGAAAGTCATTGTAAACACAGCAAACATTGAGAGAGCCAGGCTTAAGCTTAAGGCTTTAATGTACAATAAAGAGTTTGCTTGGCAATGCATCTCAGGAAGAGAAAATATCACATCTAAAGCCACGGGGAAACCATTGTGTGGCTGAGTTCAGAAAAGGTCAGGAAGACTTGTGCAGGTGCCCTGTAACAAGTGCTGTCGGGGATGTGGGTGGCTGAGGGGATGGGTCTGCCATGGGATAAAAATGAGGTGTGGGAGATGAGAAATTGGAGAGGGTCCTTCCTGCAAGACCCCATACGCCATGCTAAGCATGGATAATCTGTGATGAACTGAGGTAATGGTTATATTACAGAATCAGAATGACAGCTGTGACCATGGAAGAAAGGAGCGAGGCCCCTGGGAAGGGCCAGTAGATTACTGGCCACGTAGTAAGACTGAAAATCATATACACACAATCTAAGTATGTCATGACTCCAGTGGTGTGGTTGGCTATAGGACAGACTGGTTCTTTGTGTAGGGAAGGGTGGGAGGTAAGAAATACTCATCTTCTTCTTTTGCTGGTTGAAGTTGTCTATGATGACACCGATGAATAGATTTAGAGTGAAGAATGACCCAAAGATGATGAAGATGACAAAGTACAGATACATGTACAGATTTTCTTCATACACAGGCTGCAGCTTGACCTAAACAATGGTGAAAATATTTAATATCATTAGCAAAGAGGACCCTTGGACTAAATACTGTAGTGAGTGACATTGCTTAATATGAACTTATCATGTCTTTAGATATCGTTTGACAAAAATGATTATTTTTCTCACACTATCATGAAATTCGAAACTTTTACTTTCAAAATCTAATGTAGTTTTCCATTGTAGCCTGCCTGATGAATATTCCCCAAGTAAAACTGATACAAATTCAGCTAACAATTTGGGCCTCTTATCTTATTTTCACCATCATCATTATTATTTTAACATCTTTGGCAATATCTTCACTTTGTCTTTGGAAAAGCTTTCAGAGCAGAAAATCATCTAAGAGAAAAATACAGGAGAAGCAGACATGTTTTAGCCATTTCTTTGTATGTCTGAGTTTGACTTTCCTTGAAGTCTGCTGGCTTCTCTGTGCTCTAACATTCCCAGAAACTGCCTCATGGACTGGCTGACCATGCTCTCCAAAGAAACAGAAAAGCAAGTGACTCCTTCACACTGAGCTACCTTCCTATTCTGAATAGTTCTAATTGCAGGGTTAATATGATGTCTTATACTTCCTGCAATTTGAGAAATTTTCACAGTAGACATGTTATCTCTTACTTATCATACCTACAGCAACCAAACTACTATCCACACTGTGAGCACTCTGCCAATCATATCTTATGTATTGGTGAATAATATATGCAATGTAGATTCTGAGTCTCTTAGTTCACTTCTCACTAGTGTTTACCATGGACAACTTAGTAGCTGTAAAGAGTGCCCAAGAGCTACTTACATCCCGCGAATCAACAGCTGCATACATAATATCCATCCAGCCTTTGAACGTGGCCTGTATTCAATACATAGTAGAATTACTTATTCAAACTCATCGCATTTACTGGACATCAATACAACAGCATTTTTATAAGTATCTTTTCATATAATACCATGACATTTTCTACACAGGTGTTCAAATGAATTGAATGCTGTGTTACCAAGGACATTCCTACTGCTAAGTAACAAAATTTGTATTTATGATTTAGATTTCTTCTCTTCTCTTGGGAGTTATTCTATGACTTTTTATCTATAGTAAAACATAATGGAGACTTGATTATTGAAAATCCCATCTTAATCTTATCTTAAAACCTTCCAATAAGGAGATAATATCTGTAGTTGAGTGCTATGGTTGTATTCAAACACAACTCATTTTCACTAATAACTGGTCGGCAAATATACTGTCACGATGTTAAAAATTAAGCATTACATATTATGAAAAGAATCCCTTGAGATTTGCATAGCTGCATATAATAACATCACATTACTTTAGACACTGCTATGGAAAGTCTCTGGCTAAAAAGTCATACACATAGTTCATTCATATAATATATGATTGATATTTCAATATACACAATTTTTATAGAAAATTAAAAATCAAAACAGTGATTAACAATATAACAAGAAAAATATAGGAAGAAGAAATAAATTCTGTGAAGACATTAAAAATCGCATTCCTAGAGAAATAAAACAACAGCTACATCTTCCTAACAGCCAAATACCTGTCTTGAGGGGTTATCAACTACCTTCCTACTGTTAAATGAGACTTATTCAGCGCGCACTACAGGAGGGGTTTCAGGTGTCATGTTTTGAAGTGTTTTCAGGTTCTCACGATGGCTACTCACCACTTGAAGCAGCGCCAGGTAGCCAGCCCCAACATTGTCAAAGTTGACTTTCACATTCTTCCAGCGGGCTTGCTTGCCCAGAGCCTGACAGTCACTGAAATTGTTGACTTTGCTCACGTCAAACATGTCGCCCGTTGTCATGTTAACACAGTGATAGAACTTTCCCGCAAACAGATTCACGCCCATGATACTAAAGATCAACCAGAAGATGAGGCACACCAGTAGCACATTCATGATGGAGGGGATGGCGCCAACCAGAGCGTTCACAACCACCTGTGGGAGGACAGGAGAGCAGTCACGTGGTAAGGTGGAAGCCACTGGAGATGTGTATGCATTCGGTGTGAAGACACGTTTGGATAGGGTTAAATGGGTATTACTGTAGACGTCTAGCCCTAAAATGTTCTTTCTATTATTTTATACTACACATTGATAAAGGTAGACAAACAACACTACAGCTAAAGAGGTAAGCAAGAAAGGAAAGCAAAACGCAACAAACATTGAAAGGAAACAAATACAACCTGATACAGTAAGATCTTCAAAAATGTATATGTTGTGGGGGTGGGTGGGAGGGGAAATATGCATTAAGTGAAATAACCGTTTGCTGTCACACATATTAAGTCTTGTGAACATGTGTGAATTATTGATGATCTGGAAGAGGAATTATGTAACCCCTTCACAAATAAAACATGACAAATACAGGAAATTCATATCCTCAGGTCAGGTATAATTATATGACTATTAAGATGAGGATTAAAGGTTTCTAAGTTTTCTGTTTCATACTAGAAAAGTCTCAGTCTTTTAGACATAGAATGAATTACCACGAGATTTAACTTCAGATGTATGAGTATCAAATATATCCCATTATTATTACTTGGCAATGTCCCACATGTCTTTTTTGAGCCTATGCTATTTGTTTTTATAAGAATGACCTGCTTACAGTAAAGAAAAAGACCTGCCCCCTTTGTTTTCCTGAATCCAGGGAAGATGAAGATGTGTTTTAAGATCTCAAGGATAGCAAAAGTAGCTTTTCTAACACCACTTATTCTAATTCACAGTGGACTACATGGTTAAGTGCTTGTAGCCAATGAAACTATTGTTTTATTTAAAAATATGATAAACATTATTTTAGAAATAAACAGGAAAAATACAAAACAGCATGAAAATTTGAAATTCAAAATTCTAGTGATTTCCTAGATTAATTGAATTGTCTTTCCTTTAGAAATTGTCATGTTTATTATACCTATTAGTTTTCTTTATGAATTAAATTTATATACTTTTTCATGCCTCTACAAATGTCTTTTTTATCTTCAAATAGATGTTTAGCTGAAAATCTTAAGTATTCCACAGGCACTAAAATACTAATCTAGAATATTTTTCACTTTAGAGGAAAATTGTAAGTTTGCAGACTTGTTCAATTGAAATTTTCTCTCTGGTATAAGCTATAAATAAATTTGTTGACCAAAGATGTCCCATGGGAGCCCTCAATCAACCCAGCCTGATGCCTAGACTGTAAGTTGCTCTCAAACTGATGGCAAGGCCCAATGGCTGAGGACAACACCTACCCATCGATCATGGAGTAGTCAAGCCGGTGCCTACAAAGAGCCATCACACCCATATACTAGTATCTTTGGTACAGGCAGGTTACTCTGCAGCAAACCAAAAGAAATGCAAAGCAACCCAGCTCCAAAGCTTTTAGCATACAAGGGTGTTCTGCCAGCAAGTTACGCAGAAATTTTATGGGAGTAACGAACCAAAATCTGATTTGACTTAAGGCCCACTCCACAAGATGGGTCCCACACTTGATACTGCTTGAGTGACCAAGATCTTGCAACTTAGTCCAGTGACCTAGGTTAAAACCCAAATGGCATTCAAATGACATTCAGCTCGACTCATAGATCAGTGTCTGGCTCAGCCCTCATCAGAGAAGCTTCCTCCTGCTGTAAATGGGAATAAAAACAGAGACCTACAGTCGCACATTATCCAGAGAGTAAGAGACCTTGGAAAACACTCTCAGCTCTAAGTGGGCTGTTTCCATCAACTGCTCCTCTCAGGGTTCAGGGAACTTTGCAGCCCAGGAGGCAGAAAGAGTAGAACAGCCAGAGGGAATGGGAGACACCAAGTCAACAAGGCCCTCGAAATCAACAGCTTCAACGGACTTGTTAACTCGCATAGACTGGGGTATCATGCATGGGGCCTGCACGGGTCTGCACTAGATGAGGCCCTAGGGATGAAAGAAGTAGATACATTCCCTCATTTCTAGCCCCAGAGCTATCTCCAATCGATAAATACTTGAAAACGAAAATCAATGGAGTCTCTCTGGGGAAACAGCTATCTTAAGGGTAGGCTGCATGCCCAGCTGTCAATGTCAACACAAAATAAAATCAGTGTCATCTTTAGAGGTTCCTTGTCTCGCAATGTCATGTCAGGGATTTATTTTCTTTAAGCTTTATTTTTATTTTAATAACCCATGATGATATATATTCTTTCTCTTTCTCTTTCTTTTACTCTATAGATCATTTGCATCTATCTTATAGCCATAAATAAGTTCCTGTTTAGTGCTTTTATAGATTTCTGAGTGTTAGAATTCTATCTAAGCTCCACCCCACAGTTACCTGGCAATAGCCAGGTATGCCCCTCCCCCACAGGTATCTGGCAACAGCCAGGTAGACCTGGCCCACTATAAAAGGGACTGCTTGCCCCTCCTCTCTTACTCTTGCCTCTCCCTTGCCCCTTGCCCTCTTCTGCCCTCCCCCATTCCCTCTCCTTCCCCTCCTTGTGGTCACCACCATGGTCATGGCAGGCCTCTACCTCTCTACTCTCTCCTTCTCTCTGCCTTTCTCTGCCTCTGCTACTCTCTTAACTCCCCTTCCCATGCCCTAAATAAACTCTATTCTATACTATACTGTCCTGTGGCTGGTCCCTTAGGGGGAAGAGATGCTTTGGCATGGCCCCGCAGAGGCGCCCCCTTCCCCCACACCTCTATAGAACATATTCTTACACCTTTCTATCTTTACCAATGAGTGGCTCTCTGTATGTATATCTGTATCTTGAGGTTTTCTTCCCCCCTATTGTTTATTTTACCCTATTTCAATGTTTTAGGATTTTTTTCTCTCTTATTTTATTATTGCCCCTTAGAAGCCTGTTTGTTTCCCAGTGAGAGACAGAAAGGGGGTGGATCCAGATGGGAGGGGAGGTGGAGAGGGACTGGGAGGAGGAGAAGAAGGGAGGGGAAACTGGAATCAGGACATAGTATATGAGACAAATGATCTTTGATTTAAAAAATAAAACTAAATAAACCATCACTATGATGTCACGAAGCATGGCGTAGACTCAGATGATGTCAGCACTGAAAGAAGATTGTTATTTCCAGCAGATTTTTTTATGAATTCGTTAACATAGGCAATCAATTAGAATTTGCACCGGGCAAGCCAAGCGAGTCCCTCTGCTCAGAGCTTCAAGAGCAGCTGGAGGGTGGTTTCATTTTCCACGATGAGTAAATTCTGCAGTCAAGGCTGACGGGGTTTATTGCCCCAAACAAACCACCTCCTAATATAAAAACCCCATGGCCTTGAAGAAATTCAATATCCGTGTGCATTTGCAAAGCAGAGTAAACAAAGCTGGCCTTTGTGCAAAGCAGTTCTGAAGGCGTGGCAGCGTGCATTGTACACTGTGAGACAAGATACACTTGCTAAGGGAGAGAGGAGGGGAGGACAAGGCTGGGGCTGGGGAAAAAGCAAACATCACTCAGAACAGTGCTTAAAACACCCATGAAGTGAAGTTAGAACTATGAGCTAATTATCCTAGTAACTCACTTCAGATGCCTGGGTTGTACCAGTTCTGTTGAATTCTATGATTTATGTTAATTCAAGAAATAAAGCATTCTGAAATCGCTTTGCCTTTAAAAATAACCTGATACCTTTTGAGGACCTCAGACTTATCTCCTGAAGCCCTTGATAGGATGCGTACTGTCAACAGTCATTCCAAAGTACACAAACAATAAAAATATGGAGAGTGTATGTGTGTGTGTGTGTGTGTGTGTGTGTATGAACTTTGTCTCAGTTCCTGAGTGTGTATTTAAATAAACTACAGTTTCCAGAAGAAAGGCTTTCTGCTCTCTTTGACTTTAGCCCCGAATTATCTAATTTCTTGAAGAAACTACCAAGGCTCTTATTCACTAGGGTCACATCACTCTGTCTTGAGTTGTGGAAAGCGCCACTGAATCTTCTTACCCTCATGCCTTCAAAGCGGGATAAGGCTCGGAGTGGTCTCAGGGCTCGCAGTGTCCGTAGGGATTTGATGGCACCAAGTTCTGAGTAACCAAGAGCGTTGGCTACCAGGCTAACCAAAGAAACCTGTAGATGGAAAACAAACCATTAATCCACTACAAAGTAAACCTTTAGATAGAGGTACAACATGTACCAGCCATTCTTTTGTGAAAGCCAATAACATATGAATATAACTTTTTCCTATTTATCTTCTACACACTTGTACCATGTGACACTGCCTGCCTCTTCCTGACCTGTCCTTTCCCTACCTGTAAAATGTGATAGTTGGTCATACTTACTAACACTTATAGGCATGCCATGCCACAGAACTCTTTGCACAGAACTCTTTGCAAAGTATATATATATATATATATATATATATATATATATATATATATATTTTCCTTTTTACCCACAGGTAACAATTCAGGGCTTATTTCAAAAGCCTGTTCCACCATAGACCTCTGCTTAACACTGCCAAATAAAATTTTGACTCTTTTGAAGTTTGTGATATTAAGATGGTGAATCCTAGAGATATACCTAATATGGTCTGGTTAGAAATACATTAGTGGAAGGAAGGGAAGGAAGAAAGGATGGAAAAAAGAAAGGAAAGAGAAGAGAAAGAAAAGGGAGGAACAATAGACTGGAGAGATGGCTCAGCAGTTTAGAGCACTGGCTGCTCTTCCAAAGGACAAGGTTCAATTCCCAGCACCCAAGTGTTATGGCTCACAGCCACTTGTGACTTCAGATCCAAGTGCTCCAGTGCCCTCTTCTGGCCTTCTGAGGGCACCGGGCACTGGTCTGGTATACAGACAGGCATGCAGGCTGAACATCCATTCACCTAAAATTTAAACACCTTTTAAAAACTAAAAGAAAGATTAAAGGGTGCCTTGAATCCTAGCACTCAGGAGGCAGAGACATAGCAGATCTACGTGAGTTCAAGGCCAGCTTAATATACAAAGGGAGTTCCAGGAGAGCCAAGGATGTAACATGGAGAAACCTTGTCTAAGAGAAATAAAAACAAAAATAAAACTAAATAAAAAGGAAAGGAAAAGAAAGAAGAACATAATTCACGGCTAGGAAGGGGTGGAGTTGGAGGAGACTGGAACCCAAATCATCTGACTTCAAATCATATTTTAACCTTTATGTCAACTTAAAAAATATGTTCCTCATCAGTGTCACAGAGCACATAAATTGATTCCTGTGATCACTTTCTCTTTCTTTGGATGGGTAACACACCGAATTCTCTATTTGAGAAACATTAATTCATTATATTAGGGGCATGAGAGCTTAATTTTCTGTGTGAAAAGCAATTGGGAGACTAAGGAAAGTCTCCCTTGACTCTCTGAGGCAAGGTGGTACCACTGATTTACTCAAGCAAACATGGCGTTGACAGTGAGACAGGGCTTTCAAAGCAAAAGCAGCCCGTGTCCCTTTCCGGACTGATTAAGCATTAACTCACACATACAGGCTAACAGAGTAAGTTACTTGAATGTTAAATGTCATCAATGCCACAATAATTTGCAAAGTTCTTTACTTGAGCCTTGGGTTTGCTGCCCCAGAGGACCAGGGAGCTTGGGATGGCTATTGGCCAAGTCACAGGTTTCTACACTCTGGGCTCCTTCTCTCAGGAGACATTAACAAGTATTTAATTTTTTTCCTGCAGTCATCTAACAATGCCTCCTTCTTCTTCTTGTTCTCCTTTTCTTCCTCCTCTTCTTCCTCCTTCCTCCCTTCTTCCTCCCTTCCTTTCCTCTATCTCATTCTCCTCCTGTGCCTCCTCCTCTTCTTCCTGCTTTTCTTCCCTGTGTACCCTGGCTGATCTGGAACTCCCTCTGTACACCAGGCTGGCCTCAAGCTTACATATCTACCTGCCTCTGCCTTCTGAGTGCTGGCGTTAAAGACATGTGCCACCACAACCTGATAATCTGAAGACTTCCTGTCCTCCCAACCAAGCCCTTTATGTAAGACTAGAGCTTTAAATGGAAGTGGCTGCTCATGTCTCAAGACCATCAAAGATATCAGCTCATACTTTAAAGAGAAAGGAATAGCCTTTCTTCTCATGTATAGACTCAGCAGCTTCTGGAGCATAGGAATTCTTGGCTTTAAAGGCTCTATGCACGCATCACTGGCATTTATTCACCCAGATCTGGAATGATAATATTGCTTGAGAAGCTGTTAGTAAAACTGAGCTTCTAATGAAACCTAGAGGTCAGAGGACAAAATATCAGACCTTCACTAAGTCACAATGAGAGCTGTGAAACATTACTTCTCATATATGTGTATATATATTTCAGATATATTTAATTATATATATCATATACATATACACACATAAATATATACTTACGTACATTCATACACATATACATATGTACTCTGAGTGTGCATGTGTGGCGTCTAGACCAGAGATTGGCACCAGTGCTCTCTTCAGTCGCTCTCTCTCTTATTTATGGAGACAGGGTCTCACACTGAAGTGGAAGCTATACTGACCGCCCAGTGAGTTTTGGGATTCTCTGGTCTCCACCTCTCCAGCATCAGGCTTATGGGTGCATGTAATTACGCTTGGCTTTTTGCATGAGTGTTGGCATTCAGAACAGAGTTCTTCCTGCTGTGGCAAAAGCTCTCTGCCCAAGCCAGTTCTTTAGCCCCTTATTTCTATAATATGAATGTTTCAGGGCAGATCATCAAAAATTGGCTGACCTAGTGGGTATTTATAATGAATTTGACTTATTTAGGAAAATAAAGGTTCGTTTTTGTTTGTTTGTTTTTTTTTTTTTTAATTTTTGGGGGGTGGAGAGTTGGTTGTAGATTTGCTTAATCAAGCAATTTAAAATAGTTATTTTTTCATGCAAACATCTCTAAGATTATCACAATTTTAATAGTCAATACTTGCGTGCTTTACATTTGACCTAATTTAAAGCAGGTCCCCCTATATGGCGGTGAGGTGACAATGTCCCAGAAGGATGACCCAGGCCCAACCAGGCCTGGTTCTTAGTGGGCTGACAGGAGAACTCTTAGCAAGTAAACTCAAGACTATATACAACATGCCTTACAAACCTCAGAATGCTGGTCGCAGGACGGAGTGTGATCGTCCACTGCTTCTGCTTCTGCTTCTGCATCTGCATCTGCATCTGCATCTGCATCTGCATCTGCATCTGCATCTGCATCCTGCCTCCACTCTTCTGCCTTAAGTTCCTACCCTGGCCTCCCTCATTAGCCAAACAACAACACATGCAGATTCTTTCTAAACTCAAGTGTTAATCTATCTATCTTTTGAGTACATATTTACTTTGGCTCCCTATTTGGATGAAATTTGCCAAAGAGAAGGGAGGCAAAGGAATACAGAAAATGGAACAGAAGAGAAAATGAACGGATTAATTTTAAAACATGCTGGATCATAGCAAGCCCAGAAATGATGAGTTTCTCTTTCAAGAAAAAGCAACAGCAGAGACCCACACATCTAGACCCACAAGTAGTTTAATGAACATGCAAAAGGCTCTGGACCTTTGGCCACCAGGCTGCTTGAAAACAGGCTGGAGCACCACAGAAAAGTGATTGCTGAATTTTATTGCTGGCCTTCATCCACTCTGTAGAGGCTACCTGGGGGCTGTGACTCAGTCTCCAGTCC